>JAWQJV010000006.1:1280369-2560739 GCA_034638275.1 Colletotrichum lini
TATCACAAGGCGATCATCCCAAGCAACTGCTTTTCATCCACTGTATAGCTCTTTTTCGCTCCTCTGCGCGCGTCTGTCGCGACTAGTCCTACAAGTATACACAGCGGAGGTTGTAGTCCTCCAACAAGCTCAACCATCGGGAGAAGGTCCGTGGGGCTTTGTTTTGACGAAGAATAAAAAATGTAAAAGGGAATTGGTGTCGAGAGGTCTGTGTGTGTGTGTGTGTGTGTGTGTGTGTGTGTTTGTGTGCCATCCGATGACAAGGATGTCGGGTATCCGGCGGTTGGATAGAAAGGGTTTTGGTATCAGGTGAAGGTGGTCAAGTGACCGAGTTGAGCACAAAGGAAAAAGACAGTCCGCCGAGTGAGTGGTCCGAAATGTTCCTCCGGATAATGTGGGGGACACCGCCGACAGTAACCAAGACCGAGATGTCATACCGAAATGCTCCCGTGCGTCGTTGTGTTTGTGGGCGTCGGGACCAACGCCATCTCGGCGGACTTGCTCGACAGAGTCGAGTGATGCAGAAGAGTGTTGTGACAAAGGGAAGAAAAGAAAAGCCAAGAACAATGCTGTAAAATGCCGACAGGGAGCCACCCCAAGATGCCAGATCCAAAGTGGACTCCGAACAACCATTCGAGGCGATGCTGGGACAATATGCCAAATGCGTCTAATGCCGGGTTGTTGTTTTTGATGTATGTTCAGGTCACTGTGCAGACCACAGTTCAAAATGAGTTCGATTAGCGTCAAAGTTGAAGTCGTCGCGGCCGTAAGCGTTAGTTGCTATTGAGTCCGGAGTGGTAAAGGCGGAATATAGGCAGGTGAATCGAATAGGGGTTGAACATGTGCAGTAAGAGAGACGCAAGGAATCGACAGGCTGCTGTGGTTCGCCCTATTAGGAGACACCGAAGGGGTCGACGTGTCTGTACGCAGGAGAAAAAAACACGGTACAGCAGATAGACACCCTCAGGGTCCTGCGGGGGAGGGTCCCCATTCCCCCCTTGCCAAGCAAGGAGATTTTCCCCATCCACGTGTGCAGCAGACAACGTGAAAAACAGAGGGGAAAGTCGTGATGTAGATCATGTGCTAGTAGGATGCCATGCGTCGCGCGTGGCATCGTTCGCCGAGGATTGGAGAGTTGCCAATCATGGCGATGGGATCTTGTCGGAAGCTGACGCTGGGTCTAAGGCCTCCGGGACGCGAGGGTGCGGTGGGCGACTGGTCCACGCCGCAAGACTCGCGTTGGCCAAAGGCGAACGTCTGAGCTCTGCCAAAACCCTTGCGAGGGTTCTTGAGACGGCCGAGCTCGCGTTCACAAGTGCGTTGGTGAGCCTCGTCCGACATCTCCACATAGTTTTGAGGATAGCACCGGCAGCGGTGCTCGGCGAAGAAGCCGCTGTATCCTCCTTCAAGAATATACACGTCAGGGTATGTAAGTCGCGGGTAGTGCTCGGCGTTGACAGTCCGGTCCTCGGAGCGGACGTGGCGAGCCATCATGGGAGCGCGGTGGGCAGAGTATTCGCAGTGGAAGACGAGAATGGTGCGCCCTTGCATAGGGTGTTGGAACAATTGGGAAGCGAGGAGGTCCTTGCTGTTGTAGTTGACAGCGCCGTCAATGTGACCGCCCTCGTACTCGTACTCGAAGCGGCAGTCAATGATCATCTTCTGATCGAACCGGTCACTGTACTTTCCGTCCAGCAGGTCCACCATGGTCTCTCTCGTGATGCGGGGGATGGTGTCGGTAGGGTCATCGGCGAGGAAGTGAGGCAGCAAGGGGTCCTGAGCATCATCGGCATCCATGCTGGCGTGGGACTCGGGGGTGCTGGGCGGGGAGTCGCCGCCTTCCGATTTGGACTTGACGACGTCGCCGGGGTGCTCAAACATGCTCAGGGAGCGGCGGAACTGCTTGCGGGGACGCATGAAAGGATTGGAGGGCCGACGGCCGTGGGCACTGCCAAAAGGACTGCTGCGGTTGCCCGAGAGGCTGGAGAACTGAGGACGAGGACGAACGGCACCAGGCACGGCAGGAGTAGGGCTGTTGGCAGTCTGCGGTCGTCGTTCCTGGGGAGGGGATGTGGCATCGAAGCACTCCCCCAGGGACAGGGCGCTGCTCATATGTGTCAAACGATTCTCACCAAATCGGAAGGTGGGGAGCTGGTTGTCTGTGTTGGAACGGCCGGGAACGCCACTAGTCGAGTAGCCCTTCATCCGAGTCAGGGAGGGCCGGCGCATGGCTGGCTTTCTCCGTCTGGCCGCCCAAGTTAGACCGTGACCCCCTTGAGCTAGCGAGGAGGAATGTGGCAATCAAACTTACTCGGCTACCAGTGGCTTGGGTGGCTCCAACGACGTCTGCCGCGAAATGGGGGCTGGCGAGTCCAACATCATCTCGTCGTCCTCGTTGCCCGTAGGAGTCGAGCCCGGGGTCGGTGACGTAATCTCGATTTGGGTCATGAATGGGAGCTTGTGCGGCAGCGGCGAGACATCCATCATCTCATTGAGGGGGGCAGGCGACGATTCGGGCAGTGGAGGCGTCGTCACGTAATCTGGTGTCATATCAGCGTCTGCACTCCCTCTTGCAGCCTAGGCTGTCGGGGAGGTGGGTGCCAAAGCATACCATGCGACTCCAAGTCACCCATCATGTTGGACGTGAACAAGGCGCGACGAGGCGTCGGGAACTTGGGACTGGCAATAGTGTCAGCCAACGTTGACCAAGTACTTGTTGGTGCGTGCATGCATGCAATGCAGGGCAAGGCTGCTCTTTAGTCTTACCTCGCTTCGCTGTCCAGACGAAAGTTCTGGGAAAGATCGGCGGCCAGGCTCGCAGCGGGCGAAGAGCCTTGAAGATCCTTCACATTGAAGTAATCGTTTGACCTTTGAAGCTGCTCGCGCAGGCTAATGGGGCCGGGGCCAGCGGCGAAGCTGTGAGGGCGAGGGCGGAATAGATCCTTGCTTCCCCAGGAAGGCATGGCCATAGGACGGTGCATGGCGGCCAAGGGCGAAGACGACTCCATGTTTGCGAGTGGCCGAAGAAGGGATCGTGTGTGTGCTCGAGTTCGACAACGAAAGTACTATTTTGGGGTGGTATTGGCGGCGGTGTTAGTGAAGTAGTGGATTTGGGTCTGGTCTGGGTATGTTATTTGGTTTGGTGAGGGCTGGGACCAGGACGATACTCGATATGTCGTGACAAGGTATGTTGAAGAGAGAGACGATCGATAGGAGACCGAAAAAAACGAATGTTGCGGTTGTTCCTCTGTTTTGGACCTTGCCACTCGCAATCAGTCGTACGAGTCCAAGTCGGCGTCGAAGGAGAATCGGGCTTCTATTCTCGGATCTTGAAGTCGAACTGCCCTGTCGAACCTGCTCAGGGGAGTGTTCGTTTGGTGGATTACCGCGGCGAGGTGTGGATTTGCGGGGGTTGCAGAGTGCGCTTCGTCTGGGATCGAGAGGGACGAGGGGTCGGAAAGATGGGATGGAGAGGCCGTTCGTTATTGTGTTGTTGCAAGCAACATCGGAGGACCGGAGGACGAATTGAGTTTGCGGGAGAAGTGTGAGTTCGTCCTTTCCGTCGAATTCATGTATTTTGTTTCTTCCTTTTCCAGACACTCTCGGTTCAGGTTGACGACGACGACGACGGCGTCTCTTGGGGGAACGGGGGTCGAGGCAAACGAGGCCGGTCCACGATGGGCCTTGGGGTTTGTTGGACGGACGTGGGCAGGAGTCGAGGAGGGAGCGAGCCGCTTTTGTTGCATGGAAGGTCCTTCTCGAAAAAAAGGAATGAAAAAAAGAGGGAACCGAAAGAGGTAGACAGACGATCCTTCCTATCCTCTTTTTTTCTTTTTCTTTTTTCTTGTCTTCTTTTTGGCCTAGAGTCCCGGGAGCAGGAGCAGGAGCAAAGCAGTGCGGTGCGGTGCGGTGTGAGATGCAGCAGTGCGACGGTCGGGTCGGTGTCGATTTTGCGTTTCGGAGGCTACGACCTCTAGTTCTCGCTCGAGCTACGCTTTTTCGGTGGCCGAGCAGAGCAGAGGGAGGGTGAGATGGGTGGAGCGAGAGGATCCGAGAGTACAGCAAGAATGACAGAGCAGAGGAGCAATGCAATTCTTTGCTATCTAGTGCCGCCGTGCAGGGTCTAGCCTTGAAATGTCCTGTTTCTGTCTCTTTTCTTTTGTTTCCTCGTTCCCAATGCCTGACGGGGAGACGGAGACGCAGCGTGCAGAGAAACTTGGGGAGAGCCGGGGGGGGGGGGGGGTAGTAAAAAAAAACCAACAACCAAATAATGGAGGAAATACGATTGGGAAATTCTCAAAGGTCCGCTGTTTGGTGGGTGGTGGATGGGCTGGGTGTTTTGGGGTGTGGACTTGCCAACAGTACGGGCGGCGTCGAATTGGTGGTATGGACGATGCGAGATGCTGCTCGGGTACTGGATGAGCGTAGGCGCGATGCGGCGGCAGAGGGAGCGAGCCGATGGACGGACGGGTGCACGTTGAGTACGATAAGTTGTAGAGAACGGCTGGACCTGCAAGACCTTGGACCTTGTGACCTGGGAACCTGAACTGGACCTGGGACCTTTGGATAAGGCGTCTGGGACGTGCTTCTCTAAACCTACCGTACCGTCGGACCGTTGGTGATTTGGTGGTCGGGGATGAGGGGGGAAAGAAGAGAGGGAGGGAGGGAAGATGTCGGGAGAAAGAGGAGACTGGAGATATTTGAATAAAGGTGGTGGTTGTGGTTGACGGGTGGTGGTGAGTTGAGCCCAGCCCAGAGAGGGTGTGAGAATGGAAGTGACGGGGTGGGATATACACACCGTGGGATAGACACCGTGGGATGGGGACATGAAGCAGCAACCAAGCAACAACCAGAAACGAGACCACAGAGACGGCGTCGACTCGACCGAGAGAGGGCGTGTGTGGATGGGGGACATGAACCAGGTCCAGGAAGGGAACTCGACGGGGTGGGTTGAGACTTGACTGGGATTGGGATGTCACTGTCAGTTACTAGCCCAGGATGGATGGATGATGGATGATGGATGATGGATGGAGGGGACTGGACTGGACTGGACTGGGGGGGGGGGGGGGTTGACCGGGACTGGGACTGGAAGCTAGAGCTAGAGCTGGAACTGGAACTGGGAAACTGGAACAGGAACCGCCAGGAACAAGTCAGGAAACAGGTACACAAGCAAGATGACATACGTCCACGTACCTACGAATCCAGCCAAAATCAAACGAGAGACAGGGACTCTAGGTGTGCATGGCAGAATGGATAAGGACGGCACAATACGGATACAGCAGCACACACACACACACACTCACAGCACAGCACAACCCGAGGGAGTCTGGACGATAGGTACTTACATGGATTATGTAACACGCCAACCTGATGGATGACTGACTACGGATACCTTACGTAGTAGTGAGCCAAGGTGCCGACGAGGAAGGAAGGACAGGGCGACCGAGTGTGCGGTACCTCCCCTCTGCTGAGTCTGCCCCCCTGGAAGTCTACCTACGTGGGGTACGTACCCGGTATTATGGAGTCCTTTTTTGTCTTTATTTTTTCACCCATGTCTACTCTCTCTTCTTTCCTGACGATCTTTCCCTCTCCATCCGTCACGCTCTCGCAACAGGGCATCGGAGCGCGTCGTGACTGCAACCGCTATCAAACAAACCTTGGACCGACTGGTTGTCAGGGGCGATTTGGTTGCTGATGCTACTGCAGACGTGCAGCTGCATCTGAGCCTTCTGGCTGGACGGAGACGACAAGGGGGGGGAGGGAGGTGATGGATGCAGCTGCGCAACTGTGCAGCCGGATGGATCATGAAGATGGGGGATGCATACTGAGTACACACGCGGATTGGCAGTCAGCGTCTGTCACTCACTGTCGTCGGAGACACACACACACCAGGCACAGATAATGCATCCAGCACTTGCTTGCATCTGATGCGCTGCATGAGAGTAGCGCCATGCCGTGTTTCTCGCATGCTCCAGCCTGTCTGTCTGCTTGTTTCTTTCTGCGTCGTCTGCGTTGGCTAGTTTCCCATTCCCACAGGGCCCTACCTGGTAGTACATCCGCACCTTATTCTAGCGCCCTTTTTTTTCTTTCCTTTCTCTAAGTAGGTAGTACGGATATTGTGGTTTTTCTCCCCTTTCCACACGTTGCCAAGGCAGAGACACACAAGAGAGTCTCGGTAATAAAGTATGTGTATGCTTGCTTTCTCTGCCCTGCGTCCGATGCTTAGCTACCGCCTTCTCTTCCCATCATGTTTTCCTGCCATGATGATGGAGGTCGAAAAGGAAAACAAATGGTCGGACGGCATGCTGCCTTCTGACCACGGCAGGCCGGAAAACGTGCAAAGAGCACGTGGCTCGCTGATGGCCGGTTCCTGGCGTTAGCTGCATCGGAGCTGAGCAGAACAGCGACTTTGCTGGCCGAGACTCTATCTGTGCTGTGCGTGCAGCTTGAATCGGCCGGAATCGTGCCAATCGTGTACAAATCGCACAATCCATCTCTGTTTTCCCAGCCAATGCGCTGCTCCTCCGGCCGTTGCCCTGCACAGCACAACCCGAAGCACAAGCACAAGTAAGGAGCACAAGCATCAAGCATCGATGGAAGCAAGTCATTGCTCCAGAAAGCAGGTACATGCATGGCCTATTGTGTCTCTAGCAGGTGTCTATTCTATGGCTGTCCTCCACCAACAATCTAATGCCTATACATAAAGTACAGATACAGTCAGTCCCATTCCGTACATGCATGGTCCACAGGTACGGAACACGGACCAGAGCGCAGAGGACACCCCCTCCCAACCAGAAAAAAAAAAGCCCCCACCCGTCCACCCAGCATTACCGACATGAACCACTCCCACATTCGCTCTATCTTTTCGCGAGGTACCTTAGCAGAGTGCTCCTGCTGTTGCTGTTGCTGCTCCTGTTGCTCCGGTGGGTGGGCGTCTGACGTGGGAATACCAACGCTGTAATTGGACCCGTCACCCTCTGACTCTCCAACGACTCAGGCGCCCAACAACGGCGTTGCGGCGTACAGGGGCGCGACGGTTGGCCCCAAATCCCCTGAGAAACTTTCCCCTTACAGGCCGTTGCCGCAACGATTGATGGGTTGCAGCCAGCCCGATTGCTTACCGCACTGCAGCGGGCTGGCTTTTCTCACCTCCACCCCCATCGAGCTGCCCCAGGTGACGGTTGATGGGTGCTGTTGCCGTCTGTCAGAGCAGGCGGCGCCCATTCAGTCAGGGGCTCCATCTCTTACAGATCTTCTCACTCTCACTCTCTCGCTGGGTAGGTAGGTGTATCTCACTCTCTTCAAGCCGGTGCTAAGTCAAAGTATCAGTACGTACCCATACTATAACGGACACAGTAGTGCCACGGAGAAGAGCGACGTCCAGTTCGGTCTGGTCTCGTTCTTGTTCCCCAGTGATGGGACAATGTCTCCAGTGGCCCAGGTGGTTCCCGTGCTTCAAAATCATCGAGTCGTCGCCCACCCGACCGGTCTTGTTCCTGTCTGGCGTTAGATCGGGGGTCTCTGAGCAGAGTTTTTGATGCCCGCAATGGTCTGTGAGCCCTGCACTTCTGCACTCCTGCACCTCTCCGTGTGGACTGCCGGCGGTCCGTGGCCACTGTGGCCGCCCATCACTGGAGCAGCCGACGTGGTCGCCGGGCAGCATCTGGGACGCGGGGTCCAGTCGGGACCGTCTCGTCGGACAGCGGCACCAATGAGCCAGCCAGTGGACCAGTGTCATGCCATGTTCATGTTCGACCCGTCGGGACCCCATTGCCGTTGCTGCGTCCCTGAGACTCCCCTCCCGCGTTGAGAAAATGGAACTACATGCAGTCTGGGTGGGAGTCTAGGAGTCTGCAGGAGGACCCGGTGCCACTTCCTGCCCGTACCCGGACCCGGGCCTTTTAGCAAGCGTGTATCGAAGCAGAGAAAGAAAAAAGAAACCCCCCTTCTCGACCCCCGGTTGCTTTCCGTATTTAGTGAGGCGGAAGCCGAAGGCCAAGGGGATATATCGGGTTGCCCAGTGGAAGGGTTTGGTCGTCCGGTGCTCCGTCTGCAGGGAGAAAAATGAGCAAAGAAAGAAAGAGAATACTCTGTATCCGTACGCTAATGAGAGAGAGAAAACCGTGCAGCGGACCCAGCCCCGACCCAACTTCATCCAACCAAGAGCACGCAGCATTGGCACAGTACAGGAAGCCCTTCGCCCCTGCCTCCCTGCGTAGGTAGGTAGTGTAGGTACGAAGTACAGTACGGACACAGAGTACAGACAAAGCTGGGTTGCGCGCGAGGCAAGGACGTTTCGGCCCCGCTGGGCGGATAAATGTTCTTTGTGTGTTCATCTTTGTGCCGTGCACCTCTAATACTAGTTCAAACAAAAGTAGCAATTATGTCGGGGGTCTTTTGTGTGTGTGTGTGTGTGTGTGCCATGTGTGGATAATAGCCGCCGCCCATTTTGTTCACTTACACTGTCCTTCGCTCCCCCATCTTGAGCATGGAGGATGCCATCCACATATGCTTACAGCGCGAAGCGCCTAGCCCGACCCATCCAGTGTGCTCTCAAGACTTGGCAAGCCTCGTGCAAGACAGCTCGTTCGTAAGGCAAGATACCGATGCCGATCCTAGTCCGCAGCAGCCAGCATACAATGTCAGCAGTCATGACTATCTCGATACGAAACACCCGAGCCCACGAGCAATGGCACAGAGGGCGAAGACGTCCCACGCCAACGCCAACGACATCTATCGCAAGCCATCTTCCGCCCATCCCAACGGTCCTGCTCCTCCTCCTCCTCCTCCTCCTCCTCCTCCTCGACCCCCCCGAAGCTCATCGTCGCTCCGGCTATCGAAGACGGCCGCCGCGTGTGGCTGGATGGGCTGGCGCTAGCCTATCCGGAGATTCCAAGCGTTGTCGACCGATCAAGGTCAAGCGACGCGACTTCGAGCTCGAGGGCAACCTGCCTTGCCATGTTTGCCAGCTGGGGTTGTCAGTCTTGTCAACCTCCAAAATGTCTTCCTCCCGCCAACATTAGTGAATGCAACTTGGTAAAACTGGGCCTAGACGCTCGAGTTACATCATTGTCCGTCGCTGTCCATCATCACAATGAGTCCGGTATCTGTACTGTTGTCGACCAAGCCATGCATCGTCCGCCATCGCCATCTGTTGGGTTTCCTACCGTCGACAGCCTGGAAATGAGCGGTGTGCTGGCGTATCGCCCTCTGGAGCTCCCCCTTGCCTTGCGCTCGCCTTGCTGTATACAGAGCACGCCCTAAATACATGCCCACTGCGGTACGCAAACAGGTACAAGATAAGGAAGGTAATTGTAGAGTGGGAGTGATGTCTTGTCCCTCCTGTCCGTCGCCTGCCTGCCAACACACGCATTGGCTTCTTCCCCTGCTCTTAGCAACCAACTGTTTGGCCTACCAGCATCCAGAGTTGGGGCCAAGACAATCACACCAGACGCCGCCCTGCTTGTCCTGTCACCCGCTCTCTGCACCTTAATCGTACCGTTTCCATCCTTAGTCGTCGAGACCCCTGAACAACACTTAATATTCAACACAAGGTTGGCGAGGCTACGTACAGGCAATAGTACGTCCAAGTACCTCGAAGCCACAGAAACGGAAACGCCTGGCTTCTTCGGAGCAGGGCTCCCACGCCCATGATCTCCCAAGTTTTGCCCGCATCCCTTCAGCTCGACGTCGACGGGGATTGTTCGAGCCAGGCGGTACACCAAGCGCCCGAGTCGGACCTGCTCCCTAAGCAACCGCCGCACAAGTGTACCTCGCTCAATGCAGCCTTGTTGCTGCCGCTGCAGGGCCCTCTCGTGCAGCGGGTTGTGGTCACAACGACGATGGTTCCGACGGGGAGAAACCAAAGTGAGACTCCAGGGCCCAAACATGACTCCTTACAGCATTCTTCGGTTGCCGGGTCGTAGCCTGCGAGAAGGGTCTTGTTTGGACAAGGTTAGCACAAAATGGCGTGGTGGCTATGGAATCACCCATGTCAGGCATATTATTGGTGCTGGCGGCTACATCATCACAGGCAAGCATGACCCGTCGGCAGAAAAGAAAGCCCTCGTTCCAGGTACAATTGTTCTCTAATCCGGGACACCGCATCTTGGCCACAACGCCTTTTGTGAGCCTGCATCGAGCATTCTTCCTCTCACGGGTACGGTAGACGACTCCATTCCTGAATGACCTTGACGCGGCCCCGATGGCCGGAAACGCCAGAGCCGCAGGCATGCAACTTTCGAAATGACGTATGCACAAAGAATACAGGCCATATCTCGATGGCCTCACCCGCGTGGCCTCCACCCCTCAGTCCAGGCGTAACTCAAGGTGTAGTCGGCCCAGCAGTCCGGCCAGCCGACCGGGGACTGGCGACGCATGACCAGGACCGAAATCTGGCAGGTCTGTCTGTCAATGCACACAGAGGCAATGCACAACGGCGGCGGCGGCGCCCCTTTTGATGCTCTCGCACTAGGCATATCTGCATAGCTGAGCATATCTGCAAAGATTTTCCCAGCATGGCATGTGCTCCAAAGACCCTACCTCCACAAAGCGGATCTCAGAGAAATGGACCAGCAACGAAGGAAACGAGACTACGGTGACAGAAGGAAAATTCGAAGAAAAAAGGAAGATGCGACCCAGTAACCCCATCGTCATCTTCTCCCCACAGCAACCAACGGAGCCAGCCCTGGGCTGAAGACGTGGGATCGACTGGGATCCGCTGGGCTGTGACTGGGGACCGACGGGGTCATCGGCAGCTTGCAGGGCTTCATCTCCATCTCCGCCATCGCGACTGGCCAGAGCTCTCGGCCTCTCTGCCTCAACTCTCTCAGCCAGGCCCAGGGCAGTCCCTCGCTTCCCCCCCCCCCGCCCATCGGCCCTGGCCTTGACCCTGATCCTGGTCCCCGGCTCCTCTCTCGTGCGATGCGAGTTTGCGTGCTGTGGCTCCGCTTTCCTTGCCTACCTGGGCATCTCAGGATTGCTTATCAATGATACATCGTTTCGTGTGACCCAACCTTCGTTCAGCGCCGCCGCGATTTGCGAACAGATAACAATCCGAGTTCTCCAAAACTTGTCGGTGATCCGATATCGTAGCGCAAATGGGCATCTTAGCTGCTCACTGCTGACAGGACAAGTCCAGGGTCCCGTGGGGGGCTGAGACAGGCCCTTGCTGCTTCGTGGCTGATTTGGCGTCTGGATTCGAAGGGCTAGTGGGCACGCAGACGTAGAGCTCTCTCTTGACGCTACGTACTTCAGCAGTTCGGGAAGCCTGTGGAGTCAGGCTTTGGAAGTTGGAGTTTGGAGTTTAGGCGAGCTGGAGCTTGCTGAGGGCGAGGGAGCTAGCTGACCAGACCTCCTCAGCGGACTAAACACCGAGATGATGACCGACCAAACGGCAGCATTCTGGCAGAGCAACAGAACTCGACACCGCCCCGGCTTTCACTGTCGTTACCGTGATCCTGATCCATCGCAGCCGGTCTGGGCTTGTTTGCCTGGCCTGACGGCGAACAGACAGGCGCGTGGCAGCTTTCTCGCTGATCACTGAGCCGCCCACCATCAGCGGCGTTGGACAAGCATTCAAGTGATGCGAAATGGGCGTCGGCGCGGCGCCAACAGTCCAGGGCACGCACGGGTGTTGCGAGCTGCCAAACGCCAAACCAGATGCCAGCCGAAGTCTGTCTAAGACCGGACGGCGGTGAAGCGGTTCGCTCAGTCTTTCATCTCCACAATATGTTCCGTGCATCGATGAACAGCTAAATCGAAGAGACATCCGGGGGTTTTTGCAACCATACTTGGGCACGTGTATCGCGCTCAATGGCCAGGTCTGGTCTGGACCTAGGACGGCGGTTGCGGAGATTGATAGTCTGACAAAAGTATCGAAACTTTCGTGTCATGGTCGCAGAACCGGCCGGTGTTTATTCCCAACGACTGATGTCAGCAGCATGGATTCAGCTCCCGCCATGGATCCGTTCCACGGGGCAACAGAAGCAACGACAACGAGACGAGACGAGACGAGACGAGACGAGACGGGGGATAGAGACGGCCGACGACAAACCCACCCGTCCCCCCGCCCACGACGCGGTCGGCTGCAGCTATGCCGCACATGGACGCGAGTAACTTTCCGTTGTGCGGGCTCAGATGCATATGGCATATAATGTGCAGCGGCGATGGACGATGTTATGGATACTGCGGATGCAGAGCTGCACTTTGCAATGCGGGCAGCCGACCAAGCCGCATCAAGCTGCAGCAGCTACCGCGGTACAGCCATGTTTCTGCGCTCCGCCATGTCGGCCGGCCCGCCCTAGCTCCAACAGCTCTCCCCGGTAACAGCTGTGGGCTGTCGACGGTAAGAGGCTCCAGCTTCGTGCAGGAAGAGTTACGCAGTCACGACTCACGAAGCGGGGGGCCTGACGGCTGGGAAGCTCTCGTCAGAGACCCTCGTGCGGCGTGCCTCTCGGTGCCCTCTACACAGTAGACTCTGGGACGACAAGGACGATATGACAACATCAGCGCGGATATTGGCAGCATCCCGGCTTCAAGTTCCACCCGCAGGACCAGGACCCGATGGTGTGCACAGAGGTCTGAACCAAACGGGAGAACCCCTCGTCGTCAGCAAAGCCACCAAGGCATGCAGCGTCCCCCGGCTCCCCTTGACACGCCTGTCGTCGTAGGGGGAACATTTGTTTACTTTGGACAGTTCTTGGACAGCTTCCCTTCATCCTTCGGTCGGCAGAGCCGATCAGCGCTCAACCACCTGCTTTTGGTCACAAGCCTGTTTATGGTTGATGATGAGCGTAACAGATTCTGTCAGCCGGTGGTCTCGAAATAGCTCCTAAAGAATTCCTTGTGCCTAGCAGGGATTACGAAAACAATGGACGAGACTCTCGAACTCAAGAATGAATAGACCGGGGCACAAAGCTCTTGACTTCGCTTAAGGACTGAAGCTATCGTCAACCCTGTCGATATTGGTTAGCCTACCCTGTCTCGTTCCGGCAGCAATCTGTGGTTGCTTGGTTAGAGAAGAGAAAGAGAGAGAAAAAAAACCGTCGACGGCGACGGGGCCCAATTAATCCACCATCAACCAAACCAATGCACAGAGCCCTTGAACCCCGCGAGGGCTTGCAACTGGCGGGATGTTGGTACACACCACTAGGAGTGACAGCCTACCGGTTGTCATTGGTTCAGTAACGACTGGCGTCTAGGCCGTGGTCGATAAGTTCACTTCAAGGCGGGGTGCACAGGCATCCGCATCTATTGTGCCGTCGGTGAAGGCGGCCAGAATGTTCACTGACGCGAACTGTCTTGTCTGACGGGCCGGCCGTGCTTTTGGACACGAGACTATTTGAATTGCGCCTCAAACCTTGTGACGAAAGCCGGAAACCACGCCCAGCAGGGCCTGCTAACCATCGCCGGTTCGACAAGATGAGTATTGGTTCGCGTTGCTCTATCAATCGCACGAGCTTCACGCCAGCAGGGATCCAAGACAACAAGCTGGCGGGACCGACTCCTGAGAGCGTTAATATGAAGATTGTCAAACGGCAAAATGGATATGATTCATGCCACAATGATCCGGTTCTTGGACATGCCCCGATTCCCGAGGCAGGCCCAGGATGCAACCGAGACCCCGACATGTCAATTCGTACGGTCAAAGCGGTCGGAGATTTACTGACATAAGCTCGAAGGACACAAGATGTCGGTCGGGTAACAGCATGGCGCCGTCGCGCCGTCGTGGTGTTGGTGATCCTCCAGACTACAAACAGCAGCTTTCTGCAATGGCGGCGGCGGGTCGGCTGATCGGGCGCAAAAAGGAAAGAAAGTCCCGAGAAGCACAATGGCCACAACAATAAACATGGCATTCAGGCATCATTCCATGGCAAAAGATATGGGGTCGCGACCGGCATTTGCACTTTGCGAAAGGAGCCGGGAACACGAGGGTCACGATTGCGAATGGCGGACGACGTAGAGGGCGGTGCGAGGAAATGCCCATCCGTGATCTCGATGGGTAAAGCCTCGATCACGCACCTCCCGCCCCGATCACTCGCGGCGGCCTAGTCCCGGGCCCTACATCAGACGTCATCCCCCTCCGAGTCGGGCCTGATAACGATCGTCATTGCCCAAGAACCCCCTCCACCCCACCGGCCTACTGCTGCCGACCCTCTTCCCCCAAGACAAGAGGCCAAGGTGAGCTCGCCTTACGCGCATCCGCATCGAGATGCTGCTCACCGGACCGCCATTCTCCCATGAGGTCACATCGTCGTCCTTTTTCTGGGGCACTTCCGCCATGCCAAAGCATCGATGCCATGCCAGTGGCTCCTTCGCCCCGATGCCATGGCCGCGTCGACGGCCGTCACACCCGGCACCATAATAACAACAACAACAACGAGACCACCACCACGGCCGCCACCATAACCACCACCACCGAGGAGAAGGACGGTAACACGTCGGTCAAGCGTCAGACCGAACGGGAAAGCCCACCAAGAAACCGGATTGGATGGCGGCGACGCCTTGTGACGATGATTGTTGGGCGCTACGAGGCCACACACACGATGCATCGGACGGATCAGACTGATGGGCCCATCTCGCGCTATTGAAGATTACATGCATGATAAGGGAAGACGAGGCGTCGGAAACAACCCAATGAGGCGCCGCGATGACACCGGGAGCTTCCCAAACCTTCCTTCAGCTCAAAGTTCGACAGGCGCCATGGGATGCCGCGTGACTAATTCCCGCGATGGCGTTTTCCCTTCCCCTCGGTGCAGCGGTGCCCCTCCTCGGCTCATTCTCGTGTTGCGCACGGAGCCTTTCGCTTGCTTCCAAGCCTCCCCTCTCTTTCCTGTCTGTCTGTCGGTCTTTTTCTCCCACTTCCAAACCCCCTCTCCCTGATTACCCCTCCTTCTGCATTGGAAGAAGTCCAGCCCGCGATCAAACACAGGTTGATGCAGCCTGCAAGTCACGGGCAACGCAGGGCGTGGAGACCGGTATTCCAGTTTCCTTTCTGCATGACTGAACCCTCGTTCTCTTGTTTCGACGTTTGGAGATTTTGCTCTAGTCCGGCCCCTAATCAGGCTACCTAATCAAGAGGTCAAACGGTGCCGTTGACCGCCGTTGCGGGGTCCCCCTTATTTCTCATCTTTCTCCTTTTCCTCCCATTCTCCTTTTTCTTTGTCTGCCTCGTTTGTGCGGTTATGGTGAGGCAGGAAAGCGGGTGCCTAGCGTCGATGGGGCGCGACGGCGTGGCACAAATGAGGCGGGGTTTTTTTATCCTCTCCTCTATTTCCGTGGCGGGATAAGGGTTTTCTTTTTTGTTTACAAAGGGCAGGTTCGCGACTCATGTAAACAATGGGCCCATGCAGACCCTGCCTTCAAGATCCCTGTCTCAACGCGAAGTCACGTGCAGATTCACGTGCGCTACCAGCATGGATAACAAATTAGGTAGGTACCCCCCACCTCTAAAGTGTGACGTCTTCTTTTAGCCGCCGTCATCTAGACGTGTGGCAGCTGGCAAGGCGGTCCGGTTCGACGGGCTGTTGATGGTGGGGTAAGTGGATACAGGTGGGCACATCCAAACGTGCCCAGGAACACGAACCAGGAACCGGAACGGAAACAGGAACAGGAACGGCATCCAAGAAACATCGAGGGGTGGAGTGTCTTCTTCTCATGCGAGTCTCGCGAAAGTTGAGCAGTGACAGCTCCGCATCGTATCGCATCGCATCCATGATCCATCGCATCATTGCCCGCCATGGAATCTGGGACTCCTGGCAGACGAACGATCGATCCTCCGACGTGCACCCATCCACCCCCCCCCCCCCCCCCCTCCCTCCGCTTTGGAAATGG
Organism: Colletotrichum lini; assembly: GCA_034638275.1. Classification (NCBI taxonomy): domain Eukaryota; kingdom Fungi; phylum Ascomycota; class Sordariomycetes; order Glomerellales; family Glomerellaceae; genus Colletotrichum; species Colletotrichum lini. The sequence goes on from JAWQJV010000006.1 coordinate 1,296,204, forward strand.
AGTCGGGGCGAGGAGAGTGCCGCCTCGCATTTGCTGACGATATCGTGATGGACAAGGCTGTCGACGGATCATGTACGTACTACTATCTCGGCCGTTCGTCCCCTCCGTCAGCTCCAAGGACAGGACCCATGCTGTACATGCCCCTCCTTTCCTTCACCCTCACTCTGGAAGCTTTCCTCGCCTTGACACCTCCTCACCACACCCCCGGAACAGCTGGGTGTTGCTGGGCCGAGACTGGCCCTATGGATGGATGGAGGAAGGAGGAGTGATATCAGATATGGGACTCTGAGCGACGCTGCTCATGGTTCCCCGCTTTCGCCATCAAGGGGGACGCTTCTATTCCGAGGCGCAGCAAAGCAAACACGCTGCATGCGCAATTATGGGCATGCAATACGAAGACTCCCAAAGCTGGGTGCCAGTGTCGAAACAATGTTGCAATGCATGCGGAATGGAGACTTTCTGTTTCTCATTGATTGCGTGGTATTTTCTGCTTGTTTTTCCCCCCTCTCTGCTTTTTCTTCAGTTGCTACCGGCAGTACCGGCCTGTCTTTCCTCCCTCTCCTCTGAAGGACTCGGCGTAGGCAACCCGCGCACCAGTGTTTGAAACAAGCGATATCACCCAGTGAGCCGACTTCTCCATCGCTCATGTATCATGTCCCCGGACAACGAGGACGAATCCTGTGCAGCGTCGTCGGCAAACAATCGGGCTACCGGGACAAGGTCCAACACACCCCGCTCGCCCGTTCGTGCAAGTTGCATGTCGAACATTGATGAATGACCATACCTTACGCTACAAGCCACCGGCTTCAAGGGTCTTGGAGTCTTGGGGTCTACACAAATGAGATGCCCGATAACCTGACGGGCCTGTCTGTCTGTACTGTGATGCCCCGGGGTCCATTTTCGCTTGTGACTTGTCTCCCCTCAGCTATCCTCGTCCCCTTCCCCTTCCTCCACTTTCTCTAAGACCTCAAGCACACCCAGACGCGGAACCGGCCAGCGGACAACGGGCAACGGCCAGATCGGGCGAAGGGCGGCCGCCATATCTCAGACCGCCGACCGGCCGAGCCCGGCGTCCGTCTCGGTATAGCCTCTGGGTGGCGCCGGGTCTAATTCCCCGTGGCGTTCCTCCGCCCGTTGTCGGGCGCGGCAAGTATGCATACCCCTTTTTCGACGTGAACGCCGCGCGTGGGTGGAGTCTTGTGGCGGTAGCCCTTTAGAGAACGCTTGCTGCCCTCTTGCCCCTTTTCTTCGCCCATGTGGAGGGGTTTTTGTTCTTTGTTGGTTTCGAAATCTTTTTTGACGGCCCCGGAACGGCCAAAGGCTTTTTTCGTGGCCAACGGGGTTTCCCTCGCTGGTCCCGGTGCCGGCGCCGACGACGGCGCGGTCGCCTTGACACGCGCCTGTGGCGAATCCGCCTAAACGCTTGGTGCGCCGGTCGAGGACGAGTCGAGTAATCCGACAGGGCGGTCTCGTTAAGAGGGAGATGAATGGTCAAGCGCCCGTCCGAGATGAAACATCAAGCATTCCCCCACGATAGGGGAGAGACAAAGAAAAGAGAGTCAGAGGGGTGGGTGGCAAACGGTGTGATGGTAACATCAAGGAATGGCAACTTGTCAGGGGCGTCTTCCGGATTCTCTCTCTCCCTCCCTCTTTCCATCTCTCCCCTGAGCTAGGCAGATCGCAGCCCGACGCCGCCTTGTCTTTCTATTCCTTCACGGGTATCAATCGCGTCCAGAGTCTGCTAGCGCCCGTTCCTTGGGTCGCCTCTGGTGTGGGTTTTGTGCAATGCCGTGTTAGTCGACGAGATCAGCATCATCGTTCCAGGCCATATGGCGGCTGCCACGCCCCTCTTCTCGGGAGTTCGAGATGAAATTCATCGTTGTTCCCCCCCTGAGCTTACCCTCGAGTAGACTCTCCTCAACCCCAAACCGCGGACACGGAGCCCAGGGGTGGCGCTTCGCCGAAGACGGCCTCGTACCAGCGTACGAGCCGCGCGCAGCCGTCGTCCGACGCCTGAGACGCCGCGCCGCAGCCCCTGGCCGCCAGCACAACGTCCCACATGCGCCGCTCGACATCGAACCCGCTGTCCTCAATCAGGGCGCCGCCTCCGCCGGGGCCCCACAGCCGGCCGGGTCTTCCCTCGGCGTCGAGCCGGAACATGGGGTCTGAGGTGGCGCCGACCAAGGAGACGTCGAGCTTGAAGAGGTTGTGGTGGATGAAGAATGTCTTGGCGGCCCTGCGCTTTGACTCATCCGGGTCCTCGCGGGCGTGGTCGTGGAACGCTGTAGCGTTGAAGAGGGCAAAGTCCTCGGCCGGGTCGGCCTGGCGCATGGTAGCCGTCTCAAAGGTATCGTTGATCCAGCGGCCGAGGACGGTGACGGGGGTGCGCACGTCCCAGAAGGGCTGGGACAGCACGAGGGCGGCGTGGAGGAAGGTCTCCTTGTCGCCCTCGCCGGGGGCGCCCTGCGAGAGTAAGGGGTAGAAGCAGTCTGGGCCGAACCAGTTGTAGTATGTCGCCAGGAGGAGGTCGTCGGCGTGCGTCGCCTTGTCGTACAGCAGAATGCCGGACTCGGAGCTGCGCCGGGTGAGAGGCCGCGGCGGCGCGAAGGAGGAGTTTGCGATGCGGTAGTAGTTGGGCGACGCCGTCTCAAGCCAAAAGTCGGGCCAGGTGACGAGGCCGTGGGAGGCGAAGGGCTCGGACGTGAACAGGGGCTCCGGGTCGTGGACGGGCCAGGCGTCGGAATCGAGGTAGAGGGTCTGCTGGAAGGGGGACAGCAGGATCGAGAGTACCTTGTACTGATAGTGTCGTATGGTGGTGTTGGTGCTGCTGGAGGCGAGGAGGTCCTCCACGACGAGACACTCCACTGCCATCCGCGGGAGGACGTTGTCGCAGACGTTGGCGGCGTCTGCCCGCTCGGCGCGGGTATCGAGGAAGAGGTGGACAGGGAGCTGGGAACCGGAGCGGCGGAGCATCAGGATCGAGGTCAGGGCGGTGCCGAGGTAGCCGCCGCCGGCGGTTAATACGACCCCGCGAGTGCCCTCCCAGACGGGGAGCTTCCCGGACAAGGTGGACTTGATGGAGGCCACGAAGGAGGCATGGTGCGCGGCGAGGGACTCGAGGGAAGCATCATCGATATCGATGAGATTCCGCCGCGGCGTGGAGTTTGTGACGGTGGTCGAAGAGGGACTCGAGTCGAGCTCGCCTTCGGAAAGCGGAGGTCCAATGGTCAGGCGGAGCGGGGAGGAGAGGGAGGGCTCGGCGGCGTGGAGGGCGATCTGGAGGGACTTCCAGAAGTCTTGGACGGGCTTAGACTTCAGGTGGTAAGCCGCCGAGGGGTGTTTGTGGTTGTGGTTACGGTATGCCGAGCTGGCGTTGTAGGGGATGAGGGTCGAGAGAACATTGAAGGAGTGGAGGTGGGCCAGGAGGAGGAGGGTCAGGACGGGCGGCACGATGTAGAACCAGAGCGGTCTACGGCGTTTTGGTGGGAAGAGGACGGCTGTCAGCGACATTTCCCGTGATATCAGACTGTAGGTTCTGTTTTGGTGCTCGACGTTGGATGTAAGTCTAAGTGAAAGAAAGGCCTGGCGATTCTTGAATGAAGGTGGGTGAAGATGGTAGCGTTTTCGACGATCAGGCAAGCGATACTAATACGGATAACATTAAACAAAGTAGAATGAGGCAATCACGACGAGAGAGCAGTCAGAACATGGTTGCTGACGCAGACGTAGAGTTGTTGGTATATACTGCGGCTGCTGGAGAATGGGACGGATGTGAGAGCTCGACAGGACACGGCGTTGCTACCGGAAATCAGACGAAGGAGAAAGATCGCACGAAATGAAGCAGCAAGACATGGGGAGAGGTGCTAGAATATAAATAACTAACAGATGTCTGTGGACTCGAGGAAAGGATGGGTGGACGATGATGCCCCGGAACGAAAGATTACAAGCATGCATGGCAGGATTTCCGGTCACCTCAACCCCCCTGTTATGCTTTGATTGTCCATGTCCATGTCCATGACCACCACCCTTCTTCGCGTCACCGACCCACAAGCACAAAATACACGCACCTGCAGGGTCTCGGATTCCAGGTCAGGAGAGGAGTGTTTGCCTTTGGCTGTATGTGCTGGGCAGGACGAACGAGAGATTTGGTAAGTTTGGTGGGATCGGTTTGAGAAAAGAAACGGGTGGCAGAGCGAGCAAACAGAGATGGTTTGCAAACGGCTCCAGGGAATACGCGGTGTGAATCGAGCATTTCCAACAAAACTTTTTGTTGTATTTATTTTCCTGAAGAACATCGTTGTCTCTAATGGCGGCCGTTGGCCTTGGCGAGTTGCTATTTTCTTCGAAGTTGCGTGTCCCACTCGGGACTTCGGCGTGTGGAGAGACAGAGACGAGAAGAGAGGCTTGATAACGAAGGCCGCGCGTGTGCCGCGAAGCTCGTATTCAGCCTGACGTTGCCGGCGTCAGCAGATCTACGATACGAACCTCGCGGTGAGCGTCGAACGGTCTGAAGCTCTGTCCTGGCACGCGATACATCAGGAGCCCTCTCGAGCCTCGACTGTACCATGATAGCCTACTGACAAGGCATTATCGACGAGGCTCGTTGCGCGATTGGTGTCGTGAATCGCAAGCCGCGATCCTTGGCAGCCAGCGTCGGGCGAAGAAAATTCGTATTGGACTAGGCGATTAGTGAGCGACGGCGCCGGAGATGCTTCCCAATAACGGTCTCTCCCGTCCCATGCACCGGGCCCCATGTCTGCGAGGCACATATAGAATAGTGTGTGGCACAGTGAGGTATTGCCTGGCATGGCTAGTTAACATGCTGATTTGCGAAATTGGCGTCATGCAGGCTGACAGGTTCAACACTATCGGGTGGTCCGCGATAGGAGGAGAGGCCGAGGATGGTTGTACATCATACCTAGTCGGCGAATTCAAGCCGAGGGTGATATAAAGGAAGGCCAGTTGGCCCAGAACACGACAGAGAGAACCTTGAGAAAGGCATGTGGGAAATCGGGGCTTTCTGAAAACTAGGATTGGGATTGGAGATGAACTCTGACGGGAGGGCACAGACGGGAGGAGGCAGAACAGACGATCGAGGTTCGAGGGACGAGATAGGGAAGTACTTTCCGCAGTGACGGAAAAGGCCCGTTTCATGAAGTAGAGGTTTAACTTGCCGGCAAAATAAGCAATGGATCAGTGACGGGTAGAAGTGGATCCGCGCAGGGACCCCCCCCCCACCAACGGCGGGGCGTGGGTGAGGTGAGATGAGGTAATCCGCGCTGCTGGTGGCCGCAGGCGGTCAACACTGGCAGAACCTTTTCGCCCTCCAAACTTTTTGGTCGGGACCCTGGCGACCAGCGATCAGAGCGTTTGCGACGGTTGAGGGGAAACAAGAATACAGAGGGAAAGGAAAGACGGAAAAAGCAACAATCGGTATTTTTCCATACGACAGCCCCGGTAACCATTGCGAAGCGACTATCACAAACTGAAATCGAAGCAAAAGACAAATCACCCGCCTCCACGAAACAATGACAAAGACGGCGAGCGCAAAGCGCAAGCGCGCCGAGAGAGAGGCCCTCAAGGCCGCCGATTCCAACAAGCGCGCAAAGAACTCCCACAACGCCACCTCGGCCGATGGCAGCAACACCCCCGACCCCAACGATGCCTCCGACGGCGGCAATGCCGCCACGAAGAACGGCCCCAGGCTGCCCAAGATGCTCCAGGAGAAGAAGCTCTTCGTCGAGAACTCCATCGGCAAGGACCGCGTGCGCGAGGCGAAGCTGTACGACCTCCTCAGTAGCGAGAACGAGTCCGACCGCCTCGAGGCCGCCGCTGCCATCATCTCCAGCCTCCTCGACGGCGAGGGCGTACCAGAGGCCGTGCTGCAGCGCCATCTCGACTGGCGCTTGTTTCGCGGCCTCGCGAGCGGGAGAGCCGCCTCGAGGCTGGGATACAGTGTCGTCCTGACCGAGATTCTTAGCCAGCTCCTCGGCCCCCCGAAGAACCTAAGCCGCGATAAGTACCCCGGCTTGACCTTCGAAAACGTTCTGGGGATGCTCATGGAGAGGACGCACGTCGGCGGTAACATGCCGGGTCAAGAGGAGCGGGATCTGTGGTTTGGCCAGCTGTTCGGCCTCGAGTGCTTCGTGCGCGCGAAGATCCTTTTCATCCCCGAAGAGGGCCCCGAGAGGTGGAACGAGGTGCTGAGGCTGCTTGTGAAGCTGGGAAACAAAAAGGTCTGGCTGCGGCCGCAGTGCGGGTGGGTCGTCGCCCAGGCGCTGGCCCAGCTCGACCGGAACCGCGTTGAGATGGTCCTGCAGCAGCTCGTCGAATTGGGCTGGGCCAAGACCCCCGAGGGCGTCGGCATCTGGCTCGTTGCCTTCGAGCAGTGTCCCGATCTGAGCAGCGGCGACCACGCGAAGCATCATCATCCCTTGGCATCTAGGAATCTGGGCGAGCTGGCGGGCATCCTGAAGGAGAGTGGTCAGGACGATGTGGAGAAGCAACAGCAGCAGCAACAGCAGCAGCACCAAAGAAGAGGCGGCTTCAGCAAGAACAAACAGGCCAATTGGACGCCGCAGCTCCACTTTGTCTGGGACCTCATTGTGCGCCACTTCCTGCGTAGGGGGCCTGAGCATGTTGACGAATTCAGGGCGTTCTGGAAGCGGGTTGTTGATGGTGAGCCTATACGGTTGCGAGACTCTCCGGCCACCAAGCTAATTGAAGATCGCAGACAACTTCTTTGCAAAAACCGCCACCGAGGGACAGAAATTTAGAGGATTCCTGGTCTTCCAGAAGATGCTCCAGAGCTATGCCGACATCGACGACCTCCTTGACGTTTTGTTCAGCCGAAACCTGATGACCTGCCTCATCAACCAAGCCGCGCAGGAGGACCGCTTCCTACACCGCGCCGCCCTCAAGACCTGCAAGGTTATCGAGGAGACGTCCGCCGCGCACCCCGAGGCCACAGGTATCATCCTCGACAACCTGATCAACAACAACGGCCTGTACCGCTTCGACGTCATGACCAAGAGCAAGACGGTCGATAAGATTCTTCAACATGTGAAGGCTGAGACGGGCGAGGATATCATCCAGGTTCTGAGCGGGCCTGTCATGAAGACCTCCACCACATCGTATGCCCGCCCCATACCCCCCTGAAAGTCTGTTTGTGGCTTGGAACTCACAATGTCACAGAAAGGACATCAACGTCGTCAAGCTCGACCTCCGCGTCTACATCGAATACATCTTCCGTCTGGCCACCTCGGCACCGGAAACTGCGCTCCTGGAGCTGACGTCGCTCGCATACGCCAAGCCCATATGGATCCCGGAGAACGCAAACTCGCTAGTGACGGAACTTAGCAGAAGCCGTCTCCAGTCCGCATTCGCCAAGCTCTCACGAAAGGCCGAGGATTCGAACTACCTCTGCACCGCGGTTCTCTCCATCAACCCTGAGTACATCCGCATGGAAGGCGAGATGAAGAAAGAAGTGAACTCAGCGCGCAAGCGCTTGGAGAAGCTCCTGAAGAAAAGTGCCTCCGCGGGGGAGAATGCCTCGGACGAGGTCAAGATCGCACAAGGCTTGGCTCTCCTCCATTCCATCGCCATTTTTCAGCTCTACAACGAGGAGCCAGACGCGTTCCAGCTCCTGAGCGACCTGAAGGAGTACCAGACTCGTCTACAGACAGACGAGGAGGGTGCCGCTGAGTTCCTGGTCGAAATTCTTCTAGCTCTCGTTTCCCAGCAGTCGTCGCTTTTGCGAGAGGTTTCGCAACGGGTGTTTGGAAACTTTACCGCTCGCGTCTCCCCCAAGGCCTTGGAGCTGCTGCTTGACGTTCTCGCGGCTGATGAAAGCGCCAAGGGACAGCAGTCGCTGTTCGATGAAGTCAATGCCGACGATATGGATGTTGAAGACTTGGAAGAGGACGGCGAAGATGATTCGGACGACGAGCTCGGCTCCGATGTTGAGGTGGACTCAGATGTTGAATTCGTCGCCCTCGATGCCGGCGACGGCGAGGACGAAGATGACGAAGATGAGAACGAGGAATCCGGATCCAACGATGACGACGAAGAGGCCGACCCCGAAGCAGGCAAGAACCTTGAGGCCCTCGACGACGCCCTCAGCAAGATCCTCAACAGCCACCGCCTCGACAAAGACCAGGAGGCCGAGTCCTCAGACGACGACACGGACATGAGCGACTCAGACATGCTGGAGCTTGACAACAAGCTAGCCGAGGTGTTCAAACAGCGCGCCAAGGCGGCGCCGAGCAAGAAGAAGGAGCGCAAGGCCGCCAAGGAGTCGGTCGTCAACTTCAAGCGACGCGTTTTGGACCTGCTCGAGATCTACGTGCGAAACGAGGCGGCGAACCCGACGGCGCTCGCCATCCTGCAGCCACTGCTGGAGCTCGTCCGCACGTCGACCATCAAGACGCTCTCGGACCGGGCCTTCGAGCTGATTAAGGACTACCAGAAGAGGCTGCGCAAGGCGAGATCAGGGGCCGTCGGCAGGGAGAGCAAGGCTGACGAGGCGTTGGCGCTCGCGGTGCTGCGGGCCGTGTATGAGGAGCTCAAGGCCGGGGAGACCAAGGCGCACGCCAAGGCGGCCGTGCCGGCGTGCCTGATCGCGGCGTCGAGCGTCTTCCATGCCGGCAAGGGCGATCGGTCCGCCGTCGACGCCGTCGTCGGGAACATCGAGGCCGGCTCGGCTGTGCAGGAGGAGATGAAGAAGGCTTGGGACGAGTGGTGCAGGAACCACGAGGCCCTGAAGAAGAAAGCCGCCGCGGGCGATTCTGGAAATGCTAAGTAAAAGAAGAGGGAAGAAAAGGGAAGGTGTCTGATAGATCCCCTGCATGGTACAAAGAAAGATTCATTGTTGGCGTACTGGGCCTGGGACAGGGAACAAAGACCTGATTTGAGTCGCGATATAGAAAGAAGCATTAGCCCTCAAAGGCAGTGGGAATATTCTAGATTTGCTGTATTGATCCTATTTAATGACAGCGGATTCCAATCTCTCTGATTTACACGACCTCCTCACTACTTGAGGTGACAGCTGTCGGCTCGATCAGTTCAATATAAGCGACTTGTCTGAGTATTTCCAGACGCTCTTTGCGCATTCTGGTGATTAGGATGGTGTTCTTGCGCTTCTCTCTCCTTTTCAGAAGCTGTGTCCAACCGTCGTTCAATATTTGGCTTAGATCAAGCACTCTTCCATGGGCGACGATGCAAGAATTAGAGGAAGGGGAAGATAACGCCACGCCTACGTGGGTTTTGGCTGAGCAGGGTTTTGTAGGGAGGTGCAGGGGGTGAGGGAACAGTGACCAGTCTAGGTTGGTGCACAGGGAGAAGCGGGACGGCTTGAGCAGTCTCGGGTGACCAAAAGAAGATGTGCTCCTCCTGGTAAACGTCGCTGGAGTCACCAGAAGGGGCACGTTTGTAGCCATCCTCAAGGCCAAAGGATTGGTAGAGGGGCGAAGCAGGTGAGGCAGGCGCTTGTGAGAGAACATACTCCTGCGGGGTTTCAGAGACACCCTCCTGCTCTTCTGGGAGGGCCTCACCCGAGTCCGGGTTGCAGACAGTCAGGGACCCATATAGGGGGAAAATAAAGTCCTCGGTTGGAGAAAGTGACGCTTGTGGTTCTCCATGGAGAAGAGACAAGCGGTCAGGGTTACAGATAACCAGTGGGCCACTCTCAGAGTCGAGAAGATCATCTGCAGCAGCAACTACTACGATGCCATTGCGAGGGCTGTCAGGACGGCCTTCTTGTTCCGGGCTGGGGGTTGGTTCCTCTGTCTCCAACTCCTCCTGAGTGCGCACGTCGAAGTTGAGGTAGTCCTCCCAACCTTGCTGGTCATCCAAGTACGGCACCCCAGGAGGGGGAAATGGTTTCTGGTGGATCTCAATAGCCCACTTCAAGAAGCGGCTGTTGTCCAGGACGTCAAAGAGGGGCCGGAGGCGAAGGCCTGCATGGTGAAGGTTGCGGCGGCAGCGCGAAGGGGTGGGGAACTTGGGCATGGCTGCCGCTGCTCTGGGTGCCGTTTGTGGAAGTTGTAGAGGTTGTAGAAGTTGTGGTTTGTTGGTATGCGGCACCCTGTTGAGCGTCAGGATACCTAGCTTATTGTATGTGTCTGAGCGCTCGGGGCACAAATTTTCAAATCGAGCTACAGTAGTTTGTAAGTAAGTGTTACTGCAAATTAGATTGGGAAACTGTGAGGAAATTTAAGCTGGTAGCAAAAGGTGGCAGAGGTCCTTGGGTGCTTGGATAGTTGGGCGTTGGGGCAAGCACTGCCAGGCACCCATCGAGGGGAACAAAAAACTTGGGTTAGTAAAAAGACATTGTTCAGTGATTCTAAGGCTGCCTAAACCTCGAGTTACACGAGAGTTCTATCCACCTAGAGAAGAGGGCCCAAGTCCTGGAATTCAAGCCAATACATCATTCGATAACCATGGACTTGAATAAACTTTAGCTATTAGAGTTATGATTTCTTTTTTTACCTACTATTTTACATTATAACATCCGCTAATGAGAAAGCAAATGAGTTGCTGACGCGGAATCGGCCAGTTTTAGGTGCGCAGGTGCCCAGGTGGTACGGAGTAGTGAAATCCGACTCGTCGCCGAAGTGGGTCCGTAGCAAAAGTCGGATCCGGTGTCCGTTGTGGGGCCGCATCGGTCCGAGTCGCCGTACACGGGCGTTCGGACATCCCAGGTCGACAAGAAAACAAACCTTCCCTGCGCATCGTTGGAAAAGCCAATACTGATTGGAGCTTCTCATATTATTCCTCCACTCCACCGCTGTCATGAGACTACTCATTAGGATAATTGAGCATGGTTCACTCAACGGAGACACAACACCAAAGATATCATCGCTAGGGCCTATGACAAGGCTTGAAGATCTTTTGCACTACAAATCTTGAATGATGACAATCCACTGTCTGGGACAAGACGCAGGCCATGACTAATTGCAATCTGGACACGGATCGCCAGTCAAGTACTTCATGATTATGATGGCTAGACAACACAGCTAGACTTCCTAGTTGGAAAATACCAGAATCCGTCCGCTGACAACCGGAATAACTGAATAGGTTTCGTGTTATCAACTGAATCTTAGAGGCAACGGACTGAAGCGTGAAACGGATGCCGGTCTTCTGTATCATCGAACTACCTCTGCAACGCCACCACAGCCGCGAAAACATTTCCGATACCCCACGGACGGCAACGCCAACATGCTCAGCTGGGCGGGCACGTGAGATGTACAAGTTTACGGCTGCATTGAGGTGCATGATTTTCGCTGTAGAGAAGGGCTCGTTCAGGCACCGCAGGCTGCCAGAGATACAACAGTCCCACCAGACCGTGCACCCGATGACAGTAGCCAGATTCGGGACATGAGTTCATGGTTCTCGACAGACCTCATCACCCACCATTTCTTCAAGACCGTCTCCATCACACCAATGTGGCCGCGAGACGGCCGAATCTGTGGCGAGACGGGTCTTTGGGTGACCAAAGTAGGGAGGATCCGGGCCACAATTGGTGGTGGTGAAGGAGGAGAGGGGGAGACTTCGTGTTTGGAAAAGAATCACCAAGATAGGATTTTACGGAGTCTATAAATAAACATTGAAAGCCATTGATAGACGACACAGGATGGGGATTTGCACCCCTACGCATCAAAACAATGAATACGTACTACCTGAACAAAAGGAAACGTGTCATTCTCATACCTACAAAGGGCCAATTTTACTCTCCCAGAGAGACCATTCAAATTGATGCTTGGAAGATAAAAAGGTGTAGCACGAAGTGTTAGGTAGGGGCTTACAATGCCGAGTATTCGATTGACTAAACGGGAATCAGGCCCTTGCCCCTCAACCGGGCTGTCAATATCATCAATGGCTCCTGTTTCGCCGCATCCGACACGTTTTGGGAAAACCCCGTGATTCAATTTCAAAGAATCAAGCTCTCGATCCAAGTTCCGAGGGCGGCCCACAAAGCCACGGCTGTCTATATCTCCTATTGTGCTGGCACCGGTTCTATGTCGCCAAAGCCTCAAAGCAAAGACCAACCAGCACAATCCTTCTTGTTCTCTTTCAAAGATCAAGCGAACGAAGGGAAGGACTCAAATCTCTTTCTCATTTCAACCCCAGGAAGAACCTACCATGATAAATGTCACCGCGCCCCGCATGTCTATACCCAGTGTTAGACGGACAACTCCCATCGTCGTTCTCGACTTCACTGTCTGACTGTCACAACGCCGCAAACGCTTCACCAATTATCGTTTCAACCACAGCTGAAAAACCATAAGGCCTCTTCTACCCATCTACACACGAAGAATGTGTATCAAAATTTGGCGCAAGTATCTTTGCCCCAAGGCGCCCGATCACACGCCGACAAGCCAGCTTCCCAAGCTGGGGACCTGCCAGCACCCCTGCCCGAGAACCGATGTACCTGACCACCATTTGGTCACACAAGACACGAATATTTACCGAGAGAACGAAGAGAGCCCAGACGACAATGCCAACGAGAGCCTGCAAATACACTGGGTTTACAACTGGTTGAGATGTGCCCATGTCTACTCCACAGACTGCTCAACGAGAGACTGCGTGGGAATCCGGGTTCAAATCTTCAACTGCCCATGCTGTTACTGTCTCGGGGCTATGGATAACCACACCTCATTTCAAAGCTCCATCGTATCAACCTTCAACAGAAAGCTAGCAATCCCGTGGGATACGGAAGCGGCGGACAATGAGAGGCAGCACGCTTTTGAACAATACAGGGAGTGCTACCTGCGCGAATTGCTCATGTTGGTTGAAGTGATGCTGATGAAGCCCTTTTCAATCGAAGCCGCGACGGTTCGCTGGGAAAGCATCATCAGCACTGTCTGGCCAGAGACTTTTTGCAGACTGAAGCGCGAGCACCTTGGTCACGTAACCGCCTCTCACTGCGACTGCGAATCGACCAAGGAGGAGTGGCGAGTCAACATGTCGTGGTCCAAACGAAAGAACGAGGCACAGGCCATTCTCGACGATCTCGAAGCAAAGTTTGGCCAAGCTGGCTCGGTTGTTGGTTTTTGGTGGCAGCCAGGCTATGGTGAGGATGACGACTGGGAGCCAACGAGAAGGGCGCAAGTGGTTTACGATCAGTACGAACGAGGAAATGACTACCCGCTGCATCAGATGACTTTTGTCAACTTCTCAGAAAAGGAGCATGATCGGCGGTACCAGAAGCTTCGTCAGATGGCCGAAAGATGCCGAGAAAACCTGATCAGGATGGGCGAGGCGCGGTCACAGAAGCATCCGGAGGGGTTGTACTGGCGACGAAATCGACAGATCCTTTGGATGGGTATAGACGACTGGGAGAGTTCGCTGAATCGGCGCATGGAGTTCCTGGACTGGATGTACCGGTTCCTCGCGCTCGACCCCGGGCTCGACGAAGAGCTCATGAAGTGGTTGGCCATCCCGCTGCTCGCCATGCTCAACCCCTGGCCCAATCCGGATGTCCTGGACCATCCGTCTCACCCGCCCGGCCATACCTTGGACCCCGATCTGCCGGCGCTGGATGCGCTGCAGGAGTGCATCTGGTGGGTCGAATGGTTGTGGCCGCTCGAAGGGCGGGTGGTGGCGCAGGATAATTACAGAGAGTCGATCAGGGCGAGCAACTCCATGAACGATGTCATGCAGCGCAACAGGCTCATCGAGTGGAGCGACATGCAGCTCCGGAACTACCAGGCGGATAGACAGACGCTGCTGTACGCAGTAACACCCGAGGCGGCCATCGCGAAGGGCGATACGACATGCACCATGTGCCAGGAGGAATGGAACCAGCACCCGCACCACGATCCGGTGCCGCTCCCCTGCTGCAACAAGTTCGTCGGGCGTAGATGTCTGAAGCTGTTCTTGGCCTGCACCCCGATCCGGCTGGCGGGCGAGGAGCGCTACCTGACAGGGGGCAAGTGGGCAGAGGACTTTAAGTGCTGCTTCTGCCGCATGAGCATCGGCATTCACTTCTCGCCCAACGCCTTTGATCAGGGAAATACCCACGTCGTTAAGGATATCCGCCACTTCAACTTCCACGACAGGATGCAGAACCTCAGCTTGGCGTCCAGGCACTGGCATCGACGACGAGAACAGCTGCGGAGCGAACAAGAACTACGAGAAAGACAAGAACAGCAACAGCAATAGCAGTAGCGACGACAGTAGTAAAGATGGGGGCGCTGAGCCCGCTCGGAGGCCGTAGGGTGAATGAATCTTGTGCGTCCCACGTTGCTAGTCTTGGACTTGTTTCTTGACGGCCCTGAGATTCGGATCGAGCCTGAGCCAAGGGTGAAGGAGGTGGGTATTCCGGATGAAATTGGACTCACGGAAATGGAGGTGGGCGCTCGAATGTGGTTTGATGCCAGGTGGTCTCGGCACCGGAGTTGAATAGACTGCGTGAGAGGGCAGCAATGGAAGTCTTGTTAATTTGATTGGAATAGTTGAAACGAGAGATGCATTGTTTTTCAGCAAGCCTCGTTCTGGTAGTTGCAACTGTCGCTGTTAAAATTTGAGCTCAAGTTCGAGTTCGAGTTCAGATAACAAAGACAAGGACAAGTAACGGACATGCCCTGCAAGATGTTGTTTCTCCTGCCATGGATCAAAGTAGTGCACGTTTGTTGACCTCTTCACCAGCTCCCCACCGATTTTAATAGTCACACAACGTGACAACCCACCGACAAGTCAGTCTACTGGAAATAGAAGATGATCCAATATTCTCTCTGCACAAGAATGCCCACTTGGACAAAGGGGATTTACTAGAGTCCTGGCTTGATAACTACTATCATCACTGGAGCTCGCTAAGTGTTGTCAGGACTAAAGACAGACCACAGGAGGTTGCACCTTCAAGCAATGTTTACCTCAGCAGTAACAATTAGCTTACATAAGTTTCAAATGTCAAGCCTGCACAATTAAGGGAGAGATCTGGATCAGTCTAAACCCAACATGGTCTGGTGCGATTCATGACGGTGCAAGATTCGAGAATCCCTGCCCGGAACCTTCTGCTTTGCAGGCCCCTGGGCCCCTGAGATGATACGACCCTTTGGCCATTGCGCCCCCCCCCCGGCCGAAGCCAGAGAGGCGAAAAAGTTCCCTTGTCCACGGGAAATTCCACCTCATCCAGAGCCTCCCCCAAAGAGACCACATTTCCCAATTGCAATTTTTGTGGGAGAAATTTTTCGTTTCTTGTTCACCAGAGACGAGGTGGAATCCTACTGGACGGGGATACTGTCAATTCGAGAAAGCCCATTTGCTCGAATTCCTTGGTGGATAGAAGAATATAGGGACTGAGAAAGGTACGTGGCCACTGACTGGCAGCTCCATACCCATACCCATTGCTCTGTACCCATACCTATTACCCATACCATACCATACCATAGCCAGACACAGGTCGAAGCTAACACCTGGCATCCCCAGATTTGATCTTCCACGCCGACTCACTCCCTTCTCACCCTTCGGCCATTGCGCGCCGCCTCCTCTCGTCTACACTACCTCATAGGTCTAAGGATTGACTGGGCTCAACACCGCAAACATGAAGTTCAGCAGTATCCTGTCCGTTGGCCTCCTGGTCGTGTCGCCCCTGGCTGCGGCCTGGAGCAAGGAGGGTGAGCACGATGCCCTGCACCCTGCTAGCCGTGCAATTGCTCTGCGCAACTCCAGCTAACAACGCGACGCACAGATCGCGAGATTTTCCGCATTCGCGACGAGATCAAGGCCCACGAGGCGAATCCCGACCTGACCTTCTACGAGCTTTTGGGCATCAAGAACTCGGCCACCATTGACGAGATCACCAAGGCCTACCGCAAGATCTCTCGTACCCTCCATCCGGACAAGGTCCGCCAGCAGCTCATCGCCGAGCGCACCAAGGCCAAGAAGAAGGCCACCAAAGAGCCCGGCGTCAACGTCCAGAAGCCCCCTACCCAGAAGGAGATCAAGTCGGCTGTCAAGATCGCCTCGGACCGCCAGGCTCGTCTGGGTCTCGTGCGCAACATCCTGAGCGGCCCGGAACGCGACCGCTACGACCACTTCCTGAAGAACGGCTTCCCGGCTTGGAAGGGCACCAACTACTACTACAACCGCTACCGCCCCGGCCTGGGCACCGTGCTCTTCGGCGTCTTCCTCGTTGGCGCCGGAGCTTTCCACTACATCGCTCTGTACATGTCATGGAAGCGCCAGAAGGACTTTGTCGAGCGCTACATCAGGTTCGCCCGCAACGCCGCATGGGGTGACAACCTCAGCATCCCCGGCATCGACACGACCCCGGCGCCCGCCCCCGCCCCGCCCGCCGACGACGAGGAGGGTCCCCAGCAGCCCATGAACCGCAAGCAGCGCCGTATGCAGGAGCAGGTCGCCCGCAGAGAAGCCGCCAAGGAGCGCGGAGGCCGGTCCCGCAAGCCTGCCGCCGCCGCCAGCACCGGCAGCGGCACCGCCACCCCCCGCGAGGCCCCCGTTGCCCAGGCTGGCCCGACCGGCTCCAAGAAGCGCGTTGTGGCCGAGAACGGCAAGATCCTCGTCGTCGATTCCGTCGGAGACGTCTACCTCGAGGAGCAGGATGCGGAGGGCAACACGGAGCAGTACCTTCTTGATGTAAGTGCCCCAATGAAAAGAATAAAAAAAACCTCCCCAAGCCAAGTTTGATAACCACCCACTAACGCCAAATAGCCCAACGAACTGCCTCAACCCACTATCCGAGACACGGCACTCGTTCGTCTCCCCGTCTGGGCTTATAACCGCACTGTCGGCCGCGCCCTTGGCCAGAACCAGGTTGACTTGGAGATCGATACCGAGGACCTGGATTCTGACGATGGAGAAATCCAACACACCCCCAGCTCCGACTCGGCCGCCGATGACTTTGAGCTCCTCGAGAAGTCGACTGATTCTCTGGGCAAGGCCAAAGCTACGGGCGCGCAGACTGGCGGCAAGTCCAACAAGCGCAAGAACAAGAAGCGTTGAGAAAGGAAGACGGGCTGGGGAGGGACGTCATTGAGTTAGCCGCCCAACTGTTCCGGTGTCTCCTCGCTGCTGCGACAGGGTTGCGTGACGAGTTGACTGGTCCCGAGGACCGGATGAGCGGCTCCAGAATTGCATGACGCGCACCCTGAAGCTGCGTTGTTTGTTTCTCGCGATGCGCGTAGATAATTCATCAATGCAAATTTTGAGTACAAGTAATCAATACGAGACAAGACCATGTTGGCTCCCAACGGCGGATGGTCTCGCTGTGCTGCGTGTGTACCAAGTTTGTCCAACAGGGAGGGCGTGGAGGGGCTGGGTGCACTCCATTCTGTCACTCCTTCTCCGAGGCCGTTCGTCTCGTCCGTCTGTGAGCGTCGGAGAAAAGTCCCGAATATGGTTCCCGCTTTCCCGCTCCCCGTCAAACAAAGTCACGGCCCTGCGCAAGTGCGTGAGACGTCCATCCGCATCCCCTGATTCCCTGATCCCCTTGCCTTCATCATCTTTAACTCTATTTCGTCCCATGCCTGACTGCATGCCGGTTTTGGATAGGGTTGTTTTCATGTTTCCACGGCGCCTCAGGTCATTACCGCAGGGCCGTCCCGTTGACTAACACCAGAAACAAACATCAAGCAGGTTGACAGATATCCATCCTGACGGCCAACGGTGACATCAATCATCACGGCGGAGGGATTTCTCTCCCACTTTTTATCTCTTTTTCTTCATGAACGTCATACCTCAACGGGCTGCCTCCTTTGCAACCGAGTACCTGGCATGGTCTCCCTCCACAACTCCCAACTGTTGCCCTGAAACAAAGAGACGCCAACTCCACCAAAGAAGGAAAAGGGCCACCCGTTCCTGGGCTTATGCCCAAAAGGGACGAGAGCCTTCAGCCAAGTCCTAACCCGCCGCCTTTCGTCTTTCGATCTACCGCTAAGATGGGAGGGGTGCTCGAGCGCACCGCACAGCAACGCACCGCTCGAGCCGCATGGCCGCCCGGTCCTGAGCCGGTTCCAGCTTCGCGCCCCTGTTCTACCTGATGGTTTGCTCCTCCTCGACTCTGGACCATGCCTTTAGCGTCTGTTCGCTGGGGACGCCATTCGAGCCGCTAGACGGATACACTATCCCGATCAAACATCAGCCTTCGCCTCCTCGCGATCCATTCTCGTCAGCGAGGCACCTACCTATCTATTGCTGTTCACTTGGTCGGCCGACCCCCTGTCTGGGGGTTTACAGACTCTCGAGCCGTCCAGACACAAAATACGACAGAGTCTTCGCCAGTGTACACCTCCCATTGAGTTCATCTCAAGCACATCCTCAATACCGCGTGGTCACGGAACTTCCATGAACCACCCCCACCACAAACCTCTCGCAATTGCTTTGGGTGTGTTTGGGGATTGTATTTGGATCGAGCTGGACAGGCGGCTAGTGATGACGGTTCCGCCCACAACCGAAGTCTATATTCGAACGGTCGGGCCCAGGTCCGCGGCGCCACAAACCCGGGACGCTATGTTATCCTCATACTGGCTTGTACTTCGAGATATCAGGCTTACCCCTAAACCTAGCGCGCCACCGTGTCCGTGAGGTGATACTATGTATACCCGGCAACCCCCCTCTGGCACCCTGACGGGTCTATCCTCCCCGGTCATCCGCTCTGTTCTCCGGTCTTGTCCCGTCAACCCGGATCACGATTACTGCACATCCCATTCTGTCGACCCTTCCCGATTCAATGACATCCTCGTCATGATGTCTGGGTGAACACGCAACGAACAAACTGAGGGATTACTTTTGGATGCCGTTCTCGGCTACTGAATAATGGAGGATCGCAGCGGGCAAGTGCTGGCCGTGGCGGTCCTCTTCTTCATACTATGTTGGATCGCCGTTGGCCTGCGCATATACTGCCGCGGCTGGATCATACGCTCGCTCGGCGTTGACGATAAGCTGATGATCGGCCTTATGGTATACGACGCGCTCACCCGGAAACCCAAGAGCCGACAGTTAAACTGACCTCAATAACAGCTCATCTTTACCGTCTATCTCATCACTCAGATTCAAGGCGTTCGCTACGGTACGGGTCGACACAGAGTCGACCTCAGCCCAGAAAACTATCGCGATGCTCTCATGGTATGGCCTCTATACCAGCTCTCTCCCTCCCTCCCTTTCTCTCTCTCCCCCCCTCTCCCTCTCTATCTCAGAATGTTTAACCGGACCTGATACTTGCTGACGCTGTTCTTAGTATTGGTACATCCGCGAACTACTCTACATCATTTCCTCTTGCCTGCTCAAGATCTCCGTCGGCTATTTCTTACTTCGCGTCTCCATCCGCCGCACCCACGTATGGATACTACGCCTTCTCATGCTCGCCACCGTACTCTTTGGCTCGACGTACTTCTTCATGGTCATGTTCCAGTGCCGACCCGTCTCGACCTTCTGGGAGGAGTCACCCCGCGTGGAGGGCAAGTGTTTCAGCAACCGTGTCGTTATCATCATGACCTACACGGCCTCCATCTGCAACTGTCTCGCGGACTGGGGCTTTGGCATCCTCCCATTGTTCATTGTCTGGTCGCTCTCACTGCCCCAACGTACTAGACTCCTTGCCTTTGGCATCCTGTCCTTCGCCGCCATCGGCTCCGCGGCTACTGTCGTCCGATCGGTTTACATACCGACCCTCCTCGACGGCGATGACTTCCTATGGGCCACCACCGACATCGCCCTATGGAGCACCGTCGAGCCCGGCATCGGCATCACCGCCGCCTCCATCGCCACCCTACGCCCCTTGTGGCAGCTGATATGGTACCGCACGGGAATGACGTCCCAGGCTCCCCGCGCCATTGCCTGGCGAGAACGCTTCCAGGGCAAGCCGACCTATGTCCGTAGCGATGGATCCGACCCCCGCCAGCACCCGCGACACCCCGCATCAGACGACACGCCCCTCGAAGAGATCGAGGCCGAGATCAATGCCGAGTTTCGGACGGAGGCGTCGCGCGTCAACCGTTCCGAGGACGGCTTCAGCTCGTCGGCAGCAACGCGCCGGAGCGGGCTAAGCAAGACTTTTGACACCTCTCAGGGGAGAAACTACCCGGACGGCGATCGGCAGTCCCTGGTCATACCGCGCGAAGATTACGATGGCGGGAAATGGCTGTGTCCTTCCCCACGCGAGGTACATTTGGTTCAACCTCCCTTTGTCTTTCTTGTTTTTGTCCCTGCCCACGAATTGTCTCATCACAGGAGGAAGGGTAAGGTTTGATTCAACGATGCTAACAATCATCTCTCCGTAGGGCCAGGAAGGACACGAAATCGAACTCGATGACGGCGTCCATATGACGCCGATGGCGAGGACCGCGCGCGTGTCCACCCCGATGGTGGATTGGTGCTCCCCGCGGATGTCGGCTCTCTCCATGGGTTTCGGACTACCGAGCCGCGACTCAACGCACTCGGCCGCCACCACCTGGGGTTTTGGAAATTGCGACGGCACAGGCAGGCTAAGCAACCAGGGCCTCGGCGACGGCAACAGCAACAACAATAACAGCAATAAATACAGCAGAGCGAGCCGGCTCAGCAACATCACCCATGTCGACAACATTCGGGACAGCAGGCACACGATGAACACGTACGCGAACACCAATACGAACCCGCGCAATAGCAGATTTGACCGGTACAGCCGCACGACGCGGGCGAGCAGTCGCTACACCCGCGGATCGCAGTTCCTGGCGCCGTCGCAACCACCGCCGGCGTTGTCGTCAGGAGACTCCCCGATGCCGACCCAGCCCCCGAACACGTGGCAGGTCAGCGTCCCCGCCGGCATGAATTCGGCGCAGTGGCTGTCGTCAAGGATGGCGGAGCACCCCGGGTATCCGGGCCGCAGGCGGTAGCAGAACGGCCGTGGCGCGGGCATCGGCGCAAAAAAGGGGCTTGAGGAACATGCCGCTTAGCTCACGGCTTCGGCGGTCCTCCGTTGCGATTGTCCCTGGGACGGAGACTGCGGAATCGCCAACTGATGACTGTCTTATCAATTAAGGCTGTTTCTCAGACACCCATTAACATCAAATCTATACCGATGAACATCGACAACACAAAGAAACTTGCTCAACCGGCGTGCCCGTGAGGTACCGTTTCATGACTGATATTGGCGACGGTACCCAGTCTGGCTGCCACGAGAGAGAGGATGATGAGAGAGAGAGGAACAACGGCAAGCTACAGATATCAAGGAGTTCACAGGCGTCGTTCATCTAACCAGGGAAGGCCAAAACAGGGGGTCTATCAAAAGTCAGACAGGAACACGGGGAGGAGAGGAAACACCGACACATGTATGACAGCATAGACTTATGTACCGCTAGTATCGCGTTAATAATTCAGGACACCTAGATACTGCGCAAGCAAACGCGGCCCTTTTGCTCCCGGAGGACGAAATTCAGGGTACACTTGGGTAAAATATGGCCTTCGGGACCAGTCTTCTGTCCAAAACACAATGACAAAAGTCACCTATCCACCAAGGGCCCATCGACGACTGCGAGATACCGCACCAGATAGATGAAATGTCAAGCCGAGAACACCAGATGTGCCAAGTACGAAGGAGGCATTGAAAAGAGGAGAGGGGTCAATTAATAGAATAAATACCTCAAGAAACATCGAATGTCGTAGGCACCATCATCGCAGCTCAACATTCCCATATTCCCTCGCCGACTACCTCATCCTGCGCGAATATCCCAATGTGGAGGTTTTTTTTTGGTTTTTTTGGTAGCTGCCTCGTAGTCCTATTCATCCCTCATGCGTGCCCAATGGTATCTGGCTAGTTCCTTACTCGTAACGTTCTTGACAAAAGAAATATGCTTCCCAAAGGAGGCGATCCAGCATCATCTTAGTGTCCGCCCATGTGTCTGCCATGCAGTCTAACTCGTGAGAGAAAGAGGTGTTTGCTGCTATGCTGAAAGTAATAGAAAAAAGGAAACAAAAATTTGCGCAAGGCTTCGTTCACAAAATCTCCATAGCCTCCATGTTGCCGGCCTGGCCACCAAAGTGCTGGAAAGCACCGTACTGGTTCTCCATCTGCATCTGCATCTGGATCGCTTGCTCCTTGGCCCAGTCGTCGCCGAACCCCTTGTAGACGGGGTCGGTAGCCGGCTTATAACCGCCGACGGCGGAGCCATAGTGGGCGTAGTTGTCGTTGGAGCGGGCCTCGACCTGCTCCCGCTCGTACTCGCGGCGCATCATCTCCTCGTAGCCGGACATCATGTAGGGCTCGACTTGATGGGAAATGGAGCTCGCCAGCCAGCGACTGTCGTCAGACTGAACTTGGGTGCCGTCAAGGCTCATGACGGCGTTTTGCTGGTGCTGTCGCTGCTCCTTCTCCGCCTCCATCCGCTCGTACCGTAGCTTCGCGAGCTGCTCCTCTTGCTCGAGGGTTGTGCTAGTCCATGCAAGTGAGGGGTTGTCTGTGCTCGAGGCGGGCGGCGCGGCACGCCAGATTTCGATCAGGCGCAGCTGATGGGGCTCTTCGGAGATTCGGAAAAGCTGGATCTGAGAAGGGGACAGAACAGAAGGGTTGATGCCGTGCTGGCTGAGGACGATCTCGGGAGTCAACTGCTCGGTCTGGGGGGGTTCGGACGAGGGACGCTGAACGGGGACGTCCTGGGCTTGTTGCTGACGAGCGATGTGTGCGGAGTGAGTGTAGTGCTGGGTGATGGAGTAGATGATGGGTGCCGGAGTTGATGCGGGATTGGCGGGGGCGGGGTCGGAGGTCTGATGGAGCTGCTCATCGGGCTTGGGGGGCTGCACTTGGCTTTGGACCTCGGGGTTGAAGGTCAGGTTACGGGAGAAAAGGGTTGCAAGGTCATCTTGGGCCTGCATTGTAGGGGCGTAGGAAACCATCGTCCTTTAAGCTTGTCAGTGATTATTCGTGCTGGCTGGGACGTGGCAGTGTAATTTGCGATACGACCAACGGTCCATCGCCGACAAAAGCCCGGCGGGGCTCCGAATGGCCGGCCGGTGAGCGCGGGAGTTGAGAGAAGGAGGGGAGACTTGCCTTTGTGGAAGATGGGGTACTGGGAGATGAAAACCCTAAAAGACAAATGAGAGAGAAAAGGCCGTTTCGATAGACCTGTTTGCTGTAGAAGTGAATCTCCTTGCGATGCAGAGAAGGGAGTGGTTTGCTTTGCTGTCTTGGGGAGGTATTGCTTCTTTGCGCTTGTTTGGTAATCGGGTTCGGAGGCTCGGACAGCGGTAGAAAACAGGAGTGTTTCTTATATTGGCTACTCTATGTACTCTCGGGAGCTTGTTTGTGCGAAGACGAGAAATCAGAGAACACAAAGAGACTCGAGGAGATGGAGAGAGGAAATTTCGAAAGGCAGTCAGTCTGAGGAATAGCAATGGTGGGAGGAGCGATGCTTCGGGTTCGATGGGCTGGTTTCTTGGGCACGAAGACTGCTGCAGTTGGTGACAAGGTTGAGTTGGAGGGTGGATGCAATGCGGATGCAGTGGAATCGGATGGGTTCGTGGTGGGGTGGCGTGTGGCCCGTTGTCTCTGGGGTCGTTACGGCGGCGTCGACGAGGAATCTGGATGAGCGGTCGGAAAGATGATTGTGCAAAGATCTGAATATCAGGCAGCAAGTCGTGACGTGATTTTGAAAAGGGAAGAAGAAGAACAACAACAAGATTTAGCTAAACCAGGGCACGGGTTGTGTGCGGCGAGTGCGAATCTGGGCTATATATGGCGGAAGGAGTCACATTCATTTCTCGCAAGTAAGGAAGGAGGGGGACGCAGAGGGCGGCAGGAAGGAGGGGGGGAGGGGAGGACCTGGCGGGGGGAAATTAGGAAGGAGGGGCAACTAGCGGGCGAGGCCATGACGCAGGACAGGGCACCGTGACGCAGATTCACTGGCTACAGTTCGTCGCTTGTTCAGTCACTACTGAGTTGCTGCCGCTACCGGCCGGTGGAAAGGCGCACTGAACATTTCATTTCAGCACCTCACTGTGGGTTGTGAGCAAATGCAATGCGCATGAGGGAAAATGCCTGCCTAGAAGTGCATCTGTCACATCCACACACATCACCACTTCATCACCACCAACACGGCACCGAACCAACGCTAGCCGAGGCGGGCTCCTTTCGTCGGGCCGGAATCTCTGCCTGAACCTGCAGTCGACCCTTGCTTGCTTTTGTGGTTGTCTCGTCCACAACATGGCTCAACTTTTCTATTTCCTTGAGAAACCATCGGGCAGACAAACCTGACAATTCTGCGAACTCGGTGCCTGGCCTGACATGGAAGATGCGACCCTGGCAGGAAGACGGAGGGCAGCCGGCAGCAAGCGTCAACTTGAAACATATTTCTCTCCCAGATCCCGCGCCTGTCGCCCAATAGGTCCATGACAAGATCAGTCCACATGGCTTCTGGAAGACCACGGAGGTGTCAAATGCGTTTCCCGTGACACACTCGAGCCCACCGGATAGTCGTCATCTGCACCTTGTTAACTCTGTTCTGTCCGGCACCCTCTCTAGTCTTACTCCGTCCGAGTGCAAATGATGATGCTGTTGTCCCCCCCTTCTCTCTTTCTCTCTCTCTTGGGCCTGTTGTACACATTACAGCATGTGATGCCCTTTCCAAGAGCATCCCTAATCTAAGACCACAGGGTCCATCCATCCTCAACATTTTGCCTAGTTTGATTCCCTTTAAGACCGGTTCTCCGGACCAAATTCGATGGTTCTACACCGCTCCTCTTCGAGCCCCCACCCTATCTCTCTAGTCCCAACGCATGTTTCGACAAACTCGTCCGGGCCTGCACTCTTGAGCCTCTGTTTTTGTGCTACCGATATTCAAGATGTGACAAAGTGCCTAGCGAAACGTTTCGGCAATATTTAGTTGTTGAGCTTCGGAACTTCCGAGAGGAACAGCAACAGACGAAAATTCTGTTCATCTAGGGCTTCTGTAGAACTGTTGAACATAACCCAGTGCATCGTAAATTGGCAAAATGACTGCCAACAAACTGCTTCTCCTCGTCTTAAGTCCTCCAGCACCTGGCAGCTGCAGCCCACTGCAGGTGCAACGGCGGGATGGTGGGGTAATTCCACCCCTGTCAGCTTTCATGGAACTTCACGATGAAGCTGTCAGCTGCCCCATACAGGTTAGATATCCACCGATAAGCCACATCTTCGCACAGCCACATTTGGAGATGTGGCTGATGCTATCCTTCCTTCTGAGCACACGCCTCTTCCCTGGGTCCACCCCCAGCTCTCCCCCAAAGGCCTGAGGCATGCCTACGTCCAGCCTCGCCCGCCGACCTCACGCAGCAACACGCAGCTCCCGGGTTGCCTGAAGCTCTGATCTCAAGGCTCCAGGTTCCCCAATCCCAAACCACATCCCGCCATCGTCATCCACCACCAAAGCTTCTCGACGACCAATCCACTTTCCGTCAACCTGCAATTCATCACCGACTCCTTCCGTTGCCGGCCGTCCTACGCCGTCCTTTTGACAACATAACCACGTTTCCCAAATACCCCGAGCTCTAATTCACAATGGTGAGCCTTTCCCTTACCAGGTACCCGAGGGGTTGCTGGGAGCTCCCGCTGCACCCCAATACGTGACCGAGGCCATGACATTTGCTGATCTTTCCGCCTCTTCCTTCGGATAGACGTCGATAGGCACAGGTTATGACCTGAGCAACTCCATCTTCTCTCCCGACGGCCGCAACTTCCAGGTCGAGTACGCCGTCAAGGCTGTCGAGAACGGCGGCACATCCATCGGCATTCGCTGCAAGGACGGTGTCGTTCTCGCCGTCGAAAAGGTCATCGCCTCGAAGCTATGGAAGCCCAACGCCAACAAGCGTATCGCCACCATTGACAGGCATCTCGGTGCTGTAAGTCGGCCCCTCTCCCAACCAACCACCACATACCCCTCCCCCTAGATGTCGTCAGGTTTGTGTTTAAGCAATTCAGCCCCGATTGCCCCGTCTTTTCATCATTAGATTTTGTTCCTAGTCACTCAATTCACACTCAAAAGGTCTACTCAGGCATGATTCCCGACGGCCGCCACTTCGTCGACCGCGCCCGCGAAGAAGCCCGCGGCTGGCGCGAGACCTTCAAGACCCCCATCTCCACCGCCGACCTCGCAGCTCGCATGGGCGGCTACCTCCAAGCCTACACCCTCTACTCCTCCGTCCGCCCCTTCGGCATCACCGCTATCGTCGGCGGCTTCGACCCCTCGACCGAGTCCCCCGTTGACGGCGAGGTCGGCTCCGGCCCCAAGGTCGGTGCTGGCGGCAAGGACGCCTCCAAGAAGCACGGCGGTCCCTTCCTATACATGATCGAGCCCTCGGGATCCTACTGGGGCTACTATGGCGCCGCCACCGGCAAGGGCCGTCAGGCCGCCAAGGCCGAGCTCGAGAAGCTCGACCTTGCCGAGGGCGGGCTCACCCTCAAGGACGCCGTCAAGGAGGCCGCTCGCATCATCTATGTCGCCCACGACGACAACAAGGACAAGGAATTTGAGCTCGAGATGAGCTGGATCAGCGACATTGACGGCCCTACCAAGGGCCGCCACGAGGAGGTGCCCAAGGACCTGCGCGAGGAGGCGGAGCGGTTAGCAAAGAAGGCGCTCGAGGGCGACGATGACGATGACGAGGACAAGAAGGATGACGACAAGATGGAGGAGTAGATTCTCTGATGACGGGTCGAGGATGACAGGGGCTGAGGCTGGATTGCTCGTAGTAGCAGCCGAGGCATTACGACAGAGAGACGAATCAAAAGATAAAAAAAGATCTGTCAAAACACACAGGACGGCAGCCCTGCTTCGGGGTGATCCCTTGACGGCTTCTTTTGTGTAATTGTAAAAACACCACGATAAGGGCTATGGCAGCAGCATCATGGACTTATCAGACCGGATTCGGGCACATTGGTTCCAAGGGTTGCGCGTCTTGCGGTGTGCCTACTAACCAACATGACCCTCCATGATAAACTCACTTGAATGGAAAGTGACGTAGTTTCACTGGCGTAACGAGTACACTTGGTCTTTTGGGTGGCAGGCAGCGCCGATTGCGACACAGGGAGCCAGATAGCAAAGGGCCAACCAAGTACAGGTGATTGTCCGCCAAACGCAGGAGAGAGGATGAAAGGGAGTAGGCATTTCAGCAGTTTACTCACCGAACAACGAAGAAAGAGCTTACGGCAGTGTTCCTCTTAAATACGCTGATTCATCTCATGTCAAACTACCAGATGGCCCATTTATTCCGTCCTTTGGTTTTCTCGCTAAATACTTGGAATCATAAATAAACAGATAAAATAAAAGCAACCGCCACGCTACCAGCCCGTACCGTTTGTCTAACTAAGCCTTGACAATTCTGCAAACCAGGTCGGAACCGTCGACCGAGTCGCCCTCCTTGACCTGGAGGGTTGCCACCTTGCCGTTGTGCGGCGCAGAGATAACCATTTCCTAGGGATGTTGAATTAGCAAGTGGCACGAGAAAGCGGGTTAAAGACCGTGTGATCAACCACACAGGACAAAGACTTACCATCTTCATGGCGCTGAGAACAGCAATGGGGTCACCCTTCTTGACATCAGTGCCCTCCTTGACACGGAGCTCAACCAGAACACCAGCCATGGGCGCGCCGACTTGGCTCGAGTCGGAGGGGTCGGCCTTGAGACGACTGACGTTCTCGACCGAGGCCTTGTTGTCGTCGACGGTGACCTGACGGACCTCGCCGTTCATCTCGTAGAACACCTCACGCTGACCGGTGTTCTCGCTGAGGGGGCCGATGGCCAGAAGCTTGAGGATGAGGACCTTGCCCTTCTCGAGCTCGACGTGGAACTCCTCGCCGATCTCGGGACGGGACAAGAAGTACTTTGTGGGAAGGACGGAGAGGTCGCCGTACTTCTGGATGAACTTCTTGTAATCCTCAAAGACCTTGGGGTACATGACGTACGCAGCGATGTCGCACTCGGTGACGGGACCGCCGAACTTCTTGTGCAGCTCGCGCTTGACCTTGTTGAAGTCGACAGGCTCGAGGAAGAGACCGGGGCGCTTGTCCAGCTTTCTGCGGCCACGGAGGGCGTTGGAGCGGAGGGGCTCAGGGAACCCGCCGTACGGCTGGCCCATCAAACCCTCAAGGAACTCCAGCACAGAGCCGGGGAAGTCGAGCTCGCTGGCACGGGCCTTGACGTCCTCGGCGGAGAGCTTGTTAGAGACCATGAACTGGGCAAGGTCACCGACAACCTTGGAGGTAGGCGTAACCTTGACAATATCGCCAAGGAGGTCGTTGGCGTGCTCGTAGGCCTTCTTGGTCTCAGCCCACTGGGTGCCAAGGCCAAGCTGGGAAGCCTGGAACATCATGTTGGTGAGCTGACCACCGGGGATCTCGTGCTCGTACACCTCGGGGTCAGGACCGCTGAGGTGAGCCTCGAAAGGAGAGTAGAGCAGACGAAGCTGGGACCAGTAAGAGTCCAGAGCGCGGACGTGGGCCGGGTTCAGGCCAGTATCGTAGTCGCTGCCCTCGAGAGAGGCAATGATGGCGTTGATGCTGGGCTGCGAGGTCATGCCGGACAAGCTATCAGTGGCAGCGTCAACGGCGTCGGCGCCGGCCTTGGCGCAGGCGACCATGGAGGCCACACCCGTGCCGGCGGAGTCGTGGGTGTGGACGTGGATGGGAAGATCAGGGTACTTCTTTCTAATTGAACCGATGAGAATTTCGGCTGCGTGTGGCTTGAGGACACCAGCCATATCCTTGATTCCGAGGACGTGGATGTCGAGGGCGACAAGCTTCTCGACGAGGTCGAGATAGTACTGAAGGTTGTACTTCTTCTTGGGGTTCAACACTGTTGTTTGTTAGCAAAACACAACTCACGAGATAGTTTAAGGAAGGGGAAATTCACTATCGCCCGAAAAGCACACGGTACCCTCTACGACACCACCGGCCTTGTGGACGGCCTTGATACCGACCTCGAGTTGGTCGATGTCGTTGAGGGCATCGAAAACGCGGAAGATGTCGACACCGTTCTTCTTGGCCTGCTCGACAAAGTGGTCGATAGCGTTGTCGGGAAGTGATGAGTAAGCCACACCGTTGGCGCCACGCAGGAGCATCTGGAAGGGGATGTTGGGCACCGCCTTCCTCATGCGGCGCAGACGGTCCCAGGGGTCCTCGTAGAGGAAGCGGTAGGCAACGTCGAAGGTGGCGCCTCCCCAGCACTCCAAACTGTACAGGTTGCTGAGGCCGTGGCTGGTCTCCTTGGCAATGTTGAGCAGGTCGACGGTGCGCACACGGGTGGCCAGCAGAGACTGGTGGGCGTCACGCCAGGTCGTGTCCATGAGCAGCGTGCCCTTGTAGTCGCGGACGGCCTTGGCAAAGGCCTTGGGGCCCTGCTCGAGGATGATCTGCCTCCAGCCCTTCGTGCACGTCTGGGTGACGTCGACCTTGGAGCCATCGTCGTTGAGGAGCTCGGGGAGGATGATGTCGCCCTTGAACTTGGGCTCGCCGATCTGGCCCTTGATGCTGCTGCCGTTGACGGCAACGTCGCCGAGGTAAGCAAGGAGCTTCTGCGCGCGGTTCTGGCTGCCAATGAGGTCGAACAGCTGGGGCGTGTCGTCGATGAAGGTGGTCCAGCAGTTACCGTCAATGAAGGTGGGGTGGGTAAGCAACGAGGCGAGGAAGGGGATGTTGGTCTTGACACCGCGGATACGGAATTCGACAAGGGCACGGAGAACCTTTCTCCGGGCAATCTCGTATGTAGAACCGTGGCAAGTGCACTTGACAAGCATGGAATCGTAGAACGGCTGTTGGTTTTCGCATTAGCAATTTGTCAAAGTTCTTGGGACTGATAGCAATACCGTAATCACGGCGCCGGCGAAACCGTTACCACCGTCGAGACGGACTCCGTTGCCACCGGCGGAGCGGTAGACCTCGATCTTGCCCGTGTCGGGCTGGAAGCCCTTGGAAGGGTCTTCGGTGGTGATTCTGCACTGGATGGCGAAACCTCTGGTGGAGATGCGGTCCTGCGTCAGGCCGAGCTGCTGCAGGGTGGCGCCGGCAGCGATCTGGATCTGGGCGGCGACGATGTCGATGCCGGTGATCTCCTCGGTGATGGTGTGCTCGACCTGGATACGGGGGTTGATCTCGATGAAGTAGTACCTGTTCTGCTGGTCGACGAGGAACTCGGCGGTACCGGCGTTGCGGTAGTTGACCGACTTTGCCAGCCTGACGGCGTCGTTAAGAATGGCATCGCGAACATCGGAGGGGAGGTCCTTGGCGGGGGCGATCTCAACGACCTTCTGGTGACGGCGCTGGACGGAGCAGTCACGCTCGTACAGGTGGACAATATTGCCGTGGTTGTCACCGAGGAGCTGTACCTCGATGTGCTTGGGCTTGTCGAGGAATCTCTCGACGAAGACGGTTCCGTTGCCAAAGGCAGACTTGGCCTCGGAGGTGGCTCTCTCGAAGGACTCCTTCAGGCTCTCCTGCTCGCGGACGACACGCATACCGCGGCCACCACCACCGTAGGCAGCCTTGATGATGATGGGGAAACCATATTGATCGGTGAAGCCCTTGACTTCCTCAAAGGTAGCGACAGCGCCTTCGGTACCGGGGACGACGGGGACGTTGGCGGCGATGGCGAGCTTTCGGGCGGAGACCTTGTCACCGAGCGAGTCGATGACATCGGCAGAGGGGCCGACGAACTAGAAAGCGCATGGTGAGTCAGTTGGCGTGGTCAGATTGTAGGGGGATTTATGCGGCGGCATGTGTCTTACAATCAGGCCGGCCTTCTCGACGTTGCGGGCGAACTCGGCGTTTTCTGAGAGAAATCCGTATCCTTTGGGCGGTGTATTAGTGGGCGAACTATGATGTAGAGGGTCAAGATTAGACGCAGTTCCTTACCAGGGTGGACCATTTGCGCGCCGTGCTCGACGGCGATTTTGATGATCTCGTCTCCAGCGAGATAAGCACCGACCGGGGTGTACTGGCCGCGCTTGCCAATGACGTATGCCTCGTCGGCCTCTGTGGAACACTGGTCAGAGAAGAAGAGAGGGGGCGGGCTGCAATACGGGCTTACTCTGTCTGTGCATGGAGAGACGGTCCTCATAACTGCGAGAGTCAGTATGCGACGTTTGCGCGCCGGGTTCAGACGACATGTGATTTACCTGAAGACTGCGATGGTGTGCAGTGACAGCTCGTGGGCCTGAGAGAGTCAGCGCTGGGTCTCGGGCCACAGTAGCAGCGAGGCAATGATGGTGAAGAGAAATGGGACAACTTACGGTTCTGAAGATCTAGACGCGACCGAAAGTAAGTATGACTGATTCCGGAGCATCACCTTGGGCTGGGACGAGGTTCGAGAGGACATACACGAATGGCTGAATGACGGTTAGTCTGCCGTGAGTCAGGGGCTCGGTTGAACGGAGGCACTTACGAATTTCACCACGGTTGGCAACTATACACATAAGAAGGACATCAGGTCAGCATTTGTTCTGGTTTGGCGAAGGCGGCACCAGAAGCTACAGAGAGATCCCGGCGACACGAAAGGACGGATCGCACTCACCAAGAATCTTCTTCAGGTGCATGATGCTCGAGTTGGCGCGGATGTGGTGGATGGTCTGGGGGTCCTTCTGGACCTCCTCGACGTCGCCCTCCTCGAAGACATCGTTAAAAGCAACGGCCGTTTGGGCCATGATGGGCAGTTGTGAGTGTGAGGGTTTGGAGGGGAGGAGAGAGAAGCAGCGGGAACCGGAAGAGATTCTGGAGCTTCAGCGGTCCCTAGTAGGTATTTATTTGTACGGGCCGAGGAGTAGGAGAAGGAGGAGGAGGAGGAGGAGGAGGAGGAGCAGTAGAAAGCTGTTGAGGTCTCAGCTGCGAGACAGTTGCGTCGGCTGTTCGGTTGGCGGGGTTGGTTCAGCAGCTGGTTTTGGGGCCGATCTGGTTTGGGACTGGACTGGCTCGGTGGGGTGTACATACGGGTATCTGCCAGGTTGCTTAAACCCCAAGCTTTTACGCAAGTCTGGTCCAGGGGGGCCGATTCGGAGGTACCGCTGGGTTTGGACTTTTGCTGCGGCCTGTCTTCCAGGGCCAGGGGGGAGTGATATGAGCCGAAGGCCGAACTATTGCTGTTGCCGTGGTGGGCTGAGAAGCACCAGCCGAACGGGGGGACTCGATTTGACACGGGGAAGGCTTTCTGCTTCGATGACAGGCGAGCGCAGCTCTTCTCTCTCTATTACACCCGTCCGACCGAGAGAGAGGAAGGGAGGTGGATATCGGTGGTGGGGGAGAGGAGGAAGAGGGGCGGTATTCTGTACACACTATGACGGCAGTGGATGCAAGTGGTATCTGAGTGTATGTATGTGAGCGCCAACGACGAAGCAGTAGCAAATAGCTGACGGCAACGAGGGAGCTGAGAGAAGATGGGAGAACAAGAGGACGAGCAGAGGAAAAGAGCAGAGAAGGAGGGACCGGACGAACTGGAAGCTCGAGGGATGAGGGGATTTATGCTATCTGGGAGCACTGGTCACTGGTCAGGGCCAAAGGTAAAACGGTCCATCGACTTTTTTGGCGACTGATCCGCCTGCCCTTGGCTCTCTCGGTGATCACTGTCACAGTCACAGTCACAGTCACAGTCAACAACACAGGGCATGGGATTCTTCATCTGTATCCATCCGTGGCTCCTCGGTGGTTGTAGGTACACCCCGGGCTAACCCATGGCTGGAGTCGGTGTCGTGAAGAGAGGGACGCGACGATGGAGTTGAACCGACCTCTCCGCGGGGCATTTGCTGTGTGAGTTTGTGACTGACTGACTGGACTGGCACCCCTCGTCGTCATGAAGGAGGGGACCTTGTCTCTAGCTCGCTAGCGCAAAAGTAAGGCGAATCGCCAGGGCCACTTGTACCCAGGTACTTGGTATCGCGAGATGGGAGACGCAGCGAGCTGTGCTGGAGGGGCTGGCGAGACAGTGTAGATTTAGGTGTGTTTGGGTTGGTTTGGACGAGGAATAAGACGCGGATGACGATGGTCGGAGGCATCACAGTAAGGATAAGAAGAGGAGGAGCCTGGAGGGGTGAGTGACGATGGCGGAACAGGGACCAATGTACAAGATACAAGATACAAAGATACAAAGATACGTGGGGCTGTCCTGTTTGGGAGCTGCCCTGGGCTGTAGACGGGGGAGCTTAGGCCACTCTGCGATTGAAGATGCCGCACCACTCAAAACACGCATGCCGCTTTGTCACGGCAAGCTGCCAGAGAGGGAGGGGAGGGAGAGGAGGAGGGGGGGAGGAAAACACCGAGGAAAAGACAAGACTGGTCCGTCGATCCATCCGCTGCGCAGCGAAATGTCTCGCCGGCATTCGGCTTCTGACACTCGTCTGCCATGTATCTCTCCCATACCATGTATCCCATGTCTGCATGTCTCCCACCTGACCGACGATGAACAGGAATGGGGCATGGCTAAATCACACTCTTGTCACTGCCAATCTACTGCCGCTGCAGTCCATATCATCTTGTTGCCGGTCTTGGCATCGAGATGCTGCACTGCCATCCGCACGCACTATACTTCCCCGGTGACAGACTGGTAGTCATCTCCAAGCTGCCAAAACGCTGGCCACCACATGCAGACACGGCGATGGTTGTAGGTCAGTGCTGTCATTAGGCGTTCAAGGAGGACCCAGTCAGGCCAAGGGTCAAGGGACATGCAGCAGGTAGCGTCCATGTGAAGCCCCATGGATGCCAACCTGAGATGCTGCTACCTCTTGGCTTTGTAATGCCCCCGAGAAAGAAACCAGAGTGAGGCCGAGAGACCGGGGGCCTTGAGAATAGGAATAGCAGCAGAGCCCTCTCCCCCATCGCCTTGACCGCGCCCTCCTGAGACGGGGTTTGGTGAGGATGCCCAGAGATATCCGCCATCAACAGAAACAACACCCTCAAGGTTCCTAGAGAAACATTGGTTATCTTTAGATCTGATGTGCTGGACATTGGGGGGGTGGATGAGACTGGCGCCCCCTCCCCAAACGTTGGACAGCATATGCTAGAGAGAAAATAACACCATGGTTCCAAAATAAAAACGAAGTTTGGCGGGGTTCGTCAAACGCCGCTAGACCCCAACGAATTGGCCAACCAGAGCCTGCCGATAGGTAGGTTCACCAAACAGCTCTGCTGTGGTTGACTAATAACGCTTGCTTTCTCGAGCGAGCAACTCCAGACAGTCGACAGCGTGATAAGTGCCCGTGTCTGTCACAAGGGCAGGGCGGTCGTCTAGCACACCTTGGACATGTCAGAGAAGTCGCAAAGAAAATCCCCCCAATCCCAGTCCGGGGAAATCACACAACGCTCGGCAAACCTCGCGATCCCACAAGCACTTCACGGCTTCAGCTCCCGCAAAGAAGGCTGTATGATGGAGCGTCCCGGGGGCCACCACTGCCGAAGCCGAGGATAACACGGCTTTGCCCGCCGCCACAGCCCGTGTCAACTCGGACGTCCGCTTCGCGCTTCTCCAGCCCGGTCTTCATCACCTCACCTCGCCTCTCCTACCTTCGGCACAATTTTGCCCTCGGGACAACTCGACGCGATATCAGCTACCACGGGCATTTTCCTGTCCCTGGACTTTTTTTCGCCTTCCTCGCCCCGCGGTCCATTCCGTAACAGAATGCGGGGTGACTTTCGCAGGGTTCGGCTCCTCGTCTCGTCCTTGTGAACTTGTTCCCCCTTTTGTGGCGTTTCCGTGGCATCTAGCAAGGGAAAGGGGGGGAAAGACATCGTCGACCTCGGTTTCCTGCACCGAGGGGCATAACTGCACCGGCCTGCCGGCTCCCTGCCCAGAGTCTGCGATGACAGGTGGGCAGGCCTCCCCGACCTAGGCCCGGTCTGGACACTCCAACCACCGAACGGCGACCGCCCACACCTGGACCGGATTGACAATTCTCACGAGGTGGATGGACAAGGACATCACCACATGGGCGACAGCCATGAAGCCACACGGCAGAGCCCAAAAGCCAGGAAACACACCACCCCGTCGTGAACAAAACCACGCATCCCCATATATTTCTCGCGCGTTATTTCCGGTCCACCGACCGCGCTTCCGCCCAGGTGCATTCACCGCTTTCTTGGGCATCCCTGACCCAACTTGGTAACCAGTCAGCACCGCATCAAGCTGAGAGTGATGGAGAAGAGAATAATGTCCGAAATTGGACCAAGATGGGATGGAAAACAATTCGTCGCATGTCGCATCGCCCGTCTCGACCTCGACTCGTTACACCGCCAAGGTGCCGTTCTGCATCTCACTCGCACTGCAAGTCCACACAGTCCACGGGCGACTCGGCCAGATTATCCTGCCCAGCTCAGCCCGTACCGCTGACTGGGTACGATCCAAGACTCTTGGCCCCCCATCTGCCATCAGCGCTTGACTCCCTCCGTTTCCTCTTTTTTTTTTTTTTTTTTTTTTTTTTTTCTTCGCTTCTCGGCCTTCCGCTCCAGTCCATACCAGATTGCGGCTGGCATCCACGCGGCGTTTGGTAACAGAACCTCCCCCGGACAAGAGGGAATAACAAGAAAGGAGAAGGGGGGACAAAAAGAAGAAGAAAAACCTTGTCATCAAATCCCAAACCCACTTGACGATGACTCTCCCGCCAGATCTGGATACTCCGACGTCGGCTCTCCCGGCACGTCTAGCTGAATTACAAGTCTCGTCGCGTCAAAGATTACTGCGCAAGCGCTGCGTACGGTGTATCTCCAGTCCGCCAACGCAGAACGCTGTTGTCGATGGTAATATGAATTAGCGATGGCTTCATGACACGGCCTGGCAACTATGCGACATTTATTTTCAACCTTGTCAGTCCAGTCACACTCGTCACAGGTGGCCCCCCTTTTCGATCTGGAACCATCTCCTCGAGCAGGAAGGGCTCATCGTCGTCGTCTGCCGGCCCGTCTTGCGTGATCGGCCTCTCAAGCATGTGTAACAGTGTGATGACTCTTTGTCAACCCGCCGGGTATCGCAGGTTATTTGAGGCACAAGCCGTGTACCCGCCGCGCTGCACCCCACGATTAATTACGCCGGGCTCCAGCACATGTGCTGCGGCGGCCCCAAGGAGAGGTGGATGGGTGGGATCTGCACTCGGCCGGCCGCCCGGCGAGATCTGCTTCGAGCGTGCCAACAACACACCTAGAGAGTGGGGGTTCATGTCGGCCCTCTCGCGGTTTCGGAGAAGGGCCACACACCCACAGAATGTCACGGCGGTCCACGGCCAACTCCTCCCCTCCTCTTCGTCGCCGGCTGGAAAGTAGGCGGCTGGATCGAATTCATCATACATGAGATGACCCGCGCTACCCTTTGACTCATCAGATTTAGCTCAACCTCCTGTCTCCGGCCCCGGCCCTTGAAACAAAGCGCGGTTCGCCCGAAATAGGAACCCTTCTCCGCTCCGCTCCGTCGGTACGGTGGTTGTCCTGTCACTTGAGGGTCGGTCCAGTCGAGCAATCTGGCCAATCTCATACTGATGCAATCGAAGCCGTCGCGCGCGTAACGGCCCAAAGACAGAGGGGGGGGGGAGAAAAAGGGAAGCCAAGAACGGCAATAAACCCTAGCAGACTCGAGAGGCCCACCATGAAAGCAACCGCGATGATACTGACGACCAAACCTCCGTGCCTTATTTTGTAACAAACTGCCATTGCGACTGCTACCCAACAGGCCCCCCACGTCCGAGTCCTGCCCGATGCCCTTCTCGGGCTCTGACAACCAAGGACATCACTTTGACCCTTTTTGTTTTCTTATGTCCTCACGATACAAAGCTGTCACAACTTGCCAGGGTTCCAGAAACAGTTCGCTGTTCTATTATACGACTTTTTGGGCGGGCCGTGATCAAAAGGAGGTGCTTCCCTGGGAGGGGACGTCCCCCTCCCCTTTCCCAGGGGAATCAGGGCCCCCGTTTCCGAAAAAGCAACAGAAAACAACAATGCAAGGTTTGATGGTACAGAAACCGCCCGGCTACCGTTCCGCCGCGCGGCTGGGCGACGATGCCACAGTTTGCGCGCCATGCTCTGCAGTGACATCGACGGGGTGGGAGGGATATTATCCTGCCACGTCCTCATTACACACCCCATGGACTCATCACAAATTCTCGGGGCCCTCGCAGCCCGCCAGGAACCTTTTGAAATAATCGTGCCGGCGACAAGAGGACCGTCCCATCGCGCGCCGGGGCCAGGATATATCCCGCCCTATCCATCTCTCCGCAGTCGTCAAGCCTCGTCAAGCCCTTCCTCCCTTCCCCTTTGCGCTGGAAGATGCAGCTTATTTGCCGACAGCCTGCTTGACCTTGGCCTCGACCTTGGCCTCGACGGCTTCGGCCTTCTTCTGGACGCCCTCGAAGGCCTCCTTGGTGGCGGAAGCCTCCTTGCCGCCCCAGTAGTTGTACTGCATGTAACGGTATCCCTGGGTGAGCTGGGCGCCCTCGTTGACGAAGTGGCAGGCGAAGAGGAGGTAGTTCTTGGGCTGGACGGCAAGGGCGTAACGCATGAAGGTGGCCGAGTAGATGCAGAGGGCACCGGTCATCTGGCCGGAGATCCTACAAGAGAAAACGGGTACGACGTATCAACTCATCACGTTCTTATCTCTTCTTCGAGTTTCCCTGTAAGGGACACGGGGCTGGGTTGGGTTTGGGGGGCTTCGACGTACAGGTCGGGGGACTTTTGGGTGTCCATGACGGCGGCCAAGGGAATACCGAAGTTGGAGACGGGGCCCCAGAAGTCTGCGGTGCGCCACGAAGGTTAGCTTTGCTGCGCTGTCATGTCGTCGTCGTCGTCGAAGCTATCGCGAGCGGCCGGCACCGGAGCATCGGGTATCCTTCAAGCGCCGGCGGCGGGGACGGGATCGGTGAGCACGGCGCCCTAGCTCATGAAACCACGATGCCCGAGACAGGAGGCCGCAGGCAAGGCGTATCCAGAAGCTCGAAGAGAGCCGCGCGGCGCTGGCGATAGCTTCAGGCGAAAGCTCCCTTCCTCCAAGGTGTCGGATAATCCCCGCTAACTCCGGACGCGGAACGCAAGGAAGGGGAGAAAAAAAAACTTGGATCGATTCGGACGGGCACATACGGGTAGAGCAGACATAGTCCGACACAGGGTTGGACCTGATCTTTGCGTTGATCGCCTTGACGAGAGCGGCCATTTTAGAACTGTATCTGGGGTGGACGGGGACAATTGGCAAAGGGGGCGGCGGATTGGGAGGTTTGTGAGGTCGTACTTTGTTGAGAGAGAGGACGACGAAAGAGAGGTTCGAAGGGGGGTGTGTTGCCCAAAGCTTTCCGTGCGCCGCTCCGAAATTTCACGGGCGGGCAGCAGCTGATGCTTCAGTGGGCGTGCAGCACCAGCAGCAGTGCGCGCCTCCCCGGGAATAAACAAGTGGGTCTCGGAAATGGAGGGAAAAGAGAAAAAAGGAGGGTCGTGATTGGATGAACCGCTGGGATGGCCGGGACACCCCCAGCGGACGGCGTGCCGGTGAGCGGATATCACGTGATCAAGTTTGTTATCCCACGCTCCTGTGCGACGCTTGGCCTGCATCGACGAGGTGTTTAAAAGGGAACAAATATTTAGGATACTCTGGGCGATAATTTGGCTGGAGATTAGGGCAGAATGGAGGATGGACTGGCGAAATTGTTCGAACTGGTAGGTGGATTTGGGAGGAGGACAAGATTTGGGACTTGGAGGTGTTCGACCGAGAGCCACGATGTCTCGGCGGACTGACTTACAGGACAAGCTCCGGCCTTGTCTTGTCTTGTGAGGTATTGCCCATTGCGACAGCTCCCAAGTCGAGCGGAGCTTATTCCAGACCACCTAGCTGCATGTACTGTTTTTGTTGCAGACCCTCGGATCCTGTAGAATAGATGACAGTCTGAATTGGCCCTAGCATTTAGCTGCCGCCTCTGCATTAGACACATCATGCGTCGTGATAAGTGGACGGGATAGCCACCACGCCGTTATCAGTCTATCCTCGCCATAGAGGCCCTGTCTACTGCTGAATTGTATGACACGGGTATGTCTGGCGTATTGATGAGAGTCCCCGGGCACGGTCTCGCCCATCCATACGTCGAGCAGGTGTGGTTCGAAGAACGTGGAGAAGGGTAGAGGATGCATGCACCTGTGAAGACTCGGGGATATCTCGTACGGATGCCGGGAAGTTCTGCCCTAAGGATCGTCTGGGGTTACTCGGGATGCCGAGGGTTCTCGTGAGTTTGTCCTAGGGATTCGGAGTCGTAGCCAGAAGGTTGCGAGTTGGGGTACGAGGTCGGATGACACCCCCGGGGTAGGCCGCCGCCGGGCTCGGCTCCAGTTGTCCTGCCTCCCGTCGGGAAGTTATCTCAGACACTGCAGACACTGAAGAAGTATTTGGACTCTAGACTTTGCGAAGGTCGCATCCGATACATTAGGATTCGACGCAAGGCAATAGAGGTGAAGAATAGCTGGACAGTCAGGGTGACTGACGCCTTATCTTTTCCTAGGAAAGCAGGCATAGTAGTACCCTTTCAAGGAGGTACAGGACCCCTTACTCATCCTCGCTCTTGCCTCCTCCATGCTTAGAAACGTGGTCTTCTGCCATCAATTGATGCCAGACCAGGAGCTTGTTCTTATCCAGTGAGAGCACAAGATAAGCTGTGTTGCACTTATCATTGCTGTTACTGTATTTGCAAAGGTGGTTTTCTTCTATCCATAGGTTAAATGTTGTTTCCACCTAGCGAGTTTGTCTTCTGCTATTCACGAGTGCTTGGCCATGATCTCGTTGTCACCCGGCAAGTTGGTCGCAGGGAGTGTTGCAGTAAGGTACTGCATTCTTTTTTACAGGGGAACCATCCACAGTGCTAATTCACTGGAAGATTGTGGTTCAGCACCCCCATAGGTTGTAACACTCCCTGCATCCAACTTACACAATAAGAACAAGATTCTTTTAGCTGCAATGCTCCCTGTAATTGACTCAGCACCTATTGATGGCAGGAGACTATCTTTTTAAAGATAGAGGCAATACTAAGGATAAGTACAACTAAGCTAACCTCGTACTAGAAGCAGCTCTAATGCTGAGTTCCAGGCTGTCTTTTAATGCTGCGTTGTAATTATCAGACTCAACTTCGTCCTTGTCTGGGTTACAATGTCAACGTGCTACGCTGCCCTCGTGAGGGTTGTGAGAGTCCTGGCAACGATGGACGAGGCGTCACTTGTAGATCTGGCATGTGCGACGGGCTTCTTATAGAACTTCAGGCGGCGACCCTGCCAGTCTACTCTATCTGTCGATTTGTGCGTTCTCGCCCCTGAGAACGCGTGGCTTTTCATGACTGCCGAGGAGCGAGAGAAAGAAGAAGTGCAGCTTCAGGTGATAGATGGGTGAAGTGAGGCGAAAAGCAGAAATCATATTGTCCCCCCAAGAATGCGCGACTTCTTGTGACTGCTGAGGAGCAACGGAAAGAAGAAAAATGGCTTCAGGTAGTGGGGGGGAGACACTAGATAGTGAACCATTCTATGTGTATCAAAGTCACAGACTTTTGTAAAAATAAATAAAGTAATAAGACTTTGGCAATCGACGCGAGGTCACGGAGGCAGTAATTTTCCACACGGTCAGGGCGGAGGTGACATGTGCATTACATCACGGGACAACACCCGACCACATATTCCCAAGTAGGAACGACACGGAAGAAGTATCAATCAATTCATCTCTGCATCCTACACACAATTTCTACAATGCCATCCGAATCCAGTTCTCCTGCAATGTCACCAGCAACCAAGGATATTCTGAGCTGCGTGCAGCGAATGATTCCGCCCATGTTGGAGAAGTTCCACAAAGGTAAGCTCGTCGTCATCTGATGGTTTAGAGGGGCGGGGCGTACAGATCCTCACAATCATCTTCCAGGGCAGCTGGGCCGCGTCGGTGTCCTCGGCGGCAGCGTTGACTACACTGGGGCACCTTATTTCTCGGCCATGGCCAGCGCCAGGCTTGGATGCGATATGGTATGTCAAGGCATTGTCACTCGCGATGGCAGCAGAGATGCTCACTCACAAAAACCACGCGCAGTCCCATGTCATCTGCACACCCGGCGCCGCCTCGGTGATCAAGACGTACTCCCCCAACCTCATGGTCCACCCCCTCATGCGCCAGAGCCCGTCCGACGACACACCCGGCGGCCCTGAGGACGCGCATACGGACGCTGAGCAGGTCTCACGCCCCATCATCGAGATGCTCTCCCGTCTGCACGTTCTCGTCATCGGCCCCGGCCTCGGTCGCGACCCGCTAATGCAGGACACCGTGGCGCGGGTGATCCGCGCCGCGCGCGAGAAGTCGCTGCCCCTAGTCCTTGACGCTGACGCGCTTCTGGTGGTTCAGAAGGAGCCGTCGCTGGTCCGCGGCTACAAGCTGGCGGTGCTGACGCCCAACGTCGTCGAGTTCTCGCGGCTGTGCAAGGCGCTCGACGTCGACGAGGGCAAGGCCAAGGACGGGGCGGACGGGTCCGGGGAGGAGCAGAAGGAGACGGCCAAGGTCGAGGCGCTCGCGAAGGCGCTGGAGGGTGTGACCGTGGTGCAGAAGGGCGGCAAGGACTTCATCTCGAACGGAGAGAAGACGCTGGTTGTCGATCTGAAGGGCGGGCTGAAGAGGAGCGGTGGCCAGGGCGACACGCTCACAGGGTCGATTGCTACATTTCTGGGATGGAGGAACGCGTATCTCGAGGGCCTGTGGGATACAAGCGATGGCAAGCTTGCGGAAGATGAGCTGGTCAGGCTTGCTGCCTTTGGCGGCTGTGCCATTACGAGGGTAGGTCTGGCGAAGGGTGTCTGTTTTTGACGCGGAGGTGCTAACTTTGAACGTAGGAGTGCTCCAGACGGGCTTTCCTGAAGAAGGGCCGCAGCCTGCAAGCAAGCGATTTGACGGATGAGGTGCATGAGTCATTCATGACTCTGTTTGGAGAGGTTGATGGAAAGGCGGGAGCTACCAAACTGTAAGGTCTATATTCCAGACCCAGTCCGAGGGCAATTCAAAAGCCAGCGGATGGCTCATTAGCGACATCGACGACGTTGGATTTTACACCGTTATATCACAAGACAATGAAAAATATACGTCCTCTGCCAGCTGAAAACTTGGTATTATTCTTGACTCTCACCCCTCTCACCCCCTCTCAACTCTTGTCCGCTCCCAACTCTTGTCCTCTCCCAGCTTTCATTCTCTCCCAGCTTTCATCCTCTCCCAACTTTCATCCTCTCTCATTTTTCATCCTGCCTCAACTTTCATCACTCTATGCCCGATCACACACAGGGCAGTAGAACGTCTTTGCCGCCTTGTGCTTGGCTGAAAACTTTCGGCTCCTGGCTGCCTGAACAGAAACGACCTTAGGAGCGCCGCCCTCGGCGAGCTGAACTTGCTCAAGATGGGCCTTGGTGGTGAGGTGCTTGCTGAGGGCTAACGCTGACTTGAGGTCCTGGGCACGTTCCTTTGCAATCCATCGCTTGCTGTTGGCGGTGGCATGCTCCTTGACCCTCTTCTGCCGCTCGGCGTTCTAGGCGACAACTTTGGCGTTGGCGGCAGCAACTTTGGCCAGATGTTTCTTGGAGCCGTTGTGTTTGTCGAGATGGCCTTTGGTATTGAAGGGCCGATCGCAGACGGGGCAGTAGTAGGTCTTTGCTGCCTTGTGCTTGGCTGAAAAATTTCTGCACCTGGTTGTCTCGACAGATGCGACTTTAGGGGCGCCGCCCTCAGCGAGCCGAACTTGCTCAAGATGGGCCTTGGACGCCATGTGCTTGCGTAGGGCTGTCACTGATTGTAGGCCGATGCCGCAAATTTTGCACTCGTGTCTTCGGGAGGCAACGGCGCGGGCGCGAACACCGACTGCTGTTGCCAGGACCTTGTCCTTATTTTTGGCCTCCCAGGCCAGCTTTTGCTTGAGCTTTTTGGCTAAATACCCTTTCAAGTCTGTCGCACGTTGCTCAGCCTCCCAGCGCTTGCCTTTGATGGCCTGTTGCTCCTTGACACGTTTCCGTCGCTCGGCGTTTTAGGCGATAAATTGCTCGTCGGTCATATCAAACAGACCGCGGGGCCGCTCCATGAGAGCGGAATGCGAACAGCCCGGCTGCCACGGGATGTCCTCCCTCTTCCACGGCAGGATGTCTTCGAAAATGTATTCAATCTTGAATTTGGCTAGCAAAAAACAAGAACGTGAACGTTGCCTCCAATAGATAAAATCGAACTCGAGCTGTCGACATTTTGGTGATGACAGGAATTTTCGACCAGCAAAACAAACCCTTGTTTGTGATCGTGTAACCCTTGTCGAGAAGCGATCGAACACGACGCGGGAGCGCGCTCTGGTGGTTGTAATTCTGCAGACGACCAGCAACACCAGTAGTCTCATTTGTTCCTGAACCGACATAGAGAAAAGTTGGTTCGTTGGGCTTCTCAAGTAGAATGCCGTAGATACCCCACACTTTATGGGCCGGTGTAGGAGGGAGAAACCGAAAAGAATTGACCGAAGGAAGAGATCTCAACTCTAATCCCCCCTTTCTCCTTTTCTTTCCCAACTCTCATCCCACCTTTTCTCCCTTTCTCTCTCAACTCTCATCAGAACGTTCTGAGGAGATTAGATGCGAAATTGAGAGGTGTTGTTAAGCATGGCGCTTAGAATGCGTCTTCTTGGCCAAGAACAGTCTTGTATATTGGATACAAGTACCAGTCTGGGGCATCAAGGTAGAGACCGAAAGAAATCAATCGATGGAGGGGTGTCGCATCGCAAGACGTCGTGTAGGTTTGGTGCAAAATCAAGGGGTGTCGTTGCGCAGGCTGCTTGGTATGCGTCTTCGTCGCCGAGAATTGTCTTGTAAATGGGACACATATACCAATCTAGAGCATCAGTCGCGAGTACACACCATGCGTATCCGTCGACTAGAGAACGAAAAGAATTGACCGAGGGAAGAGATCTCACCACTAATCCCGCTTTTTCTCCTTTTCTTTCTCTCAACTCTCATCCCACCTTTTCTCCCTTTCCCTCTCAACTCTCATCATAAGGTTCCGAGGAGGTTTGGTGCAAAATCAAG
This sequence comes from Colletotrichum lini, assembly GCA_034638275.1. Taxonomy (NCBI): domain Eukaryota; kingdom Fungi; phylum Ascomycota; class Sordariomycetes; order Glomerellales; family Glomerellaceae; genus Colletotrichum; species Colletotrichum lini. The sequence goes on from JAWQJV010000006.1 coordinate 1,340,167, forward strand.
AGGAGTCGTCGCACAGGCCGCTTGGTATGCGTTTTCGTCCCCGAGAATGGTCTTGTAAATAGGACACACCAGGCGTAACCGTCGACAAGGTCGCGTAGCTCCTCGAGTTGGGTTTTCTGGTCGCTGGATGCCATGGTGTCTGACTTCTCTGTCGATACATCATGGAAAAGGGGGGATACGGACAGCGACAATGACAGAGAGGGGATTTTGCACCTAGTGTGGAAATGGGCGGGGGGGGGGGAGGTTCCTGCCCAAAACGAATGAACAAGCAAGTTAGAATAAGTACCTAGGGAAGGAGGTGAGCATGATAGAAGGTACAGCAAGAACTGATGATGAAGTTGCGGAAGGAAGCACTCCATGAGTTGAAAGTTGGTCAGTTACAAGGTGAGGACAGGGAAAGAACAAGAGAAAAAACAAACCACCTTCTCTCACTCGAACCAATGGTACCATTTGCGGGGGGTGTTGTTGGATTTCCTCGCCTGTGGCTGGTGCCATCGGTTGAACCTCGACTTGGGGCGGTATATTGGCCATCACCATGACCGGAACCAGCGCAAGGGCAACCTTGGGTACCTTAACCTTCGGAGCCTCCGAGCCTCCGGAACCTTCTGAACAACCTTAGACTCCTCCGCCTTCTCTGCAGCCTTGTCCGAGCGGTCGGTTTTGGCCTGATGCCGGGCGTCATCGGAAGCGTGCAACATGAAATATCGTCCGTCCATTTGTGGGTGCCGGTTCCCCACGCGGCCGGGGGGGCCAGGTTGTAGATAAAGTGTCGCCGTGACGGCGTCGAGCAACACCGGCTCTTGGCCAGCCTTGACAGCGTCGCGGAAGCGTCGACACTGCCCATAAGAGGACAGGTCCCCGCCTAGCTGCGAGTTGGTCGGCGTCACATGAAGAGCCTTGATGACTCGTATCTTGTCCCAGTCGGACATGAAGACCTCCGACTTGTTGTTTTCAACAACGACAGCCTTGGCCAGGGCGTCGATCTGTACCTGCTTCGGGATGTAGTCGGAGATGGTCGGGTAGACCCAGTTTCCCCGAGGAGTTGGTTTGAAGTCCGGGTCTATGAACCCAGAGACGCCGGACGACCGCTTGCGCTTTCTCGTCGGTTTCTTTACCTCCTGGTCGTTCTTGGGGGGGGTTTATCGACATTTGTCAACCTCTGGGAATAGCGAAACTCATTTTCGCTCCTTTTATAAAACTCTTCTGTGACTGGCGAATTGAGGTGTTTGTACCAATTCTCCCTTTCCTTGCCAGATATATTATCCAATATTATTGCACGTATCGCCCTGTGTCATCGGATTATAGCGTGGATATCCCCCATACGCTCATCCGGGGTGGAGTCGAAGCTGGGACGGAAGGGGCGATGCTCCGGAGGTAGAGTGGCAAGCCTGCAAGGAAGAAACACCCTGATCCAATGTATAGGAAAGTGTTCTCGCCAGGCTTCTCTAGTAAGAGAGCGTAGATGCGCTAGACTTTCTCTCAGGGTGGCAGGGGAGGAACCCTTATGGCTAATCTTGTAGTCCTTTGCGAGGAGCTGTCGGACGCGACGAGGCAGGGCGGTCTCGTTAATGTACTTTTGAAGCTGAGCCACGGCGCTTGATGACTCGCTGTGGCGTTCTTCACAGGTTAGTCACAGTCCATTGTGCTTGCCTCAGCTGGAACACCTACCTGCTTACTTATATAATAGCAGTGAAAGGTGTGGACAACAGCAGGAGCCCGGGGCAACTATCCCGAAGGACGAAGCGCCCCTGTAGAAGAAAGGAAGGGTTGTTCTCGATCCGGAATTTCGCTGGAGGATTTTCACCCTTTTTCCTTCAGCACCCGTAGTCGCTTGTCATTCCCACGATTGGGTCTAAGAATGCCGTCGCCGCCGTTGCTGCTTGAGTTTGTGATGGTGATGCTCCTGGCGTTCACAGCTTGAGTATGACTAGTGATCTCTGCGTCAAAGTCGTCCGTGATCGGCTCCGGTTTGGGCTTGCAAACGCCGATAGCCGTCGAGCCGTTGCCGATAAGCTGGCCCGCTGCCACGAACATAGCGAGCATGTTTTCCGTGACTTTCTTGTTAGCCTGGTTGCGTCGCCGAGTCTTGAGAGGTTAATCAGCTTTGTCGTAGATCTTTCCCGCACCATAGATGCATGACGTCGAAGTTGTCGAGATAGCAGGGGGGGGACCTGTGTTACTTAGAAGGGATCTAGTACTTGAGGTACTTGAAGTTTTTCCTTTGTGGAAAGAAACCAGAGGGGAGTGGGCGACGGCGACGGCGTGTTGAGTCTGAGGACAGAAAACGAAATCATGGGTTGGAGGGGGAAAAAGGGAGTCTTATATGTAAATCATTTCCTAAAATTTGCGCTGATTATTAGGAAAGAGCTACCTGCTGCATGTAATAGAAGAGAAGGTACAAGAATAAGAACAGAAAGAGCACAACGTTACGTAGCTAAGTGCACCCATCTCTCTTAATAACCGTGTTGGCTGTGAATGTGAATTACAATAGGAGATTATGTCTGCAGGTTGTAACTTGTTACTCTAAGCGCTGTACCTTCTGCAATATCTAGTAAGGTGTTGTAGCATGCAGAAGATGCTAGTAAATCTGCTACAAAGAGTGTAAATCCTACTTATAACTTAAACAGTCTGTAAGGTGTTAAAGCAGAGAGTTTAATAACAGTAATAATAGGCTAGTAGTAAGGTAAATAAAAAACAAGCTAGAAACATTCTACTTCTTATTATCTACCTAAAGATATAAAGCAGATTAATAAGTTTTATAATTTAAATAAGAGACTAAACAAGAGACCAAACAAGAGACCAAACAAGAGACTAAATAAGAGACTAAACGAGGGACCAAACGAGGGACTAAATGAGGGACCAAACGAGGGACCAAACGAGGGACCAAACGAAGGACCAAACGAGAGACCAAACAGGAGTCCAAACAAGAGTCCAAACAAGAGTCCAAACAAGAGACCAAACGGGAGTCCAAACGGGAGTCCAAACGAGAGTCCAAATGAAAGACCATATAAAAGGTCTAACTATAGTCCAACTAACATAGATACTGATGTCAATGGGATGGTGATAGCAAGATGCTTATGATGATAGAACTAAGTTAATAGGAGAGTCACTGAGGAATGTTCTAGTAGCCATTAGCTTTCTGGCTGAACAAGTGATTCGACCTGTTGAAACACCAACATGATACTAAAATACGCTTTGCACAGGTGAATCTCGTGTGGGAACTGACTGATGAAAGGACAAAAGGAATCGAGGGCGTTAATTGAGTCTTGAGCTCTATTTTACAAGTGGTTCGACTGGAGATCTTTCCCCAAGATCGCGTCCCCTGGTGCTTCCCTTGGCCCGGCGCAAAAACCCTCGAGATTTCCTCACGCCTCTAGGAAAACAAAAAACTTCGGTATAGACAGCTACATCAACCCCGAGCACTCCCAGTCGGACCATTTATTATGTCAGGTGAGACTGAAAAGTTTAACCCAGGAAGCTCTTGGTGAAAGAGACAACGACGTCCTTGAGGCGAGCCTCGAGGTCCTTGCTGAGGGCACCCTCCTTGTCAATGGTGGCGATCAGGTCGGACTCGTTGGTGCGGAGGTGGCCGAGGAAGTCAGACTCCCACTGGAGGATCTTGGCGACGGGGACGTTGTCGAGGTGACCGTTAACACCGGCGTAGATGAGGGGAACCATCTCGTTGACGGCCATGGGGGAGTACTGCTTCTGCTTGAGGAGCTCGGTCAACTGTAGATTTGGTTAGCATACACATTCAGCACTAGTTCAATACCAAGGTCAACTTACGCGTTCACCTCTGCTGAGGGTCTGCTTGGTAGAGGCGTCCAAGTCGGAACCGAACTGGGCGAAGGCAGCAACCTCACGGTACTGGGCCAAGAAGAGCTTCAGGGAACCAGCGACTTGCTTCATGGCCTTAAGCTGAGCGGCGGAACCGACACGAGAGACGGACAGACCGACGTTGATGGCGGGGCGGATACCCTTGTAGAAGAGCTCAGCCTCCAAGAAGATCTGGCCGTCGGTAATGGAAATGACGTTGGTGGGAATGTAGGCAGAAACGTCACCACCCTGGGTCTCGATGATGGGCAGGGCAGTCATGGAACCACCACCAAGCTTGTCGTTCAGCTTGGCAGCACGCTCGAGGAGACGAGAGTGGAGGTAGAAAACGTCACCGGGGTACGCCTCACGTCCGGGGGGACGACGGAGCAGCAGCGACATCTGACGGTAGGCAACAGCCTGCTTCGAGAGATCGTCGTAGATGATCAGGGAGTGCTTTCCGTTATCACGGAACCACTCACCGACAGAAGCTTCCAGCATTGAATATGGTTAGTTGAAATGGTCTCATGTAAGATAAGTGATAAAAAGTTGGGTGATATTGGGTGAAAGGTCGATTGGGTGGTGTGGGATGAAACTTACCACCAGTGAAGGGAGCGATGTACTGAAGTGGGGCGGCCTCAGAGGCAGTGGCGGCAACAATGATGGAGTACTTCATGGCGTCGTTCTCCTCGAGGGTCTTGACGAGCTGAGCGACGGTGGAACGCTTCTGGCCGACGGCGACGTAGACGCAGTAGAGCTTCTTGGTCTCGTCGTTGCCGCTGTTCCAACGCTTCTGGTTGAGGATGGCGTCAAGAGCGACGGCAGTCTTTCCGGTCTGACGGTCACCAATGATCAACTCACGCTGACCACGTCCAATGGGAACCATGGCGTCGACAGACTTAAGACCGGTCTGGACGGGCTGTCTGACGGACTGGCGAGGCAGAATGCCGGGGGCCTTGAGCTGGGCACGGCGCTTCTCCTTGGCGTTGATGGGGCCCTTGCCGTCAATGGGGTTACCGAGAGCGTCGATGACACGGCCGAGCAGCTCGGGACCGACGGGAACGTCGACCTGTTGTGCATATTAGCGGACAATTCTCCCGTCGGTGAGGCACGTAGAAACTCACAATCTGTCCGGTACGCTTGACGGTCTCGCCCTCCTTGACCAAACGGTCAGAACCGAAAAGCACGACACCGACCTGGCCAGCCTCGAGGTTCATGCACATGCCCTTGACGCCGGAGGCGAACCTGTAGGTCAGATGATTAGACATGATGCACTTAAAGGGCGGGCGGATGAAGGGCGCCAAACATACTCGACAAGCTCCTCGGCCTGGACGTTGGCCATACCGTGAACACGGGCGATACCATCACTGTTCCCCAACCGTCGTCAGCAAAACTTTTCCGACCGTCGATGTGACGACATGCAAGTCCCTCGTGCAAGCTGATGATGCATTGAAGCTGTTCCGAAGGGCGCTCGCGATGCCGAGATGTGCCGCCTAAACGTACCCGACGGAAAGGACGCGGCCGGTCTCGGCGAGACCAGCCTCCTCCTGGACACCACGAATTCTCTGCTCGAGAATGGAAGAAACCTCGGTCGGGGATGCCTTGGCCTCGGCGTATGAGCGAGTCTGCATCGACGTGGCGCTGTAGACGGCGGGTGCGGCATTTCGGACCTGAGGGCGGAAAAAAACAGGTTAGCCGAAGCCCGAAAATGTTATGGGCGCTTCCCCCCAAAACAGCGACGCAGGCCCCCCCAAGGGAGCTCATTGAAAAGCTCTTCCGTGGCAGCAACGCGCCTCCCGCGACTCCAAAAAAGCTCCAGGGAACCTAATTGAGAATCGTGCAACCGAGTGACGATGTTTTTGGATGGAATTGACGTCGGTTCGGGGATGGGGATGTTGACGAAAGGCTGAGGTTGACTTACGGCAGCGACTCTGCCGGCAGCAGAGACGGCGCCGACGGCGCGCGTCGACTGTCGGAGGGCGTTGCGGAACATATTAGAGGATCTTGGACACTGTCTAGATCGAAGGAGAATCAATTGCAATAGATGCAATTGAGTGGAGGGGAGATTGGGGTTGATGAAGGTGCCTTTGAAGGAGTGCAAATCGAGTCTTTTTCGGAAGAAGCCCAGTGGAGGGAAAAGAGAGTGAGGAAGAGGTGGACCCGAAGCTGTGCTGGCCGTCCAATAGCGGCTGGCCGTCGAGTTTTGCCTCAGTCCAACCCGAGATCTCCCTAACAATTTCCGACCAGCGCAGCGACGGATACGTGCCCCCGTCACCCCGTCAAATGTTGCATTACATAATACAGAGGACGCTTACGGGCTACAGCAACTGCTGAGAAGTGCTGACAGGCGGATCTAATCTTGACCCAACGACAGGAAAAAAAAAAAAATGTGCCAGTCTGGCTTTCTGCCCGGGGCATTGAGTTTTGCGACCGGGCGACGCTACGCGCCCATCGGTGCGGATCGGAACACTCGTCTGTCTCCTCCATCGTCTCAATGTTTGTTCTAGAGGTAAGGTATTCCTCCATGTCATGATAGCCTCAATTCAGCGTGCAAGCATTCCTCTTACAAATCTGCATGCATGCGCCGTTGGTTCGTTAGTCTAGCTTCCCGGCGTCCCGTCCTCGACTCCCCTTTTCCCCGGCCTCTTCGGTGCAGAGCTCTCCACCGTGCCATTCCCACCCTACCAAGGGAGACTTTTTTTTTTCGTAGTGCACACGTTGAGACCTGAGAACCCGGAGGCCACTGCACCCTTCAACTACCTGTGGACCTCTAAAGTGTCCGCCCGGCCGGGAACACCGAGCCTGACCGCCTCGGAGGAAACCGAACTCCGAGTTGACTTTCTGACAGCCTGCGCTGCTGACAAGCGAGACGGTCAAGACCAGGAAAGGTGCCCGCTACTGTCGCATTGCAAGTCACGTGCCACAACACAAAAATTCGAATCGCGGCGAAGTGGAGTGGTGGCATCGCTGTGCTCTTGGTGAAGCTCGGAAACCCGATCTCGATTGTGCTAAAGTAGACTACCTAGAACCACCAACGCCAGACGGTCCGCTTCCAAAACTGCGGCCCATCGTCACCAGAGGAAAACATGTGCAGTCACGGCAAATAGTGAATTTGGTGGTAAGCCGGCATGACGCCGGTCGGTCTCTGAGGCCGCGGCTTGACTGAATTTTTGCTCAAGTCAAGCGTGTTGTCTGATGACAACAACTGTTGGAAAAGTACATGCCTTGTAAGCCATTTCCCATAATTTTCGCCAACCGTTAACCCAAGCCGTCCCAGTGTCCTTTTTCGTTCATCGCAGAGGGGGTATTGTGCGCTTATCGGACAATGCCATCGAAGCGCTGCTTGAACCACTTGACGGTCTCCTCGCGCCTGATGCGGTGGTTGGAGCCGATGCGGCCCTTGCAGCGGCGGCGGGTGCCGACGCGCTCACCCTTGCGGGTCATGCAGACGTAGAAGTCCATGCCGTAAATACCGATGGAGGGGTCGTACTTGATACCGAGATCGATGTGCTCAGAAATACCGAAGCCGAAGTTGCCGGTCTCGGAGAAGTTGCGCTTGCGGAGCTCGTACTCCTTGACCTTGAGGCCACGCTCGAGAATCTCCTCAGCCTGTAGTTAACCAAGTCAGCACTCCTGCCAATTCCCACGGGATGTACCGTCTTTGCTGTTCGAGTTCTTCGTACCTTGGGGCCACGGACGGTGACGTGGACGGAGATCTTTTCGTTACGGCGGATACCGAAGGTACGGACGGTGTAGCGAGCCTTGCCTGTAGGATTGAGTCAGTCAATCGAATTTCGCTGTTGTGAAAAGTTTTGGTGATGCCGTACTGTAAACGGGGGTTTGACCGGAAAGCTGTTCCAACACCTTCGCGGCACGGGTAAGTCTGTCACCAGACTCTCCGACGGAGATGTTGAGGACAAGCTTCTGGATGTGAAGCTCCCGCATGGGGTTCTGGGTCTTCTCGGACGACATTTTGGCGGTTAGTACTTCGGCGGTACGGCTGGCTAGGCGTTGATTGTCGATTGTCGCGGATGTCAAAGTCCAAGATGCGTTCGGCTTGAATTTCGCGAGCCTTGTATTTTTGGGAGGGTTTGGGAGCCCTCGCACCGCACGGGGGTGGGGGACGAGATCCGCTAGTCTATTAACGGACTAGGTCCTTTGTTACTATCCATCGCAGTCCCGCAGTTTACCCGGTATTGGCCTCAGCGTTTCCAAGGCTGCATTTCCGCCTTCGAAAATTGTCCTTGGAAGGCATATACCCACTTTGACCTTGTCTTGAAGCTCTGCCTATCGCAAAGCATCGGAGGTCGCGCTGAAGTCTCCTACCTAGACTTCAACAAACAGAACATCAATTTTTGAAGAGTCAGAGCAGCTACGCACGTAGCTACTCGCAACTACATCAGCCAAGATGTTGAACAAACAGGGCAAGATGGTGAGTAGCTTCCCAACTCCGTCTCAAAGCTTCAAGGTTGACAATATAGGCTGACACGATGTGATTTCTCTCTAGGCCGGTTACGTACGTACTCCTCTTCTCGATGCGCCCCGGACGACCGCCCCCTACGACTGCGCCGAGGGATTGGCTAACTTGGACACATAGATCAACTACCGGATGAGAGTCACGTTGAACGACGGCCGCCAGATGACGGGACAGATGCTTGCTTTCGACAAGGTGCGCAACCAGCCTCTACCCCCCAATCGCGTGTCAGTGACCATGCTGACCGTGTTTACAGCACATGAACCTTGTCCTCGCCGACACCGAAGAGTTTCGACGCGTCAAGATCCGCCAGAACAAGCCCGCCGCTCCTGGAGCCAGCGCACCCTCGGGTCAAACGATTGAGAAGGAGGAGAAGCGAACCCTTGGTTTGACGATTGTCCGTGGCGCCCACATTGTTTCGCTGTCAGTCGAGTCAGAGCCTCCCGCGGATCCCAGTGCGAGACTCGGAAAGAGTGCTCCAGGCGGGATCTCCTCGACCCTCACCGCCGGCCCTGGTGTTGCGCGACCCGCCGGTCGCGGTGCTGCTCCGGCTCCCCCATCTCTGGCTGTCAGTAACCCCCCTGCATCATCTCTTCCTGCTGAACGAATGCTGATATATATGAGATAGGGCCCCGCTGCCGGTGTTGGAGGTGGTGCTCCTCCCGGGTTCCCTGGTTTCCCCGGTGCACCGCCCTTCGGCGGACGTGGAGGTACGCTTCCAAGCCCCCGTGACCCCCGAACGCGATTCTCACATCTAGCAGCTCCTCCCCCTGGCTTTCCTGGTGCGTTCCCGCCCCCGGGATTTCCGCAGAACGCCCCCTTTCCTCCTCCGGGCTTCAACCCCGGCGGCCCCCCCGGTGGAGCCCCTGGCTTCAACCCTCCCCCCCGAAGATAGGCTAGGGACGGACAAGTCGATACCTCGCATGCATTATAGTCGGAGGTTGGATCACGGATACCATTGGCGTTTGGGGATGAAAGTCAAGATTACGAAAATTCGGGCAGAACAGGCGTGTTGTTAGTCGGCCTCTTCTACCCCTGAACAAACCATAGGTCAGCTTGCCAGCCTGTATTCGTTGAATTCGCGAAAGAAATGGGAGCACAAGTCTATTCAACAGTTTGCAACAAAACCATCTCTACCAGTCGATTTGATGATTGTGAGATGGTGATTGCTCTACTGAATGGAAATGAGGGGAGTAAGGGACAGGGCGGAATGACCCGGCCCTTGAGGATGCCGACACGTTTTTCGACAGTTTGATGGTATTTCTTACTTTATCAAAGATCTCCGTATTCAAGCCATTCCCCAGGCAAACGCTCCCCTTCCCACCCGCCGACGAAAGCGCAGGATACACCAGCTTGTCTTTGGGCCAAGCCACGGCATCAATATCCGAGCAATAAGATGGATTTTGCCTGTATTTCAAGAGTCAGACTGACGGGAAGCAGCATACTCGTCGGCTTCTTGCAGATGAGTTAGGTACCTACATAGCATTCGTCACTCTCAAGCAGAAACTCACGAACACTTGCAAACTTGGTTTGCGACACAGAATCTAGGGACTGTTTTGATGACAAGGCATCGAGAACAGTATCATCATATGCTTTCATGCCTTACCTCACCAACTCAGCCGGTAACTGCCTATTCAGGCGCTATTGCACGCACCTTTTGAGGCGAAGGCAGGCAGGCAGGCAGGTAGGTCCTTTCCTCGCGGGAGCAGAGTAGGAGGAAGAAGCCTTCATACGCTCTTGCCCGTTGCCTTGTTCTTTCTGCCCCTTGGGCTGAAAGCTCTCCCCACAAGCTCAAGGCTTTCCTTTTCCACCTCTTCTACATCTTCTCGATTCGCGACTATCTACCAAAAATCCCAGTCTCGGCGTCGCCGGTCAGCACGTTTGAGGATCTCAACACCACCGAGAAGAATATCAACTGCAACTGCTTTTCGAAGGGAAAACCCCTCCGCTTAAGAGTCATCATGGGTCGCTGGGGACATCGTACGATGACAATGTGTTGGCCTTTACCACTGAAACTTGCTGATTATGTACCAGGGCTCTTCGAGGCCGACGCAGACATCGACTTTGCCTGTGAGATCAGCGGGGACTTTGTGATGATGGGAGGTACCGAAGACCTTGTGCCTTCCAACTTGATCCATCAAACCGACATGCTGGCCCCTCCTGAAGCCAAGGACTACTACAAGACCGAAGAGTACCGCCTCAAGCTGGATAATGATATTGTGAGCATCCGTAATCAGCTCGACTCCGGTATTGGCGATAAGCTCTTCGACAAATACCGTGCCAAGGAGAACAACTTGAGCGAGTTCGAAGGCCAATACCAAGTCATCATAGTCGGTGCCCTGATGATGCGGGCCGGTGCCAACATCAGCAAGGAGCAACTGCAGCACCTGCGGGACCTTGTTCCCAAAATTGACTGCCAGTATGGCTACGCCCTTCCTTTCGGCGACTTGGGTTTCCGTGATCCGGGAAAGGCCCAGTTCCTTGCCGCTCTCGACAACTATCAGCCGGGAGCCCCAAGGGACTATCTGGAACCAAGGTATGCCCATGTTACGCCATCTCCTCAATGTTGCTGATCAGTACCTGTGCAGCTGCTTCCACTGCGGAAAGGTCCGTGCCGACATTGGCAAAGCTCCCAAGGGGTGCGGACGCTGCGAGCGAGCATGGTATTGCAACGTTGTGAGTCTGGATACTTCCACTCACAGTCTCTGCTCTTGCTGATGAGAACAGGACTGTCAGAGGGCTCATTGGAAGGTCCACAAGCCCCAGTGCAAGCACTTGAACGAGGTCAGCTTTCTGAACGTTTAAAACGACGGGAGCAAAGCAGACGTGCTCGGGTATCACTGGAACGCTTACGACTTGTTTTTTTACTTCCTCAACCTAACGGGATATGGTCACTGCTGTGTGAAAATTGGGGAGAAGCTGGTGAGATGTGGTTGGGCCTGGCCTGTTGCAAATATCACCAAGCATGAGGCGAAGTAGAACGACTGGAATGTTGCTAGCAGAAAAGAACGAATTCGCCATGTTATCAAGCAATGTTTGATGATTGGTGCTGTTATATGGAAGCAAGGATATCGCTTTTGTGACAGTGCCGTGGCTCCATCTACGAGAACCGATCTTGTTTGAGCGCATGGCTTTGGAAAATGTTTGACAATTCTACTCGTCCGGAAAGGAACACAATGACGACGCTTCCTGGCCACGTTGATCTACAATGCCCATCTTACGTTAGTTTTACTACTTTCCCCCTTTCTTTCTCAGCGACATACCATACAGCTCAAACGGCAAGAAAAATGCTGGGCAGAGGGGACAAATTCTGAAGAAGGGGGAACTCAAGACATACCGGGCACAATTCTTCCTAGTCCACAACTCAAGGAGATCCGTCATGTCTTCCGCGAGGAAGGTTGCTTGGCTGTGCTTGGATGATACCATGAGCCCAGTCGCATTCCAAGCCCAGGCCGTTAGAGAGGAATACGTGCCAGAGGACCGGAGACGACATACGACAGTATGCACAGAGGCTTGCAGTCTAACGTAAATGGTACCTACCGTTGAACGGAAATAGATAAATGTCAGACGTGACCCGGGACGGAACGTCAGTCGATGACAGATGCGAGTTCACGCCGGCGCTAGGTACGACTCCTAAAGATGATGACGGCAGTACTTACATGGTCTTAGGTAAAACCTCCTGGGGATTCTACCGAGTAGTATGGCAGATGGAACTGAGACGGAGCTTTCCTCTGAATCCAACTGTCCCTGAAGCTGGCTGGGGGTGAGCCATGCGTGGTTTACCCAGCAAGCCCACGACGGCACATAGGTGCCTAGCTACAATGCCAAGACCTCATCTTCGTCGGATTTGAGATCGTTTGCATGGCTTCACTGGACCTGGCATAAGACCTCGCTAAATATTCTAGCTTGGTACGCAAGTCCCCGACCATCTCGTTCAAACTCTCGCGACACTTCAGGAGCAACGGCTCGTTGCCAGAAAACACCTTCAGCCATCACCTTCATCTTCAAGCACATTCACGAATCAGCTCGCCGTCTCCAGCGTCCATTCCGCAGCCGAGACTTGAAACTTGATGCCATCCAACCCTAGCGTCACCGGGATCTCTTGTGATACTTCCCCTAGCGCTGCATCCCACCCACCCGTCCCTCTAGCCCGAAGCCGCCTCCGCGCGGACGTCTGGTCTGGGCCACGAAGTGCAGTACTCGCAGAGGCACGGACATTCCTGGAGCCGGGCGTGGTATCCGGGTCGTTCCAGGACCTGTGTAGCAACTGAGGGTAGTTCCCAAGCGTTTGATGTAGCTGTAGATCCCCGGGCCGTTGGACCATTTAAACCTGGAAAACAGGTAGAGCACCCGTTGAGGTACCCCTTGGGATTGAAACCCCATACCTTGGCCGATTGACTTCAGGGTTGACACGTAACCGACTCAAGACGTGCTCTTTCGGAACGGAAACAGTATGGAACATCGCCAGTTCCTCGGAAGGCCCTCCCCGCCTACCAAGCCACGACGCCGTTGCCCCTCCAAACGGCCCCTAAGGTCTACACTCCCGTGTAGGCCGAATACTACTGCTGCAATGCCGGCGCCGATTACCCCTGCGGCAGTGTCAAAAGGAGGTCGAATACCACGCCTGACACCTTGCCGACGTCCAAATCGCGCTGCGCACACGGGGAAGAAGCCTTAGGGCTGTTTATGGATGACGGATCAAAGCGATCCTCACTGGCAGTTTCTCAAGCTCCGAACCCAGCCTTCCTGCTCTACTGGCCGATCTTCACAAGTGGCGGGAAGAAACAAAACAAGAAAAAAATACGATAAAAGAGTAAAAGACAAGTTTCCCAAGGTGACTTCCTCATAGTTGAAAAAATCTCGAACCTGCATTAGCCCTGCGTCCCCCCGACATCCGGATCATGTCCCCTGCCTCCCCTAGCATGGAAAACCGGACCTTGCGCACTTAATGCAAGGCACGCAGCGACAAGATTGAAAGATGCAAGAACAAGATGAAAAGAAAAGAAAAAAACATAGGGAAAAAATCAAACCAGCAGCCTCCCCTCGCTTTGCTGCACGCTGCGCCGCGCCGCGCCGCGCCAAGGCATCATGTACTCTACCTCTAGTTCAATGCATGCTGCACTTCACGGTCTCTGATAACCAGAAGACACTCCCCTCTCCCAATGGCAAATGCAACCATCCATCGATGACACCCTGTCAGTCTCGAGACCGAGACCGCCCAAAGGGAGAAAGCCACTGGCGCCCAGATTACCGCACCGGCAACGGTTCCCCGCCTACCTACCTCCATGCTGGTGCTGCCCGCCCATCGGCCGTCCAGCCAGACTAAAATAAAATAAAAAGACGCGGGAGGGAAAAAGCAAAACTCACGACTTCTGTGGTGTTCACGTAGTCCAATGGTGATAGTCGTCGTCGAGGAACGGAACAAATGCCCCCCCACCCTACTATCCCCTCCCACACCCCCCGCCCTTCCCGACCCGGCAAAAGGAGGCGGACTCCATCCATTCCTCCCACCACCCGGAAGCTTTCCCACACAACCTCGTGCTGGACCGCTGCAAATCCAAACCCTACGGCTTACTCAAGCCCACTGTCGACTAGGGTGGGGGCCTGTATACGTCCGTAAACTCGTGCAGTCGACGCGAGTGACGTGAGTGACATTGCCATGCGTTGCAGCTGGACGACATTTCGCGTCAACCCTCAGCGTTGTATTCCAAAGCATATCAAAAATCCACCCCTCACCGGGAGATAATCGAGTGTAGTGTATAAGTAAAACTCAAGATTGGAAGGGGAAGCGGACGAGGCGGGAAATCAGACCAAGGACGACGTCGTCGTTGTCGTCGTCGCCGCCCCCCCGCCCCCGTCCGTAGTAAAAGCCCACCCTCTCACCACATGGCGAACGGAGAACTTCCTCCTTGGTATCCGTACAGCTGTCCAGTAGGGAAAATAAAATAATAATAAAAACCCGGATCTCTCCACCCCCCACTCGACCATTGTCATGGCACCAAGTTTCAGCAGGGTTCCCCGGTCTGTCCAAAGACGACCGCCGTCCGCCCGGAAGCGGATCGACTGCCAAGCTTGACACCTTGAGAAAAAGACAGTGTCCCAAGCCCGCGATCTCTGGTTCAAACGTATTTTCTCTGGGATGGTGGGGAACCTTCTGCGGGCAGTATCGGTGCACGTAGACAGCGCTCACTCAGCGTCCCAACCTACTTATGTTCGACTTGACTCGTGGCCATCTCGTCGTTTGCTTGGATGACTTGAGAACTTTCGGCTGCCTGAAGGTTTGGGGCAAGAAAAAGGTTCAAGAAAGACATTGGATCAATCGCAAAAAACTACGTCACTTGGGCCGGCAAAGCCGAGGTCTGCCTACACTCGGCTTCGGTCATGCCTTCCCTGTGGCCATGGTCAGATGGAGCGCCGTTCGTCACTGGCATGATCGGAAATCATAGTTTGAGGCATCATGGGGTTTTATTTTCACCATGGACCAAGTCCAATTGCTACTACAGGGCCCAGCCATGGGCCCGTCCCGAGTCCTCTGTGTGGCGAAGCTCGCCACATCACAACTATCTATCTTAACCTGCTGTGTGAAAAATCCAGGAACCGGTGCCAACGGCAAGCACCCGAACCGCCTGCTGAGAGGCAACTCTCTCGACCTTTGGGATAAACGACGACGCTGTCCACGTGGTATCATATCGAAGAAAAAAGAGCGCAATGGCGCGTAAATCCAACCAAAGAAAATGTGTATAAAGGAGTGACGTGTCGTTATCATGTGTATTGTTGTTCATCTGACTGGTCGCGTTTAGCGTTTATCAAGAACGATCGTTGCTGCATGCTAGAAGAGCGCCGCGTCCGTTTATGAAGGAGTGGCTTCTTCATCAATAAGCGTGTGTAGTGTCATCGGATCTCGAAGGCGTCGTGCTTTGTGGATGGCGACGAGATAGTCGACAAGTCCCTCAGCATCCACGCGCAGTGCTTCGAGTTCTTCTTTGGTGCACCCGGCGGCGCCAGAGCCTTTGCCAGGGTAACGATAGGCAGCGAAGACGATGCCATGATCGTTCAGCGAGATATCGCGGACACTTGAGCTGCGAGGGCTCGAGTTGGCAGAGCCACGGCGGCCCGTGTCCGTGTGGAAAGCGTGTCCGTATCCTCGCGCAAACTCGCCGGCTTGCGCGTCATCGCTACGGTACTCCATCCATCCTTCTTGCTTCAAAATCTTGGATTGGACAGTTGCCGAGATGCGAAAAGGGCTCGTAAGGTTAGACAAGCCGTAAGCCGCGAGGAGACGACCAGTCATGCCGGGAGAGGAGTCCACCAATGGCCCCTCCATGGGTCCGAGTAAGGAGTTCCTCTTACTGCCTGGCCTGGAGGAAAAGTCCATTGAGGAGCGGAATGTGGGCGATGAAGATTCCGATCCGCTCTCAGGCCACAGGTTGACGATGTAAACAAGGTCAAATTTGTGCTTGGCCGCAATCTGGGCGACCTGGAGTGCGCCCTCCTTGGCAACATCGTCGGTGTAAATAGACGAGGTCCTTCGCTTGGAGCGAAAAGACGAAACTGTGGATGCCGGAGTAGGCGGAGAAGGCGGCAGTCGCAGGGGCGCAGGTGTCATAGGTGTACCCGGAGCATCTTCAAATTCAGGCTCTTCCTCCAGAATGTCGTCGTCGGAAAGGGTGAAGAAATCCGTCACATTGCCGCCTTTGAGAATCTGACTCGGGGAGGTGATGGAGCGGTGAGGTCTCGACTGGCCCTGAGGACGACGCAGAGCCGCTGCCTTTTCTTCACGGCGGCGTCTGGTGGTGGCGGCGGCGGCCTTTCTTTTGGCCAGGCCCAGTTCCGCAGAATCCTGGGACCGGGCATCGTGTGTGGGCTTCATTTCTGGAGATGCTGCGGGGGTCAGCAGGTCTCTGCTGAGAGAAGAGGACGGGCGGCCCTGAGAGCCCTTGATGCTCGAGTCGTCGTCGTGGTCGGAGCCGGGTGGGGTGTGAGATCTATTGAGAGGTAGGATGACGGAGCTGTGGCGGTGCTCAAGGGAAACCTTGTGCGATGTGGGCAAAGTTTTGGGCGAGCCAAATGGTGAGCCCGACGAGGGGGATGTGGGAGGTAAAGGGAAATCAAACCCGCGCAGACTCGCCACTGGCTGACTCTCCCTACGGTGACTGAGGGACATGGAGCGGGTAGGAAGGGTGAGGGCCGTGGTACTGGAGCTGCTCAGGTGCGCAAGGTGTATTGAGATGCGCTCGGACTGGGCTTCCGGCAGACTCTGAGCGCGCTTCTCGTTCTGGGAGGCGACAATACGCTCCTCTCGGGCCTTCATACGAGAGACGTTTGGACGAATAAAAGACGGCTGGGGAAAGCTGCGATCCACCGAGGCACCTCGGGGCCCCGTAGAATCCGACATTGACTGGTCAGTCTGGATGATGAGATCTTTCCTCCGGGAGAAGAGCTTCTCCAGGCGGTCGAAGCTGTTAGGCATGATGAAGGAGGCCGGTGACGGCTACGTGCGTGTTTGCCTGATGCTGAGGGTGTTTGGTAAGCTTTGGCACTTCGGATACGAGTAGAACGGAGGAGGGCGATGTGGATTTGACGCGGGGGGAGGGGGGGACTCACCGATGCGGGTGAATATATGTGAAAAGAGAACCCGTGCGTGGATTGTGGTAGGACGAGAGGAAAAGGGTATTAGAATAAGATGACTCTCGTGGGAGAGAGTTCTGTGGACGTCGAGATTGGAGTGAGGCAAGGTCTGGCAGGGCAGGAGAGAGACGAAGGACGAGAATAAGAGGCCTCAGCTGAAGTGTTGGGAGACTGGCTGAAAGTGAGATCGTAGTGAGACAAGGACTCGGCGACCACAAAGGAAGGCAAGAGTACCCGGGAAGGAGCAACTGCCAACCAAACAGAGTCGGAAAACCGGGATCAATCGAGTATCGTTGAATTGGCCGAGTGAATCCAGAACACTAAAGGTGACGCGAGAGCAAGTCGGTAATAAGACGACAGGCCAGGTCCCTTTTCCTGCGCGACGTCGTTTAGGCGAGAGTCGAGGACAGCAAGGCGGAGAATGGGCCACTCGGAGAGCCGGGCTGGCAAGAGAAAGACGCGGGGGGGTTGGCCAGAGGCTGTACTTGTACTTGTGCGATCGTTGTACGGCGCTGGGGCGAGACAAGTAGTTAAGGTGAGATGCGCCGTGTTCTATATGACGAGTATCCTTTGGCTTCCAGTCCGTTGTCGACGAGCGGATTCGTCTGGTGGGATGGGGCAGCGGTTTTGTATTCGCAGAAGGGTGAAATAAGAGCGGCAGCGAGATAAACTCGAGTACTCGGCGGGAAAAAGAAAAGAAAGAAGAAGAAAAAAAAGTGTAAAGGGGTGCTGCGGTGGTCGGTGTCAGCAGCCAGGATCAAGATGAGGTCGATGGCAGCTCAAGCCGACTGTGAAGCTGAATGTGGAGGGGAGGGGCCGATGCAGGAAAATAAGGTAGCCGGAATTTGTGAAAAACGACAGATGAGAACCGGCCGAAGATCAGAACAGAGCCGAGCTGATACGGTGAGGTGAAGTAGGAGGTGGAAGGGACACAGGCTTCAAGCAGCCGAAAAGGTCTGGAGTGGTAGAGTGAAGGCTTTAAGATATGGTCGGGGCGCGATGAAAACGCACACGGAGAAGCTTGGAGAGAGGGAACGAACGGGTGAGGGCGACAGAGGTACTCTGACGGGAAACCGAGGGCAAGAAAATACTTGTGGGTGAGGGCAAGAGGCTTGAGGCGACGAGTGACGGCCCAGTGCAAGGAGAGGCGCGCTCAGATGTAGTTGCAGATGCAGCGCCGGGTCAGAGATTTGGGCCGGGGGTCCAGATCCAGGCCCATGTCCATGCCGAGCTGCAGCAGTCCAGTCAGTCGTACCGGGGAAGGAAGATGTGGCTGGCCCAAGTCTCTCGAGTGTCTCTAACTCCGTCAAGGTGTTCTCCGATGTGCAGTAGATGGGCCAGCTGGGCCAGAGTCTACACTAGGTAGAGAGAGATTCAAGCGGGCGTGGGAGTGGAAGCAGTAGGAGTAGGAGTGGGTGAAGGTGAGTGTGAGGGACGAGGGCGTATCATGGAGAGAGGAAGGGGGAAAAGCAGCAGGCAAGCTCTCTCTCTCTCTCTCTCTCTCTCTCCTTCCTGTATGTGAGAATGGGAGATGGGCAGGTACCTAGGTATCATGCCTTACGTAGCAAGTAGGTAGTAGGACAGGCAGGTAGGTAGGTAGTGGCAGTACCTAGGTAGGTAGGCAGGTAGTAGGGAAGGGGCTAGATGAAGCCCCAAGAGTACGTACCGAGGAGTTCACCTCAACCTGGGTGCCACATGCGTCTTCATGTCCCATCCCTGAAGTTAGAACACTTTGCACTGATTCCTAACGAGTGAAGGCGCGGAATGATTAGTGCGGCCGGAGGACGGGAGAGGCAACTGGAGGTGAGATGGTGGGGTGGGCCGTTTCTGGGAGTGGGATGACAGAGTACGTACCTGTACAGGACATCCGTACCTGAGGTACCGAACAGTGGACACTGGGAGCTTTCGTCGCATTTGGGTGTTTTCAGTGGATGTGGGTGGGCACAACGAGGAGCTGACAGGGGGGCGCTCTCATGGCTGGACAGGGATTGCGCAGGGCTCTCGGACGTCGTGACTGGACATGTTTCTCGAGGGGGCAATTGGGTAACCGGCTCTGACACAATTCTGTATTATCACGGAAGGGGGGAGCATCTGTCTCGTGCCTGCCTTGGATGGATACCTAGTCACCTCGAGGCTCTAGATGGGCATCTACAGAGGTACCTACCGAGCAATTATGACACCCTGCCCTGACGCAAAGGTGGAGGGGAGAAAGAGAGAGAGAGAGAGGTGAGCGATGGCATCAGCAATGGCAAAAGCAAGAGCCAATGAACCCCAGCCGCCTACCTACCCCCCTCCTGCCCTTTCTACCTGTTCACCTTTTTCTCATGGCAGTAGCCAGAGACGAACGAACGAACAGGTAGGGAAGGGACGCTCAGAGACTCGCTCGCCCGACTGCGAAACAACTCCAGAGACTCCAGAGGTGGAAGCAAGAAACAAGACTGCCAATGAGCGCGGCAGGGGGTGGTGGTGGTGGTGGTTTCTTCCTCGCCTGGAGCAGCACCAGTGCTGTACTCCATACACCCACCATTACCTTGCCCGAATACTAGTGACTCGTCATTTTCCGCCATTTTCCTATCATTTTTCACCCCGACCGACCTGCCGGCTCTTTTCCGCAGCGCCCCCCTAATGCCTGTTTTGCTGCAAGAGGCAGCCACTTTGGTCACGATTGTTTCGTTTCGTTTCTTCTTCCATTACGGTAACCGCATGATATTGTACATCCTACCTAGTATGACCGATTCTTGCTCCCACGCCCGGTCCCCTTAATCGCCCTCCCACACTTTGCTTGGTCTCCTCTGCCCCGGAAACCAGCCACCGATCGAGGACTGCACAACGACAGCCGAGGTATGATTCTGACAACCAGTAATGAATGTATGGAAATCTCATCGAGTCCGCTCTCGAGCCCCCTGGGCCCCTCAGTCGTCTCTGTTTATCGGAGTCTCGAGTGGCTCACTCCCTACTGCTCCAACCAATCACGCCCCCGTCGTCACGCTCGTTAGAGATGCCTGTCTTGCCAGCAAGTCCTTTCTTTCCTTCGCGTCTAACGCAGCAGACCCTACCTGCCCTGTCAACCATGTTTGCCTGTCAATTCTGTCAGTGGGGCGCCATGGGATATCATCCACCCGTCGCTCCTGCCCATGTGTCAAACCCTCGTCGGGCCCCAGGCGTTAAACTTTCTCTTCGCAAACGGCCTTGGCGGTTCATTACGCATAATGGTCAAGGGTCCATCATCCGGGACATTTCGACTGTCGAAACCCAGAACGCGCAAAATCAAAATAGCACAACTTGCTTGTGCGTACCAGAGTTGAACTTTCTTTCTTTCCCGTACAACATGGCTATTCGACCCGAGGAACCGGTCGACAGTCGATGCGTATCTGTATTGTGTACAAAACCCTTTCCGCGCGCAATCATGGATAGTGCCTGTCATGTCAAAATGGGCAACGCCATGCACGACATCTCGGTCGGCTACCTTGACGATAATATCCGACTTGGCCCCTCTCCGGAGTCGGGCACGCTTTTGGGCAACTTGCTGATCGTCCTCTTGACCCTGGCCATCACTCCGACAGGAGCTTTGACTTAACGGCGCCAATTATTGACAGCACCACCAGCACCACCCCGAACTCCTTTCTCGCTTGCATACTATGTCGTCCTCAACCCTCGCGGTTTTCCCAATCCGGCCAAACAACTAACTTTGTGTCGGTGTCGCCTGACACGACTCGCAGCTCGCCTCGTCTCACGGTCAGAGCGTAATGGCAGGCACTGTCATTTGCACGACATTCAACGGCCCGCACAAGGGCAACATCGAGTATGGATACGGCGTGAACGGATACCGAGTATCGAGAACTAGTCCTCCTGGGGGCCAGCGACGCAACGCCGGGACGACGCTACCGTTCCCTTCCCTCCTTCCATTCGCTGAGCAATACCAGTGGGATCGTCGCCGCTAATGGGAACACACAAAACTCGTCAACCTCAAATGAGATTTTCCACAAGTCCATCGCACCCACCACGGTAGAAGGATGCGATGAACCAAGTGAAAAAGCAAAAGACTCCGACTCCCACGGCAACGACACGCCGGCTGGCGAAGCTTTCTCTCCGCGCAACCAATACTCTCCTCGACGTCGTGTCCACTCGCTACCAACGGCCAACCACCACCTAAAGAACCCACCAGTACGGATACGCTCCCCTGCTTTCGGAACCATTTTTTGCCAACGGTCAAAGACGTAATTTCCTCACCTCCTGCTGGTCACCCATTTCTCCGACTGGGCCTGAAGGACTGGCCCCTTATCAAATGCATCCATAACAATCTGCCTTCGTCTCCGTAATACCTGACCAGGACATTGCAATAAAGCTTCACCATCGGACACGCAATCACTGGGATACCAACTCCCAGCCAACAGTCCTGTCACCATTGGCCTGGACATCATGACGAGGTGATGATATTGCTATTTGTTAATACAAAATGTCCCGATCCGCAGGCCTGGACTGAAAAAGAAAAAAAAATCCAGGACGCTGCCGGTGTCGAGCTGCTATTCCTCTAGCTCGTGGTCCTTGCTTGCAAAAGCTCCTAGCTTCTGGGTCCGTCGCCGGCCGGATCTCGGACGGCCAGGCGGCTCTTGCGATAGCCTGCTTCCTACGGTCTACCGCCCGCCCAAGTGAGCTATGCAAGCTGCCGCCCTGCTTGCAGGGCGACTTGTGGTAAGCCTCATTTCGACCGAGGAGGCCAACTAATTCTCCACAGCGCGTCGAGGGAGCTCGACACGCAGGGAACAAGCTAGCCCGTCCAGTGTTTTTGCCGCAAGGGGACCGCTGACGACAAGCGTCTAGAAATGAATAGAACGAGAGTCGATGTTATTGTCTCTTGCAACGCAAAAGCGTAAGGCCGCTTGCACGAGTTGTTGTTACATACCCTTAGGCTGACTGGGATTCGCAGCATGTCAATAGTGCATGAGTTCGCACCAGGCGTGGGTGGCTCTTCCAGCTTCAGAGCCTTCGCTCGCCGCTCAGTTGTTTTCTGGCTCATCGCAACGACAATACGTCACGGTAAACACGACTCTTCGCCCATGCAACACTCTCACGGGGCCGAACGGGGCCGTCCGTCGTCGATATGTCAGTTTATGTCCCTCCACCAAGGCCGATGTTAAATCTCGAATTGATGAATGCCGGAAGTACCTACCATCGTTACGGACATCAGTGACACCGTCCGTTACAGGATGGGCAGATTTCCGACCCAAATCAAACCTCAGTCTCGACGCTGACGTCTACTCAGGCGGACAAGTTTCAGCCGAACTGCCGTCAAGAACTGTGCCGTTTTCGGGTTGCCAATGCGGTCGAAGGGCAAACCCCCGCCCAAAGCCGGAAACATCATAGTCGACGACTGAGACATGAGCCCCGGATGCTACGCCTGCGCATCCGGACGCATACAATGAGGCCCGCCCAGGTGGGAAAGTCTTGATATGGATAGCTCGTCGAATCGAGCCTCTTTTCGGTGGAATGACGCCAGGTGGCGGTGGTTGGTCGCGGCTGACATTTCTTTTCTTTTGGGGCAGGCCTCTTCCCAGTGGACGAACGCCAGCCAAGTCGGCGTCTTCAGGCGAAGTTGCGCCACAGTCTCACCTTGTTGCTTTTCCATTCAAAGGTACACCCTACCCCCCGAGACCTCCTTCCGCTTCCTCCAGAGACGTCGGATGGATCGGCTTGGGATTTCTTTCCGATCGCTGGAACACAGTGTGCTGTCGTTTGAGCCTCTTGCAACCTTTTCACATGCTCCCCTCACAAGAGTACCATCAAGGCAACCAACCAGGTGTGTCTCCAGTCGACCGGTATCTTCTTGCGTTTGTTCGTAATCAACGAGACCTGAGCACGATGCTCCGCGCTATGAGGTCGCTTCTCAGAGACTTGGTTGGTTGCCATCACACGTAACTCGAGGGACATATACTAAGCCTGACACGGCCGGGTCGCAACCAACCGCTGGTTGACGATTGGGTTTTCCTTTCGCAGCTGAGCTGCGGATGGATACATAGTAAGCGATGTGAGAGTCGCTTGGTTGCTGCGGGCTCGTATCGAAATTGCCACGAGCCTATCCTTGTACATCTGCCGTATTTCTAGACTCGCAGCTTTGGCAGACTTGATTCGAGACTTGCATACTGGAGGGGTTGCACGAGGCAACCAGCGAAGGAGAAAAAGCAATATCACCCTCCCCCGCCCCCCACGCAGAGTCCAGAGCAAGCCACGTCTGTGTCAAAAGGTTTTCATAGCACAGCATGGTGATCGGAACAATGATTCGACATCTAGACAATTTGGGTGAAGAACAATTCGCCAGTCTGTCGGGCTTCGATTGAACTATGCGGTAGGGGACATCACATTCGCGAAGGCGGCTGGCTGCTTGACAAGTTGCTGCTCGCCGTGTCCTGCCCGTCGCCGTTCCTTATGTCCCTTCATCAACGTTTTGCGTCAACAATTCCCTGCCAACCATGCATGCACAGGCGGACCGAGTGCCCGAGGCTCCCATTTTATCCTGACTTGTGGTCTCTTCTCCGCGCGCTTGATATGTCACTCTGGTAGAGAAGGATATTCCAAACGGGCATATTATACAAGTTCTAAGCTACGTCTAGTCTTCGGTTTTGTTACGCACTGCCGCGGATCCGTCGTCCAAACTTCCTCGGGCCCTTGCGGGTGGTAGTAACATCTAATCGCGTCGTGCAGTGGCATTAGGTATACAGATGTATACAGAGCGCAGTGTAAGCTCAGTTTCCAAGCGTATACTTGTCCTACTCCTCATATGCGCCGTTATGGCCATAGAAGGCTTAGGGCCACGTCTAATTGCAGATGCAGCCATCCGTGCTGCATCGTAGGACAATCACATCGGCCGTAGGCTATCCGCTCCTTTGCAGCGAGCTACGCTCCCTTTTCCCCACCACCAATCGCAACCGAACGTCGCCGTACTCGGCATATTGTGTGAATCTATCTTTCCCTGACGTCCGTAATTGCCCCTGACGTACGGGTGGCAGCCCCCTTCGTTCGGTCATTTGAATCATCCTGCGATCTCAAGCAAGCTGACTCGGCTCTGGAAAGCTACTTGCTTCGCCATGGGCGCCCCGTTCGCTAGGTCATCTGCTTAGCCAAGCCCCTAGGGAGAGAGAGATCGAGACACCAACGTGTTTCTGCTAAATAAGCTTGTTACTGCAGCAGGACACAAATGCTTGGCCATTCCGAACATGCTCGAGGATTGGCCCAAGGGTCGAGGAAGGAAAGTTGCCTCTTGGTTTAATGATGATGTCGATGTCGGCGCCGGTCTCGTTCGAGACGCAGATCCGACGATGCAAGGGGGTGCAGGATGCTGTTGTTGCCCAAGATGGCGCCCCCTTCCAACGTGGGATCACAGACAGGGACGTCATCCGGTTGGATTGGGGCAGATGTTGGTGTGGGACTGATACCGGAAGCTGGCCGTGCAGCTCCCGGAAATGCAACGCGGCGCGACCGAATTTGGTTGAGCTGGATGCACATGTTGTCTCCCCGTCGGCGCAGGTACGCTGCGCCGATGCGCCCGGATGCTGCTTTCTGCTTCCGGAACCGTGGTTAGTCGTCGTCTAGTCTTAGGGGCGGTATCGGCGGCGATAACCCAAGGTTGACAGGCGTGTGGTTAGATCGATGTGGCTGGCTTCCCGACGATTCGCGGACGTACTGTTGTGACGACGGCCGTACTCCCAGGCGCTTACCCGGACTAGATCAATCGAGATATCTGGCGTCAGAATGCGGCAAGTGTCAGGCCATTCCACAATACAAGGATATCAAGCCCGCAAAATAAGGGGGATCTCGATAGTCCTAAGAGGAAGTCAGATACCAGGTAGTGGCAACACAGATGAAGAGCAGACCCTGGAAGAACCCTTCCCTTGTTTATGTCTCTTGTGAGGTAGGGTCACGCAAAAGCACGTATCATTCGATGCCGAGACGACGCTCGAGAAGCCTCGACAAAGACGAGAGGAGTTGCCTGCATTTCCCACGCGACGTAACCGCACGGCATATTTTTGTTTCGCTCCTCTTCATGTGAGTCGACTTTCGGGGTCCGAGACATAAGAAAATAGTGTCTTGCCGTTCTCCTATCAAACTTTCAACGGCCCTCGCGTGGTTGGTGGAGAGAGAGAGACATGGTAATCTTGCATGGGTTGTGGAAGGATGACAGGGATATGGTTTGTGGAGATGAAGGAGGGGGATTGATATATTTGGTTTGATGTAGGAAGGGAGGGAGGGAGGTGAGAGACGCAGACCTCTGGCCTGACGGTGTGAGCTCTCTAGGTAGGTATGTAGGTGGAGAGCCCACGTTGGGTGTTGTCTTGGTCGTCCTGGAGATGTTGGCCACGTTGTGGAAGTGCCTCCGGGGGGGTTGGTTCTCCGGGGGGGAAGCAAGTGATCTACTGTGCTGCGTCTGGGCATTGATTCCCTGGCCGCCACACGATCGTTATCCCGGTCTGATTCGCGGTTGGGATGTGACATGATCCTCAATGTCTTGGGAGGGCTTACGTTCTTCGAGTTGCCTTGGCCTGGTTCGGGGCCTCTGCTGCCCCAGTTGGCGACGCTATGCTGTTGTGAAGCTGGTGGTTCATATCTACGGGGTTGTTCGAGGCGGTCCATTCTGTCCGGGTGCTGGTGGCGCTTGAATATACACACTCACATGTCACATCTCAGATCAATGCCAGCCAGATTCGGGGGTTCCCCATTGCTCAGGCGCAGATGTATCTGAGCCAAGGACGTTGAACTATCAGAGACCTGTGACTTTGCCTGATACTGACAAGATATTATGTAAAAGGCCGGCAGAAAGCGGTGGATAAGACTGCCCGAGACAGCCTGTCGGCGTTGTCGAAATTGGTCGACGCAACTGGGCTGGTTTTGTTTAGCTGTATATCTGGGAAGAGTCGACTGTTGTGCTATGGGATGGTCTGTTAACGTGGGCTTGGGGTCTTCTTAGGTCGACCAGGAGTTAATAGGCACCCGGGATAGTTTGTTGCAGAGATGCCATCCAAACAAGCGTTCACATCATCTTTGATGGTTCTGTTTCTTGAGACTTGATCGGAGACTGTAGACCTCGTCTGGCTCCCGTCTCATGCAATATAAACTGTGATCCACCATGAAACCGGATGATGGCGACACAACAAACCAAATCCGCCTGGTAGCACAATTAGAGAAGCGTTTGAATGGGGAGAAAAGGGGCCAAGACCAGGAAAGGAGAGGATCATATACCAAAGAGCGGCCTTCGTCGGTGCTCGACATACGACATCTCTCAGGAGATGGTGCCTGAATCACTGGACTTGAACGCTCTGTTGTACAGGCAATCCGAGGCGTGAAAGGTATAGCTCTGGAAACAGGATGGCGTAACTCGACGGTCAACCTCATGTTCCGAGGAGTGATATCTCAGCGATGCGCTAGCGGTATCCCATGAGAACCCTCGCCCAAAGCAAGCCGTTCGGCTCTAGAAGCTGGACTTCGGAGGTCAAGCTAGTGACATTGACGTAGCCCATTATCAGAGCGCAAAACCTTCCTGAGTTCGTCGAGGAGTCTTCAAGGGGATTTTGATAACGGCGAGCTCCGTGTATCCCAGTCAGGGATTGACTTCGAGCTACCAGACAAATTCATGGCTGGAAGCAGTTGTTTGTTGTATACGTGTAAAAGTCAGGGAGTTTGATATGTAAAGTGTTGCGAAGATATCCATTTCAAAGTACAGCTTGTACAAAGAGGTGTCCCTCTCCTCTGGGAAACGCGCCGATGTGAATGGTAGATACGCAGATGTCGTGGAACATAGACCTCCCTGACGAATCCGATATTGATCCCGGCGTTCATGAAAGAACCAATTCAGCTGTATTCGTGCTCGGGGCACTAGATATGAAGCATGAGAAGGGCCCGCCTTCTGTCTCCATCGTAAGAGGTGCGCTTGCAGGTCTCGTAGGCAATCCGTCAGGGGTGAGAGAGAGCAGTTCAACTCGAGCGCGGTTACATGTCTGCAAAGCGTTGAAGGTGTTGAACCTGATATTCTGGAAGCAATGAGAGAAGCTCGCCTCTGCTTGCATCTCTCCTAACCATTCCTGCCTGGCAAGATTGACGATGTCATCAAGTAATATTCGGTGATCCGATCCGTTCCAACGATAGGCACATGGGGTGGCGGCATACGGGCTCGGCCCTGTTTCGACGAAGGAAAGCTGAGATAGATTGCCCCGTGTCACGGAGATTTTGCTCTCATAACGCGGGATGGCAGGCCTGGCTATGACGAAGACAGCAATGCGAACCGTGGCGAGGGGGCTTGCTAGCTTTTGGGCATTGCCATTCCGGGCACAAGTGACCGATCAAGTTTCCGTCTCGGGGAGCATGTCAGAAGGAGTGGATGGGAGAGAGACATGGAATAAATCAGAGCGGTATTGAATTCTGACACGTTTCTTGTTCTCGCGTTCGAGCAACAAATGGTCGCCCGGGGGGAGGGGGTGGGGGAACATTGGAAGAGGTCAAGGAAGGGAGTGCAAGATGTTCTGTGTTTATTGAATGCTTCGTCTGCGCAATTCGTAACTTGCAACTATCCTGTCCAGAGCTGTATTCACCATGCCATTTGCCATGCACTTGCCGTTCCCCCGAGTTTCGGATGTGGAACCGGCATCCGGAGAAGTGGATCGCCGGGAGCGGGAAGTCTGCGGAGCCTAGCTCGGCGTGTCATGAACTCCCTCCTTTCTGCGCATTCACATGCTGTTATAACCAAAAACAAGAGTCATGAAAAGCCCGTGCTGATCTGACTATGGTATCTGTTCGCCCGATTTCTCCATGAAGAAGTTCAACAGTTCATCATGGTTCTCCATCCCATGCCGCCTTGTACTTCGATATCTCCAACCCCTTTCCAATCCCGCATGAATAGGAGGCTGTCTAAATGGAGCACTCAAGACACATCAACTAGCTGCCTTCTCCAGCTCAGCAACCCGGAAGATCCTCCACTTCCCGGTAATACAACATGCCTTCAACCTGGGGCATCCCCTTCAACCGCCTCCTCACCTTCTCGATGGCAAGTCTCAGCTCCCCCCAAGTCCAAAAATCATCCATCAGCCCTTGCGCCTCGGAAAACAACGGAGGCAGCCGGAACTCGTCCTCAGCATGGCCCAAGAGTCTCACACTACCACCATTGCCGGCCTCTTGCTCGGGTTGAGGCAGCGGCTTGAACTCGATGAAGACCACCAGCTTCGTCATGTCGGTGAAGCAGAGCGAGCACCCCTTGAGGGCCTCGACGATGCGTCGCTCGTCGGGGAGGACGGACCAGTGGACACCGACGTTTCGGATGCCGGGCTTCGTCGTCCAAGGTGTATCCCACGCCCCGATGCGGCTGCGGTACACGAGTGGCGGGAGATAGACGACGTCCGAGGCCGGGACGCACTCCAGCGCGGGCGGCGAGGGGCGAGACCCCTTTCGGATGTCGTGCGGGTGCGGGAAGGGGCGGAGAAGGGCACCGATGGCCGTCCGCGCCTCGGCGCAGACGCCGAGGCCGACGGGGCGCGGATGCCGGTATTCACGGGCGGGCTCGATGAGGCAGGTGTCTTCTCTATACTCAAGAACACGGGGTTTGGAGCCGAAGGCCTCCCAGATCAGGAGGCGGAGTTCGAGAGGGAGGGTCATGAAGGGGTGGCAGCTCGTCGGCGCCTCCCGCGTGCGGTCCTGCGTTGTCGATGCCGATGAGGCGGGAGCAGTGATGGCAGACATCGTGCGTGTGTATACGTGCGTACGTGCACGCGTGTGTGTATCAGAAAGGAGGCATTGGGTTCAAGGTCTGGTTTCTCGTAGCAAAGGGCAAGTCGGTGGATTATAGTCAGAGGTGAGCCGCGAGTGAATCGGAAGATGCTTGGACGACGTGTCGCCCCGGCGGTGGCTTAGGTGAGACAGATGCAGCAGAGGTGTCGTTGATAGCCTATCATCGTTGAGCGGTTCGTGATTGTACGCCCGCCGCGCCGCCAACCCGGGCGGAACGCTTGATTCGGGGGGGGGGGGATGCAAGTGGTTCCCGGAGCATGAAGTGAGTTAAATTCGTTATGCCACCTGCCCACCTTAAAATCCCGCGGTTGATCGGGCCCCGAGCGACGGAATCCCTCCTGTCATGACGTCGGGGGGGAGGGGGGAGACGGTCGACCATGAAAGGAATGTGCGGCGTTCGGAAGCGACGGGTTCCTCCTTGTTCAATGGGTGACTGGATGGGATGGCGGGCTGGGTTTGGGCCAAGGTGGACGGACGGGTTTGCTTCTCTACATGTTGTTCCCAGATTTGGTCGGAACTCTGTCGCGAACCAAGAAATTGCATCGACGGGGGAAAGGAATCGAACCAAACCAAATCGAAAACCTCCAATGGCAGACCTGGGAGTGGACGCAAACCAAGACAGACCGCAGACTCGCCCTGAAAGATCCGACAAACCCCCTCACACGTTGCGTGATGTCTCCCCTCACCCAACCCCTCTCATGCCAGGACCTCGTAGCATTTTAGACATATTGTCCCCCGCCCGCCACGAGCCGCCGGCTTCGAGTCGGGCTTCGCTGTTCAACGTCGAAGAATGCGTCCGCCGGCGTCATGGCAGCATAAGCTCCAGCACGGCTGTCCCGTCATGGCGTCAGTGGAGTGGCTTGTCTGAGCCACCATTGAAAGACAGTTGCAACGGGCCAAAAAAAACCAAGAAACTCAATTGAGATTGGGGTGGGGTGGGGGTAGCACTCTTCTGGAAGTTCCTACTAGCATATAAGGGTAACCAACCTTTTTCCCATTCCCTAGAGGAACCGCTTATCTCTTGGTCCTGGGCTCTCTCCCAGGCGGTCCTGGGACGCGGCGGCGCGGCGATGTGGGTTATCGTCGCCCGGGTTGGCCGTAGGCGGCTAGCGATGCGATATCATTACACAGGTGGGCCCGGCATTATCCAAGGCATGGGAGATCCCTCAATCACCCACGCCGAGTTTGTGACATGTGGTTGGCCTCACTGGTTGGATTGGAAGATTTGCAAAAAAAGAATTTTATTTTTATTTTTAGCGCTTCGTTGCACAATCTCGCGCACCACTTCATTTCAGCGAGAACACTATTCTTCAACTCCCGGCACCTTTTGATTTGATCTTCCTTCGCTGAAATACATCGTATACCTGCAGGAGCTGCGGCCAGCAATGACCGAGATAATCTCCGGTGTTGCTTCGGCAGTGGACACCCTAGGCTCCGGCGGTCTGACCCACTTTCCACACGACCGGCACCGGGTGGATGTTCGCGTCGCACGGCCGAATCCCACGATTGGTTACGGCAAGGTAGGGTTCGGATTACAAGATTGGCGAGCCCGGTAAAGTTAAGTTTGTGCGTTTGATCCGAACCAGCGTGGCCGAGGCAAATAGTAAGTAGTAAACGTTGGCCTGGCCGACGGAGGGAAACGGTTCAAAAGTGCACCGGCCGAAGTTGCGAGGTCAGGCCCTACTAGGGGCCGTTCTTTCAGGATCTTTCGCCAATACCCAGGCACGAGAGCTCAAACAGACACCCTCCAGTCCCGGAGGTCGTAATACAGATACATGCACCACATCGTGATAGGCCGCAACTGGTTGCTCTGCCCTTCTAGCTGGGCGACGAGGCGTATTGAGGGATACCTGACGATGTGTGCCTCTTCATACCCGGCTGGCACAAAGCATTGGTACAAGTGTTTGCATGATGATTTGGCCGTCTATAAACGCGTCGAAAAGGGAAGGAACAGGAAGAAACTCGAGTGTACCAGACACCAACTCTCCCCACGCTTGATCATACACACAGCTATCGAGCAACAGCCAGCAAAACTGCCATCCAGAACTGCCCATACAGCTCTACCAGAGGTTACAGGTAGCCTGCTTCTGAGGACAGTTGAATGCGGCGCGGAAGTCCTCCGAATTGGCCAACGGGCCCTTGATGCGAGCAAACCCAAGGGAGTGGACATCGGTGACGATTTGGTAGACGTCGGCTTCCTTGGACGCCTTCTCGCACCAGGTCTGGGCAAAATGCAAGAAAAACAGCTGGTCGTGGGAGAACTTTTGCAGACCCGGCAGGTCCATGTTATTGGACTTCTTGTCCGCCTGCGATTTCTTCCACGCCGCGTAAGATGTCACCACACCGCCTGCGTCAGCAATGTTCTCCCCAAGCGTAAAGTTGCCGTTAATAGGCACTTCCGTACCGTTGGGCGCCACGACGGTAAACTTTTGGTACTGGTCGGCAAAGCACCTGGTGCGGTTCGTGAAGGCTTGGAGGCTCTTCTCGTCCCACCAGTTGACGAGGGAACCGTTGGCAGCATAGTTGTGTCCATTGTTGTCGAAGCCATGCGTGAGCTCGTGGCCGAGGACCATGCCGAGTCCACCGTAATTGATGTATCCAGGATACTCGGGGCTGTAAAGAGGCTTTTGCTGAATGCCGGCGTTGATGATAATGTCGTTGTACGTAGCGAAATAATACGCGTTGGTCCTTGATGGGGTCTGGAGCCATAGTGCCTTGTCACTAGGCTTGCCAAGTTGCGCAAAAGTCTTCTTGCCAGCAAAGGCTGCAAGCGCGACAGCGTTGTCGAAGAAGGCGTTGCCAAGCTGCAGACCGGAGAAGGTGTCTGCGAGGTTGCGGGGGTTGGCAGTGTCAGGCGACATGTCTGGGTAGCCGATCTTCTTCACAATGGCGTTGACCTTCTCCTCGGCGGCCTTCTTGACCTCGGAAGAGAGCCAGTCCTTGCTTCCAAGGCGCGATATGAAGGCCTGCTGGATACTGCCCATCATGTTGGTGGCGAGCTCACGAGACTCCTTTGAGTAACCCTTGTCAAGGTAGAAACGGCTGAGAATCCAGCCTAGCCCAGAAGGCAGGCTGCTCCAAGGTACACCCTCGTCGACATGCTGGACGCATTGTTGCCATCTTGGGGCCTTGCCGACCACGTCGGGATCTGCAGCTCGAATTTTGTCTCTGAAGTTGTTTAGCCGCTCTGTGGCTTCGGCCTCAACATAGCTGGAAAAGGTTAAGACCATCTTCCACATGAAGAAACCTTGGACTGTCTCGACGGAAGTGTTGGTGACCAGCTGAGAAAGGTTGCCGAAATAACCAGGTGAGAAGTAAAGTTCTTTGACTTCATAATCAGCGGAAATCAAGTTCTTGAGGACGAAGTCGTGGTTGAGCTCCGGTGCCACGCTCGTGACTTGTTCCAACTTGAACTTCCTGCCTGGTGACTAAATAGAATCGTTAGCCGGAAATCCTCGACACTTGGTTGGGGATGAAGCCTCGAGCTGAGGCACATGCAAGGGATCGTGTGTTGCGGTTGCATTGCGCGGCAAGCCGCGGAACTTACGTTGTCGTCTGCGCGACTGTCGTCCTTGGACTTTAAGGCGCTTACATTCCTCTCAAACTTGTTGATGGCGACCGCGAGTCTCTGGGCGTAACTGGCAGTGAGCTTACTGGGGTGCACTTCTTGTAGCACGGCAGCCATGATGCGCTGGTACTCTTCGACCGTCTGATTGTTGCGAGCTTGTGAGTCGCTGAGGCCTGGCGCGCCACCGGGCAGGACGGATATTATCGTTTGGTTCTACAATGCGGTTAGGCTGATGGTGCTCTGAGGGACAGAAGACTGCGTCGAAACACATCGATGAGTGGCAACGACGGACAAACACAGACAACAACAACAACAAGTGACATACTGGATCCTGATCGTCCAAGGTGACATCGATGAGCTCGAAAGTCCCGATACCGTGCTGGTTGAAAAGCAGCAAGGCCTTGCCAATGTTGGAAGCATCGCCCTTGGAAACCTTGCGTTCCCTGTCTTCCGTTGTATCGGCGACAGGAAATGCCTCTGCAACGCGGTTGATGAGGCCGATGAGAGGGCGCAGGCCTGCCGCCTGGACGGCAGTATTGTTCAAGCAGGCGTTATACGTGTCGACGATAAGCTTGAAGTTGTCTCTATCGATGGCGACCTGTTCCTGGGACAGGGATGCCGTCAGAAAGCCAGCATTGGGCCCGTTGGGATACGGGCCCTCCAGGACGTCCCTCAGCACGATGTTGACAGCATTTCTGATTTCGCCCAGGGACGAGGCCTTTGCACGACCAGCGATCGGCGTGTGCGTCGAGGCCCAACCCGCGCATGCCACTGCCAAGAAAGTGTGTCAACGGGCGGGGCGCAATGCCATTTTGACCTTTGCTCGATTGTGCGTAGGAAACATGAAAAGAAATATCATGCAGGGATCGGGAGCTTGGGCGCGGGGAAGCAAAGAGGAACAAATGTCATGCAGGCATATAAGGGGGAGGGAGGGAAAAGGTGACTTGAGACCGTTGCACCGTTGAACGTACGTTTGTCAAAGTCTGTGCACGGATCAATATCGGTATAGTTGGGCGCAATGCTGCTGAGAATGTAGGAAGAAAGCTGAAGACATGCCGGCGTGGTGCAGACACTGCCGCCAGCTTCGGCGCTGAAGAGCGCGGGAGTCATTGTGTAAGACGTCGGGCCCTTCGTTCTCGGGGTTCTGTTCTTGATGCGTACGTATCAGCAACAGGTCTCGAAGGCATTTCAAGTGTGAACTCACGCTGAAGAAGGCGTCCTGGGCAGCTGGTGATGTGCAGAGGCACTTGGGAAGAACGACCACGATTGCCCTATAGCAAGGATGGCCTCGTCGACAATCGCGCGAGGAGGGAGTCAGGTGAGGATCGGCGAAGGCTGGTTCATCCAGTATGGCTCGGGGGGGAGTGGGTAGGGCTGGTCCTTATATATGCCTGGAAATCTGTCGAGTACGACTGGAAGCGCGAATACTGATGTTCAAAGCAGCACAAGGAGTGTGGTACTATCGGCCGGTGTTGGTGTTATGCAGACAGAAAGCAACGAGACTTTGGCCCGTGTCCGGTCTTTGGGTGTCATGCGCATATGCCATGCTTGTCCAGGTCAAGCAGAACTAAAGCAGACAGACGCTACTCCCCGTGCCCAACATCACAGTAGGCATCAAGGCAAGAGGTGCCTCTTCTCCTGCCAGAATCACCATCCGTTACCTCGACCAACCCCTGTCGGTTAAGACATAAAAGCCTCTGTGGTGAGCAGCGAAGGTTAGCCAACGCCGGGGAAGATGTGAGTACCGCTCACCAAGCCTTGGGGCTTAAACCGCGAATCCTGAGCTACGTTGCCCATGTCCTGACCCCCATAGCCACATCTTCAGCGCAAGCTAGAGAGAAGGTTCCCCAATTGCTGTGGGGTGGCAGAGATGAATGGCAAGACGCCGATCCCGATTATATGACACTTATACAGGCACAAATAAGGATGGGCGGGGATACTGCGGAGGTTCGAATGCACGTGTCATATCTCACGCGGCCATGTGCCTAGTGTTGCGCTGGACAAACGAAATGGCGACGCGAGTTCCCTGCTTCGGCCGGCATGGCTCAAGGTTCGTCGAGCGTGAGGGCGAAGCGACGGGCCAGGCCGATTAACTATTTGGTGGCATACGATAGTAACCAGTCGCATTTGGTCTCCAATCCAGGGTCCGGCTGTCTTGGGCAATGGAAACCGAGCCTTGCTCCTATACTGCGGCGTCATGTGTGTCACGCTGAACAGCCTCACGGCTCTATCGAGGCGCAATTGGGACGTTGAGCGGGTGATTGCCCGCGCCATGAAGTTTGGCGATTTGACTTCCCCGAGCCCCTCTTCCTCGGGAAGGCGGATAGCCACGTCGGGATAACCTTTGGGCACGAACTTACCTTCAGACGTTACACGTACAATATGCTGGCGATGTGCCTTGCCAGGCTCCCCAACTCTGAAATGAGTCGTGCAAAGTACTCGTTTGAGATCCAGTGGGAAGGGGAAGCCCCCATGACCGTATTCGGGACGTGTTCGAAGTTGGCGCTGTCGGCTCACCGTATCTGTTCCAAGAGGGAAAGCGTTTAAAAGCAAGAAGGCATTCCATAACCGCGGTTGAGTTGCATCAGGACTGGCTGAAACTAAAAGTGTTGTTGATGTAGGAGCCACCCGGAAGACTAAAAAAAAAAGCCGAGGTAAGCAATGCACAGACCAGCATGGCTGGGCGTCGGGGACCGGGACCAAGGCCCCGCACCCCCATCAAGCCACGTCTGCACTAGTTTCATGCGCCACAATGACGTTGCTGTGTGCTTGTGATTGTGCTTGCGAGAGGCGATTCGAATACCTTGAGCGCAATCCAGTACCTGATCACTAGGCAACCTGCGGCGTTCTTTTCTCCCTCACCTCTGCGTCGTTGTATTATCACTTTGCCATCTAAACACGAAGCCTCTTGCGCTCAATACTACCTGATTCTCAAGATGGCGAACACCGGCGCCCCTCCCAACTACTGTATGTTTCCCTCCCTTCCCCCCCGGCGCCCCCCCCACCGTATTTCCGTCGAGGACTAACACCAGGCCACAGACAAGATCCTCGGAATCTCAGAGGCGGCCACAACCCAACAAGTTCGCGATGCGTACAAGAAGTAAGCTTCCCAAACGCCATAGCCAAAATCACATGAATGCTAACGTTGCATCGTAGAGCAGCTTTGAAGACGCACCCCGACCGGGTTCCCGCCGACTCCCCCGAGCGTGCGACCCGCACCCGCAAGTTCCAGCTCGTCAACGACGCATACTACACACTCTCCGACACCCAGAGACGGCGCGAGTATGACGCCCAGCGAAACATTTTTGGCGCGTCGGCCGGCGCGACATACGGCGACTTTGCCGACGACGACCCCGCCGAGGAGGTGCCCCCGCAAGCCGGGGCCGGGGCCGGTCCCGGCAACGCCCAGAACGCCTACTCCTGGGCATGGAACTTCTTCACGGGGGGCAAGCAGGACCAGAACCAAGAGAAGCGCGAGAAGGCGGACAGTCAGCAGTTCGGCGACGTGTTCGAGGAGATGCTGCGCGAGGAGGGCATGGCCGAGGAGGGCACGAACCGGCCGACGGGTTCCTTCTGGAGCATGATGGGCGGCCTGAGCGGCGGCGCGCTGGGGTTCATCGTCGGCAACATGCCCGGCGCGTTCGCGGGGGCTGTCGCCGGGAACAGGCTCGGCGCCGTCCGGGACGCCAAGGGCAAGAGTGTCTACGCCGTGTTCCAGGTTAGTGCGAATCTGGAGATATCTACCGGGTAGATCCAGTTGGCCTCTTATTTCATGTCTTGCCACGGTGCGAGTGAGCTCTGCTAACGTTCTACAGGAGCTTCCTCAGCCGGACCGTGCGAGGTTGCTCACCCAGCTGGCTGCCAAGATTTTCAGCCATACTGTCGGAGCTTAAGGATGCTTGGCCATGTCAGATGGGTTTTTAGGGTTATACCGCTTGGGCAGCTCGGAGTTTGGGTCGGAATGGGACAGGTAGATAGCTCAACGTAATCATCGAACACCTCAGTACTTTGGTATCAATAAAACTAGATAGCCTGGACCCCGAGCCCGCCGCTCTTCAGATGAGACGTCCAAAATGTGATCTAAAAGACTGCTGGGAAGGCATAGTTTCATTCCATTCAGGTACGAGGATAGCAGCCGACAAGCAGCGACTCGGATCCATGAAGGCCCCACATCTCCGAGTTTCCCGCTGTGGTTTGGCTGTGTAAGTGTCACCCGGCTCCGTCCTCGGCTTTTGACCTGGCTCGTGCTGCTGAAACTCAATGTCGCCAGAAGGTCATGAAGCAAGTCAGTTAGTCGGTCTGTCAGTCTGTCTGTCTGTCTGTCTGTCAAGATGTAACTGTCGAACTGAATTGTGCTGCGGGGAAGAAGGCGCTCTCGGCCACAGGCACCAACCAACTGCTCGCTCACCCATCAATACCCGCCACTACCTACCCACAGTGGCGATAATCATGGATTCTGTAAACACGTAGTAGGTAGTAGGTAGGTACCCAGTAACTAGACTTCGGTTATCAGAGCTGTCTGTCTGTCGTGTTACGACAAAAAGCAAAAAAAGATGCGTCAAGGACAGGATTCGAACCTGCGCGACCGAAGCCACTGCCTAATCTGGAATCAAGGTTTGATAGCAGGGCAGCCCATTAACCACTCTGGCACCTTGACTAGTGACTGGGTGTTGAGAAGTTACGGCGGGGAAAGTCCCATATTGCAAGGCACTGGCAGATGCCACCCCACCGCATCTCACCCGCCCGGTACCACCACAGCAGTAATAAACATCAATCAGTCACGACGCATAGGTTTTGTCTTGTTTATCATGCATTTCGGGGCACTTTTAGGCGTAGCACGGTAGTTATAGTTCCCTTTGCCAATGTTGCGTAGATAGTTGACGGAAGACATTCCAGACGAGCAGTCAACTATGTTGAACAGTCAGATCTGGCTCGAATATCTTGTACCTCATCACATTGAAATAAAGCAGTACACCATGCGATGAGCGAAAATCGACGAAAATCATTTGATATCATTCATGTTTAATGCCTTTACCCAAATCTAGAAACCCGCCCGACCGAATCCATGTCCTTGATCATCTAGGGCAAGACGTACCCGCCGTCGATGAGCACGTCGCTTCCCGTCATGTAAGTGGAGGCGTCACTCGCCAGGTAGAGATACAAGCCCTTGATCTCCTTGGTGTGACCCTGCCTGCCGAGGGCCGCCATGCGATACGCCTCCTGCAGGGCCTGGGGCCCCGCGCCCATCTTCGTGTCGAAGAAGCCGGGGGAGACGATGTTGACACGGGCGAACTCCCGCCACTCGCGGGCCAGCGACTTGCCAAAGTGCGTGACGTATGCCTTGGTCGCATTGTAGACGGGCTGGTCCACGGGCACGTTGACGATGTGGCCGCTCATGCTCGACGTGATGATGAGGTTGCCGAACCCCTGGCTCTTGAAGACCTCGCCGGCGTACTTGGAGCAGTAGACGATCCCGTCCACGTTGACGGACATCTGCTTCCTGTACTCGTCCAGGGTCTGCTCCAAAATGGGCTTCGAGATGGCCATGCCTAACGCACACTTTAGCTCATTGACCACGTGAGTAGCAAGGGAAACTTTTTTTTTGGGGCGGAATTACCGGCGTTTGCGACGAAAACGTCAATCTTGCCAAAGTCTTTCAGGACCTTGGCGATGGTTTCTTGAACTTGTGTTGAGTCGGACACTGAACCGCGCAGTCAGCACCATAGCCCCCCTGTCGGCAGTCACCCCAGCATAGCTGGCCCCCATCCGCCTGCGACTTACCATCAACCTTGTAAGCCGACGTCTTGATCTTGTGCGTGCTCGCCAAGTCCTGTGCTTTCTGAATGGCGGCGTCATTTCTGCTGTAGTGTTAGCCAATGGTCTAGGCGTTGCCGAAGAACCTGTCCTCTAGCAGTTTGAGGCAACTCACGAATTGTACCACAATGCAACGTTGCCGCCGGCCTCTGCCATGGCCTCCGAGACTGCGAAACCAATACCATCTGCCGCACCGGTCACCACGATGACCTTGCCGGTCACACGGAGCTGGTCCAGAACGTTGGAAGGGGTGTCGGGGAAAGGGCGGGGGAAGCCCTCGCGGGTCTTCTGGCAGTCTTCCGTGGACATAGACATTGTGGTGGCTTCAATCTGTTCAATTGGATGGGTGAATAGGCTCGGAGAATAGTGTTCAGAGACCCTTATGACGGATAGAGTTGTCAAGCAGCGCTCTTTATTGACGGGATCAGGACCACAGATCTCCGCATCGGTGCGCTGTCGTCCGAAGGCGGGACGCTCTGTGGGGATTCCACTGTCCACTGGGACTGGATCATTGGGGCGGCACTGGGCTGTCGTGACTGTCGGCCGGAGGGATCCTGGCCGGTGCCCCCATCTAAGCCAAGTCAAGGACGAGGAGTTACGTCAGAGACTCCATCGATCTCAGTAACAAGAAAGACAAGAACGATCTAGAGGCTCGACTTCATCGGAAACTCGACAGCCATCCGCGTCGAGAAAGTAGCCGGTGAGACGTCCGGAAAGCATACCCATTCTCTCCAAACTTACGTGTGTCAAACTTGTCGACAAAAGAAAGATAAAATATCGGTAGCCCGGTCGTTGAAGCTAATTGTGGTCGGCAAGCACCCGTCGAGCTAGGCTAAACAGCAGCGCTCTGTCGAGACCTTTCCCCAAGACAATTGTAGACGATTACGTGTGGAATAAAGACACCGTCTCCGGAATGTGCCAAGTTCACCGTTTGGTTGAACCCGTGTGGCAACAAGGATGCTGCGTGTTGATGGCGTTCTGTTTCATGTTTCTCGCCGGAGAATGTGGGACGAGGATGAGAACCACGAAAGGTCGCGAACGGCATCTAGACCAGTACCATTCGGAACCTTGTTCGGCCGTTTGTTTGCATTGCCATTCACAATCGTCTTATTCGTCGAGCATCGCGGCATAGCCAATGCCGATATGGAGGCCCCCTGACAGTTCAGATGAAACTCTTCGCGAGGAAACCTTCTTGGCCACACCTCGCTTGAGATGGCCCTGAAACTACAACCATGGAAGCTATGATACAGCTCAACCAACTCTTCACTTGTAGATGACTGTGGCGCCATGGGTTCCAAGGTCTTGGAGAGTACAAGGAAAAAAGATCTGGGCCTATTTTAAGCATTTCAGGCATGAATTAATCGCGCGAAAGTAACATTGCCTTTCTTTCTCTTCAACAGTCAACCTACAACGACGTCAAAGGTGGAGCCTCTACAATGATGTCTGCAGTTTACTTGAAAGCCACATGGGCCCTTTTGCTCGCTGCGATTCTCACTAGCGTCCAATGTCTTCCGGGACCGATACACCTGAACTCAAGGGAGGAAAGCCCAGCGGATGCAGCGAACAGAGTGCCACAAGGTATCACTCCAGCCAAAGATGGTTCTGTCATACTGGACACGACGGAAACAGTAAAGTGAGTGGCTCTTCTCGGCCAACGCTCTCGAAGTTATGAAGGGGACTCTGTCTGACATGGAAAACAGTGGCCTGAAGATACGTTTTCGCATCAGTGGTCCCGCCGGCGAGTTTACCACTGCCAGTAAAGTCCCTGGTGGCGGCAAGACAACCGGTGCCCAGGGAAACCTCGGACTCCATGTCCTGCTCCATGGCGATAGCGGCCAGTCGTTCTTTCAAATGCCCAACCAGGGCGTCAAGAACAACCTGGCCGGAGTGGCCGTCCTATCACCGGATAGGAACCTCCACTGGGGAGGTGGACGGGGTCTGAATCGCACTGATGGCGTGGCCCATGCCAAAGCGGTCAACGACCTCGTCTTCCAGATACTACCCAGGTATATGGCTTTCAACTCTTCGAACATCTTCTTCACCGGAGTATCAGGCGGCTCACTGATGCTCTCTGGATTCTTCATCCCTGCCCATATCGGCAATTTTGCTGGGAACGGAGTGCTGTTGGGTTGCGGTGCCATGGAGCCTCAGGTGGTAGTATCGCAGGCGTCACGCGACGCCCTCAAAAAGACTCGTATACACTACCAGTCCTCCCAGAAAGAGCTGGACGACCTCCGCAACTCGATCCCGGCTTCGATCAAGGCATACGAGAAGATGGCCAAGGACATGGGTATGAAGACGAAAGAGATCGACAAGCTTCAGACGGCAGACAACAAGCCCGACGCTCAACACTGCAGATTCGACGAGAAGGGGTTTGACTCCGGCATTCAGCTTATTGTCGACAACTACGGGGCCATCATGCAAGGTGGAAACGGCGAGGTTCCGGGGATCGGCAACGTGCTGAAGGGGGTTTCGGGACAGGAGCTGAAGTTTGCGGGGACTGATGGCCGCTGATTTCGACATTCGAACGCGTGTGGCTCGGAAAGAGACTCCTGAAAGACGCGAATGAGAAGAGCCTTGGGAAAGTTGAAGCCAATAGCATATTTTGAAATGATATCTGAGCATCTAAGACTGAAAGCTCTTACTGGAGATGCCGCTTCTAGGTAAAGAGATACCGTCAAGAGAAAACTATCAAAGATCAAAGGTGCCTAATTAAAGGTCTTTCAGAAAGCCAACTGCTGGTCTGAAAGATTGCTGACTGGTGATATAACCGGAGTGCTAGCAGTTTCATGTCGAGCTCTTTTCGGAAGAAACATCATTGGACTAGGTGTATCAGGCAGACAGGAAGAATAGGAGTCACAAAGAACGGCCGATAATCTTGTGATTCATTACTATGTGTAACTCTACAAAGTTACTCCTGGTCAGAGTCATCTTCCAAGCTTACACATGGGCTTCCATCATGCCATTTATCTTGGTTATCGTTTACTAAGATTGAAAGCGTCTAAGAGACCGCGCGGTCCGGCATCCGCCCGCCGAGCCTTTGGTGTCGAGAACGGCGACGCTGAGCTCGGGGAGGCTGAAGGCGAAGATGCCGTCCTCGTTGGCTGTGACGATGGTGGTGTTGCTGGCAACGACGTTGACGCCGGTGTGGGGGTCGTTGTACGCAAAGGGGTCGCCGCTGGGGTTGGCGAGAACGGTCAGCGAGGCGGTCGTGCCGGCGGTGACGCCCTCGAACTGGACGTTGATGTCGACGTCGGCGCTGTCGGTGGTGTTGTAGACGGCGCCCTTCCAGATCAGGCTGCCCTTGGCCTCGTTCTTGCCGGCGACCCAGTACGCGGGGCCAAAGTCGCCGACGGTGGGCAGGGTGTGGGAGAGCGGGTGGGCGGCGAAGAGCTCCCAGACGAACCAGCTGGTGGAGCGGGTGGTCAGGGCCGGGTCGGCGGCAAACTGGACAATGGTGACGGCCCACTGCCAGCGGTTCATGTTGCGGAGTACGGGGGCGTAAAAGGTGCCGGGGATGCGGTCGGCGTTGCGCTCGTAGCCGATGAGGGAGACGGCCTCGCCGACGGTGCCGATCCACCAGGGGAAGGGCATCAGGTCGCCGTTC
The DNA here is from genome assembly GCA_034638275.1 of Colletotrichum lini. Classification (NCBI taxonomy): domain Eukaryota; kingdom Fungi; phylum Ascomycota; class Sordariomycetes; order Glomerellales; family Glomerellaceae; genus Colletotrichum; species Colletotrichum lini. Next base: position 1,381,837 of record JAWQJV010000006.1, read on the forward strand.
CAGCCGGTGCCGCCGTTGGGGTGGGTGGCGGCGACCTCGCCGACAATGTGGCCGATGTCGTTGTCGAAGCGGTCGAACTCGTCGACGAGCGCGTTGGGCGTGCGGTACGGGTGGTAGTCGCCGATGCCGGGCGCCGGGATGTCGAAGCCGTCGCCGTCCGTGGTCGCCCCGGAGGAGATGACGGTGATGTCCGGGTACTTGGCCCTGATGGCCTCCATGAACATGGGGAAGCGGTACTCCTTGTAGGACGTCCAGCCGCCGGGGTAGCCGGCGAGCCAGTCCTCGTTGCCGATCTCGACGTATTCCAGCGTGAAGGGCTCCGGGTGGCCGAGCTCGGCGCGGCGGGCACCCCACTTGGAGTCGACAGGGCCGCGGATGAACTCGATTTGGTCAAGGGCGTCGTCGATGAAGGGCTGGAGGTCCTCCTTGGCGGTGACATCGCCGTTGAGAGCAAGGCCTGCCCAGACACCAATGACAACGTCCATGTCCATGTCCTTGGCCCACTCGAGATACTCGACCAGACCCAGGCCGTGAGTCTGTTGGTAACCCCAAACACCCTGGAAGCCGGGGCGGTCCTTGAGGGGGCCGAGGGTGTCCTTCCAGTCCCAGTAGGTCTTGTTGTCCAGACCCTCGAGCATGTTGCCACCGGGGAATCGGAGCAGACTCTGCTTCGTTGTTAGAAACGACTAGTGATCAGCGTGGAAACCAAGGGAGCTTCTCACCGGATGCAGACCGGCCAAGGACTCAGCAATATCGATTCTCAGACCGTTCTTACGGCCCTTGTACGTGGGAGGGAACAGGCTGATCAGGTTAAAGTCCAGCGAACCGTCGGCAGCGCCCTGGGAATGAATTGTTAGTACTTGTAGGGCGGGACCAGGGAGACTGGGCATCATACCGCAGGATCAAAAGTGACAGCGAAAGTGTTGTTGCTGTTAGGAGCATCCTTCTCGGGGATGAGCTCGACCTCGTGCTCAACCCACTCGTCGGCCGAGGCCTTTGACTGGATCTCGACGGACCCGAACACGTCGTCGGTCAGAGCGGACTGCAGAGAGGCAGTGAAGACGCCGTCGTAGGCGCCCTTGACCCAGAAGGAGCCGGTGTACTTCTGCACCTTGACATCCATGCCCCAGTAGCCGTCGTTCTTGATACCGATGGACCCGGAGCCATTGCCCCCGGCGATGTTGACGGAGACGGGGAGGGCGGCGGAGAGGGGCTCGCTGAGGTTCTTGAGGGTCAACTTGGCGCCGTTGACGGGGTGCCAGCCGTCGAGGGAAACGGGGAACCTCGGGCTGAATTGGAAGGCTCGGTTGCGGATCAACTCGGCATAGATGCCGCCGTCACCAGAGTTGTTGATGTCCTGGGTAGAAGAAGCATGTTAGATAAACAAGCTCATCGTGAAAAGACACCAAAAGAAGACAAACCTCGTGGAGGAAACCGTACTGGTGGCCACTGGTAGCGTTGCCACCAGACGCCTTGACGGTGATGTCGACGGCAGCAGCCGAAACGGCATAGGTCGCGGCCAAGAGGGCCGACTTGAGTGACACCATCTTGCTTCCCGGTTGCTTGTGATTTTGGGGGGGTTGCAAAGACGCAAGGGTGGCAAGAGAAAGGAACCATCCACCCGCCTAGAGAGGGACGGCAACTTTATAAGCACTGTTGAGCTTCGTTGCTCCGTCCTTAGATGACCCCGGCAAAGGTTGACGGACAGGGGGGATATGTTGCCATGGTCGCGTAACAACGATTGCGACTTGCGAGATCCGGACAGCCAAGAGGGGTGGAGGAGGAGGAGGAGGTAGAAGCACGCCCATTTCGCGCGGATAACCGGTTAATGGGAAGATCGCGTCGTCAAGTGAACCTCACCTCTTGGCCCCTGCTTGATCACCCCGCATTCTAAAATGTCACTCGGCGCAAACGGACGGCCCTTGGTCCAGACGGCGGAATCCAGCATCATGGACGTCGCATGTCGGTGACTTCAGGCCCGAGGCGAGGGCTCTGGAAACGACTCGCGCCGCAGCCTCCACGGCATTTTTCAGCTTCGGCTCGGTCGATATTTCGCGTCTTGATGTACGAAGTGGCAAGGATCCAAGACAGAAGCGAGGTTGGGATTGGACGGCGATGTGAGAGTGGGAATCCAACACCGTTACATCGGCTGCGCCGGTTGATATTGAAGCTTCGCGCGTCCACGAGCGGACAACTTTCTTCTGGCCCCCCCTGGAAGATGTGGGGTAGAGTGTGGAGGGACTAGAGAGAGAGATGAGGTGGTTCAACATGGCGAACATGCTTATGAGGAGGGGTGGGAATGAGGGGAAGTTGGAGAAGGGAGGGAGTATCCGGGCCAGGTCTAGATATCCCCCGGGTCCACCGCGTCATCTACCGGACTCCTAATGGGGTTTATGGTCTCCTCCGATTCGAGCGCATCCAGAACAAACGTCGGGGCACACTCTTTTTTATTATTACCGCCAGAGACGTGGGGACTCTGCCCATGGGCACATAATCGTATTCCGTACCTTGCGCTAGACGAAAGCGCCTAGCCATGCATAATGGGCGTTTGGATTTGTTCTGAGCACCTTCGGGTTTGTGCCTCCTTCTCCACGTCTTAACCCCCCGCAGCACAAGACTGAGCCTTTGTGGCCGGGTTGGGCCGCTTCGATACGATGTCTTCGTGCCGATGAGACGCGCCCACCACCTTTGGACTCTTGAAGTCTTGGCCGCGTTGCTGCAGGGGCACCCGAGACCCCCAGTCGTCCGCTTCTATCGTGGCTCTTGGCTTGGTGACATCATCAGGCCCGACGGACTCCCTCTTTGTCACGTATGCGCCTCAACGTGGACTCTTACATGTTGTACAGATCACACATGCGCGGCTGCAGAAGCCTGGCGAGAGACAGGTCGCTTGCTTGTCGGGCAAAGCCGGATGATGCGATGCCGACCAAGTAGGGAACTCTGGGCGGCTTACCCGAGGACAGGTTTTCCTTCACAGCTGAAAGCCTTCTTATCACTGGTTCTTTGATCCGATTGCAGCTAATCTTGATAATGCTGATAGTGTTCTTGAGTTCCATGATTTGAAGCGTAGTAGTTATGGTTGGTGACACTTGTAGCAAGTAGTGCAAGAGTAAGTCCAACAAAAGGCGTCTGACGCAGCTTGTAGCTTATCTGTGCTAAAGCTATTATGAGAAGCTGGAGCAATTGCTTGCGCAGTTCATGTGAGCAAAACTCTGCTGGGTGTGAAAGCCCCAATGAAAGTAAATCCATCTCAACTCATGAAAGTGCAACCGTTGATATTTGATGAAGACCTATAAGGATGGTAGTTTGTTGTCGCACTATCATGTTGTGACAAACAGACTGATGCAGTAAAACACATTCTCCAACTGATCATTTGCAAATTACATGAGCCTGAAGGAAAGACTTCACAAACCTGTAAGCTTTCAGGGCAGTAAGAGTGTAGAATCTACAGATGGACGGTTGAGGATTCTGCAGTCTAGATTCCGGAAACATGTTCTATGATATAAACAAATGCTCCTCTCATGCTTCAGAATAGCAGAATAGAAGCAGGCTCCTAAGAAAATGCAGGTACCAGTTCACATCCATTTTTAGTTTTGCATCTCATCCTGTATTACCACAAGTCCTAGAAGAAGACTGCATGGTTCTTGAACCTCACCTGCCAGAGATTGACCTAAACCTCCAGCCAATAAGCTTGTAGGTTTAAATACGTCAAATCTTTGACTGATGTGTTAAGAGGTTCCCTTACCTGGATCAAAACGACCATGTGCTTTCAAATATGCGAGAACCTGCCTCCATTGCCGAACTGGAATCCACGGAACTACGGACAAGCTGGAAGTTAAGGGAAGAAAAGTACTGGCCTGAAAGCAGCCGCTATTACACGATTCTTCACTAAAATGGTCATTATCGCTAGACAAGATGCCGTTCCCAGCCTACTCGGAACGGTTCAGTCTAAGAGGGGGGGGGGTAAAGGATGGTATAATATCTAAATAATAGTTTGGTGACGGAGTTTCCATCTACGACCAAACTTCTCACAACCCATTAACATTTATTGAGGTGTTACACGTCACGTAGAGGATTATTTCTACAAAAGCTTGCCGGTTGAGATTCTCATCTACGACATGCGTACAATGCACCGGAAGAGTTGATAGCGCCGGGAATGCTTATTGATCAAATCAGAGCGAAAAGCCAACTGCCTGCCTGCAGAGTGAAATCATAGGGCCCAAGCTGACTGACTAGGTCGAAGAGGCGCATCTAGTAAGCCACACACAGTTAGCCAGAAGTCTGATCGGCCCCCAGGTAACCAGCCCCTGATACCGCGTGTGTTGAAAGAGTAAGACATACATAGTCATCCTCTATCCCGCGTCGGGACAAGCGCTGTTCCATTCTCCGAGGGGCGGCGTGGTCTCAGGGGAAAACACGACAACAATCACAGAGCCTCCCTTCACATCATCAACAATCATCGCCATCGCCGTCTGTGCACACACTCACTCACTGTCCAGCAACCAGCGCAACCACAAGTTCAAGTCGCTGCACACGACTTGCGAGCAGCGCGGGATCAGCAACAGGAAGAGAGTCACGCAATGTCCGTATCAGCCTACGTCGCCGCGTTCGGCAGGGCACCGCCGGCCGCGTGTGCGCTCGGCGCCGGCCTCCTCGTTACGTCATCGCTGCTCTTCGGCAACGTCGGGCTCACCCTCACAGGGCCGCTGCCCATCATCAGGGACCAGCTCGGGACGAGCTCGTTGAGCGCGAAGCAGAAAGTGAGGGTATGGAGGCTCTTCTTCGACGAAGCCGCTGTGAGTAAAACGTTCTCCCCTACTGGTCAACTCATCTTGGCAGCGCCTCAATCCCCTCCCCCTCTTCACGCCATCCTAGTAGAGAGACAGTCGACTGACTAGGACACTCGCTGGGGGGCAATCAGAGATATGTCGTAGTCGGCACCGGTTTGACGGCGGCGCTGCACCTGGGGGCGTTTGCGCTGGGGGAGTCGCCCATCTCCCGGCGGCTCGCCCTCATGTCCGCGCTCTGTAGCGTCGTTGTCCTGCCCTACACGGCCATGGCCATCATGCCGACCAACAAGGCCCTCATTGCGCTGGACGACAAGGTGGCGCTTTCCGAGATGGACAGGAGGAAGAGCGGCAAGCTGATTGAGAAGTGGGATCGCCTGCACAAGGTCCGCTTCCTAATGTATTCTGGCGCGTGGCTCTGCGGCCTTGCCGCATTTACGGCTGCTCTATGAGCCGGGAGACGGTTGTTACGATCATGTTTGATTGTTTGGTGTTATAGTGGGAAGTTGGCGAGTTGCGAACTCTTATTTATACGTGTTCAAAGAGATTCTGTCTTGTGTCCGTTTGGATAGTACTGTTCTTGTAGGATGAGACTGGAATCACACATATGATCAGACTTTGTATAAGAGAACGATGTCATCTCGGGGCATTGCTTTTGAAGAGACCAAGTGAGCAGCTGTCGAGGACCATTCTGAGCTGGTTGGGACCAATCGGCGGGGAACAACATGGACGGGATGAAGGTCCTAATCGGCGTAAGATAAAAAGATGCGGCCGGCTTGGCAGATCCGAGACCGCCTAGCCCGGTAGTCCAATGCTCAGAATGCAGAATGTCGGAGTCCGGATGGGGAAGCAGACAGACGTTGTGAAACCAAGTCTCAACTCAAAAGTGGTACAGTGCCTCTCACATTATAGTCGTCAAGGGCAGTCTGTCTGTTGGATACGAAGTCCTGAAGTGGAATTTCCGATAGACCTTCTCCTACATCCCTGATCCGCATACCGGGAGCGGGGAAAGTTTGCCCAAGATCAGCACATCACCGCTCTGCGTGTCGATCATCAGGTACGATTCGTTTACGGCCAATCCCAACCGAGCGTCTCATCTCATAGATCTAACGGATCTCAGGGGTGGATGAAATCCATAGTAAGCTTACTGGGCGGTCCTTGGATCTTTTCGGGTTTTGTTGAGCGTGCTATTGAGTGTCACGACCCTCATGTTCCCCCTAACAGCTCTCCTCAGACAAGGTGCCCATTCATGCCCGAACGTTCAAGACTCAACAGAAGTATCGTATGTATTACTGGAACACTAGCCACTCCCCACGCCTATACATATCAAAAAGCCGTGCAATTATCGGTAGCTCACAGGAAGAGGAGAAGAGAGCTGTGATCATTTGGAATAATCCCATTGTAGAAACCCAAAGATGCCTCGCCTCACTCCTAACCGCAGGGTTTGCGATCTACGATGTATGGCCCACCCACACCGAACGCCAAATAGACTTCGAAAATCGTGTTCAGAAGGTTTCAGAGAAGCTAAACCGCTTCCTGCTACGCTGAACTCCATTCAGCTCTTTCCCCTCATCCCGACTCTACAGGTACGAAGCCGGGTTCTGTTCTGTCTGGCGACCTCTGGTGGGCAGGGGTCGCACGACTTTGCTCATCGCGCCTCAAAGACCAGAGAGTTGTGTCTCGAACTGTGAGTTCCAGACGCCCAAAGCTCGCCTAGCCGCCGCAGAAACACCCTTGGTGATGGTCGTCCAATGAAGGGGGTTTTCCTCACGTCTTCGGGGATATCAAGCCGATCCTTGGGTTCAGGCAGAACCAAAAAAAAAAAAAAAAGCCAAAAAAAAAACCCCTCGTGTTCCCTACAAACTCAACACCGCCACGCTGAACACGGCAATGAGGACGGCGAGCCTCAGACCGGCGCCGGACACGCCCTCGGCGGCAGTGGCCTGGACGGGCAGACCGGTGTTGTTCTTGCTCTGCCTGTACTGGGGGTCCATGGTGGCGTTTTTGGTGACGGGCACCTGGCTGCCGGCGACGCAGAACTGCATCGGGTTGCTCCAGGTGGCATCGACGACGCGCTTCCAGGCGGCATCGGGCTTGAAGAGCGACTCGCGGGTGTGGAAGATGCGACAGTTGGCGGGCTCCCAGAGGAACTGCAGCGGGGTCTTGGCGTCGGACATGGAGAAGGCGTTCTTCGCGTTGATGCCGCCGCCGCTCTTGGGGTCCGTGGCGCGCTTGATGGCGTAGCCCTTGGCCAGCTCGCCGAGCTCGCCGGCCATGATCTCCTCCTTCTTGTCCTTGGGGGCGAGGGCGATGATGGCCTTGGCGTCGGACGTGATGTCGTTGAAGGCGAAGACCTGGGCGCCCTCGACGCCGGCGATGGACTGCATGATGCCCGTGTTGGGGCGGCCGCCGACGACGGTGGTCTTGACGCCCATCTGCAGGATCATGAGGTAGGCGAAGAGGGTGCAGGTGGAGCCGCAGGTGCCGTCGGTGAAGAGGACGACGTTCTCCGGGTCGAAGACGCGCGGGGGCGGGTTCGCCTTGGTGCCGACGCCCGTGAGGTTGTAGGTGGGATCCGTGTCGTTGAGGGGCGCCTGCTGGTAGGCCGTGAAGCTCTCGCCGTTGAGGGAGACGGGCGCGAGGATCTGGTCGACCGTCGTGAAGGCCTGCCCGTCCGGCGTGTAGATGCTGCCGGGGAGGAGGTTGCTGACGACGGCGCTGGCACTCAGCGCCTCGATCGCCTCCTTCTCCTCGGGCGTCGACGGCGTGAAGTTGGACGGGATGGCGGCCGCCAGGCGGGCCAAGTTGACGATACCCTCGGACAGACGGAGATTGTTTGCCTGGAAGCGGGTGACTTCGGGGAAAAGCTGTTTTAACACAGGGTTTAGTTTATGAGACTACGTGGAAAAAAAGGAAAAAGAATCGAAGAAGAAAAAAGCCAAAGAAAAGGAAAAGGAAAAAAAAAACAAGACTACCGCACAGAGAGAACGGTAAGAGTCTTACCTGGGCGAACAACTCGTACCCGGCGACGACGTAGCCGCCTCCGTTGGCGGCGACGTCGATCACGAGACGCTTCTTCCCGGTCTCCTTGCTCTTGGCCAAGAAGGCGGCCACGGTGCTCTGGAAGTTGGTCAAGTACTCGACGGCGTCGATGGAGTCGGGGGGAGAAAAGGCCGAGACGGCGAGCACGGCGACGTCGTCGTAGCCGGTGCCGTTCAAGAAGTAGCCGGCGGTCGTATTGGCGCCGCTGTCACGGACGACGGGGAAGGGGTATCCCTCAATGGTCGGCTTGGGAGGCGGCGGCGGGCCGCTGGGCTTGGACGGCGCGTTGGGGTTCGTCTGGTTGGGCATCGTGCCCGGGGCCGAGGGCGTGGGCTTGGGCGCGTTCTCCGGGTTGCAGAACCTGTTGTAGTAGTCCTCGCCGCTGTTGACGCCGGTGAAGTTGGCGCCCTTGCGGATGAGGGCGAAGCTGTCCTCGGAGCGCTCCTCGCCGTTGTCGTAGGTGAGCGTCACCTTGTTGCCCTGGAAGGCGAGGGAGGCGGCGACGACGAGGAAGCTCTCGTTGGAAGCGTACGACCGGAAGTTGGCGTTCCACTGCGAGTCCGGGTCCTGGAAGCCGCTGAACTTGAGGTTGAGGTCGGAGATGAGGGTGACGGCATCTTGGCCGTTGATCCTAACGATGGCGGGGGCTGCGGTGCCGTTCTGGAGCTGGGCTGCGTTGGGGCCGGCGGGGGTTAGCACATATTCGTCTGCTCGGACGCCAGCTGCTGAGTGTATGCCGGTCGTGTATGTATCAAGTAGGGAAGAAGAAAAAAAAGAAAAAGAAAAACTCACCCAGATGGTACAGCTTGGGGACCTCGACGCCGTCGCGTGACACGGACACGATGTCCTGGGCAAGCTTGTTGCGGAAGCTGAAGCCCTTGAACACGTCGCCGCGGAAGGCAAAGTGGCCGTCGTGGGCCGAGGCGATGAGCTGGAAGATGGCGAGCTGGAATTCGTACTCGCTCTTGTACTGGCCGGCCTCGGCCTTCCTCTCGATGTCGTCCAGACCGGCCTCAATGTCGGTGGCCGGCAGCATGTACGACGCCGGCGGCGACTTGAGCCAGGCCAGGGTTGACTGCCATTGCGCGTAGGCCTTGACACTCTTGATCAGATCCTTGGCCGGGCCCTGCTTGTTTGGCACGGATTGGAGGCAGTCGAAGGCCAGTTGCGCGGGGACTTGGGGGGATGCTATTGAAGGGGAGGGTTTGTTTGTTAGCGAGTTGTAACTCTGGAAAAAGTCTATAACACAGGTCTCTTTTGCAACTCTCTCCCCCCCCGTCTCCTCTATTTTGCTCTCCCACTCGAGCGTGGAAACTGGTTTCCGCGCCTTCACCCCACGTACCTTTGGGGCTCGCCTGGAGGAACTCCTGAGCCTTGGGCTGGATCTGAGCGCAGGCGTTGTTGGCGTTGGGAGATGCGGGCGCCGTTGGGGCACCGCTGCTGGATGTCGGGGTTGGCGTTTGTTGACCTCCCTGAGGAGCCGGCACCGCCAACACGGCGGCGGCCGAGGCCAAAGTCCACCAGGTGAACCTCATCTTTGCGTGTTTGCTGCCGAGTTCTCTCTGGTACTCTTCTCGTTCTCCTTGCCGGTTCCTCTTCCTCGCCTACGTACGCTCTCTTCGAAGCTAATCAAGAAAATGAAAGAAATGAAAGAAAAAAGAATTGAATCGAACAAGATAGCACAGCTATCGGCGAGACCAGCTCAAGGTCTCAAGAGAATGAGAAAAGAGAGCGAGACGCAACGAAAGGGAAGGGAAGGCACTTGGGGCTTGCACGAAGAAACGCCGAGCCTGAGAGAGAAATACTCACAAGGCAGTCATGATTAAGCGCAGGGTCGACGAGCAGCACATGGGAGGTTTTAAGAGTCGCATTGTTCTCTTGGACGTGGAACACTGCCCAGATCTGGTCTCACAGAACATCTGCCGTCTCTTGGCGGCCCGGCGTCTCTCTCCTGATCCGCCCTTCTCCCACACACGTCCCAAGATTTGTGTGTGTGTGGTGAGTGTGTGTGCTCCCAAATCTTGAAGCCATCATGAAACGAGGCAACCCTCACATCTTCAGATAAGCATCCGCGCATCCTGGGCCGACCGCTACCACCATTTAACCTCGGGCGCCATGCAAGGGAGGGGGGGGGGCCTTCCCACAGACGCCCGCATCTGTGCACCAACTCGCTACCGAACTGGGCCTAGCATCTCCTCTCTTCTAGGCTAGTAAACGGGAACGAGGGAGGGGGGAGGAAGCTCAAGAACTCAGAGATCGAGGGACCCGTTCGAGCCTTGGTAGGTAGGTGATTGGGTTGATGTTTCGGTCCATCTCAGGAATCTGTCTGAAGATCTGGACAGGTCATCCTCGACACGGCACCCAACACCAGCGTGATACTGCCGCCGGCTGTCTTTCGGAGTGCGTCTTCACGTAAGCAGAGCGGCGAGGCGAGTAAAAGCCTACGATGTAAGGTCTACCCCCAGCTCTCAGCTGTTCAGGCTTCAACAGCAACGCGTACCTAAGGTACTTCTTCATCTTCATACTGTGGTATGCAACAGATATTGACTGCAGACCTCCGGTGCATCCAGTACTGTATAGCGTTTGGACTGAGTAGCCTAGCCCTTCTCCAAACGTTGACCAGCTGGAGTGAAGCCTGAGTACATGACACAGTTACGTGAGCAGCCAGAGATACTGCTGTACTGTAGATGCAAGTTGTGGCTGCACCTTTCCATTCTACCTGACAGGCATGACAAACCTTTCGCCTGCCACCATAGTAGATGTAGTAGATGTAGATGTGCTGTGGCCTCTTTTCCGTAATCTGTTCCCCTCATCACCCCAACACAACACCAAACACCGTACAGGACTACCATGTACTTTCATCCCGTCAGAGCCTCGTTCCGGGCAAATGTATCAGCCCTCATTATCCCCGGCGGCGATGAAAGCTTCTCGTCGCCCCCCCCTTCTCTTCCCCTTTGGCCTTTCCTTGGCAGCCCTACCCTGCTGTAGCAGATATGCCGGAGGAAGCACATCCGTACCACCCATGCTTTGACTGACTCTGAGCCGGGTAGGTCTGCATCGCAGTGTTGCATCTGCAAGAACAACTCGCGTGTTCTGTCTCTCCCTCTCCCCACGTCTCGGGTATCGTCCGGCACTACCGTAGCTCGGCCCCCCCCAGCCACACCTTCTCTCCTCCTCACCGGCCAGATAGCAGCCCAATCGCTCTTTCAGACCTCATCATTCGACAAGAAATGATGGAGGGGATTCACACTCCAAACCTACAGCAACGCTCTGCGAGGAAGCTCGTGAGGAACCACCCGCTCGGATCGGCGCCAAGCGGAGCCAACAAAACAACAGTCACTCTCCCCGTCCAAGAGTCGTTCCGCCTTTGCCGCCCTGGGCACTCTGGGCGCTTCTACTCTGCTGTCGCGGACGAAGCCAAGTCCACACAGTAGCCAGTGTACACACATCACCTGGTCCTCCCTCCCTTTCGCACACACGAGGGTTTCGATACATGAGGGGACAAAAAAAAAGGATAGTACTGCGAAACTCTCAGCGCATCGAGCGATGCGAGCTAGGCTAGGCCTGATCCAGCATCGCCGAGTGGGATGATTGCCCATTGGTGGTTACTCATCTCAAACCAATATGTGGCCGGTGGGAGTATGATACCCCCGTCTTTCCCCGGGCTTCAGACATACGAAAGCCAACCTGTCATTCCTTTGCAGAAGAAAAGGAGGGGAGAGAAGAGGAGCGGGGAAAAGCAACACACTAAACGAGGCTCGCCAGCCGCTCACTCAAATCGTGCCCGGGTATATTAGCATCCGCTACTCCAAGTATTTGTATATCCAGAAAGGGCAGCACACCGCGGCCTCTAACTCTCGGCTCGCTGTCTTTGACCGTCCAAGGTGAAGAAAATCCTCTTCGGTCGAACTCTCCTACCGTGTCTTTGACCATCACAGCCACAGCACGTCTTCCCTGTATTCATGCATTCTTCCTCTCAACCACTTCAGAGGGCGACGCCCATTGCTCCCACAGCTAAACCCAACCCCACTCCAGCAGCAGCTGCTCTGACCAGGCCGCCGGTGCACCTCGCGGCGGCGGCGGCGGCGCCACCGGTGCTGGAACTCTGAGCCACCCCGCCAGTCGCCGTCCGTCCGGCCCCACCACCACCAGCTCCTCCTCCGCCGCCGCCGCCAGTCACCGGACAGCCCGCGGTGCACGGCAGCGCCGAAACAAAAGGCGTCGGCGCCGCGGTCCCCACGTCCGCCGTCCCTGTGACCGTGAAGACGGGCGCCTGCGAGACGGCCGTCACGTTGGGCACGACGTTGCGCGCGTCGACATTGAGCACGGCGTCGATCATCTGCATGACGCCGTTGGCGACGAGGATGTCGGTCTGGATGATGCGCGCCGAGTCGACGAAGACGTCGTTGTTGTAGAGCGTCACGTCGAACGACTCGCCGTCGACGGCGGTGGCGAGCCGTGTGCCGTTGGCCAGCGACGACGCCTGCGAGACGGCCGAGGGCACGAGGTGGTACCGCAGCACGCGGCGGAGGGCGTCGCGGTCCATGCCGGAGAGCGTGGCGGCGACCCGCTGGAACGCGGCGTTGCGCGGCGCGAAGACGGTAACATTCTTCGTCTCGGCGAATTCGTCGACGAGGCCGGCCGTGTAGAGGGCGCCGAGGAAGGACGTGAACTCCGGGTACGCGTCGCGGGCGGTCCTCTCGAGGCGGGCCGGCGAGACCATGAGGCTGTCGATGACCTGGACGAGGCCGCCGTCGAAGGGGATGTCGGTCTCGAGCGCCGTCGTGCGCGACGCCATGCCCGACGTCACGACGACGTCGCCGTTGGGCTGCTTGGTGACGAGGACTTGCTGGCCGCCCGTGACGTTGGAGAAGCGCGCGTCCGTGAGGAGGGTCGAGTGGAGGGTCGAGTTGCCGGGCAAGAGGGCGCCGAAGGACACCCTGCCGATGAGGACGCCGTACTGCAGCGCGACGGGGATCTCGTCCTTGTTCGAGTCCCAGCCCTGGCCCTTGAGGTAGGCCGAGTCACTCGGAGCTAGGATCTGGCGTTCGTGTCAGAGACTGGTGTGGTTTTTTATTCTTCTTATTCTTCTTAATTTTTTTCTTTCGACATGAGAAACGAGCATTGTGACATGCCAATGCGTGCGGCCTTCGTCTTATGCCCATTTTGTTTTGACTTGAAGTTTTCGGGCCGTGGAGATGCGAGCAAAATGCACATACCGTAACACCTGATTCGGACAGCTTCGAGAAGATACCTTCATGTTCCTGTACCACGCTTTTGTCAGCTGCACCGACTCTGGACGAGGGTCTTGATCTTGAGAGACCCGGGGGGGCCGAGGCTGCTTTGAGGCGACAGTCGTCGTCGTCATATCAATTTCCGTACCTTGACCAAGCGACGGAACGTCGTCAGATTCGCCTGCTTTCCAAGGACCTCCTCCAACCCCTGTGCTGCGACTGTAGGCTGCCCCTTCAGACCCCGGCTGTTCGAGGTATTTTCGTGCCTCCAACTCACTCTCGACAGCCAGCGGAGACACCGCCCAGGGGGGGGGGGGGGGGGGGGGGGGGGGGTCGTTCCGGAGGCACGGCTCAGCTGCCAAGCCAATACCATGCACCCTGGTGCTGGATGCATCCAAGACAGCAATAGTTCGACGCCGGACGCCAATGGAAGAACCGCAACACCGAAGAAAGAAAAGGCGAAGAAGATCGAAAAGAAAGGATAGACGGCATGCTCTTTGCCGCCTCCACGGGATCCACATTGCCCAGCCGCCCGTGGCTTTTCGGCGCCGTTCCGGCCAAGTGGGGTCTCGGCCGAAGCTCCGGTGTCTTGGAGAGAGAGGGAGAGAGGGAGTGAGAACATCGGCCCGGCCGGACTGCAAAGAGACGGAAACTTAGTTACAAGAAGGGTAAAGAGGTTCGTCAAGATGCATCGACAGACAGCCGGTCTCGTTCCCACGCCGCTCCGATTCGGCCGCCTTACCCCGCTGCCCCGAACCCGGCCGGCCAGGCTGCGTTGCTCCAGACCGTCTGCCACGCAGATTCGGGGACGACCCCGCTCGCAATCCTTGGTCATCCCCGCTTCGGTGTGTATTTGTCAAGGGCGCGATCTCAACCGTCAAGATATCACCACCTTTCGCCTTATCCTTCCTTTCTCTCACGTACTCGCCAATACCAGCTCGTTTGTTTTGCGATTTCCTCAGAACGAATAAAAAACTCCCACCGTCCTCATGGCTTCCTCTGATGGCAGGTACGAGACCGTCTTCCGCAAAATCATCCACGATCAAAACGCACAGAGGTGGCGGGAGTTGGAAATCAGCCTGCAACCGACTGTTGTGGTCGATGGGTGTTCAGTGCCGAAGGGCCGTTTTCGAGGACATCTGCTTGGTAACCATGCAGGCGATGAGAGCGACAGGAAGGTGAGGATCGATGGGATCCTTGTCGATACCAACACCCACAGCATCGCCGCACGTCTCATCAATCGCGTGACCCTCGGAGACTACTCGGAGCCTTTCAAATATCAGGAAATCGTCTTCGCCAAGTTCACAGACAACCTTCTCTCTTCTTGGCAATCACTGCGAGATGAGGATGGTTTCCGGAACCGAGAGCCGTCGGCGGCCTCCACGCCATCCTCGTCACCATCGCCATCATCCTCCGATGCTAACCGACTACCGCCGTTGAAGACACCGGCAGATCTCGATCTCTTCTACCGGGGTTACATAAAAACCATCAACGAGAAGACCATGGCCCAAGAGTTTGACCGGTTCTGCCAGCCGAAGCTCCAGCACAACGGCCGGGAGCTCACCATTGCCGGGTACATACCCCTTATCAGCGACAGCCAGGACGCCATCGAGGGCCTCCATTTTGGAATCCAGGAGATATTCACCGACGCGAGCACGCAGCAGATCGGGGCGAGGCTGGAGTTCACAGGGACGCCGGTCAAGGAGTGGGGGGGTGCGAAGCCCAACGGCGAGTCTGTCGTTTTCCACGAGCACGTCATGTATCAGCTCGAGCACGGGAGGATATCGCGCGTATGGTCGACCATAGAGCTGGATGTGTACCGAAGCCAGATGGGAACCGCGGCTCCGTAGAGGAAGCGACGAATCAAACTTCGGGGATGCCATGATGGCGTAACATTGAATCACGTGGGCGTATGCATTTGTAAGTTCAGCCGGCTGAAAGGTGAACCATACCTGCAGAAACCTGGATAGACCGGCGCCAAAGATCCAAGGTGAATCAGTTCCGCAGCGAGGAGCCGTGTTTGCACAACTTATCAGACTTGCCTCTCTATCATCTGTCCCTTAAATTTCCGAATCTTCGTCAGAGAGTTCAAGGGCAGCATCCGAACAAGGGTTTTCTCAGCTTGTCTAAACTCAGCTGACCGTGGTCGTATCATCATCTATACTGGCACTCCTCGACACTCAAGGCCCCGCTCATCTCAAAAGCTCATCACCGACACAAACTTTGGCCTTTTGATTACGCCGTAGCTGCCAGTGGCCATGGCGACGATCCCCAAACCAGTCTTCATCTACGGTACTCTATGTGCGAAGCCTCTTCTTGCCTGGGCTTTGACCGGCGACGCGACCAAGACCGAGGAGATATCGGCCCTCATCCTCCCGGCCAAAGTGGAAGACATTGCTCGCTATGCACTGCACGGCTTCGATTACCCGGCCGCGATAAGAGAACCCGGCTCATGCACAGAAGGATATCTCTTGCAACCGAAAACCTGCTCACAGCGGAAGAAACTAGACGACTTTGAAGGCGAGGTTTACCAACCCGAGACGGTCCAGGCCAGGCTGTTAAGCGACGAGAGTGAAACTGCGGAGAGTTTGATTGAAGCAGATATATACCTATGGAATGGCGATAAAGACCTGGTTTCGGATAAGTCTTGGGACCTGGACTGGTTTGTTCGGCAGCGACTAGAGGACTGGATAGGCCTCTTCGAGGGAATGGAGATGGTTGGGGATGATGCCGGTTGAGGGATCCGTGAAATCAAAGACAAAAGACTTCCAGCTCTGTTGACCACCATTGAACCTACAACTTGTTCATAATTTCGCGCTCAAATGTTTCTTTGGTGGTGTTGCCCTGATCACCCTTCTCACGTAAATATTACTTCCTACTACTCAAAGTGATCGATCTGAAGATAAGGCCGTGAGAAGTTTGGTAAGGTATCACACACGTCAAACCATTGTGTAGTATTAACAGTTACGACTAACATTGATTTTGGACAGAAACCCAGAAACCACGTGTTTCTCAACTTTCACTCTTTGAACCGGCACTGGTCTGCGGGCTTCTGGTCCTTTGCTCCCTTGATGCAGTTGTTAGATACGTCCAAGATTTTCTTCTCGACCAGAGCGGCGCAGGCAGGCCCAAGAGCACCGCCCAAGTTGTTTTCGGACAGGTTCAGCACCTCCAAGCTCTCGAGCTTGCACAGGTCTTCGGGGACGGGTCCAGACAGCCTGTTGTAGCTGGCGTCGAAAAGCGTGAGGTTCTGCGTCGCCCACGTCCTGGGGATCGACCCCGACAGGGCGTTGCCCAGCAGCAGGATTTCCTGAACGTGCTTCATGCTCCCGATCGACTTGGGGATGGAGCCGCTTAGCTTGTTGTTGGCCAGGGTAAGGTACAGCACGGGGGAAGACCCGAGGTTGTCCGGGATGCCGGACGAGAACTGGTTGTTGTTGAGGAAGAGGACGTCGAGGTCGAGGTCGAATACCTCGCGTGGGATGGGGCCGGAGAACTCGTTGAACCGCAGGTCGAGGAAGGTCAGGTTGATGTCGAGGACGCTCCTCGGGAAGGGGCCGGAGAGCTTGTTCGAGCTCAGGTCGAGCTCGTACAGCCACTTGAGCGCCGTGAGGTCCTTCGGCAGCGACCCCGTGAAGTTGTTGGAGTTGGCGTGGAAGAAGATCAGGTCCGTCATCTTGTCGAGGAAGCCGTCCAGCGTCATGTGGTCTCCGTACAGACCGAAACCGTTAAGGTCGATACCCGCGACGGCCTCGGCGCCCGTGTTGAGGTTGTGGTCGCAGTAGAAGCCATCGAGCTTGCAGACGTCGCTACCACCAGTCCAGTTCTTGGCGATGCCTTCGGGTCCAGCAATCTTTTGCTTAAAGGATTGGGCAATGAGAAGATCCCTGCCCAGATTCGAGTCGCCAGTAGAGACAGGAGCGCCAAGGGCAAGCGAGAAAACGAACGACGAGAAAAGGAGTGTGAGGGGGGCCATGTTGATTGAAAAGAGTGACAACGAGGATGCAAAACCGTGGCTCGTTTTGCTGTTACGGGAGTAACCACCGTCTATATATTCATCATCGTGCTCCGTAGGCTTTCAAGTTTCACGGAAGGACACCACTGTGCTCATTTCCTTGTACCTAGTCATGTCCGATTGCCTATCTGAGTTCTTCGTATTCCTCGCCCTTTGCAGAGTAGCACGACTCGTCTTGATTCTGCCCCCCACCTGTTCGCCGAATGTTCCGCCCCGGGGCCATCTATTAACCTTCAAGCTAGAGGGTCCATCCGCAATCCGGATGGCTGCTAATCAAATATTAATGATCTGCCCAAAGTTTCACCTTGAACCAGCCTCGTCCAAGACTTTGGTGGGAAAACCCATCGCCGAAGACTGGAAATGAACACTGGCAATGAAGCGTCTGCTTGTAATTGGAATCCACTCAATCTGACTTTTGTAGTGTAATAGCTTCATCAACACAGCAGTTCCAAGCCAAGTCACAAGCGGCAATGAGTTGCTAACCTGGTGTGTGTTTCTGAGACTTGAAATTACTGGTCGCCTATAGATTGGGTCCCATTGAACGTTTTTATAGTACTTGTCAACCCTATTCACATGTGCAACAACCAATGAGCAGAGGGCATCAGCAGCAAACAAAAGTTTCAACACCGTGTTGTTGTATCAAACGCTCAACATCCTTTGCGTCATGAGAGGATTGTCATGGTTTACATTAAAGCTGTGAATAAAAATGGAAAACCGTCCTATCCAACCTCAACCCTATTTGAGTCTTAGTCACACGATCCCAAAAGTAGCGCTGAGCATACTTCATCGCTTGTCTCTGATGGAGAGCAAGGCCAGGAAGACGCTGTGAGATGGCTGCCTGACAGGATCTGCAAAAATGCGTCGAAAGACTAGCCAAAAGCCGATTTATAGTGACTAAAGCAATGATTTACTCTGTATGGAAACGCTGATAGAGCATGCTTTATGGAATGAC
This sequence comes from Colletotrichum lini, assembly GCA_034638275.1. Taxonomy (NCBI): domain Eukaryota; kingdom Fungi; phylum Ascomycota; class Sordariomycetes; order Glomerellales; family Glomerellaceae; genus Colletotrichum; species Colletotrichum lini. The sequence continues at coordinate 1,399,867 of JAWQJV010000006.1, forward strand.
TTTTACACCCTAAAACATACCAGAAGACCCGAAACCTGACCTGTCTGTTCCGTAAGATACACAAGATTACCAACCAGCGTTACTATTCTTTCTTTAATCTTTGCTTCCTGATGCTTGATCTATTTCAGCCAGATGCCCCACGTGATGACACTCGGTACCATTGACGGGATACGACCCTGTCGCCGAGGAAGGTACATGGGTCACTCACCGGCACAAGGAGGTCATGGAAAACGCAACGCAGTGGAAAGTGGTTATCTTGTTTCCGTCGTCGACGAGGAAACTCAAACAGAGTGGTCGTCTCGTTGTTTATTACGAGGTCAAGACTGTACGAATCGCATCTGACCTTGGTCCCCGATCGGACTGTTCATTACGGGTATTCCATCCTTAGCATTACTGATTCTCCCATAATTTTACGCAGAATTTCAAAAGAATGAAAACTGGATATGCGGCCGCCAGCTGCTTACATGGTAGCATTCACGAGGCCGCTCCGGGCCTTGGCGGCGTCGAACAAGCTCCGGATATCGACCTGCCACTGCGCGATGTCGGGGCGGAGAACACGGCGGTCGTACGTGACCAGACCGTTGACCTCGCCCTCGACGTCGCTCGTCTGGGTCCAGACGCCGCCGCTGCACGCGTACATTTCGACCTGCTCGCGGAACTCCCTGAGGAGCACGCGGCCGCGGTAGTTGTAAGCCTCGAGGGTCTCGTCGATCTCGTACGTCTGGTTAATGGAGTCGATGGCCTGCTGCACGTTCCACAGGCTGCGGTCTCCTCGTTAGTCACTTGAACACCGGCGACGACGACGACGACAACGAATAGAAATATTATGGTGGGAACGCGTCGGACTTACTGCTCGATGGAGACGTTGTGTCCGATACCGCCGAACTCGCCCTGGAATCCGATGCGGGCCTCGTCGTAAGGAGAGGAAGCAAGCGAGTAGAAGGGCGTGCCGCACTGGGGGTTAGCGTAGTGGTGGTTGTACGAGTAGTCACCGAATCCGTGATCGAACCAGCCGCTGTTGGCGTTGACAAGTCTCGTGGGATCGATCCTGCGGACGACGTCGACGAGCTTGGCCTCGGGGTACGGCGCGTTTCGGAGCTGGCCCCAACCCTCGTTATAGATGGTCCAGGTGACGATGCTGGTGTAGCTCTTGTGCTCCTCAATCATGATCTGCAGCTGGCGCTCGAACTCGGCCTGCTGTTCGGCATTTGGCAGACGTCCAGAGTTGGCTGTCAGGCTCGGCATATCCTGAATTACAAGCAGGCCGAGCTGGTCACAGGCGTGATAGAACAAGTCGGGCTCGATTTTGATCTGCAGAGTGTCAAACACCGACTTTTGAGATTGCACCCATAGGTCACTCAGTAGCTTACGTGCTTGCGGACCATATTCATTCCCAGTTTCTTGAGAACTTTCAGATCATAGGTCATGGCCTCCACGCTCGGCGGCGTGTGGAGTCCGTCAGGCCAGTATCCCTGGTCAAGGGTGCCGAACATGAAGATGAATTCGCCGTTCAGCAGAGGGCGCTTGATGCCGTTGACAACCCCGGTGGAGATGGTGCGGAAGCCGGTGTAGCTCGTGACGTTATCGTTGCCGAGTCTCACGGTGATGTTGTATAAATTAGGGGTCGACGGTGACCAGACGCTGGGCGACGGCACGGTAAAGTTGAAGGCGGTCCCTGAGTTTCCGGTGCCCTGCCCGACCGTCTTGCCGTTGTTGTCTACAACGGCGATCTGGACTTGCGAAGAGGAGTTTGAGGAGCTGTGGACAAGAACGTTTACTACGCAGGGTTAGCTGTGATTATGTGACCGTTGAGACGATCCCTTGGATGTGACTTGCCGTGTCCCTTGTGGTCAGCGGCGACATCCAGCTGCGTGATGTGGTTCTGCGGCGCGCTCTCCAACCAAACCGTCTGCCAAATGCCAGAGCACGAGCGGTAGAAGATGTGCGAAGGCGTCCTCGTCTGCTTGCCGATTGGGACGACGTAACCCTCCTCGTCTGTCGGGTCAAAGACAAACACAAGCCTTGGGAGGGGGGGGAGACTGTATCAGCTTGGTCCCAACACAAGGATGTTACATGCTGATTACTCACAAAGTGTTGTTGCCTCCGGGTTTAAGATACTGCGTCGCGTCGACCGTGAAGCGGAAATACCCTCCCCGGTGGAACGCGGCCTTTTTGCCGTTGATGAACACGGTGGCTTCGTAGTCGACGGCCTCGAAGTGGAGAAGTACCGACTGGTTCCCCCAGTTCTTGGGCACTTGGAAGGTCCTTGCCAGCCAGAAGTGAGGGACCTCAAGCTCTTGGATCCCCGACAGCCCGCTCTCGATACACGAGGGGATAAGGACCTCGCGGTCTAGTGTGCTCCCGGCGGGCGGGTGGCTGACATCTTTGTGTCCGCTCGCGGCCTGGAAGGTCCATATGCCGTTCAGGTTTAGCCAGTTCTCCCGGCGCAGCTGCGGCCTCGGGTGTTCCGGCCACGGATTCGTGCCGACCTGGGACGTCCATTCCGTGTCGAGAGGCGGAGTCTGCAGTTTGTAGGGCTCCGCGGCGCCAACCGTCGGCACCGAGCCTCCAGCGGTGGTCGTCGTATTTTGGGCGTTTGTGAGGGTGGCCAGAGACAGCACCGTCAGCGCGGACGAGAGGAGCGTCTGCGTGAGATGCATCTCGAAAGATGCTAGATGGTGCCGAGTGTGTGTGTGTGTGTGTGTGTAGTGCCGGTACTAAAGAGCCACGGGGGCTTGAGGAAGATGCAAGCAAAGATGCAGAGAACACGAGATAGAGGTACTAGACACGAACGAGGGGTCACAGCGTAAAAAAGGGGGGGAAGTCTCTTGTTATACTCAAGAGAGTTGCTTGGAAATGAGGACCTTTTTGACTTTTGATCGTTGAGACGAGCGTTGACAATCCAATCGACTTAAACGCCCCTTGTTAAGGCGCAGGTTTCTCGGGCACATCAGATTGTCCCTCAACCGCCCCTTCCGGGCATCTCGGCATCGAATTAAGTGGAGGGACAACCGAACGACGCAGGCTATTTTCGAAAACTGCTTTCTCGCCAGGGTTGGTTGACTCGCAGTGACGTGCCATGCAGAAGCAGCAACGGTGCGTGCAAGTGAGCGAGCTGTGTAGTCCCCCTCCCCACACATTCACCAAAAGTCGGCGGTCGCACTTCTCAGTTCCCCGTGTCTTGGCTGCTTGGTCTCTGAGGGGCGAACAACGGGGCCTGGTGCTACATACAACGTTCGTGTTGGTTTGTTGGTTGGTTGGTTGGGTTGCCGGATGGATAACATGTGAGTAATGAGAACATCGAAATAAGCACCAGGCCGAATCATTCGCTGTGTGTCTGTGAGTTGGTACAATGAGCAGCACGTGGGGAGTCGTTTGATGGCACAGAAGACGTGCATGATGCGGTCATCTGGAGAGGGGGAGATGGTCGGCCACAAGACCTCATGCAGGCCGATCACGTCTTTCCTTGCGGGCACAAGCCTAGTCGGTCTGGCATCTTCGGCTGGCTGCTTCAAGGGGTGAGGCGGAAAATGAGGAGCAGCACACCTAATTACTGCAGAGGGTGGCAATGTCTGACCGACAGCTCCCTCTTCCCCTCGCTCAAAGGGTTCCATCCCTCTGAGGTGCAGCGGCCATGAGAGAGGGGTTTACCCCGTTATGCTTGCGGTAGCAGTTCATGGGACGGAGGGGCGAGTGATCAACCGGCCCCTTTACTTAGGGGAACGCCAAAATCATCTGGTTTCGCCATGGCGAACTGACACGGCCAGGCATCGTACAGTAGCTAAAAGAAGTCGTACTCTCCAAGCCCTCTTCGTATGAAGCCTGGTCACCGGGCTTCTACATCTCAAGACACACCAGGCATGCCTAGAACCGTAGGATTTCCTCTGTGTTTTCCTTCACATCCCCTTTTGGGCGGGGAACGGCAGGTTTACTGACCATATCCTACTAGCCCCTCTATTCTCCCCCTCACCACCGCGGGAGGGGCTGAACCTTGTTTTAATTCCCGGACCATGCATGCGGGGATAACTCCGCGAGATCGACGGGGGGGGGGAAGCGTCTTATTTCCCTCTGCCAACTTGGCTAGATGGCTGAGGTCTTCATGACCGGCGGCCGCTCATCCAGGTCGACCTTTGTGTTTCTTAAGCGGCCAAATGGTGTCGCTGACAGTGCACGGGTTTCCATGGGCCGACGTCCTTATGGACTTCACGTGGATGTATGTTTGGTGTGTTGTGCTGGTTTCTTCCGACCGCCTACATTACTGCTCCCATCGGCCCTGTGTCCACCGAGGCGCATAACGCTCGCGAAGTCTCATAAATGACCTATTGAATCCATGCCCCTGTACGCTGCACCCTCATCCTTCGCTGTTGCCTCACATCCCGGTCCTCATCTATGCGAGTGCTTGACCTGGCAAACATGTCAAGTTCTTGTTGATGCAACCATATTACGGATGAACATGTGAGGTATTGTACTTGAAGGGGTCACAAAAGGTGTCATTAGGATAGATGTGTTTGCACAAACCAACAGAACACATGGCTGATGATGGTCAGGTTGGATTACACGTATATCTTACAAGATTCGCTACGGGAAAACCTATGTTTTGAATGATATATGATAGCAGGGAGTGACGCGAGAGATATCGAGGGGTCCATACGACTCTGCGACGTGGTCAAGGGGACCAAGCCGAATTCAATGTGATCCTCCAGACGTGAGATTTATGACGAGTTGATAACCGGTTCCTAGCAGAACACAATAGAAAACTACTGAACCTAGGCGGCGACGAATGTCGTTCTCACAAGTCGTCTTTCATCTGAGGCCAAGTCGTCTGATATCCCGATCTAAAACGTAGAGATGAGGTGCATAAAACTGCACAATGTCGAAAAGTTTCAGCACGCCAGGACCGGGAGCGGCTCCCGAAACGCCAAACATGATTCAAGCAGGTGAACATGTTCGACAATTCGGGACAACTTCCTTGCTTTGCATGGAAGAGACCTAAACTTAAAATACCATGGAATGCCGCTCGCTTTCGTGGACAGGCTAGCACCCAAGTTTGACCGCCAGTCAGACTTTGCATAGCTCTCGAGATTTATGAACCCCATAATCAATTCTTGTTCTGGGAATGTTGGTGGCCAATACGGCCAGATATATGCTACCAAGTTCATCCATTCTGATACTAGAAGCGGGAATGAGCCCATCTAGACTACTTCAAGATGCCAGCGAAAGGTTCAAAGCCTGTCTTTTGGTAAGTCAAGAGTCCTCAAGTACAAGCCAATCTCTTCCTGATATTCAATCCGAGTCAGAGAGAACAGAATTGGTTGATGGCGTGGAATATAAGCTTGGTTGTGTAGTAGGCATTTAATTGAGGAAGTGGACTGGAAGAAGCAATGGAACAAGCACTCGATATCCCATCACTGTAGGAGTTGTTTCATTCAAAACGACTACTCGCATCGTGTACAACTAGGGTAGAGAGTGAAAACAAACGCCATACGAACCCTCAAGCGACCAAATCCTTTGAGTAACTTCCAAATGAGGTTACAATTCCAGAGACCATCTTCTAAAACGAGGCCCTGATCTACCCGCAGAAAGCATGGTGCTGAAGTCTGTGTCCTTCTGATAACCCGTATCAGACCCGGAGCTCGTGGCCTGATCGACGGATACTACATTGCAAGCTATGCATAGGGCCACGATGCTACATAACACGCAGTCTCACGGGATCAAAAGCTCATTTGCATATCGCTACCCGCTTCTGTTCTCGGTCTCGAAGCCATCGTACCTCAAAGTGCAGCTAACTCTCTGGCAGCACCGATACAAATGACCAGCAGGCCAAGGTCGCAGTGAAGCAGTACCACAAGACACATAAAGGGATAGATGGTAATTTTGAGCACGTCTACAATGAAGCGAATCGGCCGGTCATGCGCGACGGCCTCGACAAAGAGAGAATCACCAAGCAAGACCTTTGGAAGACGGTGGTGAAAGTCTAACGCGATGATCCAACTGACTCTCGCCTTGGATTAAATACAAATCATTGACTGGGAAGCTGGTAGTGGTACTCATGATTGCAGCACTCGTGAGAAACGGCATGCTCTCCCTGCTCTCGTTTCTGGCGGTTGCTAGGATCGTCTCGCGAGTGGTAATTACTCGTACTCTTCCTTGACGCCTTCGCGACATACACCCCCTAATTCCTGATCCCAGAAATTCCGAGATACCCAGAGGTCCACTAATGAGAACGCCATGTAGATCCTCTTCGGCCGGGCGGAGTGGGAACTCCCAGTCTTCAGGACCGTGGTCTTCAACACCTTCACAACGGGTGGCCAGCTCCTGGCGGGCCGGATAGCACCAACGACGATTGGTGACGGCAGACTGTGCCTGATGGCCTACAAACAGGCACCTTTGAGGTGCCGAAGCTGCTGTGCCAGCCTCCCGCAGACGATGGTTCGACTCTCTTGGCGTGCTATGACTTTTGCTGCTGGAAAAGCTTCATCTTCGTCGCAGGGCCGCATGTAACCATCAAAGGGTATCGTAGAGGCATGTGAGTCTGGCGCCGTTAGTTGGCCTTTCAGCTGCTGGCTGAGATGCAGTGTGCATACTTGTCCAAAGGGTAAAAGGTCTATCTATCATCGAGAACACATTACTTCTGCATCCGTCCAATTCAGAGGCAATCTCAGTTGGCTCAATAAAGCGCTAAGAACAATACATAACCGTATTTTGGAACAAGATACATCCATAGAAGAGAAAGACCAGTGACTAGGCACCCATCGGCTGCTAAGAATAGCATCTAGATGGGGCTGTTGACCAAGACAAGACGTTAGTGTTAAGTCAACATACCCACTTTTGGAACACCCCCTCATTTGGAACACCCAGAATGAAGCTATCCCCAACATCACCACCATCTTCAATTAATTATTGACTAGGCCTAGATGCCACCACAATACAGCTTTCAGCTTCACTAGGGGTATCAGAGTCGCGGGATTCATCTGTGATATCCTCTTTTTCGCCAGCCTCAATCTGAGCCTTCTGGATGTCCTCAATATTGGCGAACTTGGTGTTTGGGTCGATCTGGACTGTCCTTCTTTTCCTTGCTGCAGTATTGGTGACTTGGGCCTGCAGGAGCTCCAGCTTATGCTGGGCAGTAGCCAGCTCATAGGCCTGCTCGCTGAAGCCTTTTTTCACCTTCCTGAATAGAAGGCGTTGAGTGAAGGCATCATTCTCTAGCTCTGTGAATAGCTTCAACTGCCCAGCCAGATCCTTCATCTTCCTTGGCGTCGACCATGCCACTGCAGATGACGCAGATACCCATCCTTCAGCTTCCTTGCCTCCAGACTGCCCTTTGCTGACCTGATCAGATGATCCTGATGCTGCTGGTGTTGATGGGAGCAGTAGGGAGCTCATTAGAGGCTTCGCCATAGAGACAGGCCATAACCCTGTCCATTTCCAACCACTTCTGATGTTCTGCATCGTCATACCTGCAGTACGAGCCTTCTGATAACAGCCTATGAAGTTCCTTTTGCCTACAATAGTAGAGTCATTCCACTGACTAAGGTATCCAAGCTCCTTCCTATAGGCTGCCTTTACAGGGCTGAAGACTGACTGGTCAAGTGGCTGGAGCACATGGGAGGTATGTGGTGGTAGGAACAATAGATGGATGTTATTAATATAGCAGAGCCACATAAAGTCCGTCGTTGTGTGACTCCCATGGCCATCAACAACCAGCAGTCTAGCCTCCTCCTTGCCCTCCTGGCCCTCCTTGCCCTGGGAGGCAGTCTGAGGGATAGTCTGAGGGATGAAGACCTTCTGCAGCCATTCAACTGCAGTGTCGTCTGTAGTCCATCCATTCTCTGTTGCAGTGAACTGCCATCCTTCATAAGGGCTAAGGTCTAGAGGAAACCACTGCTGCTGGACTGTCTTGCCCTTATATATAATAAGGGGATCAAGGGCATAGCCCAGGGCAGAGATGCATTCGATGATGGATACCCATGCCCTTGATCCAGGCTGTTTCTTGCGTACAGACTTCGTCTCAGACATGCCCAGCACCAGCCCATTAGATCCCTGGCCCTCAAGGATATCAGTCTCATCCATGTTGTATCTATTGGATGGTTTAATGCCCTTAACCTCTGGTATGGCAAGGAGTTTGAACCAGTCCCTGATAACCTCAGTAGATGCTCCATTAACACGTCTAGAGTCAATAAGGCGACTTCTCTGGACCTTGATAGATGGGTTTCTCTTTAGAAAGGCATGGATCCAGCCCTTTCCTATAGGCTCCTTGTCCCCCATAGCACAGAGGATTCGTTCTGCAAATGCCCTCACTTGTTGATGGGTTGGGGCAACACCAAGGGCATGCTGGATTCGCACCCATTCAGCCAACTTAGCCTCCTGGTCAGGGGAAAGCCTCTGAAGGTCTGAAAATGCTGCTGCCCTTGCCTGGGTGCCTGTGAGACGGTTGTGGAGGGTGGTAATTGGGATGCCATATTCGCGGGCTGCCTTCCTTAGGCTTTGGCCGTCTGAAACAGCCTGGATTGCCTGATTGACTTCATACTCAGTATACTGGGCCATAAGGCAGGAATAAAGGTCCTCTGAAAAAATGAGGTTATTTGCATAAGGTATGAAATTGTTGTGATAGTTCGAAGTTGGAGGAAGTAGGAGGCTGGTGGTGGGGTTGAGGCATTTTTAGGTGTTCCAAATGAGGGGGTGTTCCAAAAGTGGGTATGTTGACTTAATGAACCATGAACCTCCTGTGTATGTCTCAGGCTGCTTCCGGCCAAACCTCATCAAGTTGCCAACGGACTGGATTCGAGTGTGGCCTTCTCCTCCCCCATTGGGATACAATCTGCCAGTTGGCAGAGACTGAAAGTGAGCTGACGACAGTTGAAGAGTTCTCGTTGGCACATTTGGAACGGTCAAGATCTTCACCGGCGGTGACGTCAGGCTCGGCGCTGGACACCGCTTTTGAACCAGCTCCGGGGCCCCATCTCACACCGAACTGTCACCACCACGCGACCAGAAGGCCTGGGCCAGGAGAAGCGGAGCTTTGCTCTTCAGGGTTCGGTTGCCCCTGCGTTTCACTGGCTCCATCCCCGGAATCTCGATGCAACCTTTTTAGTGTGCGTGGGCTCAGTAGACCTCCCTCGACCAGCGTCGCATCCACAGAGCGGCCGGGTCGCAAACATGGCCCAACCGATGATGACGGGTGAAGTCATGGCCGGCAGACTGGCCCAGGTGGGCACCCAATGGCCGCGGCGCGCCGCCTCGGTTCCTGGATGAATCCGGCAACGACCGGCGCTCGCCCAGGCTCTTCCAGGTTTTTAGCTCTGTATCTGTACTGCCCCCCCCCCCCCCTCCCTTCCCCCTCGAGCCGGTGCCACGGCCGTCAAGAAGTACGGAAGCCTTGAATGGCTAAAGGGGAGCGGGCGGATGATAGTGTGGCGTTCCAGTTGAGGCTTCTAGTTCGTCCACGACCGCACGCCGTCTCCGCCCACATGTCCCTTTCAGTCTGGGAGATGAGATGTGTACCGTGTCGTCGTTGAGAAGGGGGAGGGGTGCTGCTTTTGGTTTCATCGATGCATTTCTGACTGATACTAACACCCCCAGCCAGCGTTTTCGATATGCTTGGATTCGGGTCAATGACAGGCAAAAGTCGCCTCGGCCAAGTATCTAAAATCCAGATCATAATGAGGTTTAATCGAGCTTTTTTCTCCATCAATGTTTTCAGTGTTGTTACTAATTCCACTATCATCTTCTCCTACTCTCAACAATAGAATGTTTTCAAATAGCTAACAGCCCATTCATTCACCATCTCACTGTCGGACCCGGTCTCTCATATCTGTCACCGCTGCCCCCCGATCCCATCCGCCTTCCTGTGAGTAGTGACCTCACGCCTCTGCCACCCCGCTGCTTGTGATTGCGGGCGATGTGACAATCCCTACCACCCAACTGCAGGTGGCGACATTATCATCATCATCGTGTGCCCGGAACCGGCCAACCGTTGTCCACACCTCGGGGGCCTCATCATCACTAGTCTCGTATCTGCCCCCCGCTGGCTTCCCCCATTCTCACGCACCCCATCTTCGCGATGTCCTTTGTTAACCTCTCCCGCCCACCTCTCGACCATCGACCACACAGCGACTCATATGCTCGGCCCAGATTCAACTCGCAAAACACATCCGACCGTCTGAGAGAGGGATCCGGTCTCAGGCCACCACCATTCTCAATGGTCAGCAACATCAAGAAAGGCAGGAAATCGGTGTTCAAGGAGCTGGGACTGGACGACGACTTCAGTGACGACTGCGCCTCGCCCGCCACGGAGTCTTTTCAACACACTCGTGAGCAAAACGAGTCGATGCTGAGCGAAAAGGGACTCGGAGACGACGTATCAGGGTTGGCTCCGAAGCGCAAAGATACTTTGAACGACGATGGCAACGACGACGACGACGACGACGACAATGATGGAGGAGAGGACAGGCGCTCAGAGACGGAACAACGCGATATATCAATGGAGCACCGTCGCACGAATTCGAACCAGGTCGCTAAACACTCGTGGTACAACAAGCTCTCGCAGGGCTACCGGCGGCCGAGGATCAGGACGGCTTCAAGTGCGCCACCTCCCACCGTCTCGAGCCTACACCGGCTCGGCATGATTGTGTTGCTCATCGCTGTCATCCTCCCGGCCTTTAGTTATAACAATGGTCGTCAGAAAATTGGGAGCGGCGCGGACGCGGGCGTGATACGTCCGAGGCAGACGGCATCGACGGACGTCTGTCTGAGATGGGCTCAGCAAGGTCGGTTGATCAGATCATGCTTCAGCCCCAGAAAAGTTATAAAACAAATGACCTGACCCTGGCTGACGACGGACAGCGGCCTTGCTCAACGGAACCCTGTACATGTACGGCGGTCAATCTAAGACGGATAAGTCGCAGACGGTCAATACGTGGAGTACGAATGCCCTGCCGGCACCCTTTCGAAAAAGGGTGCTGATGAGAACGAGACATGCTGACGGGGTTTTCACACAGACAACGACTTCCTCACCCTTGACCTGACGCAGTCGTGGGACACGAAGTCGCCTGCCTTGAAGGGCATGAAGAGACCAGACGGACCCCCCGCGGTAGCCAACGGCTTCCTCTGGCAGGACTACGACAACCTCTATCTTTACGGCGGCCAGTTTGCCGACAATGACGGCGCGGAGGGCGTTTACGCCACCGTCCCTCCCATGTCCATCTGGCGATACTCCGTCAAGGGCGACTCCTGGATCGAGTTCAAAGACCCCCGTACCTCGGCCGGCAACTACTCGACCGCGGCCAACACGCCCGTCCAGCGCTCAGCAGAAGGCGCTGGCCTGTCGGTACCCGAGCTCGGCTTGAGCTGGTATTTCGGCGGCCACCTCGACTGGCTCACGACCGAAGGCTGGTCGATCCACACGCCTAGGGTCTACCTCAAGAGCCTGTTGGAGTTCACCCACCCGGGCTTCTCCAACACCGGCGTCGACACCCTCCGCGGCGCCGGGGCCGCCGACGGCGGCGTCTTCCGCAACATCACCGAGGGCGGCCTGCAGGAGACGGACGCGTTCCCGGAGAGGGCCGACGGCGTGCTGGTCTTCGTGCCCGGCTGGGGCGTCCGGGGCGTCCTGATCGGCATGGCCGGCGGGTCGGACAGGACCTTCGTCGACGACCTCGGGACGCTAGACGTCTTTGATATTGCTACGTCCGAGTGGTACCATCAGCGCACGACGGGCGACCGGCCATCTGTGCGCGTCAACCCTTGCGCCGCTATCGCCAGCGCCCCGGACGCGTCTAGCTTCCAGATCTACTTCTTCGGTGGCCAGACTCTCCAGCCCTTTGTACGTCGTCTGTCTCGGTGTGACGGGAGTAGCAGAAGGTCCGCTTGAAAAAGAAAAAAAAAACGGAAGCTAATGCTACCTTGCAGGGAAACCAAACGCAGTACAACGACATGTACATCCTCTCCATACCCGCCTTCACCTGGATCAAGGTGGACGCGGGCGATGGGGTCCCCGCGCCCCGGGCGGGACACACGTGCACCATGCGCGACGGCCAGATCATCGTCGCCGGCGGGTACATCGGCCCAGATGCCAATTGCGAATCGCCCGGCGTGTACGTGTTCGACGCGAGCAACCTCCGGTGGACGAGCTCCTTCGAGGCCGGCGACCACCCGGCGGACCTGAGCCCCGAAAACTCGGTCCTCGCCGGCTCGTACGGCTACAAAGTCCCCGACAAGGTGCAGAGCGTCATCGGCGGCAGCTCCGACGGCGGAGCCACCGCGACGACCCCGGCCGCCGGCCCCGCCACCGGCGGTCCGTTCGCTACCGGCAGGTCTCCGGTCTTCACCATCACGCAGGGCGGCTCGACAGCCACAATCACCTCTTTCGGCCCGACGAGTACCTCGAACCCTGACGAGAGCGGAGGGGATGACCGAGGCACGAATCCAGGCCTCATCGCCGCGGGCGTCATCGCCGGCATCCTCGGCGCGCTGGCGCTGTACCTGGGCTTCTGCGCCTGGCTGTACCGACGCCAGATTGCCGCCTACAAGAAGCACCTTTCGCAGGTGAACCGCTACCCTGGCGCCAGCCCGATGCACTTCGAGGAGGCGGCCGGATTCTTCCCTGGCCGGGTCGCGGGTAAGGGCGGCCGCGGGCACAAACGCGACGGCAGTACCGTCAGCGACGAGTCATTCTCGTGGGTGGGCACGGGGGTCGAGCCGAAGTGGATGATGGACGATCCGACCCCGGGCGGCTCCGGGTCCGGCGGCGGCGGCGGCAGCAGCAGCGTAGGCGGACCTCCGAGGAAGAGCGAGGACGCGAGGACGTTCAGGAGCGGCCCGAGCGGGACAGCAAATGACCCGAGGACCAGCTCGAGTAGGCACGCCAATACGGATAACGAGAGCGTGTCCAGCACGGAGCAGCTGCTCGAGGGCCAGGAGCCGAGCTTCTTCTCGGTCGTCATGGGCCCCCGCCGTGCTCTGAGGGTTGTCAACAGTAGCGAGTGATGGGGGTGAGATATGCACCGGGGAGACCTTGGGGGGGAGGGAGATACAAGAGAAAGTGTGTGTGAAGAAACGACTTCCTGTATATAAACGGCTAATGGGGAGTACCCGCAATCGCTAGATACCCTTCTTTTTTGATGTACACGCAGTAATGTTTGAGTCAATTTTTAATTTTTGCACCGCCATCCTCATCTCCTTGCAAATGTTCCCAGGCTTTCCAGCGCATCTTTGCTCGGGATTACCCCTCATCGTTTTTGATGTTCCAACGGACGGACGGGCGAGTCTCGCAATCCGATTCGGTAGGTTTTAAAGGCGAGGCATGTAGACATATGACATGACACTAAACAAAACATAAACAACATCGATTCACCAGAGTCGACTCACATAGCAGTTACAAGCTGAGAGACAAGACGGTTTATCGAGCATGCCGGCCGTGGCGCTCTAGAGGAGGCAGAGGCAGTGAATGGAACGGGCCGTGTGAACCCAGCTTGGAACGAAGAGTGACACCAAATGGAGGAATCACTATTATCAACTGCATAATGTTTTGCCGATCGGACGATGAGGGTCTTACTAGCATCTCCCCCATAGAACCGAACGTGAGCACAAGGCAGCTTCTGCCTGCACTCCAACATATTTCTACGCGTCTTCTCGAGCGAGCTTGGCATTCGGTCCTTTGGCGCTTGTTTACTCGTTGTTTTGAAAGAGTTCGAACAGACGCCTGCAGCTCAAAGTTTGCAAATGGATCTCCCACTAACGCCAAAGACAGCTTTCCCACGGAAGATCCTACCGGGGTGGTGCGGGTTGACACATTTTTTTGCAAGTCGATTTCTGAGAAGCTCATTTCCCCTCCCAAAACCTTGAATAATGAATGCTTTCTATCAAAGGGAATGAAACTTGACTAAACGGAAACACTTGGATCCAATAACAACAACAACCTCATCCCGCTTGGTCTTGAGCTAAGCTCCTACGGGATCAACTGGCATTTCTCACTGTCATGGCATTCATCTCTTGACTCGCAGTTCACCTGAAAAAGCGACAAGGCTCACATGGCGCCATCGAAGGCGTTTCCCGTTTCCCCTTTCAAAGTGCAGACTGTGACTGCGTTGACAAGCACGTCATTGACCATTCCCCGGGATCCTGAGTCAGCCCTGAACAACACACCGCAGTATTCAAGCTCCTCGAGGCTCAAAAAGCGGCGCCGGTAATACCGACGCGCACATAGCGAAGTGCCTTGGATGGACCCTGGATGGACCTTGATTGGATTCTTGGATGGTCCTTGGATGTCCTTGGATGGTCCTTGGACGAACCTTAAACAACTCACGACTCCACGAGACCGATGCTCCCCTTGCCCACGAAGCTCGACCTACCAGATCCGGCCAAGTCGGCCATCCTCAATTGGCGCATCTCGAGCCCCGTGAGCGTCCATTTCACTCTATTTGACGCTAATGTCGCGGCCCGGCATCTCCACACGAGACGGGCATGCCGTGGTTCTCTTGGTGAAGATCAGCATCTCACGAGGGCTCATTTCCAGATTGTCTCACAGCATGGCACCATTCGGCCGCGATGGCACGTAGCTCCCGAGAAGGACGTGTCGGGATGTTACTTATAACCTGGTGTCGTTGATCCTCTCCCCTCTCTTGGTGGAGATGTTGGGAATTCCTCAGAAAGCTCACTCAGCTAGCCAGTCTCTCGTTCATCCCCAGGTCCTCTCCCTCAGCTTAGTTTCACCATGAAGTTCTCCCTCAGCTCTCTCGTGCTGTCGGCAGCGTCGAGCCTGGTGATCGCCACGCCCATCGACAACACTGTCGTCTACGACGCCGTCATCATCGGAGGCGGTCCCGCAGGACTCAGCGTCGCGAGCGCCCTCGGCCGTGTGCGCCGCAACACCCTCCTCATCGACTCCGGAGAGTACCGCAATGCGCCCACGAGACACATGCACGATGTCATCGGCTTCGATGGTATGTTCCGCTGTTTGTGAAGAACAACATGTATATGACGGGTCTGGCTAATATCTCTCCCCCCCTCAACAAGGCGTCACCCCGGCCTGGTACCGCTACGCGGCCCGCGAGCAGATCTCCCATTACAAGACCGTCACCCTGACCAACGGAACCGTCACCAAGATCGCCGGCAGCGAGGTCGAGAACTTCCTCGTCACGACCAACTGCGCCGACAACTCGGTCAAGACGGTGCGCACGCGCAAGATCGTCCTCGCCACCGGCCTCAAGGACAACCTGCCCGAGACGCCCGGTATCTGGGAGAACTGGGGCAAGGGCATCTACTGGGTATGTTCCGAGTTCCCCCGACGATGGACAATGAAAATCCCCAGCCCTTCAATGCTTCCTATGCTGACTGATCCTCTCAGTGCCCCTGGTGTGACGGCCACGAGCACGCCGACCAGTCCCTCGGTCTGCTGGCGGCCGCCTTCAGCGACCTCCCCTCCCTCGTCCGCGAGATCCTGACCCTCAACACCGACATCGTCGCCTTCGCCAACGGCACCGACACCGAGGCCGCCCGCGCCGAGACCGAGGCCAAGAACCCCAAGTTCCAGGAGTTCCTCGACCTGCACAAGGTCCCGGTCGAGAACCGCACCATCACCGCCATCACCCGCCTCCGCAACGCCGACGACGACCCCAAGGCTGACCCGTCGCTGCCGACGGCGCCCGAGCACGACCTCTTCTCGGTCGAGTTCACCGAGGGCGACCCCATCCAGCGCGCCGCCTTCCTCCTCAGCTTCCCCGACGAGCAGCGCAGCACCATCGGCGCCGAGGCCGGCGTCCAGCTCTGGGGCGGCCGGCTGGCGGCCGAGTCGTCCAAGGGCCACGCGACCAACGTCCCGGGCATCTACGCCGTCGGCGACGCCAACTCGGACAACAGCACCAACGTGCCGCACGCCCTCTTCAGCGGCAAGCGGGCCGCCGTCTTCCTGCATGGTGAGTTTCTTCCCTCCTTCGTGCACAGGAGTACCCCCTTACTACTCCTTTTCTTTTTGTGACCCAATGAGCTAACCTCTGCCTTTTTTTGTTCCAAATAGTGAGACTTGCCAAGGAGGACCAGGCCAAGGAGACTGGCGTCAACGTCACCGCCCTCCGGAGAGAGCTGGAGCTGGACGAGCGCTCCGTCTGGGAGGCCGCCAACGGCCAGCCCGGTGAGATTCTGTACGCCGGCGAGTTTGACCAGTAATGGATGGTCTTTCTCAGCCGACATTGAGCATAGAATATAGACTTTGTGCGCGTAAAAGTTTCGTGTTTTACAGCCCTGGCTAGACAGATACCATAGATAATACCAACAACAATTTGCCACGATTACCACGGGCAACACAAACTTGCTCATTCCACATGGCTTTTTTGGTGTTTTTTTCTTTTTGGGAGGGGGTTCAAATGGCCTCGTCTTCAATCTCCAGGTTGCCGACCCTGAACTTCTGGCCCTTCTTGTCCGCGTAGTCGTTGTGGTCGTGGTAGTCCCTCACCCGTTCCCGCACGTACTGCAGGCCCCTGACCGGCGGCGCCTCGTCGCCGGCGTCCTCTGGCACCAGGCCGAGCCGCCTCAGCAGCGGCGACGGCGCCGGCTTGATGTCGACGTCGTCGCCGGGCCGCACGAAGTAGAAAAGGCCCTGACGGAGCAGGTGGGCCTGGTCCTCGGGCGGCCGCACGACGCGGTGCGTCGTCGACTTGAGGTAGCCCGCGGACCAGAAGTCGAGCGTGTCGCCAACGTTGCAGACGACGCCGGCGCCGTCGTCATCGACGGGCGGCACGTGGCGCCACTCGCCCGTTTCGGCCGTCTTGATCTGCAGGCCGGCGACGTCCTGGCTCCAGAGGAGCGTCAGGGAGCCGAAGTCGGTGTGCGCGCGCGACCAGGTGTTTGCGACCTTGAGGTCGTCGGCGAGGGCCCGCGGGTGGTACCACATGTACCGGAGGTGGTCCTCGCTCGGGGACCCGTAGGCGTGGCGCGAGGAGAAGTAGTCTTCCGGCAGCTCGAGGATGATGGAGAAGAGGGTGAAGACCTTGCTGGCGAGCTCGAGGGAGCGCTGTTGGTGTGTGTATGATGTGTGAGCGATGGGATTTTGTTTAAAATGTTCTTCTTGCAAGTTATAGTTCGAGGAAGACCTACTCTGGAGAAATCTTCAATCTCTGCGCGGAACGGCTTAAAGAAGGGATGGAATGGCTTATCCTGGTACTTTGGAATGAACTTGGCGATGTTGTCACAAGTTAGAGCATACAGTAAGGCATAGGAGAATAGGGGAGAAAGATGCTTATTCTATATAATATAAAGAGAGTGAAATGTAGTCTAGTTATATAAGTCTAACTACATAAGATAGTACATAAGAAGACTAATTTAGTAAGCTCTAATATATAAAAGTATTCCTATAATATACCTCCTAATTATTTAAGTAATTAAGTAATTATTTTCTTTATGCTAATATATAATAGCCCTTTAAAAGTAATCCTTTAGGTGCTTATATAATAGATAAATAAAAGAAATTAAGAATAAGTATATTATAGTATATTATATTACCTTTATTAATAGCCTTACTTTACTTATATAACTCTTTTTAAAATAGGTAAGAAGGTAGCTAAAGGTAGTATAAGTAGTATATATATAAATATTCTACCTTACCTATTATTATTTTTCTTTTCTTTCTTTTTTATACCTTTATTAAGTTAATAAAAGTAAAAATTTAAGCTGTTTTTACTATATTAGTATGCTTTTACTATATATTTTTGCTAATAAGACTTAATATACTAACTATATTAATAAATAAATTTTAAAATAACTAATAAAAAAAATAGTATATTTACCTTTAGTTAACCTTTAGCCTATAAATAATAGAATACCTACTAGGCTTATTAGAATAAAGTTTTTATAAGCATATAGGTAGTTAGAAGTTAGCTTATATTAAATAAAGACTAAGTTATACTTCTTATAACGTGGCTGATAAGCGAGTCGATCAGACAAGCGAGTCGATCACCCAACCACGACTACATTACAAACCCAAGAAGACATCAATATCAACACCACTAAATCAATTAACGCTACTAAGAATTCTCTTCCTCAGTCGTTTCTACATCAAACTGACACGTTCGCGCATTGTGTCCTGTGTTTCCGCACACGCCACACCGTCGTTGACCCGATTCAGTCCTTGGCTTACGACCACTCCTCCGACGCGTTTCCTCATAAACCTGTGCTGTTGCGTCCCTCTGCGACTGTATATCCTCTGCATCAGCTACAGTAAGACTTCCTCCTTGCTGGAGACGCGTTTTCTTAGCTCTCCGACGTCGGCTTAGTGTGCTGTTTTCCTCTCGAAGAGTTTTGTTCTCCGCCCTCAGGAATGCATTCTCATGCATTATTCCTAGTGTTCCTTTAAGAATATAGTCAACGTCGTTATTGATAGGTGTTGGGGAGCTATTTTGATGACGGGCAATTCGATCCTTGATCAGTGTTGACTGAGAAGTTGCTTCTGTTGGGTTGTTTGGTGTCCTGGAAACCCAAGGGAGCGGTGTTGTTGGAAGTGATCCTGGAGGCGTTGGAGTGTGTAACTTGACGTCCAGCTTTGATAATACACTTTCTGCACTCAGAGGGACAAGCCCGGAGCCTCTGAAACCTCCCTGGATATTCTTTCCCGTAAGTGCTTGTGTAAAGGCCTCACGAAACGCTGGAAAGAAGTCTTCCTTCGTAATATGGGTTACACCTCGCCGCATCTTTTCCTCAATTTGTCGACCGTACGCCGTTTTGAGAGGCCCAAAGCATCCTACATCTAAGGGCTGAAGTAGATGAGATGAATGAGCTGGCATACAGAGTGGGACGATGTTGTTTTCCTGACAATATAGCTCGAAACCTGCAGAGTGGTGGCTTTCATGCCCATCAACGATAAGGAGGCGATGAGGACCTCTTGCACGTGGCTTTGAATGACGATCGAAGTGTTTGACCCAATTTAGGCCTATCTCGTTTGTTGTCCATCCGTTTTCAGATGTTGCGATAACCCAGTCGTGTGGGAGATCTGTTTCAGTGTACCAGGTTGAGAGGTGATAATGGCCTGCAACGATGATGTATGGCGGGACGCTGTAGCCTGACGAACTTATGGCTTGGATAACTGTAACCCATTCCCGATTACCAGGCTGCACCATTTTCGTGTTTGAACGCCTTTCGGCACTCGTTACAACCATTCCGGATGCAATCTGGCCCATCATAAAGCCAGTCTCGTCAAAGTTGTAGATATCAGACGCGTCGATGCCGTATTTCGCGATTGTGTTCTTCACAAGGTCGAACCAACCGCGAATAACCTCTAGATCTTCGCATTAGGCTCTCTTGTAGTCATACTTGCGAAAAAAACGCGTCCGAAGCTGTGGTTGTCGTTTGATGAAGTTCGACGCCCAGCGCTTCCCAACCGGTCGCGCGCCACGGTCGGCAAGCAGGTGATTGGCCATTTCTTCAACACCACTGATCCGGGGAGGAAACGATCGGGCATCTAGGTCAAGAATGTACTTAACTAGCTTCTCTTCTTCAAGCAGCGTCAAATTCCGTGATTTCGGCATGATGTCGCGTCGCGAAGGTTTTCCATTAAGTCGGTCGCGTAATGTTGTGAAGGGTACTGAATAGATCCGTGCTGCAGCTCGAATACTAAGATTTGGAGTGTTTTTAATCGCTTGAACCGCTAGGATCAATTGCGCTTCTTTGTTTGATGACGACATTCTTTATGGTCGATGGACGTGTGTTGAAAGCGGGAAGATGGTATGATCGCGGTTGGGTGATCGACTCGCTTGTCTGATCGACTCGCTTATCAGCCACGTTATAGGTATATTATTCTAAATACTAATAGCTTTAGCTGCCTACTTTAACCTTAAGCTACTGCAATATAATACTATAAATATATTTATATATAACGTGGTTGATAAGCGAGCGGATCAGACAAGCGACCGGATCACCCGACCGCGACCACATCACAAATCCAGGCACAAGTTAACACCAACTATAAAAATTCAATTAAAACTACTCGGAATCCTCTTCCTCAGACATTTCGTCGTTAAACTGACAAGTTCGTGCATTATGTCCTGCGTTGCTGCAGACGCCACATCGGCGTTGACCTGTTTCGGTCCTCGGTTTGCGACCACTACTCCGACGCGTTTCCTCTTGAACCTGTGCTGTTGCCTCCCTCTGCGATTCAATATCCTCTGCCTCAGCTACAGTAAGGCTTCCTCCTTGCCTAAGACGTGTTTTCTTGGCTCTCCGACGTCGGCTAAGTAGGTTGTTCTCCTTGCGAAGGATCTTGTTCTCAGACCTTAATAGGGCAATCTGATGCATAATCCCTTGCGTTCCCTTATGGAACTGGTCAACAGCATTGTTAATATGTGTTGGGGAGCTATTTTGATGATTAGAGACCTTGGTTTTGATAAGAGTTGACTGAGAAGTTGCCTCGATTGGGTTGTTTGGTGTCCTGGAAACCTAAGGTAGTGGTGATGTAGGCTGTGATCCTGGGGGCGTTGGAGTGTGTAACTTGACGTCTAGCTTTGATAACACACTTTCTGCACTTAGAGGGACAAGCCTAGACCCTCTGAATCCTCCCTGGATGTTTCTTTCTGTAAGAGATTGCGTAAAGGCCTTGTGAAATGCTGGGAAGAAGTCCTCCTTTGTGATATGGGTATTACCCTGTCGCATCTTATCCTCGATTTCTCGACCGTATGCCTTCTTGAGAGGCCTGAAACACCTGACATCTAAGGGCTGAAGTAGATGCGACGAATGAGGTGGCATACAAAGGGTAATGATCTTGTTTTCTTTACAATATAGCTCGAAATCTGTAGAGTGGTGGCTTTCGTGCCTGTCGACAGCAAGGAGGCGATGTTGGCCTCTTAAATGCGGTTTTGTATGACGATCAAAGTGCTGGACCCAATCTAGGCCTCTTTCGTTTGTTGTCCATCCGTTTTCAGAAGTTGCGATGACCTAGTCGTGCGGCAGACCTGATTCCGTGTACCAGGTAGAGAGGTGATATTGGCCTGCAACGATGATGTATGGCGGGACGCTGTAGCCTGACGAACTTATGGCTTGGATAACTGTAACCCATTCCCGATTACCAGGCTGCACCATTTTCGTGTTTGAACGCCTTTCGGCACTCGTTACAACCATTCCGGATGCAATCTGGCCCATCATAAAGCCAGTCTCGTCAAAGTTGTAGATATCAGACGCGTCGATGCCGTATTTCGCGATTGTGTTCTTCACAAGGTCGAACCAACCGCGAATAACCTCTGGATCTTCGCATTGGGCTCTCTTATAGTCATACTTACGAAAAAAACGCGTCCGAAGCTGTGGTTGTCGCTTCACAAAGTTCGAGGCCCAACGCTTCCCAACCGGAGACGCGTCGCGGTCGGCAAGCAGTCGATTGGCCATTTCTTCAACACCACTGATCCGGGGAGGAAACGATCGGGAATCCAGGTCGAGAATATACTCAACTAACGTTCTTTCTTCAAGTAACGTTAAATTTCGAGAGTTCGGTGTGGTGTCGCGTCTTGAGGCTCTTCCATTCACGCGGGCGCGTAGCGTTGTAAAAGGTACTGCGTAGATCTTAGCTGCAGCCCGGATGCTCACATTTTGGGTGTTTTTGATAGCCTGGACTGCTAGGACTAATTGAGCTTCTTTGTTGAACGACTGCATAGTGTTTTGGGGGAAAATGTGTGTTGAAAGTAGGAAGATGGCATGGTCGCGGTCGCGTGATCCGCTCGCTTGTCTGATCCGCTCGCTTATCAACCACGTTATAGATATTAATAAGGAGGTATATATAGAGATGCTTTTAAGATACTATAAATAAGGTATAGTTCTATATTTATAGAAAGCCTTCTATAGTTTATATTAGTTACCTCTACTATAGTAAAGGTACTTAAAGAGTAGGCTTTTAGCGTAAGGCTTTTAATATATTGCTAGCAAAGACTGCTGCTAGGAGAAAGGCTAAGTTATATTCTTTTTTTACGTTAATAACTGCATACTAGCATTTCTAAAGGCTTATAAGCCTGCAGTAATAGCTAAGATATATGCTCTTTAAGGTAAATACTACCTTAAAGGTAGTAAAAACCTTTAATAGTTTTTAGGCCTTAAGGTTCTTTATAACTACATATAATAGAGACTTTAGCTCTTATAGGTAGTCTACGCTAAGAAGTATAAAAAACTGCTTCCTATATATGCTAATATATTAAAAGATAATTCTTATAAGCATACTTTTATAGCAAAAGAGGAGCTACTACTATATAAAGATAATATGCAGCCTAGTAAGATTAATTAATACTAATATAAAGTTAGTATAATTTTATATACTACTATAATAATATAGCTAGATATTGCTTTTACAGCTAGCAGGCTTATAAGATTTAACTAAAATTTAAGTAAAGCCTACTAAAAGGCTGCTAATAGAGTCCTTCTATACTTATATAAAATATAATACTTTTACCTCTATTTTAGCGCTAACCTAAGCAGCAAAAATAATGCCTTTAAGGTAGCATCTAATGCAAGCTTTAGTAATAATATGCTTTGCAGAAAGAGCTTATAAGCCTTTGCTATAAAGTTTTTTAAAGGCCTTATTGTATAGTAGGTTAATAAGTAAGATACTATTATAATGTTAACAACTAAAGTAAAGCTTTTAGTACTTATGTAGGCTGCTAAGGAAGCTATTTTTGCAAGCTGTTTAATTTTATACCTTTAGGTTTAGCTTTCTGCTAAGCTTAAGGGGTAGGTAATATATACTATACTATTAATGCCTATAAAAATCTAAATCTAGTATAATAATTAGCAGACTATTAACCTTATAATAAGTAAGCTTTTAAAGCTTTATATAAAGCTTTATTATATTAATATATATAACTACTAGTTATAATAAGAAGTTACTAAAGGATAGGTTGCAGTTACTTATACCTTATTAGTAGAGCTAATAGCAGACAGCCTTATAAAGGCCTTTAATATAATAAAATATAATGCCTTTCTTCTTTAGCTAAATATAACTAATAAAAAGGATATCCTTAACGTACATGCATAGTGAGTCGGCCATCATAGTGAGTCGGCCACCTCCTCCTACCCTCCAGCTATTTATGTAAGTCAATCAAGCAGCATCGTACGAAATCAATTAAAACTACTCATCATCCTCTTCTTCAGAGGTCTCCCATACTACCTGACATGTTCGTACGTTATGTCCAGTCTTTCCGCAATTGCCACATCGCCGACCGCGCAATTCACCCCCCTCCGTACGAGCCCCCTCCTGACGTGTATTTTCGCCTCCAGCATCAACAACCCCCTTCTCTACCCGGATTGCCTCTGCTTCAGCTGCATTAAGGGACCCTCCAAGACGCAGTTGGGTTTTTTTAGCCCTCCGACGCTTGCTTAGTATCTCATTTGCCGTACGAAGCCCACGGCACTCAGCTTCAACAAGAGCTAGTTTGTGTGCTAACTTGCTAATACCTTTGGCCTGCAAGTCAACTACTTCGTACAAATGGGTTGGTGAGCTATCTTGATGACTGGTAATCCTTTTCTTAAGTGATGCAGAGCTTCGTACGGCGTCATGTGCTGTAGTTGGTGTCTTTGGGTCCCAGGAGCCCTGGCTGCTTGGGCGTGAGTTGGATGGTGTTGGCGTCTTTGGCTTGAAATCCAGGCGGGAAATAACTACTTCTGGGTTGAAAGGGATAAGGCCAGCCTGTCTAAAGCCAGCTCGTACGTTTTCTTCACCCATTGAAGTGAAAAAGGCTGCCTTAAAGGCAGGAAAGAAGTCGTCCTTAGTAATGTGCGTAATCTGCATCCGCATCATTTTCTCAATTTCCTTGCCGTACGACGCCTTCAGCGGACTAAAACAGCCAACATCAAGAGGCTGGAGCTCGTGCGATGAATGGGGAGGCATGCAAAGAGCAATAATGCTGTGTTCCTTGCAGTAATCGTCAAACTTGGTAGACTTGTGGCTGTTGTGGCCATCAAGGATTAGGAGCCGCTTAACACCCTTTGTACGAGACTTTGTGCACTTTTCAAAATGCTGTAGCCAATCTAGGCCAATCTCATTTGTAGTCCATCCATTTTCGCTAGGGTGGACGCGCCATTGGGGTGGGAATTGGCTATTGGTATACCACGAGAGGAGGTGATATTTGCCCTTGACGATGACGTACGGAGGCAGCGCCCAGCCATCTGCACATACGCCCTGAATGACAGAAACCCATTCGCGATTGCCAGGCTGCTTCGTACGAGGCCTTCCACGGCGATCAGAGGTTGTAACAACCTTTGCGTGCGACAGCATTCCCATCAAGAAGCCCGTCTCATCAAAATTGTAGATATCGTCATCGTGGATTCCGTACTTCGCAATTGTGTTTCGTACGAGGGCAAACCAGGCCTGCACAATTGCAGGATCCTCAGCTAATGCCCTCTGATAGTCGATTCCACGTCGAAAACGCGTCTTTAGTTGTGGTTGGCGTCGTACGAAGTTCTCTGCCCATCGGGGTCCGACACGCGTCGCGTCGCGTTCGTCAAGGAGGCAATCAGCCATATCTCGTACGTCGTCAAGTCGCGGTGGAAATCCTCGATCGATTAGGTCAATAACTCGTTCAAGAATCACTGTTTCTTCTAGCTCAGTCATCTTCATTGATTTCGATCGCGTTTCTTGTCGTGGTAGTCGTCCGATGCGTCGGTCCTGAAGTGTTGTTCTTGGGATATTGTAGATAGTAGCTGCTTTTCGTACGGAAAGATTTGGGTCTTTATTGATAGCTTGAAGTGCAAGTATAATGCGGCTTTCTTTTAAGGAGGATTCCATAGTCGTACGTAGAGGAAACTTAGTATAAAGAGGAAAGGTGTAGAAGTAAAGAGGAGTGGCCGACTCACTATGATGGCCGACTCACTATGCATGTACGTTAAGGCTAACTACATAAGAGATCTTGAGGTAGATAAAAGCTGCTTAAAAGTATAAATAAGACTTAATAATATATAGGCTGTAGAGGAGGCCTATAATCTTCTGCAGTACTATAAGCCTCTATAAGCTCTATAAGAATATAGGAAAGTCCTTACTAATAGTATAGTAAAGGGTACTACCTTTGCAAGCCTAAAAAGGCTAGTAGTAAGCTCTTCCCTAAGGGGGCATATTAAATTAGAGGGTATAAAGCATACAGAGGGCACTAGAGATAGAAGATATTAGCCTAGCTTAGCTAGCCTGCTTAGCGTTAGCAGAGGGACTGTTACGTGCTTAGACTTAGGCAGTAGGCTCTGTAGAGGCCTTAGGCACCTAGGAAAGGGATTCTTAAGGGCTAAGTCAGGTGGCTGGGAGCAGGGCAATTAGAACAACACAAATAACACACATAACCACAGTATACGCAATTGACCTACTATTACTGCACTGCTTAATTCAACAGCTTCTTCCCGCCTGGCTGGTCGAACTTGCTGATGTCTATCACGGCGATGTCTGCCCACGGGAGCTCGTACTTTGTCTTTTCAGGACGTTGCCACTTGGGCAAGGGAGGCGCCTCTGGAGAAACAGCCGACGGCATGATGGGGATGATGTTGGGGTTCTGGTCCGCGATAGTTTCAGTTATCCTAGCAATTCAAGCTGGACTGTTTATCCGTGAAGTCCGAATTACCTTTCATAAATACCCCTCCATCTGATGTCAGGCCGTTGGCTCCCCCCGCGCCGGGGATTGCTCTGCCGCGTCGGAGGATCGCCGGGCCTCGAGCACGCCATCAATCGACGGAATGAGGAACGTTGGCACTGCGGTCATGGATGGTGTGAGCGCGGTGCGAGCTTCCAATGAGTAACTCGCATTGCTGTTTCGCAAGCCGCAAGACGTGCCGCTCCCCACATCGTTGATGAACCATGAATGGCTTATTCCCATGGTACTTGGGATTCCTGCGATATCGGATCATCGGTACTGATCCCAAAACGGATGCCATCTTGGACGAGGGCGTGGCGTGAGGCTCTGGTTCTTTCAGAAGCTTGCAATACCCTTTACCCTACCGACCACTGGAGCGAGTTCACCTGCGAGTGGACACGGTTCTCTTCAATCGATATCTCCATCACTTGGCTCTTTAGTGATCCATCTGACAAACACCCACTCGAACATTGTTGGGTTCAATCAGACATGGAAGATATTCAACTCAGTGCCAGACCCACAACATCTCTCCACTCGCTTCTTCAATTCGAGTTGGCGCATCTGTAGTGTAGGGGTTATCATCCCAGCCTTCCATTCCCGAGGAAAAGATAGCTGGGGACTCGAGTTCGAGTCTCGACAGATGCATAGGACGCGCCTTGCTTTTGATGTTTTGCTTCCTGACGCTATTTGGCAATGTCTATCCCCTAGCTACAAGTGTTCGTCTTGTATCTTGCTCGTAAAAGGTCCTGAGGGATTCTCTTCTTCGGCTCACATGTAGATTGAAAACTTGCTATAAAGACCCTGATGCAGCATTGTAGAAAGACATGCGTATATTCATGCCTCTATCCCTTCTGTCTCTGAGTTGAATTGCCGATGCTGCTGTGCACATCGCCCCGCCGTAAGGCGTGCTTCTTGCAGCGCGATCGCTGGCTTGGGACCTGCGTAATCGGCATGCACTCAATGCTCTCAGGGAACAGGCTGCTTGTGAGACCAGTCACGGCTTATTCGTTTCTGTACAAAGTTTCTCGCTGGTTGTAGTGCATCTCAAGTTAACGTGTCCCAGAGCATCGAGCCAACAACGTATGCCAACCTCATCATGGGCCATCGGACAACATCACAGGGCGTCATGTCCTCGCTCGTGGAAGAGAAGCCGCTGCTGAAGACGGCTCACCGAAAGGTCGACAAACGGCTTCTCGTGTGGTACTCCTTCGTCTACCTCATCATGCGCATCCACGTCAGCAACATCAGCAACGCCGCCATCATCAACCTTGAACAGGGCACCGGCATCCGCAAACAGCTCGGGGACCTCTCCAGCTCGCAGTGGGCCTGGGCTCTGAGCATCTTCTACTACCCCTACATGTTCTTCGAGCCGCTGGCGACGCTGGCGCTCAAGAGGTTCTCGCCCTCGGTCTGGATGAGCCGCATCATGGTCACCTGGGTACGTACGGTCCGGACTGCCCCTCAGAACTCACGTTCCCGCTGCCGCTCGCTCACCAGTCGTCAAGGGCATCATCTCCATGTGTCAGGGCGCGACCCAGAACTATGCCGGCATACTTGCGTGCCGCTTCTTCCTAGGCCTCGCAGAGGCGGGCTTCTACCCGGGTGTTTTGTACCATCTCAGCTTCTGGTATCCGACCCAGAAGCTTCCGCTCAGAATCGTAAGCGAGTCGTAAAACCGATTACGAGCGACGCCGTCTCTGACAACCGCCCAGGGCTTCTTCTATGCTTGTGGCATGTTTTCGGGCACGATTAGTGGCCTGCTTGGTAGAGCGCACCGATGGCCTCAGGAGAGTCTGAACACCCGCTGATCATCAATAACAGCATATGCCATTTCCTTCATGAATGGCGTCGGAGGTATTGCTGGCTGGAGATGGGTTCGTCAGCTTTCACTTCTAACGGCAGCACCTACTGACCTTGTCCAAGTTGTTCATCCTCGAAGGCATTCCGGCAATCCTGTGTGGAATCTACACATTCTTCTTCCTGCCCAACTGTTCGTTACCACGCCACTTGCCTACATCGCTCTGGATGACTTAGCTTGAGCTGACAAGCTGCTAGACCCCGAGACAGTCACGTTTCTCACAGAGTCTGAGCGAGAGGCTGTAATGGCCGACCTGCCGGAGCAAGCCCCCAATATGAACGCCAAGACTTTCAACCTCCAGCAGGTCAAGGAGCTCTTCCGCAACCCGACCTTCATCCCGTTCCTGATGATCTGGATCACACATGGCATTGGTGGATGGGGCATCTCTTTTGTCTTGCCGATAGTCATCTACGAGCTGGGAATCTCCAACACGGCAATCTCGCAGGTCATGACAATGGTGAGTTTTAGTTCTGAAGCGAGTGAACGCTTGCCTCTCCTGGGAAGAGGAGGACCAACTGAACCCTGTGACAGCCGCCCTTCACTCTCGTTTTTGTCATCCTTCTATCGCTCGCATTCCTCGTCCACACCAGGCGACTGAGCCCGTGGGTCGCTGGACTGGGTCTGGAGGCCGCCCAGATCGTTTGCTACGTGCTTCTCATCACGGTCAAGCACCCCATCGCGAAGTACGCCTCCTGAGTCTGAATCCGAGATTTACGGCTGACTCACTCCGGCTTAGATACGTCTTCGTCATGATTGCAACAGCCGCATCGCAGAGCTTCTTTGCCATCATTTGGCCGGGTAAGCAATACAAGTTGACATTAGCACCGCTGCGGCTAATGGAATCACACCCCTAGAGCGTATCAGAGCAGCAAAGGGAACGACAACTGCTGGCCTTGCCATTGGACTCACGAACGTAAGACAGCGATTACTCCTTTTTTTTCTTTTCGGAGTTTTTTCCCCCATCAACCAGTCTAAACCACAGCCAGAAAGCTAACCAAAACCGATGCATAGGCCTCATGCCAACTCATGGGCATTGTAGTATGTAACGCACGACCTGTTGGACGGGTAAGACTCGCTAACGCATTACGATAGGGCCCCCAGATATACCAACCAAAGTTCGGGCCGACTTATCGCGTGAGCTACTCTTGCTCCATCGGGCTGCTCTGCGGGACGCTACTGGCCGTCTCCAGCGCTTGGTTTCTCGTTGCCCGGCAGGATCGCGCCGAGGGAGTCCGGGGAAGCGGAACGGGAGGGTCGGACACAGAAACCGGGGTCAACATAGGAGAGGAAGGACGGGAAACCAAAAGTTGATTGATGAGTTCTGTTGTTATGAAATGAATTCTCCACCCTTTAGTTCGGGTCTTGGTTCAGCTCGTTTCGTTATCTGGGCGAATTTTGTGCTTAACGTCGTACGCCGTTTGCAAGTCTCACTCGTCTTGGCACTCTTGAATTTGGGGTCTACTGAACCTGTTCGCTTGATATATTCGGCACAAACGATATGATACATCAGAATCGACTGATCAACAAGTCTTCATGGTCATGGATGTCATCGAGAGCTAGGCAACTGATGGCCAAAAACTAAAACCTTCTGCCGTCATCATCAGTGCCATAATGATGCTGCTATTGATCACCATAGGCAGCGGGGCAGTCGTATCATATATACTGAACAAGTATGGCGCTACGCCTCGTCCTCCAAAGTAACCTCTCGTTCATAAGGCAAGGCTTGGACGTCAGTCACCGGGAGTTGGACTTCGGCCATGCAAAGCTGAAGTTTCTTGTAGAACAGAGATCCTTTGCCTCCCACCAGAACCAGGGCATTTTCGAGAGCGTACAAGGTGTCTCTCGCCCCCAGGAGCATACCTCTCCCGGAGCTGAGAAGCCGCGGGTTGCATGCCAGCAGGTCCACCAAGGAATCTGCGATCCGAAAGATCTTCAGCTCCTGTGCCGGCGTGAAAGGTGTTCGTCAGCCATTTCAAGCAGACTCTTTTTGTAAAATGCCTTGGGCTACATGCACTCACCATCCCATATCCATGCGTCTGGATCGCCTGATGAGACACTGATGCAAATAGTTGCACGGTCTGATGGGCAACCGATGCGGGCCCCAGCATCGACAGCATGGTGTCATCCATGCTGCTCGACATGCGACAGTGCTGCAGGGCGTACTGCCACCATAGGATCTGGATCCAGTGCCATGTGATGGTGACGTTGACTCGCTGTATCTCCGGGAGGGTCGGCCCAATGACCGATACGGGGCCTTCGGCAATGGTCGACAACCCTCGGTACAGGCTGTCCGGGGTGCGAGGGCCGGACTTTGGGACCAGCCTCTCTCCTGGCATTAGCAGGTTGTCGTCGAGCAGAGTGAACAGCCGGGAGAGCAGCTGAAAGGACGGGTCCAAACCGCCCAGGCCGAATACTTGATACCCCTCGGAAGGCCACGCTCTTATGGGGGAGAGGCAAGTCGGGAAGCCGTTTTGAACACAGAAAGTTCTACCGAGAAGAAGGGCAAGTGTT
Source organism: Colletotrichum lini (assembly GCA_034638275.1). Lineage (NCBI taxonomy): Eukaryota > Fungi > Ascomycota > Sordariomycetes > Glomerellales > Glomerellaceae > Colletotrichum > Colletotrichum lini. The sequence continues at coordinate 1,429,804 of JAWQJV010000006.1, forward strand.
AACCGCGGAAAGCAAAACCGTGACACAAACAAGCATGAGGGACACCGCCCACCTTTCAGTGACAAAGACAAGCCAGAATATCCGCAGCATCAACTCCTTCTGCTCATCCGGGAGGTGGTCGAACGTCTCGGGCTGGTGCAGCCTCTGCAGAGACAGCTGGGCAATCGCCTCGTGCAGGTACATGGCCCCGGCCCGGATCCTCTCCGTGTTGGCGAAGTAGACGTGCAGGAAGAAGGCCGTGAGGAGGGAGTCGGTCGACTCGCTCTCGCGGTAGCTGTGCTGGTCGCGCAGGTGCTGCGCGTGCCGCGCAAAGGTCTCGGCGACGACGCTGATGTCCGACGTGGACCTCTGCTGCTTGGGGAGGCGGAGCTGCGAGAGGCGGAGCTGGGCGATGACGGTTGCGCATACGGCGCCCGCCAGGGCGAAGGCCTCGTAGTCGTCCGGGGACTGCTTTTTGAGCCGCTCCACGAGGGAGTTGATGTCGAGGATGGGCCAGACGGGGGTGAGGCTGTCCCTAAACTTTTCCAGGTATTCGATGTAGAGCCACAGCGGCAGCTGGGGGCATCCGGGTTCGAAGCCATCCAACAAGGGGTCCATGGAGCCGTCGTCTGTACTCGATTGGGACGGCGGTCGACGCTGGCGGATCTGTTCGTCGGCGCAGTTCGAGGCCGGCGAATGCGGTGAGTGGCCCAGCCCCGTGTCCGGGCTCTCGGGGCCGGGGTCAGATGCTTGGTCTTGACGCATCTGTTCCTGGTACTGCGCGACTCTGTTGGATGTGCTCACACGCGGTCCCTTGGGTCCTCTTTTTCGAGGAACTCGCATGAAGGTGCAGTCCAGAGAGCGTTTCCGGCACTCGCCACATGGACGGCCGCCGCTGCAACGTACCCGCCGCAGGGAGCAGCCGTCACAGGGGTTGCTCATCCGCGTCTTTTTCTTCTCCATTCTCGCTGTAGCCGTGGCCGGTCGAGGGCCGAGAGAGGGGATGGGCGTGGCACGCTGGTGAGGAGTCACACGATGAAGCAACGGGGTGTCCAGGGGGCAGGATAGAGACGGGGTTGATCCGAATATATCAACCGAAAAGTGCGGAGGCGGGGACACTGCGTCGTCGTATCATGTCTAACAAGCTAAAGGACGACTGCGCGCCCATGTCCACGATATTCTGCCCACGAACTAGACTGAAAGTCTATGCTCCCGGTTTCCACGAGAAATACCCCGAACGAGGCGGTCTCGACCGCTCCGCTTAAATTCGTCGACTAAATCCCCCTCCCCATCGAACCCCCGATCTACCCGCATATCCACTTGTTCCCCGGAACTAAGACCCATCACGGGCAAAGCTCCTCGTGGCCCGGGTGACGAATCGAATGTTTTTAACGCAGCCATCGTGCGCAAGGGTGTACTGGCAGAAGAGACACTAGACGACTCGCGTGGGCATCTGACACTGACCACTATCTGGATCTTCCTGGAGAAGAGAAACCCTTACCGCTTACGACCAACGCTGTCAACATCATCGGAGGACGGTATCTTGAGAAGTACTGAGAAGTACAAACGCAGATGTATATATGCTGTTCTGCTGCTCCTCCGTGGAAGCATCAATGCACCTCACCCGCATCCACCCCAGGCTTCCCTATATCCTTCCCCATACCCCCCCCCCCAAGCTTTGGTACCATGAATGAAACTCCACCGAGGAAAGGAGACTCCAAGTCGGCCGATCCGGTTTCGACTGTCGAGAGCCAGACCGTCCCCGAGCTGATGAAGATGGAACACGTTGCCTACGACGCCCAGGCGGCCACCGACGACCAGAAGAACGCGGGAGTCCGCCAGTCGCTCCGGGAGTATCCCAAGGCCGTGGGCTTCTCCATGGTACTCTCGCTCTGCATCGTGATGGAGGCCTACGACACCTCCCTCATCGGCAACTTCTACGGCCTCCCGCAGTTCCGCAGGCGTTTCGGCGTGCGCCTGGCCAACGGCGACTACCAGCTCACGTCGACCTGGCAGTCCGGCCTGCAGAACGGGACCCAGGTCGGCCAGATGATCGGGCTCTTCTTCGGCGGCCTCCTCGCCGAGCGGTACGGCTACAAAAAGACCTTCCTCGGCGCCCTGCTGCTCAACATCGCCTTCGTCTTCCTCTTCTTCTTCGCGCGCCACTTCGGCCACCTCCTCGCCGGTGGCATCCTCTGCGGCCTGCCCTGGGGCGCCTTCCAGACGCTGACGACCACCTACGCCGCCGACGTGACGCCCCTCGCCCTTCGGCCCATCATGACGACGTACACCAACATGTGCTGGGTCATCGGCCAGTTCATCAGCACGGGCGTGCTCCGCGCCCTGCTCTCCCGGCCTGACGACTGGGCCTGGCGCATCCCCTACGCCCTGCAGTGGGCGTTCCCCGTGCCCATCCTCGTCAGCGTCGCCCTCGCCCCGGAGAGCCCGACCTGGCTCGTCCGGAAGGGCCGGCTGACGGAAGCCCGCAGGGCGCTGCGGCGCCTGGCGAGCGCCGCCGTCTCCGACGCCCAGCTCGACGTCAACGTGGCCATGATCGCGCACACCAACGAGATGGAGCGGCTGAACCAGGAGGGCACGTCGTACGCCGACTGCTTCCGGGGGACGAACCTGCGCCGCACGCTCATCGCCTGCGGCACGTGGGCCGGCCAGGTGCTCTGCGGCATCTGGTTCGGGGGCAACGTCATCTACTTCCTGCAGCAGGCCGGCTTCGACCCGGACAACTCGTTCAACTTCGGCCTCGGCACCAGTGCCATGGCCATCGTCGGCACCTTGCTCTCCTGGTTCCTGCTGCCCCACGTCGGGCGCCGCACGCTGTACGTCGCCGGCCTCTCCGTCATGTTCGTCATCCTGGTGACGGTCGGCGGCATGGGCGTCCCGGCGCCGCGGGCCGGTCTGGGCTGGGCTTCGGGCGCGCTGCTGATGCTGTTCGTCGTGACGTACGATATGACGGTCGGCCCCGTGTGCTACTGTCTCGTCGCCGAGATCCCGTCCACCCGGCTGCGCATCAAGACGGTCGCCGTCGCCCGCAACGCCTACCTCCTCGTCAGCATCGGCGCCAACTTCCTCAACCCGCCCATCCTGAACCCCGGCGCCTGGAACCTCAGGGGCAAGGGCGGCTTCATCTGGGCCGGGCTCTGCTTCCTGGAGCTCGCGTGGGCTTACTTCTGTCTGCCCGAGCCCAAGGGCCGCTCGCCGGCCGAGTTGGAAATGCTCTTCGAGCAGGGTGTCAGCGCGCGCAAGTTCTCCTCGACCACGGTGGAGGTCTTTTCTCCGGGAACGGAGAAGAACGAGACGCCTACTGTGGATATGCTTGAGAACCGCTGAACGAGCGGGTAAGCAGAGCTCATTGGGGCCAAGGAAGCATTGAGGCAGTACAAGTCTAATGTTAGCGATGACAACAAAACGAAGCGCGCTGAAAGGGGTAAAGTTGATGGTACGTCCAGGGGTTCTGGGACCCCCCCTTGGACTACCGGTCTTGGGCGGCTACTGCGCGGTACCTTTGCCTGTGGTAGGCGGGGGACAACTGCTAGCCGTGTGGTTGAAATTGACCCTGTAGACTAATCGCGTTCCGGTTCTCATGAACCACCTAGTTAGGGGATTCACTCGAGATTTCTTTTTCGCTCTGAGGTAAAACTGAACTGGTTCTTAATGGGAATTGCTCTGCTTTGACATTGCTGTATTCTCTACAATTGATGACATGGCCAACGGTGGGACCTGCACCAAGGGCTAACTACCCCCGGAACATGTTGAAAGGTAAGCAGCTTACTGACCAATCAGATTACACAGATATGTTCCTGTCATCCTCATCATCACAGCTGCCACGCTCTTGCCCCTACTTTTCCCTTTCTCGGTAGACATCAACACTTACAGATATTATAGCCATTATCATCATAATCCTATTTGAATTCGGAGGTAAGCTGGGTCAGCTGCAGTCCACCATGAGAGGGAAAGAGAGGGTCTCAGCACGGACGCCGCAGCGCCCGGGACCCCGTAGGAATGAAACAGTAGTAGCGTTGAAAAACGAGGGAGAAGGATAGATTCGAATACCAGCTCGTCACCTGATACTGCTACATAACACGCGGTTAACCTCGATGCTCCGAAGTACCTCTTCCTCTAGCACCTTTTCACCTTGATCCAGTGGCCGATAAATGAGACAACCAGACAGACTTGACAGGGCTCGGTTGGGACCGAGCATGTCCGGGCGGGTGTAGCACGCGAGAAGTCCGCAGAACCACCAAAATATCCCGGCTGTCTTCGTAGTGACGTTTCCCCAACTATTGCGAACCCGATCAGCTTCCAAAGTCTGGCTACGGTGTGCTCGCCGGAACTGTCGCCGATTCAATCGTTACGTCTAGCGAGGTGTTCTTTAGATTTGTAGGCTGTGCTGTTCCCAACAATTAGCTCCTGGCTGGGTGAACAGGGGTGCGAGTTGAACAACACCTATACAAGTTGTACGAACCGGAACCAGATGACACAGGGGCCGGCAAGTCGCTGGTCGTGATCTCATTAAGTGTAGAGCTTGTTCCTGTCGTTGGGAGTTGAGTGGGCAGCAGCGTGGAGCTTCTTCGCATCGTTGACGCGCGGAACGTCGAGTTGTTTCTGGTGCCAGGATTCTTGAGCACTTTTTGGGGGTTTACGGGTGGCCTTTTGAAAAAGAAAAGGTATTGGTTAACACACAGCAGTGCCAGAAAGCCATGAAAGCGCGTCCGTACTCACCCAACGCAAATGTAGGTAGGTTTGGAGTACTCAAAATCGTCGCATTGAATATACATCAGCGGGTTCCATTCCGCCAGGTCTTTTGGCGTGGCGCCGTACTTGTCGGCAAGGGACTCGCACGAGTCATCGGGTTCTACGAAGTGAACCTTGCACTGCTCGGGCATGCATAGGTCTTGCCCAGCTTCGAGGCCGTTGCACCAGCCGTTGAGGACATCATTCCCCTCTATTAGGCCCTTAGTTGAAACATTCTGGTTAGCCGAGATGCTCTCGCACGTGTCGCCTTCTTGCACGTGGTATGTAGAGGCGCAGTTGGACGACATTCGGTGAGCGGACCAGTCTAGGGCCGCCATAGTAGATTCTGCCAACGCCATGGATGTTGAACTGTGAATGGACGGTTCGATGTAAGTGTAGTCTTTCTTGCCGCAGCTCGAAATGGCCGACTGGAACTCGGCAGACCGATCTTTAGTGTGGCCGATTTCCGAATTGACTTCGATTTCCATGGGCCCAAGGATGCAGTCATCGCAGTCGTGAGAAGCATCATCAGTTTGGTTTCTCCACTCACCCAGGATGTAATCGCAGAAGTCCCCGGTATCTCTGTGGTGTACCCCATAATACATTAGACTCTCCGAACTGTATGTAGAAAGAGGGGAAAAGCTATACCTATTCTTATAACAGGACATTTTGTAGGCATAAATGTACCGGTCCACAATGTGTGTTGCTGAAACTGCTGTCAGAAAGGCACAATAAAGATTGCCGGCTTTTCGCAAGCCGCAAATGAGCTTCAGACCTGGAAACATGCTCAGACCATGGTCGAGAAGGTCGCTGGTTGGGTCGCAATCATTTTTAATCTTGTATCGTAGATTCTGCATCGATTCTCTGCAGCTATCAGTACAGATGGCGGCAATTCCCTCGGGATCGAGAACGTCGACTCTGTGCGAGCTGGGAGGGCGTAGATTAGCAGACCATTAGAACAGAATAGAGAAAGGGGATTTTTTTGAAAAACATGCTCGAAGTTCGCGTGGGAGGCAAGTCGTCCCGAGCAATTCAAGGTGGTGTTGAGCGCCTCGAAGCATGGCAAGCTCAGGTTGAAGTACTCGTAGGGGAAGACAGAGCTTGTGAATTGCTGGGCTAGAATGGAGGGCAACAAGACGGCCAGACCTGCCACGCCGGCAGCTTTGGAGATGATGGTCATGATCAATTCGTAACGAGGGAGAATGAACATTAGCTGCTCCGACATGAGGACTCGAGGACTCGGAGACGGAGTGAAGGACCTCCCGGAACTGGCCTCGAGGGTTAAGCTTGCTTCAAGAAGCCCACCGGCTAACTCGGGATTCAATGTAGAAAGTAAAGGTACGGATCTATCATATTCCCTGGTCTTCGTCCCAGTGGAACCTCTCTTGGCCAAGTGCTGCGATTCTGGGTTGGCCCACCGCCATAGTCGTGTTTCCATGCTTGATCTCATGACCGCCTCGGGCGGTTGCATAACGTTGGTGCTGTGCCGCTCGCTAGCGCCAAATGGACCCTGAAGAGCCAAGAACGTATGCTGTACTGGACCATAATAATCTCCTGATCCCCGCTCGGTCAGGGGTGCGGAAACAGTCAACCTCGGCTGCGTTCTGACTCGTGCTGTTGTTGAGGAATCGATCTCTTCTGCAATATGCCGTTGGAGAAGCCTGTTGGACAAAGAAACAAGAGTGTTGTTCTTCAACACCATGTAAGCTCCGCGGGAAAGCCGCATCAAGGTTTGTGGGGCTCTGAACAATGCGAGCTAAACGTGATCAGAGCCAGGCCGAGATCCGATCCGAGTTAGTAAAATTGGACGATTGTGTGGACTCATCACGATGGCATTTGTCGTCCGAGCCACTGCCTGGTAACCCGGCCAGCTGCTTCTCCTGCAGGTACGACGCGTGCGAAGTCGTACGTACGTACCCAGGGTGACCAAGATACCTAGGTACCTACCTACCTACCTTAGGTAGGTAGTTACGACAGATCCCGATCCGGAAGGAGCCGTCCAAGTACCCACCCCCCCCCCCCCCCCCCCCCCGAGCTTCCTGGCACGTCTCGGCCTTTGTGGAGCGAGATGGTTTTGATTTTGATTGCACCCCATCGCGAACCAACGGACCAACAGACCAACAGGCACCATTGTCAACTCGAATACCGCTTACAACGATAAATCACCAACCCCCGAACCAACAGAAACGAGCTATCGTCGAAATGAGCCCATGCGTCTCTCAGGTGTGTCAACCTGCCAATAATTGCGTTCAGTCCAGGCGGGTAAGGCAGCTAGGGTCCCCCTCCTCGTCGAGCTGCAGGGACTTGCGGAGCAGCTCGCTTCACCGTCTCATCTTTCTCTCCTTCACGACCTTTATTAACGCATACAGTGTCACAACCAACCAAAACGACAATACTTACGGGATACCACCACCAGCAGTGGGCATGGATAACTCGGCCTCTGGTGGGAATATTGGGCATCGGGCCCCTACAAGTCCTTGTTCGGAGTCTCAAGACACGAGTGAATACGGAAAACGGCCTGATGGCCTCTTGGCAAGCTGAAATTCAAGTTGGAAAGCTCAGGGGCTGGACTCGTTGAACTTCGAAAGACTCGGGTTAGGCCCGAACGGTCCTTGCGGTCCGGACCTCCATGTGGCCGACAAATCGCTCACCATGAAGCCGCTCTGACTCGCAAGAGAGATGCGGATCAGAAACCCATCCATGTCATTCACAGCGTCTGCGTTTCTCGGCCCAGTGCGATGTTGTTGGACAACGTCTTGAACGGGTAGCCGAGATGGACCAGACGGCCATGTTGGCGATTCCATGAACGGCGATAACTATTCAGCCAACCGCTTCGTTCACACTTCGGCCAAGTGTGCTTCGGTTTTGGTCATTTCTCTCACTCTAGTCTCTTGCTCTTGACCTGCACATACACACACTCCGGCTTCTGTCCTCTCTCTCACCTCAGTCTCCTACAACTGGGCTGTACACGCCATCCTATCAAGTACCATGAGGTTGATTATTCTCCTCTTGACCGTCTCGTTATGGATCGAGAATGCCTTGGGTCGGGCTGTTTTTGCCCATTTTATGGTAGGTTTGCCATCTTCAAATTGGTATGGCATCAAGGCCGTCCCGCGGTTGTCTAACATTTTTTGCCTGCCACCTTAGGTCGGAAACACGGAAAACTACTCAGCGGCCGACTGGATTGACGACATCACGCTGGCCCAAGAGGCTCACATCGATGCTTTTGCCCTCAACATGGCCAAGGGAGAGCCGATGAACGAGAAGGCTATATCAAGCGTATTCTCCCACGCTGAGACCTTAGGCTTCAAGCTCTTCTTCTCTTTTGACTACGCTGGCCGCGGCCCGTACTCTAAGGCTGAAGTTCTTGGATGGATCAACAAGTATGCCTCCAGCAGCGCCTATTTCCGACACAACGGGCAACCTCTTGTCTCCACCTTTGAAGGTCCTGAGCAGGCTGAGGATTGGATTGACATCAAAGCCCAGACAGGCTGCTTCTTTGTCCCCGACTGGTCATCATTGGGTGCTGGGCCTGCTGTTCGGGCTGCTGGAGGCGTGGCTGACGGTCTATTCAGCTGGGCTGGTTGGCCTTGGGGCTCCCAGGACATGGATACCTACGTCGATGCGTCTTATATGGATGCGTTGGATACTAAGCCTTATATGATGCCTGTATCGCCGTGGTTTTATACTAACTTACCTGGCTACGGTAAGAATTGGTTATGGCGCGGCGACCATCTTTGGTACGATCGTTGGGTTCAGGTCAACGTCTTGCTGCCTGAATGGGTCCAAATCATCTCTTGGAACGACTATGGCGAAAGTCACCACATTGGTCCAATTCGAGATCATGCCCTAGTTGCCTTTGATACTGGTAAAGCCCCTTAAAGATACTCACTCGATCACCATGGTTGGCGTACCTTTCTGCCATACTCTATCGACCGTTACAAGAACAACAAGGCAACAATTACGACAGAAGGGGTCTCTTTCTGGTACCGCCTTACTCCTAAGGCTGCCTGCAACACAGGCGGAACAACAGGCAATACCGTCTCCCAACTCCAAGTCGAGTTCCAACCATACGAGATCGTTGAGGACTCCGTCTTCTACACTGTACTCTTAACATCTTCTGCAACTGTCAAGGTTACTATCGGAGGTGTTGAGGCTAACGGGCAGTGGAGAGACTTGGCTGACGGCGAGGTTGGCCTTTGGCATGGCAGCTCGCCGTTCAAGGGCCGGACAGGCGATGTCAAAATCACTGTCTGGCGTAAGGACGTTCTCATCGCCGAATTGACTGGCCCGGCAATCAAGAATGACTGTCCTAACAACGGCATGACAGGTTTTGACGCGTGGGCTGGAGGGCGCTTGACCTCAAGGGCCTCAAGGCCTACGAACAGCCCGTCCTTGACAGACGAGGTTTGTATCAGGGGCACTGGGGCTGAAGGTTTTGACGTTCTCTGCGGCGCTACATGCTTCTTAGGATACTGTCCTAAGAGTGCGTGTGTCTGCAAAGCGCTAGGAGCTCAGAAAACGCTACCAAAGCAGGTGCCTGGCAAGCACTATCCGGCTGAAGGGCTAAATTCAAACTACATAGGACTCTGCGACTACGCCTGCCTCTATGGTGCCTGCTTCTCAAGCTATTGCAGCAAAGACCAGCATCCTCTTATCGAACCCACCGTTTCTCCCTTCAGACCGCCCTCATGCATCTCCGGTACTGGGGATGGGGCCTGGGAGGCGCTTTGCAGCTTCACCTGTCGCCACGGTTTCTGCCCGATTGCCAGGTGCAAGTGCAACGCCCTGGGTCCACTCAATCTCCTGAACCCGACTTCAAAGAAAACAAATGCTATCAGCCGCATCGGCGAAGACCACGGACTTTGCGCCTTTTCCTGCGCTAGAGGTTTCTGCCCCAGGGAAGACTGTAGCCCTAGTGGCAACGATCCACAAGAGCAGGTCGATCCGATTGATGATTTCGAGATTCCTCATCTTGACCGAGACTGCGTACGCTTTACCGACTGCGTGGATTTGGACAATCCGCAGGCATCGTCATGCGGAAGTGGCTACCGGCGCCAGGGTTACGACAGAGCAGGCTGCTCGGGCAAGTCTGTGAGTCGAATAGTTGCATCTCTGCGCCCATGGGGTTTCTACTCACACTGACATTGATTAGGCCCGGCCTATTTGTTGTAGAGACTCATCAGTTCTGCCCGATTCATGCACCTGGAGAGGTAGCGGGGGAGACTGCAATGGTCAGTGTCACGAAGGCGAGGTAACGCTATTCGAGTCAAACAAGGGTGGTTCTCCAGGCGAGAGCGGTGATGGTCAGTGTAGCCGTGGAAAGAAGGTATTTTGCTGTAACCTGAAGACGTTTAAATCCCTGACTGGCCAATGTCGCTGGTCCACATGGTATGCCGCCCCTAGATGACAAGATGCTCACAACCTCCGCTAATCTCATCTATCACAGCGGCTCTGGCTGCGACGCAGATGAGTTGGTGGTTGCCTCAGCATACGCACTGAAGGAGTACTGCTCAAACGACTTTTTGAACAAAAAGGTGGGACAGAAGTACTGTTGCAGAACAGAGAAGCCGCCTTTAGACAACTGCCACTGGGTCGGCCAACAACTTCTCTCTCGCCTAATTTTTCTTGGCATCCGCTGTTAGTGAATCAGGTGATGAACCACTAGAATCCTTAACAGCCGAAAACTCTTCACTTCTCTGCTCCGGAGCCCTTCCGCGATGGCCTCACAGCCTCCGGCGGGCATCGGACCGCTGCCGGCCTCACCGGCCGGCCCCGATCGGGGCTCTGGGCCACCTCCAGAGCCAACCTCTCCACCAAGGGCTAAACGCCGCCGCAATACCGAGACTCAGCCACTCCGGCCCAGTCTCGCGGGAAGCCAGCCTAACACCTTCAATCCAGCCCCCCCAACGGCAAAGGGGACTCCGATCTCAACTCCAGCCACTGGTAGGACCGCCACTGGCTCTGTCTTGTCCGCCCTGGACGAGGAGGCCAGGCACTATGAGGCCCGCAAGGACGTCTTCTTAACCATCGCGCAGTCTGTTGATAATGTCGTCTCCAGCTTTGAGGGCCCCAGGAAGCAGATCGCGAAAGAGGCTACGGCCTATGTGATCCAAGCCCTAAAGAAGCTCATCAACAAGGAACATGCTCCGCCACTGAGCCGGAGCTGGGCCGCCGTCACGGCCTCGGCACCAGGTACAGCTCCAGACCCCCACCGGGCTCCGACCCGCCCGCAGGCCAGACCCCAGACAAGATCCCAGGCCCCACCCCAGCCCCAACCTCAACCGAAAGAGGACCTCCGGGTCTTCGCCCGCATCCCGGAGGAGGGCCTGTCGGCTGCCCGAAAGAACGCTCCCTTTGCCCTCCGCCAGACAGTTTGCCGAACCTTCGACCTCCAACTGGCAGATATCCCTCATATCTACCACATTGCGACCGGATACTCACTGAGGCCGTCAAACAAGCAGATCCAGCAAGGCCTCCTCGCGGACAAGCAAAAACTAGCGGGCTGCTTAGGGGCTTACAAGATAGAGACCCCGATAAAGTGGTTTACCTACGTCGTCCCGCGCTGCCCAGCCAAACTGTGGAGCGTTGATGGGGACGCCCTGGACCCAGCCACCTTGATCGAAGACGAGGTCTTTGCCCAGACAAGACTGAAGCCCACCCGGGCCCGGCAATCCCGCCTTGGGCCGAACCCCATTACGAACGAAGTCTCTTGGGTGATCTCATTCCTAACAGAGGTACAGCCCTTCAGACTGTTCAACCAAAGCAGCAGGTCCCAACTCATTCAGAAGAGGAAGACGCTCATCAGACACGACCCCGGCTGCCAGGGCTACCACTCAAACAGCTACTGCAACCGACAGCCGCTCTGCAACAACTGCAGCAGACCTTCAGACTCGCACGAGACTGGGCCCTGTACAGCTAAACCGAAGTGTGCGAACTGTTGCGGCCCGTTCCAGGCTAGCCACAAGAATTGTCCAGCTAGGCCTATGACGATGAACGGCATCCCTGCCCTCCCAGACCGGAAGGAGCGGGCTCGGATCCGCAAGGTTGGACAGAAGGCCTATGACGCCCTCTATGAGGCCAGTCTAAACGCCTCTCGGAACAGCACCCAACAGCCTGGGGACCTCCCTCCCTCCGACCAGGACCAACCGCTCGGCTCCAAGCGGCCACGCAAAAGGACACCTTCCGAGAGCTCAATTATGTGCCTCGGGGACACGGACACCGATAGTAGCAGCACGAGTGAGGACGAGCCCGAGGATGCCGAGGGTCCTCCCCAGACTAACCAGACTAACCGCGCTATCCTACCTCTCTTGAGCAGGAGTCAGAGGGTAGCTCAGAAACCGGATTACAACGTTGCTAATGCCTACACCCACCTGGAACTCGACTCGGAGACGTAGGCCGAAGCAGGCCTCTCCGCAGGTGCTACGTATAGCTCAGTGCAACGTAGGGAAGCAGTCGCCAGCACATACAGCTTTCCTGGAGCTCTGCTGGGCTGAGCGGATCGACATTGTACTGGTCCAGGAACCCTGGATAGGCTATGTTGACAAAATGCAAATCAACACACATCCAGGTTTTGACTCCTACGTCCCAGTGGACTTCTGGAAGGACAGGGAAACCAGACCTAGGGTCATGACCTACATACGGAAAGGGATGAAGGGGAAGGCCCAGCAGCAGAGGCCCGTCCAGACAAGGGACATCCTATGGATCACAGTTGACAACGCAACTACTGTGGTTAACGTATACAGACAACCAGGAGACCCACAATCTCACACAACCACAACCCTACTAGAATACAGGCCGCCAGAAAGAGTCCTTGTAGCAGGGGACCTCAACGCTCATCATTACTCCTGGGAGCCTGGATCAAGGAACAGGAACAGAGGGGGCGACATAGCAGACTGGGCAGATAGCCACGGCCTGGCACTCATCGGCGAGACAGGGACTGCGACCCATGCCCAAGGCCATGTACTCGATCTTACCTTCTCAAACATTCCCCTCGCACACGCAGTGGTCAGCCCACACCTGCACCCAGGGGCCGATCATCAAGCAATTATCGCAACGATCCCGCTTCAAAAGCACCGACAACAACAGACAGACCAACCACAGTCACTATCAGTCGCAGACTCGGCCCTACCCCGGTTTAGAGACCTGATCAGAGCAGGAGCCTCAGTCTTACCTACTCTGCAGGACGAACCTACCCCTGCCGAGTTGGACACCCAAGCGGAACGACTAGCCGACCTTCTCTCCACGGCTGTCCAGGCTGTAGGAAAGAAACGAGGTAAGCATGGGAAAGGGGCCCCTTGGTGGACGGAGGAGTGCGCAGAAGCCCACCGAACGTACCGCGAGGCCTGCTGCCGACAAGCCCAAGAACTAGAGCAGACCCCACGCCTTGCTACCCTCGAAGAGCAGAAGGCCTTCTTGAGTACAGTCAGGAAAGCTAAGCGGGCCTACTGGGCTGCTAAGATCGAAGGAGTTACCTCGGACCAAGACCTCTACAAGATTATGGGCTGGCGAAAGGCTAGCCTAGGGGTAAGAGCCCCCCCGTCTGGTAGTGGAGGGTCAGACGATCAACGACACTCAGGGTAAAGCCCAAGCACTCCGAAGAGCCCTCCTAGAGAGGTTCAGTGCACAGGATGACTTGCCAGGAGACCCGTTCGACGTCCCTACGGTCTCTCGACGACGGATACCCTGGCATGATGCCATCAGTAGAGAAGAGCTGAGAGAGGCTACTCTGACAAAGACCACGACCCCTGGCATCGACGGGATCACAACACGGCTGCTTCGGGCTTGCTGGGACCTTATATCTGATCCTGTCAGACAACTGTTCCAAGCTTGCATACAAACGGGCTACTTCCCCCAGCCTTTCCGCAGAGCGGAGGTCGCTATGATCCAGAAGGCAGGGAAAACAGACTTTTCAAAAGCCGGATCTTGGCGGCCAATAGCCCTACTATCTTGTCTTGGGAAAGGTCTCGAGAGGCTGATAGCCAGAAGAATGTCCTACCTTACCATCCTAGAAGGGGTGACCAGCCCACAACAAATAGGGGCTCTACTTGGCAGGTCAGCGGTTGACCTAACCACCTGCCTCGCCCACGACATCGAAATGGCCCTTGACAAAGGGCTCACAGCTACATTGGTGACGATGGACGTCCAAGGGGCTTTTGACTCTGTCCTTCGGAACCGGCTGATTGTCCGGCTACGCCAACAAGGCTGGCCTCACAGCCTGGCCAAACTGATATTCCACTTTGCTTCAAACCGAACAGCCAGAGTCAGGCTGGAGGACGCAACAACAGAGGACTTCCCGCTGGCTTGCGGGCTGCCCCAGGGCTCCCCGCTGTCTCCTATTCTTTTCCTGCTTTACATCGCAGACATCTTAGCAGAAGACCCGAAGCTCCGGTTCGGGTACGCAGACGACATCGGCCTTCTGGCTATGGGCCCCTCCCTTGAGAGTAATGCTGCGACCCTCGGCCAGGAGATCACACGCATTCTCGACTGGGGAACGGAGAACAAGGTCGCTTTTGACCCAAAGAAGTCCGAGGCTATCCACTTCACAAGGAAACATAATCAGCAAAGAGATCTGCCAGAGATTAAGGCGAGACACCTTAGAATCGTAGCATCAACGAAGCCCATCCGTTGGCTAGGGGTCTGGTTCGACAAGAGGCTTTCTTTCCGACACCATGTTGAAACAAAGCTGGCTGCGGCGACGAAGGCGGCCCAACATCTTAGACACCTGACAAACACAAAAGGCGGGCTCCCGGCCGCTGCTGTACGCAAGGCTGTGATCTCCTGCGTCCTGCCAATCGCCCTGTACGGGGCCGAGACCTGGTATGGAGGCATGACCAAGCCAGCCCCTGGCAGAGCCATCGATACCGGCCGCAATGTTTCTCTCCCGATAGATGAAGTCAGTACAGGCCAGAAGGGTCTTGCAATCAAGCTCGAAAGGGCCATCACAACGGCAGCAAGGGCTATCCTGCCGGCCTGGAAAACAACCCCGACGCGCAGCCTCCTTAGGGATGCTGGACTACCACCAAGCAAGGTGGCTCTAGAAGGAGTCCGCCTACGCTTTGCAGCACGTCTAAAGAAGGTTGATCTACAACACCCTCTTGTCCCGAGGCTCTCCCAACGAGGGCGGCAGCAGACGAAGCTCCAACGGACTGCAGACCTTGCACCAAAATGCCCGAGACCAGCACTCATCCAACCGCAGTACCTCCCAGGCTCACAAGACCTGATAGTCCTGCAGACTAAGAAAGAGGCAGCTAAAGCTTTCCAGGCCTGGCTTAAGACCGTACCAGACAGCCACATGGTTGTCTTTTCAGATGGCTCCAAAGCGACGAACGGAGCCACAGGATATGGGTTTGTCATCTACCGCAGCAACAGGCGCGTGGCCCAGGGCTGCGGCCGACTCGGTCTAGCAGAGGTGTTCGACGCTGAGGCTGAAGGGGCGAGGATAGGACTCCGGCGGGCCCTCTTAACCTCCCAAGGCCAACCCATACACATCTGCATCGACAACACCAGTGTCATCCAAGGAATACGGGGCGAGGCCCCAGACTCCTCGCAAGCAGCGGTGCTCGAGATCCAAGCTGCTGCTAGGATATACAACATCCACACCCACTGGGCGCCAGGACACCAGGGGATTAAGGGCAATGAAGAGGCGGACCGGCTAGCCAAGGAGGGCACAGCGCTGCCGGTCCCTCTAGGCCAACTAGCTACGCTCTCCGGGATCAAACGGCTTGGCAGAGAGAGATTACGAAACCAGTACAGACAGTGGTAGGGTAAAGAGGCGACCGAACGGTACACCCAGCTTGGACTGAGGCTACACTTCTCCTGCCCTCCCGAACTCGCCCTACCACGGAGCACCCTTCACCACCTCTTAGCGGCCCGGTCGGGTCACGGGGACTTTGAACACTATCACCGACGCTTTAACCACACCGAAGCCTTGCTAACCTGCTCCTGCGGAGAGGCAAAAGACGTAGACCATCTGGTCTACTGCCCAGCGACCTTGGCGAGGAGGCAGCAGTGGCCCACCCTCTACCCAACTGGTCCGCTCGACCCCATAGGACCTATGGGATCCCTTGAACGATACTTCAAGGGACTAATGACTGACCCAAAAGGCTTTGAGGCCTTCCTCGGCGTGACAAACTTCTTCCGGAAGATCTGCCCACGCTACTAGGGAACGGGCTTCGGCACGGGATCTAGACAGCCAACTCAACCCTCATAGGGAATAGACGGGAAGCAATGAATCTGGGGAACCAGCGGGAACCAGGGACAGATAGAAGGCATAGTAGCCATCAGGCAGGATTTGGAGGACGAAAGGAAGGGCGATGTATGAAGTGCATAGTCCTAGCCCACGGCTCTCCACGCCACATACCCCTCGGGAGGTCTGCGACAAGGGCTCCACCCTTGCCGCCATGGCGTTAAATACAACAACAACAACATTCATACATCGCCCTTCCTTTCGTCCTCCAAATCCTGCCTGATGGCTACTATGCCTTCTATCTGTCCCTGGTTCCCGCTGGTTCCCCAGATTCATTGCTTCCCGTCTATTCCCTATGAGGGTTGAGTTGGCTGTCTAGATCCCGTGCCGAAGCCCGTTCCCTAGTAGCGTGGGCAGATCTTCCGGAAGAAGTTTGTCACGCCGAGGAAGGCCTCAAAGCCTTTTGGGTCAGTCATTAGTCCCTTGAAGTATCGTTCAAGGGATCCCATAGGTCCTATGGGGTCGAGCGGACCAGTTGGGTAGAGGGTGGGCCACTGCTGCCTCCTCGCCAAGGTCGCTGGGCAGTAGACCAGATGGTCTACGTCTTTTGCCTCTCCGCAGGAGCAGGTTAGCAAGGCTTCGGTGTGGTTAAAGCGTCGGTGATAGTGTTCAAAGTCCCCGTGACCCGACCGGGCCGCTAAGAGGTGGTGAAGGGTGCTCCGTGGTAGGGCGAGTTCGGGAGGGCAGGAGAAGTGTAGCCTCAGTCCAAGCTGGGTGTACCGTTCGGTCGCCTCTTTACCCTACCACTGTCTGTACTGGTTTCGTAATCTCTCTCTGCCAAGCCGTTTGATCCCGGAGAGCGTAGCTAGTTGGCCTAGAGGGACCGGCAGCGCTGTGCCCTCCTTGGCTAGCCGGTCCGCCTCTTCATTGCCCTTAATCCCCTGGTGTCCTGGCGCCCAGTGGGTGTGGATGTTGTATATCCTAGCAGCAGCTTGGATCTCGAGCACCGCTGCTTGCGAGGAGTCTGGGGCCTCGCCCCGTATTCCTTGGATGACACTGGTGTTGTCGATGCAGATGTGTATGGGTTGGCCTTGGGAGGTTAAGAGGGCCCGCCGGAGTCCTATCCTCGCCCCTTCAGCCTCAGCGTCGAACACCTCTGCTAGACCGAGTCGGCCGCAGCCCTGGGCCACGCGCCTGTTGCTGCGGTAGATGACAAACCCATATCCTGTGGCTCCGTTCGTCGCTTTGGAGCCATCTGAAAAGACAACCATGTGGCTGTCTGGTACGGTCTTAAGCCAGGCCTGGAAAGCTTTAGCTGCCTCTTTCTTAGTCTGCAGGACTATCAGGTCTTGTGAGCCTGGGAGGTACTGCGGTTGGATGAGTGCTGGTCTCGGGCATTTTGGTGCAAGGTCTGCAGTCCGTTGGAGCTTCGTCTGCTGCCGCCCTCGTTGGGAGAGCCTCGGGACAAGAGGGTGTTGTAGATCAACCTTCTTTAGACGTGCTGCAAAGCGTAGGCGGACTCCTTCTAGAGCCACCTTGCTTGGTGGTAGTCCAGCATCCCTAAGGAGGCTGCGCGTCGGGGTTGTTTTCCAGGCCGGCAGGATAGCCCTTGCTGCCGTTGTGATGGCCCTTTCGAGCTTGATTGCAAGACCCTTCTGGCCTGTACTGACTTCATCTATCGGGAGAGAAACATTGCGGCCGGTATCGATGGCTCTGCCAGGGGCTGGCTTGGTCATGCCTCCATACCAGGTCTCGGCCCCGTACAGGGCGATTGGCAGGACGCAGGAGATCACAGCCTTGCGTACAGCAGCGGCCGGGAGCCCGCCTTTTGTGTTTGTCAGGTGTCTAAGATGTTGGGCCGCCTTCGTCGCCGCAGCCAGCTTTGTTTCAACATGGTGTCGGAAAGAAAGCCTCTTGTCGAACCAGACCCCTAGCCAACGGATGGGCTTCGTTGATGCTACGATTCTAAGGTGTCTCGCCTTAATCTCTGGCAGATCTCTTTGCTGATTATGTTTCCTTGTGAAGTGGATAGCCTCGGACTTCTTTGGGTCAAAAGCGACCTTGTTCTCCGTTCCCCAGTCGAGAATGCGTGTGATCTCCTGGCCGAGGGTCGCAGCATTACTCTCAAGGGAGGGGCCCATAGCCAGAAGGCCGATGTCGTCTGCGTACCCGAACCGGAGCTTCGGGTCTTCTGCTAAGATGTCTGCGATGTAAAGCAGGAAAAGAATAGGAGACAGCGGGGAGCCCTGGGGCAGCCCGCAAGCCAGCGGGAAGTCCTCTGTTGTTGCGTCCTCCAGCCTGACTCTGGCTGTTCGGTTTGAAGCAAAGTGGAATATCAGTTTGGCCAGGCTGTGAGGCCAGCCTTGTTGGCGTAGCCGGACAATCAGCCGGTTCCGAAGGACAGAGTCAAAAGCCCCTTGGACGTCCATCGTCACCAATGTAGCTGTGAGCCCTTTGTCAAGGGCCATTTCGATGTCGTGGGCGAGGCAGGTGGTTAGGTCAACCGCTGACCTGCCAAGTAGAGCCCCTATTTGTTGTGGGCTGGTCACCCCTTCTAGGATGGTAAGGTAGGACATTCTTCTGGCTATCAGCCTCTCGAGACCTTTCCCAAGACAAGATAGTAGGGCTATTGGCCGCCAAGATCCGGCTTTTGAAAAGTCTGTTTTCCCTGCCTTCTGGATCATAGCGACCTCCGCTCTGCGGAAAGGCTGGGGGAAGTAGCCCGTTTGTATGCAAGCTTGGAACAGTTGTCTGACAGGATCAGATATAAGGTCCCAGCAAGCCCGAAGCAGCCGTGTTGTGATCCCGTCGATGCCAGGGGTCGTGGTCTTTGTCAGAGTAGCCTCTCTCAGCTCTTCTCTACTGATGGCATCATGCCAGGGTATCCGTCGTCGAGAGACCGTAGGGACGTCGAACGGGTCTCCTGGCAAGTCATCCTGTGCACTGAACCTCTCTAGGAGGGCTCTTCGGAGTGCTTGGGCTTTACCCTGAGTGTCGTTGATCGTCTGACCCTCCACTACCAGACGGGGGGGCTCTTACCCCTAGGCTAGCCTTTCGCCAGCCCATAATCTTGTAGAGGTCTTGGTCCGAGGTAACTCCTTCGATCTTAGCAGCCCAGTAGGCCCGCTTAGCTTTCCTGACTGTACTCAAGAAGGCCTTCTGCTCTTCGAGGGTAGCAAGGCGTGGGGTCTGCTCTAGTTCTTGGGCTTGTCGGCAGCAGGCCTCGCGGTACGTTCGGTGGGCTTCTGCGCACTCCTCCGTCCACCAAGGGGCCCCTTTCCCATGCTTACCTCGTTTCTTTCCTACAGCCTGGACAGCCGTGGAGAGAAGGTCGGCTAGTCGTTCCGCTTGGGTGTCCAACTCGGCAGGGGTAGGTTCGTCCTGCAGAGTAGGTAAGACTGAGGCTCCTGCTCTGATCAGGTCTCTAAACCGGGGTAGGGCCGAGTCTGCGACTGATAGTGACTGTGGTTGGTCTGTCTGTTGTTGTCGGTGCTTTTGAAGCGGGATCGTTGCGATAATTGCTTGATGATCGGCCCCTGGGTGCAGGTGTGGGCTGACCACTGCGTGTGCGAGGGGAATGTTTGAGAAGGTAAGATCGAGTACATGGCCTTGGGCATGGGTCGCAGTCCCTGTCTCGCCGATGAGTGCCAGGCCGTGGCTATCTGCCCAGTCTGCTATGTCGCCCCCTCTGTTCCTGTTCCTTGATCCAGGCTCCCAGGAGTAATGATGAGCGTTGAGGTCCCCTGCTACAAGGACTCTTTCTGGCGGCCTGTATTCTAGTAGGGTTGTGGTTGTGTGAGATTGTGGGTCTCCTGGTTGTCTGTATACGTTAACCACAGTAGTTGCGTTGTCAACTGTGATCCATAGGATGTCCCTTGTCTGGACGGGCCTCTGCTGCTGGGCCTTCCCCTTCATCCCTTTCCGTATGTAGGTCATGACCCTAGGTCTGGTTTCCCTGTCCTTCCAGAAGTCCACTGGGACGTAGGAGTCAAAACCTGGATGTGTGTTGATTTGCATTTTGTCAACATAGCCTATCCAGGGTTCCTGGACCAGTACAATGTCGATCCGCTCAGCCCAGCAGAGCTCCAGGAAAGCTGTATGTGCTGGCGACTGCTTCCCTACGTTGCACTGAGCTATACGTAGCACCTGCGGAGAGGCCTGCTTCGGCCTACGTCTCCGAGTCGAGTTCCAGGTGGGTGTAGGCATTAGCAACGTTGTAATCCGGTTTCTGAGCTACCCTCTGACTCCTGCTCAAGAGAGGTAGGATAGCGCGGTTAGTCTGGTTAGTCTGGGGAGGACCCTCGGCATCCTCGGGCTCGTCCTCACTCGTGCTGCTACTATCGGTGTCCGTGTCCCCGAGGCACATAATTGAGCTCTCGGAAGGTGTCCTTTTGCGTGGCCGCTTGGAGCCGAGCGGTTGGTCCTGGTCGGAGGGAGGGAGGTCCCCAGGCTGTTGGGTGCTGTTCCGAGAGGCGTTTAGACTGGCCTCATAGAGGGCGTCATAGGCCTTCTGTCCAACCTTGCGGATCCGAGCCCGCTCCTTCCGGTCTGGGAGGGCAGGGATGCCGTTCATCGTCATAGGCCTAGCTGGACAATTCTTGTGGCTAGCCTGGAACGGGCCGCAACAGTTCGCACACTTCGGTTTAGCTGTACAGGGCCCAGTCTCGTGCGAGTCTGAAGGTCTGCTGCAGTTGTTGCAGAGCGGCTGTCGGTTGCAGTAGCTGTTTGAGTGGTAGCCCTGGCAGCCGGGGTCGTGTCTGATGAGCGTCTTCCTCTTCTGAATGAGTTGGGACCTGCTGCTTTGGTTGAACAGTCTGAAGGGCTGTACCTCTGTTAGGAATGAGATCACCCAAGAGACTTCGTTCGTAATGGGGTTCGGCCCAAGGCGGGATTGCCGGGCCCGGGTGGGCTTCAGTCTTGTCTGGGCAAAGACCTCGTCTTCGATCAAGGTGGCTGGGTCCAGGGCGTCCCCATCAACGCTCCACAGTTTGGCTGGGCAGCGCGGGACGACGTAGGTAAACCACTTTATCGGGGTCTCTATCTTGTAAGCCCCTAAGCAGCCCGCTAGTTTTTGCTTGTCCGCGAGGAGGCCTTGCTGGATCTGCTTGTTTGACGGCCTCAGTGAGTATCCGGTCGCAATGTGGTAGATATGAGGGATATCTGCCAGTTGGAGGTCGAAGGTTCGGCAAACTGTCTGGCGGAGGGCAAAGGGAGCGTTCTTTCGGGCAGCCGACAGGCCCTCCTCCGGGATGCGGGCGAAGACCCGGAGGTCCTCTTTCGGTTGAGGTTGGGGCTGGGGTGGGGCCTGGGATCTTGTCTGGGGTCTGGCCTGCGGGCGGGTCGGAGCCCGGTGGGGGTCTGGAGCTGTACCTGGTGCCGAGGCCGTGACGGCGGCCCAGCTCCGGCTCAGTGGCGGAGCATGTTCCTTGTTGATGAGCTTCTTTAGGGCTTGGATCACATAGGCCGTAGCCTCTTTCGCGATCTGCTTCCTGGGGCCCTCAAAGCTGGAGACGACATTATCAACAGACTGCGCGATGGTTAAGAAGACGTCCTTGCGGGCCTCATAGTGCCTGGCCTCCTCGTCCAGGGCGGACAAGACAGAGCCAGTGGCGGTCCTACCAGTGGCTGGAGTTGAGATCGGAGTCCCCTTTGCCGTTGGGGGGGCTGGATTGAAGGTGTTAGGCTGGCTTCCCGCGAGACTGGGCCGGAGTGGCTGAGTCTCGGTATTGCGGCGGCGTTTAGCCCTTGGTGGAGAGGTTGGCTCTGGAGGTGGCCCAGAGCCCCGATCGGGGCCGGCCGGTGAGGCCGGCAGCGGTCCGATGCCCGCCGGAGGCTGTGAGGCCATCGCGGAAGGGCTCCGGAGCAGAGAAGTGAAGAGTTTTCGGCTGTTAAGGATTCTAGTGGTTCATCACCTGATTCACTAACAGCGGATGCCAAGAAAAATTAGGCGAGAGAGAAGTTGGGGCGATGTATGAAGTGCATAGTCCTAGCCCACGGCTCTCCACGCCACATACCCCTCGGGAGGTCTGCGACAAGGGCTCCACCCTTGCCGCCATGGCGTTAAATACAACAACAACAACAACTGGGTCGGCCAAGGAGACTGCGCGGACAACAACTGCAACAACAAGGAGGTAACTTTGAGAACCAACCCCAGCGGCGCCAATTCCAACGAGTGTTTCTGTGAGTACTGGATGGATCGTTGCACAAAGTTACTGCGCTGATACGATGCACGTCTTAGGGTCGAGAAAGAAGTCACTATGTTGCACTCCTAACGACGTGATCTTTGAATCGGGATTGGAAGACGACTTTCACGACGAACTCTGTACTGTGGGAGATCTCCGTCCCGACTGCCAGCCAGACGAATATGCTTCAGACGAGCCAGAAGAGGAAGTATGCCAGGATGACGAAAAACCTGAGCTGCGCCGGGATTCCTTTGATAGTGGCTTCTCCTTCGAGGGGGCTCTATCCATCGAGGAAAGAGCACATACACTGGAAAAGCGAGGCAAAAGGGTAGTCAAGGCAGCTTGGCAGCTTACGTCTGGTGTTCAGCTTAGTCTGCAAATTATTGCCAGATCCTACCCTTCCATTAGATCTCTTTTTCGGTCGAGGAGGGGTCCTGGCCCGTCAAATTTCGTCTTTCGGTACATACATTTCTATGAACCCCCTTTGGTGTTTCTTGCGCGCGAATCTAATTTGACTAACTCATCGATTAGAATGGTCAATGCACGTTTGGGACCAATCGTGGTTGCCCAACATCGCGATTCCCTCAGTTCACTGGAGGGCTACGAGACGGAGCATAACCCAGATGTAAGTGGCTGTTGACGGATGTTTCCAACACGGAACAACTCGCTGACGGAGTTTTGCTACTTAGGTACAGATTTTTCGCGACTTCTTGCAGACAGCGGGCACTGGCATTATGCCTGACGGACAACCCACTAGAAACAACGCTCGCATAGATCCAGAAGACATCGTCAGGATATGGCATTCCGATTCACTCAACGTTGAGTTTCCCAGAACTGGGAACAGTAGATGCCTCAGAACGCCAAACGACTACTTCATGGACCAATTTGGATCGCATGGGAACGTGCTTCCTTTGGTGGCCACTGAGATGAAACTGAATGGAGTCAAATCCCGAATATTCAGAGGCACCAACGTCATTGCGGACACCAGATTTGAAAACCTGATGGACGAAACACTTTCTGGCAATATGACGTCAACAAACACCTTGTTCAACGAGCTTCGAAGCGTACGTATCGGTAGTTTTGTAATTTCGTGGATGATCTCTTGGCTAACAACGCGCCTCCGTCCTCTCGGATAGGTTATTGGCGTGTTTAACTATCTCAACCACGAAGAGCTTCGACCTATACTCAGGCAAAACCAAATGGCCTTGCGGGAGGCGACTAGATTTCTCAGTCGATCGATCCCCTCATTTGGGCCACTAGCGGAGATTTACGACCAGTTTGAACCTAACTGGTACCAACAGCGGGCCACTCGATATCGCAATTGGCTAGAAGAGCGGCTGAACGACATCGAAGAAGGACTTGCCAGGCGCATTGAGATTGGTCAACGGCCAACAAATGCAGTCAGAATCAGTGTGTATATTTTATCACTGAGGAGATATCTATCAGATATCAGAGGACCACCACCGCTGTAGAAAGCAAGCTTTAGACAGTTTGCTCAGGTAGCTAGCTGTGTCGTAGTATGGCGCATAGAATATGAAGAAAGGAAAATACGCGAGATCCGCGTCCAAATTCAAAGCATCTCTGCTTCACGGCACGAGATTTCTGTTCTTAGCAATTCTGCTTTCTCCTTCACCATGATCGAATCCCCCCCCCCCAAAGCCAAACAAAGCCCAGATGCCAAGACCTGACTCCGGCTACTCCGGCATCGATTGATTACCAAGAGGGCTAATGGCGGGCGGCCTCGCGTAATCAGCGTAATCCCAAGGTTGATCCTCATCCCAGTTGCCAGAGAGCTCGCTATAAGTGGCCACCATGGAGAGTGCCCTCGTGTAGAGCCACCCAACATAGTACTTCCTGCTGCCCTCGATCCGTGGATAACCCCATTGATTCTTGGGAACGCCTTTCAGACTAGGCGTCCAGAGGCGATCGACGACAACAAGTACCATCGGCGGTCGACTATAGGGCTGGATCTTCGCAAGGGGTTCTCCCTCGGACTTCTGGAAGGGTTCAAGAGTATCGAGGCACTTCTGGTCGATGTACAGACAGTACCTAAAGAGCATTATCATTTCAACGCTAATGGGCTGCAGGTCGGCTTCGGCAACCTGCTCAGTAACCCATCCGTTAAAGTGTTTCCTGACATCCGTCTTGGAGGCGTTGTCTAGGGTGTCGCGATCCTCAATGATGACCCAGTCGAGGTACTGCTCTAGGAGTTCGTCACGACGAGCGTGCACCAGCTCATCGTGGACGTTCTTCTTGAGTTGCTCGATGTAGCGGTTCCATAGATCATCGTCGTGGTATGCACAGCGATACACGACGAAACCCCAACGGTGATAGCCCGTCCAGATCATGGACCGGAAGAGGAATCTAAGGTCGTCGTGTAGGTAACCGTAGATGATTGGTTCTTGCGGCATCTCGACGAGCGTCCGGGCGCGTGAAGTGTCCATCTTTGGAGAACTTTGATGTGCGAGGCGACTGAACGATGACGAGTTTTGAAAGCCCGATGAGAGGAGTCCAAGGTGAATGGGGCAGAGGGCTAATGGAGGGCGGTATGACCATGGTCTCATGGCGATGGGCGGACGCCGGATATAACGACATCGTAGTCTTGTTCTCAGTAGGCCACTCATGGTTGTAGCTGTGAAATTATCGAGATGCGGGTTTTCCGCGAGGAAGAGGATGGGCAGACGAAGGGGGCAAACAGATTCATAGATCAGCTACAGCCAATTTGTCGGTTTAATATATATTCGCTGTATGCATAAGCTAATGTCTTATGCAATAATGTCATAGGCGGCCGACCACTCGGTTGCTGAGGAAGCTAACTCCCTATGGATACTTTTGCCGAGAATTGCAAGGTCAAACCGGCCCGCGCATCTCTTGGCTGGCAGGCGCCTCTCAAGTGTTCAGATCACCTTCAACGAGCGTTGAGAGGTGTCAAGGCGAGTTGGCCATTACCATTAGATACTCCTCAAGTACGGTATGAATAGCACTCCGGAATATACTAGATACTACTCAAAAACCAAGTCTCGCCAGCTTGAACTGTGTCGCTCTTACCACCGTCACTTGCATGCACGTTGTCGACGCCCACTTCCAAATGCCCCAGACTAGCTTGCAGCTGGCGGCTGAGAATCTAGACCGGGGGGGGTGAGATTGGGTTCGCAGCGATGCGAAGCAGTGCCGAATCCTTCCCATCCTCGGCGGCCAAGCCAAGCCGGTAGGATGCGAAGCTTTGCCCCAGTAAGCGGCAAGAGTGGACCGTACCGAGCGTTTAACTCGCGGCCGATCGGCGACTGGCGTGGTCTCCGAAGTCTACTGCACGCATGGTGAACAATACCTTGAACAACGTGAATTGGGTGTGGGAACCGCAGATCAAAGTGTAGATAGAAGCACCAGTCGGGGACTCAAGAGATTGGGTCTCACCGCAGAAGTGGGTTGAGTCGGGGAAACTCTCGATTTCATGTAAGTGCCATTGGCTCCAAAATCCGGAAACCCTAGACGTTGATTCAAGGGTCGACATCTGCCGGCTTCTGATACGGCGATACCATCGCCCACTTGAAACAATTACGTGCTGCCGGCTCTTCTTATCTTTGCTGTATTGCGACGTCGGTGCAAAAGTCTGGTGTGTCGTACTTTCAATGGGTCCTGACGTGCTCGCGCAGTCTCCTCAGTGATGCGCGAGACATGATAAACTGGAACGGTTGCTGTTATTCCCGTAGAGAACTGGACGTGTTCCAGGACAGCAACACTCATCTTCGCCAGCCGACTTCACCGAAGCCCCTTTTGAAATCATGGCTTCTACTCGCCTGGCCCAGATCTACCGGTCATGTCTCTTCCAGATCATTATCGTCGGGCTCGTGGCCTTTTGCGAGCCCGGCATCTGGACGGCTCTGAACAATCTCGGGGCTGGAGGAAACGCGTCGGTAAGATCCAGCCCCTCTCTGATGAAATAAAGATGTCCCGTAGAGGCAGAGTTGACTCACGCTCCCCTCCCCCCAGCCGTTCCTGAACAACGCCGCCAACGCGCTCAC
Source organism: Colletotrichum lini (assembly GCA_034638275.1). NCBI lineage: Eukaryota > Fungi > Ascomycota > Sordariomycetes > Glomerellales > Glomerellaceae > Colletotrichum > Colletotrichum lini. The sequence goes on from JAWQJV010000006.1 coordinate 1,455,924, forward strand.
GTACGGGCTCATGTCAGTGGGCTGCTTCATCGCCGGCGGCGTCACGAATAAGATCACCGCCAAATGGACCCTCGTCATCGGCGCGGCGTTCTACACGCCCTACGCCGCGGGCCTGTACTGCAACAACCGCTACGGGAACGAGTGGTTCCTGCTGCTCGGGGCCGGGTTCTGCGGTATCGGAGCATCGCTCCTGTGGGCGAGTGAAGCGGCCATCGCCGTCGGCTACCCGGAGGCAGAGAAGAGAGGCCGGTGAGTTTCTACCATCGTAAAGAACCCGTGGACTATGTTTACTGAAGCGCTTGCTAGATATGTGGGAATCTGGATGGGCATTCGTCAGATGGGCCCGCTCGTGGGCGGTGCCATTTCTCTGGCGTTGAACATCAAGACATCCCAGAAGGGCAAGGTCACCTATACGACGTACCTGGGCCTCGTCGCCATCTCCTCGCTCGGAGCGCCTTTGGCCCTGCTGCTATCGCAGCCTCAGAAGGTCGTCAGGACCGATGGCACCAAGATCCCGTACATGCGCAAGACCAACTTCGGCATCGAGGCGCGCGCGATCTGGAAGCAGCTGAAGAACAAGTACATGCTGCTGCTCATCCCCGTCTTCCTGGCCGGGCAGTTCGGCACGACGTACCAAGGAAATTACCTCACGAGTGCGTGCCTATACATTCTTGAGTGAGCCTAAAAGTCCCTTGCTGACCCGGTGCACACATAGCGTACTTCACCGTCCGGTCCAGGGCCCTAGCGTCGTTCCTCACGGCCGTCGTCGGCGCCTCCGCTAACATCATCACCGGCGCGATCCTGGACATGAAGCGGTTCGAGCGGCCCGCCAAGTCCAAGGCGGTGTACCTCATCGTGCTGACCTTCGTGACGGCGGCCTGGACGTGGAACGCCGTCATCGAGACGCGGCTCTCGTCCATGGCGGAGCCGCCGTCGTTCGATCTCGGCGACGGCGCCTTCTTCAACTCGGCCTTCACGGTGTACATGTTCTTCAAGTTCTTCTACGAGATGCTGCAGACGTACATCTACTGGCTCATGGCGGAGATCAAGGGCGCGCAGGGGGACGGCGACATCGCGCGCACGACGGGCATCCTGCGGTCGTGGGAGAGCATCGGCAGCACCATCGCGTACGCGGTGGGGGCGACGCACTGGCCGAACAAGAACCAGATGATCCTCGGCTTCTCGCTGTGGGCCGTGACGATCCCGTTCACGCTGCTCGCCGTGTTCGGCGACTGGAACCAGGCCGGCGGGGATGGTGCAGCCGAGGCGACGGACGAGACGGAGAGCGATCTCGAGAGGGTGGCGGTGCAGGGCAAGAGGGATGCGGCGTGAGGGTGTGAGTCCGTCAGTTCATAGCATGGTTGAAGGTTGGACTCGAGAAGCTGAGTTGAAGCAGAAGGTAAAAGCCAGGTGACATTATTTAGGGATGTCTTCGACCAAGAGATGAGCTCAGCGTTGTTACTGAAGATTCGTTTTCAAGCCCAGTGTATTTTGACAGTGAGTATGGGGTTTGGACTTTCAAATCAGCGTGTCTTTCCTAGGTTGCTTGTCAATAACGATGAACAACCTTCCTAAGAACCTATGAGTTGAGACAACTTATATATGAGAATTTAGGCTCTCGTTGCAATATGCAGAATTTCTGCCAACTCGAAACTCTAATACTAAACATCTGAGTTGTTAATATGCAGCGTGTGTGACTGCTTGGTTGCAGGCATTGCTTGTAAGGTTATGGTCAACTGGTTGTGCAGTAGGTAAAGAAGACGCCTAGACGTCGGATCTAGTCTTTCTTGTTGTGTGTGTTATTGGGGACACTAGGCCAAAGGTTCTCACAAACGACTATCGAAAGCGGACAGGCCAAAACACAGCCAAGGACCAACCTGTGCCTACACGAGTCGCGTAAATTTGGTGGGCATTGGAACATACGTACAGAGGCCTGCCGTTTTGATTGTGGTGATGTAAGTGTAAGCAAGAAAGCAACCACCGTGGTGTAACGAACAGATTAACCAGTTTGTGTTTACCTTCGAAATCAGCTACTGTAGAGTAAGGCAAGGCTAGGATTGCCGGGTTCGTAGCATAAACAGCTACTCCGTCAACTCCCAAGTCATTCCAGCAGCGGGACACAACTGGAAGCAGATGGAAGCTGGCATGCGGTTGCCATGGCTGCGAAAACCCACTTCCTTCTAGAAAATTTCGACGGCCAGAAAGAAAATTTGAATTCCTGCGTGGGGGGAAGAGGGGGGGGGGGGGTTGGACGGACGGGGTTGACGGCAGCGGGGACCGGTATTCCCGATAGGGACCACAGCCGGATCGGGGCAAGGCAAGTCGTGACGCCATTTGACGTAGTGCGTTTCTGATTGTCTCTCCCTCTCCCTCTCTCTCTCGCCGTCAGTTATCAACGAACGAAGGGTTGCTAGAATGAGTGAGAGAGAGACTGGAGCCCAGGAAGTCGTTATCGAGGTTGCAGAGTGAACTGGTCACGGCCAGTGATGAGTTAGGGGAACTTATATGTGACGGAATGGAAAACAAGAGCACACAGGAAGGGGTTTCGTCCAAAGTTCCGATTCCCAGAAATGGTGTACCAATACCATACCTACCTAGGCAGCTCAGGGTAGCTAGGTAACTTCCCGGTAACTATGAGCATCGATGCTGTCAGTGCTCCCCACATCGCAAGGCCTAATTCATCGCCGAACTCTATGTCACCGGCCCTGTTCTCTCGGGCGCCCGACTATTGCGTCTGTCTTGCTTCCAACTCCTTTCATCTACACAGTGACGAGTCTCTGGAACCACATTTTCACCGCCACCAAAAACGCAACAAAACACACACTCACACATTTCTCACACACACACACAATCTATCATGGCCCAGGATCCCCCCACCGAGATGCGCCGCTGGCAGGTCGCCTCCCCCGGCGCCTTCATCCGGGACCTCGCCCTCGTCACCGTCCCGACGCCCGCCGCCTCCTCGCTCAAGGCCAACCAGGTCCTCGTCCAAGTCATCGCTGCGGGCATCAACCCGGCCGACTACAAGTTCCCGGACCTCGGCCTTGTCGCCAAGGCCATCATCTCCTTCCCCAGGTGCCCCGGCATGGACTTCGCCGGCCGCGCCGTCGCCGTCGGCCCCGCCATCACCGACATCGCCCCGGGAGACCTCGTCGTCGGCCGCCTTGACCCGATGTCCGCCCAGGGTTCGCTGAGCGAGTACGCCATCGCCAACCGCGACGGAATCGCCTCCATCCCCACCGCCGGCGCCGCCCCTGTCGACCTCGAGCAGGCCGCCGCCCTCGGCACCGCCGCCCTCACCGCCTACCAGACTATTGTCCCCTACGTCAAGGCCGGCGACAAGGTCTTCATCAACGGCGGCTCCGGCGGCACCGGCACCTACGGCATCCAGATCGCAAAGGCCGTCGGCTGCCACGTCACCGTCTCGTGCTCCACGGCCAAGGCCGACCTGTGCCGCTCCCTCGGCGCCGACGACGTCATCGACTACAAGACGGCCGACGTCGTCGCCGACCTGCGCGCCCGCGGCAAGGTCTTCGCCGTCGTCGTCGACAACGTCGGCAACTCGCCGCCGAACCTGTTCAAGGCCTCCGACGACTTCCTCCTGCCCGAGGGCCACTTCAAGTTCGTCGGCGGCGCCGTCTCGCTCGCGCAGGCCAAGAGCCTCGTGCCGGGCCTGCTGCTGCCCGCGTTCCTCGGTGGCGCGAAGCACAAGCTCGAGGTGTTCATCACCAAGAACTCGCACGAGGACCTGGCGCAGATCGCCGCCTGGGTGGCCGAGGGCAAGGTCCGGACCGTCGTCGATTCGACCTTTGAGTTCGAGGACGCCGTCAAGGCCTACGAGAAGCTTAAGCAGGGGTCGGCCGCCGGCAAGATTATCGTGCGCGTCGCGAAGAAGGCCTGATTTTGGTGTTTGGTTCCCATCTCCTTTTACTCGGGGAGAAGTCGAGCGGGAGAAGAGGAGGTTGTGTGATTTATACGAATGGACAGACGGACGGAGGGACTGACTAACTGTATGATTCAGCGGGGGGGGGCTTGTTGTTTCTTTAGGGCGTTTGTTTTTCTTGAAAGTGGTCTCCTTTTTCACTACAAATATCGGCAACAGCATCAGTCGAATTACGAAATTGACGTCAGATAATAGCATCCGTTCCACAGCCATGTGTCGGTGACAATTGACTCCTTTTGGGACGGTGAGCACTAATGTACGCACTAAGTCAACATACCCACTTTTGGAACACCCCCTCATTTGGAACACCCAGAATGAAGCTATCCCCAACATCACCACCATCTTCAATTAATTATTGACTAGGCCTAGATGCCACCACAATACAGCTTTCAGCTTCACTAGGGGTATCAGAGTCGCTGGATTCATCTGTGATATCCTCTTTTTCGCCAGCCTCAATCTGAGCCTTCTGGATGTCCTCAATATTGGCGAACTTGGTGTTTGGGTCGATCTGGACTGTCCTTCTTTTCCTTGCTGCAGTATTGGTGACTTGGGCCTGCAGGAGCTCCAGCTTATGCTGGGCAGTAGCCAGCTCATAGGCCTGCTCGCTGAAGCCTTTTTTCACCTTCCTGAATAGAAGGCGTTGAGTGAAGGCATCATTCTCTAGCTCTGTGAATAGCTTCAACTGCCCAGCCAGATCCTTCATCTTCCTTGGCGTCGACCATGCCACTGCAGATGACGCAGATACCCATCCTTCAGCTTCCTTGCCTCCAGACTGCCCTTTGCTGACCTGATCAGATGATCCTGATGCTGCTGGTGTTGATGGGAGCAGTAGGGAGCTCATTAGAGGCTTCGCCATAGAGACAGGCCATAACCCTGTCCATTTCCAACCACTTCTGATGTTCTGCATCGTCATACCTGCAGTACGAGCCTTCTGATAACAGCCTATGAAGTTCCTTTTGCCTACAATAGTAGAGTCATTCCACTGACTAAGGTATCCAAGCTCCTTCCTATAGGCTGCCTTTACAGGGCTGAAGACTGACTGGTCAAGTGGCTGGAGCACATGGGAGGTATGTGGTGGTAGGAACAATAGATGGATGTTATTAATATAGCAGAGCCACATAAATTCCGTCGTTGTGTGACTCCCATGGCCATCAACAACCAGCAGTCTAGCCTCCTCCTTGCCCTCCTGGCCCTCCTTGCCCTGGGAGGCAGTCTGAGGGATAGTCTGAGGGATGAAGACCTTCTGCAGCCATTCAACTGCAGTGTCGTCTGTAGTCCATCCATTCTCTGTTGCAGTGAACTGCCATCCTTCATAAGGGCTAAGGTCTAGAGGAAACCACTGCTGCTGGACTGTCTTGCCCTTATATATAATAAGGGGATCAAGGGCATAGCCCAGGGCAGAGATGCATTCGATGATGGATACCCATGCCCTTGATCCAGGCTGTTTCTTGCGTACAGACTTCGTCTCAGCCATCCCCAGCACCAGCCCATTAGATCCCTGGCCCTCAAGGATACCAGTCTCATCCATGTTGTATCTATTGGATGGTTTAATGCCCTTAACCTCTGGTATGGCAAGGAGTTTGAACCAGTCCCTGATAACCTCAGTAGATGCTCCATTAACACGTCTAGAGTCAATAAGGCGACTTCTCTGGACCTTGATAGATGGGTTTCTCTTTAGAAAGGCATGGATCCAGCCCTTTCCTATAGGCTCCTTGTCCCCCATAGCACAGAGGATTCGTTCTGCAAATGCCCTCACTTGTTGATGGGTTGGGGCAACACCAAGGGCATGCTGGATTCGCACCCATTCAGCCAACTTAGCCTCCTGGTCAGGGGAAAGCCTCTGAAGGTCTGAAAATGCTGCTGCCCTTGCCTGGGTGCCTGTGAGACGGTTGTGGAGGGTGGTAATTGGGATGCCATATTCGCGGGCTGCCTTCCTTAGGCTTTGGCCGTCTGAAACAGCCTGGATTGCCTGATTGACTTCATACTCAGTATACTGGGCCATAAGGCAGGAATAAAGGTCCTCTGAAAAAATGAGGTTATTTGCATAAGGTATGAAATTGTTGTGATAGTTCGAAGTTGGAGGAAGTAGGAGGCTGGTGGTGGGGTTGAGGCATTTTTAGGTGTTCCAAATGAGGGGGTGTTCCAAAAGTGGGTATGTTGACTTATTCTAGCTTGGGCCCGTTCCCCTGCCCACTTCCGTATCTGACATTGTCATCGAGCACGAGCCAAGAACCCGGTTCATCTCATCATCCTGCCATCTGGTGGTGCCCGGACGAGCATAAACAAACTGGGCGTGCACCCGCACCGCCGCAGCCGCTATCACATAATCATCGACCAGCAGCAATGTGCCTCTGATCCTTCGTCCACAACGATCGTGTGCCGAGCTGCCGAACCTCATGCCAAGGGGTAAGACAAATTATACGTCTCAAGTCCGGCTTAGAAAGGACCTCATCGACGTAAGGCGACGGAGACTGATAAACACACACACACACACATACACACACATGAACAGTCACGTCATGAGAGCGTAGTCAGTTCAACATCAGAGATACTGATTTGAGGTATGGTTTGAAATGGGTTGTGCATTTGCGGGTATCTTCTAAGTTTATACAAAATGAGTGTAACGACCATGAACCGTGAGTCGTGTTTCTCGCATATGACAGCATGACTGCGATAGGGGGGGGGGGGGGGGGTTCACGATGGGCCGAGTTGGGCACTTGTGCCGCCTGTAGCAACCGGGCAGCCACTCCGTGCCGCCGCCTTGGTTATCCTAGACGTATACCAGGCAGACACGGAAAGATTCGACCTTGTCCAAGGCGAAACCGTGATATCCTGCCCGGAGGCAAAGGGCTGTCTGATGAAGACGTCGGACTGATGGTCTGATTGACCTTTCGATATAGGGGACAGCACTCGCCAATCGGGGCAGAGTTTTTGTCGTGGCTTCGCTGTTCCGGAGCCTCTCAGACAAATCCAACACCACGAGATTGGTGTTTTTGCCAGACTTCTTTCGAGAACTTGGATTGCAGTAATTGTAAAAGGTGTATGGCCTCGTCGGTCCGACCAATCCTCGTCAAGAAGCCAACGGCATCCATGCCCATGCAGATTATCCTCGTGACCAGGTGTTTGTTGGACTCGAAGGTGGTCAAAGACTGGCCTTGAATGAAGCGCAGAGCACGTTCATAGCTGGGGCTGGTGGGATGATGCAGAGCCAAGTGAGCGCGGTCCAGCCGCAACGGTTTTTGGATGTGGTTGGCGGTCTCGACGTACGACTCGAATAGTGCAAACGAAGGCGGCGGCCTCTTCCATGCGTCAACGGTCGACTGCCAGGAGAGCAGGCGCCAAGGACGCAGCAGAATTTGAGGCAACTGGGGATCCGCCTTCCATGTCGCGTCCGCTCTGAGTATCGTCGAGAAGGCCGTGTCGAGGTTACTGTCGACGTGTGACTTGTCTAATACCAAGCTGGTGATCAGGGATTCCACAGTCTTGATGTTCTCCTCTTTCGGGCCTTTGCCTCGAACCATCCGGTCAGCCCACCCCCATGCCACCTCCTCGAGCCCCTCGGCGACCATGAATGGTATGAGCTCCGAGACGAAGCGACGATCTGTGAGAAAGTCGAGTGTCCGTTCGGCGCCAGATGATCTGAGCCACTGAATGACCCTTAGGCCTGTCGAGGATGCCCGCATGGCGTCCTGAACCGAAAGAGCGCTCGACTGCAGGATTTTCTCACGCTTTGTCCGCAGGCAGCCAGTCGCCGCCTTTCTCGTCATCATGCCGCGCGATACGGCCTCGTCGAAAACGTCCATTGGGTCTCGAGGGTTGGGGAGCGCCGCATTGTCGGGCTGGATATTGCTCTTGAACAGCGGGTTGGAGAGAATGGCGCGAAGATGTCGGTCCGTCGGTCGGCGGTGCTCGTTATGAGAGGCGGAACCTTGTTTGGAAGCTGTCTTGGAGGCGGAGGACTCGGCATTTTCGGGGCCATAGCCATGCTCTCTATCGAGGTTCTGGCGGAAGGAAGTCTTTAGGACGTTGAGAAGCTTCTTCGACTCCTTTGAAGAGAGCGGCAAGGGCTGATGGATCGAGGGGATGGCATATTTGATCGCACTGAGCGACTTGGTGGTGAACATGGCCGGGAACGTGGTGGGATTCGAGGAGGGAGAAAAGAAATAACGGCGCTGGTGGCCTTTCGTGATGTCGTAGCAGTAGGAACAGAGCTGCAATGCGGAGCACCTTGAAAACGTGTTTGCCGCAGTTGTCAGATTTGGGAGGATTGGCAGTCTCGCCGACGAGCAGTTGGTGGTGGTGTGCCGGGGTGGTGCTTTCAGTAACCCAGGCTGAACCGAATACGCATCATCGTCGAGCCGTGGAGTGATGTTGCCCGCTGGACTCGTGCCACTCAGGGTCATGTGATCCTAGAATGCGGAGTCAAGCTGTTCACACCTCAGGCTGCAACAAGTTGGCACCGGGCCTAAGGTACGTAGCGACAACGCTCAGAACTCCAAGAGCAAAATGGCGACTCGTTCTTCCGTTACCGAAGGAGCAGAAGTAATGTCCCATGTACACGGTACGCCCACACAAACTCTTAATGCTGTATTTGATCAATGCGACATTAGATCTTGCTTGTATCGACTACCTCTCAGCGCACATTCGCATGAATCGTATCGGCGAGAGACCGGGGTTGGTTTGGTGTGACGTGACGAATACAGCCTCGTGACCAACGACCAGGGAGCTCCGTCCAAGAGGAAGCCGAGGAGCAACTTGAACATCCATTCATTCTGTTAGAACAGAAAGATGCCACCCCCGGCCATTGCTCCAAGGCCAGACCGGCGATGGTGACGCACAAACCATCTCGGCCGAGGTAGTCGCGCAGAGGAAAGGGGGCGTGACGGCCAAGGCACAACGGCATTCTTGTCCCTAACCTGCATTGACGACAGGTATCTGGAAGCGGTTGGTATCGTAGTGCCCCCCAGCTTGCAGCATTCTTGGCTCACGTTCTGGCATCAAAGCTGGCTATAACATACTGAAGCGACTCCATTCATCGGATTCGTCTGCCTCGTAGCTATTGTTTGTCGTTACCTAGACGATACCCGGTAGAACGGGTACTTTGCTCAGTTACAATGCTAGGTGTGAGCTGACAACCTACTCCCTCAATGCCTACCTCCGCATCTATCCTAAGATCAAGGCAGAGAGGACGTGACTGCGTCGTTCTCTTGCCTCATCGCATGGAAAGAACGGCTAGGGAATGGCCCCAAGTCAGGTACCTGCCTTAGATACCTTTGGCAGACGGCGCACGCCAGAGCTCGCTCAGGTACGTGTGGGTACTTGCCATCTGGCCCTTTGACGTGGCAAACACTTGTATTGCTACCTCGCTCAGCCCGACGATTGTGGCAGTGGATCTGCATGGGTCCGCTGAAAGCTCTAGACGCTAGCCTGATGCGGCCGAGTGGGAGTCGTCATTCGCTGCAGGCGGTCGCTCAGACCAGAAAAACCATACAGCAGGAGTGACTGGCGACACAAAAACCACGGCGCAAAAAATAGGAAAAATCGAGCAGCAATTGAGAAACAGGTACTTGGCAGGTACAGGTACCACTCCGTCCACCCTCACCTCAATCATCTGCCTGCTCTCATCTCACCTCAGCTTGGGTAGGTAGGAAAGGTGCATTGCATCCTACTCCCTGGATTTGGATCAGTGGGACGGGGACAGACCCTTGGGCTGATGAAGCTCGAAGATAAGAGAAATCAAGATAAGTTAAAGAGGAAGGAGGAGATCTAAGAAGGATGGGATCTTCAAAAAGAGAAGTAAAAGGAGAGAGACTCTCACTTCACTTGACTTCTACATGAGCACCTTCTGTTGCTGTCCAATAACACAGTACATGCCTGCAATACAGTCCGTACTGGTACAGGCAACCACCGTGTCTCTCTCCACACTCCCAGGCCTTGCGACCCTCTGTGGCCCAATTGACTGGTGCCACTCAGGTCAGGCTTACTGCTGCTACTGGTGCAGGTGCTGCCGATAGCCTTCTCTTCCTGGTGCCACCAAGCAAGCCAAACCACCTGACGCTTGTCGCTTGTCACTGTGTAGTGCCTCATCCTGGCGCTGCTGCTGCTGCTGCTGCTGCTGCTAGCTAGTACTGCTACCTCTACCGGCACTGGTACCGGTACCTCGCCTGCCAGCACACATAGGTACCTGCCTGGCAAAAACCTCCCTTTGAACTGAACTTTTCCCCAGTTCCCTTTTTGCCTTTGCTTCCTTTGCTGCACCTCCACCTCCACCTGCACCTGCCTCTCTGCCTCAGCACAGCACAAACATTCCACCTCCCTCTACCATCCACACCTCATTCTTCTCTCCCACCAACTTCCACCACCAACCTCACTTTGTCTCGTCTCGTCAGCCACGACCACGACGACGTCGTCTCTCTCCCACTTTGCGGCACCCTTTTCTTTTCCTATTCTTTTTTTTCTTCCCCTCCCCCTCCTCCATCGGCCTGAGTTCCGCAAAGCGCAACCAAACCAACCCCCCCACCAAAAGCTGTCGTGTCGATACGGGCAGTCAAATAATTGATCCCTCCATTTTTTTCCCATCGTGGAAAACCCCTCCCCTCATACAAAACAAAGCCCAGCAATGTCTGAGGTACAGACTCGGCCTGCCGCCTCGCGCGGCAGAGGTTCTGGACGCGGTGGAAGAGGTGGCTTCGCAAGCCGGGGCGGTCGCACTTCTGGCAGACCCAATGGCGATAAGTTCGACTCCAAGATCGATGCCGACGATGCGACTGCATTTGAGGACCAGGGCGAGCTCGGCGAGCTGAAGAAGCAGTACGGATCTAAGGCGCCCCTTATCAAGGAGCTCTTCCCCGATTGGTCTGAGCAGGACATTCTCTACGCGCTGCAAGAGACGGACGGCGACGAGAACCTCGCCGTCACCCGCATTGCTGAAGGTACGTCGGCGCACTCACGCCTCACTTTCCCTCCTCTGCTTGCCATCAACCCTTGGGTGCGACGGCTCTCAGACCTCGCCTGTCATCACTCGCTTGTTCGAGCACACAACATCCTTTCGCCAATCGGGCTTTGGCTAATTTTTCCCCCTTGCTTTTAGGCACCATTTCTCAATGGGGCGAGGTGACGAAGAAGGCCCCCCGCTCCAAGGCTAAGGACTCCACGACCGCAGCCTCGAACATCGACTCATCCAGCGCCAGACCCACCCGTGGTGGTCGCAGCAATGTCGCCGAGGCTGGTCGCGGCCGCGGAAGGAACACCGAGAGAGGAGGCCGTGGTGGTCAGGGCAGGCCCTCAAACACAGCAGCTCCCAACGGCACCCGGCATACCAAGGACAACGCTCAGCCGCTCTCTGTTCCCACCGAGGAGTCGAACGCGTGGGATACCCCCAAGTTGGACTTTAAGGACGCTCCCGCCGAGGACCCCTGGGCTCCCAAGGAGACCACTGAGAAGCCTGCGGCTTCTGCTGCCGCCCCCGCTGCCGCCGCGACCGAGGCTTCCAAGTCCGCTGCCCCGGCTCCCAAGACGTGGGCTAGCATGCTCCGTCAAGTCGCTGTGCCCAAGCCCGCCGCCCCTAAGCCCCCCAAGCAGGAGCCCGCCCCCAAGCCCGCCGAACCCATCGAACCTTTGCCTCCCGTCGTCCCCGCCGCCGAACCCACGCCCGAACCTGAGACCGAACCCGAGGCCCAGCCCGAGCCCGCTACCGAACTCCCCGCCGAGCCAGTCCATGAAGAACCAGCCCCTGCAGAAGTACCAACCGTCATCGAACCCGAAGTGGTTTTGCCGCCTTCCAAGGACCAACTTACTGAGACGAATCTTGAACAGGTAGTCGACGAATCGCATCCTCCTGCGACTGCTACCGTCGCGAGCACTGCCGCCGATTCTTGGGATCCTCGCCACAACGCCGCCAGCGCTACCGCGACTCCTCTCTCGGCTTCGCAACAGCAACACCAGCCCATCCGCCCTGCTGTCCCCACCTCCAACAGCGGATTCGCCGCTTCCGCCATCAAGGCCACCACCGAGCGAGGATCCCGTACCCCGAGCTACCAGCGCCGCGTCCTCGACCAGGAGGAAGCCGTGCGCATGCCCGGCAACCGCGAGGTTGACCGCGCCGCTGTCCAGTTTGGTGCCTTCAGCCTGAACGAGGACGATGACATTGATGGTGACCGTGAGGAGCCTGAGACTAGAACTCAGCCTCCTGCTGACTCTCCCGTTGCCCATCCTCGCACTTCCCTGCCTCCTGCTCCTCAGCAGGCTCCCGTCCCTGAGGCCATCGGCACCCAGAAGCCTGCTCCTGGCCTGCCCCCTCCTGCTGCCGCTGCTGCTGCCACGCCCACCGGTATAAACGCTTCGACTAGCAACGTCACCGACTTTGCTAATGCTCCCTATTCAGGACCCGCCGGAGGTGCCATCCCTCAGGCTCCCGCTTCTCAGGGTACGTTTAACGACGAACCATCGCCGCAGCCTTGTCTTCCGCTGACTGACCCACCTCTAGTCCCTCAGTCGGCTGCCGCCCCGGCCCAGCCTTATTCCCGCTTCGGACAGACCGGTCCTCAGGAGCCATCTTCGTTCCCTCAGAAGTCGATCGATCCCTTCACTCAGCAGCCGAACCAGCCCTCGGCTTCGCAGAACCAGTTCGACAGCTTCCCCAACCAGCCGTCGCAGCAGAACCAGCAGCCTGGCGGGGCCTTCAGCTCTGCGCCCAGCGAATACTCTTCCTACTATACCGCCGACCAACAGAACCGTCCTCCTTACAACTACTACAACCAGCCCTACGGTCAGCAGGGCGCCCAGGCCCACCAGGACAGCCTGTCTTCCCAGCAGCGATCTTTCGGCGGCTACAATGCTTCGCAGGCTGATAACCTCAGTCAATACCCTCAAAGCGGCGGGCTCCAGAACCAGTCCCGCTACGGAGGCGTCACGAACGACGCACAGAACAGTGGACACACCACCCCGAACCCTACCGCCCAGAGCCAGCAGGCAGCCAGCCAGGCCTCGCAGCCCCAGTCCCACGGCCAGCAGAGCTACCCCTACAACAACCACCCCTACTACAACAACGCCTACTACTCGAACTACATGAACTACGGCCACTACGGCCAGGGTGGATACGGAGGCGGTCCCTACGGCAAGGGCGGTGTCTACGGCCACCCCTACGGCATGTCGCCCCAGGGTCCCTATGATCACGCGTCCTCCCCTGCCGCTGGCTTCGCTCAATCGTCTCTGCACCGTGCCGACAGCGGCCTGAGCTCCGGCCTCGGCGGCGACTTTGGCCGCGCCGGTTCCGCCCAGTCTGGCAACCAGCCCGGTCTCGCCGGCAGCGGCTTCGGTGGTGTTCAGGACACCTACGGCCGCGGCTCTTCCTCGTTCCAGAGCCCAGCCGGTCAAGGATTCAACAGCGCTGCTCAGCCCAACAACACCGGTTCAGCCAACGACGACTTGAAGCCTTTCGGCGACAGCAAGCCTGGCGCGGGCCCCTCGCCTTCGCTCGGGGGTGCGCGCCCCGGCTCGGCCACGAACACGGCCTCTGGTCAGACTGGTCTGCCCCCGCCCCAGTCGGGTTCCCAGATGAGTGGCTACGGCGGCTACCCCAGCCACCTCCAGGGACACGGTCTCCACGGAAGCAGCGGCTACGGCATGGGAGGAGCCACTAGCGGCCAGCACGGCAGCGCCCCGTTCGGCTCATACGGCCAACAGGGTGCGTACGGCAGCGGATACTACGGCAGCGGCAACCAGCAACAGCGCGGCGGTTGGGGCGGAAACTACCACTAGGAGGGTGGCAGTCGACGGCCATCTCACTCACGCCACTACGACATGAGACGAGGTGGCTAGACATCGGTGCCCACGAATACGTCGCCCGGCTTTTTTGCGCTTTTATCGGCAAACGAACGAAACGTTCTTTGGACCTGCAGGTGGTTTTATTTTAAACTGCAGGCGGCAAGGATAATTCATGCGGTCTCTTTCTGCGGGGAAACTTTCTTCTCTCTACTCATTACCTAAGTCTATGGTCTTGGAGCGTGTACGATCTATCAAAAAAAAGAATCAGGGAGGGGAAACACATTCGGATATGGTCACCGGCCGCGACGGAATCGTGTTTTTTGTTTTCTTTCAGGCTTGCTCAAGAATGATAGCCGACGGCGTGGTGGTATGCGGCCTTGAAAATTCAACTGAAATGACAGATGGAACGGATCCGGTGGCGAGGTTGGTCGTTGATCGTTGCCCGATGGAGGGCCGATTCCTGAGATTGAACTCCTTGGAAAGGAGCATGATTGCCAATGAAGAACCTTTGGCCCATGACTCTGCTGCTTTCTGTTTCAATGTGATTTGTGATTTGTGATTTGCTTGATGTGCTGAAACATGTTTGCTGGATTGAGGATTCTGTGTCACCTCAATCAAAGTTTCCTTTGGGCGTCAAGCGTACAGAGTTTGATTGATCTCTTGTTGATTGGCCAGAGAGTTGTTGCGGTCCTCATGACATTGATAACCAATGTCTCCCCGACGTCTCAACTTGTGATTGGTTAGAGCGATTTCTAGCAGTCCTACTCATGGTTCAAAGCGACTAATTACAGTGATGTTATAAGTGAAGCCCACCCAGCCTGTTATCACATGCTTGTGTAGTCAGTAAGGAAGAGCTATCGCTTGACATACACGACCAATACACGACCAATTAACTATCCCTTGCAGATAGGGAGTCCCCCCAAAAGGTGTGTGGCACACTAGTCCTACCCCCCAAACGCTATGCCCTCCTTTGAGTCTTCTACTGCTATCCTGTTAGGCTTCTTCTCTTGTAGTCTGTCTACTCATTGTTGTGTGCGCGTGTGTATGTATGTGTGTATGTGTTTACATGTTCATCATTGTATTGAGTCGAGGTCGGGGAAAGAAAAGACAAACACAGAACAACATAAACACGAAGCAAGTGGGGACAGTCAAACGCTGTCATCAAATCGTGTCTCATCGTAAGGCAGTAAGCCCTCTGGCCCTATCCTACCTCGAATCATGGTGACTCGTCTTCTCCTCCCGTTGTAACTGGTACCTTGTAACGCCCCATCCCGCATGAAAATCCGGGTATTGTCCCTTTTCACATATACCAATCCTCCAGGAGCCAAACCAAACGCCAAACCTAAGCCCTCGCCTAATTCACAATTCTCCAGTGATCCTCCTCAACCACACCATGAGACGGCCCAGCGGCCGAGCTCAGTCGGGGCGCACATTCGCTCCATATCGTCCTCTCGGAGGGCCAGGAGCACCTCCCAGGGCGCCTCGCCCTTGGTGATGCCGCGGCGCTGCATAATGTTCATGCTGCCTTCGTTGGCCGACCACGTCTTGCGGACGTAGTCCGCCTTCCCCGCGGTACCGGGGATGTGAAAGTCGACGTCGGCACCCATGTGCGTCCAGACGCTGCAGCCCAGGCCGGCGTGGTCGGGTCTCAGGGCTCGGCGGAAGGCGACGCCCTCGGCGGTCGGGTCGACGAAGGAGGCGGCGAGGGCGATACGCGATGGGATGTAGCCGGGCGCAGACACTTGGTTGACGGCCTGCCGGATAAGCCAGGCAGCAGCAATGATTGCGGGTGTGGAGTCCGCGTCCATGGTGTCATGGTACTGGATGAGGTCTGCCACGGTGGTGCTGGCGCTTGTTTGAGTGTACAAATTGCCCCATGAGTCGGCGGAGAAGGCTGGGGACAGACGGAGGCGGGCGTCTGCTGCTGTGGTGAAGGAGGTCTTGTCATCCAGGGCAAGGTGTTCGAGGCGTGCTCGGGTGGTGTGGACCCAGACGAGGGCGGAGAGGGTGTCAACCACGGATACAAAGGCGTCCGGGCCATACTGAAGGCGGAGCTTTGTGAGGGCCTGTTCATGGAGAGTTCTGAGGGTCAAGTTCTGAATCTTGAAGAGAAGACAGACTGCTTCAGGGGTCTTGGCCACCTGGGCCACAGTGAGCCTGTTCATGCCAGCTACGAGGTCTGTTTCCTTTGTGAAGTTGTACTCGGGGAAGACCGCGCCCTTAATGTTGGCTCCCTTGTACTGCTCCATGCTGGGTCTTTCTAAATAAAAAAACACAGTTAGCCTTTGTGAACCATACGCGAGAAAAGAGGTGGAAACTCAGGGGTGACACTTACTTGCAAGCTCCCCGAGAAAGATGCCTGGGACAACCATCCAGCCGTTTCCAAAGAACTCCAGAAAAGTCTTGATGAACCCACCATCGAATATGGCATGATGGGTTGAGAAGCAGAGGATCAGCCCGCCTTTGTCAACTCTAGTAACTTTGAGTGTGATGGGAGGACACGATTCTCCAGGCTTGGGGTGGTCGGGGGAAAGCGAGAGGATGTCCTTGTCCATGGCGGAGGGGGGCATGTCTAGCTCCTTGAGCTCCTCGTAGTTGAAGCCCCAGAGACCTCGGCAGAACTCGTAGGCAAAGAGGTCGGGCCTCTGGAGGGGGTCGCTCCGGTTTTCATCGAGGTCGTAGGAGAGCTCAAGCTGGTTCAGCTGGGTCGGGTTGGCGGCAGGCCGAATCTGGCCGGCCAGGAAGGGCCACCGCATGAGAGAGAGCTGGAAGCGGATGGCGATGCGGCAGAGGGCCTTGTTGATGTCGAAGCTGCTGTCCACGTCAAAGACGAAGACCGATCGGACGTAGATGCGAGGCGCGATCTGGTCCAGGGGCCCAAGGGTGATTGGGGGGACAGTGGTGATGCTAGCCATTTTTGTCTTCGTGCAAAGGCAATAGGAGAAGATGGCTTCCTTAAGTTGACACAGTGGAGGGTAGAGAAACGAAACGCGGTTGGTGTTGATGGACTTAGTGGATTCGGGCGAGGGCGAGGTTGATGGGTTGAGAAGAGGAGTGTGTCGAAAGGAGTTGATTTGAGAAGAAGAGGGCGGCTGAAGAAAACAGGTGCCTTCGGAAGGGCTGAAAGACGCTTGTCAATTTGGGAAGGCACTGAATAAACAGGAAAGCGAAGGTGAAGTTGGGATGAGAATTGTGAGAGATGGTGAGGCGGCTGCCTTACATAGTGAATCGGTACAACAACCGGAGATATGTTCCTCTCAACCTTGGATATCACACTTCACCATAACCCGGTTCAACTCGGAACAAGTTCCTTGATGTTGATTAAGTTTATCATTGCTGACGACCCAGGATTGCTGTTCTGAACGCGTTGTACTCTTGTTTAGGTTCAGGCAAGTCTGCTGCCTCGTGGGACCATGGTTGATGTGAAGTGTGTTCAGCGAGTTACATAGTTCAGGCTCAGTAGAGCTAAGTCGCCTGAATACACGATGCTTTAGGACAGCTGCCTTGTTCTGGTGCAATGACTAAGTCATTCTATATGGATTTTGGAGGGCAACCTGTTGCCAGACAAGCTGTGAGGGAAAGAATCATATCCGCGGTTGCAAGTGGTCATGATTCAGATGTGTTCCCTTCCCGTCGGTCTTAGCCACCTGCTTCGGCCATGTGCCATGGGCTCACCTTGGATGGGCCTATCGTCCGGGTTGCGATTGACCCGTTGGACTGCACCATTGTTCGCCTGGACCCGGTCGATTCCCGCAAGGAAGGACCACCTAAAAAACGAACAATCACAACTGCGAATAGTTGCACTTTAGCCCCCTTCATCCGGATCCAAAACCCTCTCTACAGGCCAACAGGTACTGACGACCGACTTTGCAGCTGTGGTCCTATGGCCACAGTTGTCTCCTCATGCTCTTGAAAAACTGCCCGCCCAGGGTTAGATTTCGAGATGTTGGAATCTTCGTATAACCTCTAGATGGGTAAAGGCAAGACTTCCCTTCTTTTTATTTTTTTATTTATTTCTTTTCCCCCCCCCTTCCCCTGCGGGGGGTTCGCACGCTTGTTGTAATCTGTTGGTATAACGAGGTCATAGGGGCAAGGATGAGGCAATTCGGCATACGTGGCACAAGCCGTAGTACCGTATATCGTGATGAATTGCGTGGTGGTTGGTTGTGGTTATCTAACAGACCGGCAGGTGGGCTGGCGGCTTTTTCTTCCGGCGTCGGCGACGATCTAGTCGGGTGGCCCTTGGTATGCGTCAATGCAGGTGATGAATCTCTCGAGGGCCTGGTTGGGCGCCGACTTCGTGAGGGCGTCTGCCAGGTTGTCGTCTCCATTGATCCATCGAACTTCGTACAATTCGCGTCTCTCGTATGACTGACGTAGGGCCATAATGTCGATCATCAGGCGTTTCTCCTGAGTTGTGCCCAGCAAGAATTCCCCATACCCATACGCCAAGGCTGGTATGGGTTTTTTGGGTTAAGCAAAATCTTTTTACAAAGCACCCTAGAGTTTTAGGATGAAAACAATGGATGGTCAACTTCAGACTATAGCTATAAGCACTTCCATCAAGTGCTATGTACCCTATGACTAAAGATTGTATGTGATTGAGTAAGCCCGCATACTGCTGCTTTGTGGACCACTCCTCTGAGGTTTGGGTACATATAAACAGATAGAAGTGTCTTAAACAGTAACAACCGCATAGTAAGTCTCTCTGTCTGTGCCCTTCGACTTCTGATCACATTGGGAGAGGAATCTGAGGAAGTCATGGATGTAATCCTGGATCATCTCGGAATAGCCGCATGGACGGGCCGTTCCTAGATCAGCAGTCGAACGGGCCCGAAACCTACATGCTCATCGACCGCTTTTCGAACACGTTGTTTTACATCATGTTGATAAACTGGGTGAGAGACTACGCCTGGACCCAACCCTTGTGTGACTGTCCCGAAACATAGAAAGGAGTTGTATCTCTTTAACGTCCTTTTGGCGGTTTCGGAAGATTGTGGCATTGCTTGCAGACGAGCATGAGAGAATTACAACAGTAGCAAGGTATGTCTATCATGGATGTGCTTCTCAATCCCAGCCACATTCTGACATGTCTGAGCAGTACAACAACCAAACCGCATTAGAAAACGAGCCGATACCGAATTCTTACTGCAGGGCCCGGGGAAATTAAATGCCAACCGGAAGGGCTTTAGTGCCCGATATTCAGATAAGAGTGCATGTAATATTGCCGCGACTTGTGTCAATCGTGATAATAGTTCACTTTAACTCTGTTCCTGGGGCAAGTCTAATGATTAATTGAGATATTTGCTGAGAGCTTCTGAGGAACATAATCCACAGTAACGAAAGACGGCAATATAGGTAGGCAGAAATCACCAACTAAACGCCTCATCAATGAACACGATGCCTCTCTTGACTCGGCCCTGAGCGACGAGCTCGCCCAGAGCTTTCCTAACATCGTCTGCCATACCAGCTGGTCCGCAGACCACGACGCCGATGTCTCCCTTCTCATCGTTCCTCGTCAGCTCCTGGGCCACAATGTCCGCGATGGGCAGTCTGTCGCCCACCCTCGTCTCGACCTCGACGCGGGACCCGAGCTGCGCAATCTCCCCGTCCACGACGCGGAGGAAGCTCTCGTCACGGACGCCCCAGCATAGACGCGTGCGGACGCCGCCAAAGGTCTTGGCGACGGGGATGATGGCCGAGATGCCGACGCCGCCGGCGATGCACAGCAGCGTCGAGCAGTGGGCAAGCTGGCGGACGGCAGGGTTGGCGTGGTAAGACGACTCGACCAGGACGGGTACACGGATGGAGGTACCAGGGGTAACCCTCGAGGCGAGAAGACGCGTGACACTCGTCTGCGGACGGACGAGAAATGTCGTGCAGGGTCGGACGGGGCCTGTCGAGGATCGAGAATCGGAGTCCGAAGCGCTGTCTGCCCGGGGGAGAATCTCTCGCGCGCCGACCCCTGTCGATTGGACGGTTTTCTCGGGGTCACCGGTCAGGCGCGGGCTGGAAGAAGCGTTGGATGAGCCGAGGAGGGTCGAGGAGCCTGCGAAGGAGGACAGGACGGAAAACGGGTGGTTTTCCCAGAAGCGCCATGACAGAGTCGGGAAGTAGAGATATGCGTGTCCCTCAGCCGCGATGCCCTCGATCTCGACACGCAGATAGTCGCCCTGTGAGTCGGCAACCGAGACTGTGGCGGTACAGATCCCGTTGCGGACGACCCGCAAGACTCGCAGTATCCTGTCGAGCCCCCAAAGGCCGCCGGCGATGTAGATCCAGATCTCGTATCCCCACTTGTACTCGAACAGATACCAGATGTGCAGGAAACAGGCGACGAGGACCAGCACGGCGAGGACCTGGTGGCCCGCCAGGAAGGCCTCGTACACCCGGCGACGGATGGGCAAGACGGAGAACGGGAGGATGAGGCACAAAGCGAGAGTGCCGATGATGCCCCAGTACCAGTACGGCAACTTGCTTTCGGCGACCCAGTCGGACCACTCAGCGTAGTAATACCACATCAGGGTCGAGTGCAAGACCGTCTGCCCGATGCAGGCGTAGGCGACCCAACGGTGCAGCAGGAGGAACGTCGAGTGGCTCCAGTCCGTGAGCCAGAGCAGCACATTGTTGCGCGAGGAAAAGAGAAAGATGGCCACAAAGTCGGCGAAGGCGAGCACGCCGGCCCGGTCGCCGACGATGATGGTCAGCTGGGCGTGGTCCGAGTCGGCGATGTAGTTGGGCTGGAGCAGCGAGTACGGGAAGACGACGAGGAAGATGTTTGTGAGGAGGATGTATGCGATGAAGACGGCCTGGCCGCGCGTGGGTATGAGGCCGACGGCGCCGGCGAGAGGGGTCCGGTGGCGGTGGCCGAAAAGGGGCTGGCCGAGACGGGTGGTGAGGGGGGTCGTCCAGCGGGCTGGGAGGAAACGGATAAAGGAGAGGAGGATCGGGATGGTGACTGTCGTGATGGCAATAGCGAGACTGATATTGGATTAGTATATGGATAACAGCCATGCGTAAAAGAGCCACACAGGGGTGACGATGTTGGTCTCACCTGTTGGCGCCGTGGCCGTTCTCGCCGTCCTCAAAGGACTTCTGCCCGTTATAGCTGGGCTGCCAGTCCTCCTCGGCGATGAGGCTCGTCTGGTTCAACGGCTTCTTGGAGACCGCTGTGGGCATGTTGCCCTCGCCGACGGCCTCGACGTCCTCTCTGGCGAACATAAGGGCCTCGGAGTAGGACATGACGGGCTTCAGGGCCCCGGACCAGTCGCCGACGCTGCCGGTCGCCAGGTGGCCCTCCCAGTACTCCTCCATGACGGAGACGGCGACGTTGTCGCGCGGGCAGTACTGGGACATGCAGAGGGCCTGTGTGCGGAGGAAGGCGCGGTCCTTCAGGAAGCACTCGGGCGGTGTCGTGCCGCCATGGTTGTGTCGTTTGTGGTGCGGGGAGGGCTTCCCGTCCTCGGAGCAGAAGAGGGGATAGTTGGCGATGAGGCGGCGGCAGGCGTGCGCGCAGGTCGGCTTGTACATCCATTTCCCGGCGCCGATGATGCCGATGCCGTCGGCGGTGACGACCGGGACGAGGACGAGGAGGAGGTAGGTGAGAAGAGGGATAACGGAAACGGACCAGAGGGCGGACCCAGCCATCGTGAAGAGAAGCTGGACCTTTGTGCGGTATGGGTAACGTTTGAGGGTGAAGTATTTACTGTGCTATGGGAAGGGGTGAAGGATGGGTCCACCAAACCGTGTAAGTCAAGTCTGAGTAAAAGGTTGAAGATTGACAAGTTGAAACCCAGTTCCAAGGTCTCGGTATCTTGGCTGCCATGCAACTGATGCAGACAACACGAATCCCTGTGTGACTGCCGACATGGGAGGTTTAAATAACCTCACCTGCTTGAGCATATTTCTCCGCAACAAAGCACACTAATTCAGCCGCCATTCGGGTTTTGGACTGGGCCAGACTTCTTCATTCCGCTGATAACAATCATCGGAGCAGCCACCCCTCCATCTTCACATGGTGACTGAGGGAAACCTAGGAAAGGGGTGCTGTCGGCATTGGCGCTCTCGCGCAAACTAGACCCGCTTATCCCATTAGGAATGCCCTCATATTAGGCTGCGTTGGCGATTCTGGCTTTTGTTCCAGCCACAACGAGCGCAGTCGGATATGGATGTGTTTGTGTAAGAAATGTGTAGACCGAGCGAGGTCGAAACTTGCTCAATCCTTCTCAGGGACTTAGCGCGCTTTCAGCCCAGTAGACCGGTCCAGCGGTAGCGACTCGGATCACGTTCCTCAATTTGAGCGCCGTAGGATGTGGCTCGGAGGTCTCATTGGACGCCACCATTGTGACCTTTGGGCGGGTGTCGTTGTTTTGCGGGATGGACTTGACTCCAATTTCACCGTCTCCGGGCAATGTGTAAGTGAGTTGTGCATGTCGGGGCTCTCACACGACTAACCACCTTCTTCTCCTCCCAGCCATCCCACGTGCCGTTGAAAGTCGTCTTCCGGGAGTGGATCTTCGAAAATCTCCGATGTCTTCGCAGCGCCGTCGAGCCCATCTGCTCGTCCGCGTCGTGGTGCAGGAACACGTCCGTGTCTGCGAGACTTCCCTCTCTGCGTCGCACGCCCGGAGTGTGAACAGTGGGTGTCGTAGACTTTGCCGAATCAAACGTATGGAGACCAGCCATGTTGTTTAATCACGGGGCTCAATTCGAAGACGATGTGTCATTCCTGCAAGGGTTGCACGTTATCGAAGCAGACGGTGCGTCTGTCTAATCATGAAATGTGTTTTATCGATTGGCTTGACATGGCCGACCGGGATGCCAGTAAGGATTTCTGGTGATGTCTGGCAACAGATTTAGACAACAAAACACGTGAGAAATATCTTGGGGATTCAAACATTGCCTAAAGCTCTATCCCGAATTATATAGCTACCGTGAAAGTAAAAGACTGTGATGAGCGTGGCGGAATGACCTTTTGGATGTCGAGTCAGGAGAGTGGAGATGTCTTGGTTCACCGAGCTATGGTCCTTTGGTTTACCGCTGGATGGAATTGAGGTTAAGTAGGTTTCTGCTTCCAACTCCTAACGCCACATCCCATACAGCCTGGGGATTCAACCCAGCCATCGCGTCATGTTGGCTGGTTGTTTCCATTTCACTTCAATCAAAGGAAGTTAAGACAAGTACAGCAGAGTAAGTTTTCAGTTTGCCAATCTGGACGACAACTTTGAGGTAGATGCCACGCAAGCAAGCTACGCTTGGCCCTCCGTCCATCGAACTATACAAGATGGAAGTTGACAAAACCAACAGCGTCTCGCAACCATGTGCAGCATTGTTTGCGCTTGTGTTTGATGAAACCGTTGGCGGCAAGACGGCGATGCTCCGTGCCAGATCCACATGTCCGGCGCTGCGGGGTCGGCGGCATTGGCCGGAGCGCCGCTTTGGGAGCAACGGCTGCATGATCCACATCGCCCGTCTTCTGTCTTACTTATCGAATGAAAACGGTCGAAAGGTCAAACTGGAATCAGAAATAACAACTTTATCATAAATAGGGACTTATTTGGTTGTAGTGACAAGAACTAGTGCATGTATCTTATGGATTGTACAGACAAGCATCCTCATGCGGTTACAGCCAAACTGCTATCGACATGTTGTCGCCCGGGAAGCCAATTTACCAACCACAACCTTTTTCTTGTTCTCGACGATGACCAGAATCAACCGTTTTGAGGCTGCCGCTTCAATCTTCTCTCCAGTTCTCCGGCCTAAAAATTCCCTCCTTTGTTGCTCGTATCGGTTCTTTGGCACTCTTGTCCTTCCGACCAAAGCGTTTTTTGGCAACCTCCCTTTTTGATGGCCGTCTCCTCGATGTCTATTGGATCCGATTATCTAAAACCTTCGCTCCTAGCCTTCAACTCCGCAACCTCCTCCTGTAGCCTTTTTAAAACTCTTTCGACTTCGTCTTTCCATTCATCGTGCTCCATGTTTTGGCGACACCTCCTCGTCTCAAAAGCCTGCTCCTCATCTTCGGTCCTTTCCTGCTGCGCCCTTTGCCGGGCGCTCTCTTCTGCCGTCGCCCGAAACTCCTCCTCAGTCGTTTTGAAATGCTCCCTCCACACCCTGTCCTGCCTGCGAAACTCCTCAGCGGCCCGCCGCCTCTCCTCTGCTCTGAGGCGCCGCTTCTTTTCAAAGGGGCACTCTCTTTGCTGCCATTCTCGGTACTTTTCCCATTCTTCTCGAACGAGATCGTAGATAGTGTCGTACACTTCTCGACTGGCTTCGTCTCGAAGAGTTTCGTACGCCTCTTGAATCTATGTTCAAATCACGGTTAACCAATCAGTCAATGTACAGAATGAGACAAAAAGGGCACAGGGCCCAATCACCCATCAGACTCACCTTCCGGAATTCTTCTGCGTCAACAGTCTGACCCGGAGCCAACTTGTCTGGGTGGTGCTTTAGCGCCAAAAACCTGTATGCTTGTCGAATCTCCTGCGCTGTCGCATGTTGGCTAAGTTGGAGGTCCGCATAGTAGTCGGGTGTCGAAGGCAATTCCATAGTCATGGCTCGGGTTTGATCAAGAAATCGTCCAGTTGGTACTTACCGACACGGGTTCTGGAGTGTTACTCGAAAAATGACTGAATCTTGTGATGAAGTTTGTGGCGAGGGAGATGCAATAACTAGGTGTTCGTAGGTAGGCGATGTTAACAACGAAGTGTGAAATGGGGTGTGAAGTAGGCAAGGGGAGATCTTCTATGGGCAGATCTTGGATCTTTTTAAATCGCCCTGCCACGCGGCTTTGGAATGAATGAAAGCCCATACATGATAATCGAGAAGTTGTGTCTTCGATCCTTTACAGTTCACTCTTTGTTTCCAAGCAAGCAGTTCCAGTCCGCGAACAATAGGATACAGTGACATTTGAGTACAGTGGCTTTGATGAACTGTGCAGAATAAAGGCTGATTGAACTAGGCAACTGTTATTGTTCAAATCCCTCGTTAAACACTCTGGTATCTTAGTGTTTTCTGAGCAGAAGGCATAATTGTGCTTCTTACTCAACTCTAAGCAGACCGAATCTAGCAATTGACTATATTGGTTATACCTCTGTGTCGACAGATTGGAACCCGACATTAATTCATATAATAACGCTCTTGAATTAACATAACTTCCCAGTTGGAAGTTAATTTCCACTCCAACAAACACCACATTATTTACAAAGTGTACCTGAAGTCAGGGTGCCTGTCGCCCTTCTTTCCCTGGTCGATCGCCCGTGACCTTTCATCGATGCTCATGTTGTCCCTCTTGTTGTTGATCTTGTTCAGCCAGGTCCACATGGCGAAGTACCCAACCGAGGCGATGGTGATGGTGCATATCGAAACCGCGTGGCCGATCGTGTATCGTCCCTCGGATGTGGTGATGCGGTAAATCTGCCCCGCCATGATGCCTGCGCTATTTCCGATTGTCTGCTGCAGACCGATGGCCGTCGCACGCTTGAAGTAGCCGGCGTTGGAGTTGCTGACCCACGTCACGTTGAGGCCGACGACGCAGTAGATCCCCGTCGCGGTGACGAGGGTGGCAAAGTAGAGGACGCTTGTCGACTTCATGCTGACCCCCAGCATGAGAGCGTACCCCGTGGCGGTGACGAGGGCCATGGGAACCATGAAGACGGCGCGCTTGTTGAGCTTGTCGGAGCAGTACGCGATGCCGAGATAGACGACCGAGGCCCAGATGTAGACGGGGACGGTGAGGAGCTGCGTCTTGATGCTGCTGTAGCCGAAACCGCGGATGATGACGGGCAAGAAGGTTCCGAACCCGAAGGAGCACGTGTTGGCGCAGAACTGGCACCCGGCCGAGAGCCACACCTTGGGATCCTTGAACGCGAGCTTGACCTCCTGCTTGTCAAAGGTCTCGGACTCGCCCTGGTAGACCCTGGACTGCTCCGCGCGGATGCGCATCAAGGCCTTGTCTTCCGCCGTCAGCCACTTGGCCGACTCGAAGCTGTCGGGGAGCAGGACGATGAAGGCGAAGCCAACGGCCAGAGAGATGACGCCTTCTATCAGGAACAGCCAACGCCAACCGGCCAGGCCGCTGGCGCCGTGGAGGCTAGTGAGACCGTACGCGAGGAGGCCGCCGAAGGCGCCGGACAGAGCGGACGCGACGAACAGGTAGGAGATCCGTCGCGCCTGTTCCTCGCGTTTGTAGTACGTGCTGAGGTAGAGCGTCAGGCAGGGGAAGAGGCCGCTCTCGAAGACGCCAATGAGGAGACGGGTTGCCAGCAGGCCGGCGTAGTTGGTGACGAAGGCCGAGCCGACGACGGTGGCGCTCCAGGAGAGGATGAAGAAGGGAATGAGGCGGCTCGGTCGGGCTTTCTTGAGAATCAGCGACGCAGGGATCTCGAAGGTGATGTAGGTGACTAGTTTTTCGTGTTAGTCGATGACTTGGTTGAACATGCTGCATGAACTTGTCGGACGCCTTACCGTAGAAGACAGTGACCGCAACGTTGAGTCTGTTGCCGGTCAATTCCAAGTCCTCGGTCATTCCCGCAATTGCTGCGTTGCCTGGGTCACATTGCGCAAGTTAGCAATTGAAGGAGAAACACTCTCCAAAGGGGTCATAATTACCAATATTGCTGCGATCCAGGTAGGCAACCAAGAAGGCAATAATCATCATCGGGGAGAGCCACGCATCCAGCTTCCTCAGCAGTCGCTTCTCCGCCGCCGGGTCGATTGTGAGGTCGGAACTTGCAACCGCCGAGTGGGGAGAGTCGACATCCCCGTCTTTGGCGTCGATGGGCATCTTTTCGACCGTCATAGTTCCAGAGTTGTCTGGGTTGTCGGGCTGTCCTGATGATCGAATATCGGGTTGACGCTGTGGTAATGGTGCAACTCTTTTTTAGGTTTGACAACATGTCCCGTCAACTACAACTTCTTACATGGGACATATATCTACGCAAACCAACTGTGTGACACCAAAGGCACGGTGAGGTCACCGGATTCGCCTATCGAGCAAACGGGCACAATTCCCGACACCAACCCCCTTTGGCGTCGGGAAATTGACTTGCTTATCGTAGCGTCGGCTGATGATCCTTGTGACCTAGCGGGGACAGAAGCCAGAAGGAGCTTATGTCGGATTCTTATCTCCTTGGGCCACCAACAGCTTGTTGCGCCGAGACTTTCCCCTCGGCCAAGTGTGGGGAAAACTTGATAACCAAGTCTACCTGTCTGTCTGCCTGTCTGGGGGAGGATATGAATACCCCGACATCGCGCCCTCCTCTCCCTGGAAAGAGAGACAATTCCCGATCTCGCAACCCCCTGAAAGCACGTCGGCCGCCTGTCCGCACGGGAATATCCTTTCTTCGCTCCTGGTTCGGCACTGATAATGGGTTCACCGACGCCCCAGCCCAACGCGGCAAACCCGAAATCTCCGATGCCTCGCAAGAGGAAGCGAGGACGGCACGCTGTTGCGTGCGAGTCGTGTCATCGGCGAAAACAAAGGGTGAGTGTCTTGGCAAATCATGACCGTGTCTTTGTATGCTTGTTGCAATGTCGACAGCAGCTGTAAACCCGACAATGACCGAAGGGTCTCAATGGACTCGGAACATGTCCTCAACGTTTGTACATAGGTACTCGTGGATGTTGAGCTGACTTTGAAACCAAATCCAAGTGCAATGGATCACGGCCATGCTTCAACTGCGAGCGGCGAGGCGTCGGCCCGTCTTGTTCCTACAGCCACCTGGATCACGGTGACCAGAGAGAAACATCACGCCGACAAGCACCAGCCCAAGCTTCGCCGGCTGTCAACTTCGAAACGCCAATACCTCCCTCGTCCACAAGTGCAATCCCTCCTCAAGAACCCGAAAGACCCGATGGATCTTCGGCATCTGGCACGATTCCCTCGAGGTCTTCAAGCAGGGGAGGAAGACGCCAAGGCGACAATGGCCAGGACCAGCAGTCGGAGTCGCTCGTTGGCAATCTCTTCAAGAGCCGCGATGCGCCATCGTTCTTCGGTTCCTCCTACTTCGGCCCCCAAGCCGCGGCCAAGATCATCCAGGCCCCCGCGCCGGAGCTCTCGTCCGGCCTGAGCCAGAAGGGCCAAGCGGGTTCGACGCACTCGTTCCGGGACGAGGACGGGCCTTTCTCGCAGATCTGGGAGCTGCTCGGCCTGCTGCCGCGCAAGAAGTCGACCTGCGATCGGCTGACGGACTGCTTCCTCCACGAACTCAACTGGGCCATCGACGCCGTGCAGCCGAGGTCCTTCAAGGCCAAATACGAGACCTTCTGGTCCCGCAAGTTCGGTTTCGACGACTTCGCCACCATCGACCTGCGCTGGCTGGCCCTGCTGTTCATCGTCATGGCCTACGGCGTGCTCCTGGACTGCCCGAAGCCGCGGAACAAGGAGATCCAGCGGGAAGTCTACGACACCTCGCAGCGCTTCTACTGGGCCGCTCGCAGAGCCATCGTCATCGCGCCAACCTTCTACGGCGAGTCCACCGACCTCGTCCGCGCCGGTGTCCTCGTGACCCGCTACCTCATCTATACGCGCCGCGTGCCGGAGTCATGGCTCACGACCAGCTTCGCGATGCGCATGGCCCAGGCCCAAGGCATGCACATCGACGGCGAGAGATGGCGGCTTCCCCGAAAGGAGACCGAGACGAGACGCCGGCTGTGGAGCAACCTTTACATGCTCGACAAGACCATCGCCCTCGCCCTCGGGCGCCCCTTTGCCATAGTCGATCAGCAGTGTCTGGTGAAGCAGGCGTCCAACGTGTGGCTTGATGACCTCGACGATGAGGAGGCCGCCGGCGTCCCCGAGGCCCCCCTCTCAGAGCCGACTGCGAGCGTCTTCAGCCGGCTTGCCCACGAGCTCGCCGTTGTCGTCGGCAAGATCCAGGAGCGTTGTTTCGGCCTGTTCACCGTGTCCTACGAGACAGTCTTGACACTCGATAAAGAGATCGAAGCATGGAGCGGCAGCCTACCGCCGTACTTCGAGCTGGAGGACCCCGACAGAGGCAAAGACGATCGCCTGCCCTTCTTGCCCTGGCAGAGGCTCCATCTGCACAGCATGTACCACTTCGCCAGGGTCACCCTCCACCGCCCGTTCCTCCTCCGGCAGTCCATCACGAACAGGTACAAGCACAGCCACGACGTCTGCATCGCGTCCGCCTGCGCAGACCTCGAGATGGGCCTCAAGCTCTTCAGCCAGCCCCTTAACGACCGCCTGAAATGGAGCCTGGGCCCGCACAACCTCTTCAATAGCGCCCTGGTCCTCGGCATCATCGCCGTCCGCGACCCGCACTCGCGGCGGTCCCAGGCCATCCTCGAGGACCTGGCGGCGTACTGCGAGATGCAGAGGAACGACGTGTGGCTCAACGAGTTCGCCCTGGCCGAGGTCAAGATCGTCGAGCTGTGCGTGAAGAAGGCCCGGCAGTCGCAGCCGCCGCCGCCGCCCGGCACGTTGGTCCCGCTGGCTCTCGCGTCCGCGTCGCCGAGTAGGAGGCCTTCGCAGCCGGCTGGGCCGACGCCCGTGATGCAAACGCAGCCCCAGCTACCGGTCGAAAGCCCGGACTTTGATCCTCTGATGGCCGGGCTGGGCCTCCCGTATAGCACGACGAGTGCGCAGATGACTTGGGATGACCCAGGCTTCTTTCTTCCTGAGAGCGGAGACTTGTCACAATGGGAACATGTCCTCAACACCATCATGCATGATCAAACGAGCGTTCAACTGTAGATTTAGAAGCCAAGCGGTTCGCAAATATGACGATCTGTTTTGGAAGCGGACATGGACATTTCAGTCAGGCTCAGTCCATTTGCCAAAGTCGAACATGTCGGATTCTTCTGCATCAACATGTACGCCAGACCTGAATCAGAAGGCTACATGTGCATATCAGCCAGGTCTATCACTAATGTGTTGTCTCGGATGTAGATACAGCAGCAAACTAAATCGTGGTATCGTCTCGTGACCTTCACGAGTTTGTCTGACGTTCAGCATTATTACTCGACCCTGCTATTCTATTTGTTGCTCTTATAACACATTCGATCCCGCTCAGTCTATTTGCTCCGCCTCAATGAATACCATTGACTTTGACTTCAGTCACCCCGTTCACACCATTGACCGCCATGACATGCCCATTCACTCCATTGGTGACCCTTTGCGGCCTCTCCTCGTACTCCACCCTGTTGACCAGACTGCCCAGCCCGTGGCTCATCACGATACGAAGGTCGTCCCCGGGCGCCAGGAAGACCGGCGGGGTCCGGCTCACGCCGATGCCGTGGGGCGTCCCCGTCATGATCACCGTGCCAGCCTCCAGTGTCGTGCCCTGGGAGAGGTACGCCACGATCTCCGCGATGGAGAAGATCATGTCGTCCCCGCGGCCCTCCTGCATCACCTCGCCGTTGAGGACGGTCCGCAGCTCGATCACGGACGGGTCCGGCAGGCTGCTCGCGCTGACGATGCAGGGGCCCATGGGCGCGAAGCCGTCGAAGCCCTTGCCGAACCCCCACTGCGCGCCGGCGAACTGGTGCTTCCGCGCCGTCACGTCGTTGGAGCACGTATACCCCAGGACGTAGTCCATGGCGTCCGTTACGGAGACGTTCCGCGCGTCGCGACCGATGACGACGGCCAGCTCGGCCTCGTAGTCGGCCTGCAGGTCAGTCGCCTGGTGGGGGATGAGGAGCGGCGCGTTGGACGCGTTCAGGCAGCTCGCGGGCTTGAAGAAGAGGGTCGGGTGCTCCGGGAGCTCGAGGTTCATCTCTTTTGCGTGCTTGCGGTAGTTGAGCCCGATGCACCGGATCGTGCCGATTTCCTTCCGCGTCAGGGGCGGCAGGAGCTTCTGGATGGTGAGGATCCTTGACGTCGGCTCCGCCGAGGCGTCGAGTGCTGATGTTCCTGTAAAGACACGCACCGGGACGGGCGTCGATGCTGCCAGCGCGGCTCCGACTGACATGGTTGTTAGTCACCGGCTTGGCACAATTCGGAGAGGAGATGGATATCCCTACCATCAACGTTCTCGTCCACCGGCTCGCCAATGTACTCCCTCCAGTCGTCCTCGGCGATGAACCGCACGAGACGTTTCCATTTCTGGAAAACGGGTTAGAGACTGCACCGTGCACGGCGTTTGGTACCATCGAACAGTTACTTACAGGAGTTATCATCTTGAAATAATAATATTTACGAGAACTGGGAGAGTGTCCGAGTCAGCAGAGTGCGTCAGGAAGAGCAGAGTCCCTGTTGGTTTGTCGATAAGAGCAGGTTGTGTGTGGCATACTCTTGAAGCGACGGATATAAAACGCCAGGAAATCTCGCCGTCGCGGCCGTCAACTGCATGTATGCACGACCCCCCCCCCGTCTGGGTGCGTCGGTCATCACGGATCACGGTGGCGTTTCCCAGAAGCGTTATCGGGAAATTTCGTCGGCTTTTTCTTTTTGGCACCAATACGGAGATCTTGGGATCCGCACCGAGATAACGACCCCCCTCGTGTCGAGCAGCCAACCCCCGCAAACCCACTTGCGTGCAGCTCAACAACGATCCGGTAGATACGCAAGGTCAGGTCAAACTGAGCAATTAGGTAAAACGCTGTCAGGAATCCGGGGTGGGAACGTGGCTTTTTCGCATCACACCCGGTCCAGATACGGCCGGCCACTGGTAACGTAACTTCCGATCCGAATCTTATCACATTTACGGGCCCGGTCGTGGTCCGTGAGCCCTCGGAGACCGGATCGGGGCCCAGGCACCGGAAGCATCATTCCGCCGTTAAGGTGTCCTTTCTGTTTCTCCACTTTCCGGATCAAAGTTGTTGGTACGGCACTGCAGCTAGAACATTTCTGCGGCTTCGTCACATCATCCAGACGGAAAATGGCTAGTTCGTACAAGTTTTGAGGCCAACGTTCACCAAACTCGATTGGTTGGTTGATGGATCCGCACAATTGAAATTTCTGACCCACGAGTGAGTCACACAATCTGCTCCACCATACCCTTTATAGTTACACTATAGAGACGAAAGTTCAACAGCAAGTTCAAGCACAATAGCTCAGGGGTAGAGCGCTGGGCTCATAACCCAGAGGTCCCTGGATCGAAACCAGGTTGTGCTATCACAATGTTTCCTATTTGCAAATTTTCGTTCCTTTTGCTCACTGTAGTGCGCCGAGCAAGGACTTCAGCAGGGGTGTGTTCAATGCCTCAAGAATAGTACTGTTTTTTCCTTAATAAGCAGAGCTTGGCATAGGAATCTCTCTTAGTTTGATGTTGGCGAACAATGAACAATGCTGTTGTCTAATGACATGGCAGCCGAGATTTCCCAGACATCACTTCGTCTATAGCGTGTCCTGGCCATGAATGGAGATTTCAAACCGAGTCAAAGCGACTGCAGACAGATTCTTTCACAAGTTGCTGAACAGTGGGTGAGGTACCTTAAGAAAAACGCGACATTTTTCTATCAGACCGTTGGATTCGTCGCGCATTGTTCGATCATGTTGTGCCTAGCGAGGTCTCGAACAACGCAGACGATATTTGAACAGACCACACGCATTATGAAACTCCTGGTTTCCGCGCTTCATTGTAAGAGGTTTGAAATATTTCAAACGCATATGTTCCAGGATGACTCCAGGATGTGTTATTGTGTGTTCCAGGACAACCGTGGTCTTGTGGAGGTAAATAGTCGGATGAAAACCATGGGGAAGTCACCTGATGAATATGCCGTAACTGATACATAAGTGGAAGACAGCCTCAAGCATGGAAATTATAACCCAAGCTGCCCCCATAGTTGTTGATAAGCCCAGCTCTGACAACTATCTAGTAAGCCGCACACCATCATCCCTCACCATGAAAAGCCCTCTGATCATGGACTACTACGGAGATCTAGGTCTCGTGGAACCGGCCACAGGAGATAAAATCGAAAAGGTCTACCGTATCTTAGAGGGCAAGTACCGCGCAGAAGACGACGAGGAACGACTCCAAAATGTGTGTCACGACCACGTTAAGACTGGCTTCGTACGACCCTACCAACCGCAGGCGAGGGATGCGTATGAATTGTTGAACCGGGCACCGGAGCGCGCATATTATGACAAAGCTTATGCAAACGCCAGAACAGCCTGGTTCCGGCACCGCAAGTGGACCGATTGGGAGGCGGCGGCAGAGAAGTCGGCGATAAGAGGGAAGGGCGACTCACCGGAGAACAAGAACTTGAATTATGCGCAGAAGCTGATGACCAGAATGAGAGACCGCAGGGCGAAACGAGAGACGGTCATTGTGAACGGTACGGCCAGCAGTGATTGGCATGAAAAGGCTAAAGGCCTCGCAGAGGAGCACCCTCAAGACGATATCCCACACAATGCGCCAGAGATGACGTTTACCAGACAGACGGAGGACGTTGTCAACGGAGAGGCGGGTCAGGAGTCTTTCGTAAAGACGACCCGCCGACTCAGGGAGTATTACGCAGGCTCGCATCCTTCACAGCATCCTACCTGTGCCAGAAAAGACCATCAATGGCAGGGCTGGTGGCCGACTCTGGGAGCCTTTGTGCCCTCCGCCTGCCACTCCTGCCGGTTGTTTGCGTCCAGCTTCTATTGCTCGAGCTGCAACGACACAGTTTGCTTGACCTGCAGGCTGACGCGGTCATGATGTTACGATGTAGGCGTAGACTTTTCCTTTACCAAAACAAACCTATGTCAATTTTTCCTCTTGAGATTGTTCGATCGGATAGAGAGATTTTGCGATTTCTCAAAAACTGACTAAGTTCTAACAGGGGGGTTCGTTGGCACAAACGGTTCGAAACTGTTTGGCGGGTTGGTCGGACTTGGAACCCCCTCTAGATACCCAACAAATAGATATCCAATTACAGAGGCAAACTCGTGTTAAACAAGTCTTCCTAGAACTGCCGTTCCATTCTCATTAGTGTGCCTACCATGACGCAATGCTTAGAACTTCTCGTTGCATCTTTATGTCTCTCTAAATGCGAGACATTAGAAACATGTGAGTACTGTTGTTCCGTTCAGCGGTATGACATATCTCGGTGATTCTTGACATGAAGTGGGATACCGCAGTCCGGGAATTGACGGTCAACACCAACGCCGCGGCGCCGAGCCACAGAAGACACCGGCACCCCACACGTCTCCATCAACACAAATGACATCGTCGAGACTGTGAACATGCGGCCATAGGTTGCGTGCTCGGATTTTAATACATAATGACCTGAAAAGACATTCGTGCAGAAGATCTACAACGGCTGAGACGGGATTAAGCGATTCTCGGGGATCTAACTTACCCAACTTGGGCTGGTTCTGCAGCTCCCCATCCACCAATCTCACAATCCAGTGGGTTGGACTCGGCGTTGTGGCAGAGTGGTCTAATGCGCAAGACTCGAAATCTTGTTCCTTCGGGAGCGTCTGTTCGAATCAGGCCAACGTCGTATTTTGTCTTATTTTGTCGTTGGGCTCGTCGTTTTGCTGCACAGAGCTTCGCTGTCTCGTCCTGCTAGCTTTTTGTAATCCTTTATCAGCTTGGAAACATGGTTGGCTGCTGTTATTTCTCTATGTGATTGATTATGTAATCATTTCCTCGATTGTCTCCAGAGGATTTCTGAGCTCTTTTCGACCGAGTCAAGGTGGATACGTGGATTTGTAAGCGGGCCAAGCGACTCCTCCAACGACCGCCTGTCAGCTTCGTGACATGAGCCACTTGCTCCTCACCCGCTTGGTCATCCGAGTTGCAACAGTAGTCGGAAGCGATTGCTTCACAAAGCTAAACACCTTCCCTACAGCATCGAGGTCCGCTCTATCGCCCCCAATCCGACCGGACCCCACAACTCACTGCGACTCATGGAGACATCGAGGCCTAAAAGGGTCAGGCAGAGGAAGGTGGGCGACCCCCCGTCTCCTCTCCTTTCGCCTTGCAGCTTGCTGGGGTGTGCAAAGATGACGAATTGCTCACCGTATCTTGCGTAGGCCTGTGATCTATGCTACAACAAAAAGATCAAATGCGACGCAACGCAGCCCCGCTGTTCGGGCTGCAAGCTGTACAACTCGGAATGCACTTACACCGGTCCGAGCAGGGCGACTGCCAGCAACGCGAACCAGTGAGTGGGATTTGGCCCTACTCAAGGCACTTGCAGACCGGTAGTTGACCATACGTACGCGGGCTGCAGTCTTAAGAAGATCGAGATGTTGGAGGCCCGGCTGGCGCAACTAGAAGGCCAGAACCAGCAGACGCAGACCGTGGCACAGGTTGTGCAAAACTTGGCCGTGAAGCCTGTTGATATTAGTCTGCAGTCTCAGATCTACGAATTTGATCAACCATGGGCTCACCATGCTGGACCGTCGTCCAGTAATTCCCCCGCGTCCTCATCAACAGGCCAAGGTTCAAACATCTGCACGCAAGAGGCCAACTCAAGGACCCTGCCGCCGCTCCGCCATATTCTCCCGACGATAGAGGACTACTTCCAGAACTCGAACCAGCTCTTACCGTTGTTCGAGAAGAAAACCTTCATGAATATGCTCCGCGGATGGTGCGCGTACCCTGCACACCGCAAACCGGACGCGTGGGCAGCCGTCAATATCGTTCTCGCGCTCGCGCGCCGGCATTCGTACGCCTCCAGCTTCGAGGAGACGCAGAACATGCAGCGGTACATCAACAACGTTCAATCGGTCTTAAACAGGTTAGTCATCAACGAGCCAAGTCTGTTGGTCCTGCAGATTATCCTAGGGTTGGTCTTGGTCTTCCACGGCTCTGCCGACCAGGGCCCGGCTTCGATCATGATCGCGACGGCCATGCGACTGGCCCAGACGCTCAAGCTGCACACCAATGCCCACGATGGGGGCTTTGAACCGGACGAGGTCCTCCAGAGAACCCGGGTGTTCTGGGTCGCCTATATCCTTGACCGCGACCTGGCAATGAGAACATCGCAGCCGCCGATCCATCAAGACTGCGATATCGACGTGGACCTCCCGAGCATCAACCCTCCAGACGGATCCGGTCTGATTTTTGGCTTGTCGGGCCAGGTCTTCAACTACTTCCGCAGCCGCATCCAACTGGCCCACATCGAAGGCAAGCTCTACTACATGCTCAGGTCCGTACGGGCGCTCAAGCTGCCGGAGCACGAGCGCCGGCAAAACACGCTCCGGATCCGGGCGATGCTGGACAGCTGGCTGAGCGGCATACCCGCCGACTTCCAGCCGCACCTCGTGGCGGGGACGGTGTCGACCGAGTACCTCCGGTACCTCTCGCTGATGCACTACACCCACCTTCAGCTCGTCGCGACGACGCACCACACGGACTCTCACCACATGGAGTGGATGCAGGATATCCTCAACTGCAGCAAGGGGAAGACGCTCGCCGTGCGGTCCGACCTGGCTGCTCGGCTTCCGAGCTGCTGGGACAAACTGGTCGCGCAGGCGCGGACGTGTATGGAGCTCTACGCGGCGACGCCAGAGAACGACTCTGCTCTCACATGGTACGTCCTCGATCGCTTCCCTGATAATGACGTTGTACAGGGGAGAGGGGGCTTTTTGGTTACCTAATGCTGACTCGATTCCTTTCTCGCAGGCTAGTATCGTGTGGGTATCTCACGAGCGTCATGTTCATCACCGTCAACAACCTCGTTCGCCCGGACAACCCTTGTCGGCTGACGGACCAGAGCAACGTCGACTCGGCGCTTCTCCTCCTCGAGCGCCTTATCAAGGCCACGGACGATGACAGGTTGAAGCGGATCCATAGCGCCTGTAAGGAGCTGAGCGAGAAGACACGGTTTGCAGTCACTTCGCAACCTACAAATGGCTTCTTCAATCCACCGGGGCTGGAGTTTGGTGACGAGGATTCTCTCGATGCCGGTCGTTGGGACCTGATGGACAGCACGTTCCGGGCATCACAGAGTTATGGCACAGCAACATGAGGCTGCTGTCCTCTTCAAGTTTGTCTCACCATCTTACTTGGCTACACATTCCTCGTTCATTACATCCACCTCAGTTTATCTCAATATGTGTAATAACGGTCGTTTTCTCATTTAGGTATGATGGGTTCTGGGCCATGTGTAATACCCAAGGTGATTGCGGTAATGAAGAGAGCGCCTCACAGCCTGTATCCCACGGGTACTTCCGCATCCAGACGTTGCCCTCACCTTCGGTGAAAGGCAGTGGTGGTCCAAAAAGTGCCTTCTTTTGGTTGCCTTCAGCTTCCTGCCATGTTCCGTTTGAGTTTGCGTCATGTGATTCTGCCTCCTTCCCGTTTTTTTGCGTCGAACAGGCACGGAACAGATTGGCTTGTTTGCCCCCCCGCATCGCACTCCTCATCTCCTCCACCTCTAACTTCTCCCTCCCGCCTCCTCCCGCCACCATCGCCCATTATCACACAGTCGAGTACCTCCGCAATGAGAAACATTGAAGGCGGACCTCAAGGCAGCCATGGCACCGCAGCCAGCAAGGATGGCCCGGCCTGGTTCTTTCTGGCACCGTAAGTGTATTGACCCTACCTGGTGATACTCATGTTCCAGCACTGATCACGTATTGAATGCTTCAGGGAACCGAAAGAGTTGGTCCACCTCAAATGCGGCGATAAGTCATTCTCCTTCCGCAAATCTATCCTCGTCAAAGACTCGGAATATTTCAGGGCCTGTCTCACGAACCCTGCCTTCGTCGAGGCTCGCACCTCGACTATTGTGTTCGACGATATCGAGCCCGAGCTCTTCGGTTTCTACCTGCATATGGTCTACCTGAGGGCCGCTGGCAAGCGAATCGACACGGCACCGATCTTATTCAAAGACGACAGCCTCACCGCGCCCGGAAGTGGTCTTGCGGCAGTGGTCAAGCTGTACCAGATGGCCGACCGTTTCTTGAACACATCTCTTCTTGCCGAGCTAGGAAACGAAATCGTTTATTTCGCCGAGCATGGAAGTTGTTCCGCTGAACCACCTGGACCACGGGCACTTCAAAAGCCTTTCGCGAAGCCCGACCAGCCCCGAAGAAAAGAGCATCGCACGATGAACCCGGAGACACCGGCTGGAAGAATATGGTGGACGAAGGTCCTCAGGAATGCCTACGACGTCTTGGACAAGGACAGAGCGGACCAGAATTTCATGAAAACCCGACTGGTCGAGATCCTTTGCGACAAAGTACCGACCGATCATGCCTTTGACATTGTTCCCGTTCTCTTGAAAAGCGAAGAATTCCTAAGCGCCGTCTCATCTTGTCTTGCGAAGAAGATGTCCAGGCTCAGGGCACAAGTCAAAGTGCAGTCGCGCGAGGTGGAGAGGCTGAGATACCAGAACCAGACGCGCGGCAATCAGTTGGCGACCCTGCGAGCCACCACAAATGCAGAGATCAGCCGTCTTTACAACAGAACGAGTCACATGTCAGTCATGCCCTCGTATTCTTACCCAGACGATAGCAGTGACGACGATGACGACGACTATGATGGCGGCAACCCCGATGGCAGCGGACATGACTTTAGTTATGATCATGACGATGACGGCGACTTGGACCATGACGATGTAGATGGACAGGAAGATGGTGATGGTAATGTGGGAACCTACGATGAAGCCGACGTCGCCTGCGAGTATGGCTATGATTGCGACGGCAACGGCTATGACGATGACGGCGAGGGCTACTGCAGCGACGGCGGTTCCAGCGATGACGGCTACAGCGATGACGGCTACAGCGATGGCGATGACAGCGACTAAGGTACTGAGCAATCAACTCCGAAACTCTACTTCTTTTTTTGCAGAAAAAGGTCAATTTCATATCAAATTAGTGCACAAACGCGCTGAAACTGAGGGGTAAGGGAAACAGGAATAGATATCAACGTCGAGGTTCTGCAGGGAGGTTTCACCTATGATGAGCACTTGTTGGTCGGAGGAGGGTCTACGAGCTTTTAAGGATCAAAATACTGCTGTGGTCAGGTTCCTTCTTATTGTCCGTAGTGAATAACGCATTTTTCGGCAAACCAACTCCGTCATATCAGTCATACCATACCTACTTGGGCTAAAAAAGTCCGCAAACCTCGGACCCCTCAACAAATAACAAACGAACACAGACTGGAAGATTTGCTGGACCCCGGTTCAACCCATCTCCCCATTCCACATGTAAGTCCGCTACCGTTTTCTGTTTAATCTCTGAATCGTATTCGCTTGCGCATGGAGCATATCCGCAAACCGCCGACTCAGCTCGAAGCTGAACTGGTGATGGTGGGCGACCGCCTCGGAGTGCTCCCGGAACTGGGACAGCGGGAAATGCTTGCAGAACGAGCCGAGCAGCTTCTCCCGCAAAAGCTGCTGCCCACTGTCCCCGGAGTCAAGCATCTCGTAGCCCTCGGCGTAGTCGGCGATCCACATCCCCAGGTCCGGCGCCTTCTGACCGGGCGGCGGCGGTGGCGGCGTTCTGTAATCGAGGACGAACCTCAGAGTAATTAATTCCCACGTCCCGCTGCAGCGCCGCGTCGAGGAACTTGTCGCACAGCCGGTAGACCCTGGCCAGGTTCGCGACGCATCCGCCGGGCTGGCGATGCGATTTCGGGATGCCAGGGCCGGAGAAGAAGCTCTGGTGGTACGCGAAGTTGATGTAGTGTCTCAGGGACACTGGGTCGACGTCGTCGAAGGCGATGATGCCGGTGCGTGCCTCGACGAACTGCGGGCTGTTGAGGAGGCACTTTCGGAAATAGTGCGAACTGCGCGTCAGGATGTTCTCGTGGACCAGGAACTCCAGGCTGCCGGTCCTGAGGGTAATAATCCTCTGGGGCTCCCTGCGTCTGTGTTAGTGGTGGTGTGCTGGCGGTTGTGAGCGGAGTAGGACATTACAGGATTTCCAGCCAGCCGAAGGGTTCCTCCGCCTTCTGCCCCCCGCTTCCGTTGCTGTTCGTACCCTCCATGATCTTAAGAAAGTGAAGAGGCGATGTTTCTCAATGGGAAAGATTTGATGCAGCAGCGAACCGATCAACTAGAAGATTTGGTTACATTGGTGGTTGCACTGACTGTCCATCTCTAACCATCCTCTCTTCACCTGAGGGCTAGAGATACTTGTAAAGAAAAGTGCGATCCCACAAGGTCCTTCCGAGCTTAGGGTTGATGGCTGTCCCTTGGGACCGTAGAACCTTCAGACACGCGAGGCAGTCATTGAGGTCGAAACCGCAGCAGTCGGTAGTCTGCAGAGCATGCTCACTTCTGATCCTTCAAATCTGCAAAGAATCTTCAAGGGTTGAGTGTCTTTGCTTCAAAGTCGGCGGCTGTCTGAAGGGAAAGCTGTTTGCCAACATCCAGACTTAGGGCTAGAAATAGAATACGACAATCCGGTG
This sequence comes from Colletotrichum lini, assembly GCA_034638275.1. Classification (NCBI taxonomy): domain Eukaryota; kingdom Fungi; phylum Ascomycota; class Sordariomycetes; order Glomerellales; family Glomerellaceae; genus Colletotrichum; species Colletotrichum lini. Next base: position 1,495,890 of record JAWQJV010000006.1, read on the forward strand.
AGATGAGAGTGGAAGTGCCTCTTTGCTGGCGGACTCGTCAACCTCAGGGCCACTATGAAATTATAGAGTGATGAGTGTTGGCGGAATAAGCTCGACCGCTTTCAAGCGCCGTTATACCTCTGCAATTAAAGAACCACGAGACCTTCCGAATCCGACAGTGTCCATTCTTACTGTCTACCCGCCTGTCCTTGATGCGAGAATCAACGCACACATAGTCGTTACCCATGCTCGATGGCTAAGAAATCGGTCTGAGGTGCGGCACAGGGTATGTCTTATCCTACACTGCCCAGCTTTGCCCAGCACACCACCCCAAACCCAACTCCTTAAGCGAATGGACGCGAACAAAGACATTGGCGACATGAATACCCGTCATTAGTAATAGTAGTTTGCATGCTCGTTGCCGTGGTTCCAACTTTTACCCCTTGCTGGACCTTGGTAGGTGGTTGACGCCCGCAAAACACGAAGTCAGGAAACCAGGTTCTCGAAGAGCGGCACCTTTCTTTACTGTACTTGCTAGGGATCTCGGTTCCGGATTATAGTCGGCGTATGCTTTACGACGGACGGATGAGGGTCCCCAGGATACAACTTTCTTTTCCATGCCGTAAATGCTTCTAGCTTCTTGAATGAGCCCCGCGCATGATTATTCCAGTAGTATCTTTATTAACCTTGGCGCACTCAAGCGGCTTAAGCGGCGGCTGTCCGAGGAGCCGTGGCAGCGGGAGGTTTTCTTCCATAGATGGACCAGCTATCCTTAGTCAGTATGACGGAGAAGAAGGAGTAGGGTAGATAAGGGGCGTGGGAAAGAGAATAATCGAAAAGAGAACAAGAAGAGAAAAATCTTTCTTTTTTTTTAAAAGGGGGGGAGGGGGGCGTTGTTTCCCGATAGGAGTCGAGGGAGCCTCTCACATGTTGTAGTAGGCGTGGATGTTCCTGTTCCCCAGGTCCTTGCGAACCTCCATGGCGAGGATGAGGACCTCCTCCCTCGTCCAGCCCAGGGCCCGCGTCAGGGGCGCCATCAAGAACGCCTCGAAGTTGGGCGCGAGGTTGTCGTAGTTCCAGTACCCGAGCTCCTTGTGCTTCGGGTCCCGGGGCCAGCCGTTCGTGGGCCACCGGAACCGCTGCAGGCGGACGTCCTCGAAGCCGACCTCCCGCATGACGGCCCCGAGCCGGCCGAACTCCTCGTAGGGGGCCCCGAGGGCGACCATGGCCTCGAGGCACAGGCGCGCGGCTCTCATGAGGGCCGAGTCCTCGACCAGCGTGCCGTCGTCGGAGACGGGGCAGGCGTCGATGTCGTTGAGCTCAAGGTAGCCCCCGGGCTTCAGGTTGCTGGGCACATGCCGTCAGATAGGATGGCATCGCGATGGGGATTGCGGTGGGGGGGAGGGTGCGCGACTAACTCGTAGCAGCTCTGGATGTACTTCCTCCAGTTCGCGATGCTCCCCGTCATCGCTCGGCTGTGGATGTAGTCAAAGGGTCGCGAAAAGGTCCAGGGCTCCTCGATGTCGTCGATTTCGAACCTCACGTTGGGCGGCACCCTGTGAGCGACACGTCAACCACACAAATAAATCAAAAAAGAATACGAAAGATAAGTGAATGGCGTATGTCACAAGATGACGTCGTTTGGAAATGTGGAAAGCGGCATACATTGTGACCTGAACGGCGGACAAATCAACGCCAATGACCTGTTATCGAAAAGTCAGTGCCCAACCTTACCTAGACAAGGGACCATCCCGCCTCGGCGCTCACTTCAGCCTCGGGATGCTCATCACCGAAATCGATGGCCCAGGAGCCCGATCCCGTTCCGATATCCAGGACCCGTCCGACATTCGCATCAGGGTCATTGGGCGGCGCCGTCCCGAGCCGGTCATCAAACGTACGGATGAACAGGTTATGTTGCAAGTCTGCGGTAGGTACTCTCTCTCTCAGTCACGGGCACACGAGGGAATCGACGTTCTCGCCAAACGTCCCGGAGATCATACCTAATCGGTCGATTTCCCTATCATCGTTGGGCATCAGGTACTCTGCGTAGGCCAAAGGTGAGTAGGTTTGCACGGTGTGCTGCAAGAGCCCTCCGCTGCTCGTTGACGTTGGTGCACTCACTCCCTTCCTTGTAGGCATGGTACGTCCGTCCATTCTCCAGTCGATACCCGAGAACCGAGCTGGTCACACTTGTTGTCGAAGAGGCAAGACTCCCCTGGGCGTTTGGTCAGTCCGTTGGTCTCCGTCTCCGTGTCAATTGTCCTATTGGTGCGAGAAACTGATGGATCCCTGAAACTTACGTAGGTGATTGATGCGGTATCCTCCGTCTCCTGAGTGAGGGGTTCGGGAGCGATCAGCCAGCGGGTAAACCCGTGATGAATTCAGAGAAACCCTTACCGCATCGACCGCGAGAATGTCGTCGTTGTCACCCGCAACGGCGTGAGAGGCTGGGGCGGTCACAAGGGTTGTTACATCGTCTCCCGTCCCGGCGGGAGCCGTAGCGTTGTCATCAGACATCTTGCGTATAACTGAGTGGCGCCTCGGTACCTTGGAGTGTTGACGGGGAGGAAAATGAAGGTAAGGCCGCTACGGAGGCCCATCGCCCACGAACGGCTTTGACTATAAACAAGGTGGAAATCGGACCCTGTTACTTTCTCTTCTCCCCCGTTGTCGGCAATATTACCCTCTTTGGTGGCTCGGTCCCCTCTGGTTGGCTTCGTTTACCCCCTCTTCTCCGCTGGAGATACTTTTTTGGGCCTGTTCGCTGCGGTTTGATTGTAGAAATTTGCGACGTGACCCCTGCGAAAGCGACAATTTCGCCAAGAAAGCCAACTGAGATGCCGCGCAAGTGCCAGATGAACGGGCGGCTTTTGCGGGCCTTCCAGAAGCTGGTCCCTAATGTGGTGTGATGTGGGTCACCCGACTTGGTCAACCTATTGTGAGAGAAGTCTGCCTAGTCGACGGGGGTGTATTAGACTTTGATAACCAGACCAAGTATAGATAAGTATAGATGCCCTGTCATCCTAGACGGAGCAGGGGCTGTCACTTGCACAGTCATCACCGGGTACGCCAACTAGTTCGAAGCTCATCAATAATTCATTACCTCTATACGTCCCTCTCGAGAAACTTGAAACTTTCGTGGGAACGGTGATACTTACACGGGGATACTCTTGGAGGTCCGTGCCAGACGAGCATCGGCATCATGGCACCGGACGAATACCAGCGCAATCTTGATGTCTTTGAAGGAGTTACTCATTAAATCTATAATCCATTCCCCGCCGGCGTCGCGCCGGGAGGGTTGGCGAAGGGGGCGTTGCAAAGCCCCATGCAATATTCAGTCTATGTCTCGTCTCTTTGATCATTACCATTTTGATATATGGAGTAGGGAACGTCGAGGGTCCGATGATGTTCTCCAGGGGACCACCCACATCTGCATCCTTTGCGGAACATTTCGATCCCAAATCCAACTCCTTGTCCTCGCAAATCAACGCCGAATGCAATGCAATCACTCACACGGAGACCAGATGCTGAACCGCGCGAATCGGCCCTTCGCTCCGTTTTCGCTCACAAAGAAAAAGCCCGTCATCACGTTATTCTGTCATCTCACCACCCGTCGTTGGGGGGGCGTCTCGACCCGCGGAAGTAGTCGTACTGGGTCGGGTCCTGGTCGAACGTGTCTGCGTCGGCCTGCGGGAGTCCACTATACCCCCTCGGTCCGCCGCCCAGCACACCCACGGTCGGGCCCGGCGTCGGCGCGCTTATGGGCATGCCTGCGGCATTGCGAACAAGCGCCGTGTCGCTCCCATTGCTGTTGATGTTGTACAAGGGGCTGCGCGACCGGTCACCCATGGTCGCCTGTTGAGCGAAGCCGGCCTGTGGTGAGCCCAGCCTCGTCGGGGACTGCTGTCCACTGCCGACGGGGGACATGTAGCCGGAAGGCGGGGTAGGACGGTAGGCCGAAAATCCGGACTGGCCAGAGACATCGCGCCGCTGCTGACCGGTCATGCCACCCTGCAAAGGGGCACCGGTAGGGGTTCCGGGGCGGGAGCCGAAGTCGGACATGGATCCGGGCGTGCCTGGACGCATGATGTCAGGGTCACGGCCGAATAGATCTCCCTGACCATGCTCATCTGCGAACTCTGCTCTGTTCTTGTAGAATTCGAAATCGAGGTTCGACTCCGAGACGAACTCGAAGCCGGGCACATTCGCGGACTTGCCGGGTTTGCCCGAGTTCATGGGATCCATTGCATACGTGTCCGAGTAACCCGAGACGCTCATCATGTCGCCGGCGTTCACCTCGCGTCCGTCCGAGAGACGACCTTTGTAAACGATGTGCAGGTAAGGTTGCGCCTTTTGGTGCACCATTGGCGTGATGAGCGGCTTGTACAACGCAGGGTGGCCGAAACGCGATGCCAAGCGCTCGCTGCGCAGGCGCGCCTCCTTCTGCATCCCAGCCTCGGGGTGTTTGGCAACGTTGGTCGTCGAGACGTAGTGAATTTTGTCGTCAAACATTTTAGAGCAGACGACCTTGAAGATGATCAGGAGAACGGGCAGAGGGGCAATGGCCAAGGCCTGGCTATGGTAGGCCCAGTCGGCTCGAGCCCAGGCGCTGAGGAAAAAGACACAGTTCGACAAGAAGACGGCAAACAGCATGCGGTTGAAGAGAACACGCCAGAACATGCCTCCCGACTCGGTCTTGGTGACGAAAATGTAGAGCAGCAAATACTTCTTGAGCCAATAATCGATTCCGTAATACAACGTTGCAGCCGGCAGGACTAGAGGCTGGATGCCAGAGAAGCCCAGGGCGACCGTCGCATAAAAGAGGAAATAGTTGTAGTACATGGCGTATTCGAACGAAGGCGGCGCCGTGAGCTCAATCAGCTCTCGGGGCGTCGGGCTCGAGAACTTTCTCACAAAGAAGCTGTAGACGAGGGTCCAGAGCTGGGCGAGATCAATAGCGGCGCCAAGGTTGCGCTGGAGGAGCCAGGTGACCCAGAAAGGGCTGACTTTGCACAAGGCCGTAAAGAGTGTGGTCGCCAGGTTCTGGTCGATGATGGCCTGCCAGGCGTCGGTGCTTTTTTCGTTTGTTTCGGACACGACGGCGGACACAAAGGACCATATAGCGCTGAAGAGCGAGAAGACGATGAGATTGTTGAAGACGAAGAAAGCGTAGAGCTTGGCCATGACGTGACGCTCGCGACCCGTCTTGGTCTGGTCACCGGCTTTCATAGACAGGCGACGGAAGATCATGGGAAGGACGAGATAGACAAGCGACATTAGCGCAGGGGACGCGATACCCTGGACGATAGCCCACCAATTCGGGTCCCGTGCAAGCTCGATCCGAAACGCCTTCCACACATTGCCAAGGTTGTTCAAATTGATGAGGAAGATGGCGATCAAGGCGTTGGGCGCAATCCACACGAAAGTGAGCAGTGCGATCCAAAGGTTGTTGACGATACGTCTCCACCGGCGGACCGAGGGACTGAGGGGCAGATTGTCCCAGATGATGTCGTTCGGGCGCGGGGCAAGGGTGATGGTTGCGCCATGCGGGTGCTTCTTGCGGCTGGCGTAGGCGATGTTGTGAGCCTCGGCGATGTCGGAGTAGCTGGCGAACCCGTAGGGCATGGTGCTCCGCTTGTCGACGCTGAGCCGGACTTCCTTGATCTCGATCTCCAACTCCTTGACCCGCTGCGTCAGGTACTCGATGGCGTCGACCTTTTGGCCCTTGGGATACGTGGCGAACGAGGGGTCCTTCTTGGAGGGCTTGCACATTGGACGGGCTGCCGGGAGCTGGTCGGGCTTCTTCATGTACTTGGCCAGCACTTGTTCCAGCTTGCGGACCGTCTGATTGTGCTGCTCGATCAACTTTGGAAGGTCCTTGACGTTTCGGGCAATGGCAGTGCGGGAGAAGGAAGAAGCGGGCACGACTTCGTCGATGATTCTCGCAATGCCCTCGTCCGAACATCTGTCCTTGGGAATGTCGTACAGCTACTAAGGGTCAGGTCCGACTCAAGAACGGCCATCGATCCAGCGATACTCACCATCAACGTCCGCGCGTGCAAGCTGTTCTGGTACTCTTCGCTCTCAAAGTACTTGCGGCGGAGCAGCAAAACCTTGCGGTAGTTCCACCACAGGAAGCCCATGACAGTGAAGGTGATCATGTAGGCGACGGCGACCTGGGCCCAGTACGCATCGCCCCATACGGCTATGGGTGTGATGGCATCGAGCCAGCTGCCGTCAATGTCCTGGGCGCGGTTGGACAGATAGGTGGGAATCAGGATGGCGATGCAGAAGACGGAGATGGTGCTGAACATGTAGACGCACATGCGAACGAAACGCAGGAAGAGGGTGGCGTCCATGCCGACATGATGAACCAGTTCCGTCTCGGTCGTTTTCCACAGCGGCGGGATCCATGACCAGATCTTCTTGCCTATCGGCGGAGGGGCATTTCTCTCATCGGCGTGTTTGAGCTTGGGCGCGTAGACGGACTGGTTGTAGGGTCGAAGAAAGGAGAAGGTAAGGGCGATGGCGACGGTGACGCCGAGAGAAGTGGCCAAGGCGGCCCAGACAGAGTTCTTTTGCAGCTATTTGGCAGTCAGTATCCGCAGGACATTGCAGAACAACCGGCGGTCGGGGGGATCTGCTCGTCTACCTGTTCACTGTAGGGATTCTTTATCAAGTCCAACAGCTGTTTACCGGCATCTTGGCTCATCTTGGCAGTCGGTGCCCCCTTGGGGCGTGGGGGTTGAGATGCGTCTCTCTATGTGCCTTGGGCGGTGAAAGCGATGACGGAGTTCCCCGTTGGCGATATTATCTTGCAAGAGGGATTCGATCGAGCAGCGGCAGTTTAGAAAGGAGGAATGCGAATCAGAGGGTCGCAACGTTCCTTGAGGAGAGGTGCCACGAAGCTCGCCGAATGTATTTCTGCTAAATTCCCTTGACGTCGCAAGTCAGACGTTTCGTTTTGGCCTTTCGTAGAGGCGATGGCGGGCGCACAAAGACCGGCCGCGGCGTAACAAAGCGTCTGAACGACAAGTGAATGGCGCGAAGTGCCGCAACGAGAGTCGGGGGAAGGGCTATGGATCGTCGGGTGTTCGTTCTGTAATCTCGAGAGAAGCGGCGATGTTCCCGGAGCGCGCGGTTCGGGTTGGGAGACAGTGGAGCTGCAGATGTCGTCGAGAGAGGAAAGAAGAGGGGATGAACGAAGAAAACGAACGACTGGCGGAAGGTCGGCGAGATCGCGGGGAGGTGGAGGGGGGGAGGGAGCAGTTGGGACAAAAGAAGGATGGGAGGGATCTCAAACGAGTGTTGAAGGGTGCGAAGTTCAGGTCGGTCCTCAAGCTGAAGTGAAATGAGGTAAGGTACAGGATAATGTGGCAGAGCGGCGGTAGGGGACGGAGAGGGCGAATGAGGAGGAGAGGGATTCAGAGGGAAGCACGAGATAGGACAGGATAGGATACCTGGGAGAGGATTGCGTATGTCACTCCTGGCACATCCCAGTCCTTTGGATGCGCCGATATCCGGGTGTATCGCTGGAGGAGAGAAGGGTGCAGCGTGCTTGACATCGGGCCATTTGCTGGTCTCGGTCCCCGTCGGGCGACTGAGAAAAAACCACAGCTCCACTACCTAGAAAGACATAAAAAAATAAAAATGGAATAAAAACAAGTGAACTGAGCACGCGTAAGAGATCCCGGCGGAGGGGATTGGCTCGCCGCAGGGCACTACCAATTCTTGCGCTAATGGGATTCGAGGAAGCGCGATCCACTATATGGGAATCCGACCCACCATTACCAGGATGAGCAGTGCTGTTGATGGATGGGCAGGTACCTTTGTGTACCTGCTGCTCAGGTCATTTACCTTTCTCTCTCAAGCGTGATTGCTCTCTCTCCCTCCCTTGGGTCATCTCGATACAGCGTTGCAGAATGGCTGAATGATGAACCGCATGAGATATGCTGCCAGCATCTTTCGTGGTCGCAGAATTTTCTGCTCCTTCATGTTGTCTGTCTGCCTGCATGTCTTAATCCACCAACAGCTGCAGGAACGCCGCAACGCGCGTTGAAAGTGCAAGGCCCGAGAAGAACGTGTGCACCTGAGCTTTACTTGATACAGGGTACGAATGCCTGCCCAAGATTGATTTTGTAGGTACAGGTAGCCATCAGCAGCCGGTGCGTGTCAGGGTCCTCCAGTCTCGTGGACGGGATCACACACGACGCCGGACATCAGACGGCCTGATCAGGCAGTTTGGCAAAACAAACAACGACTGCCATCCCAAGAGACAAAGGCACAGCTCCACCAATCCGACTCTGGCCTCTCTCTTCTTACGATTTCTCTGGCAGACTTTCACTGGCATCCAGCCAAGCTCGGGTCAACTTGAGGTGCTGAAGGGAGCATGGACCGCCTCCCTTACATACTATTCCCTCCCCGAGTACGTGTGCCTTTGGTAGATACCTAGTGTGCACCTTCGGCGGGGCCGCCGTTCGCTGTGGCTGTGTCTATTTTTGACTCCCTAAGTGGGCCGGCATTGTGCTGGCGGCACCCTCACCCACTCACCCACATCGTCACGCTGGCAGTCTGTACAAAAGGGACGCAACCTGGGGAGCATCCCTCCCCCCTGTTTTTAAAAAAAAAAAAAAAAAAGGTCCTAGACTGCATAGGTCCTGCGCTCTGCTGGGAACGGCATGGCGTTGGGGTCGATGAATACGAGGCGGGCGGACAACATCGAAGCCCGGGTTGTTCTTCTTCCAGAACAAGACCAGAAATATGCTGCACCTTGAGAGGAAGCGTTCTAGTTGCTCGCGTGCGTGTGCCACCGCAAAGGCGAAAATGCCATCATTCCACATGAGGCAAAAGTCTGCTGCTGCAGTCTGCCCCTTAGATGGAGATGCCGCCGTCAAGTTCACGTTTTTCCCCCTCTTCGTTGAGTACCACGTCACTTCACTGCACGGAAGAGCGGCACCTCGGCCACGGCCCTTCATCTCTCTCTCATCTCGCCGCATTATCAAGCGACATCTTGCACCGGGGTGGTGTCAAGTTAGTTGAGTGAAAAGGGGGTCCCTCCTCCCCGCAAGAACCAAATACCGAACGAAGGTCCTTACGCTTCCCAGGGCACACGGGGGGGAGAGGACCCTAGGTACAGAGCCGTAACAGGGCTGTGCATTGAGGGGAAGCAGTCCTTCATAAGGGGGACCTCGTGAATTTGGAGGGGAAGGGCTTTTGTGGAGAGGGCAATGTTGTACAGGTATGTACTTCGTACGATGTACGGGCACACCAGACAAATAGACAGTCCGGAAGAGAGTCGAGCAGCAGCCGGACGGATCAAACTCAATGCATAGGCCACTGCCACCCACATCAATCGATCGTGGACGCGAGGGATCGCCTGCCCGCGTTCAAAGAAGACGAGTATTCCGCTACCTGGCTGTAAACTGGCCCACAAACACTTAGCCACGCTGGTTGGGATCCCCCTCGAATGCGCTGTACAGGCTCGCAACGGTTGAAAACAAGCATTGTATTTTATGTAGTAACTGCGTTCCAGCTCGTCCACGTCCCAACTCGCCCACGCAGCCGCTCACACCCCGGTGATACAACCCACTTGGAAAGAAGCCCTCCCATATTCCAGAATACGCAGCCCCGTCCCCCCCAAAAGGAACTAACTAACATCCTCCTAAGGAAACCCCCAGAACATACGGAAACGGAATGGTGTAGGGGCCACCAGAGAGAACCGGCCCGTTTCGCGCCCTTACGTCACAGTCCAGGCGATGGGCATTTCTCTGTCTTCCCTTTCAAATTCCCAAGCCCTTCCTCGTGGCTTTACCACGCCCGTCAAGCCGTCGCCGCCATCCCCGTTAATGGCGTTCACGAACGATCCGCTTGTTCTCGATGCCGCCTAGCGTCTATGCGTGTTTTTCCCCCCTCTTGCCGCCTTTAGGACTTTCCCATCCGGATGTTGCATTCATCACGACTCGCTCGTGGTGGGGTTCGCTCGGATAAACATCTTGTTTCTCATCGCGCATGGCCCCCCTATTCAGCTAGTGAAGCTCCAACTCTCTCCATCCGCATTCCCGACCCGGCCGACACTCAATTCAGATACATTGCACTTCAAGAGGTGTCCGACGAGAAAAGTACGCAATGCGCCTTCTGCGCTATCGAGGGCTTCGCTGCTCATGGCGTGGTCCTCGACGGTGATCGGCGAACCCTTGGCCCTCGCCCCTCGGTGACGCGGTTGGTGGGACCTCCTCCGCCCCTCAGATTCTGTCACGGTCTGGACCGAACAAGCCCAGCGGCCACTGGGTCCCCGAAAGACGTCATCGCCCACCTCTTTGATCTGTCGATCCCACATCGCCAAACTCTCTCCCTCCCTCCCCTCTTGGAGCCATTGCATATGCTGATGACTCGTATCAACTGACTTCGTTTGGCCCGTATTGATGTCAATTTTTGAGTAAACAATAACTTCTGACAAACAGGGTTCACAACTAGCACGTCGTATCGTTCCCGATAGTAAGCAGAGCGCATGCGAGGGAACACAGCTGGTGGCCGAGATGACGAACAAAGACACTCGTTTTCATCCCGCCATCTCCCAATATCCCGCAGGCCAGTAGAACATATCAGTCGCCGGGGCAGACATGACATCCGTGATCGAATCGTGGTTGACAAGTTGCATATGCAAAGGCACCGTAGTATTTACAGCGTTCTCCCCTCCTTCTCGTTGACTAACACCTGTACCTAAAAACCAAAAACGAAAGAAGGGAAGAAAAGTTCCAATTGACTTGATCCGCGCCACCTTTTTACCTACCCATCATGAACTTTGCAGGAATAGGAAACACACCCGCGCGGTTGGCTTAGTCCGAGCCCCGACCGGAGGGCTTTTTGTTGCTTGACTGCCTTTTTGACTTGGGAAAAGTTGAAACGACGTTAACCAGTTTCCGCACAACGAACATGTCCATCATTTCAAGCAGGACCCTGGGAGCGAGTCTTGCGCTCAGTCCTGCCAACGGCCGGCATGACCTTCTTCACGTTCCTGGCCACCTTGTGGCCGAATGACTCTTTCTCCTTATTGGGCGAGTCCTTCTTCGGCGACTGCTTCGCAGCCCCGTTCGAAGAAGGACGGCCAGGGCCCCGTTTGGCCTTCTTTTCGGCTGGCTTGTCCTCAGGCGCCTCCTCGACTCCGTTGGTGCCATTGGTCCCGTTGGTCTCGGCGAGGTCATCCGCCTTGCGCTTGTCGCCGGCCTTGGCCTCTGACGCGATACTCTGCGGCGCAGCTTCGCGCTCGCCAGCACCAGCAGGTTCGGCATCGTTGAGGGCGCCCGTCATCTCGACATCCTTGGTCGCAGCACCGTTGACAGCTTCGGGCTTCTCGGTAATGGGCTCCTTGACCGGGTCGTCCTCAACTGTGGGCTCTTTGGCGGGCTCCTGAGGAATGGGCTCCTCTACCGACTTCTTCACGGGCTCGGCAGCAGGAGCGGAAGAAGCGTCGGGCGTAGATGTCACGACCGGCTTCTCAGCAGGAATGGGTTTGGGCTCTTGAACCGATTTCTTCTCGGGCTCGGCAGCCGAGGCGGAAGGCGCAGCTGTCGCGGCCGACTGCTCGGCGAGAATAGACTTGGGTTCCTCGACCCCGGTCGTCACGGCCGGGCCGTCCTTGTCGGGGACTTCTTCAATGGAAGCAGGCTTTGGCGCACCGGCGGCACTGTCTGCCGCGGTTGGCGCATCAGCTGGCGGAGCGAGTGCAGGAGGCCCATTCAACTTGGCGGGGTCGGCGGCTGATGTCTCGGGCGCTGGCGCAGTTTCTTCCTTCTTCGCGTCTTTCTCCTCTTCCTTCTTCTCTTCGGCGGGCTTTGTCTCGGCGGCTACAGACTCCGTAGGCTTGGCGTCAAGGCTGGTCGTGGTTGCGACAGTCTCCGGGACTGCGGTCGGGAAACGGCGTTAGCGCATGGTGGTCTGAGCATGATGAGTGGGCGCATGGCGACGGGTAGATGCCTCCTCATTCGCACAGCAAGCAGTGATGATCCGGCATGAAGGCGCAAACATCAACTCCGTCGCGTCGAGTCGAGACGAACAGGAGACCTTCGTCTCTGCTTCGCACTCACCTTTGTCGGCGCCAACGGCGACGGGAGCAGTTCCAGCGGGAATGGGGTCCATGGCGATGACGTAAGGTGGTATGTTCTCAGGCGCACAGTGCGCGATCAATCCTATAGCAGTTGGTCGTGGATATGGGGCTCAATGTCTGTACTCGAGTGTTGGTAAGCGTATGCGATGATGGGGAAGACTATGGTGATGTTGATTGAAGATGGGTAGCTGGCGAGTAGCGGTCGAGGTTGAGTTAGGAAGAGGAGAAAAAAAGGGACGAGAGAAGAGGGAAGAAGAGGTGAAGCTAGAAGTCGGGAGTCGGAGCAGCAGCGGCGGCGGCCAGCGGGAAGCATGGGAGCTCCTCCTTACCTGCTGGGTCTAGCTGCGACCACACAGCAGGTCATCGCACAGGAACATGGGGTTGGGGACGAATCAGCGGCCCCATCGCCCTCGATTGTGTGAGAGAGAGGCAGTGAGTGTGCGTGCGCTTGCATACATGGGACTGACTTGGATGCGCGGGCCACGCGTGGGGAGAAGCTGGCCAGCTGGCTGGCTGGCATTTTAGCACGTTAGCTAAACAGAACAGGGAGCGGACCTCGAGCGGCGAGAGTGAAGCTGTGAGGTTGCAAGGAGATGGCCGGTCAGAGCAAGGTCCCCCTCGCGGCAAAAACGGGTGGAGAGGAACCTCTCGCCTGCCGTCATGTCAACCTGACGTGACGAGGAGCTCCACGACCGCCGGCCAAACCTGGCCCTCGTGGGACCTTGGGATGCTGCAGGGCTGGAGCTTGACCCCGGTTAAGAACCGGTTAATCCGAAAGCGGTCAAGTTGGCTGTCAAGCTGGGGGGAGTTGGTGAGGCGAGAGAGAGAGGCGACTCAGGAGAGGGAACGCTTGAGCGAGCTGCTCCGCTGGGCAACGAGTGTGCCCCGAGCTAGCTGTTGGTTTGTTTCCTCGAGTGTTGCGGAAGCGGGACATAGGCGAAGGTGTAACAGAGGCACAGAGCGTGTTTGGCGGTAGGAACACACAGCCAGGGACGAGAGGAGTTAGGTAGCGAGCGAGTGTTGCAAGTCCGTCTCAACGTTTGTGGCGCCGAGTCTTTGCTAGGCGGTCCAAGGGCCGTGTGTACCTCGGCGTTGATGACACTGTGAAGCCTGTCGTTCCTGTTTCGATGGAATTCCTGGCGATCTGGCGATGCAGAGTCGCCATGCGTGCTGCAGCAAGGCGCGATGCGGGGAAGGACGAATGCCTGGCCCCACCCTTGGCCAACTGTTTTTTTTTTGGTCCAGTCAGCGCTCGTTATTTTCGGTGAACTGTGGTCTGGGCTTTTGAGCTTGCTGCACGCCAACTGGTCGTCAGTCGACATCGGGGAGGTCAGCAGCAGTGAATGCAGTGTTGTCAAATGATGGGGGGGGGTTATGGGCGTTGAACCTATGAAATGAAATTGCCATTGGAACCCCAGAGTTGAGATGCATTGACCAACATTCCTGAGTGTCGCGAGACTCTGGTGCTTCTGCATGCTGTGATGGGGGCTTCGAGGTTGAACTTGAATACGCGCATGAGGCTGGCTCGGGGCTTTCGCACACTTGACGAACCTTGATATCGAGTGGTAGTCGGCATGTCACTCACTGCTACCTGATGTTTTCTTCTTCCCGCCATTGAACCAGAATTATCCGTATCTGACAGAGGTATCGAGAGGGAATTGGTTACGAGTTGTCAATGGTCGAAAAAGCCCAATGTCAGCTGGAAGGGCACGCGATGTCCAAGAAATTGTCTCAGGTAACCCAGGAGGATACTGAGAAATCCATTGTAGCCCATGGCACTCCTCAAAGCTTTATCACATCAATTCGTGTCAGGACCTCTCGCCGTCAATAAATTCTGAAGCATGCGGGCTTGGGAGATCCCTCCAGGTGCTCCCGCCCTATGGCCAACCCCTGAATCTCAGGGGCTAGTCCAAGCTTAGTCATCCGCCACTCAAGATGCCAAAATGGCATTCCACTGCCACTGGCACCAAAGGACAGCATCACAGTAAAGCTTCAATCCCATCGTGCAGCCAACTTTACCACGCTCCTTTCCACCACGACCCCGTTCGACACTCCCACGATCTCTTTAATTCTCGATTCCCTCCTTCCCGATCTTGATTCCGGCCCTAACCAAAATGGCGGCCAACAAGTATTCCGTCATCCTGCCGACCTACAATGAGCGTCGCAACCTCCCTATCGTCACCTGGTTACTGAACCGCACGTTCACTGAGAAGTACGTTTGTTCCGGCTTTCCCTGTCGTGTTCTTCTCATCTTCTCCTTCTTCTTCCCCTATCGTGTACCGCCTCGGCGAACCTGATTCCGCCGCGACGCATCTGCTAACAACCCCTCCTCTAACAGCAAGCTCGACTGGGAACTCATCATCGTCGACGACGGCTCCCCCGACGGCACCCAAGAGGTCGCCAACCAGCTTGTCAAGGCCTACGCCCCGCACGTCGCTCTCAAGACCCGTACCGGCAAGTTGGGCCTTGGCACCGCCTACGTTCACGGCCTACAGTTCGTCACGGGCAACTTCGTCATCATCATGGACGCCGACTTCTCCCACCACCCCAAGTTCATCCCCCAGATGGTCGCCCGCCAGAAGGAGGCCAATTACGACATCGTCACGGGCACCCGTTACGCCGGCGACGGCGGTGTCTACGGCTGGGACCTCAAGCGCAAGTTCGTCTCCCGCGGCGCCAACCTCTTCGCCGATACTGTCCTGCGCCCTGGCGTCAGCGACCTGACGGGCTCCTTCCGCCTCTACAAGAAGAGCGTCCTCGACAAGGTCATTTCGAGCACCGAAAGCAAGGGATACACCTTCCAGATGGAGATGATGGTCCGCGCCAAGGCCATGGGCTGCTCCGTAGCCGAGGTGCCCATCACCTTTGTCGACCGCGTCTACGGCGACAGCAAGCTGGGCGGCGACGAGATTGTGGAGTACGCCAAGGGAGTACTGTCGCTGTGGTTGAAGGTCTAAGTAAGGGAAGGGAGTGTGAGGGTGTGCGTGTGCAAAAAGGGGGCGATTTGGAGTGATACGATACCGAGGGATCTTTTACTGTTTGTTGCAGGAAACAATTGGGATGAAATGGGCGTTGGGGGGAAAACGGGAATTCAAGTACCGATACCTAATTATTGGCAAGTCGCATGGAAGAAGAAGAAAACACGGTCTGTTCAGTGATGTAGAGCCGCTCGACGTCTCCACCCCCGATCTGTCGTGCGCTTCAGCAACCTTGCCCTGCTCGCTCCTTCCTCCCGTAGGAGGACACCTTAAATACCCAAACAAGCTCACTGGTTTCCAACAACAGTCCGTGACGCAGCGGGATTACTAGACGCTTCTTTGATTGAACGTCCCGGCGCACGGGTGCGTGGGTTCAAGTCCCACCGCCGTTAGCAAAATCCTAGCATCGTTACACCTGAGGCTGGTAAGAGCTTCCTAGGATTTTCATAAACTCCGCTGTCCGCAAGGATAAGAGTTGAACTTTTTGGGGGTTTCCCCCTGCTTATATAATCGTTGGTTCTCATTCCCCTTCTATTACATGTTCCGGCCGCCCGTCACCATGATGGTCTGCCCGCTTACGTAGCTGAAGAGAGGGCTGACGACAGCCAAGATGGCCGACGCCGCCTCGGTCGGCGTCCCGGGCCTCCGCAAAGGGATGTCCGTGTGCGCCTGCTGCTCTGGCCCCTTTTGCGCCTGCGGGATGCCCAGCGCGATCTTCTCGCCGCCGGGTCCCTCGACGAAGGCGCCCTTCTCCTTGGCATCCGTCAGCCGCGTCTTGATGTGCCCAAAGGCGACGGTGTTGGCCCTGACGCCGAACGCCGGACCCCACTCCTTGGCGATGGTCTTGGTCAGGCCCGTGACGCCGGCCTTGGCCATGGCGTAGTTGGCCTGGCCTGCATTACCGTGGACGCCCGAGGTGGAGCTGATGTTGACGATGCAGCGGTTCTCGCCGTCTTTGACGCGGAAGTAAGGGGCCGCGGCGCGCACAAGGCGGAAGGGCGCGGTCGAGTGGAGCGCGATGATGGTGTCCCACTGCTTATCCGTCATCTTGTGGATGACGCCGTCCCAGGTGTAGCCGGCGTTGTTGACTAGGTGATGGATCTTGCCACCGCCGAAGGAGGCGGCCTTGGCGACGAGCTCGGTGATGTAGTCCGCCGAGAGCATGTCGCCCGGGACACTGATGGCCTGGCCGCCGGCGCTGTTGATGCCGTCTGCGACCTCTTGGGCTTTTTCTGAGGTGTGTGTCAGTGGCCGGTACTGCGAATTGAAGATGGGCTTGAGGAGGTGGTGTACTGGCGTCAATGTCGGAAACGACCACCTTTGCGCCTTCGTTGGCGAAGAGCCGTGCTGTTTCTGCACCGATGCCCTGCCCGCTGCCGGTAATGATGGCCACTTGGCCCGCAAGCATGCCCTTAGGGTAGTTGAGGTGAGCGGCGATTTGCGCTACACGGTCTGACATGGCTGCGATGTGTTGGAGGAATTATTACGTTCACTGATTTTCAATTGCAAGGTGCGTATCGTTATCAATCGAAAGAGGGGTTCATGCGGTGATGTGATGCTCGAGAGGAAGCTCTCGAGGAAGCTCAATAATGAATGATATTGTATGCAACTAGACCCCTGACCTGCCGAGGTTCCCCGCGGTATTGATGGTGGGGTAGAGCTGTCGGCATTGTGCAAATGGGCTACCAGATCGCCAAAACCTCAAGCAAGGCCTTGCACTGCCGGGCCTTTTCAAGCGTCATTGATGTGGATATTGGGCTACATCGTCATTGATGCATTGAGCTCCAGCTCACAAGAGGTGTTCTTTCTTGCGTCCGGCCTTTTGGAAAGACCTAGGATTCGTTCTCCCTAAGCGGAAGTGACAACTGTTGAACTCCCCTGACAGGACTTGGCGCCCCGTCGGAGATTAGATAAGATAGAGAAAGGGTGGGATGTCTCTATCTCTGTTTTGACGACATGTCTGTGTCCCTCTCCTAACCTCCTTCTGTCACCCCGCCGTGCCAAGCTTCGAAGCAACAACCCAATCCACAGCCATGTCAAATCGTGGAGGCCGAGGTGGAGGCAGAGTGTTCCGGGGAGGAGGAAGAGGAGGGAGCGGTAGCGGTAGCGGTAGCGGCGGCGGCGGCAGCGGTGGCAGCGGTGGCAGCGGTGGTAGCGGTGGCAGCGGTGGTGGTGGCCCCGGTCGAGGCGGTCGTTCGCACTCGGGACCGTGGGGGAGACTCAAGCCCGTCGACTTAGACCCCCTCGAAAGCTTCGGCCTCCCCTCCAAAGGCGACACAAGGTACGGCTGGCATCCCAACCAACTCTTGCTATAAGCTTCGCTGACCACCTGCCACTGCGTAGGCTCCTCGACTTCAAGACCCAGGAAAGGTATTACACCAAGATTGTCGAGCGCTACATGACCTTCTGCTCCGACGCCGGCGAGCGCGACGAGCTCCTCCGCCGCTTCGCCTCGCTCGACCTCAAGGAATACCCCTCCGTGTCCGCCGCGTCCTCGCCGCGCCTCGACGACCCCGCCAGCACAAAGGCCCTCTCCGACGTCATGATGGCCCTGCGCAAGCTCCGCGAGGGCATCGTGGCCTCGAAACGCACGGACGAGTTTGCCATCCAGGCCTACCTCTTCAATATCCGCCTGTCAGTCCTGATTAAGCACCCCGAGTCGTACCACCCGGCCATCCTGCACGTGCTCCGGACGATACACCCGGCCCGGAACCTGACGAGCGTCGAGCTGCAGGAGGTCCTGGGCTACCTCGTCCTCGACGCCGCCTGTCGCAGGGGTGACCTGGCCGAGGCGTACACGATACGGCACCGGTACGCGCTGCAAGACGCAAAGGTGGATGCCGTGCTGGCAGCGTTGGCGCACGATAACTATGTCGCGTTCCGGAGGGTGCAGAGGAGCGTCGACGGGCACCGCGCGAAGCTGTTGGAGTTCGCCGAGGGTGAGATGCGGACGCATGTCCTCAAGTGTTTCGGGAGGACGTACCTGGCCGTCGACCAGGACTGGTTGGAGAAGTGTGCCGGCGAGAGCTGGGAGGCGTTGACGAGGGATCGCGGTGTTGGATGGGAGCTTGACGGGAAGAAGGTTGTCATTCGAAAGGTCAGGGCTAAGTGAAGAGCATGTTGAGGGAAAAGGAGGATAAGGAAATGTGTGCATTTGATACCCCTGATTAGAAAGCGTTCGAGACTTGATCTCCGGACGGCACTTTGAGCAACATTGAATATCCGTTATCATGGAGCGTGACGCCGGTTTGTGCAAGACTGTATCTATCCCAAGGAACAGAAGGTGTAGCTGTTTGATTCTTTCTCGGGGGCTCACAAAGGGACGCTAACATACAAAGAAGGCTCTTTGGGATACTACTTATCCCTCGTTGTTATTTGCGTCGCTTACTCAACTGGATCAACCCTACGCTCTGCCCGGTTAAAGAGTCCTTGATGCGACTACATGATTTATTTCGGATCCAAGCGAATGTCCAACCATGCTGGCTTCTTGTCTGCATCTGTCTTACCTAGATCACTAAACCCTCCAGCCCAAGGCTCAACACCGATGCCAAAGCTTGTTCGGCAACCTCGAACCATCCAAGATCTTTGGCCTTCGAGTCCATCCGCGCTCTCTACTCATTCTAGCCATGCATGATGCGCCCTCTTGTTTTCAAATCTCATCTTGATTCTGTCCTTCTACTTCCCACTTTCAACCGATCGCACTCCAGACTAGGGCTTGTTGGAAATCCAGTGCAGTGGCCGGAAACACTGAGGCTATCTTTCCAGTCATGTTTTCATACCAACTGGATGGGCGAGAAACCAGATCTTTCCTAGGTGGATCTGAGACTCTAAGTCGAGGCTTGCTGGAGCTTCCTCAAGTGGTTGGGGACAATGAGGCTGTCTCTCAACTGTTTTCTTAGTCTCAGCTGCCTAGGCGAGAGACCGGAAGTTTCCTCGATATTCTCAAGAATCCCAAACAACTTGGCTCTTTCCTTTTCAGAGGGAGAGTCCCAGGCCCCGTACCTCCCGAACTCGTTCGCCACTTCAATAATATTTTGGAAAGAATGGGTCTCGCAGGCGTGTTCCACGCGAGACAAAACCCAGTCGTGAATTGCATAGAGGATGTTGCGAAGGGGAGTTTCGGCGTGCGCAGTGTGCCTCCATCCGTTCGTCGGGTCGGCCCCGTTTTGCAGAAGAAATCTGATCTTGTATGGGCTGAAATTGCGTCCGGTTACTGCCTTCAGCGCTTTGAATCCAAGGGTCACTCCACCATCAGTATGCCACGCTAGATCGTCCTTGTCAAGCTCGACGCCCATGGCGAGGAAACTTTCCAGGATCTTCGTTCCACACCAATTCTCTTCGATGATCGTCATGAAGGCTAAGGCCAGGTAATCGATTTCGGGAAGTGCTGCGGAGGCGCCAAGGTCTTCCGAGGTGCGGTTGATGTCCGCCTCACAACCTGCTTTTTTCATCAGCAGGCAATCATCCCTCAAACTATGAGCAAGCTTGGTGATGGCTTCTTGTTTTCTGTCCTCTTTCTCATAGCATAGCAAGTGGACGCGCTCTTCAGGCAAACCAGGGAAATGGATGTAGCCGAATTTTGAGGGGTTGATGTAATGCACAAGGTCTGACCATGGCCGTCGCGTATCTGCATCCAACTTGGCTCCCAAGTCTTGAAGTCTTGCGGCCGACTGCCAGAGATTGCAATCGAAAGCGAGCTTGAGCGGGGTACGCCCGTCAAGTCCCTTCCATCTCAGATCAGCGCCCAGCCATACCAGATTGTCGATCATGCTTGGGTCGGTGGAAAGTAGCGCGTAAAAGAGCGGCGTCATTGACGAGTTGTCCGTTACATTCACATCCACCTGCATATTCCGTACGAGATGAGTAACGAGCCACTTCATCCCTTTTTCCGAGGCAGTGTGCAGTGCTGTCACATTTGATGACAGGCTGGTGCAACTTGATCTTAAGACTTGGAGCCCGAAGCCCTGGATTGTCTTGTCAAAGTTGTCGCTGATTCTGATATTGTCCGGACTAGCCATCGTCTGAACTGACGCTCCGGCAGACAACAAAAGTCGGATGATTGAATTCTCTTCTCGGCAGATGGAATAGTGCAGAGGAGTCCAGCCGGAACTAATGGCAATGTTGCTATCTTCGCCGAGGTAATCGCTATAGCCCTTGCATTCGCAGAATAGGTGCCCGGGGGCCTCAATGTCGGCGCCATGAGAGACGAGCCATTTCGCGGCGTCGTAGTGGCCGTGATAGACCGCCAGGTGCAAAGGGGTCGCCCAGAATAGGAAATATTTTCCCTGCTCACATAGGAAGGGCACGGGGTAGCATTTATTGGCCTCTTCTGGTATCGGAACAGGGTGGACGACATCGATATCGGCGCCGTAGATGACGGACTTCTTGAGGATGTCCAGGTTTCCGGTCGTGGACGCCTGGACCAGCATCTTCGAAAGATTGTCTTGCACCCCATGCCGCCAGAGAGTCGGGTTAGCGACTTCGCAAAGTCGACGGCTCGCCCGGGCCAAGCCGGCCCGTCCGCACGCGTCGCTGACGAGCTCGGCGATGTCCTGTAAGATCTCGGTAGGAAGTGAGGGCAGCGTCGGCTTTGTGACTGTCGGCGCTTCCGCCATGTCTTCTTTTCTATCGTGTTCTTGTGAATAAAGCATTGGGAGGGGCATCGACTTTGGATTAGTGAATATCGGAGGAATCGGTTTGATATTCAGATAGTGTTTGGTCTGAAGGAAAACATGAGAGATGCCCTTCCAGGCCGCGCGTTGTGTGAGACTATATGCCTCGTCGACGCTACCTCCGGTACGTCAATCCGGAACATCTACGCTTGACCTTTATGGACCCCAACTAACGGCCTGAGTCATTGGCGAAAAAAACACCCTTTTATCCACGAACTAACTTAACCAGCAGTTACTGTCTGCTGTGATACCCTGATAAATACCATGATGCCTAGCGTTCAAGTTAATCTGGAGCATCTACTCGATCCATGGGCGGTCACATGGTGCTTTCTTTGAGGACAACTGCCTTACTGTGCCAATAATAATATTTTCAGGTACTACGTGTCGACTTTACCTTATCATTTGGCTGGTAGGCTTTACCTTTGTCAAACAACCCAAAATATTGTCCCGTTAAAACTAATTAATTCAGGCTGCAAGACCCTTTGGTTATGTAATGCGAAAGCAACCGAGATGTAAACGTTCAAAATACTGCACCCACCATGGCCGTTGGCCTGCTTGAAAGGCAACCCGATTCCATTGCAGACAACAGGCTATGAGACGAGCAAATCATGTGATGTGCCTGAGGGTTTGGGAGGCCTTCTCGAGCATCCTGCTGGTCCCCGCTTGTCTGTCTTGATAAACAACATGCATGTTATTTCACCAGCAGATCAGAAGGAGGGCCAAGTGTAGGTTCAGTTATAAGATTGCATGTATGTGTCTATTTGGTCTTTTGAGTGTGTACAGCAATCCTGGAAAAATGGGTGGCTTGCACCCAAATGGACGAAAAGAAAACTTAACATCTGACCACGGCTTTTGTTGAGAAAAGGTAATGCTGTGCTGATAAGCAAAGAGATGAAGTACAACGGGTCATCTGACTTATGGACATCAAGCCAACCGAAATTTCTACATGAAATGAAAACTGTAACACAGAGCTGTAACAGAATGCTTGGAAGCACAACCCAAAACTGAAAGTGGGTTAAGCATCTACGGCCTTGAGAATAGCTAAAAGCTTCGAAGGCATGTTCCTCCTGAGCATTTTGCGGATATGCTTGGACTCTTCCTCACCAGCCTCCGCTAATCTTCCACACATCCCAACGTAGTGCGCCGCCATGGCCAGCAGGCCCTCAGAGTTGCCCGTGGCGTCTGTGGCAAAGGCGTTCCACCCGCCCGCCGCCGCGAGCATGTTGATCACACCAATAAAGTCCACGCACTTAAACCTCTCCTGGTAGCTTCGCCAATCGTTGAGCGGGTCCAGGAGGGGTCTAAAAGTTAATGGAGTGCAAGAGGTGACGGATGAGGGAGAACATCTCCGTCTCCCGGCCCGGCGGGCAAGGGTTGGCGCCTGCGTTCAGTAGCCACCTGATCCTCTTCCCCTGGAGAACCGGGTTAGCCTTGCCGGAAACGACACTGTAGAGAGCTATGGTTCCAATGGAGCAGAAGGGGTCGGTAGTGGGATTGGGTGCTACGTTCCAGGAGAGGGCCCATTGATTCATGAGATTCTCGTCGTAGCTCTGGACGGAAACCATCTTGTTCAGGTCGAAGCTATCGAAGTCGATCAAAGAAAACTCTTCTCTTTCCAAGGAATCGGTCTGAAGAGCCCAGAAGAAGGCCATTTCCAACTCGCGATGGAAGGGCAAGTACTTCATATGTGATTTGCCTGTGCCTTGCTTGACGGTTGCCGAAAGAAGCCGAGAGGAGAACATCTCAAAACACTGGGCGCGGTAACGCCATTCGAGAGTCATGTGCCTCGGGAAACTACCCGTGTGCAATACTCGGAACATGTGATTGATTCTGGGTTCTTTCAACGACTGAGAGGTGTATCGGGATTGCGAGGATGCTTCATCCAAGAGGCGGTTTTCGCCTGGCATATGGCACCAAGCGAGGTCACATCCGGGCCATGCCAGAAGAGCGTCGACCGCCTGCTCCACCCGGAAATGGACGGCCCAGTCGAGAGCATCGAACGATTGCTGTCCAAACATATCCATGGTACAGGAGAACTCTACGCGTGGGTCCGCCCCCAGAGACAAGGCTTGGTTGAGGGCGTTGCTGTGCTGCGGTGCGAAGGCGGCGTAGTGGAGAACGGTCCCTCCGTGGCTATCTTGGGACAGAATGTCCACACCGACATTCTTGACGAGGTATGTCATGATGGCCTTTGCCCCCGAAGAGGCAGCAATGTGAAGTGCGGGAACAGAGTAGGGGTCTATGTACGAGACCATTTCGACCAAATCCTTAGTCTCCGTGAGCTCTGGAGTGCCATCTGTCGTCTGCAATAGCGGGATGCTGGGCGAGATGCTGGCATCGCTATCGCCGTCTTCTTCTTGAGGACTAAAATCGCCTTGGTCTAGAAGTCCGTTGCCTTCATCGAGGCCGAAAATTCTCCTCTTCATCTCATGATAGCTGATAACAACCCCATCGCGGTTGGCGTTGTTCGGGCTCCCCACCATAGAGAACAAGGGGTATTTGTGGAACTGGTTGGGCATACGCACGTTGTGGTACGAGGCACCAGAGGCGAGCAGCAGGCGAGCAATCGAGGTTTGCCTGTTGCATATGGCGTAATGGAGCGGTGTCCAAGCCGGGAATCGGCTTAGTTTCAGATGGCTGGGACGGACTTGCACACCAGGGTGGTCGGGATGGCACTCCGAATTGTCGAAGGGGTGTTGCCACCTAAATGGCATGCAATTACAGAGAAACCGGCCGCCATCTTTCAAATCCACGTTTTGTTTGAGGAGCCATTCGACTACGTGGTAGCGTCCGTACATGGCGGCCATTGCCAACGGGGTCGCCCAGCAGGCCTCTTGTGGAATAGGACCGGCGTCGTAGTCGTCGGGGACGGCCGCGTTAGGCCCCCATCTTATGAGTGTATCACCTTCCATCTGATGAATTCTGTAGTGCTCGAGTCTTCAGTCGTCCGCCACACAACTCATTGGCGACAGGGCATATTTTCCTTGGAATTGGGCGCCGTAGGTAGCGGCCACTTTGAGAGTCTCGAGGTTCCCCTCCGCTGCAGCCATTACAGTGATGTCGGGGAGATCGACGCTGATGGCAGCATGGTACAGCCTGGGTCTGAAGACGTCAAGGAGACGACGGCTGACCAGAGCAAGAACCGCATCAAATTCCAGAGTGTCGAAGTACGTGGCCATATGCAGGAGCAATTCTGAAGGGAGTGTCATGTTCTAGGGTGGCTTGTCAGCGAATAGCTTCTGCATTACGCGGGACTCGGGAGCGCACCAAGGGTTTTTTAAAGGGACCGAAACAACACCGCAATGCGTATGTCTGCCAGTTTCTGGTTTCGCTGCTTGATCTTGATCCAGTTCCTGTGCGGAAAAGAGAGGATGACAGAGATCCGTGATCTGGCTGGGAGAATGTTGGGCGAGGAAGGTTTGGTTACACGGGCTGATAGAAGAAAGCTACGGCAGCCTGGAAACCGCTCCTGCACATTATCTATTGTGCTTGAATAGGTACTTGACCGCACCTGCTTGCACCTGTTTGCAACTGCCTGCATCTTCTCGTAACTGTCTGCAACTACTGCCCCTGGCTGCCCCTGCCTATCTCCTTTTTCTAGGTACCTACCTACCCTTCTAATACAGCAGTTACGTGTACCTACCTACCTAGGTAGGTGAATGTAGATACCTAGGTGCAGCTAGCGGTTGTAGGCAGGTAAACATGTAGGCAGGCGCATAGGCCTGCTAATACGAGGGATAGAAATCAGAAGCGGGCATGCATAAGAGTGAGGTAAGGACATCCAATCAATAACGCCATTATAAATATTCGGGCGCTCGTATCGATTAAAAGGGCACCGAGCAGTAGAACCAGAGTAACTCTAAGCTGAGCAACGTGAGAGAGCCGACGGAACAAGCAGGGATGGTTGTCAGAAGGGAACCCCGCCTGCGAGCCGTTGCGTCCACGATTCGAGGTCTGCAGCCAGAGATTCTAACAGCGCTGTGTCCACGATATCCTCGTTCCAAGTCAAGGTAATGGTGACTTCTCCGCCGGCGATGCCCGCGACGTTGACGGCAAACCCGGGTCCCACTGTCATGGCCGACTGCGAGAACACGGCTCGGTTCAGCTTCCACAAGGCGCCTTCAGTTGCACCGCCGTTGATGGCCCCCAGGTTGCTGACCTCCCAGCTGTTGCCGCGCTCACCGTGATCCTTCTTCGTGAAGAACTCGTCGAAGTTGCTGACATACTTCAACATGGCCGTGATATCGTCGTGGGGCAGAGTCGCCAGCCTGCTTTTGAGGTCATTCTTGACGGAGGCTGCGACGCCCCAGATTGCTTGCTCAAGGTCCTGGCCGGAGGATTCGCGAAGGTTCGCGGTCGACGCCTTGGGTATCGGGTGATCTGTCGATGTGACGAGAATCGAGAATTGCTTGTCCACGTCGAGCCCTGCGGTCTCGGGAACAAACCGTCTCAAGCTCATGGCAGAACATGGCTCAAAAGCCTGTGCCTTGGAGGCAGGGAGATGGCGAGAAAGCGAGGCGGCAACGAGTGCGTGCAGCAATGGCGTCAGGGTCAGAGAGTGCGCCCGAGCGGCCGCCAACAGTCCAGTCGCGATGGCAGCCGGAAGTCGCAGCAACTGGACATTTGTCTGGTAAGGTGTCGAGAAGTCGATAGCGCGACCTTTCCAGGGAATCACATCCGGTTTAGACTTGAGCCAGGAAGGGCCGAAGGCACCCCATAGCTCCCAGAGAAAGTATGGCCAGCTGATCCGACCGTTGATGAGTTGCTCTTGGGGACCGGGCAATATTGGTGGCTCCGGCAGCTCGAGCTGGTCCGCTTCAAGTTCCGAAATGACAACCGGGTTAAGCAGTGCATTGAGGAGACGGTCGAGAAAGATGGAACCGCTTGTACCATCACCGATAGCGTGATGGAAGGAGAAGACAACCTCGATCTCTGATGGAGACCCCTGGGCGGTATCAATAGGGATGACGGCGATCCTCCAGGGCGGGCGCTGGTCGAGCTGTAACCAGAGCTGATCATGCAGGAAAGAGAGGTGTTTGCATAATACTGCATCCGCCGCCTCTGGGCGGGACGGGCTGAGCCACTGGATGTGTTCTGCGAAGTTGATGCGTGGAACGTGGACGTAGCAAGCGGCTTGTTTGTCTTCGTTGGCGATGCCGACGCTGCGCAACAGCTCCACGGAACTTCGTCTTGAGGACTTCGAGCTCGGTGCCGGGTGGAACGGCATACCGGCCCGTCACTGACACGCATCGATACAAGCCGAGTGAATGACGAGCAGTCGAGTACCTCTCCCTAGAGTTTGTTAGACCTTAACATAACATGAAGGGGATTCCCCGGCAGAATCTATACATGTTGCCGCATGGCCGTACGACAGCTGCTTGGGGGCCCATTATGAGCGACGAAGACTTTCAAGGCCGAACTGTCACTCGTGATGTCGGTCTCCTGGCGGCGGCGTGTTCTCACGGAGGTCACAACGGGGGACTGTGCGTAAGCAAGTGCACATCCACATACATTTTAAATGAACGGGCCCCTGCATCTGTCCCTGAATCCAAGAGGAACCTATCCAGGAGAGGAATAGCTCACCGGTCTGGCCGGGCTTAGAGTGGGTAATTGGACAGGGGACAAATAGCTCATTCGGCAATCCTCGCTTGGGGTATTGAAGGTCAATGGGGTCCAGAGGCCTTTTTGAATTCAGGCCAGCAGAGCATCTAGACTCTGTGGACCTCTCTGCAGCGAACCCAGCAGACATCTGCGCAGACAGGTTGATGAATCAAAGATAGCCGGATTTCAATGTAACTTACGTTCACCAGACTCAAACGGCTTTTACCGTAAGTATACCTTAACCTGCCGGGGGGGAAAGGGATCGTCTCGGAGCTTGGGCCACATCAACTGGAAGCTGCCGACCAGTGCGTTGCGCCTGTGTTTTTCCGCCCCGAGATTAGGAGGGGCCATGTGGGGGGTCGAGTCTAAGAAGGAAGGAAGCCCAGGGTGCTCCCCCGGTCAATTTCCAGTGGGGGACGCGGTTCACCACTTGCTCGTGCTCCGACCAAAATATTGACCCTCACACCTTCTCCTTTGCGCAACACGTTTCCCCCTAACCAAGATGCAAAGTGATGCGGCGATAATGTCTTTTGCAACTTGAAAAGTCGCCTCAGCTTCGTTTCCCACCACTTTCGACGCGTCTAGCACTGATATGACGCGGTCTTTCGCCAAATCGCAAACCCGAATAATGCTGCGCCGCGCAGCTTGACCCTGTCACTCTCATCCGTTTACGAACGTGGTCGCAACCCGAGATCGCCATGGACCACAACCGATCCCCTTCCTACGCCTTTGGCGCGCGTGCGAATCGTCGCGCTTCTACTCAATTGACTATCGACGAAGAGGGCCGGAAACCGCTGTTCTCCAAATCGTCGAGAGAGAGCCTCGAACCCCCCAATCCCGCCCAGTCGTTGACAGCATCCCACCGTTTTGGGTACTCACCTACGAACAATAACAATCCGACTGGTCGCCCACCCTCACGAGCCGCGATTCCTCGCCCATCGAGCTCTGCTTCGCAGACTCCGTCGATCAACTCCAACCACTCCGTCGAGATCATTTCCCCGGGCTCTCGTATACCACGGCCCAAGTCGGTTGGAATGTTTGCCAAAGGGACAGGTGCTTCTGTTGCCAAAGCCTGGGAGCTGGCCGACGAAAACCGCGTGCACACTCTTGAGCGGGCGCGCAGAGCCTCTCCGGCCATTGATGCGTCCCCCAGTCCGGCCCCGCGGCCGTACATAACCCGGCAGACTCATGACGAAGCCAGATCACGACGATCTTTGGGCAAAGATGCGGTTGATTATTCCCGTCCCAGACCTCTCTCAAGATTGTCCAACGATTCCTTACGCGATAACTACGTGGCGCGGTATGGAGGCAGCCCCGGATCGCAGAACAGCTTCTCGAGCTCTGGAAGCTTCGACCGCCGACTCACCCAATACGAGCGCGAGATGGAACAGACACCACGAGAGCCGGACAACCTCTTTGGCAACGCTGTAACGGGACCCAGGATTGCCGAGACTGGTCATACTTTGGCAAGGAGGACCAGCAGCAGCAGCCTGAACACGGCACAGAGCCTGGGTCGGAGGGTGAGCAACAGTAGCTTGAACGGCGGCCAGAACTTGGGTAGGAGAACAAGCTACGGCAGCCTGGGCGGCAGTCCTCGCCCACCGGCCTTCGCCAAGAGTCATGTTCCAGAAGGCCGGATCAAGGAACTGTTGCAGCAGGATGAAATGGGTATCAAGCGATCCATCAGCACGACTTCAACTGCAGCCGACACGCCACTCCCCTCTACCGAAGCCGCCGTCCTTCCACAGGAACCTACCCCACCGACATCTCGGCCGCCTTCTGCGAATCACGAACCGTTTTCACCTGAGAAGAGTTACGCCTGGCAGCTAGACGCCGATTTTACGGCGGGAGACTTGCAGATTTCCGACAGCCCGCGCATAACAATGGCCGGCACGGCATTCGGCGAAGTCGCGAACCGTCGAAACTTCGGCAGCAGCAGCAGCGCATACGCTGATGACCACAGTAGTCCTGCTGCCCCAAAATCCAATGGTCCTTCCAGCCGAGAGTCGTCAATCGGGGCTGCTACTAGACCTGGGCGGTCAAACAATAGAATTGACATGATTCGCCAGCGGGAAGAACAGGCCGATGCAGAGCTTGCTGAGCAGCGGAAGCGACAGTCACTCGTTAGAAACACAAGACTGCAGGGAATCAGCGAGAGGGAGACCGTGGTCGAAGATCAGATGGGCAAGCAATCAAGGACGCAGCTACATTCGTACTGGCCAACTCCCGACGACGACCTACCGGTGCACGAAGAGACAAAAGAACAGCCTCAGCCAAGAAACACGAAACTAGACACCATACGAGCACGAGAAGCGGAGTCTCTGTCGAAGAAGGCCATGGCTTCCAGTCGACTGGAGGAGATTCGGGAGCATAACTCCATGTCAAAGTCTTTGTCGCCAGAAAGTCGGCGCAGCAACGAACACGCCAGGAATTCGGCACCTTCTCTTGAGGAAGATCGAGAAGATTCGGCACTAGCGGATGAGGATGGTGAACATATACCCGATACGCCCGTCACTATCTACCGCAACAATCTGGCTTCCAAGGACAGCAAGTCGCACAACACGTCACCCAAGGATACCCGGAAGGACCTGGGAAGCCCAAAATTTACAAGGCCTCAGACGGCACACAGGAGGGAGGACTCGAGGGACTTACTTCAGAAACTTTCGAGAGCTACTAGCAGTAGCCCTGCTCCCGAGACTCGAGGTCTGACAACGACCATAGACCAGGCGATGAAGCCTCAAGTCGATGATGGTGAGAAACCGAAGGCGTTTGACGAAGACAAGATCGGCCAACCTGACTACGCGAGCCTCCAAAGCCACCAACGAGGCAAATCCGAAGGCGAGAAACCGAAGGCGATTGGCGAGGATAATATCGGTCGACGTGAGTATGCAAGTCTCAAAAGCCACCAACGGGGCAAATCCGAGGGCGGGATCCAGGACACGGCGGCTGCGGCGGATGCACAAAAAGAAGCTACGGAACAGGTCGCCAAGGAACCCGAAATCCGGCGCCGCTGGAGTGAGCGCAGAAGTGAACACAGGATGGAGCGCCAAACCGACCCCCAACGCGAACGAACGGTGGTCCGAGAGCCCGAGTCGAGGGTTGATCTGCCACTGCCCAGTCACAAAGACAGCAAAGCCCCTGAGCCTGCTCGTGCTGGGATCATTAGCGAACCTCAGCTTAGTCCGGCGGATGGACCAAAGCCATCGGAAACTGAAGAGAGACCGAAGTCTGCCGCAGGGTTTGGCGGGCGACGTCGAGACCTTGGCCAGCGCTCAACCGATTCTGCTAAGGACAGTCGGAAGAGCATGGCTTCATCGGACGGCGATCCCACCGAGCGGATCGCACAAGAGATGAATCTCTTTGCGGCTGCCGACGCACTATCCGAAAGAGGATCGAGAGCACCGTCAACAGCGCCTTCCACCGAGGATGAGGATAAGGACCTCCTTGCCGGCGAAACTCCCCGACCTACCAAGGTTGACCCGATGTCCCTTCCTACGCCCAAAGTAACGGGCGCTTTCGTTGAGACGCCCGCGACGACCCGGACCGAATGGGTCGAAGAAGACATCAAGCCCTTGATGAGGCCGGAACCGACGTCAGATGCAGGCCACGGCAGACCACCAAGTCGCAGAGGCTCACGTCCTTTGTCAGGAGCACCGTCCTTTTCCAACATAAACGAAACAGGTTCCGGATCAAACAGTCGTGAAGTACAGAAGAAAGAATCCGAAGGAACGACTACGACCTCGGTACTACGACGCCGCAACAGGTCAACCTCTCGGCCTCGGCCCCCCTTGACCAATTCGGTCAAACCGCCAACTGTGAAGGATGACCTCCTTGAGCTTCAGCGCAGGCACCAAATTGAGGACTCCACTCTGGACGATTTTGAAGAAATGTTTAACTTGGAGAAACTTCAAAACGCGCCCTCCCCCGCGATCGAGTCTATGCTTGACGAGATATCAATCAAGAGGGAAGAAGTCGCTGCCAAGCCGAACCTGACAGAGACCGAACGGGATCAAGAGCTGAAACAATACGACAGAATGAGGAAGGCACTGACAGACGGACTTCAAAACATACGTACGGCCAAACAGGGCATCGAACGCTTGGAGGGGCAGGTTGCTCACGCTGAGGGCAAACAAGGAGAAGAAAAGACGGCCACGGAGACCTCGAAGAAGCAACACACGGAAGAAGCCTCGCACCACCGTCCCCATCCGGATCACGCCCGTGATTGCCCGGACTGTGTCGACGCGCCTCCGACCAAGGAGGTCTCCTATCTTCACCTTCCCGTGCCGAGCCTCTACCAGCGCAAGCCATTCCGCCTCACTTTCGTCGGGCTAGTCTTCCTCATCGTCTCGTTGTGGTACGCCGCCGAGTCCGCCATGTGCGAAGTTTACTGTCGACCAGCCTCGTGCTCCTCAACACCATGCATCTGGTCGTCAACTGACCCGACTTGGGGTGTTGCGATCCCAGTGAAGCTCGACGAATGGGCTACGAATGGCTGGGGCCGTCAAGTCGCCATCCAGTTCTCCGAGGACGCATCGGACCTATTTGCAGACGTCGTGGACTTTGTTACAGGTACCGACATCACCAATGTCGACATGAGCACCCTCGATTTCTACGAAAGGCGGCAACACCGCCGACGCCTCCGGAAGAAGGGACTCGCGAAGAAGCCGCCTGTGGAGTCGCCGGAGAACAAGGCGAAATGGGATGCATGGCACGTCGAGCGCGTGGCCAACGAGAGAGTGGAGAACGCGAGGGATATGGGCTATGATATCCGTGACTTTGACGAGGTTATTGGGGGTGATGAGGTGGTGTGAGGAGGTAATCACTACTAAGTCATTGTTGTACATTACTAGGTAGTCCATATGTCGTGCTGTTTCGGGCGATACGTAGCGCTGTGAATATGGTATTTGGGAACCGGAGTGTCCTGGTCAGTAATACACCTTTAGTAAACCATGATGCTCTCCTTTTTTCTACCTTTCCACTTCTGTATAGCTACAGGCTGAGAATGTTGAACCTTGAGGTCGGCTGAGTGAATCAATGATGGTATCCGACGACAAGCAGGCTCCGCCAGGCCCCGCAACATGAGCAACGCAGCCAAAATGTCACGCCTCCGTAAAGAAAAAAGAAGCTGTCGCGTTTTTGGTTGGATGAGCACCTGATAGTCTGTGAGACTGCCTTTGCCGAGTCACAATAGCTCAAAGATTGGGCGGCGGACTTGTTGGCGATGCTGAAAGGGAGGGAAAAGAAGATTGTGGTCATTACGGATAGACCGAGGGGCTGTTTACGAGCATGCTGGGCGTCTCGGGATCGCGACGCGCGGATGTGGGTGCTCATCCGCAACTCACGAGCGAGAACGTACCGGGCGCCACAGACAGTTCGTTAAACGCAGCAATCATTCCGTTCATCAACGCCTTACTCCAAGACAATCTCATTCGCTCCGTTGCCGTAGCTCCGTGTAAGACACTCCCACCATGTCACACTATGTGTCAATTAGGGCTGCGGCACTCGTGTTTCCCCCAAAGACTCGACACCAACTTTCTTAGCGTATGACATCGATCCTTTCGACGTCATCGCCAAGCCCTACTACGGATGCCAAACCGTGTAGATCCTCAACCGAAGCAACACAGCCCAGATCACGATGGCGGCGGCGAGTTACACTCGAAAGGATGCTGCGCCCTGCGATTTGGCATAACCTGCAAACCGTCCCAACAGGACAATTTTAGGCAACCATATAAAGTGGTTATGTGAACCCCATGCTCCTCATAAAAAGAGACCCGAGACCCTCTCTTGCAGTGTGTAAATAGCATGGATTGTGAAGAAGGATAACGCTTTTTGGAGGTCCCTTTGAGCTCTTCTCATGCACAGCACCTAACGACATCGCCATACACGATCCGCCGAAGCCTCACCATAACGTCGACTGCATCCTGGCTACAGACACGATACCCAGCCACCACCACCACCATCCCTTGAGACCTGAGCAACCCCCAAAGCGCCGTCAATCTCCATCGATCCAAAAATGGCCTGCGCCGGCAACAGCATCCGCTCGGATCTCCCCATCCCAAAGAACATCAGCTGGGCCGCCATCCCCGGCCGCAACATCTCGGCGGCCCCGATGGTGGCCTGCTGCTCGCCGAACCCCGTCCAACTCATCGACAACTGCTACGAGTGGTGCGAGCTGCCGGAGAAGTACGAGAGGGACGAGGCCAGGGCGCTTGCCGCTTTCAGGAGTTGCCTGTCGGTCAACGACCGGAACCTGTCCATCTCCAACATCCTCGCAATGAACATCGCCGAAAGCCCCGCGGCTAGGCCCGTCGTTACGATGGCGGGGCTCGGGATTTGGGGGTTGCTCGCCTCGGCGTTTCTGGTGCTGACTTGAGGTTGAGAGGAGCAGATGGTGGGAAGGCCATGGGGTTCTATGAGCATGGTTCGGTTCTTTGCTCAGAGCTGCCAATGAAACGCAGTATTGCCATTTTAAACAGGTCAACCACTTCCAGAAGTATGGGAAGTCTAGACAGAAAGGTCTAAGGTAGAACCTTTGCAGTCCCTTACGTAGTCGCCAAACTGAGAGGCTGAATTGGGAATCTTTTTGATTTAACGTGTATATCTAGCCTTGCATAACCCCCTACCCAAGAAGTGGTCGGTGTAGTTCTTCAAATCGATCGACTCGCTTACACTTACAACATCCGGAGGTTACGCGTGCGAAAGGTGCGACCAAGAACAGGCAGTGTACCTACAAATATAAACCACCCCCTTAACATACCTAGTGCATAGAATGGCGCTTGTACAAACGATCATCGTAAGAATCAACGGTTCGCCGTACAGCTTCTGTTTCCTTCCTCCCTTTCCCACGAAAACCCCATACTCAGAACCTGGCAGAGGTGCGTCGGCCGATACAAAGTCCCGGTTGACGCCTCGCTCACTGTTATAAGCTAGGATCTGCTGAGGCCCTACCTCCGCTGAGCCAACTGCCAGAACCCCCCTCCGTCTTTACAATGCAGGACCAGCCGCTACTTTTCCTAGAGCAAGCACCTCTCCCATGCCACGTCTGCTGTAGAAGAGAGAGGCGCTTGATTTTTAGGGAATCAGCGTCATAATTCTCGCAGGGGTCTGATCTCGAGGGTTTTTGCTAAAGAGTTGATGGATATACGGATGCCAGATACTGGCCTCTGACTGCTAGGGTTGGCTTTGACCGTTTAGTAGTCTCTTGCATCGTTAAAAGCCCAATGATACGGTTAACTGTCGCGAATCCTAGACCTTTCCGCTTGGCAGAGCAGCCGGAAATGGGCAGCCATCAAATCATGCTGGCGACGTTGGCAGCGATCCCAGCCAGCGCGGATTATGGCGGGACGACTGCCGGCCGACGACCGGGGAATGCCGTACATACACATTTTCACATAGAGCGGTTGTTAGTGTAGCGTCAGATTATTATGAACTAGACATGTACAATAATGTTTTTTGATAGTATCATAAATGGTGTATACATATAGAGTTTATATACCCAAAAGTATAAAGTCTTATTTCTTGTAGGCTTTCCCTCAAGGGTGCTTAGCTTGAAAGAGACGTTCCTCGATGAGACCTATCGTCCCTTGAGTTTGTTATTTACTCTGTGACCTTGTCACAAGAGCCGTCCCGTTATGGACGCGGTCATGGAAAACAAACACGTTTTCCTACTAATACAAACTTACCCGACTGCTACCGTAAGTTGTCTGGCAGCTCTTGACAAACACAACATTCTCCAGAACCAGTTCTTTAAACCATGCTTGTTCAGTGAAGTTGTGTTATCCTTACGTCGGCGGCTCCCTCTTCCGCCATGTCATACTCGCAGCAGCAGGACACAGTGCCGAGGCTACCGTGGTTACATTTCACCGGGATGAGCTGTTGTTCTTCCCCAGCGAGGCGTCGCTATGGCTGAACGCCAGGTCGCATGACTTTGGCATCGGTTAACAAGATAATCTCAGTGTTCGGAGTGTTGGTATGATTCCGCAACAGGCCCGCGCGCTCTTTTGATCTGGGTCCAAGAGCACGGTATCAGGCGAGAGAAATAAGAAAACAGATGGTCTTCCGTGGCAAATGTAACTGTCTAACGCATTCCCTTCTATTATGGTATTATGGTACACAAGCTCCCGGAGCATTATTTACCTATTTAGCGATCTCAACACCGTTGGTGGCGCCTGGATACAGAGTTAGCTAGGGTCAAACTCGACCAAGAACATAAAACGAAAGCAGAAAATTAGTAGCATACCAAGAGCCTTCTTAATGTCTCCGTAGATGGCGAATTGGCCAGCGGTCAGACCACCGACCATGAATAGACGGGTGGGGAGACCGGCGAACGATCCACGGACTCCAAGCTCGCCGGCAATCTTGACGAGGCGCGAGACGACGCCTTCGCCCGGCAGACCTTTGGTCTTGTTGATCTTCGACAACATGGTATCGGCCGGCTGAGAAACAATGGCGGCAGCGAATCCGGCCATGAGGCCAGAACCCAGGTTCACACCCGTCTGGGCGGCACCCGACAGACTAGACTTGTCGAGCTGGGAGAAGACGGCCTCGGAAACCTTCTCGAAAGCGACAAACTTGGTGACGGTGTAAGGGATCCTGGATACCTCTGTCAGTCGGAGTTTCAATTCCGCGAGACGTGTCACGTGTGGAACGGTCCAACGTACTGCTTGAACAAGATGGGGACGAATCCAGAGTAGAAAGCGCCGATGCCTTCCTGGGTAAGGATCTTGCTGAAGCCACCAATGAGACCGTTGGCGAAGCCTGGAGTCGAAACAAGACGGATGCGGGTAGCCTCGAGAGGGCTGAGGGCGATGGAGGCGAAAAACTCGGCAGAGGCGGCAGAGACGGAGTAGACGGCAGTGCGGTTCTGGCGCGCGGCGTCGAGGCCGATCAAGTCGATGGCCTGCTTCTTGAAAAACTCGTAACCACCGAACTTGAAAGCCCCCTGGATGAAGTATCCGGTGAAGGTCGGGCCGAACCCGGTCAACAGGGCACCAGCGCCCTCATT
Organism: Colletotrichum lini; assembly: GCA_034638275.1. Taxonomy (NCBI): domain Eukaryota; kingdom Fungi; phylum Ascomycota; class Sordariomycetes; order Glomerellales; family Glomerellaceae; genus Colletotrichum; species Colletotrichum lini. Next base: position 1,531,227 of record JAWQJV010000006.1, read on the forward strand.
CTGGATGACCTGGCGGAAACCGCCAATCATGCCGCGGTTGTAGGTGGCCGGGTCAAGCTGGATCTTGGTCTTGACGCTTGAATGGCGCGCGTCAGTGAGGGAAGAGATTACGCGCAGGCAGGCAAGCAAAGCTGAGGTTCAGAGGACAGGGATGGACAGGGCGGGCTGCTCGTCATGCTGGACAAGATGATACGGCGCGAGTAGTAATTAACGTACACGTCGACGGGAGTGAAGGCGCCGTGGGTAAGGGAGCAGCCCAAGGCACCAGCAAGGGCGAAGCGGGAGTAGAGATCAATGCCCTGCGGCCCAGCAGGCGCGTCGCTCAAAGAGGCACCCATTGCGACAGTAGCGATGGGAGTTGTGGTAGAAGAGAGGCAAAGTTACAATGGTCCTAGGAACGCGTGAAAAGTATGTCCTCACAATAGAGAGCAGAGCAAAAGAAATAGTAAGCAAGACTGTCTCTGCTTTGCCCAAGGCAGCTACTTGTCAGCTTTATCTAGCAACGACTGGGTCTCGAAACCTTGGAAGTGGGTTCGGCACTGCGTGATTTTCCGACTTTCCGACTCAACCCGCCGCCGGCTTACACACCGGATCGTTCAGCCAGGATATCACCAACGCTCTCTACAAATACTTTACAAAACAACGACAGCCCATACTCATAAATGAGGTCTCTTTCTATCATACTTGTCAGTTCACCACTTTGGGATCAACCTGTTGAAGTAAGCCATCCGCGGACTGCCGCGCAATCCGACGTGTCCGGGAATGGTTGATACAGTGGAATCCAAGATCATTATAAGGGGCGACGCCTCAGACACAACAGCTTCAAGACAATCTGCGCGCGAAGGCACGAGAAGCCCTTCCGACTCAACGGCACTGGTCTATCACCAAACACAAGAAAATTCATCACAGTATAAATGCGGCATTCTCCCGCCAGCTTAAAGCAAGCAGGATGGAAGTAGAGGGCTCTAAAGCAGAGGAGACAGGCATGTCAAGATTTTGACAATGTCGGAAACCAGGCGTAAGAATCACAAGAAACACCGGCTAACTAGCTAACAGTGAATGAGAGAGCACAGATCGTTGTACTTGAGCTCCAATAGCAGCAAAAGAAAACTGAGGAAGGTTCCTAACGAATCTCGCTAACAGCCTACATAGCTGGATCGAACAGTTACTTGAAAGGACCTAGTAGTAGTAATAAAAGACTTGGAATAAACTCTAGAACTGTAAGCATCAGACAGAGGATGAGACACAGTAAAATAGGAATAGCTGGAAGCTGTGTTAACCTTCGAGACGTAGTGGCTGGCTTTGCGACCTGCGCCAAGACCAAACCACTCTATGGCAAAGAGTAACTTCTGGTTTAGGTAGTTCACTGCCAATATCGATGAGATCATTCCCAGTATGAGTCGCGCATTGTTGCAGTGTAAGTGACATATGACCTCTTCGAGATTTGATGCCACGGAAAAAGCCTGCTGCAGCTAACGAGCGTAACAAGAGGTGCCGTAGATGACCTCCCACAACGTTCTCGAACCTCCTGGACCTCCACGACGCCATTTGGAGAAATCCCTCTCAGTCAGTGGAAGCTGTCGCGGCCCAGTAACCACTGTGCGACTCCTGTAGCTCGCAGATATCCCCTTAAAATAGGGTGGCCAACAACCACACCTATCCTACCTCAAGGGGATCTCTGCAGGTTATGCAAGGCAAATATTGGCCATTGGGCCGTGGTAGCTTACAATCGAAGGATGTTTGAAAGATCAACGAAAGACGTTTTGTTTCTCTGGGTCCCCCGTGAGACTGAGCCTTTACCAAGGTGCACATCATCCCGCGGGGCTTACAAATCCGGCAGTCTTACAAATACAACAATCACATCATCGTCACGCCCTCATAATCACTTATATATCATTCCCTCCTGGCTCTCATCTCATTCACAACTCACCAACGTCCGATTCAGATACCCCAAAAACTAGATTACCACTCACAATGGCACCCATCCGCGTCGGCATCATCGGACTCTCGTCCACCGCGACGACGGGCTGGGCAAGCCGCGCTCACCTCCCCTACCTCCTCTCCGCCCGCGGCCGCTCAAAATACACAATCACGGCCCTCTGCAACTCGAGCGTCGAGGCAGCCCGCCGCGCCGTCGCGGCCTACGAACTCCCCTCCGAGACCAAGGCTTACGGCAGCCCGTCCGACCTCGCCGCAGACCCGGACGTCGACCTCGTCGTCGTCTCGACGCGCGTCGACCAGCACTACGACACGGCGCTGCCCAGCGTGAAAGCCGGGAAGCACGTCTACGTTGAGTGGCCGCTCGCGAAGGACGTCGAGCACGCGCGGAAGCTGGCGGACGCGGCGAGGGAGGCCGGCGGCCGGACGGCGGTTGGGGTGCAGGGGCGGTTCGCGCCGGCGTTGCTGAAGGTCCGGGAGCTCTTGGAGGAAGGGCGGATCGGGAAAGTCCTGAGCAGCGAGATCAAGGCGTCCGGTGGCTCGATTGACCGGGAGATTCTGCCGGTCGGGTTGAAGTACTTCGCCCAGCGGGAGATCGGGGGCAACATCGTCACCATCGGGTTCGGACACCGTGAGTCGAGCGTATCCCTTTTCCATCCGTCACGTATGTTGTTTTTGCTGATACAGTTCCCGATGCTCTCAGTGTTTGATCAGATCCAGCACGTCCTGGGCGAGGCGGTCATCCGGCACAGCCACGCGCAGATCCAGCGGCCCAACATCCGAATCCGCGACCCTTCGACCAAGCAGATCGTCGAGACGATCCCGAACGACGTCCCGGACCTCATCGTCGCGACGACGACCCTCCCGCCCTCGGACCTCATCGCGACGGACGCCACGCTCCTCGCACGCTTCCGGCGCGGGCAGCCCTTCCCCGGCGACCCGCAGCTCGCGTGGACGGTCCACGGCGAGAGGGGCGAGATCCGCCTCGTGTCCCAGGACAGCGCGGCGCTGCAAGCGTTCGCGGACGGCGACGCGGTCCGCATCAAGGTGCACGACTTCGAGAGCGACGTGATCGAGAGGGTGGCATGGGCATGGGCGGACTGGCAGGACGGGCTGCCCGTGCCGGCGAGGTGTATTGGGGCCGTGTACGAGGCCTTCGCCGAGGGCGAGGGGGCGGCCGGCGTGGCGAGTTTCGAGGATGCCGTGAGGAGGCACGAGCAGATTGGCGGGTTCTTTTCGGGCTCTGGTTGAGTGAATTGTGTTTGGGAGAACGAAGATGCTACTGATGAGAGTATGAAATGTTACTGATGAGAGTATGAGTCAACGAATGACAATGAAGTCATCTAATACCACCTCCGAGCAATACCGTTTTGATGTTCCAGTCAGTCTGCAAGTCAGTTCTCAAATATGGTTTTTGGATACTTGCCTTGTTTGATCTTCTCTTCTAACCATGTGTGGACTTGGGATCAAAGCCTCAACCCATGTTGACTCATCCGGCGACGGCACTAACACTCAGGCTAGGCAGACAGCTCATCCACAACTGCGTCTCACGTACCTACATATAATTATGCCGAATCCTCGAACCGTCTCTCAAAAAGCGCTCTAGAAATGAATAGACCCGCATCATCCACAATCATCTCCATCATGGAAACATCGCCAATCTACTTCTGGCGCGAGACCGGCCCAGAGGGCTACCTCTCCCAGTGGTGGACAAGAGACCCCTTCACCATCGCCGCCACCGCCTCCTCCCCGCCCATCACCTTCAAGACGGCAGATCACTACATGATGCACGGCAAAGCCCTCCTCTTCGCCGACGCCGACGCCGCGCTCGCGATCCTCAGGGCGGACCACCCGCGCAAAGTCAAGGCCCTCGGGCGCAGGGTCCGCGGCTTCGACGGCGCGCGGTGGGACGCCGAGAGGGAGCGCGTCGTCCGCGAGGGCAACCTCCTCAAGTTCCGCGCCGCGCCACACCTCCGGGAGTGGCTGCTGGCGACGGGCTCCTGCGAACTCGTCGAGGCGAGCCCGACGGACCGCATCTGGGGCATCGGGTTCGCGCCCGACAAGGCGCCGGCGTCCGACAGGGGACGCTGGGGGTTGAATCTGCTCGGCAAGGTGTTGATGGAGGTACGGGAGGCGTTGAGGAAAGAGGAGCAGCAGCAGCATGGGATGGAGAAGAAGAAGAAGGGTAGTGAAGAGAAGGAAGAGCAGCTGGAAGTGGAGGGGAACAAGATTCAGTCCCGGACGAAGAGGAGACGTACCCGGTCGCAGGATGAAGAGGAGCTGAGCGACGAAGACACGGCGTCCAAGTCGAGGCGAGTGGAAAAGCGGGAGGACGCAGAGGAGGATGGAGACACGGATGGTGAGGAAGACGAACGCGGAGAGTTTCGGGGGTGAGGACACCCTTTTTGAGAGTTCTCGTGGTATTACATCGCAAGTATGGCAAATCATCCCTCTCCTGCGTGAGAGACGGACGACAGACATCTTCCTTCTACACGTACACATACATATATAGCCTTCAAGAGCGGTGTTTGGTTTGGTTTCCCCCCTCCGGCCGGCCACGCTTCGCCTTTCGCAGTAGCTTCGCCCCTAGTATTTCGCCCGTTCCCATATGCTCTCTCACCCTCTCATTCCCCATTCTATTTTTTGTACAAGTAATAAAACACTTTTTTGTTGTCGGCTGGAGAAAAAAAAAAAGGGTTGGCGAAGGGAGGGGTTATGGTTCATCATCCAACATCCTCGGACCTGCCTGGCGATCCCGGAGAAAAAATAGCAGCATCAAACTCCTTCAAAAATAAGTAGGGGTTGTGTAAGTTGTTGGTTGTGGTTGTGGTGTTTAATAGTAGTCCTTTCCGCTCTTCTGCATCTCAATGAGACGCCATCCTCTTGTCTCCGGGTTGCTGACGTCCTCCGGCACACGCGTGATGCCGATGGCGTACGTCACCAGCTGCACCTTGTCTTCCATGCCAGCCGCCAGCTCGCCCGACTTGGCGTTGCGGTAGACGTGAACCTCCTGCGTCCTGCAGGTGATGACGAAGACGGGGATTTCACCGGGGTCGAGCATGCGCGCGCGCACAATGTCAACGTGGCGAATGTCGAGGATCTTGCCGTCCGACTTGAGGCCCGCCGTGAGGTACTGCTTTGTCAACGCCTCGTACACAGAGTACTGGGCCTCGGACAGCCAGAGCTTGAGCGTCTCAATGTCGCCCTTGACGTAGGCGTCGAGCACTTCGGGCAGAATGTACTCGCGGAGCTCCTTCAGGAAAGGCTCCGTCTGGAAGTTGGGGTCCATCGTGCGAAACTTCTTGATGACCTGCGCCGTCTCGTTCTCGGCGAACCAGCCTCCGATCTTATCCGTTACCAGTCGTGCGGTCTCGATGAGGGGGTTGTCGGATTCACGGTACACCTTGCCGGCGCTGAAGAAACCCTGGGCGAACTTGTTTGAGTCCTTGAAGTCCCTCCACGCCTCCTTCCAGGCGGCGTCCTTGTGGAGCGTAACGTTGGTGCCGGCGCTGTGCTAAGGTCAGTTATACGCTCCCACACAGGGATGTATCAAGCAAAACGTACTTGGGATCCTCTTCAAGAATCTCGGGCTGGCCGGACTTGAGCGCTTCAGCCTCGCGCTTCTTCCTGCGCTCCTCCTTCTCGACCCAGCCGCCATAGCGGGAGCTGCTGCCGTCATCAATAACATCCTTGACGTTCTTGTACGCCTCGGTCTCGCGGATGGGCTTCGTTGCCTTGTCGAGGACGTCTCCCGTAACGTTGGCGACCTTACGGACGCCCTTCATCGCGGTGGTATCCCAGGTCCAAGCAGCTCCCTTGCCAATGGCCCCGGCGGTGGTCTTGACGGCGGTGGTTGCAGCGGACGAAATGGCGCCGGAGGACTTCTCGTAGGCTTCGCGGGCCTTGCGAACCCTCTCGCTCTCGGCAAAATCCTGGATTTCGCCAGAGAGGGCCTTTGTCGATTCGTTCCATTCCTTGGACTTGCCAAACTCAGTCTGCAGCGTCTCTCTGAAGACCTCCCAAGGCGTCTTGTCACCGTGGGGGGGCGGCGGCGGCAGGTCATCCTTCTTTTCCTTCTGCTCGCCCTCCTCCTTCCCCTCGGTCTTCTCCTCACCCTCCTTCTTCTCGGAGGACTCCTCTTTGGCCTCCGACTCAGCATCCTTGGGCTTTGTCTCCTCGGCGGTCTTGGCGGCGTCCTCAGGGGTCTTGGGCTTCTCGGTCTGCTGCTGCTGCTGGAGCTGTCGGGCCGTCAGGTGGAAAGAGCGCGATTGCATCGAGCTCGAGATGGAGCGGACATCTTCAGGGAGAAACTGCGATCGCAACGGGGTGGGTCGGAATGTGGAGGGTTGTCGTGAAAAGGCCAGCGCGGCGTTGCCATTAAGTTCTGTGGAAAGTAACCGGCGGTATGCGGGCGTTCTGCCGTGGGTTTGGACCGCTCGCGCGGAAGCTCTCGCGAGAGCATTCTGAGAATTGCTCCTCGCCGACTGCACCAGAGAGTTCATAATGTGTGGATTTTCCTAGCCGACCGTCCTCCCGACGATAAGCATAGAGGGACTGGGAAGGGAAAAAAAGAGAGAAAAGGGGAGAGAGGGGCGAAAGGGAGATGCGGATGACGATTCGGGGGGGGGGGGGGGGCAAGTGAAGGTGCGAGAAATTTTGGCTCGCGCCGGGCCAGACTTGGGAAGCTCGTTCTGCCTGCGATTTCGGTTGGAGGCGGAGGGCGGAAAAAATCTGGGCCCCTGTTCAACCGAAGACGACCCGACAGGTACGTACTTCCTTCGGGTCCAATCAGATAGCGCCAGTGTCTCCAGACTTTCAATCAGCGTGCGAGCTTGGCCAAATTTCTGAAAACTTCACGGGGTGCGCCATCGTCACGACTGCAGTATAGGCTTCCCTAATCGCGACAGGAAGGCCACGAATCTCCCTTTCCCCCGCGATGAGCTCCGCTCCGACGACCCGCCTTCTGGCGAGATCCCTCTTTCAAAATGTCGCTCGTTCATCACCGATAGCCCGATGCTCTCCTGCCCTCCTCCGGTCCTTCTCCCAGACGCCGCGCGCCGACGAGGCCAAGAAAGGAGGCCAGGAGCTGCTCGCTGCCATGTATGGTTCGCGCGCGCCGGCGACACTAGGGAGATCTTCGGCCCCGAGCACGACCAGCACGTCCAGTACGCCCAGCACGCCTGACCCGTCCCAGAGTCTGCTGCTCGATACCCTGAACAAGGCCTCTGGCAATGCGTCCAACCCCCTCGGCTCAGGACTCGACGACCTCGTTCCTGACCAGGAGGACCTCTTGGAGCCGTACCACATGCACGTCTACTCCCACAAGCACAATACGCACGTCACTGTGACGAAACCCGACCGCGGCGCCATCATCTCTCTGTCGACCGGCAACATCGGCTTCAAGAAGTCGAGGAGAAAGGGCTACGATGCCGCCTACCAATTGACGGCGTACGTCCTCGAAAAGCTGAACTACGCCGGATGGCACAAGAAGGTCAACAAGCTTGAGCTCGTGCTGAGAGGGTTCGGCGTCGGACGCGATGCGGCAGTCAAGGTCCTCATGGCCCCCGAGGGCAAATTCTGGAGAAACAAGATCGTGCGGGTGTCCGACTCTACGAGATTGAAGTTTGGTGGAACGAGGAGCAAGAACCCTAGGCGTGTCTAGAAAAAATTCCCATACAGGCACATGGCGGCGGCGGGGGCGGCGGCGGCGGCATCGGCTGGGGGGTCGCAGAGGAAGCAAACACACATGTACAATACGTGTACAACTGTACCATATATCACAAAGAGCAACTTTCCTTGCATTCTGATATTTACGTCGATATGCAAATGTCCAACCATCCCCTCTGGTATCAAGTGCTGTACGCCGTCCAAACCATAGGAGTCCACCAAAAAGAAAATTACGCCAGACCTGTAACGCCAGGTATCTATGCCTTACCGCTCTGTTCCCGGCTATATAGACATCACTTCCCAACAGGGGCCCTTTCGGCAGCAGGCAGATCGCGCCCTGCAGTGTCCCTCACGGCTTTCTTGCCCTTGCCATTACCCCCACGGCGACGTTCATCTTCGCTGTCCCAATCGGCGTCCTCGGCCTGATCCTTTGGGTCTTGGGTGAGAAACCTCGGCGGTGACTGCTTCAGCATCCTAGAGCCTTCGTGTGCGTGGTCATCGTCATCTTCCAGGAGCGCGCCGTCGGCGGTCTCGTACTCGGGCGGGTCGATCCAGTCTCGGGGGACGACGCATGGCAACGCGACGCCGATGCTCGCCGCACGGTTGAGCCAGCCAGGGCCGGGACGGCCGGTAAGCTTCTTGCACAGGTACGAGGTGAAGTGGTTGCAGTTCTTGGTCAGGAGGTTGTAGGAGGTACCCAGGAACTCCTTGGACGCCTCCTCCAGTATCGCGTCGATCTCGGCCTGCGTCGCAAAGGTGAATCCGTGAAGGATCTCCGACTTGAACGTGCCACCGGGGGGCTCCGTCTTGGGCTTCGTCCAGTAGACCCCGGTCACCCCGCGTCGCTCGTGTCCGCCGTAGGCATACTCTCTGCCATTAATGACGACGCCTGAATGAAGAAGTGACGCGCCGACCGTCCATAGGACAGAGGATAACCGCCCTGGCTGTGCAGGCGACACGGTTTAGCAGACGGCGACGATAGCGATGTGTACCGCGCAACCCGGTGGTGGGTCCAGGAACTTACAGGAAGCAGATCGTAGACATGGATCGAGACTTCGGTCTTTGACAGCGATAATGTCGACCTGTGCGAAGCAACGGATTGTCTGGGGTTGCTCGATCGGGGAGCCATTTTCACAACCGGGTTGCCGGATGAGGTGAGCTCTTTTCCCGACAGTATTACGTTGTCAAGCAGCGCGGATGGGCTCCGATGTACCTCAGTGTGAGGGGGGAAAGTTAAGACGAGCTGGATGAGGTAAAAAGGAAGAGAAGAGAGAGAAAAGAAAAGAGTTGACTAGGTGCAGGTACCGCACGCAATAAGGATGCCTAGGAAAACCCTGGATATCTATCTTCAAGGTACAGAATAGGGACAACGATAGACGGCATGTTTCAGCAACCAAAGACAAAAAGACAGTTTAGAACAACCGGGAAGCAAACACAATGCGTCCGGCTAAGCAGCCACCACCTGGCTCTCGTCTCGCACCAGCGAGGTACCTATTGCCTGTTACCGACTGGACCTGAAGCCTTGGCTCAGGCGGTGCTCGGTGCAGGATGCGGGCGTCAGCGAAAGGCAGTCTTGCTTGCTGCAAATGGTCGGCATTGGGAAGGATACTTCAAGGAACCGGCATCAGCCATCAAGATTGGGTGGTGTTGACCGGAACGGCAAAGTACTCTCTTCACTGCATGCGGGTCGAGCCCAATGCGATCCAATGAAATGGCGAGGAATGAGGTCAGAGGTGCACGACGTCAAGCGTCCACCCAGCCCCGCGCGCCTTCCGAGAGCTTGCTTCCAGCTTTGGGTCATTCCTGCCCCTGCTGGTTCCCAGTTGGGCTACGAGTCGCATGTCCGGCCTTTCTTTCCGCCGTTGCGCCGAAACCCCCTCGAGGTACCCCCGCTCCATTCCTTTCTGGTGGGGCCCGTTAAATTTCATCTACCAAGGCCGCACAACCGCCTGGCGCAAAAGCTTTTTCTTTTCGATCAACAATCCTCGCGATTTCTTCCTCTTCCTTCCTCTCTTCTCTCTCTCTCTACCGCTCTACTCTCCCACTCTCGGGCAATCCGCGTGATTGAGGGCTGGTCGCACAGCCAGAGTCGTCAAAACGACGTCCTTCATCCTCCTCCCTCTCTTCGCTTCTCCATCCCCCTCTTTGCTCCCCCGCGCAGCTAGCTCTGCCTTTCGTCAAGCTCCAGTGCTCAAGTGCACCGTACTCCACACAACCACCCGTCAGTACGCAAAATCACGACGCACCATGCCTCCCAAGAAGCAGGTCGTCGAAGAGAAGATTCTCCTGGGCAGGCCCGGTAACAACCTGAAGAGTGGAATTGTGGGTGTTACGCCTTAGAACCTGTGCGGGATCAGGCTGACCCCCTCTTCAGGTTGGCCTTGCAAACGTCGGAAAGTCCACCCTCTTCCAGGCCATTACCAAGTGCAACCTGGGAAACCCTGCCAATTTCCCCTACGCCACCATCGACCCCGAGGAGGCGCGTGTTATCGTCCCCGACGATCGCTATGATTGGCTTTGCGAAAAGTACAACCCCAAGTCGCGCGTCCCCGCCAACCTGACGGTCTACGACATCGCTGGCCTGACGCGAGGTGCCTCCACCGGTGCTGGTCTCGGCAACGCCTTCTTGTCGCACATCCGCGCCGTCGATGCCATCTTCCAGGTCGTTCGTTGCTTTGACGATGCCGAGATCATCCACGTCGAGGGTGACGTCAACCCCACCCGTGATCTCGAGATCATCAGCGATGAGCTGCGGTTGAAGGACATTGAGTTCACCGAGAAGGCCCTTGAGAACCAGAAGAAGAAGACCCGCTCTGGCGGCAAGGGTCTGGAGCACAAGAAGGCCATGGAGGAGCAGGCCACCATGGAGAAGATTCTCCAGCATCTGAAGGACGGCAACGAAGTCCGAAAGGGCAACTGGGGTCCTAAGGAGGTAAGGAAGCAGCTTTTTCGTTTACGTTTTTTCCCCCAGCACACTGCCTCCCCCCGTCAAATGATGACAAAGGACCCAAGGTCCGACAATCTTAACCCAGCTCTTCGAAGGCCAAAGGTCTACTGAGATAAGAAACCCGTTCTGATTCGACACTGTTTCACCTACTTTGATTCTGCAACATTATTTTGCAAGTTCTTGTTCTGACAATATCCCAGGTCGAGGTCATCAACCCCTTGTTCCTCTTGACTGCCAAGCCTGTCGTGTACTTGGTGAACCTCTCGGAGAAGGACTTCATTCGCAAGAAGAACAAGTACCTTCCCAAGGTCGCCGAGTGGGTCAAGGAGCACGCTCAAGGCGACCCCATCATCCCCATCTCGGTGTCTTTCGAGGAGCGCCTGACGCGCTACGAGACCGAGGCTGAGTCCAAGGAGGAGCAGAAGAACGTTGGCGCCGAGTCGGCTCTGCCCAAGATCGTTCTGCAGATGCGCAAGGTTCTCAACCTCGGCAGCTTCTTCACCACGGGCACGGATGAGGTCCGCCAGTGGACCATCCGCAACGGCACCAAAGCACCCCAGGCTGCTGGTGTCATCCACACTGATTTTGAGAAGACCTTCATCCAGGCTCTCGTCTACAACTTCACCACCCTGAAGGAGCTCGGCAGTGAAGCCGAGGTCAAGGCCAAGGGCAAGGTTATGACCAAGGGCAAGGACTACGTTGTGGAAGATGGAGACATCTTGCTCATCAAGGCCGGTGCTGCTAAGGGTTAGAGAACGAATATCGGATGGAAATTCTAGATATTGGGTTGATCAAAAGCTCTGCCTTTTCGGTTTAGATATCACCGCTGGCTAATAGAACCTTTTGCCACGCCGATTCTTCCTGACCTTTGTCTTGTTAGCCGTGTATGCTTTTGTGATGATGCTTAGAATCTGGTGTTTGGTGAAGCCCTGCCTGTTTCTTATTATCGCAGGAGCATGGAGGGAGAGAGGGAATTCCAGCTACCAAATAGCCGCCGTTTTCCCGACACGCTGCCCTTGCTCTCGACCAGTCGCAGCACGGACCAAGTGACATCGGTACCTCGATTCTTCTGGACCATTTGCACAACACCTCCATCGTCTTATCCCTCCATCAACACATTCGATAATTACCCATCTTTGGGATTCCGGGTCAACAACATGAGCCAACAACCGGTGAATCGCGGACATGGGCGGAACATATCAGTAACGAGACGTGGGTTTTCCTTGTTCATTCTTCATGTTAAGCTGCTCGAAGATCTTCCTTAGCCGTCTTGTCCCCATGTTCTTTGGCCGCAGTGGTCCTCGGCGGTGCTAGAGCTTTCATCTCTCTCATGAAGAAGCCCCGAAACAGAGGACAACTCCGTGTACCAAGAAGAAAACCAAGCTGAATATGCCTTGAATTAGCTGTCCGTCCTCGGTCTTCAACCAAGGGTCCTCTGGACTTGGACGAGTGAGCCCCTTCTCCCATCCGAGTCCGACTCAATGACTGATACATTCGCACAGCACACCTCTGAATGACCCACTGTCGCCCAAAACCGCTGCAACAGAAGAAAAGACGCAGCAGCGTCCGATATCAGGCCAACGCTCGCCGGCTGCACCACCTTCTCCGGCGCCGCCCGTGAAGACGACCGTCACCAAGGACTTCGGCTTTCTCCTGCGCCCAGAAATCTACCACAGTATCAACCCGGTCAACATCCCCGTTGCGTTTCGAAACTCATCCAAGCAACCACCGGCCGATGCGTCACTGGAAGACCTACTGGCTAAAGGCCATTTCCGAGCGGCTGCCATCGCTGCTGTCCAGGAACTCACGGCCACTGGGGGCCCGGAGCGGCCTCGTGTTGACCCCGCAGACCATCAAAGGATTTTTAGCCTGCTGTACACGCGTCTAGCATGTCTGACGCTCATCGACGCAACGCCAATAGCGGCGCAGGAGGTCAGGGCACTGGAAGACCTCAACGCCGGTGTCTACATTGATGAGACTGCCGGCGAGCACCTCGTTCCATGGGAGTTGCGGGTTCTCAATGTGCGGTTGCAGGCTCTCGGTTTCAGTGACCCGCGGAGGTCTGTCATGAGCTATCACGACTTGGCGAGGGACGCGCGGGAGCAGATCAGCAAGGCGACGATCCGGCATGATAACTCGGCGCGCGAGCTCTGGAAAGCACGGCTGACAGACTTGGGCATCAATGTCACTGGCGCCCTGATTGAGATGGACGACCTCGCAGGCGCTGCGCGTCATCTGAGCACATTGAAAGACCGCGGCGATGGCAAGATGGCGCTGTCCCGGGCACTTTTGTGGCTGCACCTAGGTGACACTGAGGCAGCACGTCGCTCTGTTCAGGACTCCGGAGAGGACGGAAAGCATGCCGAGAGGGTCATCACCGCGCTTTGTCAGATGGCCGACGGCGAGTACGATGCCGCACTGCAATCATGGCAAGACCTAAAGGGGGAGTTTGCCGATGAAATGGTCGGAGTCAATCTTGCCGTCTGCCTCCTCTACACCGGCAAGCTTACAGAGGTAAGACTGGTCCTACTATCCTTCGACGTATATGATGGCTTGCTGACCAGACAGGCCCGGTCCGTGTTCGAGGACATGGTTAACACTGGCTACTCGTCGCACACGCTGCTGTTCAACCTCAGCACGACGTACGAACTCTGCACCGAGCGGAACCGCAATCTTAAGCTGGGCCTGGTCGAGAAAGTCGCTGATCTGGACGAGACGCCGCGGGGCTGGGAAAAGAACAATGCCGACTTCAAGTTGTAGAGGGAACCGGGGCGTCTTTGCGTCTCCTTAGGGTCCCAAGGATGACACGGATTCAAATGATCCAATCGGAGATGACTCGTCGCTTTTTCAGCAAACACCAATAAACCTTAACAGCCAATAAACGGAGTACCTGCACGGCTCTCCATGCACAATCGGACGGTCGCTTGCTTACCAAGATGCTTAGTTACGAGGCGTACGCGTTTTGGCAGAATGACAAACCAAACGCGAACAACAGACGACGCTAATCCACACAGGAAGCCAAGAAATCCCAGGCGGGGACGGAAGGCTCCGTATGTCTTTGAATATTGATTGATGTACAATAGGTTCCCGAGACTCCCCGCTCCGAGGTTGTTTTGGCTCACAATCATGATCACTGGGTGATCTCAAAGGCCGTGGACCGTTCGGATACTACCGCAGAAAGAGAACCGTGAGAGTCTCAAGAGCAATTCGACCAGAGAAACAACATGGCGCCAGCAATCGACGCTGTAAACTACAGCATGGCCCCGGTCAAAGAAATGACGGCCACTGCGTTGCAGTTGCGGACGATAACCCTCCTGGAGGAGATTGCGCGATCGCAAACAGTCTTGAATAGGAGACTCGACGCGGTGGAGAGACTGCTTACTCGAGAAGAGCCGGCGCTCTACTTTCCGCAATTCCGACGGCTACCGCCTGAAATTAGACACCGGATCTGGTCCCTCTCGATTCCTGTCCGGATCTTGAGGCCATGGAAGCGGGATAACAAGAAGAAGCACACCACGACGCTCATGCGCCCACCCGCCATCGCCGGGGCATGCCGTGAGGCGCGCACGATAGCGACGCTGCACGGGGGGGTTGTTTCTCTCACCTACGACGCTGCCGACGACTCGGAGAACCCGGCGAGGACGTCGCGGTACTGGTTCGACAGCCGGCGCGACATCCTCGAGCTCGACAGACGAGTCGATATCGAGGGCGACGAGCCGCGCGGTATTAGGGACCTCGTCCGCCGGGCACGGCACGTCCTGGCCTCGCGCGCGGAGGCGGCGTGGTTCACGCGCCTGTTCCGGAACGGGGCCCGCCTAGAAAGGGTGAGCGTCAAGTTGGACGTCGTGTCTGTCGGCCCCTGCACCTGGGACCTGGGCGTCGTGAGGCGGTTTTTTGGGGACGCCGGCGGCACCGTCGTCACGATGGACGTCGAGGACGCGGACGAGGTCGCGCGCGTCAAGGGGTGCTTAGGGGGGTACTGGCGCAGCCCCGTGTTCTGCGCGTTCAACCTGGAGGCGTGGGCGAAGGAGAGGGAGACTAGTGCCGGTACGGCGACGGGCGTCAGAGACAACGGATGGATGCGACGGTTGGCTGGGGCATGGATGAGCGAGGTTGCGAGGGGCTGGGTCATGGCGAAGGCGGCGGAGGCGACATCAGAAGGGCAGCTGGACATGGAGGGGTCTGAGGCGGAAGAAGCGTTGACTTCGGCGGCGGCGGCGTTGGATGTAGAGAATGGCTTTATACGAGCTGCACTGTTGGTCATGCCCGAAGTGAAGCTTGTGAGGGCGTACTGCCGGGATGAGATGCACGAAGGTTGTCGTCCATGATATCTACCGTCACTTCAAATGAAGACTGCGGCGTTTCTGTCACGTAGAGAACGATGGCCAACTGCTGAGATGACTCAATTCAGGGACAAGAACTACCACTCGGGAAGCTTGCCAGCACCGTCGTCGGCACGCAGGAGCCACGTCTTGGCACCGGGCGTGAGCCATTCCCAAATCTCCTGCAGCCTCCCCTCGTTGTGTCTCGGCTCCTCGCACCGCATCTGCGGGTGCAGGCAGCGCAGGCAGACGCCCCCGCTCAGCTCCTTCTCGCGGAACTCCTCGGCGCGGTGCCACATGAGGCCCTTATACCAGGGCCGCCAGACGCCGTTGGCCCGGACGCCGTGCGGGTAGGCCCAGTCGATGTCGGCGGCGGACCGGCCGGTGCGGTTCTTGACGACGCTCGCGGGGATCTCTTCGGCGCGCCGGATGGCCTCGTTGATGGACATGTAGCGCATTCCGCGCGACATGACGTCGCGGTCGATGCCGCGGATGACGGCGTTGACGACCTCGGCCGGGGGGACGCGATAGGAGCTCGGGCGCCACCATCGTCGTTTGGGACGGGAGCACCGGCAGGGCGCCGGGTTGATGATGGGCTGCATCAACGAGGTGTAGAGGGAGACGCGGAGCTCGTTCCGTCTCTCTTCCAGGGCGACTTGCGTGTGTGTCAGCGGGGAGGTGCGTTTTCAAACGGGTATATGAATATCTGGGAAGTGGAAAGGGAGGGGGGTTAAGAATACAACTCACGGGCGACTCGCAAGGCGATGTTCTCGTCCAAGCTCTGCCGACCTTCCGCCAACGGCCGGAAGCTTCCGGAGACCTCGGCCAGCAACCTTCTCGACCCGGCCTCGAACCCCTTTTCGTGTTTTAGCCAGTAGGCCGCGACGAGGAGATCCCGCCTCTTGGGGCAGATGTGGCCCCACCGCGCGACGTCCTCCATCGTCTCGGGCCGCAGCCAGTGCTCGGCGGCCAGCGCCAGCGCCGGGGCGCAGTCATACTTGTCAGCCAGCACTGCGACGGCGAGCACGTGAGCGGGCGATGCGTCGAGGACGCTGGGCGACGACCCGGTGGCGTCGAGGACCCTGCCGTGGACGATGCGGCAGACGGTCTCCATGGCGGCAGGGTCGTCGTCCGGCAAGGGGATGCGGGCCGGGTCCGAGGGCGTGGCGTGCTGGAGGGCGACGCCCTCGCCGTACCGGGCCCGCTCGAGCATGGAGGCGAAGACGGGGGAGGCGTTGGAGAGGATGAGGGCGTGGACGCGGATTTCCACCTGCGAGGGCCCGACGGCGAGGATGAGGTTGCCTTGGGGTGCTATCGGCGGGCGTATCTTGTCGTCAGGAGGCGAATCAGGTTCTTGGAGTTTGACACGTTGGTCTGCCAGAGCACTATCTGTGTTGGTTTGATTGCGGGACGGAAGCGGATTCTGGGGAGGGCGACCTCGACTTACACTCTGTACAACGACGACAGTGACTTGGTAGAACCGCTGCTGATACTGCCGGACATATTCTCTTGGGTGGGAGCTATGCTCTCGGCCTCCCTCTCGTCACCCAGCGTGCCGTCGGAACTCATCATATACTCCAGCAACACGGACGGCTCTGCAAAACAGGTGAAAGGCTTAAGGGAGAAGAGCAAGCCACCTTCGATAGTCTGCAGTGCTTTGCAAAGTTCCGTGCTTTTCGAACGCGGCGAGGCGCGGGTGGCCTAGGACTCTAATAGCGCAACGGCCCGTGGTGGCGGAGTGGGATCGCGGCATGCCTCCTCGCGCGAAACCCCCCCACCTTGGGAGGGAAGACGTAGGACTCCGGCGAAGGATCAGGACTGTGGCATCGCTCGCATGGGTCTGCCTTGTCGCTAATCAAACGAGCAGAGAGCCAAGATATCTGCCTAACACGGACTCTCTCTCTCTCTCCCGGAAGGATCAGGTTGGTTGATTGTGACATGATTCAGCAATACCTGGATGAACTGTTTGTTCCCCGGAGACTAGTGTCGTCTGTGCGCCGAACTCGCCCCAGGACGACGAGGCTGTACGTGATGCTTCGGGTTGTTGTGATGAAGAATGTCAGGCTGAGGACTTGCTTTCTGCCTTGCCGCCTCCTTGTATCTCCCAAGAGAATTCCATCCGTCATGACTGAGCGAAGACTCTAAAGAAGACTAGCGAGGACTGTTGTACTGTTGACCATTTCAGAAGACGCCTTGATTTCGGGAAGAGTTGACACTTGGATTGCGGCTCATCGTTGTCTCTCTGCCCTGACTTGTGATGAGAGGGCCGAGTTTTGTTTCTGTGCAGTTGGATTCCGGGAGGATGGACCATGGGATGTCGAGGTGTGTAGATTCAGTTCCACACTGTATTCTGGCCCATCGTGCTGCTGTCAGCGAAGCTCCACAGCCTCCTCAGGCGCCTTTTCCTCACCTGTGACTCCACACCTCTCGCTGTGACCAACAGCCCCGCACCGTGCACACAGTGTATATGCCAATCGAGAATCCGAGCTTCACCTCCATTTTTCAACTCACTTTCACTCTCACTCACTCTCATCGTTTTCACTTCCTCACCTCATCTCGATCGCACACGACCGGCTCACAGTCGTCGCGTCACAATGGTGAGGACACGGCCTCGCAACAAAACAAAACGGATCGCCGTCATAGACTACGGCTCCGACGGTGAGCCGCCCGAGGTCCACGATGACTCGGACGACGAAAATTTCGAGGCGCCGCCGCCGGACCCGGAAGACGATGAAGACGACCCCATGGATGTCGATGGCGGCGACGACGACTTCGAGGCCGAGGACCCTTCCCAGCTCGTCATTGACGTTAACGGCAATAACGATGACGAAGACGAGCGGCCCGCCTACACGAGCTCTGCCGGCCTGAGGAAAAGGCCGACGGACATGGCCGCCCTGGGCACTTATCACGCTGATGGGCGGCCCACGAGGCACTACACCGGCGCTCTGAAGCGGGGCCAGCGCATCCAGGTCCTCGACTTCTTCTACGGGCCCCAGGAGGAGGCTGTCGGCGTTGCGAGCTGGCTGCTGAACCGGTGGGCAGGGTACCCGGTCCTGCCGAGCAAGTTGCCCGACGGGCCCGCGCCTCCGGTGCCAAGTCCGTGGCTGGAGCCCGGGTTCGTTGAGGACCAAGACCGCGCCGCGAAATCGTGGTTTGCGAGGTTAGGGGGCGGCGAGGGAGCGAGCTGGGGGGAGAGGGAGATGAGCAGGGAGGAGGCCGCGCAGTACCGGCTGGATCCCGGTGGCCACTTGGTTTCCGTGATCGGGCCGTATCCGGATCAGCAAGAAGTCGATATCGCACCCTACGGCGGTGTCGCGCTCACCATGTCAGGACTACCCTTGACGGACGAAAAGGCCGAGGAGGAGGAGAGGGCGGCGGGGTGGATGTTTGACGTGGGCGGCATCGTCATCGGCATGGACTGGGCCAGCAGGACAGGGCAGGAGGCGCAGGTTCTCGCGCTCGCTGTCATCCCGCACACGGACCAGCAGCTGGATTTCGAAGATGCGTACGACGAGAAAAAGGGCATCGTCCAGCTATGGGAGCTCTGCGGCCAGAAGGGCGACGTCGGCATCACGAGACCTCTCGGTCGGCCGGCACGCCTTGCTAGAACTGTCTGCTTCGACTGGGGTAGAGTCCTAAGGCTCAAGTGGTGCCCGACCCCTTACCGAGAGAACGGCGCCATGGGCCTTCTTGCGGTTCTTTGTGGTGACGGTCAGGTTTACATCGTCGTAGTCAAGGACATTGACAACGATGAACAGGATGCTTTCAGTAAAGACACCCTTCCCCCATCTCCCCATCTCCCCCTCTCCCCTCCCCCTTCCCCCCCCCTTAAAACCCCCGAGCGCTATATACTGATGAGAGTCGCCAGCGAAACTCGAAACCCCCGTTGTATCTCTCGGACTCCCCGCCGAGACCGACGTGACGGCCACGTGCTTCGCCTGGGTCAACACGAACCGCATCGTTCTCGGCCACTCGGATGGCTCCCTTACCCTCTGGTCCGTCTCGCCGCGCATCCTCCTCGCCCGCCACGACGTCCACTCGACGCGCGTCATGCACATCGACACGGCGTACCCCTCCGACCCGTATCTCGTCGCGTCGACGCCTGTCGCCGGCTACACGACGCTGGTCGACCTCTCTGACCCCTCGTGCGAGCGCACCAGCTTCCCCTGCTTCGCCATCACGCCGCAGCCGAACCTGCTGCAGTGGCAGGACCACCTGCGGGGCTTCTTCACCGTCGTGCCGTCGGCGAACCCGCTCAACGCGTCCGTCGGCTTCGTGCACTCGCGGTGGTACGCGGCCCAGGTGCGCAAGGCCATGGACGGCGACCGCCTGCCGACGTGCCTCGCCGCCGGGCTGCACCACCCCTTCGTGCTGGTCGGGTACATGGACGGCACCGTCTGGGCGGCGAACCCGTCCAACCGCATCTTTGCGTCAAAGCACCACTTTGGCCACAAGATGAAGGTCGTCGACCACCAGTACATCCCCCGCGCGCGGCTCGCCGGCCCGGTGCTGGAGCGGGGCGGCGGCGGAGGCGACGGAGGCGGTCGCTGCCGCGGCGCGTCGAGGATACTGCAGGGCTTCCGGCCTGTTCCCAACGTCAACCCCAAGGTGGACACGTGGAAGACCAAGGGCGCCATCGGCAAGAAGAAGGATAACAAGAAGGGGAAGGCCAAGAAGGCCAAAGGCAAGGCTAAAGGCAAGGGCAAAGACAAGGCCGGGGCGGAAGACGACGACGACGACGACGCGGACGTGCAGGGCGGCGCGGAGGAGGGGGACGGGCACTTTGCGGACCCCAAGCGGGCGGTGCTCTCGGAGCCGCTGACGCGGATCACGACCATGGCGTGGAACCCGAACGGGGAGTACTCGTGCTGGGCGGCGGTGGCGATGGCGTCGGGATTGGTCAGGGTGATGGATCTCGGGTTGGAATGCTAGGAGATGGCGAGCACCAGATCGCCAGGGGTCGTTGGGGCGAGGCATACGCGTGAAAAATGATACCCTTTATTTAAACCACACAAAACACATCTATATGACTTCTCTCTTCGTGGACACATTAAACCCTTCCCCTCACCCACGAGGCAATGACAACAGCAACAACCACAATAACCTATGCGCCAGGCGCCGGGAAATAGTCTACAAGCAAAGCGACCCGCGGACGGTGTGGTGATAGTCAAAGGCCTTGGCCATGCCGTACAGGTGCGTCGTGGCGGCGGCGACGACGAAGAAGTGGAAGATCTGGTGGGAGCTGCCCCAGATGTCAAAGGTCCCCGGGAACGACCGCTCGGGCCAGCGGACGGCGTACAGGAAGGCGCCGAAGATGTACAGGGCGCCGTGCAGGACGACCCAGCTGAGGCTCATGCGGGCCTCCATCTCGGCGCGGCCGTAGAGGGCGGCGCCGTGGAGGACGGGCACGACGCCCGAGGTGCCGAGGGCGACGAACATGCAGGCGCGGAAGGTGCGCCACTCCGGGGAGCGGAAGAACTCGATCCAGGAGACGGCGCCGCAGCCGAGGCCGAGAAGGTTGATCTGGTCAGTCGTCAGTGGATTCGTCTCTGGGGAACTGCCGGGATCACACCGGCACGGGCAAGTGGGGGCGGGCACGAGGCAAGGGTAGAGACTCACCGTCCACAGGTAGAAGCGCATCAGCGACGGGTGGCAGTAGAATCCATAGTACATGGCCGGCACGTAGCTGCCGACGATGAGGAAGACGATGCCCGAGTAATCGAGCTTGTTGCCCCACTTGGCGACCTCGGGCGAGTGGTTGCAGACGGCGTGGTAGGTGGCGCTCATACCGAGGCAGGAGATGGCGCCGGCGAAGAAGCAGGCGAAGACGAGCACGTCGGCGGGCGCGGCCGAGGCGTAGCGCGGCGCGACGGTGGTGTACAGCACGAGGCCGGCGAGCAGGAAGGCGACGGCGCCGACGAGGTGGGACCAGATGTTGACGGACTCGTTGTGCAGGTAGGCCAGGGACCGGAGGGAGCCGAGGTACGAGCCCGAGGCGCGGCGGTAGCCCGTCAAGATGTAGGCGTTGTCGCGGCGCCAGGAGGGGAGGTCGTCCCAGAGGACCAGGAGGGCGTCCTCGACCTTCTTCTCGAGGCGGATGGCCGTCGACTCCACCGACGAGAGGAGGGTTTCCGCGGCGGACGGCCGGCGGGTGCGGTTCCTGACGCCGGATGCGCCCTCGGAGGCAGGGAGCGGAGGGGGTTTGGGTGAGGACATTGCTGTGCGTATTCCTGCCGAGCGAGTGAGTGTTTCTTTTTTTGGACTCTGTGAGTGAGAAAGTCCTTTGGACTTTTATTTATGCAAGGAAATAGGTTGTTTCTTGTGGGTGAGAATGAGTCTATGGACTCGGGCTGTGAGAGGTTGGTTGCTTTTATTTAATGGCTCCGTTGAGATATCTCGAACCGGTTTGGACCGTTCAACAAGGGCACGCACGGCCAGGTATCTGCGATGACAGCTAGCGCCGGTTCGCGGGTGACAGTAGCAGCGGGTCGGACCTTCACTGCAGGGAACAGGTATGTGTGTAAAACAGGCTTGGTGGGATGGAAATTGTTGGGACCTTTTTTCTAATCTTTTCCATATTTTCCATCCGCACACATGCTGGAACAGGCGTACGCGTGGAGTCGGTCGCCCTTCGTTCGGCGACACGTCCGAGACCCTCCCGTTTGGATCGTCGGGAGGACCCGTTTCGGAGCCCCCAGCTGGTGCCAAGTGGCCGGGAACGGACCACCGCCGGCGCCACCTTGTCGGGCCGTCGGTCAGATTGTGCCCGCGGTTGGGGGAGGGGGATACACCGTACACCGAACGAGGGACGGGGAACAGATTTCAAGAGGTCAGGCAGGTACAGTCAGACACGAGCCTCTCCGATCGTGAGACGGGCGGACACTGGATGGAGACTTGGTGGTGGGGTTTTTGGGCGGGATTGCAGCGGCATGTCCCTGACCAACATGCAAATCTTTGCTACGAGGAGCAGCCCTTCCACTGTTTAGAGACTCCCCTGTTCCAGTTTTTTCCCCTTCCTTCTTTCCACTCTCTTTCTCTCTCTCGCGTACCTAACCAAAACCCACAAAGAAGACCCTGGAGAAGCTCGAGTCAATCGATGTTTGACATCGCGTGTTTGGGAACGCGACAGCATGAAAAGCCACATGTCACAACGCCGCCGGCATCACCCATGTGCGCCCGCGCGGCGATTGTTCCCGCATTTGCCCTTGTTCTTTAAGATCGTGCCCAAGAACCCTTAATTTCATTTCATTGCATGCTCGTGTAGGTATGTAAAAAAGAAGGCGCTCTGGCGCCGGTTTCGCCCCCTACCCTGGCTTCCGAGAAGACCAGTCAAAATGTCGATGCGCGCAGGCTTGTTCGCCTGACTCCGTATCGCCTCTCCCGCTCTCGCGAACGTCAGGATTTCACTCCCAACGCGCGATGGATGGGTTTATTTCTTGCCCGACTTCTTGATGCCCTGATTGCCCGTGTTGAGAGGTCCCTTGCCGCCGGCCTTGGCGGCGAGCTCCTTGCGGGCCTTCTCCTCTGTTTGCGATCGTCGGGTCAGTGTCGATGCGCGCAAGTCGGAGGAAATGACATTTAAGATAAAATAAAAAGTGTCTGGAGCAGTCAGTGTGACCTACCGGCGCGCTTCTTCTCGAGGTAGGCGAGGTCGTCCTCGTCGAGGTCCTTTGCCTGCTTCTTCGCGGCCTTGAGGGGCTTGGCCTTGCCACCTGGAGGTGAGAAAGGAGAACCTGTCAGCAGGGCGCCGAGGGGGGGTTGCGGGAGAGGGAAGGGAAAGGGAGCCCAGAAACGAACCTTCGCGGGATGCACCACCCATTGTTGCTGAGTTTGTCGAGGGGTATCTGGGACTTGGAGATCAACTTGGGCGCGGAGAGTGCTGGGGGGGAATAGCAAGGCTGGAGTCGCAGAGGTTGTCGAGTCGTAAAGGTCGGAAAGGGGAGAGGGAGAGGAGGAAGCGCGGCGCAAAGAGACGGTCGGACGTGGGGTGAAAATTGCCCCTCTTGGAGAAATCGGTCTACGGGAGGAAAGGGTCCCCGCTTAGAGTGGAAGCGGCCTGTTTAGACACATACCCGCCAGACATATGCATTTATGCATGGGCCAGGAAAAGGAAGGATCCACTTAGTATATTCGGGGTATCTACGGAACATTCCAGCTGCTGTGCGTGGCCTTGACGTCGGCTCGGTTCCGTGTCGCCGTCGCTGTCGCCTTGATTTCTCCGGTTGGCTGCGTCGACACCAAAACTCATCTGTCGCATATCATCATCAGCGCGCGCAAGGCAGGAAACTCTTTCGACCCTTGATCGCTGAAACCCACGCACATCCATCCAGTTGTCGACACATAGCAGCAGCACTCTTCCTTGACGTTGCATAAATCATCGCCCTCTTCTTCTCCCCCCCTCTTTGCATTGGTTGCCCTCTGGCTTTCTCGTGTCGCCTTGCTTCCCTCTTCCCCCATGAGCTGAGTCGACACAGTCATCCGGTTCGCAAACAATTCCTGCCGCACATCGCTCGTCCGTTGATCTTTGCTGACACGTCGCTGCTGCTTCTCGCGGGCAAAGACCTAGGGGGCTCTTCCTCTGGCGGATACTGCTGCAATCAACATTTAAGACGAGAGAGAGAGAGAGAGAGACGTTTGGCAGGTCGTGGAACCACGCTTGCCGTGTCGCATCATCGCAACATGACGTCGAGTTCGGACGAAGGCGAGATCATGGAGCATGACGCCGTGGAATTGAAGGCAACTTCACTGCCGAAGAAGTTTGAAGGAAACGGTGTTGACCGTCAAGACAGAACCCGAGATAGATACTCGGCCTCCAAATCCCCCGTACACGACAATGCCGCCAGGCACCACAACCCGCCGAAACGGAGCCGCTCGCCCCCGCCCCGTGGCTTTAAGCGCGCCCGCGACGAGCGCGACTACGCTGCCAGTGGCCGCCAAGATACACGACGCTTCCGCGTGCACTACGAGGATGGACCGCGGGACGACTACCGCCGCTCGCGCGTCTCGTACGAAGACCTGGACCGCCCGTCCTCGCGCGGCTCGAACCACAGTCAGGACGCCCGTGACAGGAATCGGAGCCGCGACAGAGAAAGAGACACATACCGGGAGAGAGACCGCTACCCGGACAAGCGGCCGCGCAACCGCACCAGATCGCCCTACCGCCCCCCGCGCAACGATCGAGGAGGTCGCGACAATTACTACAGCAGAGACGGCGGCCGCGACCGGCTCGCCGATTCGTTCCGAGACTTGAAGTACGACGAGAAAAGAGACCGAGACTTCCGCAACGGAGGCACGGGGTCGAACGGGGCCGCTGTAGGAAAGGATTCTCGTGCTTCCAGAGACGATGCTAAACCTGTGAAAAACTCTGCAGACGACAGGAACTCTGCTGCGTCTCGCTCTCGGGACCAGACGTCCGTCTCTCCTTATTCCAAAAGGACTCGGTTCCTGCTAACGCCCGAAGGCAGCGCGCCGCAGGTGGTCGAGCCCGAATACGGCTACGACGAGCCGGAGGAACCAGTCGTCATCGACGAGGAGGCTGAGATTGAACGACGGCGGCGACGTCGTGACGAGCTACTGGCAAAGTCTAACTCTGCCACTCCGCTGCTCGTTCATGCACTGCACGCCGCTGACAAGTCGGCCGTATCCTCTCCCGCTCAAGAGGGCACACCTGGCACGCCGGTTGCAGGCGACTTTGGTACTCCAGGCACAGGTGAGTACCCCGGGTTCCTTTCGCTGTCATGGCCCCCGCTGACCATTCCAGATTTTGAATCGCCCGCTCGAGATGGGAGCTCTCCTGGGGCTATTGACATCGTGAACGAAAGCGACCTCATGAACACCCACGGGGGCGGCGAGGTCACTGAAGAAGATGGGCCCTCTGCAGCAGACTATGACCCAACCGTCGACATGAAGGAAGACGAGAGACGTGATGAAATGCGACACGGTAACGTTGGTGTGCACGGCGAAGCCCCCGATGCTCAGACGGAGGCGAAACCTCAGAAACCACCCCAGGAAGCACCGCCGAAGAAGCCCTCGGGCGACGATGAGGACGACGACGACTTCGACATGTTTGCCGAAGACTTTGACGATGAGAAGTACGCTGCTCCCAACCCTGCCCAGGTGGCCGTGGTGGACGACAGCAAAGCTTCGCCAGCTCTCGCCCCGCCAAACGGCGCCATTCTAGAGGGCGACGACAAGGATGGCTACTACAAGATCCGTATTGGTGAGATCATGAACGGTCGGTACCAGGTCCAGTCCACTCTGGGTAAGGGCATGTTCTCCGGCGTCGCACGGGCCGTAGACATAACGAACAAGAAGCTGGTGGCCATCAAGATCATGAGAAACAACGACGCGCTGAGGAAGGGAGGCTTCACCGAAATTGCCATCCTGCAAAAGCTCAACGACGCCGACCCGGACAACCGCAAACACATTGTCAAGTTTGAGCGGCACTTTGACCACAAGGGCCACCTGTGTATGGCGTTTGAACACCTCAGCCTGAACCTGCGAGAGGTGTTGAAGAAGTTTGGCAACAATGTCGGAATCAACCTGGGCGCGACGAGGGCGTACGCCCACCAGATCTTCATCGGACTTGCTCACATGCGGAAATGCAGCATCATCCATGCCGATCTCAAGCCTGACAACATTTTAGTACGTATTCCCAAGTTCCCGAGCCGCTGTGAAAGGATTCCGACTAACCCCGTCCGTCCCTCCTTCTTAGGTCAACGAGAACCGGAGTGTGCTCAAGATTTGCGACCTCGGAACCGGTATTGACAAGTCGGACGCGGCTACGGCACACAACGAGATCACGCCGTACCTGGTCAGTCGCTTTTACAGAGCACCCGAGGTCATACTTGGCATGCCCTATGACTACTCGATCGACATGTGGTCCATCGGCTGCACGCTGTACGAGCTGTACACGGGCAAGATCCTCTTCGCGGGCGACAGCAACAACCAGATGCTCAAGGCCATCATGGAGATCCGAGGCAAGATCACGCCCAAGCTCTACAAGAGAGGGCAGCTGGCGGCGATGCACTTTGATGAAATGGGCAACTTTGTCAGCATGGAGCGGGACAAGGCTCTTGGAAAGGTACGTGAATCGGTCTTTTGCGGTGTTGCCTTCTGCCTTCTCCCCTCTCCTCATACGGTCAACACTTCTGCGTTCGGCTCGTTTCATGCCCACAGCCCACGAACCAATCATTCTCCCCGAGGTACTATTCTGGTCACCAGGGAGGGGGATGGAGGTGCGGCAGTAGGCGCTGAGGCGCGGCTGTACATGAGTATGCATCATCCTTCACACATTATGCGGGCCGCCGAGTCCGAGCGGACCTGGAGTGCTCGCGACGCGATGCCCCTCGGCCGCCGGGATGGTCATTGACAGACGCCACGACAACCAGTGTGGGGCGAGTGGCTGTTTCTTCCGGATCATTCGGACTCGCATGGCTTGCTCGCTCAAGAACCCCCATTTGGAAGCGCCGGCGAACAGAACGATCCCAACTTCGGGCGGCTGTTTCGGAGGTTGCTGTGTTGGCACGGTCCTGTCACCTCACTTTCGCCCACAAGATACCCACCCACCCCTCCCCCTTGTTTAACCCTCTTTCCTTCTGCACAAAGGGTCCAGCGCGTCAGTTCGATATGTCAAAGTTGACAAGAGATATTTCTGCCGCCATGAGGACCTGCCGCCATGAGGACCCGCCGCCCACACACTTCTTTCTGTTGACCCGACCCCCCCATATTTGACATCCGATGCGTTTGAAAATAGCAGCAAAACTTCCCCATGTGTTTGCAGGAGTTAGCTAACCCCCTTTCTCTCTTCACACAGACAACCGCCAGGGTCCTTCCCGTCGTCAAACCGACGCGTGACCTGCGCACCCGCCTCTTCGCTGCGTCGGCGGGTATGAACGACGCCGAGACTAGAGACCTGAACCACTTTGTCGACCTGCTCGAGCACTGTCTGACGCTCAACCCGGAGAAGAGAATCAAGCCCGCCGACGCGCTGAAGCATCCCTTCTTTACGGCGAGGGTTGTCGCTCCGTCGAAGCGGTAGGGGGTGGTCTGTCGTGGCCACGGGCTAGCGACTAGGAAGACGCCTTTCGGGGTGGTCGTAGCATGAGGTTACGGGTTGGATTTATTCGACATGGTCTTCGGGGTTTGCTCCGTACGCTCGCGCATGACGCACGCCACCGGGTGGAGAGGGGCATTCTCGGAGACAGATTGTACGACGAAGTTGTGTTAGAGCCAAAAGAGAAGATGAGCAATGGCAACATTGAACCACCTACAGTACAGGACTTGCCACAACAGACCGCTTCTTCTCAATCCATCGCGCCAGTTGGTCATGATAACATTGCGACGTGACGAAAAGATCGTTTGCAATACCCATTGACTCCCCCCCATGCCGCAACCCTCCAGCTCAGCTATCTCATGCCCCCCCCCCCAAAGGGAGCATCGTCGCCGAACTAACGGCGGGGACCGGGTTGTATCACAACCTGGAATCTGGACGAAAGGGGCGAGTCGCATTACGCGCGTGCTACCGTTGCAAAGTCCAAACGTGAGGGGTGGAAACGAGGCAACAACGGAAAGCTGCAGCAGTCTGGGAGGTTCTCCAGGTCCGAAATGCTGTCCTCTTGTGCGTGTCCTCCCCATGCAATGTATGTCCTAACTCTGCCCGCCGGGCCCGCCCTCCCCCTTACCACTTTACTTGTCCGACGACCCACCCGATCACTTTTGTGCGAAGGGAGCACGAAGTCGGCTTGTCTTTCGGCCGTTCTCTCTGGTCACTGTGTGCGCGTGTATGTGTATGGGTGTGTCTGTGTGTATATATGTATGTGTTTTCAAGTGCGTCGCTGTCTTGGACACGCTGAGCTGACGAGGGCCGCCCACATGGGCGGACAGGCTGGTGTGAATACTAGCGCATGTGTTCTGGGGGGAGGATGGGATGGGATTTAGGGGGGACGGTACTTGAGATGTTTCGTCTTTAGACTTTGGTGTTTTGATATTCCTTTGGCTTGTTTTTTGGGGGGATGCCCTCTGCGGACGGACTGAAATAGATAGGGCTCTTTGGGGCGACGACGTAAGGTATCGATAGGGAGGAATCCTAAGCCATGCGTAGGGTCGGGGATCCGAAGGCAGGGACGAAGACGACGAAGATGGGGGGGGAGCATTATCGGATTCTCAAGGCGACCCTTTTCCGTGCGAGAGGTGGCCGAGACGATGTCCGTGATCGTGATGGTCCCCTTGGATTTGTCAGGGCGAGACCAAGAGTCGAAGGACCCTGGAGTTGGGCACACGAGGTCCGCGAGACGCATCTCCAAGGCCTATTGGTGTCATCAAGAAAGGTCAAGTCCGATGATTTAATGGTCCGGTGTGTTGGGGGGTGTGATGTGGCTTTCGAGAAGCGGCTCGATCTTCGGATGGGCCATGGAGGGATGGGGAAGGGGGTGACGGTTTCTTTCCCCACGGGCTGGAAACCCGTAAAAAGGACTATTGTTTTTTTTCTCTCTCTTTTTTGGAAAACACCTTGGATGAAAGTTCACGGGGTGAAGGTCATCCGACGCGTCACGGACCAAGCAAAAGTCCTGCTGGGGAGGAGCTGTGGCAATCTCAACTCGAGGACGGTCTTTGTAGGCATCCCCGAGGGATCCTCTCTATCTCTACAGACTAGCCCGACGTTCTGTTCCCCCAGGACGGGATGTACCCGACCCGGTGGTGCTGTTGATGGAGCATCGCCGACGCCGGAGTTGGTTCCTGGGCCAGCACCTTTTTGGCGTTCTCCGTACCTCACGATCCCCTGATCACACTGATACTGGCACACGTCTGTCAAGACTGACCAAAGCGTGTCCTGGGGAGTTTGGAGAGAACGTGTTCTTGAACCCTCACGGGCCGACAGACAGCTGAACGAGCTGCGGGCACCTCGAAACGACATTGGGCCTCGTTACCTATCTACAGGCCGTGTGCAAAGCGGGCTCCGTGTAAGTTATGCAAAGGGTATTACAAAAGACAAGACGATCCTTCAGCCAACAGCACTCTGGACGTCACGTTCGAGTTTTACAATAGCACGCAGACTGCTGAAGAACTGCTCTCAGAGTTATGTGTAACATGGAGGCAGAAGACTCAGGCTATCGTTTCGCCTCGGGGGTCGTTGAGACAGACCAGCAGGGCCACGAGAGCGGAATCTTCATCAACGAGACCGGAGGAAGAGCAAGCGAGTCTCGAAAGCATCTGGCAAAGGAGTCTGTCTATCTACGATCCCGCGCGAGGTTATGGTCCCCCGGTTTCAGGACCTAGACTGGACGAATTATTTCATGCAGCAGTGCGGAAACCAGCCTCGAGCCATGCTGCCTGGATCAACGAGCTTCACCGGGAAACCCAGCCAGCCCATCACGAGCAGCCCCTATCCGCCTTACCCAGGGCACTTTTCACACGCATGCAATACGTGCGACAGGAGCAGGCTGAGTCCGCAACCAGATATACACATCTCAGGCGGCTCAGCCCTGTTGGACGCCCGCCTAACTCCCTCTTTCCCTCCCCCTTGTAAGGCAGACTATCTATTTCGAGACAGCCGCGGCCTGAGATCCGGGCCGAAGGGGAGCCTTTGCCAGGTCTTTCACTCTCTGGACATTGGACGGGGGGCACGAGGCTGACGATGAACATGGGCGAAACCGGAAGGAAGGCGCAAGAGGCCGAAAGGGCAAGCAAGGCGAATGCGAGCGCGAGGCGCGCAAAAGAAAAGGCACGGCTTTTTTTTTTTTTTTGTCTCTGCTCCCTTCCCGCCCTCCCCTGAAGATTGGACGTCAGGTTTGATCGTCTGTTCCGGGGGCCCGGGCCAGCTCGGCCTGCCTGATCTTCTCACGTTTGCTTGTTTGTCTTTGTGTATCCCGGCGCCGGCCTTCGACGCCGCGAAACTGCTGAACCGCGAGGCGATGAAGGGGAGAAGGGAGTAGGAGGAAAAAGAAGGGGGCAACGACGCATGTCAGGACAAACAGCTCCGGCGAGGCGGAGGTCAACAAGTTTGTCACAATACAACCCGGCCCGAGGAGGAAAAGCAAAATCATGGAAAAAAGCGCGCGGCGGCAGTAAACTGTCTTCGTCCCTAGGTAAACGACGTTCAGGTGAGCCTCAGGTGAGCGGCGGCAAGATGCAGAGCTTGAGTTTCGCACTGGACGCTTATCCTCGGTCGTAACTCATGGGTGTTGTTGTTGATGTCCAAAAAAAACCCCGAGAAAAAAAGAGAAAACCCTCAGAAGAAAAAGTTACACAGAGTGCGATGCGACCAAAGGACGAGGCAGTATCCATGGTCGCACAGGACAGCGCCGGTGCCGACATGAATCGCAGGATTAGATAGAGTAGCATGCAAGCTGCCGGACGGGCGACGGGCGACGGGATCCACGATGGAGGAAGATGCCGACTTGCATGGTGGACTTGACTGGTTGGGTGAGAGTTTGAGAGGGGGGGGAGGGTTGAGGGCGAGGCTGCGGTGGAACAGCCAGGTATCACGATGCCGTCGTGGCACCGCGCCGGACGGGCGACGCGCTGCATGTCACGATGCAGGCGGCCGAGATCTACGGTGGTGTTGAGGGGGAGTAAGATGAGGGGGTTGTGTTACGGCGTCGGCCGTGGCCGGTAGTGCCGAACGGGGACGGCGGGGGGCCTTAATCAACGAGGCGGGGGGGGAGGGCAGAAGGACGGAGAGGACGGAGAGGGACCGGGGACGGGGGAGGGGGGGGGACTTGGATCGGACAGCCCTGTTGAAGGTAATTGGTGATGATCTGCATGTTATTATTACCCGCAGGTCAAGGAGAGATCGACGGACAAGACCAAGAGAGTTTGGATCAGGCAAGGCCTTGGCTGGTTGGTCGACAGATAGGGCAGCAAAGTACGCGCGCATCGCTTCCATGACTTTCATGATCCATATGATCCATATGCTCCATCACCCATCACCCATCATCACTCAACCACCCCTGAGCCTTGCTTTGGCGGCCGACGACTCGCAATGCGGCAACGTGACTGGCTGGCTGGCGGGCTGGCTGGCCTCATTCAGGAAAACGTTGGATGCAGCCCTGGAGTTTGGGCGCCGGATCGACGCGAGATGGACCCCGAACTCTCCTTAGGTTCAACTCTACAGACTACGGATACTGCCCGGGAGAAGTCTCGCCCAAGGAAAAAGCCTCAAGACTGGGGGGCCGTCTTGGCGACACATCCAAGCATCTCACTCACTCACTCTCAGTCCCCAAGAAACCGAAAAGGGGAAGAAGAGAATTTTAAAAAACCAAAAAAATTTACCTAGAGTGCGCGTATGGTGATCAGCCAGCTACTCTCCCACCGGGCGTTGTATTCATTACGTTGTTCTTGCGCCCGCCTGGGGTGACCAGACCTGATAGGCACCGTAGGGCCGGTTGATCACAAAGGATCCAGGAACACCCCCAAACCAGACAACTGGGCGAGGGATGATGGATGACCGCCCGCCCCCCCGCCGTTGAAGGTTGGCGCCCGTTGGAATGCTCGCTTTGGCTGGCGGCTTTTTTAGTCTGGTCCCCTGATTCTCAACTTGCACGCCTCTTGAACCGTTGATGGGCATCGACACCCTCTCCCGTGGTATGCACTTTAGTCTCTCGATGGACAGGACAAGATCAGCAACAGGGCAGCTTGCTTTGACGGCGCGCCAGAAAGCACCGCCTTGGCGCCAGGGGTGAGGTCATTGAACGGCGGGGGACCCCCCTTGGGCGCGCACGCCGTCTTTCTCGCCGTGATGCTCTCGATGGGTGCTGCCCACCCGTCCTCCACTCAAGCATTAATGGAACTGGTCTGATGGGGGGGCGGTTTGAGCAATAATAGCTCGAATGCCGGGCCCACGGGAAGAACTGTCGAATTAAGCAGTGCAGTAATAGTAGGTCAATTGCGTGTATTGTGGTTATGTGTGTTATTTATGTTGTTGTCTATTATGCTAATTGCCCTACTCCTAGCCACCTAACTTAGCCCTTAAGAATCCCTTTCCTAGGTGCCTAAGGCCTCTATAGAGCCTACTGCCTAAGTCTAAGCATGTAATAGTCCCTCTGCTAATGCTAAGCAGGCTAGCTAAGCTAGGCTAATATCTTCTATCTCTAGTGCCCTCTATATACTCTATGCCTTCTAATTTAATATACCCCCTTAGGGAAGGGCTTACTACTAGCCTTTTTAGGCTTATAAAGGTAGTACCCTTTGCTGCACTATTAGTAGGGACTTTTCTATATTCTTATAGAGCTTGTAGAGGCTTATAGTGCTGTTAAATTAGAGGGTATAGAGTATATAGAGGGCACTAGAGATAGGAGATATTAGCCTAGCTTAGCTAGCCTGCTTAGCATTAGCAGAGGGACTGTTACGTGCTTAGACTCGGGCAGTGGGCTCCGTGGAGGCCTTAGGCACCCAGGAAAGGGATTCCTAAGGGCTAAGTCGGGTGGCTGGGAGCAGGGCAATTAGCACAATAGACAACAACACAAATAACACACATAACTACAATACACGTAATTGACCTACTATTACTGCACTACTTAATTTAACAATTAAGAGTCTTATACGCCCTAAGGCCGATAATAACAAGTTAAGCCTTAGAGAATACTCTTCCTACTGTCCTTTTGCAATAATAGACACTGCAAAAACTACCCTTAACTTAACTACTGATTAGGTCCTTTAGTTTAATTAGCTGAAGATAAAGGCAAGGGTCTATAAGCTGTGGACTGCAATTAACCTATTGATTGCTACGCGTCTAACGCATAAGGTGCTTGAGAAATACCTTAAAGAGCCTAAAAAGCCTTCTCTAAGCGACTACCTGCAGGTCGCAACACGCCTGGCAGGGCTAACGCGCTTAGCAACAGTTACCCTAACGGCTTTAGAGGCAGGCATTCTACTGCTGCCTACTAACAATAATATGCTGCGTGCGCATAGAATAGAGGATCTCTTACTTTCTAACCTTACCTTATACTATACCTAATAAGCAGAGTATAATAAAGAGATAAGAGCGTAGGAAAAGCGCCTTTAATAATATAGTAACCTTTAAGACTAGATTTGCTAGACGGTATCTAATAACTTAAAGCTTTACTGCTGTACCTTAGATAAAGAGGTTAACTAATAGATAAAAGCCCTTAAGGAACGCATTAGCATACGCCCTTTTAAACGCAGAAACAACGCATAAGTTGCGTACGACGCTGCGTTGACGGCGCCTATGACAAAACACCTTAACAACTAATAAGACGTTAAAGAATAGATTATAAAGTAGCAAAAGGCGCTCTATAAAGCCTCTGCAAGCAGCCTACTGCAGGCCTAGACGTTAAGCTTGTAGTTTACGCCCTTTATAATAGCATTTGCAAGATTGTATATCTTAAGCTAGGTATACATATACTATAAAACCTACATCTGCAAAGCTGAAAAGGACATTATTACACTAGGAAGCGTTTTAGCTAACGTTAGACGCTTCCTTTAGACTGCAGACAATGCAGAGCCTATACAAAAGGCTTTGCAAGGTGCCTTTAGCCTAACTAACCTTAGTAATAATGCCTCCTAAGAAGAATGTAGCAACAACAACAAACAGGCCTGCAGAGGCTAAGGCTGTAGCTGCAGAGGCTGTTAGCAAAGCTAACTGCTAAGGGATTTTAGTATGCTAATAGAAACCTTAACCTTATTGTTATTACCTACAACCTTACAAGAGGTAAGCGTATACACTAAGCAAGAAAGGTCTAGCATAAGCGCTACTAAGATACCTTTTGCAAAGCGCACTAACAGTTGCTAACTATGCCTTAGCCTGTAGCACTAAATAGACAAGTGTTTCTATACGCTCCCTTATCTGCAAAGGGATAACAAGCTACTTAACTAAGCAACTTAAGCCCTTATTAATAAGCGTATCTAAATTAACCTAGAACTTGCAAAGCGCTTAAGATAGGTTAGATAAGCAGCTAACCTACTAAATTAACTGTATAGTAGCTGCTAAGGGAAGCTATCTCTAGCATCTTTTTACACTGCCTACAGTTAATATCACCTTACAGGATTAGCTATACTAGACTTAGGCTCTATAGTATACGTTTTTAATAATCCTTTATAGTTTAAGACGCTAAGAGCTGCGCCCTATAGAGACTTCCTATAGGCAGGCGTACAACAACTACCTATTAAAGCATATAGGACTGCAGAAATTAACCTAAGGGTATGTAGCAATAGCGTTACAAAGCTTACTTTATTTAAAGTTGCCCTTTACCTTAAGTTAGCTGCAAACCTTATATCCTTTAGGAAACTTAGGCAACAAGGACTTTAGTAGGATAACAGCCTAGGAAATAACTGCCTACAATAGGCAGATAAGTCCTTTATTGCATACATTAACAAAATCTACAATTAATAAGTGCTTAACTATCAGCCTTTTAGCTTAGAGGCTGCACTTGCAGCAGCTGTGCTGTTGCTAGCCGTTTAGTTAGACAAAGCACCCCCTACACGCAGAAGACATATATATACAACAGCTACACGCCAAAAGCCTATTCTAGGCAAACTTATTACTTAGCATAAACGCCTTAGGCACCTAGGCCTAGAAGCGCTTAAAAGGATTATTAATGCAGCCTGTAAGGTACGCCTTTAAGGCGTTAAAGGTTAATAGATTACTACAGTAGACTGCAACGCCTGCGCTTAAGGAAAAGCCTATTAAATAGTCTGTTAAAGCCTACAAGAGTTAGCTGCTTAAGCGCAGCCTAGTAATTGTTTAGCTATTAATTTTCACAACCTTAAAATAGGCTACACAGGATATCAATCCTATATACTATTTTCTAACTAAGGTAGTAGTCTTATATAGGACTTTTACCTTTGCTAAAGGACTACAGACGTACTGCTTACAACAATTAAAGATTTCCTTACGCTTCTTTATACCTAATACAACTGCTGCATAAAGGTTATTAAGACAGACAACAAGCTCCTTTGCTACTATAAAATTGTTGCAAACCTTAAAGCATGCAGTATACGCCTTAAGGTAAGCGCTCTAAATACCTAAGCGCAAAACAGAGCTGCAGAACGCATTGCTGCTGCTATAAAGCAAAGGGCATGCAGTATAGTAATTAACGTAAGCCTTCTAGACGTCCTTTAGCCTAAGGTATATACTGCAGCAACTTACCTCTATAACTGCATACTGCAGGCAGCCTATAGCTAGAAGACCTTATACTAACTGTAGCATAAGTACTTCTAGATTAAAGAAAAGGCTCCCTACGTAAGGCTTAACCTTTTACACCTTTAGGTATACAGCTGCAAAGCGTATACGATTACTGCAGACGCCTAGCTACACAAACAGCGTAGGTAAAGGCTTACCCTACATGCTTAGATTAGTTACCTTATTAGCTATAGCTCTAGCAACTCCTTTTGCATATAGAACCCCCTTTATAGTAAAGTATTTACAATATGCAACGTTATCTTTAATAAAGGCGCTATTTTTAATAGCAATCTTAAAGGCTTTACTAAAAGTATACAAGAGTTAGATCTTAATAAAATACAATAGACTATTAACTGCCTTATGCGCAAAGAAGCGCGCAAGACAAGCTTTACGCATACAGCTAACAAAGAAGCAGACAAGATTATAGAACACACTAAGCAAGCTAAGGGGGCAACTTAAGGCAGCCCTAACCTTAACAAAGGCCTACAAGAAGGCTGCCCTAATAGGCCCTCTAAGCTAGCACTGCACACTAAAGCAAGATTCTAACTTATAACTTCTCTAACTACGCCTCTAAGAGCGTCTTTCTTTACTACGCTTACAACTGCGCTAGGCGTAAGGGGGCAAGAAGAAAGATCTTATCTACCTATAGATAGCAATAATACTATTCCTACACATAAGATGTAGCTAAAGCTGTTACATAAGTCCTTTAAGGCAGCGTTTCTAGCAGGATGTATACACTAAAAACATAAGACGTAGCTAAAGCTGTTACATAAGCCTCTTAAGGCTGCATTTCTAGCAGGACACACGCATAAGACTACACAACAATTAATAGATAGCACTTATACGCTGCTATAGCAGGCTAGCTACCTAAACCTAGTAGTAAGTGTAAATTAACCTATAATTAAATGCTCTAACAGCATAGCAGATAATCTAAAAGTGCATAAGATAGGGCTCTAATAGCCTGCAGTTGCATAGCCTTTAGGTTAGAAGCAGTTAAAGGCAGACAGTAAGGGGCTTCCTACATGCTCTACTAAGCATGCTTGCAAGCGTAGTAATAACGCAAGGACTGTTACTAAAGCAGCTACTCTATATAGCACCTACTAGAAAAACTTGCCCCCTCTTCCTACATTACACTTTTAGCTAGCAAGACACCTACTTAAAAGCGCTTTTTAAGATGCAGAAAGGAGTTACCTACAAGGTTACAAGCTCTTACACTTATAGCAAGAGGACTCTAAAGCGTCTGCGCGCAGCAATTAGATTCTTAGTTGCTATTAGGTATACACATACAAACTTAATAAGCATAGCTACCTTACAAAAGTAAAGGTAAGGCTTGTAATATGCAGTAACTAACAGGTAAAAGACGCATAAGATACATACGCTGCAATGCTTGCAGGTATGTTATTCTAAATACTAATAGCCTTAGCTGCCTGCTTTAACCTTAAGCTACTGCAATACAACGCTGTAAATGCGTTTGTGCATGCAGATATTAATAAGGAGGTATATATAGAGATGCCTCTAGGATACTGCAAACAAGGCATAGTCCTATGCTTACAGAAAGCCCTCTACAGTCTACGCTAGTTACCTCTGCTGTAGCAAAGGCACCTAAAGAGTAGGCTTCTAGCGTAAGGCTTTTAATGCGTTGCTAGCAAAGACTGCTGCTAGCAGAAAGGCTAAGTTACATTCTTCTTCTACATTAACGACTGCATACTAGCGTTTCTAAAGGCCTATAAGCCTGCAGCAATAGCTAAGATACGTGCTCTTTAAGGCAAATACTACCTTAAAGGCAGCAAAAACCTTTAATAGTTTCTAGGCCTTAAGGTCCTTTGCAACCGCGCGTAATAGAGACTCTAGCTCTTACAGGCAGTCTACACTAAGAAGTGTAAGAAACTGCTTCCTACGCGCGCTAACGTATTAGAAGATAATTCTTATAAGCATACTCCTATAGCAAAAGAGGAGCTGCTGCTGCATAAAGATAACATGCAGCCTAGTAAGATTAATTAATACTAACGCAAAGTTAGCATAATCCTATATGCTGCTATAATAACGCAGCTAGACGTTGCTTTTGCAGCTAGCAGGCTTGCAAGATTTAACTAAAATCTAAGCAAAGCCTACTAAAAGGCTGCTAACAAAGTCCTTCTATACCTATACAAAATACAATACCTTTACCTCTATTTTAGCGCTAACCTAGGCAGCAAAAATAACACCCTTAAGGTAGCATCTAACGTAAGCTTTAGCAATAATACGCTTTGCAGAAAGAGCTTATAGGCCTTTACTATAAAGTTTTTTAGAGGCTTTGTTGCGTAGCAAGCTAACAAGCAAGATACTGTTATAAAGTTAACAACTAAAGCAGAGCTCCTAGCACTTACGCAGGCTGCTAAGGAAGCTATTTTCGTAAGCTGTTTAATTTTACACCTTTAGGTTTAGCTTCCTGCTAAGCTTAGGGGGCAGGCAACATATGCTACACTATTAACGCCTACAAGAATCTAAATCTAGTGCAACAATTAGCAGACTATTAACTTTATAATAAGTAAGCTTTTAAAGCTTTACATAAAGCTCTATT
Organism: Colletotrichum lini; assembly: GCA_034638275.1. NCBI lineage: Eukaryota > Fungi > Ascomycota > Sordariomycetes > Glomerellales > Glomerellaceae > Colletotrichum > Colletotrichum lini. Next base: position 1,568,801 of record JAWQJV010000006.1, read on the forward strand.
ACATTAATATACACAACTACTAGTTACAACAAGAAGTTGCTAAAGGATAGGTTGCAGTTACCTATACCCTATTAGTAGAGCTAATAGCAGACAGCCTTATAAAGGCCCTTAATATAATAAAATATAACGCCTTCCTCCTTTAGCTAAATATAACTAACAAAAAGGACGTCCTTAAGGCTAACTGCGCAAGAGATCTTAAGGTAGACAAAAGCTGCTTAGAAGCGCAAATAAGACTTAACAACGTATAGGCTGTAGAGGAGGCCTATAATCTTCTGCAGCACTATAAGCCTCTGCAAGCTCTGTAAGAATACAGGAAAGTCCCTGCTAACGGCGCAGCAAAGGGCACTACCTTTACAAGCCTAAAAAGGCTAGTAGTAAGCCCTTCCCTAAGGGGGCGTATTAAATTAGAGGGCATAGAGCACACAGAGGGCACCGGAGATAGGAGATATTAGCCCGGCTCGGCCGGCCCGCATGGCGTTAGCGGAGGGACTGTTACGTGCTTAGACTCAGGCAGTAGGCTCTGTAGAGGCCTTAGGCACCTAGGAAAGGGATTCTTAAGGGCTAAGTCAGGTAGCTAGGAGCAGGGCAATTAGCACAATAGACAACAACATAAATAACACACATAACCACAATACACGCAGTTAACCTACTATTACTGCACTGCTCAATTCAACAGTAGGTATCTTACTAGCTAAAAGTATAATATAGGAAGAGAAGGTAAGTTTTTCTAGTAGGTGCTATATAAAGTAGCTGCTTTAGTAATAGTCCTTACATTATTACTATACCTATAAGTATGCTTAGTAGAGTATATAGGAAGCCTCTTACTATCTACCTTTAACTACTTTTAACCTAAAGGCTATATAACTGCAGGCTATTAAAGCCCTATCTTATACGCTTTTAGATTATCTACTATACTATTAAAGCATTTAATTAGGGAATTGATATACGGGCATGAAGAATTGATACACAGGCATGACTCTTATCCGGGCATGAAAATTCCCTTCTGTGATTGGCTAAAAGCTTTTCTGTTAGCTTGCCTAAATTCTGCCAAAAGCTCTCAAAGTACTGCCCCCACAACAAGCTCCCTTAACCTCTCTATCCCCTATTTTTCACGCGTCTTCTTTGCTTTATTATCATCAACAACCTCTATTATCATAATTTAATATGTCCCAATCCAGCTCAATCTCAGATCTATTACCCTCACTAAGGCGTAATCCTTATCGCAGGTCACGAAGCCAAAGCTCAAGCAACCAGCCCCCTCCTAAACGTCTGCGACGCGACGCCATCCCTAGTTTGCGACCCCCTTCGTCAGGCAGCACTGGAACAAGCATCGGCAGCCACTATGGCGTTGGTGACGAAGGCGCCATCAGCGACTTGCTTTCGAGGACTGTTCGAAAGGCAGAGCAACCAGCTGTCACAATTCAGGATAACCACGAGATCTATTTCGACCGAAGCTACCCTTCCCGACACGAACATCTTCAACGAGTCGCAATGCCAATGCTAGGCCCTGACCCTAATCAAGTCCCCTCTTCCCCAACCGCCCAGCTCCAAGCAGAGGCCCAACAGTCCCAAGCTCCATCCCAGGCTGAGTTTGCGTCTGCTTTGCGCCTAGTCCAGGAAGTCATTGGGGAAGACCGGAGACTTACTCTTGAGCTTGCGAAATCCTACGAACGAGTGCGTCGATGGCGGCAAAGATGGGGTTATTCACCACATGCCTCGGACACATCTACTTCGCCTCCGCCATACTCTCCCCCTCGACAAAGGCAGTCTCCAAGGCTGACTACACCTTACCGATCACCAGCTTTATCACCGTCCTCTGCACGCGAACAATCAAAGTCACCCCTTCCTAATATAATTCCAAACCCACCAATCCCAGGCGACCCAGAGCTATCATTCAACGCTCTATTCGACCGAGTCAATAGTTTTGCAAGGCAACATAGTTTTGGTATTGTCCGGAAACACGGTTATACCTATAAGGGCCGTAAGATGAGATACTCTATCCAGTGCGATCGCTTTGGAAACCCACGCCCCTCTGAAGGTGCTGGGCTACGTAACAGAAAGTCGCGTAAATCTGGTTGCCAGTGGATGATAATTGCAGAGGCCCGAGAGGAGGGCAAGTGGCTATTACGTCAGCATCAAGACCCCCAGCACAGCCAACACAACCATGGCCCCAGCCTTGAAGCATCTGCACACCCCTCTCACCGCAGGCTTACCCAGCCAGTCAAGGATGCTGTTCAAACAACAAGCCGACGGGTTGGGATTCGGGCACGTGATGTACGTGCTGTGGTCCAAGAGCAGTTCCCAGATTCCTCATTCACCCAGCGAGATATCTACAACGCCAGAGCTCTTGTGAACCGGGAGAAGCTGGATGGGTATTCGCCGACTGCAGCGTTGATCAAGTTGTTTGATGAACGAGATATCCCATACGTTGTCAAGTGGGATGAGGATGAGCCAAACCGCCTTGTTGGCCTTGTTTGGACCTTCCCCTACTGTCTCCAAATGTGGAAGCGGTTCCCTGAAGTCATCAGCTTTGATAACACATACAACACCAACCGCTTCAAGCTTCCACTGTTCCAGGCTACTGGACAGACCTGTCTAGGGTCTGTCTACAACGCAGCATTTGGTCTTATCGACAACGAGAGACTGGAAGGCTTCCAGTTTCTCGCTGCAAGCATCCGTCAGCTGGTTGAGCAGCACTCTATTCGCCAGCCTGCTGTTATTATTACAGACTACGACAAGCAAATGAAGGCGGCTCTGAACGAGCATTTTCCCGATGTCCAGCAGCAACTCTGCATCCACCACATCAACTCTAACGTTATGCTTAAGGCTAAGCAGAAATGGGTTAAAGATCGCAGCAGCAATAGCGATAGCAGTGGGACTGACGATGAGGACAACCACCCAGCAACACAAGCAACAGCTGAACTTAGCGACGAAGACCGCGCCTACATTGATACACCAGTGGATGCAGCCACTCCGCATACCTACCGGGGGGTCTTTATGCTGTGGAAACTTGTGGTGTTTGCTGAGACTGAGCACGATTTTGAGAAGGCCTGGTCCAAGCTCTGCAAAGAGTTCGACGACCAACGCCTAATCCTGCAGTACCTCCACACCACATACATGCCCCTAAGAGCACAGTGGGCCCGTTGTTCTATTCGCAAGTACCAGAATTTTGGTGTTCGCGTTACCTCTGGCACAGAGTCAAGCAACAACAACATTAAGGGCTACCTTCTGAATGGTCTTAGTCACCTGTATCATCTAGTTGACGTCATGCAGGATATGATCAGTGATCAGGAGCTGCGCTTTAAACAGGCATGTGCAGAGGATGAGGTTCTTACAGGCCGAGAGTATATGAGTACGCGCTCTGAATACCTTGGCGAGCTTCGAACGATGCTTTCCTCAAAGTGCCTTGAGTTAATTACAAGGCAATACCGATTGGCACGAAAAGCAATGCCTACTGGCAAGAGGCCTTTTCCAGCCCCCCTTGGAGAGTGTGGTGACAATTGTACTGTCTCCGTTGAGCTTGGTATACCATGCTGCCACAAGATCTACTCAAAGATGGCAGACTCGGCAACCTTCAGCAAGTGGGAGGTTCACCCCCGGTGGCGTCTACGAGAAACCTCTTCTCGTGATCCATACCGCCGCATTCTTGATCCTAAGATTGTGATATCCCTCCGTGGCAGACCTAGGAACATGGCGCAACCTGTTCCAGCGCAGCTGGCTATATCAAGCCAGCCAGCCAGCCAAACCAGCAGACCCCATGCTAGTCAAGCCTCAACCGGTCGGAAGCGAGGCCGCCCACCCGGTAGCCGGAACAAGTCAACATCAACTAGGGTCACACAACAGGCAACTCAGGCAAGTCAAAGCCAGGCCCCAACCTCAACCCAGCGACAAACAAGGAGCCAGTCTAGTGTTCTTAGTAGAGGGAGGACAACAGGCAATCGTGCAAGTGGACGGCCCTTGCAGCCAAGTATTCGGAGGCGGCGCTGTGAGTGGGAAATGTTGGTTAGTGACGATAATGAGTATTGGCCTTCGCGACCACGTCGATTAAGGAAGTAGTTATGTAGTAATTTAAGAGGGTTCCAGTCTAGCAAATCGCAGGCAAAGGGAGGGCTACTCTCTCTCCACGGCCGTGAAGGGTAACGAAAGGGGCCCTTTGAGATTTATAAAAATAGAAGTAGGTTAGTTGCTGGTTGAGTTTTATAAATCTCAAAGGGAAGGTTTGCAGGAGTTTAGGAAATGCAGAACAGAAAGAAATGTTAGTGCAGTCGTCTTCACCGCCTTTAGAGGGATGTACCTGTGGGTCATTAAATTTTTAGCCAATCGCAGAAGGGAATTTTCATGCCCGGATAAGAGTCATGCCTGTGTATCAATTCTTCATGCCCGTATATCAATTCCCTTTAATTATAGGTTAATTTATACTTACTGCTAGGTTTAAGTAGCTAGCCTGCTTTAGCAGCATATAAATGCTATCTATTAATTATTATATAGTCTTATATATACATCCTACTAGAAATACAGCCTTAAGAGGCTTATATAATAGCTTTAGCTATATCTTATGTTTTTAGTGTATATATCCTACTAGAAATACTACCTTAAAGGACTTATATAACAGCTTTAGCTATATCTTATATATAGGAATAGTATTATTACTATCTATAAGTAGATAAAATCTTCCTTCTTACCCCCTTATGCCTAATGCAGTTATAAGTATAGTAAAGAAAGACGCTCTTAAAGGTGTAGTTAGAGAAGTTATAAGTTAAAATCTTGCTTTAGTATATAGTACTAGCTTAAAAGGCCTATTAAAGCAGCCTTCTTATAGGCCTTTATTAAGGTTAAGGCTGCCTTAGGTTGCCTCTTTAGCTTGCTTAGCGTATTCTATAATCTTGTCTGCTTCTTTATTAGCTGTATATGTAAAGCTTGTCTTATATACTTCTTTATGCATAAGGTAGTTAATAGTCTATTATATTTTATTAAGATCTAACTTTTGTATGCTTTTAGTAAGGCCTTTAAGATTGCTATTAAAAATAGCGCCTTTATTAAAGATAATATTATACATTATAAATACTTTACTATAAAGAGGGTTCTATATATAAAAGAAGTTGCTAAAGCTGTAGCTAATAAGGTAACTAATTTAAGTATGTAAGGTAAGCCTTTACCTATACTGTTTGTATAGCTAGGTGTTTACAGTAAGTATATACGCTTTGCAGCTATATACCTAAAGGTGTAAAAGGTTAGGCCTTATGTAGGGAGCCTTTTCTTTAATCTAGAAATGCTTATACTATAGTTAGTATAAGGTCTTCTAGCTGCAGGCTGCCTATAGTATACAGTTATAAAGGTAAGTTGCTATAGTATGTACTTTAGGCTAAAGAATATTTAAAAGGTTTATATTAATTGCTATACTGTATACCTTTTACTTTATAGCAGTAGTAATATATTCTATAGCTCTATTTTACGCTTAGGTATTTAAAGCGCTTACCTTAAGGTATATACTGCATGCTTTAAGGTTTATAATAATTTTATAGTAGTAAAGAAGCTTATTATCTATCTTAATAACCTTTATGCAGCAGTTATATTAAGTATAAAGGAGCATAAGGAAGTCTTTAATTATTATAAGTAGTATATTTATAGTTTTTTAGTAAAGGTAAAAGTTCTATATAAGACTACTGCCTTAGTTAGAAAATAGTATATAGGATTAATATCCTATATAGCCTATTTTAAGGTTATAAAAATTAATAACTAAATAATTACTAAGCTACGCTTAAGCAGCTAACTCTTATAAGCTTTAATAGACTATTTAATAGGCTTTTCCTTAAGCGTAGGTATTGCAGTCTACTATAGTAATTTATTAACCTTTAATGCCTTAAAGGCATACCCTATAGGCTGCATTAACAATCCTTTTAAGCGCTTCTAGGCCTAGGTGCCTAAGGCATTTATACTAAGTAATAAGGTTGCCTAAAATAGGCTTTTAGTATATAGCTATTATATATATATATGTCTTTTATGCATAGAAGGTGCTTTATCTAACTAAACAGCTAGCAATAGTATAGCTGCTGCAAGTGTAGCCTCTAAGCTAAAAGGCTAATAGTTAAGTACTTATTAATTGTAGATTTTGTTAATATATATAATAAAGAACTTATCTACCTATTATAAGTAGTTATTTCCTAGGCTATTATCCTACTAAAGTCCTTATTACCTAAGTTTCCTAAAAGATATAAGGTTTGCAGCTAACTTAAGGCAAAAGGTAACTTTAAATAAAGTAAGCTTTATAATGCTATTACTATATACCCTTAGGTTAATTTCTATAGTTCTATATGCTTTAATAAGTAGTTATTATATGCCTACCTATAGGAAGTCTCTATAAGGTGTAGCTCTTAGCGTCTTAAACTATAAAGGATTATTAAAAATATATACTATAGAGCTTAAGTCTAGTATAACTAATTTTATAAGGTAATATTAACTATAGATAGTATAAAAAAATGCTAGAGATAGCTTCCTTTAGCAGCTACTATATAGTTAATTTAGTAGGTTAGCTGCTTATCTAACTTATCTTAAGCACTTTATAAGTTTTAGGTTAATTTAGATATACTTATTAATAAAAGCTTAAGTTGCTTAGTTAAGTAGCTTATTATCCTTTTATAGATAAAAGAGCATATAAAAATACTTATCTATTTAGTACTATAGGCTAAGGTATAGTTAGCAACTATTAGTATGCTTTATAAAAGGTATTTTAGTAGCACTTATACTAAACCTTTCTTACTTAGTATATATACTTACCTCTTATAAAGTTGTAGGTAATAATAATAAGGTTAAAGTTTCTATTAGCATACTAAAATCCCTTAGTAATTAGCTTTACTAATAGCCTCTGCAGCTATAGCCTTAGCCTCTGCAAGCCTATTTATTATTATTACTATATTCTTCTTAGAAGGCATTATTGCTAAGGTTAGTTAGGCTAAAGGTACCTTATAAAGCCTTTTGTATAGGCTCTACATTATCTGCAGTCTAAAGGAAGCATCTAATATTAGCTAAAATGCTCCCTAATGTAATAATATCCTTTTTAGCTTTATAGATATAAGTTTCATAGTATATATATACTTAGCTTAAAATATATAATCTTATAAATGCTATTATAAAGGGTGTAAACTATAGGCTTAACGTCTAGGCCTATAGTAGGCTGCTTATAAAGGCTTTATAAAGCGCCTTTTACTACTTTATAATCTATTTTTTAATATCTTATTAGTTATTAAGGTGTTTTCTTATAGGTGCTATTAATGCAGCATTATATGCAACTTATATATTATTTCTATATTTAAAAAGATGTATGCTAATATATTTCTTAAAGGCTTTTATCTATTAGTTAACCTCCTTATTTAAAGTATAGTAGTAAAGCTTTAAGTTATTAAATACTATCTAGTAAATCTAGTCTTAAAGGTTACTATATTATTAAAGGCGTTTTTCCTATGCTTTTATCTCTTTATTATACTCTACTTATTAAGTATAGTATAAGGTAAAGTTAGAAAGTAAGAGATCCTTTATTCTATATGTATGCAGTATATTATTATTAGTAGGTAGTAGTAGAATACCTACTTCTAAAGCTATTAAGGTAACTATTACTAAGCATATTAGTCCTACTAGGTGTATTACAACCTGCAGGTAGTTACTTAAAGAAGGCTTTTTAGGCTCTTTAAGGTATTTTTTAAACATCTTATACATTAGGTATATAATAATTAATAAGTTAATTATAGTCTACAGCTTATAGATTTTTACCTTTATCTTTAGCTAATTAAACTAAAGAACCTAATTAGTAGTTAAGTTAAAAGTAGTTTTTATAGTATCTATTATTATAAAAGGATAGTAAGAAGAGTATTCTCTAAGGCTTAACTTATTATTATTAGCCTTAAGGTATATAAGACTCTTAATTATTAAATTAAGCAGTATAGTAATAGTAGGTTAACTATATATATTGTAGTTATATATATTATTTGTATTATTATCTATTATGCTAATTGCTCTGCTCCTAGCTACCTAACTTAGCCCTTAAGAATCCCTTTCCTAGGTGCCTAAGGCCTCTACGGAGCCTACTGCCTGAGTCTAAGCACGTGACAGTCCCTCTGCTGACGCTGAGCAGGCCGGCCGAGCCGGGCCGATATCTCCTATCTCCGGTGCCCTCCGTGTGCTCTGTGCCCTCCAATTCAACAAGAACACAAAAAAAGAAGGAGGAGAAGAACAATGGAAAGGAGCGTGTAACCACCTCCGTTTTGCATACACGATACGTAACGCGCTTCGAGATTGGCGGCATGGACGGGACATGCAAGTGATCTGCGCGATGGGGGGGAACCATGATGGATGGGATCGGCGGCGGCCGTCTGAAGGCATCGGCCGACGAGTCGCTGGCGTGGCTAGCCCGTCCCAAATATCCCAAGCAAAAAAAACCCCCCGAACAAATAGAATGAATAAATGAATAAATAAATAAAAACAAAAAAAAGAAGCTAGCAAATCGTTGGATCCCCATCAGTCAAAGGGAGAGAGAGAGATGGGAGGAGTCCTCAGCCTCCCTCCCTTTGATCTTCCTCGTGGCGATGATGGGTTTCAACGTTCCGACGGGCCGCCGTGTGATGCGCGCGATTTGTGTGATATCACGGCCAAGACCAAACGACTCATCGAGATACCCCGCGATCTGCACCTTCTCCCCCCCCCCCCCCCTTCCCCCTTCCTCTTCTTTGTCTCATCGCGGCAGATTGATTTTGGCGTCGTGAAGATGGAGTGCGCGAGTCGACCGGCCGTCCATGCTAGGGGTTCTTAGTGAGCCAGGACGGACGGGGTGTGTGTGTGTGTGTCTCGTCCTTCGAGACCATCCGAAATCGAATCCTACCCACCGAGGGCGCAGGAGGGCCGCGCAGGCAATCCGGATCTGCAAAAAACCTGCCAATGTAAAAAATGCGACATTTTCCCCCGTCTCTTTCTTTCTCCAGCATACACTGGTTGTATCTGTATGGTGCTCCACGTTAAAAAAGGGTTTGGGCGAGAGGGTCCCCCCCCCCCCCATCGTTGACCTTCCATGCGTCGCTGATACCGTCATCGCCAATCCTCCCCTAGCGTGTGCCTCCACTCAACACGCACCTCATCCCACACGAGTTCCGAGGGAACATTCCATCTTGGCCCTTCCGCGGCACTGCCTCACGTATACGAGCGATGGTGTGGAGTTCATGAGGGCTGTGCTTGTCGCTTGTCGTCTTGTTCGAATGCGAACTGCCCGTTTCACCCTTCAAAGAGAGAGAGAGTGTGTGTGTGAGAGAGAGTCATGGATGATGATGATGGGATGGATTCCTATGGACAATGGGCGCCCCCATTGTGGCACGCAGACGCACACTGCCCAACAAAATCTGGGCGCCGGCGAATTATTTTGAGTTTGCTATTGACAAGTGTTTCGTTTGGAACGCTTCCGTTCCTGTTACCACCTGGCCCCTCGTTCGAGTGAGAGAACCTTCTCCACCGTGATGGGATCTCCCGGCCGGCTCCTCTGCCAAGTGAAGTGGTCCGGCATCAACCTCGCGAGAGCCGCCCAGGCTGCAGAGCCAGGGCTGCAGAGAAGTCCGGGCGGGACTCCATGCAAAGCATGCTGTAGTGGATGTATGGATATGGATGCAGATACAGATACAGATACAGATACACTCACACTCACGCTGCTGCTACCGTGTATACGTCCTGTACACCATCCGTACTCGACTGCCTGGTCCCGCGGACGGATGCAAGTGGCAACTTGACTGTTGGCTTGCATCCATCCTTGATCCAGCCCAGTCATGTCCGAGCCAGCCGGTGCGCTGCCATGTTGTAAAATGTGGACGCGTCAGGAAGTAAGTGTAGGATCTTGTCTCCAATAGATTGCACAGCCATCGTTTAACCCACTCACACCCCAACCGTGTCGACTTGCACCGACTGTAAGTGTGTAAACTATGTCTTTTGGTAGTGTGCAATGTAGTCCAGCTATCTCAGCATCGTGGTCAATGCCAAATTTTCGACTGTGACTCGTTGCCGTTGCTGATCTATCATCCGAGTGCCGGGGGGGGGGGGGGGGCCGGCCGTCACTGACCGGGCTCGGTCGATGACGGGAGTCAGAGGGGTCCGTGGCCGGGGGAGCTGAGTCACTCTGCGTCTCGGGCGGTGATTTGCTAAGAACGCTACGACGACCATCTCTCCGGTTGCTTGCTCGTAGTGTCACTGTCCCCGAGTCTGCCCATGACGGCCGGCTCAATACGCACGCGTATCTGCTCTATCTGATCGTGGCGCCATTTGTCAGGCGCGACAGCCTCGGTTCCGAGAGTTCTAGACCGTCGCTGCGCTCAGTCCCTGGCCCTGTGCCTCCATGGCAGCGCCTCGTCGTCACGGGGGCTCAACTTGGACCCTCGAGACCCCTAAAGCCGGGCGTCCTTTCACAACGCGCCTCATGGAACGCGAAGGCCGTGAGCACCGGCATTGGCACCTGACCGCGAGGCCCGACGAGCACGGATCGACCATGGCATGCATGGGCCTGCAGGGATAGCTGCTCGCTGTCGTGGAGGTGTTTTTTTTTGTTTTTTTTTTGTAAACAAAACGTTGTGAAGTCCGTGTGCACTGCCGTGAACTCAAGTGCGGCGGTTGTGACCGAGTATCTGTGTAAGCCGATCGCTAGCGCAGGCAATGTTATGAGACACTATTGGCAGAACCCAACCGCGCTCACCTGAGCTGGGCAAATTTGACTCCCGAAGACTCAACATCAGTGACAAACAGGTTTGCGGTGACACCCAAACAGGTCGTCCGACCGAGCCTCGCGAAGACAAGTTGCCGGGATGTTTCGGTGTAGACCTTACCCTCCCTGGTAATCGCATATGTTTGGTCATTTGAGACCTAATTTTGCTTCTTCCCGTCGGGTTGCAAGGGAAGACCCCCCGCCACACTGACGACCCGTGGCGTGCCAGGCCGAGAACAGATTGCAATCTTCCTAGCAGCGCAAAAGCAAGTGTCCCAGGTCACGCGGGGTGCCGCCGAATCGCCAGAGGCTCGCTCGATCCTAGGGAGACTAAGGCTTGCGAATGGGGTGGGGGACGCGACTTTGGTTCGCTTGGTTGTGTGGTTGTCAACCTCTTGGCTCGGTCGAAGGATTGCAAGAAAGGGAAAGAAAAAGAAAAATATGGGGAGCAAAAGAAACGAAAGGTTAATTCGTCACGCAGCCAACAACGGTCTCCCTTCCCCTTGCGTTCGCTCGCCGTGCTTGGCTCCTGGAGAGCAAGATTGCCATGTGGTTCAGGACGGGGCTGGCGTCGTTTGAGGGTTGCAATATTGCTTCCAAGAAAGTTCCATCTCACCGGCGGCGGTCCGTCGATTTCGGCCGACCCTTGTCGAGGGTTCGAGTCTATCGCCCTATGGCTGCCGTTAGCGTGCGGTTGGCTTGCCGTCATTCGTCTCTCCCCCGGTGAGTGTGAAGCCTCATTTCAGTCGACACGAGGCCAGGTGTTGCGAGCTGCCTTCTTCAAAACCGCCCGCATCGTTTTACTCCTGTCCGCAACCATGCCCGAATCGCAGCATGGTTTGATGAGCGCTGGGCCCTTCGTTCGGCCAAAGTTCCCTAACCGAAGGGGGTGTATATGATCGGCTTATTTCGCAGGGGTCGCTAACCTGCAAGTCGCAGCTAGAGCAGAGAACAAAGTCCCGATGACACTGATTAAATGCTCCAGAGACTCTCGTCAAAGACTTGGGCAGTCCGAGATGCCGGTTCACACCAAGGGGGAGGGGGGGTCATCATCAAACAAGATATGGTACAGGTGGAAAAGCGGGCGTGCTGATTGGAGCCCACGCCGACGGGTTTACTCCCCAGTTGGGGTCAGCTCCGGACATAGCATGAATAGATCGGCCCCAAGAGTGACAGGTTGGCCTGGCCTCGCATGTTTGAGGTACGTTGCGTGCAACATCGGGCCACGGGGGAGTCCAAGCTCGCGGCAGGAAGAGGGCTGGGAATGGCTCGGGTTGTTGAAAGGACCTGGGTCTGTCTGTGACTTCACGAAGCATGCCGCGCCCGCGATCCAACAAGTTGGTACTTTGTACGAAAACCGCTGGCCCGCCTCTTGAAATCAAGATCGTGGGGGGGCTCCCTCGCTCCGGCGTGCCGAGCAGGAAATGACACTAACAGTTATAAGTCTGAGATGGGTCAAGTCTCGGAATCGTGAGCCGTGGCAGCGTCTTCGTGATCCTGCAAGTGTCAAGGCGAAGGAGGAGTGAGACCAGCGCGACCAACGAGCTCTCGTGGTCTGACTGGCTATCGGACAAGAATGTATGGAGCATCTGTTTCTCTCCGGGGCAAGAATGTTGCCCATCTGCTGAATAATGTTTCCGTGGAATGATAGCTCGACCGCACCTGGTCTGGCAATTTCACCAGCCAGACCGAGGCTACGTATACTTTAGAGTGGGAGGCCTTAGCTTGCCTGACGCGCCGCCGTAGACGTAGGACCTTTCTCCCCGTGAGACTCGCATCCCATATGGGCCATCGCCTGGCTTGGACGGTCCAGGTGCCTTGGAAACCCAATCCAATGGCCGATTTCTTTGGACATGAGGCCCTTGACATCCAGTCGCCCTCCCAACCGAAATGCCTCAACTCAATTCAATAGCCAGGCGCATTCCCCGAAAGCATCACGACGACGCGATTCCGGGAGTATGTGTCCGGGCACGATAGAAAGTCGGCGGTGCTTCGTGGTTTGGGCGGCATCCTTTGAGCGGGATCGAGGACCGAGTACTGCACCATAATAACACCGTGTGCTTCTTGTGAAGTTGCCGTCAGGTATCGCGATGTCAACCGCGAACCAGCAATGCCGAACTGAGCCAATCGGCAACGGTTGCGGGCTCCGAAGTCTCCGGGTTGCATAGCGAAGGCCGGCGTGCAAGAGCCTCCACTTCCCTGACTCACCAGCTTGGCGAATCAGATGTCGTCAAGCGCAGCATCTCCAACTTCCAAGGGGGGCAGCAGATAAACAGTAGATAGAGCTGGAAGCACGGACGACAGCGTGGCTTCCGCGAGGAGGCTAGACCCGAAGCAGCAGCGGGACGAGAACGCCAATGGGTTGGAAGTCGAACACATGGCTAGGTTGACGACCTCGCGGCAGAAGTGATGGGATGGCTTGCCGATTGCCCAAGACACTGGCTGGTGTGCTGCTTCCAACTGACGATTCACCAACCCTATTTCCCTTTGGCCAGCTCAAGCAAGCCAACCTAAGCGGAGACAGTTATGATCCGACATGAGGCCGCAAACCTGTCGGCGCTGAGCCCTCTGTTGTGCTGTTGCAGCCGAGGGGGCGGGACGCAGGGAGACTTTTCCAACGGGCGTTTGCCGTGCGACTGCGCGCTAGACAAGGTCGAGGAAGAAGAAAGACGATGACGAGCTGGATGCAGTTGGCCAGGGACGGGTACTTCGCCAACGATCGTCGTCGTCGGTGAAATCATTTCCGTTCCTTGGCATGACCGCCCCAGATGTCGCCCTGCCTGTTCAGGGACCAAAGCAAGCAACTGTAGCCTCGTAGTAAGTGTACGGACACGGTATCATAGCCTGCTGTGTAGTAAAGTAGCAGGGCAGGCACCGCGGAAGGCGGACGTTTGGTGCAGCCTTGATTTCGAACACGGGGCGGCATCGTGCCTCATCTAGATTGAGGGATCAGCAGTCGAAGGAGCAGCCGCCCTTGTCAGGTGAAATGCGTTTCACAATCGAGACAGGTACACTGACTTGGGGGGCTCGATGTGGGTTGGATAAATTGCTTGGGCGATTTGCGGGTTGCCCAGCACGGAGGGAGTCACAGACACAGACGGAGCTGAAGTTCGTGTCGCCAACTTGACGGGTTCCACGGCTGCTCCTTGGGCTTCTTGAGGCTGGGGCCGGTCTCGAGCGGCTGGAACACGATTGAGGCCGGCCCATGCGGAACCGGAAGGGCCCTGTTGACTACGGATGGCGGTCGAGCGAACGCGCCGGCGTAGTATGCGTATACGTACAGCAAGCGTCCCTAGCACGGCAGTCAAGCATCTGGCAGCTGGAAATTCCATTCAAGCAGGATCCTGCGCTGGGTCTTGTACATCGCGTGTCTCTGGCGGCCATAACCGTTTCTCCGTCAGCCAACCGCTCTCTCGTGCCGCTGGAGGTCGGTATAGAGGACTCTCGATGTGTATTGGTCTGCGCAAGATCGCATCATCCGATGGCGTTGACCACCTCCTTCATTACAGAGCAGTGGTGTAAGTACGGAGCACTTTGTACGTTATTCGATAGTGTACAAGGTACTTCGTACTTGGGGGACGGACACAGTGGGCCCCTTCTAGGGGAACGTATACGTACCTGTGTAATGCAACACTGAGGCAATCGAGCATAGCACTCGGGCAGTGGGCCACCTGGTAGACAGGCAATAGTATCTGTACAGAGTACAGAGTATTCGTACGTGGAATCTAGAGGACAGAGTGCGTGGTGTACTCTGTATCATGGCAGAAACATACGTAGCGCGGCAGAGGGACGATTCCAGGGAGATTCGGCAGAGGAGAGAGGAGGTCGGGACCCGTCCGGATGCCGTATCCGTATGGTGTATGGATATGAAGCGAACAGGGGCCGGGACATGGAGCAGAGGACCGAGACTGGGACGGTATTCGGGGCGAGTGGACAGCGCATATTTGCAGGGTGGAAGATGGACGATGAGATCTGACAGATGCGCTAGGCTGAATAAGGCAAGAGTGGCCCGTAGCCATGCAGTTCCTGCAGACCGCTTGTTTCTTTCCTTGGGGCCAATTGGCCTGAGGCATAAATCAAGTCAAAGGAGGAGGCGCCGATCTTAAGCAGCCACACAGAGAGAGGTTGGAACTTGGAACTGAACTACAGAGTGGCAGGAGCAGCTGGGGGTGCCAGCCACAGGTCGACCGACCCGCCCGCACTTGCTGTCTGGTGTCTCCTGCTTCCTGCTTTCTGCCTCCTGCTTCCTGCTCTTGCGCCACTGCCATCTGTTGTATGCCAGCCGCCACCTTCTGCTGGCTCCTGCTCCCTTCCACCTGCTTCCTGCTTCTTGGTGTGGCGCCCCCTCCCGTGATTGGCTCTTGGGGTTCTTGTTTGCTGTGCTGTGATTAGGCAGGAAAGGCGAGAGAGAGAGGTGTTGCAAGGAAGGAAGCACAGACACTGTTCCTGCCTTCCCTCGATCGTCCTCGCCCCTACGCTGCTTGGTCTGCAGAGACATCGACAATCATCACATCACAGTCATCGCTTGCATCACGGCGACAACCACCAAGCACTCGTTCTATTCACGCCGTACAGATTCTCTATACGCTATACATCATGCCGCCCTCTTGCTCTGGGCAGGCTACAGGACGAACACTTTGCACAAGACTGTTTGTCGCGTTTTGACCCTGCAAGCGCCTGCGGTTGGATTGAAGCTGCGCTGTTGCCCTCAAGATAGGATGTTCTAGTCTAAACGCAGCGCATCATCAAACATGCATGGCAGCAGCGGCAGAAGCAGCCTTGAATCAGATCCCCGACTGCCCACCGTCATTCACGGCTGGGTGAACAGACAGACCCAAACTCGCCGGCAGCACAGACTATCAGATGTGCCATACCCGATGCCAGATGCACCGCGGCACCGAGCAAAAGTAATGATACTCGTTACTACGGACCAAGGACTGGGCCTGGACTAGATTGCCGTGGCTCAGCACCACCATCTCCATCGTACGTCACAGAAACCCGTCGAAGCCCTTCTCATCACCAACCGAGATGATCACCTCCGTTCGTTGACTCTTGGGCCGCCAATCAACTCGCCTCGTCCAGAACAGTGGTATCATGGCGCGCCGCACTCATATCACCCCTAGATTCGACAAGATGGCCGCCAATCTGCTGAGCGACAATCTCGCGGCCCATCGGTGGGCACCAAGAACCTGAGAAAACACAGTAGGCAAACCCAGGAGATGATGGGGCAACCGGGGAGGGAGATGTCTACACTACCCAACTACGGAACACCTTTGCAAGCCGTCTGTACCACCGGCGGCAAAGTTGGGGACATCATGACATGCAACTGGGTGCTGCACTGCATCGTGAACCGCGGGCGCCATGCTATATCAGGACGCCCGAAATTGCCCATTGGGCCAGCGAGACCAGCCTTTGGCATTTGCAGGCCTTTCTATGGGTCCTCCACATCATGATCCATCATAGCTCCATCGTCGACAGCCTCACTCGTCGGGAACTCGCGCCCGGGGTCCCCTGTTCCAGCGGTCCGTCACACGTTAGTCGTTACGAGGTGTGCGAGGCTGCCCTCACTATTCAGTCTCGGTCTCAGGCTCTCTTCGCTCCCTTGCCTGCCTGTAGCAGCCTCCTCAGACCCAAACCTCAGTCTTTGGCTGGCCCCGCATAAGTGGTACACTACAGACTAGAACGGCACCAGATGCTCGCCGAACACCTCATGCATCATCCAAGTCATCCACTCGCCCAGTCAAGAGTCGAGACCTCTCGCACTCGACATCAACCTGACTTTTTGCCGGCACCGCTACACCGAATCGACACTCTCCTGTGTGGCCTCAGGCGACAGTGCTTCAACATCCCTCGCCCTGACAGCGAATCAGGCCCCCAATAGACCCTCCCCGTTCCGCCCGTATGTCGCTCCGAGCCACACAGACGTGCAGTCTGTCTGCAAGACGCATGCACCACGCACATCCAACGCAGCGTTGCGGCGCTCGTGGGCCCCCCCCCCCTTCCCTTTAAGCCCGGGGGGTTTCTCGCCCTCACTCAGCTGCCCGCATGCTCACGATGATATCCACTTCTTTTCCGGTCAAGGAACGCAATCCTGGTCCAACCTTTCAAACGGTCGTTCCTAATCTCGGGCCCATGTGCGACCCATGACCACGTTGGCCAGCGTCTCTGGGATTCACAGGAAAAAGGCCCTTCCAGAGGCAATCCGAATCTTGTTCCCTTGCCCGCCCCTGCCTTTGACTCCACCTTCGCTAAAATCCAGGCTCTGCTCCTATGCTGCTTCGTCTCCGGCCAAGCTGTCTGTCTGTCTATCTGTCTGTCTGGGTCTATAACGGATCCCGGGTGGAAACTACTCGAGGGGCGTTGCGGTGCTCGTACTGAAATCTGATGAGACAGGCCCGGCTTGATCGGCCACGGCGGCCCACGGCGGGCCAAAGTCCCTTCACCGATACCCTCCCCTCCCTGCTCCATCATCGGACGTGCCGCCAGCAAACACAGACAACACAGCCCAGACTTGTTGGAACTCCCTAGGCTGATGCAGTGGTGTCGTCTAACCTGCACAATATGCTACAGTTGCAACCACGGCGGCCCCTCGAGTGCTAGCGCGACCGAGAGTGTGGTATCGATGTGAAGACATTTCACCACACTCAACTAGACCGTCGTGCACTCACCCAGCCGTTCACAGTGACTCGAGAATGGTCGACGTTGGGGGGGAGGTGTAGCCAGTCAGCTCGTAACCGACTAGCGGCCCTGTGGTCCTATGCATCAGGATCGGGAACACGATTCATTGGACCGTGGCCGCTTACAGTTGTCAAACCTCTCTGCCCCTTCCACTTCCTCTATCTCGTTTGACGCAAGCATTTATTTAGGCCGGGACGTAGCGGCGGCTGATCTGGCTGGGGAAGCCTTGTCAACCAATCATTCCGCTACGAATGATCTGCGCAAACTGCAGATGAGAGGAGCGGTGCAGCCACAGGGCCTAGGAGAAACTGTGTGCGAAGTACGCTACACCCCAAAAGTGTAGGAAGAGACCTGCGACCAGCGGCGCCCGCATACCTGAATGGGAAGCGATGGGCAGCCAGTGAGCCAAGCAGCGGCCGTGGTACGGCATTGATCCGCCGCCAGCCTGCGAGGCAGCTTCTGCAACAGAAAGTCTGCCGGCCACCGGATACCACACTCATCAGCTCCTGGGACTTCATGCAAACAGTTTGCCAAGCGCCACACAGGTTCCGACCTTCTTGCTCCGAGACCATGGTAATGAACCAATCAGCCTTTGTTCCGCCTAGGCATTCCCAAGTGCTCGCCCCGTCCCCCCCCCGTGTTGTAGTGTCAGCAACGTCAACACCGGTGCGATGATTTGCAACTACGAAGTTCACACGCGACATTGACGACGATGTTGGATGGTTTGCCGACAACGACGACGACGGCGACAACAACAACAACATCGATAACAAAAACAGGGCTTGCAACAAGTCATATCCGTACAACAGCACATTTGATTTGCATCGCTCGGCAGGGCCTAAACCGCGTTGGAGCACCTGGTGTCTCATTCCATCATGTTTCGACCGCACTTCCATGCCTGATTCTAACATTCTCAAGGCTGTTTTCTTTGATCAGCTCATAGTCTTTAGCGCCAGACAACCTGGCAGGAAAACGGGCAGAATTCGCCCTGCGGCAAACAACAGCACGGGGCAGGTTGAAGCAGAAGAAAAAGAAGAAAAGAAACTGCCCGTTTCCCAAGTCAGAGGGTGCCGTGTGTTGCCTGGCTCGCCTTAGGCCTATGACGATTCTAAAATGGGCGAGCAGCCAGCAGAGACCAACATGAGCACAAGGGCCCCCCCCCCATTCGACGGGGGAGAGAAGGCAAGTGAGTGAAAGGGCAAGGAGCAAGTGACAGACTGTGTTCGCTCCATCGTCAGGGTCATCCCATGCATTACGTGGGCTAGTTTGGCGACGACTCACGCACGCCCCGTTTCTTCGACACCCACCGGCCATCCGTTTCGTCTGACACACACTCAGCCAGTAACCGCAGCAGGGGTCGATGGAGCACGGCTGGGGGTGATGGATGAGAGTCATCACAACAGACCACATACGCACACACACACGCGCACTCGGTCTGTCCTACACCCCATCACACCCTCACCCCCCCTTGGGACGGGGCCACTTTACCTGGTGCGTCAGACAATACCTGCTCGTATATTGCGCAGAGTCGCCAATCAACGATGCTAGCGTCTTCCTAGCGGCTGTTCTGACTGCTCCAAGTGATAAACTCTGCTGGTCACTCGTCCACCCCCTCGTCTTGTATCGACCCCCTCTACCCCACCCACCTCACGTCTCTTTCTCACACCCTTTCTTTCACACCTTTCACGCCCTCTCCCTCCAAAGGCCAGCTCTCAAGCCTCAGGCTCTCACTCAACTCTAACCCACTGGCCTGCCGCTCACGTCGAACTCAAGAATAGATGGTGCATTAGTGGGCCCATGGCTAAGACATGGCAAGCTGTCCATCCTTGTACTGGTAATGTCGAAGACGACCGGGCCCCCCCTCCCAAGAGCCACCGTCAATGGTGGATGCTCCACGCAACACACGCCTTTCGACACGGGTACGTAGCGCTAGCATCATTTCGCCTCGTTCCTCATCGGGGTGGTGGCAGTCATTATCAACCACCCATATCCCGCCGTCGTGCATCTGGGCAGAACTCATTTCGAGAACATCAACCACCAACACCTTCTTCACCACGCTCCTTCCTGTCGACCTCTCTTACACCTCATCACGATCCTAGGGAGCACTGGATTCTCAAGTCGCCCTTCACCCTCCGAACCAAACGACCCCCCAACTTTGACCGACCTCACCACCACGCTCTTCCCATCACCGGCGACAAGTACGTGTTTGACTCGTTGATTCGACGTCTTGCACTCTCCGACATATCACTACTCGACCCAAAGGACTATCAACCCGTTTGGCCATAGGACATTTGCCCAGGATTTGCTTTTGGATTCCCAGGACATTACACGACCCAGAGGACACAAAGGCCGTTTCTACTTTTTTCTTCTCTTCTATCTCTCCTATTATCTCTACGTTCGGATCTCGCCTTCGAGACCCAGACCCAGACCGCCAGAGAAAAAGGATTCCCATTTGGACCCGCAGAAATCACATAACATGCAGCATGTATCAGGATTTGGCTATCCCACCCCCCCCGCTTCGCCGGTGTACGACAGCACAAAGTGCTCGATCCAGCAGCCCATCACAACAGCACCCCACTGCCAGGCACGATACATCCCGTTGACGCCAGAGGAGAGGCTAGGGAGATTCCTCGAGGGCAAGTTGCAGTTGACGACCATTCTGGGAACCGGCGCTTATGGCGTCGTCTACTCCGCCGTGGATGTCAAGACCGGAGTCCGTTATGCCGTCAAGTGTCTCAGCAAATTCAACCCAGATGGAACCCCATTGGATCGTCGACAGGTTGCCTTCCAGAACCGGGAGATTCGTCTGCACTACTTGGCCTCGGCCCACCCCAACGTGGTGTCGATGCTGAAGATTGTTGACGACCCGGACTGCATCTATGTTATCTTGGAATATTGCCCGGAGGGTGACTTGTTTTTCAACATCACCGAATGTGGTCAGTATGTCGGGAACGACGATCTCGCCAAGAGAGTCTTCCTCCAGATCTTGGATGCTGTTGAGCACTGCCATTCTCTGGGAATCTACCACCGGGACTTGAAGCCGGAGAACATTCTTGTGTCGGACCACGGAGAGACCGTCAAGCTCGCCGACTTTGGCCTCGCAACCTCATCTGACCGGTCTGAGGACTACGGATGCGGCTCAACATTCTACATGAGTCCAGGTAGGCATTATTACTCCCCCCGGAACCTTTCCTATTCCTTAAGCCCCCTCCCCAACGAACACGACTGACGGTTTTTTTTCTTTGCTCCCAATTTAGAATGCTTGGACCACTCAGCCCGTAGACCTTTCTACTTTTGTGCCCCCAATGACGTCTGGAGTCTCGGAGTCATCCTGGTCAACCTCACTTGTGGACGCAACCCATGGAAGCAAGCCTCTTTCGAGGACTCTACCTACCGGGCTTACACCCGGTGCCCGGAGACTCTGAAGAGCATCCTCCCAGTGTCGGATGAACTGAACGACATCTTGGGAAGGATCTTCGCCCGGAACCCGGACCAGAGGATCACCCTGTCCGAGTTGAAGGCCAGGATCCAGACTTGCTCCAGGTTCACCATCCCGGCGATGCCTACTTCCACCTTCTCAACACCCCCGGCTTCGCCCGACCACACCACTGAATACGTTACTTGCGAGGACACGATTGTCGACGACTATGACAACGCTCTCTCGCCCGCCTCGTCTTCCTCAGACGAAGGTTCTACATGTTCCTCAGACGACGGCTCACTCACCTCGAGTGGCTCAACTATTGACGACCTCGACGAGGATTTCCTCCAGGAACAACAGGAGGCAATGACATGCCACGCCCAAGTCTTCGACCCAGAGGATCCTCGGACGCCCTTCTTTCCCGCTCAGGAGTTTGTTCCCCAACAATACACTGGACCTGTTCCGTCACCGGTAGCCGGACATCAGGAACCCCTCCTTCACTCCCACATGTCCGTACCTGGTCCTATGCCAGCCCAGGTTCAAATGCAGGCACCGAGCTGCCCGTCAAAGTCCTTTGTCCAGTTCTGGTGGGGAGACGTGTTGAAGTATGCACAGCAGGCCCCTGCTATTCATCCTCACGTCCCTTTCCACCACCAGGTTCCGATCTTCTCTCATCCTCAAGGCTGCTACTAGTTAGCCATCATATCCGTTACGTTTCGCCAGTCTGTTCACAGGATACCGTCGATGCACATATCCCGGATTGCTTCGGCGAATCAAACCAGCAACGAAAACGCCTAATCACCAAACGTTTAAACCCATGGACCGGACGACCCCATGAGGATACCTAATTCCATTATGAGATACGTGGACCACATTTTGCAATTGGATTACCAGCGTGGAACAGGATCTGTTCAAAAGCTCAGCGAAAAGAAAAGAAGGTCCGGAACTTTTGCTTTTTCAACTTCTCTCTCACCCGCTCTCTTCTCAGAGGCGTGGTGGCTGTCTTATTTTATGTCTTGTTCTTTCATGTCATTTCAGCGCGGAGTTGGGACTTGGAAAGATGATCGGGGGATGGTCTATTACTACTCTGTTATGGATAGCCTAGGGGTGCATATCAGGCGCAACGGGATAAAGAGATGGGAAACGGGGCTTTTTCTTGGTTGGAGTTCCTTTTATTTTCAGGGAGATCTGGGGCATTCGATTCTAATGCATCCTCTGGAGCGCAAGCACCCAAGAGGGTCTGCTTTGCATGGCTTCCTGTTTTGAGTCATCGGACGACCTCATCCTGCTTCTGGGTTCTCAGTAGAGAAAACAAGGCCCCATTTCACCAGGGTGCTTGAGCAAACATTGGAGGCAGGCGAGGACGCCGAATTCGCGAAGACGCGAGAGGAAAACATGGTTTAGACAATACCAGGGCTAAAGAACCCGATATCTCGTCGCGAGTCTGTTCGCACGAGGAAGACTCTTGCGGAGTCTGGGGATAGGAAACAGCAACAATATGCTGTTTTACTTTTGAATACAAACATTCAAAAACACATACAAACCTGTTCCATGTGAGACAATCTGGGGAGCTAATAGTGGAAGGAAGTGTTCCGAGTGCCCCAAAGCTTGCGAAATCATCAATGAACGAACGTGTGTGTCAGTCAGGATGAACGATCTTCCCCAAAGTCACACCTTTCAGTTGGGGTTGGTTTTCTATCCCCTTCCCTTTTCCCTTTTCCCACCTTTTAGGAACTTATTTCTCCATTTTCGCAATGCCGCATTGGGCCGACCTTCCAGAACGTCTCAACTTGTTCCTCTGTCCGGGTTTGCGTGAGGAACCTCTGACAACTCTGAGCGGGTGATGGATGCATGTTTGCAATCCCCGTCCATCAAAGCCTCCTCTACTCCCACGTATTACCGTATTACCCTGCGAGGCGCGTCTTGTAGAGCTGCGGTGTAAAACCTACTCGGCAAAAACGAACCATTTCCTCCCGTTTTCTCTTGATGACAGAGCGGCCGCTGCTTTGGTGGTAGGATGCCGTAGCTTTTTGTCCCCCCCCTTTGATAAACCCCAAAGAGCGAGGGACGGCGAAGAGCGAAGAGCAGCGGGCGAGGTCCCCGGAGACACACACACACACACACACACACATCCTCCCACAACTAGGAGGGCGGGCTGCGTCACGGATCCGCGGGTGATCCACACTCCAAGCCTAGAGATGTGTTATTTTGCTGACTGACTGACTGACCGAAGCGCCCGTGGCGTTCGGCTCGCAAACGAAACCCGGTGTTTCGTTTTCGCCAAAGGGGAAGAGAGAGAAAAAAAAGCATATTAAAATCCCGAATAGTCAAGTCCGATGAGGTGAGCAAAGCCTCAGCGGTAACCATGCAACATCAAAAAACGCCATTGCACACGGGGCACGACACAAGCATAGCATTAGCACACAGCACATAGCAGCACATAGCAGCACATAGCAGCACATAGCAGCACATAGCAGCACATAGCACGGCACAGCACTGGTGGACGCACGCGCACATTCCAAGCGTACGGTCAGAAGAGACATATTGACGTGGTGGTTCCCACTGCAGGAGTCCAGGAGGAGGAGGAGGAGGAGGGGGGGGAAAGGCAGGGCTGTCGTGTCTCTCGCCTCCGAAGAAGGGACGTTGATTGGTTAGTGGGACATGTGGGAAAACGGTCATCGTTCGCCCTGTTTTTTTCTTTTCTTTTCTTTTTTTCTTTTTCCTTTTGGAGTGCTCCCCCCCGTCCATTCGGCAATGAAATCAACCCTGTCCCCCCCCCCCCCCCCCCCCCCTTGTCTCTCTATTGTGCCGGGTCCTCAGGCCGGCTCTACCGTGTGGGCGGTATGGACTACCACCACTACCACTTGGGTGAATGCGTCTGGACATCAAAGACGATGATCACTCTGTGGGTTTAAAGTGGAGAGGGAGAGTCGATGAAGCGGTTGTCGGGTCCTTGGGCTTTCGGTTAGCTGGTTTTAATATCCGGTACGGATACTCTACTTACCCAAGAGGACAAGCCTGGGGGGGAGATGGCGGGGCGCTGTATACTGCGTGGGGTTATATTGACTGTGTCATTGTTTACTGTTTCTAGTCGCCTTGCGGGTTATTTTCTTTCTTCTTTTCTTGTTCCACATGTGACCTTTTGGGCTTAGTGGGCAGGGAAAAGAATTAAACATGGATCCATATGTGAGGTCCCCCCTCCCTTCTCGGGTACAATTATCATTCAGCCAAAGAGAAGGCGAAGAGGAAGAAGAAGAAGAAGGTTGAGCCTTGATCGGAACCGGGCTCGTGCTTCAGCATGCCTCCCCGCCCGCCCTGGATCCTTGGATGCGAGGTGTCATGTCGCACTCAACCGGGGGGGGGGGAGGGTGAAAGTGCGAGTCCGGGAAGAAGGTGCCGGGATTCAACTAGCAGACTGGCTGGGTAGCGTGACAGGCGGAAGGAGGATGCAAGTGTGCGGCATGTTTGCGCCGTTGTCACCTTATTACGCATGCGGCACAACCTCAAAAGGGAGGAAGAACAGGAAGAGGTGACAGGGCGAGATAGGGACGCCTCGGGCGTTGAGTGGTCTGGCACTTTGGGTATGGAGGTATGTGTGTGTGTGTGTGTGTGTGTGTGTGTGTGTGTGTGTGGAGATGGGCTTGGTTGGCCTTGGGGGGACTCGGGTGGTGGAGGTGCATCCATCATCTTCCACCGCGATGAAGTGGATGTAGCGCCACACTCTACTTGTGCTGCTTTCCGACGAGAACGCTAACGCATGTATGCGTTTTCGATCAAGGAATGGGACTTGGGTCTTGGGTGAGCACTGAGCAGCACCTTCAGTTTCAACAAGTGCAACTTCTTTAGTCAAGGGAGGGGGGGGGGGGGGGGGGGGGGGAGGTTGCGGAGTTGTGGTGTAAGTATGGGGTGGTCGTCTTGGCGAGGGCTGATATGGTTGATGGAAGTGCCAGTTTTGACTTTTTCGGCCTTTTTTTTTTGGTTTGGTTGGAACTGCAGGGAACGATTGGGATGACATATCCGTCCGTTCCGCGCCTGTGACAGCAGAGGTGTAACCGGACGAGAGATAGCGAGATATTGGGGGGGAGAATGACCAACCCACAAAGGGCATTCATGCATGCATGCATGAATCGAAATGGGGCAAGGCGGGAAGGCCACGACCACAGCTGTCGGCGAGAAACCACGCGGGAAAAAAAAAAGCCAAGACCTGATTAGAGGGGGGCGGGGGAGAGAAAGCGAGAAAGAGAGAGAAAGGGATATGAAAGACGGCGCCAGAACGGGGTTAGCTTGCCATGTGTGTGTGTGAGATGTTTCTGGGCTACAGTCGGCATGACGATGATGGGCAACAAGAAAGAGGCACCGCACTAGACGAATGAGGGCTGTTGGTCTCGCCCGGGAGGCCTTACCCACGATCGGTGGATGGTGAATGGCTGGGGTGGAGGGAAGGGGGGCGGAGGCGGGTTGTGTGGTAGTGGACGGCGTATGCCATTCCTCTTCCAGGTTTGGAGCATCATCTATCTCCCTACGCTTGGCACTTGCTAGGTGGCTGGTCTTGAGTAAGCCTTCCTTGGTATGGGTGGGCGGTATGGGAATATCGGCCGACAATATCATGCTTGAGACATGAGAGGTGCAAAGCCACTAGAGTGGTGCCACTCTAGAAAGATGCCGGGCTTTTGACGAAGCCGACGACCTCCGCCTCTTGAGGTCGGACGGGGAGCCTTGTACGGCGGCGGCGACGGCGGCGGCGTCGACGGCCACCGGGAGGGACTGGGTAGGTGTGGAGCTCGCATGTTGGGAAATTCGGTCTGTCTTGGGTTTCCGAGTGAGGAAGAAACAAAGAGGGGGGAAGAGAGTTTGAACTCTCTTTCACTTGACGGGAAGGATGGTGGACATATTCAGCATGAAGCTTGGCACTGTTTCTCAAGAGGGACCCATACATCCCATCCATCCATCACCTTCCAACCTTGTTCTTGACTTTCCATATTCGAGGCCCCCAACAGCACGATGTACACTATGTATCCCACCCTGGGTGGTGTTCGACCGGGCTGTTCCCCGGGATTGCGATGAGAATAACCCTAATTACTCATCTTTTGCGTGGTATTCTCTTGACAGCTAAGAGCCAAGAAGTGTGTTTGACTTGTGACAGAGTTTGACCGCGTTTTGCAATGGAGGAAGACAGGACAGGGGGGGGGGGGGGGTAGTTGGGGGTTGGGCGGTCCGTTATTCTGCCTGCGCTTGTTGCCGATCATTGGGACCGCAAAAAGAAGTTGACCTTGTTGTCTGTGTGCGGGCACCTGGCCTGCATGTTGCATTCAATACGTTAGGGAAGATGCAGAAATATTGAGTATTGGACTTCACCGTGTTCCTCGACTTCAGATCGACCGTCCTTCCCCCCAAATTGACAAGTCAGTTTTGACGGAACCCGAGGGGCGGTGAGGGGAAAGTAGGCCTGGGCCTGGACCCTTGGACTCTCTCCGGCTTGTGGCTCGAAGAGGGACCTGGCTTAGCTTGATTGGGTCGACCTCTTGAGAATTGGGGGGCCGGTTCCATTTCGACTGTGTGTCTGCATCGAGCTGGAGTTGCAGCCCGTTGTGATTATTGGTTTTCTCCTCTGAACCGGCTTGCAGCAAACAACAGACTTCCCCCTCCATCCTCAGTTGCGATGGATGCACATACAGACCCGCGGTCAACGGAATACGACTATGAGCTGGCCGCTAGCAAAGGGGGAAAAACAGGCCCACCAAGTCTGGCAAGTCTTGGGTCCTTTTTTTCCTTTCTTGTCCCCGCAACCTGTTTTTTTTTTTGCCAGGCAAAGTGGGCGGGGTGGGAGGCTATGCCGAGTTTGCTGTATCTTGCGCCGGCAGTTGAGGGGAAACCTGTGGCCCGGATGCGGATCCCTGGCTCCTTTCCCACGTCTTTGGATGGCGCCGAGGGATAGATAGACCCGCGTTGGCGCGTGGCGCATGGTAAGTTTGGATATCTCGGCGCACCTGGCAAAGAACGCTGGTGCAATTCGAGGACGGCATGGAGGGGGGACTTGTTCTCTTTGAAAGTCTAGCCTAGATACACACACACACACACACCGAGGGAGAGAGAGAGAGACAGCCCAAGTGGTGGACAAGATCGAGATGCCGGAACCGACCAAGCAAAAACACGCGTCCGCAAGAACCTCTTGGCCCAGCACTGAGAGACTAGACGGTTGAGTTGTGCTGCCGAGGGAGGGGCGCCGTTGCCTGTGTTGCATAGTTGCGCGTGGTGACGGCGAACCACGACATGAAAAGCGTCTCGCCGGAGAGAGACATGGACCAAGCAAGGGAGACGCATACATACAGACAGACAGACAGACAGACAGACAGACAGACAGACAGACAGATAGATAGACGCGGTAGTTTCGGTTCCTCTGCTCAGCTTCACTCAATATGGATGTGATTCATGCCAAGGCGCCACCGTCGTGCGGGGAGGGGGAGAGGTCGCGAACGGTTACACGAGAACGAACGGCGGCCGACATGTCTTGCCCGCAACGCGAACGCGTGACTCTCTCTCTCTCTCTGTGTGTGTATGTGTATGTGTATGTTTGTGTAACATAGTAACCATGTGGTACCAGGGTTGTTGAGAGTACCATCAGTCATCAACTACGTCAAGTTCGCCCCCCTGAGGATGGCAATGACGAGGCCGCACGTTTACGCACGTCCCGTCGCAACGGCCACCGTTCGATAGTCGGACAGGATAGGCACCGGCACCGAAGCAAAAACCTCGTTCTCGGGAGATTTTTCACAGCGTGTGACGTTTGGGTTAAATGCTTGCGACGACCGGACGGAGGCGTCGAGATATCAACCCCATCCCAAGACCTCGAGGGGCGTGAGCTATTGGTGACAAGATCATCGGCTCGTCTTAACAACACGCAACACCAGGAGAGCGTATGACTGAGTAAAAGTCCGTGTTATCCGGGACGGGGGGGGACAATCGTTGATTTACATCTCGATCATGATGTATGTGGATCCGTTGCTCAACCGGTCCTGGCGCCGAGAGAACATCAAACGTATTGGACCCTGCTAAGACGGCCGAACGTTCCCCAGTGGCAAACTTTACGACAACCCCTCTCCAACACCGCGGGCCCCGGGACCCCGCCGGGGAGTGAGTCGTCTGCACGGACGGGAGCCGGCGTTTTCGAGCCGGGGACTTTGGCCAGCGGAAGAGGGGGGGGGGGGGGGAGGGGCCGGAGCGAACACGAACAACATCAACCAATACACTGGAAGCGGACTGGAAATGCCGTGTCTACACTACCGAAAAACGATCGACTTGGCGCCAATGGGGGGCTCTAAACCCAGTGGCGAACGCTGAACACGAAGCGTGGTCTTGGAGAGATGGTGGATCTCGAGCCATCGAGTTGCTAGTCCACAGACTACTTGGTCTAGGGCAGGTTTCCGATCGTTCCCTCAGCACGAACAACGGTGCCTCTGTCTCTCTCACCTTTCCCATCCCATCACTGACTGCATTGTTCTTACGTCGTTCTCGTCCCATAACTCGTGGCTCGGCCGGCCAATGATGTCCTGAAGCCTGTTGACAGATCGGTGGCTCTGCTGGTCTAGCTCGGTCAGCCCAGCCGACCGGTGACATAACTGAATAGCCTCGATTGCGCATGGCCATCCCGATCCCCAGATACAAGCCGACGACCTATCCACCTGGAAGCCCCCCCCC
Organism: Colletotrichum lini; assembly: GCA_034638275.1. Taxonomy (NCBI): domain Eukaryota; kingdom Fungi; phylum Ascomycota; class Sordariomycetes; order Glomerellales; family Glomerellaceae; genus Colletotrichum; species Colletotrichum lini. Next base: position 1,597,315 of record JAWQJV010000006.1, read on the forward strand.
TCCTCCCTTGGCTTCTGCTCCTGGTAAAGCGGCTTCCCAGGAACTGGAGGGCGGCGGGGTTCTGTTTCGGGCAGTGATCTTTGGTCGTGGCAGACATGGCGCGCACGCGGCTCTCGTGAGACAAGTGACCTAAACCCCGCCGGACCTTTCCCTGTCCGTTCAACATCGGAGGGGTTTTTCGAGTGAGACATGAGGCCGGTGATGGGGGGACAGAAGGAGGACTAGACGCAAAGTCGCCGTGGGCTGTCGGATGCGAATTTTCCAATCCCGATCCATTCTGTTGCGGACATGCATATTCTGATGCTGGCTTCGTGGAGCAATTTTTAGTGTTGTCGTGTCATCCGAGGTTGCCATGCCTTGTCTCACTTTGCAGAGACAGAAACTCAAGATCTTCCCACCCACGAACACGCGAGGTCTGAGATCAGCGGCAGGGACTAAAGCCGCAAACGATCCCTAGCGACAGGTTTCCGATCTCTTTCGCTTCGGATACGGAGGGGCGGGGAAGCATCGTCATGAGCCCGTGGGCCGTTTGGCCGTTGGTTACTCAGCTTCCAACGAGGACCATCCAACCCCCTCCACCAAAAGCTGCTCGTTGTGACGCGGAGCTGAGTGACCTCGTCTGTTCACGCAACCACTCGACGTCACGAAAGGTGTCCTCCAAAGGGAGGATCTGACCCCTAATCCCTCGTTCCACTGACTTGACCCCTCCGCCTTGGAGTAGTCTCAACTTTATCCGCTGCCCTGCCTCTGACAGCCGCCGTCTGATGTTGTACAGCGCCACGAGGACCCAGACACGCCGAGCCGCCTCCGAGCCAAGCACCAGCTATTCCCGCGCGATCCTCTGCCCCCCCTCTCTCTCGAGGAGGAAGTGGCCGACTCTGATTGGTAGCCCCAGAGGACGCCCGGCATTAAGGCGGAGTTCGGAAAACGAACCCGGCCGGGGGAACTTGAGGCTGCAAACACCATCCCATCTACAAGTACGCCTTGACGATCCTCGTGGGCCCCGTGGCTGAGACTTGGGGGAGGTCGAAGCGGCGGTGGCTTGACACAGAGGCCACATCTTTTTGACACTGAGCACGGCGGACGGTAATCTCGCCCGACACCCTTTCAAATCTCACTGAAGGCGGCACGGAGAGATCAAGGCTTACGCGTGGACATGAAGGCCTCTCTAACCACTTACAACGTAGCTTGACCGAGGAAAACCTCACCCCTCCTCCTTCTTACGCCTCGCGAGGGGTGTTGGCAGATGTTCACTTTGCCATTGTTCGATAGTCTCGTAGCCGTGCCCACGCTATCAGCAGGCTTAGACGACGACGACGACGACGATGACTACATAGTTGTCATCGCCTTACAGCCCACGGATCACGGGAGGGGCACCATTGGAATATCTCGACAAGGGTCTTCTCGCCCTCGACGCACCGCCCACGGCAAAGGAACAATGCACGGTAAGGACGCTTTTTTTCCCCCCGTTCTAGTCTCGTCCACACAGCCTTGCCCCTTCGGCTGGGCTAGACTGGTTTAGGGACGACGCCTCCTGGCACCTTGGGCGTATTGGGGAGGATGGAGGAAAGGAGGGCCGGGAGCGGTCGTCCCCTTACCCTTCACGCGCGACGCCAAGTGATCTATGCGGCTTTTCCGGCGCCAGGCGCTCATGAACACAAGACAAGAACCTTGGTTGGGCAGCGTGTCTGTCCGCCCACACGTAACCCGAGGGGGGGGGGGGACTGGCTGCGAGTGGGCCCTTGAGACGGCGTCAAGCTCGTCCATCTCCCCGGTGTATGTTACCCCACTCAGCGGCGGCCGGACGGGGCGGAGTACATGTAGTCCCCGTCCGTTCGCTCCATCCCAAGGACAAGGATCGTGGCGTAGCTGGCGTGTAATGTGTGTGGCGTTGGCGTGGCGAAGGACGGATCCCCACGACAAGTGAAGATGCTTGCGGTGCGGGACGCCATCCATTTCACTCGCAAGGTGTTAAGTAAGGCGTGAGACATTCGGCAATGGTCTGGAACGTTGCTGCCAAAGCGCGAGACGGACGAGGGAGTTGGTTTGCGTGTGCGTGTACATGTGTGTGTTGTGTGTGTGTTTGTGTGTAACTGGTGACAAGCGCCAAGAAAAGTGAGTGTTTTGGTATCGGCGTCATCACGATGCGGCTCGGGGGACGGAGAAAAGGACAGAGCACGGGGGACTCGCACGGAACAACATCGGGATTAAGTAGAGAGGCGGTATATGTTCCACCCCCTCCCTTGGCCGTTCTGGTCAAAAAGAAGGTGTTGATGAGGGTTGAGGGGACGTGCTGCTTACGGATCGACAGGATGCTTTGTAAGTGCTGTCTAGTGATTGTGAGGCGGCCGTCGTTCTGGTACACCGTCTGAACATGATGCGACAGTTGGCCGGAGCATGTGTTGAGGGCCTGAGAGCGAGCTGTGCCCGCTATGCGACGCATAGGGAGGGCTTTTTACTAGTGCACTTACATCGTACATCGTACAGGGTACGGGATGGGGTTGGATGAGGCCTGGTGTTTGATGACCCATGAACGATGAGGGGGGGGGGGGGGGGGAGATATCACGATCCCTCGTCCTCGTCCGCTCGGGGATTTTTTTTCTTGTTTGGTCAAGGACCCCTATGCCCTGTCAATATGCCGCTGGCGGCAAATAAGAGAGAGCTGGCACGGGCTGGATAATCTCCATCATCATGACGCCAGGCGGGAGAACGAGTCCGGGAGCCGCCTTGGTTGAGTCATCAAGCAGCAACGCTCTCCCCTCTCTCTCCTCTCTTCCTGTGCGTGTAAGTCAAACCGCGGACCAGACCGTTGGTAGAAGCAGTAGATCCTACGGCGCACGGCGTCGGTGGCCAGTTTGTGCGAGATGAGGGGGAGGGGGAGGAGGAGGGGGGACAGGTCGTCATCTGCCATCCAAGGCCCGTGGATCGCTTCCGGGAGCCATCACGGTCGAGATGTGTAAGGTTCAAGTGTCGCTTTGGGCTGCCAGGGTCCTTTGACTGCTGGCTCTGCCTAGTGCGGTATCTGTGTACAGCACGCAAAGGTGGTGTGTGAGTATTTCCTGTTGAGCGCATTCAGAGTTTGGGCCCCCCAATGACTCGTCTCGTCATTTTAGACCGTTCACTACGACCACGCCGCCTCGGCGTGGTCGTATCGGCCCCCCGAGTGTGGTGCGGAGTGAGGGTATCCAAAAACTCTGAGTCGTCGTTGTGGGTTGGATGGATTGGACGGAGCTGGGGCGCAGATGTGATGATGGCTTTGCAGCACGCGTTCGTTCGTCGCGGAAGGCGCCGACGTCGCGTGGGTTCGATTTGTACCTATAGATTGGTGATGGTGTCATTTTTTCCCTTTCTCTTGGGTTGCGTGACTGCGCCAACGCAACGCAAATAGCGAAAGTCTAACGCCCTGTGGATGGGGGCTGTTGTTGTGGATGTTGTTGTTGTTGCTGTTGCTGTTGTCGATGGTGATAGTTACTTGGTCTTTGGGTCCTCACGATACTTCCATGGTGTTTCTCTCTCTCTCTCACACATACACACAAGGACTCGGCCGGCGTAGCGTACAAGCGAGTGGACGATGTCTCGGCGGAAACAGGCCACAAGTGGGCAGACAAACTATCTACAAACGACGGACTGGAGATATCTAGGTCGATGCCGGGGTTGCTTGCATAAAGGAATCTAGCCTAAGAATTTGGTTTGCGCAAGGTTGGGCAGGCGAACAGTCTGAACCGCAGTTGTACCATGATGGTTCTGTGATGGGAATTTTGGTTTCGAGCTGAGACTGACTCGACTTCGACGCCGTTGGCGAGATCGCCCAGATTTTCGACAAAGTCCGAAGGGGAAAGCTTACAAGCGCTTGTGGAAGTCTCGAAAGAGATCTCGTGGGTTGCGTGTTGGTGGTGTTGTGTGGCTTTCCGGGCTTCATCCGTTTGCAGGGACAAGCTTGAGATGCGGCCATCTTTGTCAGCGTGCTTTCAGACTCAGGCTTTCCCCGGTCTGGCTTGGGGGGGAACGAATACAGGCAGGGAAGATTCAGAAAGCATCGCTTGCGGACAACTTTAGCAAGAAACAGATGTGCTACCTGGCGGACGGAGACGGAAAGGTAGGTTTTTGGCGGCATTTACGATTACTGATGTATGCATCTCTGCACACCACCTTTTCCATTTCTGGCGGCCGGCAAGCCTTCTCCGTGCTCGTCGGCGGAGAGTGCAACATTCGGCCGGGGGGGGGGGGGGGCTCTTGTGTGTTGTGTGACACCTGACCGGCGAGCATGGAGCTTTACGGCCGCTAAAAGAGACTACATCGTACCTGTATGGTCTAAGTTTACACATTCATCCGGGGACCACCTCGGACGACGACGACAAGCTGCAGGGTTGATGATGGCATCGTCGACTTCGGCCGGCCCAGATTAGGAGAATCCAGGAGAACAGCAAGCAACCTCGGAGATGGAGTTTAGCTTTTCTCTCTTTCTTGCCCTACCGGGCCAATAGTCTTCTCGGTGGGCAGATGGTGAGACAGTGACAGTTTGCTTGTCCGGGCACTTTTTGAGTTGTCATGCATCTTCTAGAATTTGACCCAGCACCGACTGAAGCGAGGGTGGGAAGGGGGTGGAAGGGACAACATCCTTTCTATTTTTTCTCTTTCTCTTTTTTTGAGTTGCGCGGGCTGAAAACAGACCGAGGAAGGATCAAAACATCTGCGAATATGCTCAAGGTGTCATGTTTGCTGGATCTCGAGATATCCTCAGGGCAAGGTTCTCGGGGCCCTCGGCCATTCTGCGACGATGGGTGCCATAGCTGATACTCGTTTGCGACTCCTTCCGGGGAAGAGAGGATGGGCGTGCATGCGTGCTCGCTCGGGACGAATCTCATACCAGTCTCATCGCGCGATGCTTCTTGGGACGAGGACGAACTCAACTCTCAGGACGGACGGACGGACGAAGCACTCTTCGGACGAGTCCTTGAAAGGGCTTGTCTCCCGTTCCCCGACCTGCGAATTCTTTGCATCGTTCCATCTCTGGCCGCGGACGTCGGGATTATTGTCAGATGAGACAAAACGACAAGAGTTGCGATGTTTTGGGGGTTCTCGACCGTAGGGCTGGCGGACGCTCTGATGCCCTCTTCCAGCTTTGGGGGGGGAGGACATGAAACGGGGTTTCACAATGGACCGTCTCCCTCTTGAACCATGAGCTTAAGTCAATCAAGCCTTTGGTTGAATGGAAAAGTGTAACGAAATGAAGTAGAACGAGAACGACCAAACAGAGGAAAACCCATGGGAAAGTCAATCATTTGCATCGTGACAGGATCCAGCAATAGCCGCGAAAAGAGCAGCCCGCCCTCCTTTGTTTCCGCAAGCCTCTTTCTCTCTCTCTCTCTCTCACACACACACACACACTCACTCTCCCAACCATCCTCGAATTCGGTCCGGCCAAAGTTTTGACCACATCCGCCGTTTCTCCCCCTTCCGTGCGCATCAACTTTATCTCGTTCCATATCGTTTTGCTCTGAAACCCTACTTCATGCCCTTGATGAGGCTGACGGCCTTCCTATTTTCTACTTAGTCGCTGGGCTTGGTCGGGCCCCCGGGGACGGGAGATTGGGTGACGATGGGCCCACCCGGCACCGGCTTGTCCGGGACGAGGGGCCCGCCCGGGATGGGTTTGTCGGGAACGATGGGCCCGACGGCGATGTCCTCGTGACAGGACCTGAGGGCCGCGCTGATGGCCTGCTCGAGGTTCCAGATCTCAAGGGGCGGAGTGTTGCCGTAGATGAGGAGCAGACTGGTCAAGGTTGCGCCGAGACCGATCATGTCCGAGTCCCTGCAGGAGCTGACCTCGAAGATTTGGCGTCTGGCGGACGGCGCGAACGTGGTGGTTGCGTCTCCGGGGGTGACGGTGGTGTCGACCGCGACGCCCTTGCCCGCGAGTATGTCGGCGAGGTGCAGGAGGACCATGGAGGTTGCGAAAGAAGGTTTGGTTCCATCCGTGAAGGGCTCCAGCAGGGCGAGGTAGGTCTCCCTGAGGGCGTCGACCTCCGCGGCGCGCTCTTGTAAGATTGTCGCAGGAAAGCCTAAGAACAACAAGTCAGCAGATGCAGCCGCCGGATCATCAGGACGGGAATAGAATTAGTACGTACCGGCTTTGACTGATTTGGGTTGAAGGGCGGCAAACTATCACGAGGAGTCAATCCTTAATGTTCGACAAGACCGAGCTGGGACCATCGCTGTCTGCGACCCTTGAGAGGAGGAGGATGAAGAAGAAGAAAAAAAACCAAAGAAAAAAAACATAACTTGCCTCACGCTTTCCGGGCTTGATGACCGGGATTTTGATGGGAGGAAGCAGGATAGGGCTACCTGGGTTCGCAGGAGGGGTTCCTCCGCCCGGCAGAAGGATCGTTGAGCCGTCCCCTATCCCGACCTGAGGCGCGGCGTTGCAAAGAGCAGCAACGCCGAGCAGCACCAGAGTGAAGGACCGCATCGTGACGGTGATGCGTCTACTGGATGAGAACCATCTGAACGAAGGCAAGTGAACCCGGAAGTGGAAGACCAAGAAAGCCACGAATAGTCTTATACTCCTATGGCCAGCGTGGCTTGGGGTGAGGACTCTAGTAGGTATTAGTAGTCCCAGGGGGAGCAAACAGAAGAACGCGGTGATAATTACACAAAGCTCTATACCATACTCCATGCTGGTGCTGCAGTTGAAGGAACTTATAATATCAGGGGGAATAGGCTGCGTGGTTTATGCTAATTGCTTGAGCCGTAAACAGGGCCTAAAGTGAAGCAAATGACACTGGACAAGCATAAACCTCCATTTATCCGGAGCCTGGCAGATGATATGAGCCTGCAGGGCCTAGGGCCACGAGTGCATGCCACGATCACATCAACCGGACATTCACAGATTGAAGATCCAGGAAAAGAGGTTCCATTGCCTTTATCATGGCTATCTCACCTACTTAGCCGATTCCCTTTGGGGCCTCGGGATGGCAGGGCCGCGACTACAGTCACTCGTATCGCGCCATGTTTATCCAAGACCAGCCAGTTGAAAGGCTTTTAAGAATCCAAAAGACCCTCCTTGACTGTTTTGTCAACCTAATAACTCCATCTAGCTGTATATCGAAGATTGACCTGAACGGAGACAACTGCATGGCCGGAACCAATGTTTGGCTTAGCCGGCCCATCTGAGAGAGTAAACGGGGGAGGAAAAAAAAGAGAAAAGCCTAAAGCGTGACGAGCAACCGAATTTCCCATGCTGTTGGGTGATGTTGGATGTATGGTTGTTAGCGTTGTCTGATAGTCTGTACATCTTCCCAATGCCACTTCGTCCAGAAAAAGCGGCGCCGGAGCTCGAAAATTCCCAAAGAAGTCATGATGTGCATGAGGACAAGATGGCTAGGAATTAGAGCATGTATAGGCAAGAGAATGGTTTTGGGAACCGTGACTTCGTCGGATCTAAGCCAAGGGCCAAAAACTCACGTCGAAAATGGGTTTCGTGGCCTCCGAAGATCACAGATTCCATGCATGGTTTAAATGTTTTTGAAACATCGCGGAGCCGATTGTCATCAAGCTCGACCCGGATCCGAAGGAGTGATTGATACTGCGAAGCACCGCATTCATCCGGGGCCAGGCTGTTGATGCCATGGAACACCTCCTTTTGCCTCAGCTTGAGCCATGTCCGAATTATCCGGACTGTCACCCATCGACCGTAAAACCAACTCACTGCTTGGACGCTTCGTCGCTTCCACGCCAACATGCAGGGCGTCTAGTGCCTAATGCAATGAGCCTTTTCACTCCAATCACATCTGGAGAAAGTGAGAGTGAAGCCTCCAAAATGCGCTCAACCAGGGGGACTTGAGGGTGATTCTGAGACGGCCGATGCTGGGAATCGTGCAAGTTTCGTCGCTTCTCTAGAAGATCGCTGATCTGCTCTTGTAGCACGCCGCGTGTGTGCACTTCCAAGGAGCAACGACTTCGTCATAGTAAACGATCTAGCTGCCCAACACCCGGAGCCGCGTGGCCTCCCAGGATGGCATCGATGGCGTTGAGATCGCCGGGGTCGAAGAACTCAAAGACGTCGAACCCGGCAGGCCCCTCGAAAAGTGAAGGGTCGAACGCCGCAGCGGGCTCGCCGTGTGACAGCAGGTTCTCGATCTCCAGATTGCCACCCATCTCAGGTCCCGCGCTGGCGACCGCGTGGTCCTGACGGGGCGTGCTCGGCGCGTCCGCGGGGCCGTTGGCGCCGGTCTGCTGCTCGTTCAGCGCGTTGGAGCAGACCTGGTCGATCTCCTGGATGACCTGCTCGGCCAGGTCCACCATGACGAGCGCGGACCGCGACATGCCGCCCAGCTCCCGGAGGATCTTGCACGTCGACTGCAGCTGGCGGCGAGACCTCGCCGTCAGCATCGGCACCTTGCTGGACCGGAGCTCCCTGTAGGCGACTCGCAGGGAGAGGGACACCGCGTACGGCACAAACGTCATGTGCGGCAGCGAGCTGCTGAAGTCCGTGACGATGGTCGTGATCTTGACGGCGGAAAGGGACTGTCGGGTAGTTGCTAGCGACAGGTGATCGGATCGTGTTGAACCGATTGGAATCCGGCAGGACAGGATGGCAACGCCGTGGTAGAGCAGCTCGATGGAGGCTGCGACACACATCAGTATCTCGCCGAACAATCCAATAAAAGGGGGGGAGAAGGAGGGGGAGATTGGGAGGGGGCCAGCGCTAGGCTTACCCAGGAGACGGGATTCGACACCAAGAGCCTGCGCCTTTTCGACGAGACTGTCGAAGCTCGGGAGGTTTTCCATGACGACACAGCCGGTGTTCTTCGCTGCCGGCCGGTACAGATCGATGATGCAGGCCAGCAGGACGATGATCTCGAGAAACAGCCGGAAGCAGCTGTCCTGCTCGGCGATGCAGGCCTCCATGTTCCGGCCCAGGTCCCTCTCGTGGATGATGACGGGCCGCCCGTGGAAGGCGGCGTTGAGCTGGTCCATGGCCCAGACGCAGCAGAACAGCCGCGTCAGGTAGGCCGGGTCCTCGGAGCGCGCGGGCGGGTTCTCGAGGTGGAGGCCGACCGTCTGGGCGTTGCTCACGGCCTGGGCCGCCAGCTCGGCGGAGAGGTGCCGGTCCGGGGAGAAGTGGGTGTACAGCGAGAGGACGACGAGGATGGCGACGGCCTGGACGCGGTCCTTGACGAGGCCGAGGCCGAGGGCCTTGCGGATGGCGGACGAGAGGCGCAGGGCGAACTCGGGATAGGCCAGGGCCTCGGACGAGTGCTCGCCGAGCGTCAGGTAGGGCTTCGCGCTCGGGTTGGAGCCGGCAGCCAGGCAGACGGCCTGTTTGCAGAGGACCTGCGATATCGTGGACGTCGGCCTCTCGAGCAGGTCCACGTTCATGACGGGGAGGATGCGGTGGACGTCGCGCAGGTAGATGGCCTTCAGCTGGTCGTAGTGCTCCTGCCTGGGCAGCACGGCGAGGAACTGGTGCTCGGCGTGGTCGACGGAGACGGCGGACGCGAGCTCCGTCGTGAGGTTGTTCCTGTCGGTCCGGCGGGAGTACCAGACGCCGACGGAGTTGGACTCGGCGTAGCCGCGACTCGTGCCGGGGCTGTCGGCGAGGAAGATGCCTTCGGGGTTCAGGTCGCCGACAAACCTGTCGTCGTTGTGCTGACTGGAGTCCTCGTCGACCTTGAGCGCCGGGCTGGTGCTCCGAGGCGCCCGGTCCCCGGCGGTTGCCCGGGGGAGTCTGGCAGCCGGCGAGGCCGGGGTCGCCACGTGAGCTTCTGGGCCGCCCCGTACCGGAGGCGCGGAACGGGCAACGTGGATGGACTCTGCTGCGCCACCGTCGTCGATAATATCTTCCCGACGCGTCTCTGTGGCACTACTGGCACGTCTGGCCGTGGGGCTTTGCTGCAAATGAGAATGTTCCGTGGAACTTGCCGCTGGTTCCGGGGAATCCTCATCGACGGCGGCCATGGACGAAGCCGAGTCGGCGAACCGCCCTCTTTTCCGCCAGTGAATCGCGTGCGGAGGCGGCGACTCCCCTTCGCCCAACGGATGCTCACATCGTTTCTGTAACAACGGTCAACACATATATTCATTCAAGTCCTGTCTACTCAGATAGGCATAGAAATTCTTCACGACGAGGCGCGATTCGATTGGCTGCATGCGCGGGCGCCCGACTGGTCCTGTTGGATCGAGTTGGGATGGAACGCTGTGGATCAAAGGGTACAGCACAAGATCCGGCTACTGTGTTGTGTTGTGTTGTGGTGTGTCAGGGGGGGATGAGGCAGAGGGAACAGACTGAACTGACCTTCCGTCTCCGGCACGTGTCACATGCGTGTAGAGCAATCTTGCGCTTTTGTACGGGGACGTTTGTGGTGTTGATGAACTTGAGGTTGAACATGGCGGACGGACGTGAAGAGGAGGGGAGGCGGGAGGCACTTGGCTGGGGGGGCCGACCAGTCAGCATTGCATTTGGCTTCGCGTAGACACGCTTACAGGGAGGGGACAAGTGGGGTCGGGACCAGAAACGCCGACATTTAGCCCGTGGACTCGAGAGACTTTAACTAAGAAGCTGGGTGGTGGTGGTGGTGGTGGTGACCGGGGCGATATTGGAAGTGTGTTTACCACCAGTACCTTGAGCGATTTACAGAAGGACGAACAAAAGTAAGCGAACTTGAAGGCCTATGGGTAGTTGAATATAGCATTGGAAACAATACTGTCCTCGTCCTGGTTTACCAACTATTTAGTGTCTGAAGTTGTTCAGTCATTATAGTGAACAATACTGTCTATATCTGTCAGAGTTCTCTCCGTAATCTTGTTTTCAGTGGGATTCTCTCTTTATTTGTTGTTGCTTGGGTTCTCATCATTTGGCGATAGACAGTCTTTATTCAGAGTAAAGTCGAAAGAAAGTGACACTGCCACCCCGACTTGAAACATCTAGGTCAACTATAAACTCCATGTACCGTCAAGCTTGACTCGGAAAGTGAGAATCATTAGTTGCTCCAGTGATCACAGTAATAGACCGGATAAGTCAAGTTGAGAACGTATCTGGAGGAGACACCATCCACTGGCGCCAAGTACGCCAGTCTATGGTCGTGGGAGACGATGATGCGATGCAGCTTACCACACAAAGTCAAAACCCCTCTCACTAGTTGTTGAGAAACACTTCCCAAGCCCCGCGACTAGCTCGAGACAGGAAGCACCAGACACGAATCACTTCCCCTTCCGAAATGCACCGTATGCCGAGCCGGGGGTAAGGTGGTGCCGGTGGCGGGATCCTCCCCTGATCCCAGATTAAAGCCGTACTTGGGTAAATTGCCGCCGGCAACAACCAGGCGGATGCTGGAGCCGGCCGGGACCCTGAACGCGGTGTCGAAGAGGTCCATCGCAACCAGCTTCGGGTCGCGGCTGGCGGTCAGACGCCTGTACTGCTCCGTGACGTTCCGCGACTTGCCCCGGGCATCGACGACGCTCAGGCGGACAAAGAGGTCGCAGAACGGGTTGTCGCTCGAGTGGACCAGGTCCACGGACGGCCTCCCCATGATGTCGAGGGCTTCCGTCAGCGGCGCCGTGGTGAAGGTGACGACGTCGGCCCTCTGCGCAAGCGCCGTGTCGTCGACGCTGCCGCCGCCGATCATGACGGGACCGCCGACGGTCGGCGTGGGGTCCGAAGGGTCGAAGGTGAAGGCGGCGACGCCCGCGTCCAAAGGCTGCTCGGGGCCGAGTTTCCCGTCCGCCGCGAGGAACAGTTCCCGATGGCTCGTCGTCGGCGGCGGCCATTTGGGCAGCTCGAGCCACTCCGGCGCGTCGCCGCACCTGCGAACCCTCACGGCGGGGAACTTGTCGGCCGTGAATTCCCGGGCGAGATGGGCGTCGAGCCACTGGAGCGTCTCCCTCGCCGAATCCCCCGGGCCGTAGGCGTCCAAGTGGGCCCCGGGGCCGATCCTGAGCGCGACGGTACAGCCCCGCTGGTTCAGTGCGTGGTACTGCTCAATGGTCTGCTCGAAGAAGACGTCGTGCCAACCGGTCGTGAGCAGGATGGGTATATCGGCCTTCTCGAGAGCCTTCCCGTGCCTCAGCGGCGCCCAGCTCTCGTCGTCCAGGTCCGGATGGCTGATGTTGTGGAACAGCCACGGAGCCCGGTCGCCAAAGTAGCGCCTCAGCGCAGGCTCCAACGGGACGCTCTTCGTGAGCGGATCGAGGTGGCCAGCGTCTCTCATGGCCGTGAGCTGCTGCCAGAGGCCGCGGGTTTCCTGGTGCACGATCGTGTCGCTCCACGAGAGGTGCTGCTGCATGGCGAAGGCCCCCGTGCCCCAGAGCCGCTCGGCAAAGTCGTGGGGTGCGATCCCGATGACGGCGGCGACCATGTCGGGAGGGGGATCCGAGAGCAGGGCCCACTGCGTGAAGCCCAGGAAGGACGACCCCATGGTCGCGAAGGTGCCGGTGTACCAGGGCTGCGACCTCATCCAGGCGACGACGTTTTGGCCGTCGTCGGCCTCGCTGCGCCCGCCATCGAAGACGCCTGTCGAGCCCAAGGTGCCTCGGGAGCTGACGAAGAGGACCTGGTATCCCCGGGCCACGTAGATGCGGATGAGGACGAGCGAGAAGATGATGCCGCGGCCGTAGGGGGTTCGAACGAGAACGGTACCGAGAGGGTCGTGGTCCGTAGGCCGGTAAAGGTCGGCGGCGAGTGCGGCGCCGTCCGGGAGGGGTACCTTGACGGCCTGGGTTGTGTAGCCGGAGGTTTCGGCCGGGAGACCGAGAACCCACCCGACGGCCCGGTCGATGAGTCCGGCCAGGAAAGAACGGCGAGCTGCGGCTTGTTCGGTCATATCGTGTATTTGCACAACCGAGAAGAAAAAACCGGCTATGAGAGGGGACAGAATGTACACAAGTGACTGCCCTGCCGGTGAAGACAACCAATGGAGGACGCGCTCCCTTAACAAGGGGGGGCTGGATCGAGGAGGCGTTGGCGGGCTCTCGGGTGACCTTGGTGTCCGTGACCCCACCTCCCGGCAAGAGGGAGGTGTTCATACCGTATCTGACCAATCTCACCCCGTTTGATGGCGTGATGGCTTGACAATACTAATAAACCTCTCTCGGCTGTCTCAGACATTCACTCGTAGGGCTGACTCTATCTAGTCTTGTTCATGTAACAGTTAATCGAACTGAGCTTGATGCAACGGTTGGGGTTTGCATGATAAGCTGGACAACGTCAAACATCACTCTTTGCTGGTGTCATTCATCACCGGTCACGGATCCGGGCTCTGCGGACGGCGACCGGGGCCGCCAGTCGTCAGTGACAGTAGCAGTGGCATGGACGGTTGGGGCTCTTGACAAAGCTTATGTAAAATGCCAGACGTCACTCTGATATGGAATGCGGGGTTGAGCGGCAGCTCCATGAAGGTGTTCCAGGTTGTATGCAACACAGAGGCCGAGCCATGAACCTCTTTCTTGGCTGTTTTACCCGGGGTATCCAGCTTTCCGCGTCATTTATCTGTTCACGGAAGAGAACCTCATGATGTCGAAGCCAGGACAGTTTCGAGCCGAGTGAGTACAGTTTGACCTTATTCATACCGTGATTTTTTGCGAAAGACGGTGATGGATATCATGCACTATATGACCGCGTACTGATGAGAACCCAGCCTTCCCGAGCTTGCTCGGCATCTGCTCACCAACGGCCCTCACAAGAGCCAACCCACTTCTCGGCGCGTCCGTGTCGTACTCAACCACACGTACATTGTCGACACCACCAAGGCGATCCACGTCTGGGAGCATGTTGCGTACCCTCAGTACTATGTGCCCACGTCGGAGCTCCGAAACTGCAGCTGGGAGGACAAGCAAGATATCCCGTCGCCGAAGGATGCCTCGGCCGTGGCGGCACACGTCGTCCGAGTCACCATCCCCGGCAAGAACGGCAGCGGAAGCGTCGAGACCGACCGCGCCTTGAGGTTCTCCGAAGACGAGGAGCTCGGCGGCGTGCTGAGGGGCATGGTACGACTGGAGTTCGGCAGCATGGGTAAGGTTATCGTGCGGGAGATGGTTTTTCTTTTTTTCTTTTTCGAACCCCCCCCCGCCAGGAGATTTGCTGACGACAACGACGACAAACCCAGATGGATGGCTGGAAGAGGAAACCCCCATATACGTCCACCCCAAAGACCCCTTCAAGCGCATCGAAATCCTCCCGTCTTCGCGGCCGGTCGAGGTCAGGGTGGCCGGGAAGACCGTCGCCAAGACCGACTTCGCCGTCCACTTGTTGGAGACGGGCCTGCCCACGAGATACTACCTTCCGTTGGCATCGGTCGACCAGGCGGCACTCCGCAAGAGCGAGCTCATCACGCAATGCCCTTACAAGGGCGACGCCGAGTACTACCATGTTGTAGTCGACGGCGAGGAGCACAGGGACTTGATCTGGTACTACAGGCTCCCGACGCACGAGAGCGCGGGCATAGCCGGTCTGTTGTGCTTTTACAACGAGAAGGTCGACATCCTCTTGGATGGCGAGCTCTTGGAGAGGCCTACAACCTTCTTTTCGTAGATGGCGTTTTAAGGGGGGAAGGAGCTTGAGTTGTAAGAAAAGGGGACGTTGTCGTGCCGGGAACAGCTGGGCTGCGCTTTTTGAGAGCAGAATCCGAGTCTTACGGAATGGCACACGGACACATGGGTTGTGTCGTCCAACCAGCCGGTAATTATTCTGAATTTGTCTTATTGATTCCTGTATTTCGGATCTCAGACAGTCCAAGTCTTTACACGTTGTTCAGCTCGTAGGCCGTCGGGAGCCGGCCGCCGGACATGTAGTCTGATCACGCAGCATGCATGTACAGTTCCAAGATCGCACATCAGGTTGACCCTGACCCGAAATAGTTAGTGACCAAGACCCACGGTTGAAATCCCAATATTTCAACGTCGTCCTCTGATGGACTAGGGTCACAGACGGCAGCTCTTGCTTCGTTTACAACCTCAAGAATCCGAGAGGAAGTGTCGTGATTCGCCGTGATGTTTTCCATGTTGCTGCTCTGAGATTCGACTCCGGTGAACAGTACCAACAGATGTGGTATGCAATGCGGAATAATGGTACGCTCAGGTCTACTAGGTTACGTCGCAGTATCTTTTGCGACTTCTCATGCAGTCGGACCGTCTGTTCCGACTGACCTGCCCAGCGGTGTTGCGAGTTGATGGCACGTCGCCACTGTAAAACGCTTCTCACGACTCGGGAAAAGCCAGTGAGTGACCTGGATCTACTCAACCCTGACCCTCTGGATGGAAGAAATGATACCCTATAAGGCCCGAGTAAAGTGTGACTAGAATGACACTTGGCATCTTATTGCCTAGTCGGTCTGCGGTGCCGCGACTCAAAAGTACCCGGACAACGGCCCGTACGAACCGGCCCCGGTCGCATCGAAGCTTTGAGGGATAAACTCGTCCATGAACACCGGGGGCGCCATGCTATAGAGGCCCGGGGGAAACGCTTGCATGTCGTGCGTGCAATCCATGCCTTCCTGCGTCGACTGGTCCTCCTCGGCGGCGGCCTGCTGCTCGAGGAGCAACAGCCGCTCGCCGCGTTCCTTCAGCCGGGACAGGGAGGCCTGCTGCGGCACCGGCGAGGCGAGGGGCTGCGGCGGCGGCGGCGGCGGCGACAGGGACCGGAGGACGGACTGGAAGGAGGGGATATCGGCGACGAGCTCGGGGAAGCGGGCGAAGAAGTCGCCGCCCATGGTCCACGCGTTGATGTCCGCGATCCGCTGCTCGAACATGGGCGATATCTGGTACTGGCCCGTGACCACGCTCTTCTTGTAGGCGTCGCGGAACTCAAAGGGCCAGAGGAGGTGCAGGTTCGGGCTGAATAGGTCCCAGAACTGGTTGTTGCAGTAGTGGTGCTGACCAAAGACAAAACGCTCTCGGACGCCGGGCCTGGACGCGACATGTCAGCGTCGCCGTTTTCGGTTGATGAGGCGTGGTAGAGAGAGAGAGAGAGAGAGAGAGAGAGAGAGAGAGATAGAGAGAGAGAGAGAAAGAGAAACAGAAGGTCAACTACTCACCAAACGAAGAAGTCGATTGCATAGGAGTGAGGTATTGCTTGCGATGGCCTGCATGTATCGCGTCAGCGGAAGTGATCCCACCCATCTCCTTCTCGTCTCGTTGCGCGCGACGGACCCCGTCTCTCGATATCATACCTTTGCAGAAACCACGTCGGCAACTTGGCGTGGCGGTCCGGCGTGGGATCGGAGTGGTACTGCAGCAGAAGGTGCATCATCCGGAGGATGGCCAGCCGCTCCGTCGGGGGGCAGACCTGGAAGCACAGCTCGTCGACCCTGCGCAGCTTCTTCCACAGCCTGGACAGCGGCCTCGACTCGGCCGCCGCCTCCCACCCCTCGAGAATCGCCCGCACGGGGATGTCCTCGTCGTCGGCGTCCTCGGCCGCGTGCGCCCTCCTCGATATGCGGCACCGCTTGGCCAAGACCTGGTTGACGGCCCGCCAGACGTTGACCTTGGGCGGAGCCGAGCCGGCCGGCGTCCGAACCGTTCCGCAGTCGCAGGGCGTCGCGGGCGGCGGCACGATAACCCTGAGGTCGTCGTGGGCTTTGTCCCCGTCGTCGCCGCCGTCGTCGTCATTGTTGTCGTCGTCGTCGTTGTCGTCGATCTCCTCGACAAAGTCTTGGCTGTCCGACGTAGAGCTGGGCGCTTCGACGCTCGACGCGTGCAGGCTGGTCGCCGAAAGCCCGTTCGGCACACTGCCGACGAGCCCCTGGCCGCTGCCGTGGTACGCGTGGGCGTCGAAGACAGAGGAGGAGGAGGGGGTCTGGGGCAGCAGGCCGATGGGCGCCGCGTACGGGTGCGCCGGGAGCCATGTCAGCATCGGATCCCGAATCACATCCCGAGGGCCCGGCAGGGATCTTGGGGGTGGCGCGGGGGATGGTAGCTGCGCTGCTGCTGCTGCTGCTGCTGTTGTTCGGGTTCCTGTTCCCGGTGGCGACGGACGGCTCGGCGGCAGCACATGGTTACGGATCGTCTGATCGATGGACTTGAAGGCGTCGAGCAGGCGGTCTCGCTCGCAGGTGACGGCGGCCAGCTGCTCCATGCACGCCGACAGCCTCGTCGAGTCATCCTTCCTGAGCTCCTTGACGAGAGCCTCGAGCTCGGCGATGCGGTTGCGCGTGCGCTCGCGGGCCTGTCTCTGGGCGCGGCGGTCGAGCTCGCGTTTCCGGATCTTGCGGGCGAGCTCCTTTTCCGAGGGGACTTTGGCTGGCGGAGCACTGGATGCCGATGCTGGGGTGGGGGCGTCGTTGTCGTGATGCCTACCGGGCGCCATAGCCCCGAAAAGAGAGCGAGAAGAAGGACGGAAAACCAAACAAGGGAGAAGAGCGCGGATGCGCCGGGGAAAGGGGGTCGCAGACAACTACGGCTGTGTGTGTGACGTGCCTCGTCTTCTTCTTCTATTCTGTTCCGGTGGGCTGGATGGGAAAGACGGAGAATCCGGATATGTTAGCGCAAAGAGAGAATTGAATGGGCAACAATAACAGCCACAACAATGTAAGAACGACGGGGGGCCTAGATCGCGTCGAAGAAGGTTGACAGCAGATGTGCCGAGGTGGATCGAGCGGACGTCAATGATATACAGACACGACTAATTAGAGGAGCAAGGAGGAAACCAATAGTTGAAAGGATGGCCATAAAGCTTATTTTCCCACACAGCAGGGCTAATTTCTCCGAATATAGGATTCACTTCTCGTAGCGAGGAGGAGGAAATGGGGGGGGCGGAGAGGGGGGAGAAAAGAAAGACAGCGTCCAAGAGCAAGGGGTCAGAGAATGTGGAATAGAATGCTGGCAGCCTTGTTCTACCCATTTGGTCTCCGATCTAGCTGATCTGCTGGACCGTGGATCTGACAATTCTTTACCCGGCTTGGGTACCAGGCGTCTCCTGGCACTCTTCCTCGCGTTGCCTTGCCTGTCTCCCTGTTTGTCTGTTTGTCTGTCTGTCCTGGACCAATTGACCAATTGACCAACTGACCAACCGACTAACTGGAGAGGGATTCGCAAGTGCCGTTGGACCGAAACTCTGCCATGGTAGGTTTCGCGCGTTCATTCGTATGCTTGTTTGGATAGATAGAGTTTTGGCCGTTCGGACGTCAAACCTCCGCAACTCCAATTTGCCCATCTACCTGTTCTTGCAGCAAGTTGCAGCGGATCAGACGTTCGAGGAACCCCAGTCGTCGGGGGCCGGCAGCGAGGCATACACGTCGTGGAATGTCTTGGTTGCCACATGCCGGCTGTTCCAGACCCATTTCCGATTGCTTCAAATGGGGTAAATTAGTACGCTTAAGCATTCCTCGTCTCTCTGTCAAAAAGCTTAAGCGACTGCCGGGTCCGCTCTCTTGACTACTCTGTACCCTGCATGTCATCCACCTTGTGTAGCCACACCAGCGCCACAGCAACCAACGATAGGTGGCAACTCCGCTGGTTGTCGAGTTAGACGTCGTGTAGATGATGTTGACCTCACTTATGATGCATCGCCGGATACCTCGCTCCAAAAGTCGTTGCCTATGAAGGGGTGCTTGATGAGACATTCTGCCCGGGGCGCCACCTCCATCCAGACCGCCATCTCATTCTAACCCTCGTGCTAAGCAGCCTCCCTCGGCTTGGAAAATCAGTTTGAGCTCTGGCACCGACGAGGTAACCCCATCCCTTTCTCCCTCGATGAAACCCCGCGTCATTTGCCCCTGGGCGAATCCCGCGTCGTACCGGTGAATGATCTGACCGGCACAGTACCGTATTTACACCAGCCCAAGCTGCTTCCCGACATAGGAATATCTGCCTGCAGAGCGCGCGACGCCTCGTCAGATCTGTCGACGTGCAGAACTCCCATAGAGCTCAAGACGCGACGTGGGGTTTAGGTGCTTGCCCGTGCCGAAAGATACAAAAGCCGCAGGGTCTATGGCCATCTCGGGCCGAGTGGTCCATCGCTCGGGAATGAACTCGTCCGCCTGTGGGAACAAGCGCTCATCTGTGCTTCTTTTTATCTTTTTTCCTCCGCCACGGGGACAACCCGTCAGAATCACAAATCACGACCGGGGCGGGGGGTCTAAAAGAGATGGGACTTTCAAAAGACTTGCCTCTGATGTCTGAACATGGTGTATGTAGGCACCTGGAGGATTGTGTTCCCCGGGATGAACACTCCGTCAATCTCCATGCCTCTTGGGTGGCGTCATGTGCTGAACGCTCGACGGCAACGGGGGATGAAGTCTCAGAGCCTCGTCGATGCACGACTGCAGGTACACGGGAGCTTGGACAACGCAGTGTGCTCAGGCTCCGCATGCCGGGCGAAATAGCCGTCGATCTTCTCCCTGAGGCGGCCGTAAACCTCTGGTCTCTGAGCTAGCTCAAAGAGAGACAAGTGACGGATGCGGCGGTTGTGTCACTAGGGAGTTCAGACTCTTGGCTTTTTATAGCTTAAGTGACACAAGAAGTTGTTCCCGGAGCGGGGGGGGAGAGACATGGTTACCTTCCGGCCATAATGATGAGGTAGGCATCGCCGTACAGGTTGAGCTTGACTTGCCACGTCGGCCTCTCGAGCGATTCGTAGTCTTCCGATATCTACGAATAGACATCGGGACGGCTGGGTGGGTTCTGTGACACTCGTCCATCAGTATCTCACGTCTGTCTCGGCCTTGCCGGATTAAATGCGCTCGCCCTGCCCACCTTGATTCTTTCGTTCATCTGAGACTTGACAAACCTCAGAGACCGCTTGTTGTTCGCGTTTAGCACTGGCGTGTTCCTTAAAAGGGGGGAATGCCATCGCACGTGGTTGAAATTGCCGATAGCCTGCATGTCTTGATGCAGGGAGGCTATGAAGTAGTACTTGATGCCCTCCTCCAGCATACCAAAGGACTTACCGAAAGCCAGGTCTCCCATGACGTCAAAGCTGTAAAAGTTGAACCAGTCAGTAAGAACAAAAAAACTCTCCCCTTATGTGCGTCGATCTGTAAGAGTAGCTGGTTGGTGTAACCTGCAACCCGGAACTCGTAGTCTCTAAGTGCTAGTCAGCAAAGTCAGACGTCACATTCCGACTGGAACGGCGTTTCCATGACCGATGAGTGTTGCCTTTGGAGCTGAACCTCCGATCCCAAGCCCCGCGGTGCTGAGCATTCTCCTGCTTGTCTCGGACAAGCTGCAAGGAGTACATGGGATGGGCAACGCTGTACCATGGGCTTTTGGTGCTGGGTGAGCGATTCCAATGGATTAGCATGACTGCCTTGGGGTTGTTGATGCACAACTCAGTAGGGCGTGAGGCGAAGAGACATGTAGGGCAGTGGTTTGATAGTCCCATCAACCCGAGTATGTTCTCACTAATCCTAACAATGTCGCCGTGTTTGTTGTTGCGGTCTTGAACTTCCAAATACATGTGCAGTCCCTTGACTGCCCGCCAAGTGATCCATAAGTTGAACAGTCTCGCCAAGAACGGTCCCTTAAATGTGTTCAGCCGGTGGAATGCCGCACGATAGGCCATCAAGCTGCAATAAATTCCCGCAACAGGGGCGCCAAATAGAGAAATGGCGGTTGTCAGCGCAGCAAACGTTGTTTGGAAAAGTCCTGGGAACCACAGCCGGTCAAGAGTGGCGGCGAGCAAACCTGTGGCTAAGACAAAGTTTCTGATCAGGTCGTTGCTGGCGGTATCTCATGCTGCCTTGCGGAAGAGGAAGCGGTGAAGCTGCGTCCTCGCCAGGAAGACGAGGCAATGAGCCGGGATGAGATTCGAGTCGGCCATATTGTTTCGTAACCAAGCGACATGCCAAAAGCGAGGGATGGCACTGAGAAGAGAGTAAGACAATCACAAGGCAGGCTCATGATGTTTTGCATCACTAGGTTTACTTAATGGAGTTTGTACATAGCGTAGCGACAGAGCGGATGAGCCGCTTGACGACGGTTTGCATCAGAAGCGTATCGTCAATGTTCCTAATAGGCCAATTCAAACAAGCGACTTGGGGCCACATAGGCGGATACCACCACCCTGAAATCAACCTTGTCAACGTCAAATCGAGTCAGATAATCTGCTGTTCTTATGCATCACAAAAACTCCTGTCGTGATGGATGCAAACGCCCTATATAAGCCGGATTTGCTGCACTGCAGTTGTAGTTCCACTTTTGCGCCATTCATCACAACTCCAGTATAGAGAACCAGTCAGGCAGTTTGATCATTCTCATCACTTAACTGGCCCTGTTCGACGCGTCGTCGGATCCTGACAGAGCCTAGACGTTGATCACTTCTTTGAGGTCTTGCTGGCCTGATGGAGTATCTCCCATTGTTTACGTGCCGAGAGTCGACTTGAAATCCTCAACCGGTACTGACTCGGTAGTTTCGGGGGCACCCGATCGCCGGGTCGCGGGTCTCTGATTCTTTGCGAGACGCCGCCCGTCCATCCCGTCGGTTTCTCGATGTCGTATCCGTAGATCCGGGGGGGGAGTTCTCGGTTTGTACTTCCCCGCAATGGGATGATTTTAGCCTCAACTATCTTTATATTGGCGGCAAGAGAGCGGTGGCGCGGTGGCGGCCGCGTGACGCTGGCTTGAGTTGCCGACTCCATGAGCCGGATTGCGAGACCCCCAACGGCTGTGAGCGGGAATCGAACTCTAATTCGAGCTGACAACCGGCACGCGGAGCTGAGGACTCCTCCCATGTCTTGGCGTGCCGAGTGTCCCACGTTCCGATCCGACTTTGGTCGGAGATGGATGATGAAAGAGCCTGGACGAGAAATCTGGACCATGGTTTGCCCCTTCACATCAGCCCAGCGTGGAGCTCGCGTGATTCTTTGAGACGAAGCCAATATGTTATTTAGGGTTTCGGCAGTAAGTACGATGTAGTCTACGAGGTATTTGCTTGTTCTACTTCAGATCTATGACCATTCGTCCCTGAATTTCCCCGGATTCCATTTCGGTGAATATCTGCAAGGTCATCATCCGGTCAGCGTTTGCCCCATCTCATCATTGATCGTCGCCTCAATCGGTCTCGGGATCTGGCCTTTACCTTTGTCAGACTTCTCATTCGCCGAAGTTGGACGTGGGTCTTTACACTGCCCCTCGCTGCGATCTCCAAGCACTCCTTGGCTTCGAGTCGGTTGCCGGTCTTCACGCCTGTTCATGTTCAAACATGTCACCCGCTTTAGCAAGAGCTTCGTAGACTTGGTCGAGAGCATCCGAGCTGGGACCGTGGACGTACCAAAGATAGTGAGCTCGTCCGAAAGCAGGGGGTCGACGTCTGCAATGAAGACGCTGCTGCACTCGGGCACGCCGAGACAGGCCAGCTTGCCCCGGAACCCCAGCCACGTCGGGGCCTGCACATAGGCCTTCTTGTTGGACGAGCACATGAGCACGATGCGGGCGCCGCCGCCGGTGATGTCCTTGACCGCCGCCGAGAGGCCGCCCTCGGTGGGATACGTCGTGTAGTCCACAAACTCGTGGGCCCCGAGGTCCCGGCAGAACTTCTCCTTCGCGCCGAGGTCCATGGCCAGCACACGACAGCCGATCGTGCGGGCGTACTGGATCGCCAGATGGCCGAGACCCCCTCCGGCGCCGGCGACCACGACCCAGTCGCCGTGGCGGGCTTCCGCGCGCTTGAGGGCGGTGTAGACGGTGAGCCCGCCGCACATCAGGGGCGCCGCCTGCGCCGAGTCCAGGGAGTCCGGGACCGGCGTGACATATCGCGCCGTCGAGAGGCAGTACTGCTGAAAGGTGCCGGGCGTGAAGTAACCCGACAGCTTGACCTCGGCGCATGACGACTCGCCGCCCTGGAGACAACGGTCTGGCGGGTCGATTTCTGTTAGTGCCAAGTTCTCCGGGAAGATGTCTCTCGCGAGAGCAGCGTACCGCAGTTTAGACACGCATCGGCGGCGTACTTGATGCCTACTCTACTGCCGATTGCGGGTGATGTGACGCCAGCTCCAACAGCAACAACCTCGCCGACTCCTGGGCCCCGCGTCAGTGACTTGCAAGAAGGGAGAAAGGATGCGTCCCATTCTGTCTGATGTAGATGTCGTTCATCAAAGACTCAAAAATTCACTGACCTTCGTGTCCGCCAACTTGTCCTGTGAGACTGTCGTTAGAATCCGGGCTACATACACGACGGCAATCTGTGACCTTGGTGACATACCTGTGGGTGTAGGAAAGGGTACTGACGAGAATGCATTCATGCAAAACCCGTAATCAGTATGACAGACTCCGGAGTACTGCCTGCAATGATCAGTGCCACGAGATAAGCAACCGAGCAGAAACACGAAACATCTTGAGGGACAAACAAGAACAGAGGAAAAGGGGAGGAAAGGACTCACAGACGGACCAGGACTTCTCCCGGGCCAGGTTTCGGAATCGGGAGTTCCACGACCGCTGTCTTGGTGGTGCCGGGCTCCGTATACACGACGGCGCGGTTGAAGCTGCTCTCGCCGCCCATGGTGGTCGCCATATAATAGCGATATGTCAACGATTCAAATGTTGTCGCCGGGTTGGGGAACGTGGCTCTGAACAACATTGGGGGATGCCCATTGTCGTTATATTCGTCGGGAAACTGGACACCCGCGGGCACGCAGTGAAACTATGAGACGGATGGATGGAACGTGTTGGACTGGACCCCCCTTCACACAATGCCTTCTTTGAACCAGATCGTCGGGATCAAGCTCCAAAGTGCCATCTCGCGAAAGGCCGGCAGTGCACCGCACCAACTGCCGAAGCAGAGGACAAGAGGGGAGAGGATGGAGTGGGCACCGTCTGCCATGCCATGCCATGTCATGCCGGCGCCGAGCCGGCGGGACCAACACCATCATCAGCCAACCATCAACCAACATTCGGCTGGGAAAGCTCGGCTCGGCCTGAATCTGTACAGGTATGCATGGCCAACCTTGAAGGGAGGCATCCCAAAACCAG
The DNA here is from genome assembly GCA_034638275.1 of Colletotrichum lini. Lineage (NCBI taxonomy): Eukaryota > Fungi > Ascomycota > Sordariomycetes > Glomerellales > Glomerellaceae > Colletotrichum > Colletotrichum lini. Next base: position 1,621,213 of record JAWQJV010000006.1, read on the forward strand.
CACGAGGCGAGCCGTGTGTGTAGACGCGGCAAGGCGCAGATTGAGGGGTCGAGTCAGTGTTTCTCCAGCTCAAGAAACACCACAATAACGAGAGTAACGGCGGAGGAAGAAGCCACTGAATGGCGGAGGAGGGCGGATGAGGCATGGAGGGGGCAAACGGCACGTTGCCGAACACTTTTCGTCCCGTCTTCTCTCGTCTCCAACTTTTCTCTCCCCCCTACCCGGCGCCCCTCACAGGATCCGAGAGCGACCGCAGCAGAAGCAGAATCTGTGTCAGCATGGCCAGCAACCAAGTCGGCAACTCAAGGTACAGACAGGTAGAGCAGAATGAAAGAAAGAAACGATAAAAGGTACGTAGCTTTTATTGGGGGGGAGGGAGGGGAAGGGATTCCCACAAGCCGATCAAGAGATGCGCGTTTCAACGTTGGCCCCGTCTCAGCTTGGCTTGGCTGATATCGGCGGTAGTCTGATGTGTTGTCGGTGCGGTGGAACTTGCAGACACACAAGCGTACATCATAGCAATAGTAGACACTTTTGGTGGGACAACAAACAACAACGGAAACGGTCCAAACACAAACACCCAGAAGATCAGTTCTCAACCAAGGGACTTTTCCCATCGGTGAACTACCCCAAATGGCAATGGGCTGTCTGGTCCCCCCCCTGGGCCTCCCCCTTGTGCCCCGCCTCCCGCGGAGCCAGACTCCATTCCTGCGAGTAGTCTATGTCAATCGCGAATAGTCTACGGCCATCGTGACATCGCCAGTGGGGTTCCGGACGACACGCCTCGGCTAGGTGACATGGAATCCTTGCTTTTGGGCCCTGCTCTGTCCACATCCTCCACCGGTTCCTTGTTGCATTGTTCTTAGTGAGCAGTTGTCAACCCCTCTTACGCCCAACAAGAGGAACGAGGGGAGGGGGGAAGAAGCCTGCAAGCGGAGTGAGAGAAAGAGAGAGAGAGAGAGAGACAGAGAGAGTATCTCTCCCCTTTTCTACTTCTTCTCCTCTCCCTGCGCTTTCTTCACCCGATCTTTTTGTACAATCCATGTTCTCGAGTAACAAGCATCCGACCCTGACCTCTCCCTCCCACATCACGTCCGGTCCGCAACGTAACTTCCCGCTCCCCCTTCGACCAGGCAAACATCCAGAACCACTTTACCCATACCCATCATGGCCACGAACGGTACGTCCAAGCTGGACTGGACCAAGCTCTACAATGTCATCGACGGCAAGCTCGAGACGACCAGCAAGACCAGACACAGCGTGAACCCGTCGACCCTCGAGGCCAACCCCGAGGTCCCCGTCTCCACCCCCGAGGATGTCGACAGAGCCGTGCAGGCGGCGAAGAAGGCCCAGGAAGCCTGGGCCGAGACCCCGTACGAGGAGCGCCAGAAGGCCCTCGCGAGATTCGGCGAGGCCATCGAGGCGCACGCCGAGGAGTTTGCGCTGATGCTCACCAAGGAGCAGGGCAAGGCCGTGAGTCCTAACCGAGACACCCCGTGAAAAAGAACGGCACGCACGCGTCGCCCGTCTTCAGTCGTAGCTGACCCCCCTTCTCCCGGCGAACAGCTCCAATTCTCACAGTTCGAGGTCTCCGAGGCCACCAAGCACTTCAAGGGAATGTCCAACCTGTCCTTCCCCGAGGAGGTCGTGGACAACAACCCTGACCGCCGGGTCATCACGAGATACACGCCTTTGGGTTCGTTGAATATACCCTCACTCAACCCCGGGTCTGCTTACGGATGAGAGACTAACTCCGGAATCCAGGTGTCGCCGTCGGCATTGTCCCTTGGAACTGTAAGTCGTCCTTCAAACCCAAAGACTTCACTACGTAGACCAGACTGCTAACATTTCCAAAAAAAAAAAAGTCCCCGTCCTTCTCGGTATGATCCTTCTAGGCTGATACACTTCAGCGCAAACGTTGCCGTACTGATATGGGACACGCAGCCTGCGGCAAGATTGCCCCCGGCCTGGTTACTGGAAATGCCTTCATTCTCAAGCCCTCGTAAGCCCCCATACAACCCCCCACGCCTCGCCAAAAGGCCCGCGAGCTGACACGATCCAAGCCCCTTCACTCCTTACTGCGACCTGAAGCTCGCCGAGCTCGCTCAGCAGTTCTTCCCTCCCGGCGTCTTCCAGGCCCTCAGCGGCGACGACAACCTCGGCCCCTGGCTGACCTCCCACCCGGGCGTCGACAAGGTCAGCTTCACCGGCTCGACCGCGACCGGAAAGCGCGTCATGGAGAGCTGCAGCAAGACCCTCAAGCGCGTCACCCTGGAGCTGTAAGTGGAGTTGTTGCGAACCGGGCATGAAGAACGGCGAGCGGATGGCTGACCCGTGTGTGTTTGTGTGTGATTTAACAGGGGTGGAAACGATGCGGCCATTGTGCTCCCGGATGTTGACGTCAAGGCTGTTGCGCCCAAGGTCAGTCGATTGGATGTTTCGTGCTTGGATTGCATGCAGAATCCCATGCTGACTCGTTGCTCAGATTGCCATGCTCGCCTTGTACAACTCTGGACAGGTACGTTGAATCTGCTTATCAGAAGCGCCCCCCCCCCCCCCCCCCCCCCCCCTCCCCTCCCCCGTGGTTCACTTTTCATAGCTGGGACCCAACTCGCTGACGCTACCGCCGTGACCCAGGTGTGCGTCGCCATCAAGCGCATCTACATCCACGAGGCCATCTACGACGAGCTCGTCGCCGAGATCGCCAACTTCGTCAAGAACCTGCCCGTCGGCGACGGCCAGCAGGAAGGCAGCGTCCTGGGCCCCGTCCAGAACCAGATGCAGTTCGACCGCGTCAAGGAGCTGCTCAAGGACATTGACGAGCAGAAGCTCAAGGTCGTCGCCGGGTCTACGGCTTCCGCCTCCTCCTCCCACGGCAAGGGCTACTTCATCACGCCCACCATCGTCGACAACCCGCCCGACGACTCGAGGATCGTCGTCGAGGAGCCCTTTGGTAAGTGGTGTTGTTGATGGTGGTACATGCACGGGGAAACTCAATTTCTCTCGCCCCCCCTCCCAAGATCCTCTTTTTCTTATTCTCCCACTGGCGTTCTTTTTCTTTTTTTCCCCCCCTCCCAAAGCAACAAGGTAAATCCCCAACAGAGCTAACATGGTACATCCCAGGCCCCGTCTTCCCCGTCCTCAAGTGGAGCGACGAGAAGGACGTCATCCACCGCGCCAACGACACCCTCATGGGCCTCGGCGCCTCGGTCTGGTCCAAGGACCTCGACAAGGCGCAGAGCATCGCCAAGAAGCTCAAGGCCGGCAACATCTGGATCAACACCCACCTGGAGCTGCAGTACGACGCGCCCTTTGGCGGCCACAAGCAGAGCGGTATCGGCTACGAGTACGGCGCCGGCGGCCTGAAGACGTACTGCAACGTGCAGTCCCTGTATGTCACCAAGGCATGAACTGAGAGGAGGGGCGAGGAAAGGGAACCCGCTTGACTGCCTATATTTTACGCGATCATGATGTAATAAATAAAGCAATACAACATGTCTTGACTCTTGCAAGAATGTGCAGCAGTTTTCTTGCGCACCTCTCTAGTCTCCCATGAAAACAAGGCTAGGAGAAACTATCGGCTTCGCAGCAACCCAGACAGGCGTGGACTTACACCGGTGATGACTCCGTTAAGGCGAATCCTGCCGGCCAGGCCAGACCAGACAGACAGACACTGGCGCGACCTACCGTCGGCCGCTTTCTGGAGCCATTTATGGAGCGAGAGCATTGCCACGTAAGTTTTCCCCGTTGGCCATTGGCGGAGCCCAAGTTCGTTCTGCAAGACCCCCCCCTCCCCTGGGAACTGTGAGCTGCAGCATCAGGTAAGCTAACGCGCGGGGACGGAGACCCGTCTTCCAACGCGCAACCCGCCATGTCCAAGTACGGCAATAGTTCCGCGATCGGTGTTGAGGCCGGGCCTTGCTAGCTACTACAGAGTAAGTGGACATGGGGAATAGGGGGTCAGGGACCCGAAACCGGAGTGATCGCTGGGATCGGCGTTAACTATTGGTAGGGAAGTTCCATTGTTAGGAGCTTTCGCCCAGTGTCGGAGGGGCTGCCTGGCTCAAGATAGAAGTCGCCGTAGATGGAGTCTCTGCCATGCAATAAGTCAACTGACTGAAGCTAGTCCAGTCCACCCAATGCCGACGCCGCCTATCTATTCATTGACTGACGCAGAAGTAAATCCAGTGATTGGATAGCTAGCATAATCATCCAATGAACTGGTATGACGACGAAAAAAAAAAGCCAGGAGAATCCTGAGTATCTATTTTACACGGATAACGAATGCTAGTGTCTCGTGCGCTGAATGTGCTGCTTGCCAGAGGGAAGTGGATATTATGAAAATGAACCTTTAGGATTGAATTCTGTTTGAACTGACGACTCTAGTAACCAGCAAAGACAAAATAGCAACACTTGGCTAGATGAGCACAATGTCAGAGGAGAGCCAAGTTAAGGATCGCCTTAACCTCTGTCGTCAGACAATCTTGTTTCGCATAGGGGACCTTTCACAACTCCATCGCTTGGGTAGCAGTATCAGATACAGCGACAGAACCAGAAGCATGAAATTCAATCTTCATAGCTCCCAGGCCTTCAAATTCGGCATACCGCCGGGTTTTCTGGCAGCATCTCGGTTCGCACATATTGCTGTTAGAGTTGAAGACTTTGGCATCCTATTTTAAGAACTATAGAGGAGCTTTTCAACTCCACAATGAAGCCTTTACCTACTTCTTTTTAAGGTGTTGAGTGAGTAGACTGCAAAAAACAACAGGAGTCCTCTTACATCTCCTGAATCGCATCAGAAGAACATAATTTCCGCAACTCAGCTTTGACATGAGATGTTGGGAAACAGGTCCAGCTATCGCCTTTTCCCCATGGCCATAACCAAGAGGCCCTCAAACTCTTGTCAGTCATTCCTTCAAGTCGTTTTCGCCGGGTCTGTTGGTAACATCAACTGCCACGGCGCGAACAGAAGGCCAGGAAACTTCTTACATCTTTTTGAGATGATCCTCCCATATTCTTCATTACAACAGAGCAGAAGGACACTCATGATAACAGGGGCACCTCCTGCTCCATGCCCCCCGCACATGCGGGTGAGAGGTTATCTCGTAATTGAAGGGCATTGCAGAGAGTATTTCTGTGACCCCCCTCTGCATCGGCGGTATCTGTGTGCTTGAATTGGATGTGAAAGGGCCATCAGCCTCGGCACAACAAGATTTCTCAGAAGAAGTGCCAATATTTTCTCGATGAAGCCTCGTGTCGATGTCAAAGCTTGAGAAGCATTGCCTGCCTGCCTTGTGATATCACGGTCTTCCAACGATGACATTGGGGTCTTCGTATTGACAATGGTCCACGTCGTCCAACGCGACTCCCTATGGCCTTCTTGCTAGCACTAGTTTTGTCCTCTGTTCAGTCTCGATTTAGCAGCCCCTGTCAAATGACTAATTCGGCAACCGATGCGGGATGTCTCTGTAATTCAACCATGTATCAGGGGTTAATCATACACATAGGCCCGAAGATGAGCATACAATCATCGCTTAAGCTGGGAAACCAATAGCTTTTTACTGATCTAAACGCCCACCCCCAGGAGGGCCCAACAATACATTTATAGGCCCATAGGCTTTTCCTATGAGATAGACAGGAGTCTAATAGCTGACCATGCTCACAGATTGAGTTGATGTCAAACCCACTTCATGCTGTTTCTTCGGCGGCACTCGACGGCGCGGGCAAGCTGTCGACCCTCATCCAGGAGGGATTGGCCCAATCGGTCGGGATCAACACGACCAGAGACGACCTCGCGCGAAACGTCGCGCGCGTCGACATCACTGTGGTGTTTGCACGTGGAACAACCGAGCCCGGCAACGTCGGTTTCGTCACGGGACCGCTGTTCTTCGATGCGCTCAGGGAACAACTTGGAGGTAGGTCGATCGCCATCCAGGGCGTAGAGTATCCCGCCACTTTAGCCGGGTTCAACAGGAACGGCACGGAGGGCGTCCCAAGCATGAGCGTAGCCCGACCACCAAGATGGACTTGAGTGCTGAACAGCTGTTGTCTCACACCCTTCCTTCAGGCGCTGTTACTCTCTCCCTGTAGAGGAAATAATAAAAGGCTAAAACCAAGCCGTCGCCCAGTGCCCCGACACGAATATCGTCATGTCTGGCTACTCGCAGGATGCTCTTGTGGTCCGCAGCACCGCCGAGGGTCTTCCTGCCGGAACGATGGCCAAGATCAACTCGGTCTTGACCTTTGGAGACCCCAGAGACCTAGCGGCCATTACCGAAGCAGAAGGAACGACCAAAATTATCTGCCATGAGAACGATGCCGTGTGCAGCGGCGGCTACATCACCGTCGACCATCTGACCTCTAGCGAAGATGTGTCAGCGGCTACGCGATTCGTAATCCAACGGGCCTCTGGTGAGCTTGTCTCTCTTCGAAAGATTCCGTAGGCATTGATAACTAGCAGTGCTACGCTACATCGGGTTTGAAAAAGAAATCCTTAATGGCTGCGGAAAACAATCCTATCTGGAGATGCCTCAAGCGCTTAGTTTAGTGGCTGTCGATCTGCGAAACGCTAAATGAACAAGCAAATAGTCCGGACTTGTAGGTCAAGTTAATGGTTTCGGCTGTTCTTTGACACTCTTCAGACGTCAAGAAGTGTGTTTGGCGACTGGAGCCACAAAAAGCGAGGAATGAGTTGATCGGCTTGAACAAGAATGGCCTACGAGTCAGTCGGTGTCATTGTGAATGGCTCCAAAGAGCCAATATTTTGAGTTCGAAGACTTTTTCCCCCTGGCGAGCATTCCAACTCATTTTGCGATTACCTGCGGCTATCCAAACTCGGATGCGAACGCGAACCGTACTGGCACCTTTGAGCAGTTTTTGATTTGTTTTAGCTCACCACTTACATCGTCAGATCTGTTCTTGTGTGTGTGTGTATCGGGAAAGGGGGAGCCTAAATCATGGTTTCTGTTATTTACACAAATGGCAAAGAAGGCATTTTGGCCCTGCTTCTTGTTACTTCACGAGTGTCCGTACGACGAGGAAGCCCATGACTCGCTCCACGTCACTATTTCGGCCGTTAGAACGCCTCGTGAACACACCATTCATCTCACAAATTAGCTCTTCTCACGGGGGCAACCTACTTGCAACAATGCCTGATATCAACATGTAATGGAGTGCTTCCCAAAGACGACGATAAACGGGTGGTGGGCAACCCCGAGAAAGCCTCTCTCTCTCTCTCTCTCTCTCTCCCCCCCCCCCCCCCCCCCCCCCCGCACTAATCCGGCAGCTGAGCGGGTCTCGAACGATGGGAGCCCATCATGTGTCCAATTGGAGTCGTTCTAGACGTGTCGACATGCGATGACGCGATTGCGCGGCGCAAATCCGCCATCATAACCTGCCGCTCTGAACGCTTTTGGGAAGAAAAAAGGGCGCAACTGAAGGGTTTTCCCACGGCTCTTTATTTCGCGGTAATGCACGTGTGAGGGTCCCGGGCCCGGGAGACTGGGTCTGGCTGCCTCGAGGTTATTTTATCTTTTTTAAACCCCCTTCTTCAATCCTCAGCCACAAGTTGATGCGCGACAGAACGTCCGTAAGCAAACTACAAGGAAGACTCCCCCTCGCCCCCCTCATGTCAGATTACAAGGGAGACGCCAGTTAAGGGAATTGGGATCATCAATTCCAAGTTTCAACGACCGCCGCAAGTTGGGTCTTTTCCTTGGCCCCCTCGTCGTCACCATGTCGCAGTACCGAGCCTACGACAAGGACGATGGCGTCCCTGTCATCGAGGCCACTGGCCACCGCGGATTCGGAGGCGGCTACGGGGACGACTCGAACTCGACGGATGCCGACTTCTCCGCATTTGACCCGCACAGCGGCGTCAAGCGAGGCCTGAAGACGCGGCATCTCAGCATGATGGCCCTGGCGGGCATCATTGGCCCGGGCCTCCTGATCGGCGCGGGCGGCGCCCTCTCCAACGGCGGCCCGGCGGCCCTGCTCATCGGGTTCGGCGTCATTGGCATCATCGCCTTCAGCATCATGCAGAGCCTCGGCGAGCTCACGACGCTGTATCCCACGGGCGGCGCCTTCACGGGGCTGGCGGACCGTTTCGTCGACAAGGGGTTCGGCGTCGCGCTCGGGTGGAACTACTTCATCATCTGGATGTGCGTCCTGGCCAACGAGTACAACGTGCTGTCCAGCATCTTTGTCTTTTGGAGTGACAAAGTGCCGTTGTGGGGATACTTTTTGATCTTCTGGGTGTGTTTGGTTCTCCCCCTCCACAAATGTGTTGTCTTTTGGCGGATGAAAGACGGACGAAACTAACAAGTTCGTCAAGACTCTCTTCCTAGGGTTCCAACTCCTCGGCATCGAGGCTTTTGGAGAGGCCGAATTCTGGCTGGCTCTGATGAAGCTCATCGGCTTGGTCGCCTACTTCCTTTTCTCCATCGTGTGAGTAACCAACTGCTCCTCTTCTCTAAAAAAAAAAGAAAAAAATAAGGAGGAAACAAAAGCCTGTCCTTTCTTATATGCTCGCTGACAATTACCCCCTTCTTTAAGCTACGCCGCTGGAGGGATTCCCGGCCAGGACGCCCTCGGATTCCGATATTGGCGGGACCCCGGCGCCTTCACCGACGGCTTCCGCGGCGTCGCCAAGGTGTTCGTCTTCTGCTCGACCTTTTACGCCGGGGTCGAGTCCGTCGCCGTGGCGGCCACCGAGACCAAGAACCCACGCGTCGCGGTGCCGCTCGCCATCCGGCAGGTCTTCTGGCGCATCATCTTCATCTACATGGGCTCGGCCTTCTTCTTCGGCCTCACCTGCCCGGCCAACGCCGACGAGCTCGTCAACGGCGGGTCGCGCGCCGTCAAGAGCCCCATGACGGTGGCCATCCAGAACGCCGGCTGGGAGGGCGGCGTGCACCTCATCAACGCCTTCATCTTCGTCACCTGCCTGAGCGCGTGCAACTCGTCCATCTTCATCGGCTCCCGCACGCTCCTGTACATGGGCCAGGACGGGAAGGCGCCCAGGATCCTGGGCAGGACGGACGGCCGCGGGGTGCCGATCCCGGCCATCGTCTTCACCAACCTCTGCGGCGCCTTGTCCATGATGAACATCAGCACCGGCGCGAGCAAGGCCTACTCGTACATCGTCAACCTCAGCGGCGTCTCGACCTTCCTCGTCTGGGGCTCCATCTCCTTCACCCACATCCGCTTCCGCCAGGCGTGGAAGGCCCAGGGGCACGCCGAAAGCTCGCTGCCGTTCGTGTCGCTGTGGTACCCCTGGAACGCCTACTTCGGCCTGGCGGCCAACATCTTCCTGGCCATCGTCCAGGGCTGGACGACGCTGTCGCCCTTCGACGCCGGGTCGTTCGTCGACGCCTACATCCTGCTGCCCCTGTTCCCCCTCATCTGGTTCGGGTACAAGTTCTGGTTCAAGACGCACTTCTGGCGGACGAGCGAGATCGACCTGCTCTCCGGTCGGCGGAGGGACCTGGACGAGTCCCGGGAGATCGAGACGGGCGAACATGATTTGGACAGACTCCCGTGGTGGAGACGGCTGCTGAAAAGCTTCTAGATCGATCGACTGGAAAGCTAGTTAAGTTGTGGCGCGCGGCCTTTGGTCATGGTCATGGTCATGGTCATGGTGTGAGATGTCGGATCCGAGGATGGAAAAATGTGTCTTGTCTTCGCCGTCATAAATGCCACACTTACAAAACAAGGCACGGCGGTGGCGACCACGCCCCCGACCGAAACATGGCGAAACGGTCAAGTCTCTGGATCCCGGCCGGTCACTGGTGGTGCCTCGACGGATTTGATGTAGTTTATATTCGATACCCTAGCTGAACGTTTGAAATGGCGAAAGTCTCTGATCCCTCATCTGCCAGTTACACTCTTGCCATGCAGAGAGAATCGTCGTTCACTCTGGAGCCAGGCATTGGATGGATGGTGGTGGGGTGGTGGGTGGTGGTGTTGGTGATGGGTGTAAGCCCGGGCCCCTTTTTCGCACTCGGATGCGCTTGCGCCAGATGCGGCGGTCCTTGAGCGTCCATCGGACTCGGTTATGCAAGTCAGCTGGGACGAAAACACAAAGAATTCAGGGTCCGAATCCGAGTCCCGCCCCTTGGTTGCATACCCCGGGTGTTTGGACCCTGTGCCATGTCGGCTTCAGTTTGTGTGGACATAAACGGCCGCAACTCCGATTTCTCCATCAACATCATCATCAACAACACCACCCATCGTCAGATGCCGTGGCACCCGCGATCCCGTCGTTTCTTGGAGAATGAAGTGCGTCTTCTTCGTTCGCAATGGGTCCCACGTCAGTAGTCTTGAGCATGTCAAACAATCTGACAGGCAGACAAACGCCCTCGACTCCTGAGGACATCACCCGCAGTCTCCAGCTTCAACTTGCGCAGAGCCCGGCGGCCGGAACCGGACTGTCAGCGACAACGTATCGACACCGACGGGACAAACGAAAAGCGCAGCACGAAGACCCGACTTGGAACATCAAGAAGCCCACCGGAGCAGAACCCGGGCCAGAGTGGTCGCAGGCCGTCAAGAGGCGCGGACAGCAGGATCCCGGGCTCGGGTTCGCCAGTGAGCTGCAGCAGTATCTCGATGTCCTACGGCAACACGAGGTCGAGAACATCAACGTCCTGAGCTCGGCACCGTCCACGCCGCAGGAGCCCGGGGAAGCTGTGGCTTTTGCCCCAAACCTGCCGTACCCCGTCATCATCCCGCAGCGACGATCCGCGACGACCCGCGCGCGAAGGTTCGTCTGCGACTACTCGCCAGCACTACGAAGCGCCGGCGTCGGCGAGAAGTCGTTCTCGGGCTTCATCAGCCAGCTGAACAGGGTCGCCGAGCTGAAACCGCGCGCCCATGCCATCAGCTTTGGCGACTTCGCGGACGTATGCGCTGGCATGCGTCGCGATCCGTTGAACTCCACGGCAGTCCGCAAGGCCGTTGAGATGACGAGCGGCGTCGGGAAGCCCACGGTGATGAACAAGTTCATCGCGAACATGAACGACGAACTGTTCAAGCCGAAGGGGCTCGTCTGTCTTCTCATCACTTGGGAGGCCCAAGGGCCGGAGACGTCGTTGACGGATCGCAGCAATGGGGACAAACGATTGACGTCGGCAACAAAGGAACCGAAAAGGATAATCCAGTGGCCGGATGTATCCATAAGAACCACTCAGACGATGAGCGCAATTGAATGGCCTCAACCTGCCAACGGATTCGAAGGAGATGCCAGTACGCTCTCAGGGGCAGAAACCTCGACGGTCACATGGAACCAAAGCTATTTTCCAAGCCCCGGCGGACGACCCATTCACAGTCAAGAGGACCAATGCGTAATGGCACACCACGTGGGAGAACACTGTAGACCTCAAGTGGGGAAATATGCAGACCGAACCCCGATTTCTTTCGGCAGAAACGATACAATACAGACAGGTCTCCAGCGGGGGCGACCTCTCTTCAGTCAAGCCTGGCGGTCAGACAGCCTTCAACGTCTCAAGGTGGCGTATGACCCTCGAACAGCAGGACGCCAGTGAAGATAGTACAGGCTCTTTCTGGGGTTTCGACTCCTTCATGTCTTCTGAAGGCGCCCAACAGGTTGCAGAAACGCAGCAGAAACCGTCGACAGAGGCGGACGATCCAGAGCCTCGCAGTAATAGCGTCGCTCCGCCCGCCTTCACTACCGGAGCGTTCAAGGTTGTAGAAACAGTAAGTCCATCACAACAGGGGCTTTATTGAATGGACTTGCTAACGACGCTCTACAGGACTCGCTGTGTCTTTTAATTACAAACATGCCTTGAGCATGACGCAGACAATCGTAGGACATTTGGGTTGACTGGGCATCGCCACGGAGTTATTGTGTGTTCTTCCGATAAGGAAAGTTTTGCAGCATCCACCGGAATCAGGTGTACACGACCATGATGATCGAAACGTGTAATGATTAGAATCTGTTCAGAGCGGTTGTTGGAGACTGCTGGCCCCTTTTTTTAGATTATGGGCGACTGATTCAAACGATGCAAGACCACATCATCCTGTATAACAGTCTGCTTCTCGCTCTCTTCGACAACCGAAAGTGTAGGGACCTACACGTCTCGAACCCCGCAGACGTAATGAAGACCGCCAGGTCGCATCCGCCCGCGCTCGGCAGTCTGCATCTTGCTGGAGGCGGGCGTCCTGTGTGTGAAGCTACCGGGCACTACCCACTACTTCAAGGCCTTCTTTTTTTCAGCTTTCGTTTTGATTTGCAGGGCCGTCTTGAGAGCGTCCTCAAACAGCTCCCAGGTCGCCGGATCGTGCTCCGAGGGAAATGACCGGAAGTGGCACCTCACCCGAGTGAAGAATTCCCGCGCGTCCTCCCGGTCCCCTTCCATTTCGAGATGGTCCGTGACGTCGTCGAGGAACTGGTCCCGCCAGATGGTCGACTCCGTGGCGAACAGCTTCCGCACGCAGCGGCTGGCGACCGCCTCGTAGACGAAGTCGGACCGCGGGAGGTCGTCGTGGTCGCCGATCTGGAGTCCCTGGGCCAGCCTCTGGCGGAAGAGCTGGGAGTGGAAGGTCTGCCCCTGCTGCCGGAGGTGGAACATGACGCGGTGGTAGAGCTGGAAGGGCGTGATGTCGTAGTCGGCCGGGATCCGCGCCTCGTCCTCGGTCTCGGTAAGCCCCAGCAGCCCGTAGACCCGGTCTCGCGGGCCCGTACAGTGGTAGTCTTTGGAGAAGGCCAGCAGCCTGGTGAGGCGCGGCCGCGCCCCGAACCCGGGCTCCTTGTCCGTGAACGAAGGGCGCCTCGGGTCCGTCTGCCAGGACCTCCGCAGCCTCGACAGCTCCCTGCAGCTCTCGACGTGCTTCTCGATGCTGTGGTGGTGCTCCTGCTTCGACAGGTGCTTGAAGCCCAGGTTCGTCTGCTGCGAGATCCCAAAGGGTCTGAACTGCTGCAGCGACGCCCAGGAGATGGCGGACGAGCCGCACAGCACCCACAGCTCCTTGGCCAGGGTGAACTCCTGCACGATCCAGATCCGGGACCAGTACGGCCGGGAAACGAACCACTTGGCGTCCTTGAAGGAGAACTTGCGCTTCCGGGTCCGCAGGTAGTGGTTCCGCTCCCGTCGGGCCGTGTGTTTGAGACCTCGCAGGTAGTCGAACAGCAGATCGACGCCGCCCTCCTCCAGTCCTATCCAGGCGATGACGAGATGCGCCGTCGAAAAGATGTCCTTCATGAGGCCGACCTGGTGGCCGCGCTCGGAGGTGTCGTCTTGGTTGACGCAGATCGCGTCGATCCAGAGATACTGCGGCAGCTTGGCGCCGGACTTCTTCTGCTCCGATATGCAGTTGTCCGCGTTGTTTGCGACCCGCGCGAGCTGCTGGAGGGCATGCCACAGGTTCTCCCGGACCCGGAACGCCGTCTCGTTGACTCTGATCTCGTGGCACGGCTCCGGGCTTCCCCAGACGTAGGATACCGCGATGAAAGGGGGCGCGTCATCAAGTGGTTGGGCAGTCAGGGTGCAGCCAAGGGTCTCGTTTTCCACCGCCGGCGGGTGGATTTTCAATAGTCTGATCGACCTCGTCCCGCGCTCCAAGCTTGGGTAAAGGCCGCCTGTGGAGGTCATCGTTCAACGGACCTCGAGTCGCTTGACGACTTTTCACAAGAATTAGACGGCCTGCGCGTGTGTAGATGAGGTTGTTCCCAACGTTCGCGTCTCGTGTACAGCGTATAGTCTGTTTGATGTTGAGGAGAAGTATCGTCCCCTCCCCCCCTACCATTCTGTACTCGGGTTGCGTCGATAGGTTGCCCAGGCATGCACGTGAGTGGATAATTCACCTTGACTGACCTAAACGTCACTTGATCGCTGTCGAACAAGGCAGCATGAGGGAAGCATTGATGCGCCATTGGCTGCATGCGAAGAGTCAGCACTAAGGGGGTTGGTTCTCTTGGCCCCCAATATCGCAAATGCTGTAGCATAGTAAACCAACTAATAACGTCAGGCACCCACTTTTCGCCCACCCCCCTATTTTGCCTACCTAAAAATCCCTTATTAGCATACCTAACCTCCAACCTCCTCCTTTTTCTAACTATTACAACATTTACAGTTTTTATCTAAATAGCTTTATTTTTTTAGTATACCCTTTTCTTACCCTTATAAGCATATATACTAAGTATAAAGTTAATTAGGCCTTAGAAGCAGTTGCTAATAGGTAGTCCCTCTAGAAAGCATTAATTAAATAGGGTGTACTACATTTGTTAAATTAAGCAGTGTAGTAATAGTAGGTTAATTACATGTATTGTAGTTATGTATGTTATTTGTGTTGTTGTCTATTGTGCTAATTGCCCTGCTTCTAGCTACCTAACTTAGCCCTTAAGAATCCCTTTCCTAGGTGCCTAAGGCCTCTATAGAGCCTACTGCCTAAGTCTAAGCATGTAATAGTCTCTCTGCTAACGCTAAGCAGGCTAGCTAAGCTAGGCTGATATCTCCTATCTCTAGTGCTCTCTGTATGCTTTATGCCCTCTAATTTAATATACCCCCTTAGGGAAGGGCTTACTACTAGCCTTTTTAGGCTTGTAAAGGTAGTACCCTTTGCTATACTATTAGTAAGGACTTTCTTATATTCTTATAGAGCTTATAGAGGCTTATAGTGCTGCAGAAGATTATAAGCCTCCTCTATAGCCTATACATTATTAAGTCTTATTTACGCTTTTAAGCAGCTTTTGTCTACCTTAAGATCTCTTGCGTAGTTAGCCTTAAGGATGTCTTTTTTATTAGTTATATTTAGCTAAAGGAGGAAGGCATTGTATTTTGTTATATTAAGGGCTTTTATAAGGCTGTCTGCTATTAGCTCTGCTAATAGGGTATAGGTAACTGCAACCTATCCTTTAGCAACTTCTTATTATAACTAGTAGTTATATATATTAATGTAATAAAGCTTTATATAACGTCACATACCCACATTTCGGCCACCCCCCCATTTCGGCCACCCAAAAATGCCTCATTTCCCCTCAACACCATGACTACCCTCCAACTTCTAACTATCACAACATTTACATACCTTATCTGAATGACTTCATTTTTTGCACATACCTTCCTCTATACCTAATGGTCGAATATACCGAAGATGAAATCAATCAGGCAATCCAAGCTGTTAGCAACGGTATGAGCCTAAGGAAGGCAGCACATCAATATGGGATCCCAAGGACAACCCTTCAGTATCGACTCCATGGAACCCAGGGCAGGGCAGCTGCCTTTGCTGACCTTCAGAGGCTTTCCCCTGATCAGGAGGCTAAGCTGGCTGAATGGGTGCGAATCCAGCATGCCCTTGGGCTTGCTCCAACCCATCAGCAAGTGAAGGTATTCGCAGAAAGGATCCTTCATGCTTTGGGGGATACAGATCCTCTAGGAAAGACTTGGATCCAAGGCTTCAAAAGAAGAAACCCATCAATCAAGGTCCAGAGAAGTCGCCCTGTTGACTCTAGACGTGTTAATGGAGCATCTACTGAGGTCATCAGGGACTGGTTCAAACTCCTCGCCATACCAGAGATCAAGGGTATCAAACCAGCCAACAGATATAACATGGATGAGACTGGTATCCTTGAGGGCCAGGGATCTAATGGGCTGGTCCTGGGCATGGCTGAGACGAAGTCTGTCCGCAAGAAACAGCCTGGATCAAGGGCATGGGTGTCTATCATCGAATGCATCTCTGCCATAGGCTATACCCTGAATCCCCTCATCATATACAAGGGCAAGACAGTCCAGCAGCAGTGGTTTCCTCTGGATCTTGGCCCTTATGAAGGATGGCAGTTCACTGCAACAGAAAATGGATGGACAACAGACGACACTGCAGTTGAATGGCTGCAGAAGGTCTTCATCCCTCAGACTATCCCCCAGACTGCCTCCCAGGGCAAGGAGGAGGCTAGACTGCTGGTTGTTGATGGCCATGGGAGTCACACTACGACAGAATTCATGTGGACATGTTATATTAATAACGTCCATCTCTTATTCCTACCACCACATACCTCCCATGTCCTCCAGCCACTTGACCAGTCAGTCTTTGGCCCTGTGAAGGCAGCCTATAGGAAGGAGCTTGGATACCTCAGTCAGTGGAATGATTCTACTATTGTAGGCAAGAGGAACTTTATAGGCTGTTATCAGAAGGCTCGTTTGGCAGGCTTGACGATGGATAACATTAAAAGTGGTTGGAAATATACTGGCCTATGGCCTGTCTCTATGGCTAAGCCCCTTATGAGCCCTTTAATGCTCCCATCAACACCAGGGCCATCAGATCAGGCCTGCAAAGGGCAAAATAAAGGCGTTAGAGATGAGGAATGGGTTTCTGCTTCATCTGCAGTGGCATGGTCGACGCCAAGGAAGATGAAGGATCTGGCTGGCCAACTGAAGCTATTCACAGACCTGGATAATGACGCTAGGACTCAACGTCTCCTTTTCATGAAGGTGAAAAAAGGCTTCAGCGAAAAGGCCTATGAGCTGGCAGCTGCCCAGCAAAAGCTGGAGCTTCTACAGGCCCAAGTTACCAACAACGCAGCAAGGAAAAGAAGGGCAGTCCAACTAGATCCTAACACCAAGTTTGCTACTATCTTAGACGTACAGAAGGCGCAGGTTGAAGCTGGTGAAAAGGAGGATATCACAGATGAATCCAGCGAGTCTGATTTACCTAGTGAAGCAGAAAGCTGTATTGTAGTGGCATCTAGGTGCAGTTAGTAGTTAATTGAACATACTGGTGTTGGTGGGAATGCCCTCTTTTTGGGTGGCCGAAATGGGGGGGTGGCCGAAATGTGGGTATGTGACGTTAAAGCTTTAAAAGCTTACTTATTATAAGGTTAATAGTCTGCTAATTGTTGCACTAGATTTAGATTCTTATAGGTATTAATAGTATAGTATATATTGCTTACCCCTTAAGCTTAGTAGGAAGCTAAACCTAAAGGCGTAAAATTAAATAGCTTGCAAAAATAGCTTCCTTAGCAGCCTGCATAAGTGCTAGAAGCTCTACTTTAGTTATTAACATTATAATAGTATCTTACTTATTAGCCTGCTATATAATAAGGCTTCTAAAAAGCTTTATAGTAAAGGCCTATAAGCTCTTTCTATAAAGCATATTATTGCTAAAGCTTACGTTAGATGCTACCTTAAGGGTATTATTTTTGCTACCTAGGTTAGCGCTAAAATAGAGGTAAAGGTATTATATTTTATATAGGTATAGAAGGACTCTATTAGCAGCCTTTTAGTAGGCTTTACTTAGATTTTAGTTAAATCTTACAAGCCTGCTAGCTGCAAAAGCAACGTCTAGCTGCATTATTATAGTAGTGTATAGAATTATACTAACTTTACATTAGTATTAATTAATCTTACTAGGCTGCATGTTATCTTTATGCAGCAGCAGCTCCTCTTTTGCTATAGAAGTATGCTTATAAGAATTATCTTCTAATACGTTAGCATACGTAGGAAGCAGTTTCTTACACTTCTTAATATAGACTGCCTGTAAGAGCTAAAGTCTCTATTGCATGCAGTTATAAAGAACCTTAAGGCCTAGAAACTATTAAAGGTTTTTGCTGCCTTTAAGGTAGTATTTACCTTAAAGAGTATATATCTTAGCTATTGCTGCAGGCTTATAGGCCTTTAGAAACGCTAGTATGTAGTTATTAATGTAGAAGAAGAATGTAACTTAGCCTTTCTGCTAGCAGCAGTCTTTGCTAGCAATGCATTAAAAGCCTTATGCTAGAAGCCTACTTTTTAGGTGCTTTTGCTATAGTAGAGGTAACTAGCGTAGACTATAGAGGGCTTTTTGTAAGCATAGGACTATACCTTATTTGTAGTATCCTAGAGGCATCTCTATATATACCTCCTTATTAATATCTGCATATATAAATATATTTATAGCATTATATTATAGTAGCTTAAGGTTAAAGTAGATAGCTAAGGCTATTAGTATTTAGAATAATATACCTATAAGCATTATAGCATATATATCTTATACATCTTTTACCTATTAGTTACTATATATTATAAGCCTTACCTTTACCTTTATAAGGTAGCTATACTTATTAAGTTTATATATATATACCTAATAGCAACTAAGAATCTAATTGCTGCATGCAGACGCTTTAGAGTCCTCTTGCTATAAGCATAAGAGCTTGTAACCTTATAGGTAACTTCTTTTTGCATCTTAAAAAGCGCTTTTAAGTAGGTATCTTTGTAACGGTCCAAGGCGTGTATATTTGCAACAGGCTATGGCGACTACTACGAGTATCCTCAGATGAGGAATAGAAAGGAAAACTATGAATCTCCACCCTACTGCTGGCCTGATCAGGGCCATGCCGCACTGGCCATCGGACTATCGGCATCGTGGATTCCGTGGTGGGCCTGATCAGGGTTGGCTTGTGGGTATCACAGATGTGATCCTGGCCGCGATGTTCGGCAAGGCCTCATATGGGCCCAGCCCGTTACAATACCCCCCTCCCTCCCCTCTCTAGCGGGGGTTATGTTTCTGCTCATACTCGGCGAATGCCACTGTATCTTCCAATTGACTTAGAGGCTCCCACGTTGGCTTCGCCCAACCCGTCCATTTTACAAGCACCTTCCATCCTCTACCGTATCTCTTCTTGTCTAATATCTCTTGGACCTCGTACTCCTGATCAGGCCCCGGGATAAGTGCAGCAGGCTGTGCGTCGTCCTGTTGTTGAGATGGGAAGGGATCGTTCCCAGCATGCCTCAGTAGGGATACATGGAAGACGTTGTGTATCCCTGGCGGTGTGTCTAACCGGCACGCGTGCGTGCCCACCAGCTCCTGGATCGTGTATTTGGCGTTGATCCAATCTAACTTCTTCGAGGGTCTGTCTGATCTGACGTTTGCTAATCGAAGCCAGACTTTATCACCCGGCTTGAACTGATCAGACGGCTGTCGTTTGGCGTTGGCGTACTGTTCTTGTCTCTCCTGGGCTGCAGCTATAGCTGCCTGTGCCCATTCGGTTGCGTCTCTGAGCTTCTGGACTAATCCCTCAGCCCTTGCAATTGGGGTGTCTTCTTCCGTTCTCAGCGTTTCTTTTACTCTGATCAGGTCTATGTCGTATCCGTGGGTGAAGAAGAACGGGCTAATCCCCGTTGAGGTGGCCGGTCGGTTGTTAATAGCCATCATTGCAACTGGGGTCAGCTCGTCCCAATCGTCTTGAGCGTAAGCGCAGAACGCTCGGAGGTAGGTCTCTACTACCTGGTTTGCTCTCTCTGTAGCACCATCCGTCTCGGGGTGGTAGGCTGTAGAAAGCCTCTGCTTGATTCCCGTCAGTTGGCATAGGCGCCTCCATGTCCGGCTGACGAACTGCGTGCCACGATCCGAAACTATGGCTCTGGGGATGCCGTGATGTCTGATCAGGGCTGTCACTAATACGGAAGCTGTAGATTCCGACGATATGTCTTTCATCGGCTCCAGAATCACAGTCTTCGATAGCCTATCAGTAATGACCAAGAGGTTCGTCATGTCCCTTGACTTGGTTCGGGGAAGGTCGGTAACGAAGTCGATCGAGATTTCGGCCCATATTCGTTCAGGTATCGGTAAGGGTTTAAGCAGTCCTCGTCGCTTCTCTCTCCAAACGTTACTCCGACCACAGATATCGCAGTTCCGAACGAAACGGCGTATATCCTGGGACAACCCTGGCCAATAAAAGGTACGGCTGATCAGGGCCTTCAGCGTGTCTCTTCCTGGGTGTCCTGATAATACCGAGTCGTGCATGCTCTGTATTAACCGTGTCCTCAGGGGTTCGTAATGCGGGACCCATATCCTGTCCCGCCAGCGCAGGCGCTGGTCCTCGTCTATGGTGCATTCCGCTAGCATGATAGGTATTCCCCACGCTGGGGGTAGCTGCCTGGCACCTTGTCTTACAGCGTCTCTGATCAAGTAATAACGGGCGTTCTTCTTTAACCCGTCGTCCCATAGGCTTCGTAGGGGGTCTTCCTCAAACGGATTGCCAGGCGGTTCAGCCTGGTCCGGGCTTTCGTCGTTAACCCCATCTGCGTCTCCTCCTGTAACGAAACCCGCTCTAACGCTAGTCTTCCTTACCTGATCAGGGCTCGCCTGGTGCAGTAAGTCCTTAAAAACTATGGTCTTGTTCACGCGAAGGGCTTTCTGGTTTCCTTGTAGCAGGCATATCTCGCGTCCCTTCAGTCTGTCGTCTTCAACCCCATGGGGCATGTCTTGTTCTCTTCTCGACAGGGTGTCGGGCACTGTAGCTAACTTCCCAGGCCTGTACTGTATTGTGAAGTTGTACCGCGATAGTGTCTCTGCCCATCGGATCTGTCGTTCATTCAATTGTCGTTTCGTATTGAAATACTTCAGGTTAAGGTGATCCGTCACTATAGTGAACTCCTTAACGCTTCTCAGTTCAGCGTCCCAATGCTCTAGGCAACGCACGATAGCAAGTAATTCCTTGTCGTGTATTGGGTAGTTGCATTCCGCAGGAAGGTTCTTCTTCGAGAAGAACGCTACAGGTCGGAGTAGGCCTTCGTCGTCGAACTGGGATAGGGAGCCTCCCACTACGTAACCAGAAGAATCGGTTTCGAGTACTGTTCTTCTGTCCGGGTCCCAGTGTGCCAATACTGGTGCGCTGATCAGGCGTACCTTCAGGTCTTCGAAGGCGTCCTGGCATTCCTTACTCCATACGAACGGAGTGTCCTTCTTCGTTAAGGCTGTAAGCGGGCGTGCTATCGTAGAGAATTGGGGAATGAACTGTCGGTAATAGTTCGCAAACCCTACAAAGGACCTCACTCCTCTCACTGAACGGGGGACCTCCCACAGCTGGATAGCCTTGACTTTCTCGGGGTCAACTTTAATGCCTCTTCCCACTTCCACAATGAACCCGAGGTACTTCACACTCTTCGCCTCGAAGTCGCATTTGTCGATATCGATCTGTAGTCCTGCTTCTTGTAGCCTGATCAGGACCTTCTTGACTTTGTTTCGATGGTCCGCGAGTGATCCGTTCGAATAGATCAATATGTCGTCAATATAGGCGGAACAGAACTCGTCGAGGAACTCCCTCAGGGTGTGGTTGATGTACCGTTGGAAGGTAGCGGGCGCACCTGTTAGCCCGAAGGGCGTGACCATCCATTCGTACAATCCGTATCTTGTTCTGAATGCTGTCTTCCATTCTTCCCCTGCTTTCACCCTGATCTTATGGAACGCGGCAATAACGTCTAGCTTCGTCAGCCACTTCGCCTGGGCGACAGCCCTCAATGTCTCGCTGATCAGGGGTAATGGGTATCGATCTTTCTTCGTAATCGCGTTCAGCGCTCTGTAGTCCACGCAGAACCTCAGGCCCCCACCCGGCTTCTTTACAAACAACACGGGTGCGGATGCTGAGGAGCTGCTAGCTCTGATGAATCCCTTATCCAATAACTCCGTTAATGTCTTCCGCAGCACGATCAGTTCTTCCCTCGACATTCCATATAGTGGTCCCCACGGAACGGGGTGTTCTCTCCCGTTGTCGTCTTTCTCTAAGGGGATCTCATGGTCGATTCCTTCCCGATGGGGTGGGAGCTTCTCGGCCTGATCACGGTCGAAAACAGCTAAAAACTGGTGGTAGTGTCGTGGCAACTTGTCTTTTGGGTCCGACTTTTTCTTGGGTGCTAGGGCCTTTTCGATGTCTGCGATACTCGCTGCGAATACCCGCGAGCTGTACTCGTTGGTGGTTCTTCTTCGTCTCTCGCGCCTGATCAGGGCTGCGAACACTGATCCCAATTGTCTCTCTAGGGGGTAAGTGGTGTTCTCTTGTCCGGGCGTTCGACCGCGCACTATATGGTTCGCAACTCCGATGTGTAGCGAGTTGACCGCTGGTCGGATTACTACATCGTCGTCTATCATCCACGACTGGCCTAGTATTACGTCTTCTTCCTGATCAGGAATGATATAGAAGAATAATCTGCGTCGCTTATACCCATCTATGTCGATACTAGCATAGGTAATGCTATTGATAGCGCCAGGTATTGTAATGTTAACTTGTTCGAGTGCTCGTGGGGGTATCGGGATACGCGGCAATTGGAGTTTCTTAGCGAGTGCTTCGCTAACAGTACCGTAGGTGCAGCATGCGTTGTCAACTAAGGCGTAGGTGTAATGGGTGTTGTTGATTCCTACGTTGACGTAAAAGGGTTCGCTATCCATGCTTTTCTTTACAGTCTGCCACTCCTTCTTTGCCTCGATCTCCTGGCGGCGCTTTTCGCCAGGAGTTAATCTTTTCCCGAGTCTTCTGAGGTCTGATCAGACTCGGGCTCGCTCGATTCTGTCGAGCTGTCGTTGACTGCAGGCTTGGGGGCTGCTTTCTTGATCTTTGCCTTCTCCCAGCGCGGGCAGTTCTTGATGAGGTGCCCCGTCTTATCACACTTGTAGCACCTGCGCTCCTCCTTCTGGTGGTCTTCCCTCTTCTTCTTCTTCTTGTTCTTTTCGGGGACTATCGACCTATTGACTTTGGTAGGTTCCCACTCCATTTTGTCTCCTTTGGGGGTGACTGGCGATTTGGGCCTGGTCTGATCAGGTGTGGTAGGACGCCGTCGAGTCTCCTCTCGTCGTTTTTGGTGGTTACGACTGTCCAATCTTGACCCGATTTCCAGAAGAAGTCGGGTATAGTCAGCGTAGGCTCCTGGGATGCTAACTACGCTGATCAGGGCGTCACGGAGTGTGTCGTTCAATGCACCGTCCAGGTAGTTAATCCTCACTTCGTCGTTCCAAGACGCGCCTCCGCTCTCTGCCAGTTCCTTCTCGAATTTCGGTAGGAAAGCTGCAAAGCTTTCATGGCCTTTCTGTCTGATCACCCGTAGTCTTGCTAGTGCTTGGGCCTTAGCGTTAGGGTCTCCATAGCAGCCCTCCAAGTAGCCTAAGAACTGATCAGGGTTGTATCGGTGGTCTGCTCCTCCTTGAGCATAGTATGCGCTCGCCATAGACTGCGCGGTTTTCTCTAGTCGAGAATAGATGTACGCAAATATGGCTCGGTCGGATTCGAATGCTTCGCCGTCTATCTCTACTTTGCTTTTCATCTCGAGGTGCCATTGCTGGAACTTCTGACGGTTTCCGCTAAACTTCGGGGGGTCGGGTATCTGGGGGTTCTTGCGCCTCGTAGTGGTATCTCGGGTCTGATCAGGGGGACCCGGGGTTGTAGTCGGCGTTGGGATTTCGTTCGGGGTCGTCGTTGAGTGCCTCAGTTCTGCGAGGGCTTGCTGTAGCATTCGATTCTGCTCTCGTTGGGCCTCTCGTTCGGCCGCTTGGGTGTTCCGCATCTCTTGTAGTTGACTCGCTAGCTGTCCGACCAGCTGCAACATCTGCTGCGGGGTCTCAGATGGGTTGGCGTTGCCGTTGCCTTCCATCTTGATAGCGCCTTCAACACACTGTGTCTTTTCAGGGCTCTTCCAGTCTCTCTCTCTGCCTAACAACCACGAGGTGGCTTTCTTCCGGCTAGACGGGGTATACCTGACCAGCTCTGTCTGATCAGGTCTGCGAGTCTGTTGACGTCTGTTACGATCGACGTCCCTTGACCAAAGGGGTTTTGTAGCTGTCTTCCGCTGGTGACTCTACCAGCTACTACAAGGCTCTTTTGCAACCCAACCAAGGGTTCCTTCTCTATATAACCGCTAGACGGTCACGTTCCGTCTGAGCGGTTAGTCTCTGGTTTTGATCTGAGGATAATGTAACGGTCCAAGGCGTGTATATTTGCAACAGGCTATGGCGACTACTACGAGTATCCTCAGATGAGGAATAGAAAGGAAAACTATGAATCTCCACCCTACTGCTGGCCTGATCAGGGCCATGCCGCACTGGCCATCGGACTATCGGCATCGTGGATTCCGTGGTGGGCCTGATCAGGGTTGGCTTGTGGGTATCACAGATGTGATCCTGGCCGCGATGTTCGGCAAGGCCTCATATGGGCCCAGCCCGTTACAATCTTGCTAGCTAAAAGTGTAATATAGGAAGAGAGGGTAAGTTTTTCTAGTAGGTGTTATATAAAGTAGCTGCTTTAGTAATAGTTCTTACGTTATTACTATACTTATAAGCATGCTTAGTAAAGCATATAGAAAGCTTCTTACTATCTACCTTTAACTACTTTTAACCTAAAGGCTATATAACTACAGGCTATTAAAGCTTTATCTTATATGCTTTTAGATTGTCTACTATACTATTAAAGTATTTAATTATAGGTTAATCTATACTTACTGCTAGGTTTAGGTAGCTAGCCTACTTTAGTAGTATATAAGTGCTATCTATTAATTATTATATAGTCTTATGTATACATCCTACTAGAAATGCAGCCTTAAGAGGCTTATATAATAGCTTTAGCTACATCTTATGTTTTTAGTGTATACATCCTACTAGAAACGCTACCTTAAAGGACTTATATAACAGCTTTAGCTATATCTTATATATAAGAATAGTATTATTACTATCTATAAGTAGATAAGATCTTCCTTCTTACCCCCTTACGCCTAGCGCAGTTGTAAGTATAGTAAAGAAAAACGCTCTTAGAGGTGTAGTTAGAGGAGTTATAAGTTAGAATCTTGCTTTAGTGTGTAGTACTAGCTTAGAGGGCCTATTAAGGCAGCCTTCTTATAGGCCTTTATTGTTACGGCCAGCTAGTCGTGGTGAGTATGTTTGCAGAAGTTTAGGCTGCGAGTACTAAGTAAACAGTGTCGTAGTCGTGGATAGCTTCCCCGAAGCTATGTCTGTAAGTCGTAAGATAGGTAAGGCTTCGGTGATCAATCGTAGTCTTATCAGAAGGGGTTCTCAGTGAAAGTAGCTGGAAGCGATCGTAAGATCTGATACGAAGTTGATTGCTGAAGAAGCTATGGAAGTCTGTCCTTGAGCCCGGCTCAAGTCCATACTATATACAAGTCTCGTTCCTGAACATATCCTTTGTGATGTCCCTGTTCACTATTGTCCGACTGTTCACCGAACGGTCGTTCGTCCCACTTATTCACGATCATGCGTCCCACTTATTCACGGGCGTCCGTTCCTTATCTTATCGTGTGATCGTGGTCACGTGACTTGTCCATAGTTTTTTCCGTCCCGAGAGGAGTCATCCTAAGTCCGTTGCTTCTGCATACCTTTTCGCGAACCTTCTCTTTACAAGGTACCCACTGTTAGTAGCTGTTAAGATCATAGAGGGCTCCGGCCCACCACACTATCGTTTCCCATCTTCAGCCCACGCGAGCTGAAATTCACCATCATGGCCGTCTCTCTAGACGCAGGGCCATCGATCACGGTTCACGGGGACGCCAGTACATCTCGACGGTCTGGACGTGTCCGAAAACCGACCGCAAAGGTCAGAGTGGTTGAGCAAGTCAGCTACCAAGACAATGCGGAGCTTAAAGACGAGATCAACAAGCTCTCAAACCTCGTCCAGGATCTCCTACGACGGGACGCCGAAAGGGAACAGTTCCTGAAAGACTGTTTGATGAAGATCGAATCCTTGGAGAAAGAGCTTCAGGAAGAGAAGCAGCGTTCAGACCGGCACCAACGTGGTCTAGCAAGGTCCATGCATGCTGTTAGCACCGGACCCAGCGAGTCCGCCCTGAGTTTCCAAGGGCATCCCTTACACACAGCCCAGAACCAGCCGCCCCAAGTTCGGTCCTACGCGATGGTGGCGAGCCAGCCGCTTACCAGACAACTGCATGAAACAACGCCAGCAAAACAAGCCGCAAACCGGGCGGCTTCAAAAGACCTTCGCATCTTCGCACGTCTGCCACCTGAAAGCCCGCTCCGCAACGAGAGAGCCTACGACATATACATCTTCGTTCGAGAAAAGCTAAGTCCCCAAGCTCGAGAAGCCCTCAAGGGGATCGACCATGTCAAGACAGGATTAGCACTCCTACCATCGTCAGCAGACGGGGCAAAAGTCCTGCTAGAGAACAGAGAACAGATTGGTGCCCTTCTCCAGGCACAGGCGGTCGAGCAGCGCGACACCTGGATCCGGGCCTATATCGCAAACGTCCCTTACACCAGACACTGCCTGCTCACCAATACTGAGCTGGAAATCACGACCGAGGAGCTCCTTGAAGAGATCCAGGCCACGACGAAACTCAAGCCCGAAAAAGCATACTTTTCCAGAAAAGACGAAGCCGAAAGGCTAGGCACGGTGACAGCCTGGTTCAAGGCGGAAGCCGTAAGGCAACTACCAAGACGCCTCCGTTTGATGGGGGCCAGCGTGTTTGTGAACCTGCAGTTCCCGAAGGAGAAGAGGTCTCCCCAATGCCACCGCTGCGGCGGCTTTCACAACGAACGAACGTGTACCAGAAGGAAGAGATGCCTCAAGTGCAGCTCTCCTTCCCACACGACCGACCAACATCGGGCACCTTGCGGCGGCACTGAGGGTCACGATGGCTGTGACTGCCCCTTTAAATGCCCGTCGTGTAACGGACCCCACGCCGCCTTTGATGCGATGTGCCCTATCAAACCCAAAGTGGTGAAGGGCGTAGTCCAGAGGAGGAACAAGGCACAGCTACGGGCCATCCGAGCCGAGGGAGAAAGATCGTGGAGAACTGCAACCCAGCAGTCGCACCGACACTCCCGCGATGAACGACAAGCGATGGACTGTACCCCAGCAAATGAGACACAGGAGGAGAACGCGGCCATCTAAAACCCTGCAAATCATGCAAGCGAACGTGGGCAGGCGGCCATCTGCCCACGAAACAGCACTGAACCTGGCGTACGCAGCCCAGATTGATATACTCCTACTACAAGAGCCCTCTATCCGCTCGGAGGAGAGGAGGCTCACAAGATTCCACCCAGCTTTTGAGACTTTCACCCCGGTGGATAACTGGACCGAAGACCGGCCCAGGGTGCTTACTTATCTCCGCAGAGGAGTTGGGCTACGAGGCGTACAAATACGGCCTCTACCCGTTCCATCCACAGACCTGCTTTTCCTACGACTCCTCTCAGGAACGCAGGAAGTCCTCACAGTCATCAACGTGTACAACGCCCCTCGTGGCTCATTGCGACACGGCCAGGCTGTCATGGACATCATAGCGGCCTGGCAACCCAAACCCGAGGATCGAGTACTGATCGCGGGGGACTTTAACTTACACCATTGGACATGGCAGCCCGAGGCAACAAGCTCCTTTGACGCGGACAACCTGGTAGAATGGGCAGAAGACGCCAGACTTGTCCTGCTGTCGCCGATAGGTGAGCCTACGCACATAGACGGCAACACGCTAGACTTATGCTGGGGGTCCAGCAACCTCCATGGGGCATCCACCAGCATAGAAACGTCCCTACACACGACATCAGACCACGAATCCCTGCTTACCCGGGTCCCCTTGGCCCCAACCGATTTACCCAGTCCAACCGCGGGAAAATTCCGGCTCGACACGATGGATGAGAAGCTTTTCCTCGACATGCTGAAGCGAAACCTACAACCTATACGACATATTGCAAGCGACACAAGGGGCCCACAGGCACTAGACCTCCTAGCACAGCGGCTCACGGACTCCCTCGTAGAAGCGCTCACGGCTTCTACAAAGCGCACATTGGGCAGAGGGCCTGGGAGGCCATACTGGAACGAGAGCTGTGCGCGCAAACACCAAGCCTACACGACGAAGAGAGCAACTGTAAAGAGACTTCGCGCCTTGGGGATAGACTGTCGATGGGAGCTAGATGAGGAGGATGCTCTCAGACTGGACTTTCTCCATGAGCTACGCCGCTCGAAGGACACTTACTGGAGAGGGAAGATCGCCTCAGCCTCCACAGGCAAAGACGTATTCGAAATGGTCGGGTGGCATAAGGCCACAGGGTCCTTCCAGATCCCACCCCTCCGAGACGAAAATAACCCAGCCACGCTCGTCTCACAAACGAAAGAGAAGCGCGATCTGTTTGCCCGCGTTCTCCTCAGAAGATCTGCTATCTCCGCAGACATATCAGCAGAGACCCCAGCACCTCAGCTGCAGGCCAAACTCCCTTTCCCACAGGTTACGAAAGATGAGGTACAAACTGCAGTTCTCTCTGCGGGAAACACTACCCCTGGGTCTGATGGAATCACTACGGCCGCTCTCAAGACAGCGTGGCCCGTTATTAAGGACACCGTTTTCTCGCTCTATAGTGGATGCATACGCGAGGGCTGGCATCCCACCTGTTTCAAAGAAGCCATCCTAGTCATCCTGCCTAAGCCGGGCAAGAGAGATAGGGCGCTCCCACGCTCTTATAGACCAATCGCGCTCTTGTCTGTACTTGGAAAAGGCTTGGAGAGGCTTGTCGCAAGAAGGCTTGCCTGGATCACAGTGAAACACCGAGTACTGCACGACCAACAGTTCGGCGCCCTCCCCCTTCGCTCGTGTAGCGACCTCACCGCCGCCGCCATTCACGATATCGAGTGCGTCTGGCAAAGAGGTCTTGTCACCTCTATGCTCACACTCGACGTGAAAGGGGCCTTCGACGCTGTGCTGCCAGGGAGGCTGATCCGACGCCTCCGATGCCAAGGATGGCCGGAGAACCTCGTGCAGTGGGTCTCGAGCTTTGTCCTTGGGAGAAGAGCAAGAATAAGGCTAGACGGGGAGATGGGAGACGTCTTCGACCTCGAGTGTGGGTTACCACAGGGCTCGCCTGTGTCCCCCATCCTCTTCATGCTCCACATCGAACCCCTATTTAAGCTGGGCACTTCCCGTCCAGGAAGGAAGCGGTCCCGATTTGGCTATGCCGACGACATTGCTATCCTGGCGAGCTCAACTTCACTGGAGGACAACTGTGTCCTGCTAGCCAAAGAATGGGAAGAAGCTCAAGCATGGGGAGCGTCAGAGGGAGTCACTTTCGACACCGACAAGTCCGAGCTCATCCACTGCACCAGGAGGCACAAAGACGGAAACCCGCCAATCACAGTCACCTTGTTGGATGGAAGACAACATACAGTCCATGCCGCTAACCAAGGGGCCTCCCTACGATGGCTTGGCGTCCACTTCGACCGAAGGCTCACATTCAAGAACCATGTGAGAGACCTCTGCGCCAAAGCCCGCCGAGTGGTTAATGGACTACGGGGACTAGGAACCACTGTCTGGGGTGCGCCGGCACACCTGCTTTGCCACGCTACGATCTCTTGCGTATTGCCCATCCAGTACTATGCTTCCGAGGCATGGTGGCCCGGCAGGAACCGGATCAAGAATGGACACGTCATCTCGAACGGAGTCAACGATCTACTCCGCCAACTTGACACCACGCAAGCCAAAGCTATTAGAGCTGCACTTCCTGTGTACAAGACGACGCCTGCACCGATCCTGCAGCGCGAAGCTGCCCTGCCCCCAGCAGAGGTGATGCTAGATGCAAAGCTTCACAAAGCCTCCGCAAGGATCCATCGCCTTGACGAGCGACACCCCCTCCGAAAGAGACTCAGAGGAAAGCCAGGACCAGACTCAAGGCTCCGACGAATGGCAAATCTCGTAGATAACAACGCTGAATACATCGACCCGCTTGAACTACCACCTTGGGAGCGCTTAACGGACTGGCAAACGGCCCTCAGCATGGTCGGTCACAAGCCTAGGAAGACCAAGGAAGAACTGGCACTTGAGTTCACAGACAGACTGGGAACGTTTTCAAAGCGGGACATTGTAGTCTATACCGACGGTTCCCAAACGACGGACGGTAGCAGAACCTCCGCCGGAGCAGGCTGGGTAGGGTACCAGGCCACACGGCAGATCTTCCGAGGATCCGAACCGCTCGGTCACCAGACGGAGGTCTCTGACGCAGAAGCGCAAGCCGCTTTTCGGGGCCTACTGGAAGCCATGAGGTCTCCCACGGCGCGGATGGCAGACAATGTTCACATCTGCCTCGACAACCTCGCAGTCGCAGCCGGACTCTATTCCCAGAGCGCTGGAAGCAGCCAGGCCAGGTTTAGGGCCTTTAGTGGGCTCTGCGCCTCTTGGGCACAGAGAGAACGGGCAAGCTGGACGATCTCTGGCAGGGTGTACATTTGGTGGTGCCCCGGGCACACGGGTATACCGGGAAACGAGGAAGCAGACGCTCTAGCCAAGGAGGCCTGCAAACAGATGCCAGAATCACAGCCTCAGCCTACACTCGCGCACTTGAAACGGCAGTCTAAAGCAGTCGCTTTCCAAGCTTTCGCTAGGAGATGGCCGTCAATCTGCCCTCGGCAGTACGCCGACCTTGGGATAGTTCCTCATCCCAAGCCCCCCGAACTTCACCTTCCTCGGCATCTGCTGGGAAGGCTATATGCAGCAAGGTCCCATCACGGAGACTTTGCAGCGTACCACGAGAGATTTGACCACCAAAACGCACTGCTCAACTGCAGTTGCGGACGGCGCAAAAGCCCAGTACACTTTTACTTCTGTAAGCGCGGCCGGAAGGCCACGCCTCGCCATCTCCGCCAACGCATGGCGAAAGCAAGCATAGATGTTCTGCTAGGCTCTACGCAGGGAGCTTCTCTTCTGTGCGAATGGATGGAGGCAACCAATTTCTTTTCCGAAATCTGCCCGACTTTCGAACAGGAACGTTAGGTGAAGACGGTGGCCTGTAACATAGCTTAGATTAGCATAGACCATGTCGGCACTGCGCCCGGCACGTCCATCGATACTCCGGACGTTAAATATCATCATCATCATCATCATCGTTGCTTCTGCATATATGGTGTGGTAGCCGCCGTAGGTCCTGTGGGGCAGGCCCTGGCCTTGTCATGCGTGTTGGGTCGTAACATTCTAGCTGTAGGCAGCCTGCAGTATGCAGTTATAGAGGTAAGTTGCTAAGGTTAGTTAGGCTAAAGGCACCTTATAAAGCCTTTTGTATAGGCTTTACATTATCTGCAGTCTAAAGGAAGCGTCTAACGTTAGCTAAAATGCTCCCTAGTGTAATAATATCCTTTTTAGCTTTGCAGATATAGGTTTTATAGTATATGTATACCTAGCTTAAGATATATAATCTTGTAAATGCTATTATAAAGGGTAAGAACTACAGGCTTAACGTTTAAGCCTGCAGCAGGCTGCTTATAGAGGCTTTATAAAGCACCTTTTAATACTTTATAATTTATTCTTTAACGTCTTATTAGTTGTTAAGGTATTTTCTTATAGGCGCTATTAATGTAGCGTTATATGCAACTTATATATTATTTCTATATTTAAAAGGGTATATGCTAATGCATTCCTTAAGGGCTTTTATTTATTAGTTAACCTCCTTATCTAAGGTATAGCAGTAAAGCTTTAAGTTGTTAGATACTATCTAGCAAATCTAGTCTTAAAGGTTACTATATTATTAAAGGCGCTTTTCTTATGCTTTTATCTCTTTATTATACTCTACTTATTAGGTATAGTATAAGGTAAGGTTAGAGGGTAAGAGATCCTCTATTCTATATGCATGCAGCATATTATTATTAGTAGGCAGTAGTAGAATGCCTGCCTCTAAAGCTGTTAGGGTAACTGTTGCTAAGCGCATTAGTCCTGCTAGGCGTATTGCAACCTGCAGGTAGTTGCTTAAAGAAGGCCTTTTAGGCTCTTTAAGGTATTTCTTAAGCGTCTTATGCATTAGATGTATAGTAATTAATAAGTTAATTGTAGTCTACAGCTTATAAACCTTTACCTTTATCTTTAGCTAATTAAACTAAAGAACTTAATTAGTAGTTAAGTTAAGAGTAGTTTTTATAGTATTTATTATTGTTGGTATAACTTTCGGATCACAGGGGCAGGGTATTAATCGATGAAGCTATTCACAGATATCGTGATGATTGCTTCGGTGATTCGGTGGGTGGTTGCTTGCTTAACTAGGTGAAAGTGGAAGGTGGGCTTGGCGCCTGCCCAGGCGAAGGATATGGGCCTGCCGCCCCACTTAATCGCCCGGGCCACTTATTGCCCGTACCTTCCCTCGGCCGGATTAATCCCATGCCGAGGTCGCCGGTTCGATTCCGACAATTATTACAAAAGGATAGTAGGAAGAGTATTCTTTAAGGCTTAACTTATTATTATTAACCTTAAGGCGTAACATACATGCATAGCAAGTGGCCTATTATAGCAAGTGGCCTACTTCCTCCTTCCTCCTTAAACTTTAACTTTACATTAATATTCCTCTACGTATAATAATAAGTTCTTCTTTAAACGAAAGTTGTATTATCCTTGTAATTAAAGCTATTAAAAAAGACCTAAATCTATCTATATAAAAAGCAGCCTCTATATATAACGTCCTAAGAATAATACTTTAATACTAATGTGCTAGATAATTACTATACTATAAGTGTTGAATGGACTTTGTACGTGCACGCAGGTACTCAAATGTAGGGTGAAACAAAGAATGATATCTGTGACTGTCCTTCCTAACTACAAGATGGGCGTCGTACGAGACAGATATACTGTCTCGTCCGGGCCTGAGTCATTCGGGCCGAGCCAAGAGGTGGTTCCCTTGCGCATGAGCGAATGCTGCGCTATCCGATCTGTGCACTCTTCCCCTGAGTCGTAGGTGTCGTACGATCATGTGATTGTGTTATTCCAACAATAAGACTTATATAAAATTAATAAAGATAACTAAGCTAGAAGAAATAGTAATTCTTAAATAAGTTATTAACCTAATTAATTAAGGATTTCTACTGCAACTTAATAATGTATAAGATATAGCTGATTGCCTCCTTAATAAACGCAACGCAATGCGTATTAGACCTTAATAGGTAGAGAACTTTGTATAATGCTAACTACAACTAAAGATGCGTTTTTAATGTAGAATTAACTATTAGAGGGTGTTAGCTAAGGATCCTGCAATTATGCAGGCTTAGTTTGCCTTTATATAAAACATAATTGTAAAGTATAACGTAGTTCACAAGTGAGTGAGCCACACAAGTGAGTGAGCCACTTTTCTACTACCCGTACAACAATGTATAAGAGAAATCAACCACAACGCCTTAAATTAATTTAAACTATTCTGAATCCTCTTCTTCAGAGGTAGATTCAACTTTTTGACACGTGCGAGCATTATGGCCAGTCTCTCCACATATGCCACATCGTCGTGCGCGCGTTTCTGTCCTCCTCGCACGACTACTACCCTGACCTGTTTCTACCTGTAACTGCTCCGTTACATCAATCTGAGACTTTATATCCTTTGCCTGATTGATTGTAAGTGTTCCACCTTTCTGAAGCTGTTTTTTTTTCGTACGGCGACGGCGGCTCATACGCTCATTTGCCTCTTGATACTCAGTCATTTGTGCCTGCATTAAAACCTGGTTATGGGCTACCACCATAATTCCTTTCTTCAGCTGCTGCATATACCCAATAATTGACGTTGGGGAGCTATTCTGATGTCGTACGATGCGATTCGTAATAAAATCAGAATGTGAATCGAATTCAATTGGGTTGTTTGGCGTCTTTGGGACCCAAGCTGCTGGTAAGCCAGCAGAAGAACCTGGAGGTGATGGCGTATGAAGCTTCACATCTAGCTGTGAAATCACATATTCCGGATCGTACGGGACAAGGCCAGTTGCTCTGAAGCCTGCTTGAATGTTTGATGTTGTCATTGCCTTGTTGTACGCCTTATAAAAGGCTGGGAGGAAGTCTTCCTTTGCAATATGCGTAATGTGCACCCGCATAAGGACCTCGATTTCTTGGCCGTACGCCCGTTTTAAGGGACTAAAGCACCCGACATCAAGCGGCTGGAGCTTGTGCGATGAATGAGGGGGCATACAGAGCGTGATAATGTTCTGCTCCTTGCAGTATAGCTCAAAATCGACAGAATGGTGGCTTTCGTGGCCATCAAGGATGAGGAGGCGGTAAGCACCCTTCGTACGACTCCTTGTATGGAAATCAAAGTGCTGTACCCATTCTAGGCCTTTCTCATTTGTCGTCCAACCATTTTCTGTAAGTGTAATTACCCAGTCGGGTGGGAGGGGGCTGTCGCACGTCCAGGAGTCAAGATGGACCTTGCCTGCAAAGATGATGTACGGCGGGATAGAATAGCCGCACGACCCAATGCCCTGGATTACTGTAACCCATTCCTGATTCCCTTGTTGTACTCCTCTTGGCTTGCCACGTCGTTCAGAGGCTGTAACAACCATTTCAGAGGACATCTTGCCCATCGCAAACCCAGTCTCATCAAAGTTATAGATATCGGTATCGTCTATCCCGTACTTCGCAATTGTGTTTCGTACGAGGGAAAACCACGCGCGATACGCGTCCGGATCTTCGCAGAGGACTCTCTGATAGTCGATTCTTCGATTAAAACGCGTCTGGAGCTCAGGTCGTCGTCGTACGAAGTTTGAGGCCCAGTTTGTTCCGACGCGTCGCGCGCCGCGGTCGCGAAGCAGTCGATCAGCCATTTCTCGAACAGCACTAAGGCGTGGCGAAAATGCTCGCGAATCCAGGTCAACGATGTATCGTACAATGGTCTCCTCTTCGTACGAGGTTAAATTCTGGCAGGGTGGTCGGATATCGCGTCTAGCAGGTTGGCCATGGTATCGTCGTTGGAGGGTTGCACGAGATACTTTGTAGTGAGATGCAGCCTTTCGCACGCTTAATTTTGGGTCGGATCTGAGCGCATTTAGTGCTAGGACCAAATCGCTTTCATTTGAATGTTGTACCATAGTTGTAGGTGGAGAAAAATAAAGGGAAAGGTAGGTTGTGCGAAATTCTAGAAAAGTGGCTCACTCACTTGTGTGGCTCACTCACTTGTGAACTACGTTAAGCCTATAAGACCTAGCACTATTTATTAAGTACTAACCTTAGCTATCTATTAGTAGAAATACTACTATTAGATATCTAACTATAATATAGAGATAATAATCTAAAATATTAAAAGTAGGTAGAAATAGACTAGACTATAGCCTGTTTCTATAGTAAAGCCCTTTATAAGTTGTCTGCTACTCCTATTAATACTAATACTATTAGTATTATCTTATTAGGCCTGCAAAAAGCAGTCTAGAGGTAAGAATAAAGGTAAGGAAGGTAGAGAAGCTAAAGGATAGGCTTCTATATTATCTATAGTAGCATAATTAACGCTAAAAAAGATAAAGGATCTAGCTAGCTAGTTAAAGCTATTTATAGAGCTAGATAATAATGCTAGTACTTAACGCCTCCTTTTTATAAAGGTAAAAAAAAGCTTTAGCAAGCAGTCCTATAAGCTAGCAACTGCCTAGCAAAAGCTGGAGCTCCTGCAGGCCTAAGTTACTAATAATGCAGTAAGGAAAAGAAGGATAGTCTAGATTAACCTAAACACTAAGTTTGCTAATATTAAGGACATCTAGAAGGCTTAAATTAAGGCTGGCAAAAAAGAGGGTATTACAGATAAATCTAGTAAGTCTAATTTACCTAGTGAAGCTGAAAGCTGTATTGTGGTAGCATCTAGATGAAGTTAATAGTTAATTGAACTTGGTGGTTATGATGGGGATAGCCTTGTTTATAGGTGGGCGAAATGGGGGGGTGGGCGAAAAGTGGGTGCCTGACGTTAACGATCTGAGCTATGTGGTTTCTGTCTATCATCGGGAATAGAGGGCTGAAGATTGCTGGCAAGTATTTGTTTGTACTCCATGATATGAGTCGCCTATTATTCATCAGGTCAATGTGGCTTTTTTTCTGTATCTTCAGCTTTTACAGGCCTTGCTTAGCTCTTCCAATCTCTTTCAGTATTGCCTCGTTTCAATAGTATTCGCTTGACCTCGGTCATCAGGGGAAGGGATTCAACGGAGAACTTCTCCAGTGTTTACTAGACTTCTTGCCTGGTTGACTTTTCTTTCATAGAGTTGAAGCATGCAAAAAATGTTGTGTTCCTGATTTCAGTCAACCCTG
This sequence comes from Colletotrichum lini, assembly GCA_034638275.1. Taxonomy (NCBI): domain Eukaryota; kingdom Fungi; phylum Ascomycota; class Sordariomycetes; order Glomerellales; family Glomerellaceae; genus Colletotrichum; species Colletotrichum lini. The sequence continues at coordinate 1,656,936 of JAWQJV010000006.1, forward strand.
TTCTTAACTGCTCTGTTTGACATCACGTCTAGTCAATCGCTTCAACAACTCATCAAGGAAACATCGTCTCACAATTTGTGACGAAAGGATCAGTGAAAGATGGTGTATATTAGTTTTCTACATGTTTGGTCAGACTTTAAGCCCGACACATCTGCCCACTGGGCGTAACGTTCCACGCCTCGCTGCCCACGCCCTTGAGCACGTAAAACAGCGACTCGGGATCCCACTTCTTCTTGATGGACAGCAGCTTGGCGTAGTTGTCGCCGAAGAAGGCGCTCTGCCAGTCCGGCTGCCTGAAGTCGGCCTCGTTCATGTACGAGGCGCTGCCGGGCGTCACGGACTGGATGAGCGGCATGAAATCCTCCGTCATGCGCCTCTGGGCGGCCTCCATGTCGGCCCACGGCGCCGCGTTGTCCCAGTTGGTGATGAGCTGGAGCTGCATGACCGCCTTGCGCCACGCCGGGTGGACCGAGTTGTCGGGCGCGCCGGCCGGCTTGTTGTACTGGCCGACGCTTCCGGCGAGGAGGACGCCGTTGGCGGTGAGGTTCCTGACGACCTTTTGGTACTCGTCGTTGTTGGTCTCGATGACGTCGCGGGGGATCAGGCGCCCGCCGAACTGGTAGCGAGCCACCTCCAGGTTGCCCTGGGGCAGAGGCCCCATGTAGGTCGCGTAGTGGTCGCGGTACGAGAGCTCGCTGTAGGCGATCGGCAAGGTGATGCCGATCTCGGCCAGCGCCTTGACGAAGGGGGCGAGAACCACGTCGCGAACGTGGGCGGCCGTCGAGTTCCAGACGGTCAGGGGACGGAGGACCAGGAACTGGGAGTTGTGGAGGAACACGGCAAAGGCGCCGTGGTCCGTCATGCTGGGCAGCAGCTCGTGGAACTTGGAGACGGCGGCGTTGAACTTGTCGGGCGTCGTCGTCGCGGCAAGCAGCTGGAAGGCCGCCCCGCCGACGGTCTCGGCCTTGTAAGCGCGGACGGTGACGCCGGTCACGACGCCGAAGGTGCCGCCGCCGCCGCCGCTGAGGGCCCAGTACAAGTCGGCGTTCTGAGAGGGCGACGCAACGACGGTCTTGCCGTCCGCGGTGACGACTTGGAAGGCGAGCGTCTGGTCTGCCCCGAGACCGAACTCGGTGGAGAGAGCACTGTGGCCTCCGCCCTGGATGAAGCCGCCAGCCAGGCCGACGGTGGCACACTCGCCAGAGACGACGGCGAGTCCCTTGGCGTGCGCCGCCTCGAGAATCTCGTAGCCGAGGACACCTGCACCGACGTTCACGGCCGGGCCCGAGTAGTACTTGTCGGACCAGGTGGTGAAGTCGACCGTCTTGAGGTGGTTGGTCCAGATGGCCAGAGCACCGGCGCCGGTAGAGCGTCCGAGGAAGCTAAGAAGAAGAAAAAAAAAGGCCAAGAGTCAGAGAACGATTCTGGATCAACAACAGAGGTGAACGGGGGTCGGTGTCGGCCCGCCCTTTCGTAGGGTTTACTCACTCATGGCCCGTGTTGCGGACGACGACGCGGAGGTTGTTGGCCTTGGCGAACTTGAGAGCGTGGCTAACATCTTCCGTGCAGCGGACGTCGACGGCGTAGCTAACGTAGTTGCCGAGGGTGCAGGGGATGGCTCTGTCTGTGAAGGGGTCGCAGGACTGGTTGGCGAAGTAGGTCTGCATCACAGAAGACGAGGAGGGGATGCTAAAAACAGGACCCTGTCAGTCACACCATGGTCCGTCATCGCGTCACATGTGGTGGTAGGAGCAGGAGACGAACTGGGTCAAGGGGTTCGTCCAGGATGACTGCAGCGCCGCGCAGGCGGCCGCATCGTATGTGGGATCGTGGCAGGGCGACCCGATGGGCTTGGTGGCAACGAGACGGCCGCCAACGGTAGCGTTCAGTGCGTCCCAGGAGACGGGCGACGGCCAGCACTTCTCACCAGGCAAGCAGTGGCACTGCTGCTTGGGAGCGGCGGCGGCCGACGTGAGGGTAGCCAAGGCGGTGGCTACGGCCAGATAAGAGATCCTCATGATGATGGCTTTGAGTTGGACAAATGGCCAAGAGAGGTAGAGAGAAGGTAGAGAGGGGTGATAGGTCAAGAGCAAGCCACCAAAAAGAGTGTGACTGGTTCTGCAATTCATATATCCCTCGCATCTAACCATCTAGCTCCACGCTCGCGAAGGGCGAACCTCACCCCTGAACAGCACAAGGGCGATACCTCGGCCTGCGATGTATTCCAGACCACCTAGGGCCCCCCTTTTTTTCTTTGGTTGCCTGTCTGTCGATGGACACCAGACGAGGGGTTTACAACGTCGCATGAACCGACGGGCTGTTATCAATGTTAAGATCGATAGACTGCGGGCTAGATGCCCCAAACTGGCCCCCAAACCGGAACCGACTGGAGGCTGGAGCACGCGGACTTACAGCAACCCATGTCCTACTACATCCACTTATCGAGGGGGCAAGTATCTGAGAGCTTCCTGTTACGGAGCGCAACATCCGGTTGCCACTCGCGTGTTGCATGGATCACAGGGGATAGGGCCGGATACGACATAGTTGTGGAGATCGGATTGAGGCACCGGGTGGCCCCGGCAGGCCCGGCGTCAATCTTCACGTGGGGTCGACCCTTTTTTCGATATCTATTTCGTTCTCCATTCCATCCCACAGCCCACAGATCTAAAGTTGATTAAGATTGATTAAAAGACCCCAAAGACTAAAACGACAACAACGGGAAACCTGAGCCTCAGCCGGGGTCTGGAGTCAGGTTGTCGGCACTTTATGTCCAGTCACGAATCAGCAAACATATCGGAACCCAGGTGCAGATGTCGTCACGAAGCGGATGCGGATGCCGCCGCCACGTGCATGCAGAATTGTTCTCCAACGGTGTCTGTACCGACCTGACACACCTGGTAGGGGACTAATTTCCGGGATCCAGAACTCGTTGCGGTGCTGTGCTGTGCCGCCGGTGATTTTTGCATCTTTACCTGCGCCTTTTCCTGCAGGGGCTCTTGGCTGGATCGGGGATGGTTCCCGTTTGGGGGTTGCCAAGGACCGTGGAACCGCCCAACTGCATACGACGAACGGTTGTCTCGGTTCTGTCTCTGGCCTAGAAGACGTGCTAGTCTCGTCTTAGAGGGTGCGTGTTAAGAGACGCCCCCCCCCCTCTCCGAAGGGGTTGTCTCTCAGCCGTATGATAGAGAGAGAGAGAGCCGACGCGTGTGTCGCCCGCACCGCAGGACCAGAAACATTCAACTGAAGGAACAGCGTCTCATCGCCCGAAGCGAGGGAGAGACGAGGTGGACTAGCGCCGTCCTTGGGATTCTTGGAAGAGGGCGATGGCGAGACGATATCCCGGGGGACCTGGCCGGCTGCCACATGGAGAACCAGGAATGTCGTTCCCATGCAGAAAAGAAAGGATAAGGGCCACACGCCAACTTCATTTATGAAGGGATGATCATCCGGATCACTGGGAACCCGCCGCCCCCCAACACGGAAAACCTCCTTGCAAAAGCAGGAAAGAAAGAAAGAAGAAGAAAAAAGAAGGACAAACAACATGGCATCCTTCCTTCGCCTCGTGTTGGTGTTGGTCCTTGGCGTCCTCGCCGCCGCCGTACAGGCGCAGGACGCATCCTCCAGCAAACCCGGCTACCCGGCCTGTGCCGTACGTTTTTCTCTCCCTTGGCTTGAATGAATTTTATAGTTTTTTCTTTCTTTTTCTTTCTTTTTTTTTTCTTTTCTAGTTTTCTTCTCATTTTTCGCAAGTTGGGTTCCGCCAGAATCTTCCGCGCAACATCTCATCTGGCTCACAAGAGAGACGACATAAAGTGAAGCAAGGGATGAAGCTGACGAGACTGCACAACTACAGACGAAATGTATCGCCAGCGCCTTTGCCGGTGGCTTTTGCGCTCCCACAAACCAGACCTGCATCTGCACGAATGAGCAGTTCCAGCACAACGTCACTCTGTGCGTATCAGTAAGCTGTACGATACCGGAGGCTCTCGGTACGTTTTAAACCCAGCCCCCCCCTTCTCTTCGCCATGGCGATGAGGTTTTGTTTTCCCGTCTGACCAGGAACAACAACCCGCAGCCACCAAGAATGCGAGCCTCACGAACTGCGGTGCCCCCGTGCACAACCGAGCCGAATCCTACGTCGTCCTCTCCAACACCATGGCCATCCTCGCCGCGGTCTGCGTCATGAGCCGGTTCGGCTACAAGATCGTCTTCGCCGGCCTCGACGTCGGCTGGGACGACTGGTTCGTCATGGCGACGCTGGTCGCGGCCATGCCCAGCGCCGTCATCACCGTCCACGGCACGACGGCCAACGGCCTGGGCAGGGACATCTGGACGCTGGAGCCCCGGCAGATCACCAACGTGCTCTTCTACTTCTACATCATGGCCTGGCTGTACTTCCTGCAGGTGACGCTCGTGAAGCTGGCCATCATCTTCTTCTACATGCGCATCTTCCCCGCCAGGGAGGTGCAGCGCGTGCTGTGGGCGACGACCATCTTCATCATTGTGTGGGGCTTCGCCTTCGTCATGGCGGCCGTCTTCCAGTGCAAGCCCATCCACTACTTCTGGACCAAGTGGGATGGGCTGCACCAGGGCAGCTGCGCCAGCGCGAATGCCGTCAGCTGGTCCAACGCCGCCATCAGCATCGCCCTGGACCTCTGGATGCTTGCGATTCCCTTGTGGCAGCTGAGGGCCTTGAAGCTGCACTGGAAGAAGAAGGTGGGCGTGGCGTTGATGTTCATCGTCGGCACGTTGTAAGTTTTTTTTTCTTCCTTTTTTTTTTTTTGGTTTTTGCCTTTGTCCATGGGTTCGATGTCAGCTAACGTTTTTCCCAAGTGTGACCGTCGTGAGCATCATCCGCCTCCAGTCTCTTGTCGACTTTGCCAAGGGATCCAACGCCACCATGGACTTCATGGACGTCAGCATATGGAGTACGGTTGAGATTTGCGTCGGCATCATATGCGCGTGTCTGCCCTCTATCCGTATGATCCTGGTCAAGCTCTTCCCGGGCATGTCTGGCTCGACCCTCCGGAGCAAGGGGAGGCAGTACTACCAGCAGTACGGCAGCGACGTCAGGTCGAAAGGAGCGCGGAGCCAACCGCGCACTGTCGGGGTAGTCACCGTGGACAGGAGCAACTCTGTGCATGACGTGGAGGACCGCCATATCAAGTTCCAGAAAACATTCACCATCTCTTACAGCGACAGCGACGAGACGGATCTTGTGCCGATGAAAGACATTCAGAAGCCGGCGAAGGCTCATCAGTAGCTTGAGAGGAGGTGTTTAGACCGGGGGGGATTTGGGCTTGAAACGTCATAGAGAAATTAGATACATTTAATCAATGAGTAACGACTCGCTTGGGACTGTATCATCTTTTAAAAGCCCTTAGTTGTGAAAGGCTACCTACAGGCGTGCTTTCTGTATGCCTCGAATATCGTATTCAGGGTTAGTTAGTTTTTCAACTCTTTCTTTACCCTGCATAAAAGAAACAAGATCATCCACAAGGTAACGAACGAGAGCAAGAAAAAGATTCCGAAACCGAGAATCGAACTCGGGGCTATGCCTTTCCGGTTTACAGATTGAAGTCTGCAAATTGAGAGGGCATCATGTTGGCCACTACACCATATCGGATAATGTTGAAGATTGTTCCGAAACCGAGAATCGAACTCGGGGCTATGCCTTTCCATTTCGCAGCTCAAGTCTGCGAGTTGAGAGGGCATCATGTTGGCCACTACACCATATCGGATGTGGATATCCCGGATGGGTCTTGAGGGACATATAAAGCTAACCCCACCCAACTCCGCAAGGCATCTTTCAAGTTGTGAACGGTGATTTTTTGCCTTGTAGCCTTACTTACGTGTGGCGCATAGTACTAAGCTACCCAAACTCTAGTATACTGACTGCTTATCGACTGGAGGATCTTATGGGAATTCAGGGCGAACGGAGCTTTCCCCACCCCATATTCTCGTCCATGAAGGCAAATATAACAGTTGGAAGTAAATCTGATAACATCAGCCAACAACATTATCAATTCAGCAGTCGCATTGACTTGCTAATGTGCACTTTATCCAACCTGAGCATTGGTCTGGGAACCGTTTTGCTTAGGGCCAGCATTTCTTCCACAATGGAGCGGCAACCAGACGGAACAACAGAAGTTAAAGTTTCGTCGCATTGCAATTGAAAATTAGTGTTTTCAGTTGCCTGTAATTATTTAAAGTCAGACAGCTTTGATGTGGTGGCTCTACTCTGGATGAAAAATGTACAGATACACATCGGCTCCTCGGAAGCCCAGTGGACTCGTTCTAATCGTAGTAGTCGGTTTGAGAAATATCAGTGATGTTAACCACAATGACCTTCGAAGGGAACTGAACGGGTTGATTTCATACTATGACGTGTCCTTGAAAGAAAACTTGCAGGTAAGTAATAGCAAGTCGTTGCCAATTACTGTCAGGCAGCGGTCAAGCCAATCATGCATATATCACACCACATACAACGCAACATCAACTTCTTGTTTTTAATCAAGGGCCAAAACAGTTTGGTGGGGTATAATGAGATGGTTTAAATTGGGTTGAGGCAATAGCAACTCGTGTTCAGCAGTTTGGTTAACCGAGTTCTGATTACTTGATGATGATGACCTCTTCGTTGTGACCTAGCCTTTCACCGTCCTCAAGAAGAGTTCCAGTAAGTGGTATCGACCCAAGAGGTCCACCCGGGCAGAATGGAGTCAATGGACACAGCACTCGACAGCTTCTTGGCCCAGCTGATACGGGTGCCGCTCGCGCCCGTCCCAGTGTTGCCGTACTCGGCGTAGTACACGTTGCCGGTCGGGTTCGTGCCCCATGCGGACCAGCCGACCGGCTTCACGACGTTGCTGAGGTCCGAGTTCTGCACGACGGTGCGCGCGTACTCCCTCCACGGGCGGCCGAGGACGGTGGACTCCTTGGCGACGCCGGCGCCCGACTTGGCGGCGATCTTGGACTTGTTGATGACGTACCAGTAGGCGTCGGCGGTGTCCCGGCCGCTGGCGGTGATGTACCCGGCGCCGTTGATGGCGATGGTGCACTTCTCGAACCAGGCGTTGCCGTCGTTGCCGAAGATGAAGTCGACGGCGCCCTCGATGTAGCTGTTCTTGTAGACCTGGTGGGGCTTGTTCGTGTAGACCGTGTCCTGGTACCCGACGAAGCTGCAGCCGTAGTACGCCTGGTACTCGCCGTTGGCAGAGACCGCCAGGGCCTGCGAGCCCTTGCCGAAGCCGTTGACGAGGTTGACGTTGTAGAGGCTGAAGTAGTTGGTGGCCACGCGCAGGGTCGCGGAGAGGTCGTTGCTCCCGGCGGCAGCGGCGGACAGCGTGTTCGTCAGCGTCACCTGGTTCTTGGTGTAGTCCTGGTCGTTGGTGGTGTAGGCGTAAATGACGAGCTTGCCCTTCAGGCTGGGGATCGAAACCTGGCCGGAGTACGTCCCCGGCTGGATGAAGATGGTCGAGGTCGCAGTGGAGCTGGTTGAGATCGAGTTGATGGCGGCTTGAAGCTAGGTAGTAGCCATGTGATTAGTATGAAGAGTTCATGGTACAAGCACCACCAGAAGTGGCCTTTGGAGGGGCGTTTATCGGAATTTTCCATGAGAATATGACTTACAGAAGTGAATTGACCGCCAGACTTAGCGACAACAATTGAGCCAGAGGGCGGCGAGGTCCTCGAGGCAGCCCAGACGCTGCCCGCCAAAACGGTGAGGGACGAGAGAACACTGAAGAACTTCATGATGCTGTTGGCCTGGAAAGAAATGGTGGTTGATATTTCTCAACAGACGGTTTCCCTACGATCGATCGAGGTCCAAGTGACGGTTAAATATAAAAAATGAAGACACAACACCTTTGACTGCTACGTAAAATGGATGCGACGAGGCCCTCCATGTCAAGATGGCAAAAAGCTTGGCTGCAGCGGATAATTCCCGCCAGTAGGCACGCACCACGCCCATTTCGTCCGGTCGAGTGGCATCCTCATTAATCGTCGCTACAAGTCACCCCGACGCTAGCTTTTTGATGACTTTGGAATAATCCCGTCCACACAGCTGGAAGAAGGGCCGAATACCACACGAGTAAGTCGGACTGCAAGGCCGCGGTGACGGGGTGATGCGGTGCTGGAATAAGAAACCATATTCAGGTGAGCCAAGCCGGACAACGAGGTCGGCGGCGACTCGCCTTCCTCTTCAAGAAGAATAGTGGAATTGTCAAGTCAAGTAGCGTATGCAAGCTGAAGCCCACATTTCACCACTGATTAGGGTAGGATGTTGTTGTTATTGTTGTTGTAAGAGAATCGTACACTTGGGCTTTTTGCCCTTCTTCCCTTCTTGTTGGTGGACACTTGACGAGTAGTAGTTATCGCAACGGTTTCCTCTCGTCTAAGCAAGACTAGGCCGAGTATACGTAGGCAATAGGGGAATGCGTGACACCATTGACACGGAGCTTGCGAGTAGAGACCTTCTGGAAAAGTGCATGAAAGGCATACAACATTGTTGCAAAAGAAACACGGGATACTTTGTGCTATGTAAGGCTCCGTAAAGTGGGTTCTTCATAAATTGCCAGGCATGATTACATGAGTGAACTCATCCCTTACGAGATATCTGCCTCAAACTACCACGAGAAAACCCGGTCTCTTACGCCGTGGAATCCGTCCGCTTACTCTCGAGACCAGTCTAAGAGCAAACAGCGGCCTTGGGGCCCGCGTTGGCTTTGACATAGGCAGGCACGTCGGCAGTTGGGGTGAGAGTGTAAGAATAGTAGCTCTTGGGGTTGAAGGAGGTGCCAGAGTTGGCCGCAATAGTTCCGGTGCAACTCTTGTACGTGTTCCCAGACGCGTTCAGCACGGCCCCGGCGTCCTTGGTCAGTGGGTTCTTGGTGTTCTCGAAGAAGACGTTCTCCACCCGTGCGTTGGTGCTGCCACGGGCATAGTGGCCGTAGGAGGTGATGCCGTAGAGGTAGTTGTTGTACAAGTGGACCTGGGCGAGGTTGTCGGCGGAAGGGTTTCGCTGTTTGGTCTTGTCGAACCAGTTGTGGTTGATGGTGCCGCGGGCCGAGACGTTCTCCGTCCAGCCGATGCCGAAGTTCTTGTCGTGGTTGCGGAAGATGTTGTTCGAGACGGTGAAAAAGGTGGTGTCCTTTCGCAGGTCGAGCAGCCCGTCTCCGCCATTCTCAAAAAGACAATGGTCGATCCAGATGTTGCTGACGGTGTCGGCTTGGATACCGTCGCGGTCGTTCTCGACGCCGTCGTTCAAGTTCGTGTGGCCGATCTTCAGGTTTCGAATGATGACATTTTTAACCCCGTTCAACCCCAATCCGCCTTGGAACCCGAATTAGATTTCAAAAAAATACTTTAGGAGGGTGCAACACTAAAAACTTACCCTGGTAGAGTTCGCCAGATGTGCCGAGACCGATGACGGTCTTGTCACTCGCAACCTTGATCTCCTTGCCGAGAGGCGTGATGGTGATCCGGCCACTAACTTTGATCACATACTTTCCGGATGCGCTGGCGTACTTCTCAAGATCCGCCTGGGTTTTGACGGTAACTTCTGTGCCGCCGGTGCCGCCGGTTGTTCCGCCGTTGAGCGAAGCGAACCCCGGAGCGGAAGCCAGGCAACCCGTGGCCTGCCTCTCTACAACCCCGCCATGAACCGCTGCGGCCCCTTGAAGGAGAACGAGAAGAGAGGAAGAGAATCTCATGTTGAGTTTTGGCGAAGTGATGTGCGTGCTGTGTCAACCCTTTTTTTTCCGGCTTATGCTGAAGAGTTACGTCGCCATGGATTGTGCAGTGGGACAGTGGGTTTATAGGACTTTCACAGCTCAATTGTCGGTCTCCGGGATAGGTTCATGCTTTCTCTTCTCGACAATCCATGGTCATCTCACATGGCACTGACGACGGAAGATTTTCACGGGTCATCTTTGGGCTGAACGCACCCCGGACTTGGCCGATCTTCGATCCACGCCAAGAAAAAAAATGGCAGGTCGGCGATGTCAACAGAAAAGTCGTGGCAGCCCGCGAGCACTTTTTTAACAGCACCAATACCAGCTGTCGAAAAGCGTTCCAAGTAGATCGATGGGCGCCGAGAGTGTTGCCAAGCACATCCCGTGATTCAAGGACGGGGGTCTTGATGTGACGTTGTGTCCGGACGACGATCAGGACAGCCAAAAACCCACCAGTTGAATGGATTTGTTTTCCCCGCATCACCATCACGACATTGACACTCCAGCGCACTAAGTCCGCCAATAACCAAACGGGTGCTTCTGGACCCCGAAGTTGATGCCGTTTTGGGGATGCTGATCGCCGCTCTGATTCAATCCGGGGGCATGGAATCGTTCAGAGGTTGCTTTTTCAATCTCTGGGCACCCGACTTCCAAGTGGGCGAGATTTGGCGAGCGGGAAGGCAAAGGAAATGTTTTAAAATAATAAAACTAAGATTCTGCTAACTTCCTCAAGTTTCTCAGCACTAAAGTCGCTACCACCAGTGTTTAGGTTGATTGTAAAGGTTCTTGTTGCTCCCATAGTCTATGTGTCTATATGCTCTTCATGCTGTTCATGTCTTCTATGATATTCATTAAGGCTCGTTCGACTCATTTGGTTTCCATCGTTATGCCTGTCGTTACGCTTTTACCGCCATCTCTGCCTTGCGGGCGAACCGTATACCCAAAACACAAGCGAATCCCGCCATTGCCATAGCACCGGCATAATACGCAGCCGGTCTGAAACTCTCGAGACCGTCGGTGTCTCCCGAGAGAGAGTAGAGTCCGGAAGCAATCGGCGTACCCTGGTTCAAGTTAGGGAAGACGGTTGATCGGCGGAGGGTCATCGAAACTTACAAAAAAGAAGCCGCAAAACCATGTCGTCCAGACCACCGGGATGATGCTGAGCGTGTTCTCGCCGCCGAATGTGGCGCTGATCGCAATGGGCGTCAGACTGAAGAATGCACCGCAGCCGATGCCGTTGAAGATGAGGTAGACGGCAAAAATCCCGATGGAGGTCGAGAGCGGCCAGACAATGAGAGAGCTGAGACTCATGAAGAGTATGCAGATGGCCAGGCTCTCGACGGGACCCAGTAGTGTGTCCGCGACCCAGCCCGCCAAGATGCGCCCCAAGGTGGAAGCCAGGTTCCAGGCTGCCAAGATGATGATTCCGGTCTCCTTGGAGTAACCCATTGATCTCGAGAAAATTGGGACAAAGTAGGGCGGGATGAAGAGTGGGAAACAGGCCAAGACGGTGCCTCCCACTAGCAAAAGGAAGCGAGGCTGCTTGAAGCGGTACCTAGGAAGTCTTGTTAGTCTAATAGTTCCATCACGAGTGTTTTACAGAACTCACCACTGGAGTTGACGGGAAGACTTGTTCCCAGAAACGGTGCTTCTAGGGAGGAAAAACGACGCAGGGATGGACACCCCCCAGAGGATGAACCCAAGGATACGGAACGTCCAGGCGACATCAAGATCCTTGACGAGGAAATTGGTCACGACGCTCATGACCGCAGAGCCCAGGCTGCCACCGCCGAAGACGAACCCCATCGCCAAGGCTTTGTGTCTCTTGAACAAGCTCATCGGAGCAGTGGAGACCGACTGTGATCCATGCAAAGGTCAGTCGGGGGCGATTGACTGTAAGCAGCGTCTGAGCAAAGCCAGACGGAAACGGGTACTCACAAAAACAGACAACCCACCGCCGAGGCCGAAAACGAGCCCATGCAGGAAGAACAGCGCGACAACGTGATGGGTCGTGAAACTGGCGAGCACCTCTCCAAGACCCATGAAGACACCGCCAACCAACGCGGCGAGTCGGTATCCTATGCGGCAAACGATCTTGTCCGATACGATGCTGAAGCAGATCATGAAAGAGGTCGCCAGGGAGCCGACGAACGTCAGGGTCGTCAGACTCGAACCGGTCGTCTCGACGAGCCTGACTTGCATGATGCCCCAAGAGTAGATGACTCCGAGGTAGACGAACATGGTCAAGGAGGAGGCCGCAACCGTGATCCACGCTTTTCGGTCATCGTACGTCTGTTCGTCTGGCTTCGCTGCCGGGCCGGTCGACGGGCCGTCGCTTGAATGGTCTGTTTCGTGTCCATCTTGCCTCAACTCGGGCGGCGCGCCGTGGTAGACGGGGCTTGGGGTTCCTTTTTCGGGATCCATGATAACAACACAACAAATTAGTCTTCTTAGATATTATTGTAAAACTCTGTTTCATGATGGAAAGTCATGTTCGAATTTTCGTCGGGGGTAGTTTATGTGATTCTCAAAGGGGGGTTGGACATCGTGTGTTTGTATTAGTCGGCTTTCGGATCTCGGGTTTGGTTCAGAACCGATATCAGATTTTCATCTTCGCAGAGCTTTTCTGACGCACGCCACGTCATTTGCGACAATCAATTCTATCATGCTTCTAGTGGGTCTTTCGTGGAATCTCTGATACTTTCGATCGACCCCCGCCCGGCTTGGATCCCGTTTGTGCTCCGTGTCCCGGGGAAGAAAGCAGCCGGTGTCGAGCCCGATCTCTCGGCTTTGAACACTAGCGCCGAGAAATAGGTATATTAACTCGACTCAGACTCCAACTTTTTGGAGAAGAATCTCCCCTTGGCTGCATTTATCTTATAAAGTTCCAACTTGTGCTACTCAAAGATCACTGATTGTCCATCACAACAATGGCTCCCGCAAGAGACGACGAGCTCTTCACGCCGGCCACGGCCTGCCAGAATCCCCCCACAAGCGTCAAGTCCAACGGCGCGGAGGGTCGTTTGATGCACCGCTCCTTGGTCCAGCATCCCTCAATGGTTGAGTCCGCCAGCGGGGTCTATTTAAACCTGGCCAACGGTCAGAAAGTCATTGACGCCTGCGGCGGTGCCGCCGTTGCCATCATCGGCCACGGCAACGAGGAAGTCATCCAAGCCATCACCGACCAGGCCCGGAAAGTGAGCTACGTCCACACACAAGCATACACCACCGAGCCGGCCGAGGAGCTCGCCAATGCCATCCTTGACGGCAACCCTCACGGACTCGAGAAGGCCTTCTTCGTCTGCAGCGGAAGCGAGGCCGTCGAGTCGGCGTTGAAGCTGGCCCGCCAGTACCATTACGAAAAGGGCCAGCCGCAGAGGCTGCACCTCATCGGCAGAAGACAGGCATACCACGGCAACACCATGGCGACGATGTCCATCTCCACCGTCGCGGCGCGGAAGGTCCCTTACCACGGCTTCGGCTACCCCCACGTCTCGTTCGTCTCGCCGGCGTACGCGTACCAGTACCAACGCAAGGACGAGACCGAGGATGAGTTCACAGCCCGGCTCTTGGCAGAAATCGAGGCGGAATTCCAGCGGGTTGGGCCGGGTAACGTCATCGCTTTTGTGGCCGAGACCATGGTCGGAGCCACCGCGGGATGCGTGGCGCCTCCCGTCGGCTACCTCGCGGGTGTCCGACAGATCTGCGACAAGCATGGCGCCCTTCTCATCCTCGACGAGGTCATGTGCGGCACCGGACGCACCGGGACGTTCTTCGCCTTCGAGCAAGAGGGGGTTGTCCCTGATATCGTCACCGTCGCCAAGGGATTGGGGGGAGGCTACGGTCCCATCGCCGGTGTTTTGATGCATGAAAAGGTGGTCGCCGCCCTGAGGCAGGGCTCCAACGCCTTCAACCACGGACACACATACCAGGCGCACCCCATTGCCTGCGCCGCGGCTTTGGCCGTCCAGAAGATCCTAAGGCGAGATGGCCTGGTGGCTCGCTGCGCTCAACTGGGCAAGAAACTGGAGGCTCTGCTGCGTGCCGAGTTGATCAACTGCCGGTCAGTTGGTGATATCAGGGGCCGGGGATTATTCTGGGGGGTGGAGTTCGTCAAGGACCGAGACACCAAAGAGACTTTCGATCCCAAGACGCGGTTCGGGATCCGTGTTCAAGAGCGGGCCTTCGAGAAGGGCGTGGCGCTGTATCCTGGTGCTGGCACAGTTGACGGCTCGAGGGGGGACCACGTCTTGCTCGCGCCTCCGTACACGACCACAGAAGAGCAGCTACAAGTCATTTGTCGAGTCTTCAGGGAAGCAGTTGAAGAAATTGAGGCGGAAACACTGTAAGAAAAAAGGGTGGCAAACAGCACCCGATTGATCCATAATAACAGCGGTTTGTGATCCTTGGAACTTGGTGCCATTCTCCTCCCAATCAATCATATTCAAGTCATCGTGAATATGTTTGAAGTATCAACGTCTTCCATCAACGACCACCAATTCGGCCAGAGGCCTTGATCGTCCATGGCGCCAGTTGCGTCGACCAGTCCCTGGGCGTTGAAGCCAACGTTCTGTTGTTGCTTCTCGCTCAACGAGTCTCCCTCGGCGGTCCCGATCGAGTTCCTCTCGGCGTTGTTGATTTCCACCAAGTGCTGCGCCGACCTGTCCACAACCCGGAACTCGTGAATGGACTGATGCAGCACGCTGAAGTCGACACGGGACCGTCCACGATACCTCTGAATGTCCGAAGTTGCTCTTTGGTACATCAGAGACCCATTCTGGATTGTTTTCAGCTGATTCTTATTTAGCAGAGCACGGGATCACATGGGCGGGGGGGATGTCGAGGTTTCTCAGTCACAAACTCACCCAGCCATCGCCGAGGTCCCAGACCTCGCGGAACTTCTTGAGGTATTCGATGCTCGAATTCATCAGCTCTTCGGCTCTTGGGCCATAGCCGCATGTGATGCGCGGGAACCTGAAGCCATAGAGATTGATGTAGCAGGACGAGAAGGCACAAAATCCGGCAAATGGCGTCATGACTGCCACGCCGCACTCCGACGCGTCTCGGAGGATGCTCGCGAGATGCGCGGCTGCTTCGAACAGTTCCTTCGCACTCTGCTCCCACCACCCCGGAGGAGCTTCCGCTTCGAGAATCGGCGGGTCGATCGGTCCCTGGGGGGTCATGTCCATGGTCGGTAGAAAGGGGAAGTATTCCCTCTGAAGCATCACGATGCTGCAAGAGAATCAGTCGTCGTTCTTTAGCGGTGGCCGATGATGGGTAGGTCTCGGCTTTGTATGGACTCACCTCTGATAGTACAGCAGGTTGAGATAGACAAAGGATTCGCCGTAGCCCAACGTCGCATGCGCAGCAACGCTGTTGTCGGGATAATGCAGCCGGGGGTGTTGTTTCAACCTCCATTCCTCGAGCCTGCGACGCCAACACGCCACGGGCGATGTTGGGGCCCAGGGGCAATTCTCGGGCAAGCACATGCCCGGCGCCTTGCGGCCGTCGTTGAAAACAAAGGCCATGATGTCGGAGTAGATGTCGAAGCCGTCCGCCATGATGCCAAAGCCTTGGTCCAGGTCGAGGTAAACAGAGCTGTTTGCTGGGTCTGGGGCGGCGCCTTCGCCCGGATGCTCCGGCTGGCCCGAAGACCCTGCCCCGAGAGCAAACTCCGTGGAAGTAGGCGGTCGTGGAACGTTGAGCTTGCGCATCTCTGGTTTCGGCAGCACGCGCGGGTTGTATGTACCCGAACTCACCATACAGTCCATGATGAAGCACGCCCAGAAGGTCCTGGTCTCGATGGCTGGCGTGAGGCTGTTCGGCTCGCTGCGGCGGGGGATCTCGAGTGGGAAAGGCGCAACCCGGGAACTGTGAAGCAGCTGCATCATACGGATGGCGATGCCTGCGTGTGGTGTTAAAAGAATGGTCAAGTCTTGCGGCTCAGGGATCATCTCACCGCAGTGCATCCAGGCTTTGTGAAAGTCGCGAGTACCCCATTCGTAGAGCGTGAGTATAAGCAGTGCCTGGATGACCTTTACGTCCGGCGGCTGCAGTATGCATGCAGCCAAGACGTCACACGCATAAGACGCGTAGCGCTCGCTCGGGAACAAAATCTGCGTCCTCAGACGATCCGAGTCCGGCTTCTGGGTTTTTGTCATGGCAAGAACAGTTGCCAGCAACGCTTTGCTCTCTCTCGGGCAGGTCGATCCGAAGGACTCCATGAACGAGGAAGGGTGGATGACGCGAAGTTCGGGGAACTTCCGCCAGAAGGCTTCCAGGGCGATGAACACCACGTCTTTGGGGATCTGTTCAAGATGCCCCTCCATCTCCTCTCTGCCATCTCGATGCTCTAAGCCAGACGAAGGAGTCGCCGGGCCTCGCGACTGGGGCGCCGAGACGAGGAGCCGCTGGGAGTCGACATCATGACTGAAGGAAGTCGACGGCGCCTCCTCCGTCGCCCTCCGTGCCCGTCTAGCCGCTCTCCGGGTAGGCGGGACTTGCGGCCTCGTCAGGGTGCAGTCCAATTTCCCGGACTTTTCACATTTGGTGCACGGCGGAGTTCCGCTGTTGACGCATCTGATCTTGGACCGCCTGCGGAGTCGGGGGGTAGAACCAGGGGGTAAGCGGCTGTGTCACATCGGACCCGACGATCGCCGCAGCGGGTGCCGAGATGGAGAACTACAGAGATGGACGGCTTACCGGCAAGATTCGCACGAGAGACTTGACCGCATTGTGTTTCCGAAGTGTGTCTGTCTGCTTTGGGTTACGTGGTCTGAGAACCGAGGAGACGGAAATGAAGTTTTCGGCTTACGGTTTTACTTTCCATGGCTCGCCGGAACAGGGTTGATGTTGTGGATCTTTCTGCTCAGTGGATACTTTCTCGAATATCGAATGCCGCTTCTAGTGTCCGATTCCCTCCGATCCATAATCACCGCCACTCGGGTTGAGCCGAGTTGAGTTCCTTTTGACCTCCAGCTGTAAGTAAGGGTGCAA
Organism: Colletotrichum lini; assembly: GCA_034638275.1. Taxonomy (NCBI): domain Eukaryota; kingdom Fungi; phylum Ascomycota; class Sordariomycetes; order Glomerellales; family Glomerellaceae; genus Colletotrichum; species Colletotrichum lini. The sequence continues at coordinate 1,673,663 of JAWQJV010000006.1, forward strand.
TTCTTTCGCTCCTCGTCCACAAACCTACGATTTCCCTAGTTTTATTGGTATAGTGGGAAAGGCATTGGCGGCTAGACGCCGAGCAGCCAACCTCTCGCCCTTTAAAGTTGGAGACATGGATGTTCCTTGTTTGGAACACCAGCCTCAATAATAACCTCAGTCAATCGCAGTGACGAATCTGAATAGACGACAACGACAACCACACAACTTACTCATTACTCATATTCCCGAAAGAATTTTTGTTTGTCATTGCTAATTACTCTGTCGTACCAACTAGCTGCCACACGGTAGCTGATCATTTGGTTGGGCTTTGTGATCTAAGCGGATCGTTCCGGAACCCGTGATGCTCATATTGAACTGCCTGAAAATGCGGAAAACTGTGCCAGGAGTGGGAGCGAACGAACTCGAACGTCCCTATCGCATAATGACCTAGCCCATTCCGAGTCCTGGGTGCCTCTGCCACAAAGACTACGGTGCTCAGTCATAGACTACAAGCAGTATGATATTCAGCCGTCGGAGATTTCCATCACGAGAGTTGTTTTTGCTTGGTGTGTTGACCGAATTAAACATAGGGCTGTATTCAGGCTAACAACGCAATAGGAATAGCACAAACGCGTGTGGCATCGCAAGAATCTGGGGCTGAAACCCTTGAGTTGGCTGCGTGAACGAACTTGTTTAATAGTTAGTACAAAAACGCCTCGGTGGCGTTGAAAGCCTAGTGGTCTAGATCTAGGATGGGATTACAGCAAACACATGCCTCGATTCTCAGCCACCACAAGTGCTGTAGAAAATAAAGAAAATGGCAGGAGGTTTTTTGAAGTTCTGACTTTTCAATGTCAGCTGCTTCGTTCATAGATCGCTGGGAAAAGCTATAAAGAGTCGCTCGTCATTGCGAGGTGAATAACATCAAACAACTCTCCAAGCTTCACATCGCCAATCATTGCCAAGCACCATCATCAACCATTCTAAAAATGAAGTCTTTTCTCATCTTGACTCTCGTGGCGCTCTCCATGAGCACCCCGGCCCCTCTCCACAGAGATCAAGATGTGGCGGTCTCTTCGGCAGTCTCGACTTCCTCTGATCCGAGCCAGGATACTGGGGACAACCAAGACTCGAAGAGAAACGGTACGTTCACGCTTTAGTTCCAAGAGCTCGCGTCAATCAGCTAACATCATATAGTCGCGCGTCAGGCAGGCTACTGGTCCTGCAGTGTGCCCTCCGGCTCAGTTTACACCTCAGCACGAAACGTACTTAACTCTTGTGGTGCCGGCTCCCAGAAGCAATACTTTGTGGTCCCTCCAAGTGACAACCTTTTGGCTTGTTCAACAGCACCAGGTATGTCACCCATTATAACCCCGCCTTCGGCCTTAACGCACTCCGCCAGTTCTGCGGTCTTTGCAGGTGAAGGATAAATAATGATAACCCTCTGCACAGGATTTACCTACAGCTTGGTCCGCGAATCCCTAAGCCCGTGTGACGTAGGCAAGCCGTCGAAGCAATACAAGCTCCGAAAGCCAGTCGCAGGCCTCCTTGCGTGTACGGTCCCGGGCACGTTCACGTACAAGGTCGTAAGGAGCATTTACAACACATGCGAAGTCAACACGTATGCAAATGTGTACACGCTCATCAAGCCGGTTGACAAAATGGAAGCCTGCACCATCCCGGACGGCTTTGCGTACACCAAAGTGAGGACTGTATTTGCCTCCTGCAGCGCCAATGGAAACGCCGAGATATACACGATACGCACGCCTTCTCAGGGGCTGGGGGCGTGCAACGTGCCGGAAGGGTGGGGCGTTTCTACGACGAGGTCGGTCTATGATACGTGCCGTGTATACCAACACGCGCCGCAGTATGTTCTGACGAAGAAGAAATGATTGATGTTGGGTGCTTTGAGAGATGTGGTGGAGTTTGCCTTGCCGGCAGTGGCTCGATCACTGGATAAGATAACAGGGCGTAATTTTGACCTCGGTAACATGGTTCACAATACTGGAAAGATCACAGTTAGTTGAGATTTTGGTTTTAATTTATGCAACGGTTCTGCTTGAATGCCCCCCCCCCCCCCCCCCATCAATGCCACACCCTGTTAACGCACTTATTCCGGAGACTTTTTCATCCACAACGAGATATGGAGCCTTTCTTTATTATTAGGTATCACTTCGAATATGTCTTCTATATGACGAATCTGGCTATCACTCCACAAGGATATCTCGCAAATGATTGCCTTGTCAACGACCTATTGCGGGACATGTAGAGGAACGGCTTCAACGTATTCTTTGGAGACAACTGTGCGTATGGAAGAATCATGAATATGGAGTATTTGCTGTGCAAGAACTATGGTCGGGAAGATTTCGAATTCAAAACAATTGCCAACAAGCCACATACCCCCCCACATCAACAATAACAACAACAACCAGCGTTCCGTCAACATTTCACAAGGCCCGAGAACAATTTCTCACACACCCAAGCATTGCTCAGCAGGCAGTGGTGAAGCCGGTAGCCTTGCAGTAAGTGCCGTCGGGCCCGGAGCCGATCTTGGGGGGCTCGGCGCCGTTGCTGTTGCCCGTGTAGCGGTCGCAGATCTTGTTGCTGTCCTGGCAGCTGTTGGTCACCCAGCAGGTGTCGCCGTAGTTGGTGTTGATGCCGCAGAAGACGCCGCCGTCCGTGGCGACCATGTTGTTGATGATGACGTTGCGGGCCTTGCCGTTGCCGCTGCAGTTGCCGCAGCTCCGGACGACCTTGCCGTAGTCGTTGGCGTAGAAGTTGTTGATGTTGACGGTCCCGAATCCGTTGAACTGGATGATCTTGTCGGAAGCCTTGAAGGCGCCGCCGCCGTTGACGTACGAGTTTCCGCTGGGCTGCTTCAGGGTGCTGGGAAGGGGGTTAGCGGACGACGACGACGACGTTGATATATCACGGGCATGCAAGGGATATCTTACAGGGCATCCTCGCAAACATCTTCCCACCAGACGTTGTTACTTCATACATGGGTTAGTGAGGGGTCTCATAGAGCGGTCACGATATCAGCTTACAGAGTGCTGCGGGTTGTTAGCTAATGATGTTCATATGTCAAGGTGTCATCCAACTTACCACTGGCCCTTGCAATGGACGCCTTCGGCCTGGTCAGGTCCAATGATGACGTTTGAGAGAGTAGCACCCTCCTCAAGAACGAACATGGCATCCGCCTCGCCGGTCTCGTCCTGCTCGGCGCAAACCCTGGCTACAGGGGGATGTCAGCACTCTTGGCGACCGATATCTTGTCGGGGAAAAGAGGGTTTGAACATACGGCTTCGGTCGAATTTCTTCAAGCCTCCATCGTACGACTGCCCAGCAGAGACCGTGATGGGCTTGCTGGTGTAGGTGGCCCCGGAAGACTTGGGGAGGGTGGTGGTGACACCAGCCGGAGGAGTGACAACGCCACCGCCGCCCTGTGTGCTGGTGGGCTTGCTTGTGGTGGTAGTCTTAAGAGTCGTGCTCGGGGAGCTACCACCGCCTGCTGCACCGCTGTAGTGGCAAGTGCATTCGGCAGAGAGGAGGCTGGGCTTGTTCGAGCAGTTCGTAGCCCAGGCCGGAAGAGCGGTGGTGGCGGTGACGGTGCTTTTGGTGAAGGTGGCGCAGAAGGTAGAAGCCGCGGCGTTGGACTTGATGTAGCTAGCGCAGGCGTTGGAGTTGACGTTCAAGCAGCCAAGGGCTGTGGGGAGAAGGGCAAGGAGGTAGTATTGGTGCATCTTCGCGGTGTCCGGGAACAAGGAGCTAGGAGTCTTGGCTTGATGATGTGATACTGGGGGTTTGAAGATCTTGGTCGAACTGGGGATATATCGGTATTCTTATAGTTGCTCTCGAGTCCTATTTTCTTTCCTTCATCCTCACAACAGGATCATATGCTTGCTCCGTGTACGAATAGACAATGATCCGTTGCCTTCAACTTTCACGGGCCGCTCCATGGAGGAACCGGTTTTCCCGTCCGAAATTCCACCAGTGGTGAGCTATGGAGTCCCATCCGGTGCTGAGCCTGGATTGAGTCTGTGAATCAAAGTACCACCCAACCAACCACTTCTCGCCCGTTGTCACGTCCTAGGGCATCTGGTTTGACGCAGGGGGTTGTCACCGGGACGCACCCGAATGCACCCCACAGATCCGGCTGCACTGCATTCACTAAGGAAAGCTTGGGCGGTAGAGCTCGTTTGCCCAACGAGCTTGACACGGCTGACGCCCACGTGGAGGCAATATAACAGGTTTCCCCCATTTGTGGAAAATGAATCTTGCCAGGCGGCCCGACCTTCATATTACCTTCCGTATGTAGGCTGTCAAGATAGCGACTCCTCTCATGTCTGGAATATTGGATGCCGGGAGGGGGGGGCGGTTCGTTTTTAATCAACAAGAATCGATAGATTAATCGCTGATAGCTAGGGCATCAAGAGCATCGCCAGGTAATTTAATAACTTTCTCTATACCAAAGACGGTCGATCCGGCATGAAGGACCAGTTGCCTACATGTAGCCAAGAGGCCTGCCAACACTGCAGCTGAACGCCTCCGCAAAGCCCTGTGACTCAACCGGTGTTTCGATAGCAATAAATCCCACTCCATTCATGAGTGGCCAAGCATCTGTCGATCAAGTGGATGGAAACAATTTTCTTCATGGCACATCAGCATCGCAAAAGCCACCAATAACACGGGTTGCTTCGACCGGGGGGGCCAAGCCAACCCCAGACAATGTCCGCCACTGTAAGCAACTAGACGCGGGGTGCAGACCTCCGAGAAATTTCGAGACGCTGATAGCGGGGGCTGTGTACTTATCGACTGTTTGTTTTTGGTTGTCGTTCGTGTGCGTGTGTGAGAGAGAATGAGAGATAGAGAAAGAGAGCGTCTGCTGATTTGGTCGAGGCACGTGGCTACGAATCCAAGCCACTGGTTGTCTGGATCCGATGTCCACCGCTTGGTCATAAGACATATCCATCCAATGGTATGGGTTGGTGTGCTTGGAGAGCCTTCTCAACGTATCAAAAAAGAAGAAAGGAAAAAAGAAAAAGGTAGCCGAACACTTCTTTTTGCCGTCCTATTAACGCAAGAGGCCAAACGCTTTGCAGAGTAGGGGACCAGGAAATAACCGGGATGCAGAATTGTTTCTCCAAGACTTAGGCGAAGGCTGGAATAGAACAGTATGATCTCCCTAAAAGGGCTGAGAGGAGAATCTGTTGTGTTGCCATATCTGCATGCCCGCCATGATTACTTACTACTTGGACCTGAACAGCCTCCGTCCCCAGTCAAAGACAGGAAACGATCTCCCAAGTATGCGGCCGAAGACCAAGGGTAGACCGAAGCGAAACCATGTCAGAGGCTGCCATAGTCTGGGCACTGGGAGTCTCTCATCAGCCCTGACTCCCCTCTTTGGCTTGGCATCGATCGACGTCCCTGCGAATGCCTCCACAGCCTCCAACACAATGCTGGCCGTGTTCTCCGGTTGACTCAAGAACGGCGAATGGCTGGTCTGGAGCTCTCTGTGTTCCACCTTGGCGCCCATCTCTCTTGCCATGCCAACTGTCATCCTTTGCGCCACCACCGGCAATCCCTGATCTTGGACGGTGCCGATATACCAGACAGGCACATCCTGCCATCCGGCGTATGCGTGCTCGCCCCCTTCGAACAGGGCTTTGATGCTTTGCGTCGTGAGCTGAGAGGTCCAGAACTCTGCTTCTTCCGGGGGGAGGTCGTGGTAGAAGAACTCGCGGGGATCGGCGACGAGCTCGGCGTATCCTGTCGTGCTGTTGACGCGCCATCCGGGAGGAGGACGCCCGAAGAACGGGTCCATGAAAGCAAGCCCAGTCAGGGTGAAGCCGGAGGCTATGAGAATGAGCCCAATGACATGGCCCTCCGACAGGGCGTCCCTGTGATCGTCACTGGTCGAGGACGTTGCCGGGGCGGAGCTGCCCTTGGCAGCGTCCCTTGGCGGCGCGAATCCCTTGATAACGCTGTTGCCGACCATGCCTCCATAGGAATGAGCAATGACCACCACATTGCGCCCTTGTGAAGTCTCACGGGATAACGCCTGGCGTGCAGCATCGACGTCGTCTTCAAAAGTCGCAGCCGGGTCCCCAGTCGTTGATGGGAGGGTAACAGAGATGCATCTCAAACCGTGCTTCTCCTGTAGAATCCGAGTGATCTTGTCGTAGCACGAAGGCTTATGCCAGGAGCCCGGGATGAATAGCAAGGTTGGTAAGTTGGGCATTGTAAGTGTACGAGTTTCCGGGGTTACTTGACCTCCTTGATGATGCTAGTCTGTAAGATGAGCGGTTAAAAACGAGCGATCAAATTCAGCTCGGCAGTAGGTTGATTCAAATTGCATTTCCTGAAATTCCAGGCCGAGAAACCTGAAAACGGCACAAGAGAGAGGCACAGCCACAATGAATGACTGTCTTCAGCCACGACTTTTCGTTTAGTGAGCATGGTAAGAAACACTACATATTGTGCTGGTATGTTATGTGCTTGTTGGTGGGGAAACTTTTCAGAACGAAGATGAATCTGCTTCAAAGAAAGAAGGTTAGTTGAAGGGGTTGTTGTGATCAGCGGAGAACTGATTGTACCGGCTAAAGGTAGACAGACGTCTACCAACAGATCACTGGAGCATATCCGGTATTACACCCCACGAAATTCCGGTCACTACCGCATGCCGGAGCCGGGAATATGTCGGTGACGGACATCTAGTCCGTGTTAGTCGTGTGCCATTGCGAAAGTTGGATTCATACCATTATAGTATAACAGAATGTCACAGGCTAGGTTTGCATAGAGTAGTAGAGTTGCTAACAGCTAGGTAGAGGTTAGTTAGTTGTATTATTTTAACCTGCCTCCCTATGCATATACGTAGGGCGCTTACCTTTTCTACTAATCTCTCTTTTCTTTAGTTAAATAATCCTCTAGCCCCTTTTATTAAGGCACTAGTACCCCCCTAGTGCCTCTCTAGTAACCCCTACCTATTGTAAGTATCTCTTACACTAGCACTATTACCTTATAATAGCAGCCTAGCTATTTAACCTTAATATAATCCCTCTTCCCTAAAGCCTTATCCTAAGGCTCTTCTATAGCCTATCTATATAGAACTAGTAATCCCCTACTAGTCCCCTATCTGCTATCTAAGTATAAGGTCTAGAAGACCTATTACTCTAGCACTATACTTAGACTTAGGCGTTATCCTCTTAGCTAATGCTATTATCTTTATACCTAACTATAATATCTAAGGTAGGCTAAATAATTAACTTATAATTATTTTTCTATATCTACTAAAGGCTAATATAGTAAATAACCCTTTAGTACTCTACTATACTCCCTTAAGCATAAGACTAAGGCTTATTATGCTTACTATATAACGTACATGATAAGCGAGCGCGCCAGACAAGCGAGCGCGCCACCTAACCGCAACCACATCACAAATATAACCCCCAAGCAACAACAAAAAGATCAAATCAATTCAAACTACTCAGAATCCTCTTCTCCAGACATATCTTCATTAAAATCACATGTTCGCGCATTGTGTCCGGTGTTTCCGCAGATGCCACACCTCCTTTGGCCTGTTTCTGTCCTCGGCTTCCGACCACTACTCCGACGTATTTCCTCTTGTACCTGGGCTGTCGCCTCTCTCTGCGACTGAATATCCTGTGCATCAGCTACAGTAAGACTTCCTCCTTGCCTAAGATGAGTTTTCTTAGTCCTTTTGCGTCGGTTAAGTAGGCTGTTTTCCTCCCGAAGGGCTTTATTCTCAGCTCTTAAGAATGCATTCTCATGGGCAAATCCCAGTGCTCCTTTCAGAATATGCTCAACATCTGTACATCCATGTGTTGGAGAGCTGCCTGGATGATTAAGGAACCGATCCTTAAGTAGAGTTCCTTGAGAACTTAACTCTGTTGCGTTCTTTGGTGTCTGGGAAGTCCAAGGTAGTGGTGTTGTTGGGAGGGATCCTGGAGGTGAAGGAGTGTGGAACTTGACATCCAGCTTAGATATCACACTTTCTGCACTTAGAGGGACAAGTCCTGCCCCTCTAAAACCCCCTTGGATGTTTTTTTCTGTGAGAGCTCGCTTAAAGGCGTTGTGAAATGCTGGAAAGAAATCGTCCTTCGTAATATGGGTATTACCCCGTCGCATCTTATCCTCAATTTCTCGACCGTACGCCAACTTCAAAGGCCCAAAACACCCTACATCTAAGGGCTGAAGTAGATGAGAAGAATGAGGCGGCATACAGAGGGTGACGATGTTGTTTTCCTTGCAAAACAGCTCAAAGTCTGTGGAGTGGTGACTTTCGTGTCCATCGACAATAAGGAGGCGATATTTCCCCTTCGCACGCGACTTTGAATGCTGATCAAAGTGCTGGAGCCAATCTAGGCCTCTTTCATTTGTTGTCCATCCATTTTCAGATGTTGCGATAACCCAGTCGGGTGGGAGACCAGATTCGGTGTACCATGTGGAGAGGAGATTTTTGCCTGCAACAATGATGTACGGCGGGACGCTATAGCCAGACGAACTGATGGCCTGAATGACTGTAACCCATTCTCGATTGCCAGGCTGAGCCATTTTTGTGTTTGAATGTCTTTCAGCGCTTGTAACAACCATGCCGGATGCAATCTGGCCCATCATAAAGCCAGTCTCGTCAAAGTTGTAGATATCTGACTCCACGATGCCATATTTCGCGATTGTGTTCGCCACAAGGCGAAACCACGCGTTTATTGCCTCAGGATCTTCGCATTTAGCTCTCTTATAGTCGTATCTTCGAAAAAAACGCGTTCGGAGCTGTGGTTGTCGTTTGACAAAGTTTGAGGCCCAGCGCTTGCCGACTGGTGGCTTGTCGCGGTCGGCAAGCAGTCGATTGGCCATTTCTTCAACACCAGTAAGCCGGGGAGGAAACGATCGGGCATCTAGGTCGAGAATGTACTCGACTAGCTTCTGCTCTTCAAGCTCCGTCAAATTCCGTGAGTTCGGCATGGTGTCGCGTCGTGATGCTGTTCCCTTTAGTCGACGCGTCACAATGTCGCGGCTGACGTTGTACATCTTTGCTGCAGCGCGAATGCTGAGTTTTAGGTCTTTTTTGTAAGCTTGGACAGCCAGCTGTACCTGAGCTTCGTTGCTAGTGGATTGCATTGTTGTTCGTGGAGAAATGAAAGGAAACAGTCAGACAGACGCGTCTGGCTGGTTGGGTGGCGCGCTCGCTTGTCTGGCGCGCTCGCTTATCATGTACGTTATCTAGATATTATTATTATTATATAATATTAGGCTTCTCTTACTTAACCTTCTCTATATCTATACTAAAACTAAAGTTACTTCTCCTATACTAAAATACTATTACCCCCTTAGTAAGCCTCTAAAGCTTATTAGTAAAACTATTTATTATTATTTTCCTTTTATCCTATTATTAGCTGCCTTTTAATAGCCTAATTTAGTTACTAACGTGGCTGATAAGCGAGTCGATCAGACAAGCGAGTCGATCACCCAACCGCGATCATACCATCTTCCCGCTTTCAACACACGTCCATCGACCATAAAGAATGTCGTCATCAAACAAAGAAGCGCAATTGATCCTAGCGGTTCAAGCGATTAAAAACACTCCAAATCTTAGTATTCGAGCTGCAGCACGGATCTATTCAGTACCCTTCACAACATTACGCGACCGACTTAATGGAAAACCTTCGCGACGCGACATCATGCCGAAATCACGGAATTTGACGCTGCTTGAAGAAGAGAAGCTAGTTAAGTACATTCTTGACCTAGATGCCCGATCGTTTCCTCCCCGGATCAGTGGTGTTGAAGAAATGGCCAATCACCTGCTTGCCGACCGTGGCGCGCGACCGGTTGGGAAGCGCTGGGCGTCGAACTTCATCAAACGACAACCACAGCTTCGGACGCGTTTTTTTCGCAAGTATGACTACAAGAGAGCCCAATGCGAAGATCCACAGGCTATTTGCAGCTGGTTTGCCCTTGTGAAGAACACAATCGTAAAGTACGGTATCCAAGAGTCTGATATCTACAACTTTGATGAGACTGGTTTCATGATGGGCCAGATCGCAGCTGGCATGGTTGTAACGAGTGCTGAAAGGCGATCAAACACGAAAATGGTGCAGCCTGGTAATCGGGAATGGGTTACAGTTATCCAAGCCATAAGTTCGTCAGGCTACAGCGTCCCGCCATACATCATCGTTGCAGGCCATTATCACCTCTCAACCTGGTACACTGAAACAGATCTCCCACACGACTGGGTTATCGCAACATCTGAAAACGGATGGACAACAAACGAGATAGGCCTAAATTGGGTCAAACACTTCGATCGTCATTCAAAGCCACGTGCAAGAGGTCCTCATCGCCTCCTTATCGTTGATGGGCATGAAAGCCACCACTCTGCAGGTTTCGAGCTATATTGTCAGGAAAACAACATCGTCCCACTCTGTATGCCAGCTCATTCATCTCATCTACTTCAGCCCTTAGATGTAGGATGCTTTGGGCCTCTCAAAACGGCGTACGGTCGACAAATTGAGGAAAAGATGCGGCGAGGTGTAACCCATATTACGAAGGAAGACTTCTTTCCAGCGTTTCGTGAGGCCTTTACACAAGCACTTACGGGAAAGAATATCCAGGGAGGTTTCAGAGGCTCCGGGCTTGTCCCTCTGAGTGCAGAAAGTGTATTATCAAAGCTGGACGTCAAGTTACACACTCCAACGCCTCCAGGATCACTTCCAACAACACCGCTCCCTTGGGTTTCCAGGACACCAAACAACCCAACAGAAGCAACTTCTCAGTCAACACTGATCAAGGATCGAATTGCCCGTCATCAAAATAGCTCCCCAACACCTATCAATAACGACGTTGACTATATTCTTAAAGGAACACTAGGAATAATGCATGAGAATGCATTCCTGAGGGCGGAGAACAAAACTCTTCGAGAGGAAAACAGCACACTAAGCCGACGTCGGAGAGCTAAGAAAACGCGTCTCCAGCAAGGAGGAAGTCTTACTGTAGCTAATGCAGAGGATATACAGTCGCAGAGGGACGCAACAGCACAGGTTTATGAGGAAACGCGTCGGAGGAGTGGTCGTAAGCCAAGGACTGAATCGGGTCAACGACGGTGTGGGGTGTGCGGAAACACAGGACACAATGCGCGAACGTGTCAGTTTGATGTAGAAACGACTGAGGAAGAGAATTCTTAGTAGCGTTAATTGATTTAGTGGTGTTGATATTGATGTCTTCTTGGGTTTGTAATGTAGTCGTGGTTGGGTGATCGACTCGCTTGTCTGATCGACTCGCTTATCAGCCACGTTACCTATAGTATATATATTTATCTATAAGGCCTATCTACTATTATTTTTTTGCTATATAACTACCTTTTAAATTCTTTCTTTCTATAAGCCTCTTAATACCTTTATTTTTATTATTTTTTACGCCTTTTTTATTGTTTTTTATTATTTTTTATTAGTTTCTTTTTTTTAATTAAATTTTTAATTTTGCTGCTGCTGCTGCTATTACTACCTAAACTGCTGCTATTACTAGCCTAGCTAGCCTCTTTTCTAGTGTAGGTAGCTAGATTTGCAAGTTTAGCAAAAGCTATACTTAGGTTATAAGTATTTTAGCTCCCTTTCCCCCTTAGTATACCCCTAATGCTCCCCTATTCCTCCTCTAGTAACCCTACCCCTGCTAATACCTATTTCTCTAGCATTATGCTAACCTTAACTCCTCCTCCTCCTCCTCTATTATCTTGCTAGCTGCTAGCTGCTCCCCTACTTCTACCCCCCTAATCTATTTAATAATAAGGATGCTTAGGCCCCCCCTACTCCCCCTCCCCCCCCCCCCCCCCCTAATACCCCTCTAATAGTACCTTTAGGCTAGGTTTTTTATACTAGTATTTTAGTAGATAATTTTTTTTTAGTAGGTAGCTAGACCCTTTAAGGTCTTAAGATACCTTAGCCTTTAGCTAATTAACTTTTTTTTTCTAGCCTACAAGCCTTATCTCTACTACTAGTCCCCTACTGCTCCTCTAGTAATCTATCTATTTAATAATACTTTATAATTCTTCTTTAGGTCTTATAATAGGTTGCTCTATAGTTCTTAGGAGTTCTCCTCTTTACTATAACGTAGTTCACAAGTGAGTGAGCCACACAAGTGAGTGAGCCACTTTTCTAGAATTTCGCACAACCTACCTTTCCCTTTATTTTTCTCCACCTACAACTATGGTACAACATTCAAATGAAAGCGATTTAGTCCTAGCACTAAATGCGCTCAGATCCGACCCAAAATTAAGCGTGCGAAAGGCTGCATCTCACTACAAAGTATCTCGTGCAACCCTCCAACGACGATACCATGGCCAACCTGCTAGACGCGATATCCGACCACCCTGCCAGAATTTAACCTCGTACGAAGAGGAGACCATTGTACGATACATCGTTGACCTGGATTCGCGAGCATTTTCGCCACGCCTTAGTGCTGTTCGAGAAATGGCTGATCGACTGCTTCGCGACCGCGGCGCGCGACGCGTCGGAACAAACTGGGCCTCAAACTTCGTACGACGACGACCTGAGCTCCAGACGCGTTTTAATCGAAGAATCGACTATCAGAGAGTCCTCTGCGAAGATCCGGACGCGTATCGCGCGTGGTTTTCCCTCGTACGAAACACAATTGCGAAGTACGGGATAGACGATACCGATATCTATAACTTTGATGAGACTGGGTTTGCGATGGGCAAGATGTCCTCTGAAATGGTTGTTACAGCCTCTGAACGACGTGGCAAGCCAAGAGGAGTACAACAAGGGAATCAGGAATGGGTTACAGTAATCCAGGGCATTGGGTCGTGCGGCTATTCTATCCCGCCGTACATCATCTTTGCAGGCAAGGTCCATCTTGACTCCTGGACGTGCGACAGCCCCCTCCCACCCGACTGGGTAATTACACTTACAGAAAATGGTTGGACGACAAATGAGAAAGGCCTAGAATGGGTACAGCACTTTGATTTCCATACAAGGAGTCGTACGAAGGGTGCTTACCGCCTCCTCATCCTTGATGGCCACGAAAGCCACCATTCTGTCGATTTTGAGCTATACTGCAAGGAGCAGAACATTATCACGCTCTGTATGCCCCCTCATTCATCGCACAAGCTCCAGCCGCTTGATGTCGGGTGCTTTAGTCCCTTAAAACGGGCGTACGGCCAAGAAATCGAGGTCCTTATGCGGGTGCACATTACGCATATTGCAAAGGAAGACTTCCTCCCAGCCTTTTATAAGGCGTACAACAAGGCAATGACAACATCAAACATTCAAGCAGGCTTCAGAGCAACTGGCCTTGTCCCGTACGATCCGGAATATGTGATTTCACAGCTAGATGTGAAGCTTCATACGCCATCACCTCCAGGTTCTTCTGCTGGCTTACCAGCAGCTTGGGTCCCAAAGACGCCAAACAACCCAATTGAATTCGATTCACATTCTGATTTTATTACGAATCGCATCGTACGACATCAGAATAGCTCCCCAACGTCAATTATTGGGTATATGCAGCAGCTGAAGAAAGGAATTATGGTGGTAGCCCATAACCAGGTTTTAATGCAGGCACAAATGACTGAGTATCAAGAGGCAAATGAGCGTATGAGCCGCCGTCGCCGTACGAAAAAAAAACAGCTTCAGAAAGGTGGAACACTTACAATCAATCAGGCAAAGGATATAAAGTCTCAGATTGATGTAACGGAGCAGTTACAGGTAGAAACAGGTCAGGGTAGTAGTCGTGCGAGGAGGACAGAAACGCGCGCACGACGATGTGGCATATGTGGAGAGACTGGCCATAATGCTCGCACGTGTCAAAAAGTTGAATCTACCTCTGAAGAAGAGGATTCAGAATAGTTTAAATTAATTTAAGGCGTTGTGGTTGATTTCTCTTATACATTGTTGTACGGGTAGTAGAAAAGTGGCTCACTCACTTGTGTGGCTCACTCACTTGTGAACTACGTTACCTTCTATAGCTTTTTAGTAATTAACTTTATAATTTACTTTACTATAAGTAACTTTTAGATTATCCTTCTATTATAAAAGATAAGTTATCTACACCTTAAGTATATAACTAATTACTACATCCTTACTAACAAGATTACTAATAAGCCTATAAGACCTAGCACTATTTATTAAGTACTAACCTTAGCTATCTATTAGTAGAAACACTACTATTAGATATCTAACTGTAATACTACCTCCCTATGTATATACGTAGGGTGCTTGCCTTTTCTACTAATCTCTCTTTTCTTTAGTTAAATAATCCTCTAGCCCCTTTTGTTAAGGCACTAATGCCCCCCTAATGCCCCTCTAGTAACCCCTACCTATTGTAAGTGTCTCTTACACTAGCGCCATCACCCTGTAATAGCAGCCCGGCCATTTAACCCTAACACAGAACAATACCCCAAACAGAAGAGGAGGCAAGACCACGCTATACGCTTCTGTTCCGTTCATTATTCTATACACCTAATATACTGTCCTCACTCCTTGATATGCGGGATGTGCTTTGAAACATTGTTTTTGAGTCGGCTTGCTCGCCGACTCGGCTCAAGTCGAACGCACCGTCCCTAGCCTTTGAGCCATTCGAGTTGAAGGCCGATCTCTCCTGGCTGTGATACTGATATCCAGCACGCCTGTTTCGGTTCGTTGCTTCCCTGAGGGCTTTGGGGGTGAAAAGGGGTTTCAGGGCGGGGACGCTGGCACAGATGATGCCAATGTTGATCTCGAGCATGGACCAGATGTTGACAAGGATGCTTTCGCGAAAGACGTCCTCGGCAAGGGTGTAGGTGTAGATGGTATGGAGCCGAATGACCGAGGTAATCGTGGCGAACAAGCCGACGCCGAAAATGATGCTGAGTGCAATCTTCTCCCTGCGAGGCCGGAGAATGCCTGAAAGAGTCTTGACGGGGAGGACGAGAATCCAGATGTCGGTCACGATGTTAAAGCCGGATGTGACTTTTCCGCCCCTTACAGTCAGCAAGATGATTTTTCAGCAACGAAAAGCCAGTCCTTACAGTAGAAGAAGGCCGTGGTGTTGATACACACTCCCTCGACGGTCTGGGTCATGTCCCACATCTTGTGGAGTGGCTGGCACTGAAAGAGAGTGACACCGATGGAGACGAAGAAGAACAAAAGATGGAACACGATTGTACAAATGCAGAGAACGTTCAACGATCTGGTGACGGCTGAGACGTATGTTAGCTGACAAACATGTTTTTCTGGGTTGGTTGGTTCGATGCCTACCGAATCTGAGATACATGCACAATATGGAAACCTTGATCGCCGTGATGCACACATAGTAACTTCAATGGCCAGAGTGATCTTGAGGAGGTTGGTCATGTTCTCCATACTCAGGCTGTCCCTGGGGAAGCCGATGTGGTTGGCCTTGCCCATGAAGATCTCGGCTAGATACGCCAGCGTAAAAGCCTAAAGAAACTCAGCCGGGGGGGTGTTCAGGAAGAACATCGGAGACAGGTTGGCAAACTCACCATGGCAACGAGCATAGCGTAGTCATCCAAACCAGGCTTTCGGATCACAACAGTCCGGACGAAGGTACGAGCGACGACCACGATTGCTAGACGTTGCGTCAGTGTTGATTTTGATGTGGACTTGTAGTCCAAGACCAACTCACTTGAAATGCCCGTGAACAAGCATGCGGTGATGATGAGGCTGTTCTGCCTCTCCTGGTCGGAAGCCATCGTGCTCTGGTAGGGTGACCTCCCTACGGAGTCGTCGGTGAGACCGGGAGAGAATCCACTCGTCTCTGTTATACAGGTATGTGGATCCTCGTCGGCGCTCTGGTAAACGCCAGCATTCTTTCTTTGTGAAATGGGACTGATGGGATATACGTTGTATGTTGAGAGCGAAACCGAGCAGCCATCGGTCGAGGGGTGAAGCTTCTTTTTCAGAACCCATCGAGAAACATGGGGATAGGATGGGACAGGGGGGGCGGGGGCGGGATGGGCCTTGGAGACTCCAGGCGGCATGCGACGCTGGGAGGGGGGGGATGATGGACGGGACCACGATGTATGGGCACGGCCATCGGACCGCTCACCAGGGGTGATGCCGGACTTGCCATCTAATATCCACTCAACGGGTACGCGAGCTCGACAGATCTCCGCTCCTTCGCGTAAGAGACATTACTTGGGGGCGGCGGCGTCCTCGTCAGAGAGCATGTAATTCAATTCCGCTTCGATGCCGTCCGCTCAACCACAATGATAGCCCGCGGAACTGCAAGTCTAGTGTCATGTCTTTGGGCAAGGCCGTCGCTGAAGCTTTTCCAGAATGGGGGGTCCTGCACCGAGACTAGCGTTCGGGGGACCTGCAGCGAACACCGGAAGCATGGCCTCGGTCGGGCATGGTCTGACAGGAAACGGCCCAATGGCGCTCTCGGAGACTGATGACTTGTGGGCGGACACTGGCCGGTCGGTTACTGCTGATATTAGCTCCCCCCTTCTTTGCGTGTTCCCCTGCGTGTTCCAGACAGCAGGCGGACGGGAATGGGCAGAGA
The DNA here is from genome assembly GCA_034638275.1 of Colletotrichum lini. NCBI lineage: Eukaryota > Fungi > Ascomycota > Sordariomycetes > Glomerellales > Glomerellaceae > Colletotrichum > Colletotrichum lini. The sequence continues at coordinate 1,690,169 of JAWQJV010000006.1, forward strand.
GACTGGCACACCGATGAGGCACATCGAGCACGGCATCCTGGCGAGGTGGTGTGGTGGTTCATTTTGCACTCTGGGTGACTGACCGGACGCTCGGTTTGCTTGATATGGTGGCCGAGCCCAACTCTATCCATGAGCACTGAGGACTGTTTTTGTTTTCTGGCGTTCGCTTAGTTGACGGGAAAAGACTGTGAAGGTATGCTTGAGAAAGCTGGAGCGCGTATGAATAGACGAGGGCGTACCAGGACAGAGAACAAACACCAAGCCACGACCTCAGCGATGGTCTAGCCAGATCCATGGGTTTCTTCCGCCCTAGCTGAAGGTGAGCAAACCACCTTGACTGCACAAGAGTGTCTGGGTAATCCAATGTGGTCCGGCAGCGGCAGGGGGAGGAGGGGGAGGGATGGCCATGGTTTCAACGACCAGCATCCCAGTCTCTTCGGGATCCACCTCCCGAGCCTTTTGGGTCCCCTTACCCGGGCCGCGACACTAACAGATGGGAGTGTTCGGTCCAGTTCATGGCTAAAAGACGTCGATGGTGCCTTGACCTGTCGCACCACAGTTGTCTGGATGTTGGCTACATCAAAGACTTTGCGCATCGAAACGTGCAACCACAGTGTCTATATGATGATTCTTCCCCCGGACATCAACTTTCCCCAAGTCGGGTAAGACAAGACATACGAACGGCCAGGCGGAGCAAATACCTTCTCGCTGGATGGTTGGAGCCCGCACTGCAATGCATCGTCACCCTGACCCTGACCCTGACTAGCCCTCGTGAGCGGAAGAGGCCCAAGCGTTTTGGGTGAACGAGGACGGACTCTGGGCCGAGGCCAACAAAGAGCCCCATCATCTATCACGTCTTCATCGACGACCCGATCACGTACAAATCCTGGGCGGGCAGCGGTACCCCTGAGATTGCATGATCTGCGACGAGTTCTGTGAACACACCAGGTGGAGGGTTTGTAGCGAGCTTTCCCTTCCCCTCTCCTCCCCAAGCCGTCAATCCGCCAGGAGTTCCTGGTTGACCAGGGCTTAGGGGAAAGCTGGAAAGCTCAGCCTATGGCCAGAGAATCCGGGGTATCGTCGTAATACACACCCCCGTAAGTGTGCAACAATAGTCAGACTCAAGTCAACGGCCGCGGATGTAGATCCCAACGAGGCCGTATTCGGTGACGTTCTTGCTTAGTTCTTGCTAGACTGTCCGAAATGACCTGAGCTGGCCGACAGGGGCTAGCTATCGGATGCATGATCTCGTTATTCCGGAGCTGAACTTGAGACTCAAGAAGTCGCCCCCTAGTCATCTCCGGTAGCTCCTTGGGCGACCTTTTGTAAACCGGGCCCCGTCACAATGTCGCCCGCCCGCCACCTTCAGGTAACTCCAGAACCATTGAAGAGGCCGACAACTCAGATCATGGACGATATCTGTCACAGCCCTACAGCCCCGCATTGAGTCAAGTCTTGTCAAGAGAGATCCTATTTCTACATTTTTCTTTAGTCTTTTCAGGTTGCAACCTGCAATTAGGCACTTTGAAAATCAGAATTCGTGAGCCTACTGTCAGCAGACTCTAATTTCACAGCTTGAACTACGTTACAGCCAGTTTTAATGTACTTCAGTTGAAAAGGCTGTGAGAAGTGCAGAATACGCTCATCCTGTACGTTGTATCCCTGCACAGGGGGGGGGACTGTGCTCGTCTTGGTTGAGCTGGCTGCTCCGTTCGACATCACAATAACCCGCTACAGGTGCAACGGCCTGCCCAAACCTCAAAAGTGGGCGAGTAAGAAATCCATCATCGGTGACAAAATCATCCAGATAGGGGGGGAATAGTTCAACAAGGTTTGTCTGCTTACCAAGGGCAAATGGCAAAGGATCGCAAACTGTTCCCGGCGTGGCCGACAGGACACGCATTGAGAAAGATCAAGGCTTTCTTGTTAACAATCTAAGCCGTGCTTCACAGATATGATATGCATATGCAAATATGCGTGGGTCGCACTGTCGGAACCAATGGATCCTGGGCTCAATGTAGTACATAGTTCTGACAATCTATCACTGGGGCAGAGTCGGGTTCAAGGGGTAATGATGGAATTGAAAACGAAAGGCAATGACCCAAACCACACATAAGTACCGTGTGATCAGCAATTGATAGTTCTCCGTAACCCTTGTTCTGCCCACCCCCCACCACATTCGCTTTTACATATGCTCTCCGCGATGATACCGGCATTCGTTCATTCTGTTTCAGTCATTTCGTTGGTTCTGTCTTTAGGGCATGGAGCGTGGAGTCATGGTCTGTCCACTCATCATATCCGTTCCGTGGAGGAAGCTCTACATTTCCACAACAAACGAGCTTTGGATGGCTATTACGTTATCGACCAGCAGACGGGAAGCGAATGGGGCTGCAGCGAGGACAAGATCGCCGCCTTGGAGCATATCATACAAAATGCTCGGGAAATGGCCTCTGCGGCTTCGACAGTACTCGAGCGGCCAGGTTCTGAGCATTCCGAAGCTTACCGGATCTGGCTCGGAGGTACGTGGGAACCCAGTGAGGCGTTTTGTTGATATCTTGAGCTAATAACTAGGCTGGTATAAGAGGGCAACTCTGATGCTTCCACAAGAGATGCAATAAAGCGGCGAAACTTTGATCCTATTCAAAATCTGGAACCACCAGGGCCACAAAACCGTCTCCATGATATGAAATACAAGAACCTAAGTCCAAAGGGCCTGACGTATATGTGCGCTGCCGCAGAAAATGACGCCTGCACCGATGGTACCATTGCTTCCACTCTCCAGCATGGGGTCAATGGTATTTGGGGCAATATCTTTCTCTTGTGCGACAGGTTTTTCAAGCGTACATCCTACGAAAGGATGGTGCGGATATGGCGGGCTGAGAGAATACCCATGCTCGCTTCAGCATTTACTATAATTCACGAGTCGCAGCACATGGGTGCTATCGTGGGCAAATCAAGACGATGCATCGACGTCGAAAATCCAAACCGACGCCCAGGCGATGTTAGTCCTCTCTGCTACCACCCTGATTGGTAAGAACAAATCTCTCTCTCTCTCTCTCTCTCTCTCTCTCTCTCTCTCTCTCTCTCTCTCTCTCTCTCTCTCTTCTCCGCCTTCTAAACCTCCAACGTTGCAGAAGGTCTTATTAATACTGCAATAGCTGTGCCACCCTCCCGAGTGAGGACAAAATCAGAAACGCCCAAAACATGGCGTTCTTTGCATTGGAGGTTACCGCAAACCCCGAACGAGGTGAACCGCCCGCAAGATCATGCACAATCCTGAAAAGAGACACGGGCAACCTATTCTCGGGAAGGCTGGACGCCCTTGTGTCGAGGGATGACTACTTTGCGAATCCCGAGCATGATGGCAATATGCTGCGTAGGCAGGCAGGGTCTTCGGCCGAGCCAATGTTTCGAACGGGGAACAGAACAAGTGTCCGCGTCTCATCGACTCTCTTGACTTCCTGGAAACCCCGATCCAGCAAAGCAGCTCCGTCATCACCGCCAACATACAACTCTACGAGGGGCGGCAGTCCTGCTTTTGTCACCCGACCACCCGTGTCTGTGAGCTCAGCTTCAGGCGCCTCTTTTTCCATTGTGTACTCGACGGCTCCGCCAACGAAAAACGATGACGGGATCCCTATCGTACCCATAGTGCCAATACCTCTGCCAATACCCGTGCCAATACCCGTGCCAGTACCCGTTCCTGTCGTTCCCCCGGTTCCTCCAATCTTACCTCCTTTCGGCGGAGGCGGCGGAGGCGGCGGTGGCGGCGGTGGCAGCGGCGGCGACGGTAACGGCGGTGACGATGGCGACGATGATCCTAACGACCCGGACGAGCCGGACGAGCCGAAAACTACACAATCATCTCCAGCACGGTCTACAACGTCATCATCATCACCAACGACATCTTCAACACAACGTTCGCTCACGTCGTCCACACTGAGCCACACCACACGCAGCTCCACCACGCACAGCTTGACCACATCCGAGATACCCTGAGCGTCTAGACCACCGCTTGCCATTCCCGTCGGGGGCGATGCACTGCCTGATCGAGAAACCCTCCCCCAGGCAGTCTTCGACAGGATGTTCCCCAAGGAACAAGGTCGAACATCGACGGTCGCCGCAGGCGCCCCCGTCGCTTGTTATAACTTCGATTTCAAAAAGTACGGGTACTGCTGCCCCGGTCCGGGAAATTCATGCAAGAATGACCCAAGGGAATGCTACGTAGGAGGGGAGGGTGTCGGTGAGGGAGCTGCTGATGTTGTACCGGCCGGTGGGCGATGCCCGCCTCCTCCAGGTGCTAAGTTTTGCATTTCTTGTGACGAGTAGAAGAATTTCTGCACCTGTTTCTCTTCAGTAGTTAATATGTTGCTGAGGGAGTTCCGCGGTGTTGAGGTCAAATGTGTTATCTGCCTTTGGGGTTCATCTGAGCCCATCCATGCTACCATCCATTGGAAAAACAACTTTTTTGGTCCAGGAAAAGTTTTCTGTATGCATTCGGGGCGGAGTGTCTGGTTTTCCATCCGTGACTGGCTCGCACAGGTTTCGTTCCTGATGGGCCCTGTGCCTGGCTTGAGGCCCAAGTATCTAGCCGAGACCCCCCTTTCGGGATCCAAGCAATGCCTCTTTCACTCGTACGAGATCTACATCCCCCATGAGTGTAAGTCCTGCCTTCCAGACTCATTCAAGCCCTGCTGCGGAATCAATCCAAGTCCATCTCAAGGATTGAACTCTGGCTTATTAACCTCTCTCAAGAATTTGAATCGCACCAATATTAGTTCAAAGCCCAGGCGAGTTTGGGATCCGACCACAAGTTCGCCCAGCGGATATTTCATCGATGGGTCTTTACTTTCTCGACTCTCTCAATGTCTTTATAGCAATCAGCAATGTTAATGATGTGGAATGCTCTCCCCGACAAGCCGAGGCCTCGGATTCTCGAATACATCACCAGTGATTAGAATTGCACACCAAAACAACTCGCAGCGATCTACCGCCAGTGGTAATACTTAACTAGGACTTTTCTTTATGAGAAAGTTACTACTCATATCACGCAGGCAAGCATTTAGCTGGCAGAGCCACTCCTCTCAAACTCGACCCCACTGTGACGTTCCGGGGACGGCCGGATCACCCGGCGCCTTAGTCAGGCGATCGGGGTGAGCAGGGAATGTGGGAGCTGTCCACGTCCGATCCGAAGGTGATTGCAGTCTTATCCGGGTCACCATTATCCTGATGCGAGGGTTAGACCCTATTCATCAACTCAAAACAGGATTTCAGTCAGCAGCAGACCTCTCTACCATGCAGCTGTACACCAGGGTCACCAAATTGATTCAATACTCTCCAACTGCCACAATGCCTCACACTTCAGTCACGATCATCGTCTCCCCCTACCACGTCGGCCTCTACGACCACCGCGTCGGCTCCGGGCCTCTCCGCATTTTATCCCATGGCCTGGCCGACAAACTCGAGGCCCTCACGCCCATCAAGTTTGTCAACATCGGCCCCGTCGACGACTTCGAGGGCGAGATTGGAAGGACGTTCGAGGTGATTCGCCGCATTTCCACTGCCGTCTCCAGCGCGGTATCTGACGACTCGTTCCCGCTCGTCTTGTCGGGCAACTGTTACGCCAGCGCTGCCGTGGCGGCCGGCCTGAACGAGTCTGTCCCTGACCTGAAAGTCTTGTGGATCGACGCGCACGACGATCTGGATACCCCGTCCACGAACGAGAACGGGTATCTTGACGCGATGGCGTTGTCGATGATGAGCGGGCTGAGCTGGCACAGGCTCATGGGTTCTGTGCCGGGACATGTCCCTGTGAGCTTGGACAGGGTGGCGTACTGCGGGTTGAGGGATGTGAGCGAGACTCAGAGGAAGACTGTCACGGAGGCTGGCATCGATGTCGTCTGGGGCAATGCTGAGAAGAAGGTTGATTTCGGAGCGGAGCTGGGCACTTTGTTGGATCGCAAGGGGTTTGAAAAAACGCATGTTCACTTGGACCTGGACGTCTTGGACGAGTCTCTGGGGAGGGTCAATGATTGGCCTTCCCCGGGAGGCTTGGATGCCCAGGATTTGATGAACTGTCTGGAGACAATACCGAAGAAGACGGAGCCGACGAGTCTGGTGGTGTGTTCTTTCAACGCGAGGTTGGAAGGGGGAGACACGATTGCAAGACTTGCCGTCAAGGGCATTCTTCAGTTTGTGCAGGGTCTCAAGGACCGCGGGGTGCTGACTATCAACTCATGAATCAAGTCACTGGTCTGACAAAAGTGCGTCTGCCGAACCTTGAGAGGCCTCTTGTGTATCTTTTATATAGACCTGTAGATTTTGTCCTAGAAACGCAAAAGCTGGCGGATACGTGCGATATCTCTTGTTGTCAATCAGCGCCAATACACACCAACGCAAGGTATGATATTTCTGGGTGACACTCTTAATTCGCAACACAACACATTTTCCAAGGAGCTATTTTGGTAGACCGGATTGCATAAGAGTTCCATGGGTATCGCCGTGCCAACCAGAAGGGGGCTCTTTTTCACCAAACGCCGTTAAAAACCCTCACCAAACTCCCTCACCAGTCCCCGATCATCACATCACAGGATGGCGTCAGGCGGCTTGACATGTGGCGACGGGGATCCCCAGAATCCGCGTCAGTCCAAAGAGCCTGCCCATGTTCTCCTTGGCGCCGACCCTCAACTCGCTCTTCACCGCGTTCCGGAGCGACCACCGCCAGCCAAAGACGGCCTCCGCCGCCGGGGCCCACCCGCGGGACTCCTCGACGCCGGCCGGCTGCATCGTCAACCACGGCGTCTGCTCCGCTCCCTCCACCTGCGGCGGGTAGATGCCGGAGAGCTGCCATATCTGCGCCGCCGAGACCGGGGGCGAGGCGCGCGCGACGGTCCAGTAGAGTCTGCTGAGCGTGTCGACGCCGCGCATCAGGGCGTCGTCGAACTCGTCCGGGTTCCTGCCGGAGCGGCGGAGGAACTGCAGGTAGGCCTTGGTCAGGCGGAGCGCGTCGTTGGCGCGGCAGTCGCGCAGCTGCGGCGTGTCGGCGGTCCAGAGGGGCGTGAGGTGGTACGGGTGGTCGGGCTCGCGGGCGTTGCCGAGGTCGCCGAGCTTCCACCGTCTCGGGTCGCGCTCGGAGGCGACGAAGATGTTGTCGAGCTTGACGTCGTCGTGGCAGAGGTTGTGCGCCGTGTGCAGGTTGTCGAGGGCCGAGAGGAGGGACTCGAAGGACGGCCGGAACATCTGGTCCAGCTCGCGATACGTGGGCGAGCCGTCGGGGGAGCCGTGGAGCGTCTTTGCGAGCTTCTTCAGGGTGCCCGACTTGAGAAACGGCGTGATCAGGTGCCATTTGGGAGGCTGCGAGGGGTCCGTTGTGGTGAGGAAGTAGTCCTCGACAGGGACGAAGAGTTCTCTGTAGGGATCGTCGTGGGAGGGGGTTGAGCCGTCCCTGTGCCCTCCCATGATCAGACTGGCCGGGATCTCGGTCGGCCATCTCCTCGGTGATGCTCCGGTGTCCTGCATACAGTTGCGGAACGGGGTTGTTTCCTCGTTGTAGACCTTGATGACGGTGTTGTTGAAAGTAAAAGTCTCGCCTTCTCGGCCCTTTCCGAGTTTCTTCCAGTGCTGCCTGTTGTCGAGCAGCGTGCTGCGCTCCGTGTTTTCTGTGTACGAGTCGGCGTCCCATCCTGTGCTGGCGAGCGTCGCCTCGTCGTATTCCGATAGAGAATCGAACTGCGTTGGGAGATACTTGACGCGCATGGCCTCTCGATAGCGGAGGTGTAGCTCGATGAGGTGGTACATGACGACGATGGACGCAACCGCGAGGAACCGAAGGGTCAGCCGGGCGGCGAACGACTTGAGTCCCCTCCGACGAGTCCCCACGGGACTCCAGTTGCGACCTTTCATCGTCATCTGCAAACCTGATTGCGCTGAGTTGACCCGAGAAAGGCGATGCTTGTGAATGGGGGGAGGCTTCCATCCGTCACTCGCAGAGGCGGGCCCCCCTTCTCATCTAATAAAGACAAGCCGCCAAGAAGGCCAGTTGCCGCCCAGAGGCACGCGGTTCATACATGGGAGGTTGTGTGAACCGAACTTGCAAGATTGGCAAAGAGGGGGGAGCCTGGTAGAGAGGAGACAAAAAAAGCTACGCGATCACGTCCAATGTTGTCAGTGTCACACACACACACACACACACACACACACACACACATACACACACTTACACACAAACACACCCACACACCGCCAGTCTCCAGATGGGGGCGACACGTAGTCCAGCCATCCCCGTCATAAGAGACCTCCCCCCCCTTCCCACCCCACCGAAAACAGGCTTCTTCTGAGATTTCCCGTCTGCTCAGCCGCTGAAACGGGCCACTAGCTTCCTCGGCTGGGCTGGGCCGACGTTCTATGCGATGGTGGAGGAGGTGGTGGTGGTGTCGGCTCCGCAAACAAGGCGCGGACCAAGGGCAGGGAAGGGCAGCCACGGCAAGCATGCGCCCCAAGCTCGGCGACACCGACTCTCTTTCCTGGTTTTGGCTCGTGCATCTCCGATGACAAGATATATATATGTATGTATGTGTTAGCTCGTTGGTTCACCATTGGTTGGTTGGTGAAATGAAAGCAGTCTCTCCCGAATCCATGCAAGGTTGATCCGGAGGTACCTGGGCCAAGAGGGGAGGGGGGCGGGCGTGGTAGAGACCAATCAACACGGCAAAGTTGACCCCAATCTTGCTCTCTCCGCTGCTTTCGGAGGAGGGGGAGAGGACGTGTGAGACCGAAAGGGGGAAACGCGCACACGCGGCAGACGAGGCACACAACATGTTTTGAGACCGGATAATGGGCGGGAATCCTAGACGCTCGCAACCTCGGGATGACCTCAGTCGCTCCTCTTTCGGGCGAGGAGATGGTGGGTAGGCTGAAGAGAGAAGAGGGGGGGGGGGGGAAGAGGTCAGATTAAGGTCGGTGTGCTGTGTGGGTGTGAGACGAGACAGAGAGGGATATCCCTCCTCATCATCAGCCCCATGGCATGCATGGCCCAAAGGGAAACCTTCCGTCACTTCGCCCAGAACCAGAACGCTCGCCAACCGCCAAGGCGCCTTTACCTCCTTTTGCATGCCCAGGATGAGCGTGATGTCATGGGCTCCCAGGCCTTCTGCCAATCCACATGCTGCTCCTGGGATTAGCTATCAACATATACTTATAACGTGTTTGATAAGCGAGCTGGACAGACAAGCGAGCTGGACACAAAACCACAAACCTGCCACCTACATCATTCCGACGCGTCTTCCGACCGCCACAACAATGTCTGTGCAAAACAAAGAGGCTCAATTAAATCTTGCCATTCAGGCTATCCAAAAAGGCCAGGCAAAGAGCATTCGAGAGGCAGCTCGGATCTACTCAGTCCCACATTCAACTTTAGCGACGCGACTTAAGGGTATACCATCCCGACGCGACACCATGCCTAACTCACAGAATTTGACGGAGCTGGAAGAGAACAAGCTAGTTGAGTATATTCTTGACCTAGATGCCCGATCGTTTCCTCCCCGGATCAGTGGTGTTGAAGAAATGGCCAATCGACTGCTTGCCGACCGCAACGCGCCACCAGTCGGCAAGCGCTGGGCCTCGAACTTCGTCAAACGACAACCACAGCTCCGAACGCGTTTTTTTCGCAGATACGACTATAAGAGAGCTAAATGCGAAGATCCTGAGGCAATTAACGCGTGGTTTCGCCTTGTGGCAAACACAATCGCGAAATACGGCATTGAGGGGTCAGATATCTACAACTTCGATGAGACTGGCTTTATGATGGGCCAGATTGCTTACGGAATGGTCGTTACGAGCTCCGAAAGACGTTCAAACACAAAGATGGTGCAGCCTGGCAATCGAGAATGGGTTACAGTCATTCAGGCCATTAGTTCATCTGGCTACAGCGTCCCGCCGTACATCATTGTTGCAGGCAAAAATCTCCTCTCCACCTGGTACACTGAATCTGGCCTCCCACACGACTGGGTTATCGCAACGTCTGAAAATGGATGGACAACAAATGAAAGAGGTCTAGATTGGGTCCAGCACTTTGATCGGCATTCAAAGTCGCGTGCGAAGGGTAAATATCGCCTCCTTGTCGTCGATGGACACGAAAGTCACCACTCCACAGACTTCGAGCTATTTTGCCAGGAAAACAACATCATCACCCTCTGTATGCCGCCTCATTCTTCTCATCTACTTCAGCCCTTAGACGTAGGGTGTTTTGGGCCTCTGAAGTTGGCGTACGGTCGAGAAATTGAGGATAAGATGCGACGGGGTAACACCCATATTACAAAGGACGATTTCTTTCCAGCATTTCACAACGCCTTCAAGCGAGCTCTCACAGAAAAAAACATCCAAGGGGGTTTTAGAGGGGCAGGACTTGTCCCTCTAAGTGCAGAAAGTGTGCTATCTAAGCTAGACGTCAAATTACATACTCCTTCACCTCCAGGTTCCCTCCCAACAACACCACCAGCTTGGACTTCCCAGACACCACACACCACTGCAGAGTTAAGTTCTCAAGGAACTCTACTTAAGGATCGGTTCCTTAATCATCCAGATAGCTCTCCGACACATGGATGTACAGCTACTGAGCATATTCTAAAAGGAGCACTAGAATTTGCGCATGAGAATGCAATGTTGAGAGCTAGGGTTAAGAGCCTTGAAGAGGAGAATGGTCTACTTAACCGACGTAAAAGAACCAAAAAAACACGTCTTAGACAAGGAGGAAGTCTTACTGTATCTGAGGCACAGGATATCCAGTCCCAGAGAGAGGCGACAGCCCAGGTACAAGAGGAAACGCGTCGGAGTAGTGGTCGCAGACTGAGGACAGAAACAGGTCAACGGCGGTGTGGCATCTGCGGAAACACTGGACACAATGCACGAACGTGTCAGTTTGATGAAGAAATGTCTATAGAAGAGGATTCTGAGTAGTTTGAATTGATTTAACCTTTTTGTTGTTCCGTTATGGTCGCATTCGCGATAAGGTGGTGGTTTTGTGTCCAGCTCGCTTGTCTGTCCAGCTCGCTTATCAAACACGTTAATTAGTGCCCAATTAGCCTCCCCCGGTCGACCCCCCCTGGCGCCACGCCGTTATTTTAAGTGACTCTCTCGGTGTCTGCCGACGTGTCAGTGGATCTCGACTCCCGCTTCCGGAAGGGCTCTGGGGCCTGGGAGGGTCGTGTGCCCGCGATTGCGTTGTGCTCGGATGTCCAACAATAATCTTGTCTCTTTTGGCCCCCTCATCTTTTCAGCTGAGTTCGCTCGGCTTGGCCGCGAACTGCCCTTGCAAGAGAGAGGGGCCGCCGCAGCAACTCCCGAATGCGGCAAACGTCCGGAGCCATGGACCCGGGGTTGGGGGTACACTTGTCCAAACAGCTGGTGCCATGACTCTGTTTGTTGGTCGAATGCATGGTTCGGCATCTATCCGCGACTCTCCGGCAGGCAAATCAGCGATACAGACGAAAGAGAAGAGACCAACGTGGGCGCGCTGGGAGCTTCTCTCTCTCTCTTTCTTCCTCTCCCTATCCCTCTCCCTCTGTGTGTGTGGAAGAATCGAATGCCGATGTTTGGAATAGCTTTCGCCATCAATATTCCTCAGTTTCGCCCCGCAACTCTCGTCTGTCATTTCACGAATCACAACGAGCGCGCCGAGGACCAGCTTCTTCGTTTCTCTGACCCACAGACACCCGCATTGTGCATATAGCGAAACTCAATGGGGGCTCGCATGGCGGATGGAATTAAGACTGTTTGAACTGTCCTATGCAAAGAGCCCCAAGCTCCAATGTCGCCTCCGTCCAGACCCAGCCCTGTGAGAACAGACTCATAGCTAAGCTTCAACCCAAAAGCTTGGGCTCGACGACATGACTCGAAGCCAATTTTGCCGAAATTGCCGATGGGTCGACGCCTGTCCGTGATACAGGTATCCAGCGATGACTTCGTCTCTGGGGCGTCCGGGTAACTCCTGCGTATGGACACACGGCTTCCGGGACGCGGGGTTTTCCTCCGCTACGACATTCGAGCCGAAGAAGTCGGCCTGGAAGGGACAGGGTATGTGACATGTCTCAGAAGGGATCATATCATACCCTGAGCAAAACTGTCGTGATATATTGCGCTGCGTTGATGAGAACTAGAAAATGCATCCAGCTGTGTGACCTTGATCCCTAAGCTAGATGATGTACGTATCAATACTTTTCGACGCGGGCAGTGCATGTCGTTCATTTTTAGCTGAGCCATGATCAGCGGATTATATTCTCACTCCATGTATCCTCGCAAAAGATGCATAGAATTGCCTCATGGCAAGATAAATATCAAACTACATCAGATGCGGTGGATTCTATATGGGCAGTTACTTTGTCTAACACCTGGTCCGCAGTATTAATGAAGACCTACAACGTCAATGGTCACGGCCATTGAAGCTATCCGGCTTCAAACATCTCATCAAGGAATACATCAACTCAAAGAAGAAGAAAACCCTATTTCAGATATCGAGAAGGATTTGAAGGAGCCAGAGAAGAAGGAGCCTGCAGAAGCCGTAAAATAGTGTAGTGAACTTGTGAGAATATTGTAATGGTTGGAGAGTCTAGTATGGGGAGAAAAAAAGGGGGGGGGAAGGAAAAGAAAGTTGAAAGAAAGAAAGAAAGATGAAAAGAGAAGAAAAGGAGACAGAGAACGAGATCATCAGCCATCGACTATCATGAGACAAAAAGACCATTTAGGTAGTAAAAACAAGAGAAAGCATTGGACACCGCATTTCCCTGAAGCAGAGAGATCGGTTATACAGTACACTCAGAACCCAACATCAGTATTGCTCGGTAGTAATCACGAGCGAAGCTTCTTTTTTGCCTGGGCCATTCTCTTCGAAGCCTTGGGCGGCACGATACTCGCCCTGCCCCCGCCGTGTTTCTTCTCTTTCACGCGCCTCCGATGGTTCCGGATCGCCGCCGCCAGGGCGACGCAGATGGCGAACGCCATATTGAGCACGATGGTCGCCACGGTGATTTGGAACAGGCCCTTGCTGTCGAAGAAGCTTATGTCCCATTCTTCCCGCTCCAGCGTCTTCGCCAGCTGCTTCTCGGCGTAGAGCAGCGCCAGGGCGCTCCAGGTGGCCGCGGCAGCTCCGCCGAGGGCCAGCAGGCCGAAGGCCAGACATATGCCGGTGGCTGCCATGGTAAACATGGAGACGGTGCGCCTCTTTCCGGAGTGGAAGAAGAGAGGGATGATCGATAGGACCCCGGAGAAGGCCAGTAGGGCGAATGCCGCTATCATCCAGTTGACGGGGAACACTTTGTTTTTGAGTCTCTTGGCCACGATGAGGAGCTCGTCGAGAATACCCTCAATCGGGCTCAAATCTTCATCTTCGAGTTCCAGCTCATCGACGAAGTGGTCTCTGATAGATTTCATCTGGTCTTCGTCGCTGATGGAAACATCGTTGCTGGTGTCGGGGAACCTGATGAAGCTCTTACACCTGCTAACGTCTACCCCATCGGGCTTTCCTTGAGGCTTTGCGTACAAGCATATACCTAACGAGATTGATTTGTCAGTCAAATGAATGCAGTGTATCCACGATTGCCTTGGATAAGACTTACCACCGTATCCTAGTGTCACGTTAACCTGGTGCTGGTTGCCTTCTTTCGCCAATTTCACGACGTAGATGCCTGGAAGAGTTGTCGAAGAGGAGCCCCATACAGCCAGTGCTGAAATCGAGTCAGTTTCCAGGGCAAAGGATCCGCATCAACTGCAAAGTGCTCACCGTGGGTAATCAAAGCCGCAGCCAAAAAAACGTAGGTAGCAAGACCAATTATCGACGAAATCTTGGCCATTCTGGGCGATAATCTAGGTAAAGAAAGGCGAGATGATGAAGATGGCTTGAAACTGCGGACTGATTCCGTAAAATGCTTGTGAATTGTGAGTTTTTCAAAAGAGACATCCCAGAGAGGAGCATGCCGTTTCTTTATGGGAGTTGCCACATCCTCTCCCGAGATGTCCAAAGCCCAGGCACCCAATAGCCTAACAGAGGAGATAAGCCGCATAGATGCCTTCAGGACGATATTGATGTTTGCCAACGGCATCATCGAGCCTCAGCCTGGCCTGCACAGGGAGCAAGCGTGAACAACTGGGAGACGCCCATTGCCCAGACTGATAGGCGGGTCATCTTGGCTCGTCACACAGAGAATCTCAGCCGCATGAAGCAAAAGGAAAGGTGGCAATATGTTTGGGGGCCAAAAACGTAGCCTGCATCTCTTCCCGCGAACGTGAGCCAATATTTAATGCGTGGCGTCGAACGTGATGGATGGGTCATCTTCAGTTTGGGACAAGGGTAGGGTTGCATATGCACTGCCTAAACTAGCCTCACGAGGAAGCGTGTTGAAAGGACTAACGTGGGCTTTATGGGTCTGAACTATACAATCTATCCTTCCAATCTATGCTTACCAGTCCTATGGTTCATTCTCCCAGATGCAAAGCCACCAGAAGACGACCACTATGACAGATGACGGTGACAGAAGATGAAGCGTACAAGCTCCCTGGCCCAGAAGAACAAGAAGAGCAACGGAAGCAACGAGATACCGGCGGCGGTGATAAACAGTGTGAAGGGGACAAACTTGGCGATGATTTGGATGTAGGTGCCGTGGTCGGGAAAGGCGTCCAGCCCCGTCTGCAACGCGGTCAGCACAACCGTGGCCGCGCCGAAGACGAAGAGGTAGGGGGCCCCGAAGCGGGCGAAGAAGGTGGCGTAGTTGTGATGGACCTTCTGATACGAGGACATCGTCATGATGCGGTGGAAGAGGTTGAGCCGCGTGAGGCGGATCTCGCCGTAGTGGTATCGCCGGGAGACGGCCTGGTCCCGCAGCGGGGTGAAGCCCTGAATGAAGAAACACCAGCCCTCCCAGTCGACGAAGTGCGGCAGGAGCTTGTGCTGCACGGCGAGGTTGAAGTCGGACTCGTGGACGATGAGCATCGAGTAGGTCCGAAGGAAGCCAAGGGCGTCGAGCATGAGCCGGTGGCCGTCCGTGTCCTGCGCCTCGCGGACGGCGTCCTTCCAGAAGTGGTAGCTGAAGAGGGGCTTGGGGACCGGCTTGATGAAGATGCGGTTGTAGTACCACACCAGGTGCAAGTCTGGGCGCTCCGTGATGCAGATGCTGCGACCGTTGAGCAGCTGGTGGTGCAAGGGGCTGATGTTCCGCCGGTTCGAGACCATGAAGAGCATCGGGTACAGGCGCCTCAGCCTCGCGGTGGAGAGCTCCCGGATGAGGAAGTTCCTTACGGCCGCGGAGTTGTCGATGGCAATGTCAGGGTGGCCGGGGATGGTCTGCTGCAGCTCAACGAGCTGGCGATCCTCCGTCAGGGGGATCGCGATGGCATCTTCTGCGAAGGAGCCCATGGCAGACAGACAAACCGACTTAAGGGGGGGCAAGTTGTCTTTCCGGTGATCTACGCATGAGTGAGCTGCATGAAAAGTTTGGGGTCCTAGAAAACCGGAACAACGAAGTTGAATAGTGTTTTAACCTGGGCTGCGCGGGGCTGACAAGAACGATAGTCAGCACACGCCGAGGAGGGGGGGGGGGGGGGAGAATGCCTAGCCTGTCGTGGCACTCGACAACAGCCTCACAGGACAATGGGGCGAATGCCACAGTAACTCGAGGGGAGTTTCCTGTGTGAACCGATATGATCACTTTGGGACTCTTGTGACACGAACACTAGTACCGGCCATTGGTCCGTTACAACGCCTCACCTGAGAGAATGCAGAGAGATGCAGGAAAATGCAGAGATGAACGCCACCCAGCAGCCGAGCCCAGGAGTTCTCGACAACACCGAAGGAAGACTGTCTTGGCAGTCTTTCGTCAGGCTGGCCAATCGCAACATGGGGGGAGCAGCTTGGGGTCGAAATTGCCTCGGTGGAAGCAGGCTTGGCGAAGGGAGGCGCAAGGTCGCACTGCATCGGCCTGGTGTTCGCGGGGGGGTTGCATACATAGCTTGGAGATACTTGACCTCAATGTACCTATCTCCAAGTCTCACTAGACATGATGGAGTTGTAGCTTGGCGAAACGCCGAGACCACGCCAGGCTCGGAGGGAAACCTTCTCTACCCCTCCAACTTGTGCAGAAAATTACTATGCTTGCGAGAGCCTGATGGTGATTACCAGAGTGATGAGCGAGAACCATGAAAGACGTCAACCGGGAGAGAGTTCGCCTTTTGAGAACGACTTCTCCGTCCTATTAATTGGATCAAGTATCATAGTTCCATCTCCCTCTCTGCAACATAGAGTCTAGCCAACCACCAACAATCAGATTCACCTTCGGGCGCTCTTGTTTGCAATATGGATAAGACTCAAGAAAACAACAACAAGCCACCAACCGCTCCTCCAGCGGTGGACAGGTTCAACGTCCCCGACATCCCGCCCCAAGATCAGGGGCTCAAAGTGTTGCACGATCCCAAGGATGTCGACGCGATTGATGTTGAGTGAGTGCTTCTATCTACTCGAGGAAGGGATTGCCGGGGAAACGTGGGCCGTTTAGGAATGTCACTTACACGTGAACTCTCTTTTTAGCATCGTCGCCGTACACGGCATCATGGCCAACCCGACTTCGACGTGGAAACACGGCAAGACGGGGACCAACTGGCTTGCCGACCCGTCGATGCTCCCGGAGTCACTCAAGGAGCACGGGGTCCGTATCATGGCCTTTGGTTACGAATCGAAGTGGTTCGGAAGCGGCTCCGTGAGGCAGTCTCTCTCCAATCTCGCAACTGATCTTCTGCAGGCACTGAACCAGAAGAGAGAGGTATGTGCCGTATAGTGAGTAAACAGGGGCAAAGCCTCAAGTTAACAGTTTGGCAGCACTGTCCTCAGCGGCCCATCATCTTCATTGCGCACTGCTTCGGCGGCCTGGTTGCACAAAAGGTAAGGTCTCTACCCCCCGCGACTCTTTCACAGAATGCTGACGGGCTCAGGCCTACACCATGGCAGCACTCCAAGAGGGAGACTACCCGAGCATCTGGAAGTCCACAAAGGGCATGATGTTCCTGGGCACGCCGCACAGCGGCGTCAACGACGGCACGAACATGACGAAGCAGGGCCAGATCTACGACGCCATCGTGGCGCGGAAGCTCGAGGTCCAGGATAACGTGCTTCTCACGGTAGCGCGCGACAACGACGTACTCGTCGACGCCGTCTCCGAGTTCGCGAGGAAGGTCAGCACGTCGGCGCCGCCGCCGATGTTGTTTAGCTTCTACGAGCTGAAGCCGACCAACGTGGGCGCCATCGTGGGCCAGAAGTTTGTTCCGGTAAGAAGCGCCCAACATGAGGGGATCCTGTGTTAGATATCATGGGGTTCCACGTAAAACGCATTTGGTTACTGAACTTGGACAGGAATTCGTCGTGGGCCAATCCTCCGCCACGCTGCTTGGATACGAGAAGCAGGGGCTGGCCCTCGACCACTTCGGCATCAACAAGTTCGAGGACAACCAGGACAACAATTACCAGAAGGTCTCGTGGCGGATCTTGAAGATGGTCAGGGAGGCTAAGGCCGATTCTCTGAGTAAGACTCGAGGTATTAGTGCATCGCCGGGGTTGCTCGCGAGTTACTCCTCCTCACAGCCTCTTCTTCTGACAGCTGCAAGCTACGGAGGATACTCCCTCTCAGGGTTCCGATAATAACCGTATCTCGGTGCTCCCCGCCATTCTCAGGAAGCGAGACTACTTTGCGCCCCGGGACGGGATATTGGATCGTATCGAGGAGAAGCTCTCGTCCAAGAGGGGCGCCGTCGCCTTGTGCGGAGAGTCGGGGAGCGGGTGAGATTCTACCCAGCCCCCCCCTGTTAGCAGCTTTGTACAGAGAAGAGATAGTTACTCATACAATCGACCGTTGTCCCCCTAGAAAAACTCACGTTGCCGTCGAATACGCTGATCGTCACGTCCGCAACAACGGCGTCTCCAACTGCCATCTGTTCTGGGTCAACGCATCCAGCGCGGAGGAGTTCGAGGCGTCTTACAGGCGGATCGGCAACAAGCTCCGCGTCCCCGCCGCGGGAGTCGGCCACGACGCGTATCTGGCTGCCGTCGCCGAGCATCTCATGCGGGAGGAGGAGTGGCTGATGGTGCTTGACGGCTTCGACGACGGCGACGCTCTCGTGTCGACCAACCCGGACTCTGGCCACAAGCCGAGGAATCTTCGGACCTTCCTGCCAAAGTTCTCGGACAGTCGTAGGCTGCTGGTCACTACCGTCGACAGGACGGTGGCCAACCGTCTCGTCAAGGAAAAGTACGTTCTCGGGGTCGGTGACCTGAGCGAAGACGACGCATCGCGGCTCCTCCTCGGGCGAGTCACAAAAGACCCTGTCCGCAAGAAGCGGATCAACGACATCATCGGCATTGTGGGCGACTCTGCCGGCGCTCTCGAGCTCGTACGACTCTTTGGTAAGATCGTCAACAAGGCCGTCTGCTCCTCTGAGATGCTTGACACGCTACGTAAGCAGAGCAAGGGAGGCACCGAAGGCGAGCAGACTCCCAAGCCAGTCTGGGACCTGCTCTTCGGGCATTTGAAGTCGAAGAACACCGATACAGCATACTGGCTGCACGTCATTGGACTGCTGGACGTCCAGATGATCCCTGGCATCTTCTTTTCGGCAAACGACAAGAAAGGGCGGCTCCGGGAGCTCGTCGACGTCGGCCTTGTCGAAGCGGCCGACGGACGGGGGTTCTACCGGATTCCCGCCTTCTTCCGTCAGTGTCTGCGGTCTTCCCTCTCCGAGAAGCACCGGCAGAATGCCGAGGGCGCCGCTCTGCAGTCGGTGAAGATGCGGTTCGTCGACGACGACCGCGGCGCTCTTCTCCCGGTCGCCCTCGCCGCTCTGAGACTGGAGCCGAGCCGCGCAGATACACGGCGGGAACAAGACGCTCTGCGCGAAGATGTCGCGGTCTACCGGCGGCAACGACAAAGCAGCCTGAGCCCGGGCATCGGATACCTTGCCGCCGACGATGATCTTAGACGGTCTTCCGTCCCCCTGGTACTCGGTGATCGCACCGTGAAGGCCATCGAGGACGCCCCGCCCGTTCAGGAGGTCTTCGGGCTTCCGTTTCCCACAAAACGTGCCTTGTCTGAGGGCCACGGCGCCGTCCAAACCCGACCACTGCTCCTCCCCACGAGACGACAAACAGGCCCGGAGTGGGAGAAGAAGCTCACCGAGCTGCGGAGAGACAGCGACACCGCGGTCCGCCTTCTAACGGAGGAGCACCCGACCAAGGGGTCCGAGAACGCCACGGCCATCTACCGACGCGTGATCGACGGATACTCGGCCGAGCCGCACGAGTACCTCAAGCTGGCGGGCCTGCAGTACAACCTGGCCATCGCGCAAGGGTCCAAGGGCATGGTCGACGACGCGGCCGCGACGTTCCGCCAGGCGCTGCAGACCATCCTGTCGGGCGACTCCACCTCCTCGCGGACGCGGAACCCGGAGGCGAGGAGGCGGTACTACCGCATCTACACCGACCTCGCGAGCCTGTACGCCGCGCACGGCCGGCTCGCCGAGGCGCAGGAGGTCTTCCTGCACATCCTGCCGAGCCAGGCTGCCGAGCTCGGGCGGGACGACGCGCAGACGCTCAGGACGCGGGGCGCGTTCGCCCGGCTGCTGCTGGACCGGGGCGAGACGGAGCTCGCGGGCCGGGAGCTCGGGCGGGTCCTCGAGGCGAGCGAGCGGGTCCTCGGGCCGGACCATCGCGACACGCTGGCGACGCGCTGCGGCGTCGCGCAGCATCTCGCGGGCTGCGGACGGCGGGAGGAGGCGTTGGCCATGAGCCGGAGTGTGTTGGGAGAGCAGGAGAGGGTACTGGGGAGGTCGCACCGCGAGACGGCGGCCACGCGTCAGCTACTGGAGGAGCTGCGTTCGCCGTCGACGACGTGAGGGTGTTGGTGGATTTGTATTGCTCTTGTAGTGTGTGTGTGTGTGTGTGTGTAAGTGAGTGAGTGTATCTTTGTCTCATGTTCGTGTTTGTTTCATGCCGCTCTTTACGTTTGTTGTCGAGATATTAATACGCGGCGACGAGACCAGCCAGTTGAGATTTCGTCCGTAAATGGTTGTTACTCGGGGTAACTCCCACAAATGTGCAGTCTATTTCTGTTTTCTTCATAAGGATTGTAGAGATCAGGTCAAGTCCGTAGCTGATGAAAACGTAGGTAGGCTCAGTGAGGGCTTAGAATAAGGCAGTTGTAAATTTGTCCTACATGTAGACCTTCAGTCTGCTCTACGACAATAATACTCCAGTCATAATAACAGAGAGGTACTGACCAAGAATCCAAGGCAGCCGTTGGGCTAAGTTACTTATCAAACATCTCCTAGCCCTCCTTTTTGATATGAACGTTATGGGTTTGCTCCATTTACTACGTTTAGCAGGAAGTTTCCTGACCTGCAGCTATTTAAAAACCACTTGAACTGTTATTATGACTACAATAATAGGGAGTAGAGGTATAATCGCATGAAAACAGGCATTGCATGACAAAGCCTCCACTACCCTGCATGTCCATATCTGGCAGACAGACGCTCATAATCCCTTCTTACTACGTTCGTTGCTCAACAACAGTAATCATTCCAATATCTGGTCCCATCTTCTTATAAGTCAACATACCCACTTTTGGAACACCCCCTCATTTGGAACACCTAAAAATGCCTCAACCCCACCACCAGCCTCCTACTTCCTCCAACTTCGAACTATCACAACAATTTCATACCTTATGCAAATAACCTCATTTTTTCAGAGGACCTTTATTCCTGCCTTATGGCCCAGTATACTGAGTATGAAGTCAATCAGGCAATCCAGGCTGTTTCAGACGGCCAAAGCCTAAGGAAGGCAGCCCGCGAATATGGCATCCCAATTACCACCCTCCACAACCGTCTCACAGGCACCCAGGCAAGGGCAGCAGCATTTTCAGACCTTCAGAGGCTTTCCCCTGACCAGGAGGCTAAGTTGGCTGAATGGGTGCGAATCCAGCATGCCCTTGGTGTTGCCCCAACCCATCAACAAGTGAGGGCATTTGCAGAACGAATCCTCTGTGCTATGGGGGACAAGGAGCCTATAGGAAAGGGCTGGATCCATGCCTTTCTAAAGAGAAACCCATCTATCAAGGTCCAGAGAAGTCGCCTTATTGACTCTAGACGTGTTAATGGAGCATCTACTGAGGTTATCAGGGACTGGTTCAAACTCCTTGCCATACCAGAGGTTAAGGGCATTAAACCATCCAATAGATACAACATGGATGAGACTGGTATCCTTGAGGGCCAGGGATCTAATGGGCTGGTGCTGGGCATGTCTGAGACGAAGTCTGTACGCAAGAAACAGCCTGGATCAAGGGCATGGGTATCCATCATCGAATGCATCTCTGCCCTGGGCTATGCCCTTGATCCCCTTATTATATATAAGGGCAAGACAGTCCAGCAGCAGTGGTTTCCTCTAGACCTTAGCCCTTATGAAGGATGGCAGTTCACTGCAACAGAGAATGGATGGACTACAGACGACACTGCAGTTGAATGGCTGCAGAAGGTCTTCATCCCTCAGACTATCCCTCAGACTGCCTCCCAGGGCAAGGAGGGCCAGGAGGGCAAGGAGGAGGCTAGACTGCTGGTTGTTGATGGCCATGGGAGTCACACAACGACGGACTTTATGTGGCTCTGCTATATTAATAACATCCATCTATTGTTCCTACCACCACATACCTCCCATGTGCTCCAGCCACTTGACCAGTCAGTCTTCAGCCCTGTAAAGGCAGCCTATAGGAAGGAGCTTGGATACCTTAGTCAGTGGAATGACTCTACTATTGTAGGCAAAAGGAACTTCATAGGCTGTTATCAGAAGGCTCGTACTGCAGGTATGACGATGCAGAACATCAGAAGTGGTTGGAAATGGACAGGGTTATGGCCTGTCTCTATGGCGAAGCCTCTAATGAGCTCCCTACTGCTCCCATCAACACCAGCAGCATCAGGATCATCTGATCAGGTCAGCAAAGGGCAGTCTGGAGGCAAGGAAGCTGAAGGATGGGTATCTGCGTCATCTGCAGTGGCATGGTCGACGCCAAGGAAGATGAAGGATCTGGCTGGGCAGTTGAAGCTATTCACAGAGCTAGAGAATGATGCCTTCACTCAACGCCTTCTATTCAGGAAGGTGAAAAAAGGCTTCAGCGAGCAGGCCTATGAGCTGGCTACTGCCCAGCATAAGCTGGAGCTCCTGCAGGCCCAAGTCACCAATACTGCAGCAAGGAAAAGAAGGACAGTCCAGATCGACCCAAACACCAAGTTCGCCAATATTGAGGACATCCAGAAGGCTCAGATTGAGGCTGGCGAAAAAGAGGATATCACAGATGAATCCAGCGACTCTGATACCCCTAGTGAAGCTGAAAGCTGTATTGTGGTGGCATCTAGGCCTAGTCAATAATTAATTGAAGATGGTGGTGATGTTGGGGATAGCTTCATTCTGGGTGTTCCAAATGAGGGGGTGTTCCAAAAGTGGGTATGTTGACTTACGAGATAAACTCCGATACCCCCCAAGCAGCCATCTCATTCTCTCAACTCTACAAGTGACCTACGCCCGCTTCAACCGACTCTGCCGGCCCTGATCCCCCGCCCTCGCCACCACGCCGTTCTTGTTGCCTACAACCGCCACCGGCGTCTGCTGGCTCTGCCTCCTCGCGTTGCGCACCTCGGCCTGCTGCGCAGCCAGGGCCGCCTGGAGCACGCTGGTCTGCTGCTGCCGCTCGAGCCGCAGCCGGTGCTGCCTCCCCTCGATCTCCGCCTTCACCGCGGCCCCCTCCTGCTCCTGCCTCAGCCTGTCCGCGTGGTCGCGATCCCGGGCCCGTCGCCGCTCCTGCGCCGCGCGCCTCCGGGCGTCCTCATCCGCGAGCGCCGGGGGCACGCCCACGGCCTCGGGTGGCTGGAGGGCCTCGAGCTGGTGCGGGCCGAACCGGGCGAAGAAGCGGTCCTGGCAGGCCTTCTCGGCCAGCAGCGCCAGGAGGCGGGGGATCTGCTGCGGGTCGCCCCGGTAGAGGCCGTGGCGGAGGTAGAGGGTCGCCGAGTAGACGTAGCCGGCATTGGACGGGGCGGCGGCCGGGTCCGCGCAGAAGAAGACGTTGCGCTCGTCGTTGACGTGCCGCCACATCTGGATGTCGAGAAAGGCCTTGGTGATGTGGTACGGCCTCGCGTTCTCGAGGGCGAGAAACAGCGCGTTCCTCTCTGCGTGCACGGCGAAAGGGTCCGATTTGCCCCGTTCGAGCGCGCGGATGGTGTCCTCCAGCTCCGGGTAGATGGTGCCGCAGTTGCAGCGGTAGCACAGCTCCTGCAGCGCGGTGCGTCCCTCGTGCAGGCTGCTGGGGAAGTTGGCCTCGTGCTTGGCCTTGATGAGGGCCGCGACGGCCTCGCTGTGCGTGTTCCTCGCGGCCTCGTGGAGGCTTCCGTCGTTCTGTGCCGCCCCGGCTTTGACGAGGGCCTGCAGGGCGGCCATATGCCCGGCCGCCGACGCGAAGAATAGCGCCGTCCGGCCGGCGTTGTCTCGCTCGTTGGGCCTGGCGCCGGCTCCGAGAAGCTTGCCGACGAGTTCATTGCTTCCAAGATGGGCCGCGGCTATCAGGGGCGTGATGCCAGATGCGGATCGATAGTTGACCACGTCGCCTTGCAGTTAATCTCATGTCAGCTTCTTCAGTCTGTTCACCGGGTTCTACACACAGGAGTAATAACTTACGATGAGAATCGACCATGGCCGTCAGCAGAGAGGGGGCCACTGCCCCTTGACCACTTTGATAGAGCGCCCAGACGAGGAGAGGCACGCGTTCCTCGCCGCCGTCCAGCTTCATGCTGACCAGCGTTCCGGCTCGACATCCCAGCTTGATAAGACGCCGCCCGAGCTTCTCGGCCTTTGGATGCGTCGATATACATGCTTCGAGGGGGCACCGGCCGTCGGCGAGCACCGCGTCGACATCGAATCGCGTCCTGCTCCGTTCGCAGCCGGCGATCAAGATGTCGAGCAGGTTCAAGGCCGTCGCCTCGTCCATCCTCGACGTGATGACGGCTTGGAAGGCGTTGGTCAGGGCCAACCTCCCGGCGCCGTTCAACGCCAGCTTGTTGACGAGCGGAGCGTGTCCTCGCCCGGCCGCGATCTGCAGGGCCCTGCCGCCTTCGTAGTTCACGTCGGCGCCGATGCCCACGAGGAGGAGAGTGTCAATGAGCAGCTGCAGATCGTGCTCTTCTCCATGGGCGCCGACTGTCCGGACGAGGGCCCGGTCGACACTCGCGCCCTTGCAGCCCCATTCCAGCAACGAGTGGACGAGCCACAGGTTCTGGCGAAGCTGCCAGTTTGGCGAGGCATCGATCACAAACCCGAGGACCTGATCGAGAGAGGCCGGGTCCGTTGACGTTGCCAGCAGCTGGACGGCATCGCGGTTGTACAGGCCCGCGGCCCGCGCCATGGCGCCGTCTACCTCTGAGCCGGACGCGCCGCGGTCTAGGAGGAATTGCGCGACGTAGAGGCCCTGTGGAGACGTCCAGTCGTCACACTCCCTCGCAAGGGCGCCGATTCCAACGCTGAAGACGCCGGGCGAGGTGACGAACTCCGCCAGGTACTGTAAGACGTCGAGGGCGGCGCTCCTGGAAGCGGCGGCCACGGCGGCGGCCTGCAGAGACTCGCTCGCGGCAACGTTTCCGCTCTCGACGAGCACTTTCACAGCCGCCAGGCGGTCTCTGGGAACCGCCACCTTCATCGACGCGTCCATGGCGACGGCGAAGGTTTCGGTCGAGGCGCCGTGCCGGAGCATCATGCCGAGAATGTCGAGTCGGCCCTGGCTCAGCGCTTGCAAGACGGCGGCGCCTCTGCCGACGTTGACATCAGCACGCCCCTTTCCCAAGAGCAGCTGGACTATCTGGACCCGGTCTGTCTCGTTGGCCGGCGGTACAGGTCTGCTCAGGATTCTGCAAAGGGAGTTGGCAACCGTGTTCCCTCTTATGCCCTCCGTGGAAGAGAGCAGCATGTCGACAAGCCTGTGTGCCGTCTTCAAGTCGGGCAGATCGATAGACTGGGTGAGCAGCTTTACCATGACACTCTGCGGGAGCGTATCTGCTCGGTCGTTGGCGAGGAGTTGCTGTATTGTATCCAGACGGCCGGCGTTGGCGGCTTGCATGAAAGTTACCTCGATGCTGGACGTCCCAGCCAGTCCCAGATCGCCAGGACTGTTGAAAGCTACCTGGCTCTGGAGCGTTGCGTCTTGCCTATGGGCCGTCGAGTCTTCGGATCCGGCGTCCATACACGCTTGGAGCACTTTTTCCCGACCGTGAGCCAGAGCAGACTGCGCGGCTGTTGTGAGCAGGGACGGGTGCTTCTTCATCGCGGGACGGGATATGATGGCTAGGGCGACCTCGTCCTTCCCCATCCTGATGGCCTCAAACAGGGCCGCCGCCCCGTTGAAGGACGGATCGGCGCCCTTGTCCATGAGAAGGTTTGCCTTCTCGACGCTCCCCGCCTTCGCGGCGCGTACGAGACCTTTGTTTTTGCAGCTCCCGCAGGCCCCCTTGACGTCCCGTATCAGCAGGATGATCATGTCGACGGGCGCCGAGTCGACGCACAGCAGGAAGAGGTCGCAGTGGGGGGTCGCGTCGGCGCCCCTGGCGAGGAGGATGCCGGTCTTGACGGTGTCCGCCAGGCGTAGGGCCGCGGGGAGCGCCTGGTTGACGGCTTGTTCGTCGGCGTCCTGGGCGAGAACGATGAGGATGTCCGCGCCGCAGTTCCTGGTCGCCTGCTCGAGCACGTCGCTGCGCTCCTCGAACTGGTCCTTGCCCGAGAGCATCTTGAAGAAGTTCGTGCTCCTGGGCCTCACGATGGACACATCGGCGCCCCAGTCGAGGAGCGCCTGGGCCAGGCCCGGCGTGGCGTCCGGGATGGCGCCCCTGGCGAGCTTGGAGAGAACCGGGGTGGCCTCTTTATGGCCGAAATCGCCCGATCGACGGTTTCCGTCTTCCTGGCGTTGCTCGGCCATGAGCTGGGCCACCCGCTCATATTCCTCCTCCGTCGGTTCTCGGCGTTGATGGTGGAGACTGGAGAAGGAGGACACGGCCGAGGGGCTGAGCGAGGCCGTCCGTTTGATGAATGTTGCCATGGTTTGCGGCGACGAGTGTCTCGGGAACTCTGTCCAGAGTCAGGGGAGGTGATGATGTATGTGTTAAACTCGCAACACTCCTACAACCATCAAGACACACAAGACAGACTGTTATTATGCTGAAAGACTTCAGAGAGCCCAGAGAACAAGAAAACCTCGGTTTCAGTGGTCCGTTATGATGGGGATGTCGCGAGACCCCGAGAAAAGCTTCCGCCTCATCTGCTCTCAGCCCGATAGCCTCGAGTGATATGCATTCTTTTTTTCCAATAACCGACGCAGTGGCGTAGACTCTCATGCCGGGGCCAAATTGGGCATCCGCACTCCATGTTGTGCGAGGTACTTGGCTGACAAGTATCCTCCCTGTGCCTCTCTCTCTGACTTTCTAGTCTCTCCAATATGCAGCCTGATCCAGACCACCATCCCCTCCAAGACCACATTGCATGCGCACTTCACTTGGTCTGGCCCCCATCAGGCTGTGGACAGCCCCATGTCCTTTCTGCCATCGTATCGGGCGCAGGGAAATCGGAAGATCGTTTGTTCTTGCGTTTCTATTTCGAGGGCGTGCTGAACATCTCCGTTGCGCCGGAGCTTCAGCTCCCTGACCTGATAGTCACGAGGATAATTTTTGTGGCTGACTGGCCAACTTCCCCTGTTGTCTCTTCTCCGTCGATTTCTGATTCTTCTTCAACAGTTCATCTTCATTAACGTCTCTAGTGTTGGATCATTAGATGAACAGTTCGAGACTGAGTAGTCAGTCTTACCTAGAGACGATACTACAACCCACATTTACAATACATTCTTCGCAATGGACATCTTTGGGGTCATGGCAGCAGAAGCCATTCCGTTTTCTCCTACGCATCAGCAACAACCGGACCGCCCTCAACTCGGCCTGGGTTATTCGCCACAAGCCCATCCATCTCAAGCTCATCCATCTCAAGCTCATGACTCCTTTCCGGAAGCCCCCATCACCTTGGCCTTAAAGACCAAGAGAGACCCGCTCCTCCCACAGCAGAATCCACCAAAAGCACCAAACACTCACCTCAGCAATGTTTCGTCACGATCGACCCATACGCTCAGCTCCCACCCGCTTGCTCCAGACTCCGGTATTCCGAGTCCAGCGCCCCCTTCTCATCCCCCGGTGCTCGGGACCAGCCTTGCTCCTCAAAAAGACACCAACACGAATCGTGTCCATCAACCGCCACCGCCGGGTGTCAAAGCAGGCTCCGCCGAACATGTTTTCTCGCTCCTGCGTGGAGGCCGAGGACTCGCCTGTCCTCACTTCCCCAAGTACACTTCCGCCGGGGTCTCAACCGCACGCCGAAAATACCCGAGCCGTCTCGGCTTCTTCCACGCCTCGAGTCCCAAAGGCCACATTAGCTACCTGGAGACCGCCAAGTTCTGCGCCGCCTGCCTCGACCAAGCCGTGCCGAGTGGCTACACTTACTGGTCCATGGTCTCCGAGGGCAATGGTTCGGTCATAGGAGGTCGGTGGCTCGACACGGCGGCTTCGTCTCAGACATATCCCCGTCTATATCAGGCTGGTACCGAGCGGTTCGACCAAACAACTGTCTCTCCGCAGTCTGTCCCAGAGCATCTTCTCACTTCACCCAAGGAGGTCCCCATTCCCAAAGTGTCGGGGGCCCTCGACGCCTGGCGTTGGTTACAGGCCCAGCAAAAGCCCTTCTATCTCGACGGGCTGCATCTCACGAACGGCTGGACGCCTTTCGCGCAACTGTCTGTCGAAGAAGATGCCGCCATCGTCAAAACGAGCGGCGAGCCATACGTCGCGGGCCGATCTACGCACACTGCTGATAGCCAGGTTCACCAACGCCATGTCGGGGAAGGTCCTGTTGTTCGGCCCAAGAGTCTCCAGGTGCAACAACTCTCGCCAAGCGGCTTTGTCTCGACTGGCAAGCCGAACGAGTCCGCCGCCGCCTCTACGGTTCCCCTGAGCATTTCTACAAATCCCGCCTTTGGGAAGGCCTCGACCTCTTCAATTAAGCGGAAGGCTGTACCTGCTAGAGGGATTGGTCCCGGAACGCTGCCAGCATCTGTCACACCACCCGTCCAGCAAAGAGTCGTGACATCACCTCCAGAGCTGTCGCAACCTCCAGTCAGTAAACTAGAGGCCAGCCATCATGATCCCGTAACAGGGAGAACAATGAGTTCCCAGCCAAAGGCTCATTTTCTCGACGGGTCGCGTTCAGTCTCTCAACCAACGTCGGTCTTCAGCGTCGATGCCGGCCAGGGACCCCATGTCTTGGGTCCAAGAAACACCGCGGCTCTTGGCCCTCTGAATAGGAAAAGTTTGCTTCAGGGAGATCCTCGATTGCCCCAAGATGCCCGGCCATCCAGTGCAATGTCGAGTCCGCGAAGCCTCTCTTCGTCAACTGTGCCGATCAGGGGAGCCAAGACGCCCCAAGAAGTCGCACCGTTCTTGGACAAGGTTTCTTCTGGCGGAAACCAGCCCATCTCGAGGACATCCGTCTGGAGCCAGACCGGAGAACCAACGAGGCCCGCTCTAGGTCCGAAGCCGAGTGACAAGAGCAAAGACGGCAGAAAAGAACAGCCGACCTTTGATGCCACGGCTGGCCAGATGCCGCAAGAGAAGCCAACTGCTCGGAGCTCCCAGGCGCGGAAAGCCGGGAGCTCTTCACAAGTCGATAGAGATATGCTGCCCAACTCGGACAAGACGCGCTTCGCCCGGAATTGGTACCGCCATGACCCCATAGGCTTTGATGAACTGGACGGTCCATCGTCACCTCCAGCAAAGCAGACTCCAGATGACCGTCCAGAAGAGACGCCTACAACGCCGCTGCCCTTGCCAAGGATCCTTCCACAGCCCCGGGGCTCCAAGACGGACGCGACAGATTACAAATTAGCCGCAACTGCTGTCGCCGAGCTCTTCCGCCTGCTTCAGTCCCCTCCAGAAGGCAAGTCACTGGCCAAAAGACCCCTTTCTCTTCTTGAAGCATCGAACAGAGGGCCTCTTGAGCGACCATCTGGTGCGGGAGAGCCGGCAGTCCATCAAGAGAGGCAGGCTATCAGGCCATCAAAGAAGTCCAAAGCGCCACAGATGATGTCCGGCATCCCGGAGACGATGTCCAGCGCGTTATACGAGACGTCCAGCGTGCCGCAGACGGTGTCCGATGCGATACAAACGACTCGAAGCAGGCCATCGAAGATCTCGAACGCGCCACAGACGGTCTCCGGGGTGCCACAGGCAATGTTCAACGTGACGCAGACGGCATCTGACGTGATGCAAACGACTCGAAGCAGGCCGCCGAAGATCTCCAACGCGCCACGGGCGGTTCCCGGAGTGTCACAGACTATTTCCAGCGCGCCACAGAAGACGAAGATGCCCAGCGTACCGCGGAAGATATCAGGCCAAGTCGGAAGCCAGGTCATGCCGTCCATACCCCCACAGAAACGCAGAGCACACGAGATGGTGCAGGAGATGCCGCCGCCCCCCGCCAACCAGCTCACAGCCACCAACCGGTCCATCGCGAAGAAGGCTTCCCCATCCCGCCCAATAGGAAGCGCTCCAACTGCTTCACAGTATCCTTTTGTCCCATCTCATCAGCCACAGAGTACCCGATCTTTAGGTGTCGCCGGTTCCAAGACCAAATCGGCAGGCCTTGCTCCCAAACACGCCACAGGAGCGGAGAAGAAAGATGCCGTCAGATCGGTTGTCGAGACTTGGAAGCAGAAGGCGGCCAGCGGAAGCAAGGCGAATCAAGGCCTAGGTTCCAAGACGCCCAAGCCATCAACCGTCAAGGTCGCTGATGGGAAAGTAAAGACTAAACGTGCGGCCCCGGGGGCAGAGCCTCGCAAGCGACGGGCGGGCGACACCAAGAAGATTCCCGGGGCTGAGAAAAAGAGAAAATCACGCCCCAAAGACCCTGGTGCCGTTAAAGTACCGAGGAAAGAGAAGAAAGAGGGTCGATTCTCGTCGGGACACGGCAAGCCGGGAGCTCACGACACGCATACCACCACCAAGATCGGCTTCATGTCCAACTCAACGACCAATGGTCCCATCTATCTTCTGGGTGGAGGATCGCAAGACTCCGACTCAAATTCCGATCTCGAGAGCGATGATGATATGTCTGATTCTGACTACGCTTCCAATCCATCCCTGACAGGTGACTTGGACGACGACGAGCCGGCCCAAGAAGAAGAAGGACCAAATCAGTCGGACACAGAAGACACTGCCAACGCCAGCCAGGACGGAGGACCAGGACAAGATTCGGCACAAGATTCCAGGCCTTCTTCGCCAGAGTTTCCCCCAGGCAAACACGTCCCTTATTCCCCTGGACAGTCCACATTAACC
Organism: Colletotrichum lini; assembly: GCA_034638275.1. Lineage (NCBI taxonomy): Eukaryota > Fungi > Ascomycota > Sordariomycetes > Glomerellales > Glomerellaceae > Colletotrichum > Colletotrichum lini. The sequence continues at coordinate 1,720,640 of JAWQJV010000006.1, forward strand.
CAAGCTGAAGCCGGGCGCCCAGACTCGAGGATAAGCCTGGTCTCTCAACCCTCGGTCCCAGATATGTCTGCTCCAAACCCGTCATTGAGAGGAACCCAGCAACCCGGAACAGTACATGATAGTCCCAGGCAGTCATGGTCTGCGGACCAAGACGCCTCGGGCCCCTTCGGAAACCAGCAGACATATGTCTCCTCTGTTCCCTATATGGAGCTTCCGTCTGATACCGGTGCATCGACCAGCCACTGCTCGTCGCCTCCGTTGCTGGGCCAAGCTCTGGCGGCAGCTACCCCTCGGCAGCATTCTTCTCTGGAACCACTAGGCGTTGAGCACTCGCGAGGCCTGCCAGAACAGGGCCAGACCGACAGCACTCTGCCTAACAATAGGCAGCAGGTCGATTCCACATCTTCGTGGCCCTCTGGGACGATAGAAACGGCCCCAATGAGCTCTGCGGACCAGCATGGCTACACCGCTAGGCCATCCGCACCGTCGTCTGGAAACCCTCGGCTGTTCGATAGCTCATACTATCCTCCGATCAACTCATCATCGGCGTCAAATGATCCTTGGCAAGGCCAGACTCAATCATCTCAGCCCTCGTTTGTGGGAGATCAGTCGCAGGCATCTGTCCTTGCTCGGCAACAGGCCTCTGCATCGCCGAGTGGTACATCAAGAGGGTTATCTCAAAACCAAACACCAGCAGGTGTCGACTCCTCCGGTCAGCGGAATGTCGAAATGGGCCAAAGGGGACAAATGCCGACATCAGTTCCGGAGCCGGCGCCAACTGCAGGGCAGCCCGCGCCACTCGGTCAACCTGGATCACCGTGGCCCACGGCAACTGGACAGGGCCTCAACGCGAGTTACTTCTCCGGAGCCCCCTACACACCAGCCGAGGCCGCGTACGACCCGTACTCTACTAGCCCAATAGCTCCTGAGAAACACGTAGATCCTCAGCCGGACCCCTGGACCGCAAGTCGTACAGGAAACACCGCTGAGCAAGCTTCGACATGGCCGCCCAAGCAGTATGAGCCGTTCTCTCCAAGCTCTCCAACTGTTCCTGTTCCTGGCGACTCGAGCAAACAAGCATGGGGACAACAGGCCAGTTCACCTGCCACGTTCGACAGGCAACAAGAACGCCAGCTCTTCCCTGGGGACCATTCCTCAAGTTCGGGCCCGTCAGAATGGAATGCCAGAGACAACATCGTAGAACCGATGGACTCGCGGGACCCTAACGCCACTCGCCGGTTAAGCCCAGCATCGTACGCCGCGCAAGGCTCGCAGCTTGAGCCCTACGGCTCGTTTCAGTCGCCACCAGGGAATCATGTCTACGCCCTCGGGGACTCGTCGCCTCAGAGGACCGGCGGCAGCAACAAAGGCAAAATCCTCCTGGCGGCGGCGGCTGGGGCGGCTGTCGGCATAGGGGCCGCCGCGCTTCTGAGCCGGAGCTCGTCGGCGTCGTCCAAGAGCTCCCACGTCCAGTCGCCGCCGTCCGAGATAGATATGGAAAACTACGCCGCCTGGGGGAACTTCCCTGCCTCCGACGATGGGCCTCCTTACGACGGAGCGGATAGCGTCTCGAAGAAAGCGGGGGGCGCTTCGAGCTCGTCTTCGTCGTCGTCATCATCGTCGGGCCATGAAAACCGTGACGATTCGGCCCAGAGAGAGACGGCTTCTCACGACTGGAACGACGTCGACAGCGACGGCAATCAGGGCTACGCTAGCAACGACGAAGTGTTCGGAATGAGGAATGGCGGCGAATATTCTGACAACCACTCCGTGGCCTCTGATCAGTTGACTTCCGTCTCATTTGACAACGAGGATGCTCCCCAGGCCCCTAGGGTGTCGGGAGCCTCGGACTCGGACCAAGCTGGATTGTACGACGGTGACGGCTATGGCAGCGCCTGGAACGATGAAGAGAATCATGATCAGGGATCGCAGGGGTCGGACCAGTCCCAGGCCGGGGAGCACGACATGTATGGATCGGACCAGGAGCTGGCGTACAACTCGGAGCCACAGGAGCAGTTCGCATCTGATTCGGATCAAGGGTCGGAGTCAGAACAAGAATACATGGTGGACGATGAGGCTGTTAACGAGGAATACCCTAGCTCCGTGGCGGGATCGGATCACTACCTTGAGCAGTCGGGTGTAGAGCAAGATGAGAGTGAGCTAGATGAGGAAGGGGAAGATGGCATCGCGCATGAGTATGGAGATGAAAGCGAGGAGGCAGAAGGTTTCGGCGAGGAGGAGCAAGATGATAGTCAGAAAGATGAAAATGAGATCGAGGAAGAGGAGGAAGAGGAGGAAGAGGAAGATGGAGAGGAGGAGGAAGAAGAGGAGGAAGATGATGAAAGCGAGGAGGATGAAGAAGAAGAAGAAGAAAGCGAAGACTATGGTGAGCCGGAGAGCGAAGACTATGCCGAGGAGTACGACGAAGGCGGCGGCGGTTCAGACAGTGATGCGTATAGTTACTAAGACAAAGGAAGACGCTGCCATGATTCAAACCGGGGCTTTTGGCCCAGCAAACTATCATGCGCAGGGCAAGGGTCTTGATGACATGTGGGTAACAGGCACTAGCTTCAACACTAGCGACGGAGAGGAGAAATATCATTGTATAATCGTAGTCCAGAGATCCCAAGATACATCGGTGACAACACACCCTGAGACTGTTCTGCTAACGATGTGACAAAACAACCAGGTGTGGGTCTTCAACCTGACCACATGGCTTGTGCAAATTCCAAAATCTGGCTATCCATGTGTGTCGATAAATACATGGAGCATGTTGTCTCTTGGGTTGTGGTTCGACGAGCTATTCTCGCCTGTTGAATAGGGGCAAGACCTTTGATCAACCCGTCAGCATGTTTGGACAGGAAACCTGCGGGCTTCTTCTTGGTGACCGGGAAACTTTCTTATCCGAACTCGGCAGAGGCAACAGTCAGTTGAATCGCTAACATGGACACATTTTCGAGTGCCTGCCACACGAACCTCGCCAATCTTGGAGAGATGCTGTTAGGAACGCCTGTAGTCACCTGGGCTGCGGAAAGATGGGTCGATAATCTGCTCATCAAGCGGTTGTAGATTGTATTTAGTAGGTCTAGCAATGGCTTTCCTTCGTCGAATGCATGCTCTTCCTTCCCGAGTCCTCAGCTAACAATGCCAAAACGCAAGGAAACGCAGCCCCGACACACACGGCCCTGGCCACCCTCTAGATAGCTTCATCCCGCACAGTAACCCCAATTAATACCGCGCTCCTCGTTTGCCCTACGAGTTCTTCGGGACATCCAAGCCCAGGAAACCCCCATGCTGCCCCTCACAGAAGGCGAGTACTCGGCCACAGACAGGCAAGATGCGAGATACGAAATGGCTCAGCCAACCTCACATCGTCTCTCAACCCCAAACCCCGATCCTCCCAGCTGCTTCCTGACCTTGGCCATCCGACCATGCGCGCACAAGCGTAGCCGTGCCCGGCTCACCGGCTCTCTTGCGCCAGCATATCCAGATATCTCCAGCAGGTGCCCCTCCCACTCGCCGCGATCCTCCCCGATGCCGCGTCCTTCTCGCAAAACACCTCGATCCCCTCAAGGGAACCCTCCAGGGCCCACAGCTCACGCAGCGCGAAGTCGACGACGCAACCGCCCTCGCCCACGCACCGCGCGCCGGCCAAGATGGCCTCGGCGCGAAGCAAGATCCCCCGGATCGTGTCCAGCACCCCTTCCTCCCCGGAGCGCAGCCGGTCGAGCGCAGGGTACGCCACCACCCCAGACCGCCTCACGCCTTCGCCGCCGTCTGCCCGGGACCGCTCGCGGCGGTGGTTCTCGAGGACGACCTGCCTGCGCCGGAGCTTGGCGGCGAAGTCGCCCCACCAGACGAAATACTCGTTGCGGCGGCGCCAGCTGAGAATCTCGAGGTCGTTGTGGAGGGCCTCCAGGGCGGCGAGGTCCACTCCCGCGGCCACAGCCCGGGCGCGAATGTGTGCGGGCAAGGGCGTCGACCGCGGCATCAGGGCCGGGGCGTCATGGTAGGCCTTGAGGAGGGCGGGCTGGGTGATGTAGGGGCGCATGCTCGTCATCCTGGTGAAGGTGGTTGTGGGTGTTATTGGGATGCGTCTTGTGATGAGATGATGGATGCGATGGGGTGTTGGATGCGTGCAGTGCGGTGTGTGTTTGTTTATCCTTGAGAGTACGGTTTGTGATTCAAGTTGAACGGGGGTGGTTCGCGTGTTTGTTGTGTTCGTATGTGTGTGTGTGTGTGTGTGTCTGATAGATGAAGAACAGTGAGTCTAGAAATTGATGTTGGCTCCTGATCGAGAGAGGATGGAAGAGTGTGATGTTTTCTGGGAACGGTAAAGAGACTAGAACGTCAGAACAGGCGGATTACTGCGTGCCTTTATATGGCGACAGCCAGAAGTACCTCCGGTACGCTTGAACCTGGGCCTCGCGTATAACCACAGGACGACAAAAGCTTATGTTGCAACGGTACCCAGTAGCCAAGTAATTTGGAACCACAGTCTTCGAAGTTGCGGTCATGGCATGGCGTGAGTTGATAGAGTCATGGCTCAAGAACTCCCTTGGGAGTCCCCGACTCTGAGTATCACAGGGTAAAATGCCTGCCTCGTCTGGGCTGTTGGCGGTTCCTGTAGTTGCCTCATTCGTTAACTGTCGAGGAGAAAAGCTCTGTTACGATAAACGCCACCAAGACTTCACGCCATTTACTCATCTTAGGAAACCTGCTCATGACCGAGAGGATATAAACAGTGGGGGGAGGGGGAGACCCGGATATGGGAGTGCGTACCCAGAGCCTCCGAGTCCTTGGATCTTTGGCTCACACCTCCCGAGCCACGACGAACGCAGTTCGAGACTACGGATGCCCCTTTCCCTCGAAGATGACATTGCGTGAGCGCATGTGTCATCTCAACACCACAGGCCCGGTCCCCGGACGCGTGCCTGTAGTACAAGGTTTTGACCGGGCCCTACGTCTTCAAAGGGTCTCGTGTTGGCACATAAAGTCAATGTCTTCCTCAACCAGCCCGAGCCTCCAAGAAGGGAAACGAGACACGGTCGTCCGAGGCCGAAGAGGTCCACGTGTTGGAAAAACCATGGGCCAACTGCCCAGGGTGCGTCGCTGGTCAGTTCCGGGCAGAGAGGCCAAGAATCATCAAAGGAGGCAAGGGTCCATGAGCCGTTTAAGACATCCCGAGTCACAACCAAACCGGGAAAAAGTCGACATAGACAGTTCTACAAAAAAACTTTTTGAACATTCAACTCGTGAAGTTAATACATATACACCTCTCTTGACAAGCCGAGGTAACCCGATTCCCGATTCCCCTGACAGGGTTTGATTTTGTGAATGTTGAACACACCCCAGACATCGCGACCCTTTTTTTTATTCTTCTTCGTCTTTTTTGTATGGAAAAACGGCGGATCTTGTAAAGAGATCGAAAGCACTTTTTTGGGCGGATTCTTGTCATCTTCTCTTCATGTTGCTCCGTGCGACCCGCGATCTTTTTCAGGCAGCACAAGAACCCCTACCCCTTCCGTCCGTCGCCCGTGTGAAACCCTGGTCCCAATGGATAAAAAGATGTTTGTCGAAGCCGGATCTCGTTTTCGTGGCCCAAAGAGACCCAACAAAAGCTGATGGTATAAGATGTGTGTGTAAGAGACGAGAGAGAGAGAGAGCAATATGCATGGACGCCTCCAATGTTGGAAAATATTAGATATGACAAGAAAGAGCCGGTCGTTGTCGATTTAGCCGTGGAGACCGGACGTTCTCTCGCGCATCAGCTCGCGGCGCTTCTTGTCCTTTTCTACAAGGGGATTAGCTTGTGATCTGTCAAGTGGGAGACGAATGGCAATATACTGACCTCCGTCCCATGTCAGGAACTCGTGGAGGCCTGATCCGGAGGGCACCATGGGCAAGACGGGCACCTTCTTGTCCGTAAGGACCTCAAGGAAGGCAGGGCCGTCGGAGTTGATGAGCCACTTGAGGGCATCGACAACCTCTTCGGGCTTGCTGACTCTGCGGTGCTGGACACCCATGGCATCGGCCAACTTCATGAAGTCGGGGTTCTGCTGGTGGGTGTGGGCGTAGCGGTCCTCGTAGAAGAGGTTCTGCCACTGCGTGACCATGCCCTGCTCCTCGTTGTTCAGGACGATGACCTTGACGCCAATGTTGAACTGCGCGGCGGTGGAAAGCTCGGTGAGGGTCATGTTGAAGGAGGCATCGCCGTCAATGTCGATGACGAGAGCGTCGGGCTTGGCGACCTTGGCACCGATGGCGGCGGGCAGGCCGTATCCCATGGTACCGAGGCCACCAGAGGTGATCATGGTTCTGGGGTATCTCCAGCGGAAGTGCTGGGCGGTCCACATCTGATGCTGGCCGACGCCGGTGGAGATGATGGTGGTCTCCTTGCGGTCGGCGGTCAGGTTGCTGAGCTCTTCAATAAGGGTCTGGGGCTTGATCATGCCGGAGCGCTCGGCCTTCTCGTAGTCGGACATGGGCCACTTGGCCTTCCACTCGCGGATCTTGTCGAACCACTCCTTGCGGTCATTCATGGACTTGGGCGTCAGCAGGGGCATGAGGGTGCGAATGTTGGAGGCGACATCGCCCTCGACGGCCTCGGTGGCCTGGACGACCTTGTTAATGTTCTTGGGCATGATCTCGAAGTGGACGATACCACCACGGCCCTCGGCGGCGGCAGCCTTGGCGCCGGGAGCGAACTTGGCGACGTTGAGGGTGACACGGTCGTCGAAGCGGGCGCCGAGGGCGATGATGAGGTCGGCCTGCTGGATGGCCATGTTGGCGTAGGCGGAGCCGTGCATGCCGAGCATGTGGAGGGACTTCTCGTCGAGCTCGTCGAAGGAGCCCAGGCCGTGCAGGGTGGTGGTGACGGGGATGGACAGCTTCTCGGCAAGCTCCTTGAGGATCTCGGGGCCGCCCTCGGACTGGGAGATACCCTGTCCGGCGTAGACGATGGGCTTCTTGGCGATGTTGACGAGGTCGGCGACGCGCTTGATGGACTGGTCAAGCTGCTTCTGGAGCAGGGCCATGGCGGCCCTCGAGGCGGCGCTCGGCAGGGAGGGGAGGGAAGTCTCGGTCGGGATGGCTCTCCTCAGGATGCCGGCGGTGACGTCCTTGGGAAGATCGACGAGAACGGGGCCGGGGCGGCCGCTGGTGGCGATCTCGAAAGCCTCGTTGATGCGGCGGGGGAGCTCGGCAATGTTCTTGACCATGACGTTCCACTTGGTGCAAGCGCGGGAGATGCCGGTGACATCGGCCTCCTGGAAGGCGTCGCTACCAATGGCGGAAGTGACGACCTGGCCGCAAAAGACGACCATGGGGGTGCCGTCGGAGAGGGCGTCCTGCATCGGGGTGATGACGTTGGTCGCGCCAGGGCCCGAAGTGACGAGAACGACACCGCACTTGCCCGAGGCGCGGGCGTAGCCCTCGGCCATGTGACCGGCGCCCTGCTCGTGCTTGGGGAGGATAAAATCGAAGTGTTTTGAGTTGTAGATGGCGTCGAAGACGGGGAGAATAGCGCCTCCGGGGTATCCAACTGTGAGTCACGGTCAGCCATGTCTCTCCTTGAACGCGAACGTCTGATGGTGGTCTTGTAGGGAGTGTGCAACTGGGCCACCAACAAATGTGCTTGACGTTGTGTCTCAACATCATCTCGTGGAAGATCTCTCCTCCGGTCTTGCCAATGAACCTGTGTAACACAGTGAGCTTCTTCAGGGCCGGTTATACGTGGACCACGGCGACGGCTACGTACGACTCATCCATCTCGGGGCCACGGGAGCCGACGAGAGGCTGGACATGGCTGCGGTCCTTGTCGGCATTGAAGGCGGGTGCGGGCGTGCTTCGGACCTCACTGAATTAACAGTATTGTTAGCCAAAAGTCCTCGTGAGTCACGTAATATAGTCTGTTTATTGTCACCCTTCCCGAGCTCCCGAGAGAGAAGGAAGACGGCTGGGAGACAGCGGACAGACGAAGGAGAGCAGGAAAAAGCTCACGGAGCGGGCGAGGTAGCCGAGGTAGCCTGATTCCTCACGCCGGAAGGAACCTTCTTGGGGGCCTGGATGGCAGAAACGGCGGACGAGGTGGTGAGGGCGCGGGAGGCGGTCGGTCTCGAGACGGCCTTGAGGGCGCGGGCGGCCTGGCGACTTCGGAGCATCATGATGGGCGGAGAGTGGAGAGGGATTCCAAGAAGAAAGGAGGGAAAGAGGAAAAAAAAGTCACTCGGCGTGATGCCTCGTCGAGATCCTTTGAGGGAGAGGAGGAGGGAGAGAGAGAGAGAGAGAGAGTAAGAAGCGGCTCGTCGAATTGGACGATCGCAAGGGTTGAAGAAGGTTGCAAAGGTCGCGGTTCGGTCTGGGGAGGGGAGGGGAGGAAATGGAGGAAGGGAAAGAGAAAAGATGTAGCAGTCACCGTTAGTCAGTAGTTTGTGTGTACAGAGTAGGTAGTGGTGGTAAATTGGGCAGATCACAAATTCTAGATTTGGACCGGGGGCGCTCAAGCACACGCACACACACAGAGAGAAGAGAGAGCACGGCTCACAAGAGTCAGAGTCAGAGTCAGAGGCGAAGGAGGAGGAGGGTTCAAGGGGAGAGAAAACGAGTCGGACTGGGATGCGCCGGTCAAGGGCCGGTGGAGGAGAGAGGATTCGAGGTGACTATGCCTGTACCTGTACCTGTCTGTGTCTGTGAGACTGTGAGACCTGGAGACCTGACGGACTGGCGGGGGGACCGACTCCAGAAGGGGTGCGGTAGTGGCTGCTGCTGCTGTTTGTCTGCTGCTACTGCCGCCGCTGCTGTTTCGGAGGCAGGGAAAAAAAAACCAAAAAAAATTATCGGGTGTCGACGTGTGGGGTAGCCGTCCGATGACTGGCCGGAAGGGCGCCAAGTGGGGACGAGGGCGAACATGCACTGCGCATCGGGGGATGGGCACGGACCATGGATCCAATCTGGGGTGGCGATATCGGCCCTTGGGTTTTTGGCAGCGGCTGTTGGATTGGGCAATGGGGAGGGCCATTGCGGTTGCGGTCAGTCGGGTACGTACTCTGCACTGCTGCTGTCTGTCGGTCTGTCTGTCTCTGTCTGTCTACTCCTGCACCTTTGGTCTGGATTGGTATATGAGTCACCCTCATTGGCCATCCCAATACAGGCATTCTCCACTCCTCGGAACTGCACCGTTTGTGTACAATGTATGTGAGGGAAAGAAGCAGCCCCCCCCCCCAACCCAACCCAAGATTCGGGAGAAGTGCCAGTCAGTAAGTAGTAGGTAGGAGTCACAGAACCGAGACCCTCCACCAATATTCTTCCCTTCCTATCTTTTCCTATCGCTCGTTGGTGGCCCTATTTAACCCATTAGCGCAGAGTATCACCGCCGCCCTCTTCATCCCGTCTGCCGTGCGCCGGCGTCTGGCTCCTCATACCACCACCACCCAACGGCTGCATCATCATGGCTGCATCTCCCGCTACCGGGCAGGATTCATTCCCAGTCTGCAAGCCCACGGATGCGGGACAGCTGTCAGAAAACGGCCAAATCAAACCCTCTCCCCCCCCTCCCTCTTCCCCCAAGGCCCCCCAAGAATGACCAAGAGACATGACATGGGAGCTGCCGCCACTAAAAATGCCAATTCGCTGCTGAAGCCGTCCAGCACGTGCTTGTGTTGTTCCCCTTTGGTCCATCTCGCATGCGAACGGACCGGACCCCTCTTGAGGTTGCCGGCCCATCGGAGGGATAGAAAGAGGATGGGGGGAGGGGGGAGGGGAGCTGCTGCCGTTCCCCATCATCCGGTCTCTCCCGGACCCTTGAAACTTAGCGGCTAGTTCGATGGTCGTTCGTGAAGGTTTGTTGTCGATAGCACCCGCCACTCAATACACAGCTCAACGGTGGTGTGATGGACTGGTTGGTCATCGATGCATTTCGTTCGGTTATGAAGAGAGAAAAGCCTATGCTGTTTTTTTTTTGTCTGTTGCTCCTTTGCAATCCCCACTCACTCACCACCCTCGCTCGACTCCGTCGATGCATCTCTTGGGACATGCCATCCCTAAAATCTAGAATTTAAAAAAAGGGAGAACCGCACTCTGAGAGGTATCTTAACCATGACTGCACTGCATTGTACTCCCACCACCGACCTAGCCGACAATACCACAAAACAAAGTATATGTGTCTAAAATAAAATAATAAAAAAGCGGCGGAAAACCACCATCATCTCCCTCACATCCGATGCTGGTCGCCAAAGGGGCCCTGCGCGTCGTATCCGGCCGCCGGCTGGCCGTGCGCCATGAGCGGCTGGCTGTCCGCGTTCCCGACCTGCACCGTCGGCCTCTGCTTGACATTCTGCCTCGCGATCGCCGCCGCCTCGGCCCTCGCAGCGATGCGCTTCTTCTGCTTCTTCTCGCGGCAGCACAGGAACGTGATCCACGCAATGGCGCCCGTGATGACCACCGCGAAGAAGAGCGCCACCGCCACACCTCCGGGGTACACCGTGTTGTCCAGCACCAGGCACGACGGCTTGCCCGCCGGGTCGTCCTTGCAGAGCAGGCCCGCCGCGCACGTAGCGAACGACACCTGCGTCGGGTAGCACCCTTCCTTGAGCGTCTTGCCCCTCTGGACGCCCGTCGACACCACCGGGCACAGAGTCGTCGACTTGGTCGTCGTCGTCGAGCAAACGATCAACGACCGCGTGCCCGTGCCCGTGCCCGTGGCAGTCGTCGTCGCCGCCACGGCCGTCTCGGCGGCCGTTGTCTGGCGTGCAAAGACGGGCGCGTGGCGCTTTCGCAGCTCCGCCGGCACATTACCGTCGTCGCCGCACCTGTCGAGCGTCCACTGCGACTCGATGATGGCCTCGGCGACCTCGCAGCCGGCGTGCATGTAGCACTTCTCGAGGTCCGTCTGCGTCAGTTCGTCCGGGAGCATATCCAGGCAGTGGGCCACGGATCCCGGCTCGCCGCAGGCCGCGAGCTTGGCGAGCTCGAGACTTCTCGATCGGAGACAGTGCAGCTTTGCCGGCGACAGGGCCGATACAAGGGTCGCGCAGAGGAGCGCAACGAGCGCCGGGGCGGAATGGGATGGTCGCATCATCTTGTCCCGCGATTTTGTGGGGATGCCGCAGTAACTGCCGGGACCGGGACGGGGGGGTGGTTCGGTCGGGGTTTTGGGGATCGACAGCAAGTTCCGAGTGAAGTGGGCGCCCAAGTGCCGGTCCCAAGGAAAGTGAGTGCGCGTGTGCGGAAGACGGGCGCAGTCTCGGGCTGCTTTTGGTGCGACGAGTCAAACCTCGTTTGCTTTGGGAGCTTCCTGATTTGGAAGCTGGATTCGGCTGTCGGCAGCGTCTGCGGCTTGGGGTTAGAATGCCGTGATCGCGTGAGTATGCCGCTTGAATCGTCTGTGTATCTGTCTGAACTGGTTTGCGTGATCGAGAAAGGGGAAAGGAGAGAGGAGAGAGGTCGCGAAGGGATGAATGGGCGTAGGCAGGTCTGGCGGGCAGTGTCCTTTTTGATCAAGATGAAGAAAAGGGAGGCGAGGGAGGAAGAGAGGAAAGTACAGGAGACTGGAGCCGGTGTGAGACGAGGAATGGGCGTCAATAAAAGCAAAAACAAGAAGGAAGAACGCCTCCTCTCAGGCTGAGCTAGGCTGGGCTGGCTGGGCTCTCTTACTCTGATCTCTGGGGTCCTATCTATGTTGGCCGGCTGCCATTCCCGTTGGTCTCGTCTCGTCTCGTCTTGTCTCTCTTTCTGCTGACCGTCGAGCTGAGCGACGCCAACGCCAAAAGCCACGAGCGTCTGCAGCTCAGCACGGGGCCCCCCTAGTCCACTCTCCACTCAGTCTGACTATCTCAGACTCTCCATGGACGACTAAGCTAAGCCTGCAGCACTTGGGCCTGGCCTTGGGACTGGTAAGGCTGGGGATGTAGTATATCCTGCTGGATGCTCGAGCGGGTTCTTCCCAATGGTCCTGCAGCTTCCTGCAGCACAGCCCTTGTCGTTCGCTGTGAATGGCGAATGGCAGCAAGAGTCGTGGTGGCTGACGGCGTCTGCCTCCAAATTTAGCCCTGTCCACGCCTACCCCGACTGTTCCCTCCTCTCCACGATAGCCTCAGTGCTCGCCAGCATCTCTCGTCTCATCTCATCTTGAGGGGCCCCCCGCCCCAGGCTGCTTACTGGGATGCGGTGAAGGACCGATTCAACTTCACTGGTGTTCGAGCTGCCACTTGTCGGCCGCACCTCTGCAGACGGGGTGCTCGCCCATAAGGCATACCGGTGCCCCGCCCTTGGCTTGCCAGAGATCGTCCATCACAATTCGTTCTCAGCTCAATGTCCGCGGGCCCAAGCTAAGAAGATGGCTCGTGGATTTTCCCGTCGCGCAGCTTTCCCCGAAACGTGCAAAGACGGCTGGCCACCGGGCAAACTCTAAACCATGGAAGCCCCACGAGGCGAGGATGCATTTTGTCACCCAATTTTGGTTGCCGGACCCAAGGTCGTGGATTGGAAGGCATCGGGATCTCGCTGCCTTGCCGTGCAGGATTCGCCGTGTTGTTATTCGCAGGCTGCAGCATTCCTCGGGCGCGGGGCCAACATAGTGGGAATTCTAAGCTGCTTATGCGATTGGGAAAAAGAAAAGCCCCATCGCTACTGATAAAAGGTGTTAGTGCTGAAGGAGTCTACACACAAGCTGACAATGCCCCCCCCCCCCTATGCTTACCTGTAAGTACCATGCGTTTCTGGCCCGTGCTTAGCTGCCCTGCCAGTGGGGCAACCTCGAGGCTACAGGTTCAAATCTATCTTTTCTCAAGTTTTTCCTCTTATTTTCCTCTTCCAAAACGGCTCCGCCAGGGAGGTTTGGAATAGTCTATCCCACCCTGCTTCCTACGCTTCGCTCCGGGTCAGGATGGGCCAAGACTATCCCTTTTGCTCTTTTTTGCTGTATTAGTCATTAACTAGATCCACTGGCAGGACAGCTGAGCACGAGCCAGAAACGCACGGTACTCACAGGTAAGCATGGGGGGGCATTGTCAGCTTGTCTGATCACTCGTGCTGAGGGCTGCGGTGACTCGTGAGATGCACCCCTGCTGCGGCTCCAGTTACGGTATGGCCTAGTTGCTTGTGGCTGAGACCTGCCACCCTGGATGTAGGAGCTGAAGCCAGCCCCTCGACGCTATTTGGGAGACGGCGCGCAGCAGCTGAAGGTCTATCCCAGGGAAGGGCTTGCTGGCAGAAGCTCTCGTGGATAGCATGTTCTTTGTGTGAGATCGTTACGTTTGTCCCCCCCATTCAAGATATTTAGGATGGTGGAAGAGGGGATAGAGAAAGAGAGGGAGAGAGAGAGAGAGACAGGCAGGTAGAGAGAGAATCCGTGCCAAATCAGAGAAGAGTGAGTTGCCGGGAAACAGAACTGGCGCGGTCAGACGTTGCCCGAGGATCCCTCCGGCCAGAAAAGCATCCACCTGAGACAAAGACTTTGTATCCATCGCAAGCAGTCGAGTAAGCGCGAGGGACCAACCAAAGAGGGGCCCGTCAGCAAAAGGAAGAACTCTCCTCCAATGGTTCCGAGCTGAGTTGTTTGTTGGGTTGTGAGCTCACGGCGGAGCGGGGCGGCGTCCTGCCCTATCCCCCGCTGGCCGGAGAAGCAAATCGGGGAGAGACTGGCTGGATGGTTCGTCCTGCCTAGCGATTTGGTGATGGAGAGATTTTGTTCCAGCGGTTGTGCACCTGAGTAAAGATATTTGTGCAAGCTCCATCGAGCCTTAGCGAGGTACCTAGGCGAAGGAGAGGTTGATGGCCGCGGTTGCACCTATGGTTCTTTATTCAGCCTGGTCTGGTTGTAAGGAAGGAAGGAGTGAACGACTAAACGCGTGCCCTGCCTCCAGGCTAATCCTGGCATGGATAATTACGTAATACACACATTTGTGAACCACAAATTAAAGTTATGGAGTCTTACATCTCTTCCCTCTCCCTTCTCTGCCTTCACTAGCATCGTCTCCACAATCCTCAAGACGTAAAGACTGTCGATATTTGTAGTTGACTTCCGATAATTGCCTGTTCTGCGATAAGCATCGTTCACTCTGACCCAAGGTTAGGCGAATCGCTATCAAAGAGGCATCTATCTACACAGTGTGCTCTGTTGCAAAGGCAGTTGGCGGCAAGAGTTCCAGTCCCCTGGCCAATTGCCTAGCCTGGTTCGACAGCAACAATAATAAACGTGTCAGCACCCATCATCTCGCCCTCGTGATTGACCGTCCAACATGCCTCCTCTCCCGCATCGCCACACTCTTTCAAGTGGATGCGTACCCGGTCCTAACAACGACCATACTCGACTCTAGTTCGCGTACCATGGCATCTGCGCCATGCTGACGGCATCGAGGCCAGCAAACATCCTCCAGAGGTTTCTATGGTGCCAGCGCCCTCGCTTCATAGGAGGATTCCAAGCTTCGCCGAGCAGCCAACTGAGCCCCCATCCAGGCAGTTGTGCTGTGCCACTGCCGAAATCCGAGCCGTTCCCAATAGGAGCAGTGCTCCATGGACGCTCAGGCCGGAGATACGGCATCGAGGAGATACTTTCTGAACGCCGAGATCCACTGTTATGTGCTTACCGGGCGAGGTGCTTGCAAACACCTAACCCTCCACGAAGCTTGCACTACTAAGTGAACTCTATCCATCAAGTATGGGAGATACGAAATTCGTCCTCAAAAACATGATACCGGGCGAGTTCGAATACCAACATGATCTGCAAAACCCTGTGGCTTCGTGCCCCAACCTGCGGACAGCAGTTGACGCCGTTCCTGACTTTGAGCTTCTCGTCTACCCTTTTCTTGCCGGCGACCTTTTGCAGATCAGTCAGAAGCTTTTGCACCAGCGACAAGGAAGTATATCCTCAGAAGCGCTCTTCGTGGACTGGCTGGGCTCCACGAAACGGGCATCATCCATACTGGTAGGCTTTCGCCTCCCTTATTGCCCCCCCTTTTTTCTTATTTTTTCTTTCTTCATTTCAATTCCTTTGCGACTGCCATTCAAGCCTGCTGACGGCTTTACAGACATCAAACACAACAACATCCTTCTCGACTACGATGTTGCAGGGGACGACATTACAGTCCGAAATGTTCAGGTCTCCGATCTGGAGGACGCCGTGGCCCTTCCGCCCGGTAAGAACCTGAAGGGCTGTCTCTGCGGCAATTAGTTGTGGCAAAGGCTTGAGTCTTGGGCGAGAGCCCGGCAGAACACGCCGTCCGACATCTACTCCTTTGGCGTGGTGGTCATCTACGTGATGCTCAATGAGATGGTTTTCCGCGCAGGGGACGAAGGGCTGGCGGCACGTACTCCGGAGGCACATCTCGTAATTCGCAGACGAGGATGGCTTCGGGGGCCTGCTTTCTCACATTGGCAAGGATAATTCATTTTTCAACCGGCTCATTGACCTCACGGCCGACTTTGACGCAAGCCAGCCGAGGTCGCTGTTTGCACTGTGGCAATATGTGGACGAAGAGTTGAGGGACTTGATTGCCAAAATGACGAATTTCGATCCTGCGAGGAGGATTACTGCGCACGAGGCACTCCAGCACCCTTGGTTCAGCAAGGGTAGTAGTGATTGACGAGATTAAGAACTGGACGTTTGATATGGGTTCCGAGTCGAATTTTATCGATGGGAATGCTCGTGTTCCGCTGATTTGGGTTCATCGACGCTCAGCATTTGCCGGATTTGGTGTTGAGGATGTTTGTATGCGAGGCACTGTGGCAGGATGTGACAGATGCCCAGCCACATGCTTGTGAACGGATTTGACACTAGTCGGCTGTCTTCGAGATGGCGTCGAGATGATACACAGAGGCGGGGGGAACTGGCGCAGTCATCGTGGCATCCTGCAATACCACCTCGGGTAGTTGCGAGTACGGGACTCAACTGGAAGGAAACGCTGTTCAACAATGCCCTAAACTAGGAAGACTCTTAGATATGGGACAAATACAAGTCTGGCAATTTCCCAGGGCCTTCCAAGAGTCACATATGGAAGATTGATTTCACGTCCTATCTCATCAAACAGCCAAAGCGCACTGGCTGACCCTTGAAGGTAGTCGATGCAAGCAATGGAGAAATTCGTCACCCAGAATGCGTGTCTAGAAAAAGCAAACAGGGATGAGATGAGACTCGGGCCGCTGACGGTTTGCGTCGGACGAAGAAGCCGGCTCAAACCCTGAGAGACATTCAACAACATGTTGATACGACATGCCCCCGCCCCCACACAGTTACGACGTCATCGGTCGGCGTCAGCGTCTAGACCAGCCTCAGACCCTGTAGCGCCTCTCATCGTCCGGGTACTATGAGTTCTTAAACCTACCGCATCCTCCTGCCCGGTCTCTTTCACTCCCATTCCTCCCCCTTCATCTTGATCCAGAAGCTCCACGAACTCTCTCCAGCAACCACAGCCCAAACTACAGAAAACAACTCCAAGCCTAACACCACATACAACTTACCAACACCACCACACACACACACACACACACACACCGCCGCCATGCCTCTCGTCGTCCCCGGTATCAACAACAACTCGTCGAGCGACAAGACCGAGGAGTGGACCAACAAGCTGGTTGGGAAGAAGCTGCACGATGAAGAGTCCAACGAGACGGTACGTCGCAGCATAAATGACCCCTCCTTCCTTTCCCCTCCTACCTACCTAGTTGTCGATGTCGACCTCTCTAACACCACCGTCGTCGCAGACGTTCTGCAAGAGGGACCTCCCCGAGCAGACGCGCGTCATCGAGCCCGGCATGATGGTCACCAAGGACTTCATTCCGGACAGGCTGAACGTGCACGTCAAGGAGGACGGCACCGTGTCCCACGTCCAGCACGGCTGAGCGATGCGCCGTAGTTGATGAGGGGGGGCCTCCGAGAGATGATGACTGTTTACGATAGAACATGCATAAGTGTCCGGCCAAGGGACATTGTTACGTTACCGAATACTAAGCCCTAAACTATCTGCCTCTTTTTTTTCTTCCTCACATAGGCAGTCCGTGATTCTGCATCTCCAAAATCCCAGTGACGTGAGACCATCATAACCTCCCCCCATAACCCCCCCCCCCAATAGCGCGGTGCCCCTCCATAAATGCATGTCTGGTCCACCCCGCCCGCCCGACTGCGGGGCATTTTCTCGTCCCGCCATGTTCAGTCAGTGAACCCCCACCATCAGCCATCAGCCATCCGCCATCAACCACGACACTCGACCACGACCCGGAACGACGCGACGACACCTCCACGACCGATTGCCAGCGATACCCGCGAACCCGAGAGACATCGAAACAACACCGCCAACATGTTTAAGAAGGAGTAAGCACCCGGCCCTCCCTCCCCTTCAATGGCCCGAGGGGCATCAGCAAGCATGAGACAAAACAAAAATTGGGAGAAAGTGAAAGGGAAAAGGAATTTAGAAAAAAGCTAACAGTCACCCCCTCTCCCCCCCGCGCAGCATCACCTCGGCGCCGAAGCAGAAGCTCAAGTCCTCGGTCCAGCGCTCCCTCCGCAACTCGCTGCTGGCCTCCTACCCGCTCCTGAACCCCCACATCGACGAGGTCATGCCCAAGAAGGCCTCGCTCGAGCAGATGAAGCTGCCCGACCGCTGCTCCCTCTACGTCTGCGAGCAGCAGCCCCTCTTCTTCCAGCAGGACAGCGCCACCCTCCTGCCCCACCTCAAGCTCGTCCACCGCTTCCCCCAGGCCTTCCCCACCATCCGCATCGACCGCGGCGCCATCCGCTTCGTCCTGTCCGGCGCCACCCTCATGGCCCCGGGCCTGACGAGCGCCGGCGGCAGGCTGCCCGAGCCCCGGGACGGAGACGAGGGCGTCGACGATGAAGGCCACTGGAGCCGCGAGCTGGAGAAGGGCGAGCCCGTCGTCATCATGGCCGAGGGCAAGACCGAGGCCTGCGCCGTCGGCCTCCTGGTCGCCGGCACCAAGGAGGTCAAGGACAAGGGCAAGGGCCCCGTCGTCGAGGAGGCGCACTTCCTGGGCGACGGCCTCTGGAGGCTCGGCTCGGATTAGAGAGGAGGGATGTGGTGGGTGGTTACGAGTGACGGGTCTCCGGTCTCCGAATGACAGTCGCCGAGCGACGGTATCCGAGCGACGGCACACGAGAGTGACAGTATACGAACGGGACGACTTTGCATATGCGACATTTGGTTAGTGGACTTGGACATGGCCGACGTGACGCACGGCAGCACGGCGTCATTGGGTCGGTTCATCGGTTGGAAAGGGGGGCGGGTGTACTGAGAGACGACACGAAAGAAAATGAAGCAGCATCCATGATACCATACATTCGAAGTCTATATCGCCGTCTCTGGGTTCGGCGGTCCAAGGTTTGCATTGCTTGGGTTCGTCTCGAATTGGTCCTCTATGCCCCAGTAGTAGTAGGCCGAACAGTGAGAATCAAGCGTCCAGCACGCGTAGTCTGAATCCTGGGTCCAATCTTTTCCCCGGCTTCTTCAAGTCCAAGAAACTCTCCTTCATCAAGAGCTCCATGGGACTCCAACACTAAGACTCTAGAAATGTTTGTGGGCGTCCCCGTTCGTACGAGTCCACTCGGAAATGCGAATGCCAAAAGTCTATGAGGATGATGAAAACTTCTTCTTACTTGAGGGGCAAGTTTCTTTTCAATCCACCTGGAAATAGATCTTGAAAATGTAGAATGGCGGCGGGAACCGGCCGGGCGCATTCTCAGGTTAGTCCGTGGTGGACTACTCATGAACCATGCGTGCCGGGAAGCACAAAAGCGGACTGAGTAACGTCCCAAGTGCTCCTTTTCTTTCGACCGAACGACACGTATATGAGGTCTACTGCAGTGAAACGACACCAGGGATAGAGGTAGCTGTCTACCTATCTTCGTGTGAGCATCAAGCCCCAGCCCCCGTCGAACAGACCTACAGCATGTGATGATCCTTCTGACAGACCCTCAACTTGGTTATTGCGATAGCCCGATCCAGCCCATTGGATAAAGCTCGTAGACAGAATCCTTGCCTTCGCCTTCAGAAGGCTTAAAGATAATAATAAAATTGAAAAGCACTCATCGCTCCCGAGGAGTCCGCTCGCCCACGGGAGTCTCTCCGAGCCTTACACCTCGAACCCGGCGTAGAGAACCTGCTCCATCATGCCTGCCGCCGCCCCGGCCTCGACCTTGGCCTCGATGCTGCCGCCCCCGAACTCGCGCGCCTCGTCAAAGGCCTGCTGCCAGAACTCCCACCGCCGGAACGCGAACCCGCCGCGGCCCCGAAACCGTGGCCCGGCCTTCCACTTCTCGTCGGCCGCGACGGACGCCGCCGCCCCCTTGCCGGACGGCGACGTCGTCGCTTCCGACGTCACGGACAGGTGATACAGCCGCTGGCACGGGTGGATGGCCCACTGCGCGGCGGCCATGAGCCGCGCGTCGGCGGCGTCTCTGTCGGCGGCGTCCGAGGAGCGGCGGTCCTCGAAGGCTGCGCGGAGTTGCCGGATGGCGAAGTCGCGGCCGTCGACGAGGTTGTAGGACCACAGGAGGGCGGCGAAGGCGTTGAGGTTGATCCAGCGCGCGAGCGTGTCCATTCTGTCGGGGGACTGGTAGGGTGCTTTCCGCGTCTGCGTGTTAGTCCAGCTGACCATGTACCCAACCTACGAGCGTTTCGGGCGAAGAAAAAGGGGGGGCCGGGCCGGCCGGATATGACTTACAAGCCATGCTCTCACGGATGCACTTGTCCAGGCCGTGGAGACGACTCAGCTGCTCGAGGCCGTCCTGCGAGATATGTCAGATCTGCCAGCAAATCAAAGGTGCGAAACACCCCTCCCACCCAAAACTCACCACTGTCACCGTCGCCGTCGTCCTTGGGGACGAGGCGAGGTGGTCCAGTATGACGACCAGGTCCAGCATCGCAATGTTGCCCGACGGCGTCTGCCGCGCCAGCGAGACGAACAGCGCCCACAGGGAGCCCAGGACGGCCTCCGAGGGCCGGCCGCGAGCGGGCAGCAGTGCAGCGAGGTCGACGGCGACCTTGCGCAGGCGCCGCGGGTCGTTGTCATCGCCGCTCCGGAGCGCGCGGCGGATCGCCTCGAACGCGGCGGCGTCGTCGAAGTCGGAGTCGTCCGGCGCATGCGTCCACCGCACGACCGCCGTGTTGCCGCCCGCGACGTCGGCGATGAGCTCCTCGTAGCTGCTGGGTCCGCGGCGTTCGAGGTCCGAGACGGGGCGGAACGTCATATAGTGGTGGTGCTCCATTATGGGCGACGACGGCGGTGGGAAGGTTGTTGCGATGAAGTCGTGGTGGTCAAGTGAGGGCGGAAGACCAAACCGTGTCCACAATGTTTCTCTTGCAGGTTCTATGACATGTGCTGATTCGCATCCAATGCCCCAAGCTCCTAGATGGTGTACCTGTAAGAGACTTTAGAAACAAGTGAGATAGAGGGGGGGGGGGGGGGAGGGATTGACTTTTCAGGGAGGGTAGCTTTAGGCTTCCATGGTTGGAACATGGGTGATGCTTCTGGGGATTCCCGTGCCTGGTGGAAATCCGGGGACAAGCAACATGGGCAAACAGAGATGGCGATTTGCGCGAGTCGCGGGGGTTCCGGGAAAACACGGCTTCATCGGCTTTGGTGTTGCCGCCGTCTTCGGACATCTTGTGGGGCCTATTCGGCGGCTGCCGGCGGCTCGGATTGGGCATGTGTCTCTGGGAGCACCGCTTAGATACTAGAGAAAAGGGGAGATAATCATAAAGCTTGCTGGGTACATCATCAGGCTTTAGAGAAGATTATGAAGAGAATGCAAGGCTTAGACTTTTGCAATAAAAACAAGAAGAAGTGCATTGTTGGAAAGAAACTTTGCAGGAGGCCAGCCCCTGAACGATGGAACATACTAATAAACAAGCCCCCTCTCAGTCTTCTTCATAGGTACGAACTTCTAATAGACTATAGGATGGGTAGAGATGCCAAATCTGCTGAACTCGTTCTTTGAGATGGATTTTACAACAAACTTGGTCAAGCAAAGAGAAGGCCACCGGTTCAAGCAGTGAGGGGCCTTGATGAACTGCTCAAAATCAGGCGCAAAAGAAATTGACAGAATGATGAAAGAGGCATGGCCATGAGGTACAATCCAACTACCCGCAATATTGTCTTCCAGCACTATGTGAAATGAACCAGAAATGTTGCCTTTGCAGTTTCCATATGACTCTTGAGTTCCCAGTCAAGTCATGAGAAGACCTGAGAGAACAAGTCTTGCAAGTATTTCCCCCTCACAGACCAGGTTAGAAGTTGTGACATGGCATAGCAGCCAAGATACGCAGATAGACGTGGAAAAGGAGGCTCCTTGCTCACCCGGCGCATCCAGAGAGGTGCTCAAGTGTACGAAAATGGGAAGGGAGGATGAGATGAGCCAAGAGAGAACATAATCTGGCTCTGGACGCCGTCCAGTCCCACGGATCAGCCAAAACCTTCAACTAGGGAAACCGGAACGACGAGAAGAGCTGGCCCGTCTCTAAAACGCTGAATGGCGCTATTGTGTTCCTTCCATTCTTCAGCATGAAAAGAGAGGGAGGAAGGAAAACATCAACAAACAAATCACCACCTTCATCCTTCATCACCACTCCCTTCATCCTCATCCCACCACCTCCATCATCATCATCATCGTTCCCATCATCTCATCACCTCCGTCATCGTCGTTTCCATCGGCATCATTTCCATCGTCTCCTTTTCCATCACCATCACCATCGGCGTTGTTGTCATCTGCCTCCAAAATGACTTCCTCCCTGGGACTCCCAGGCCCGTCGGGAAACAACCCCAGCGACACCGCCCTCAATAGGCGCTGGAACGAGTTTCTCGACATGCACAACCTCCGAACGATCCTCCAGACGTCGCCGGCCCAGATCGACAAGCAGCACGCCGACGCGCTCGCGGCCCTGCGTGTGCCCTACGAGCAGCGAGCCGCCGACGAGGCCTACGTCCTGAGCATATGGGACCAGATCGACCTCATCGTCGACTACTTGCCGCCTGACGTCAACCCCGAGTGGCGGGCCCAAGAACAGCTCCTCAAGCACACAGCCCTGCGCCTCGCAGCCCGAAGGTCACGCCTCAAGGTGGACATGGAACTCTGCGAAACCCACTGGGAACCGAATGTCTTGCCCCTCGACATGGCTCCCGAGGGCAAGGGGGCAAGCGGGAAGAAGATCGAGGTGGCGACGTCGCTCATCAACACGAGTTACTACCTCAGCCACGAACCGGGCGATCCCATCTTCTCCTACTGCCCACTGCCCTTGGCAGCGCCGAACGACGAGCGCAACTTCACCTACCGCGGCTGCGTCCCGCGCGACCCCCGCGAGGACTTGCTGCGCTTGCAACTCCTCCTGCCCAAGGTTGTCGCGCACGTCGTTGCACTGCTCGCCTTCTCCCCCGAGATGGTCTCGGACTTTCCTGAGAAGTGCTGGGGGCTGATGGACCGTACCGACGACCTCGCTAGCGGCGACGACAAATACGGCGGCCTCCTGAGCGAAATCCGGACGCTCTGGATGCACAAGTTTTCCGGAAAAGACCCGGCGGTATCAGCAGCGTACATGGACTTCCTCCAGGGCCACGCGCTGGTGGGCGAGGCGGCATGGCTGGTCTGCGGCCTGTGTCGCGGGGGCTTGGACATCAAGTGCCCAAAGAAGAGACGCCGGTTGCGCGGTCTATGGTATGGGCTCCTGCCGCTCATGGATGTCTTGACATTCGACAGGGACGAAGACGTGACAACGTTCGACGGGCTGGAGACCATCGTGGAACTGTACGTCCGAGACCAGGGCCGCAAGGCGCACGAGATGGTGTTTCGAGACGGGGAGTTTGACCGCGCATTACTGTACCACGAGGACGCCATCCACAAAAATGTATGTCCCAAGTCCCCCCCTTTCCCCCTCCTTCGCCTCATCATCACCATCATCATCCTTAACGTCGTCGTTGTGGACGTTGTGTTGTGGACGTTGTGTTACGGACGTTGTTGTTGCTTCAGGGTTACGAGGGCCGGTCGATCTGCCCAGCCCCAAGCTCAAGCTTGACCCTAGCTCCGGGGGTGGCACACCAGGGGACGTCAGCGCTGTCATCCCTGCAATGCTCCCCCCATGAAGTTGTCCACCGGCCCCGGATAAACCATGCTCCACCTCCACACCTCTCGCCCGTCCAAAATTTCCCGAATCAACCTTCACTCTTTCACTGTCTGGCGGTCCCGAAACTGACACAACCTCCCTCTCTTCTCTCCAGTACTCCATCCACTCAATCTACGCAAACTACAACGGCCGCTACCACCCCACTGCCGGCGCCGTCTTCTACCCGGGTTCGTACCGGTTGCCCCCAAGTGACTCAGCCCTCGACCCCGACGACTCCGACTCCGAACCCGTCCCGATCTCTGACGAGGTCCTGGCCGCGTGCGACAGCATCAACTGGCGCATTGGAACCCCTGCCGAACCAGCACAGGCCGAACCACCCGAGCCAGTCGTTTCTGCAGCAGCAGCAAAAGCAGCGAAGAGGAAGAGAAAAGAGACCCGAGTGAAGGACGCCGCCTCCACCGTCGCCGCAACCGATCAGAAACCATTGCGAAAGAGAAAAGGAGGCCGACCCCCGAAAGCTCGCGCCGCCGCTCCTCCACCACCCTCGAACCCCACCGCCAATTGAGTCGTCGCCTCCTCGGCCCCCTTCGATTCCGCCGACAACGAAATCGCAGCGGCCCTAACCGGCTCCGTCATCTCGATCCGAGCCAGAGGCTGACCCCCCCCTTGACGCCGAACTCGCCGCGTAGCCTCTATATACCACGCAACCACACGCACGCAACCCGACCGCTCTCCAACATGGCCTCCCTCGCATCCCTCCGCGGCCTGCGCCCGACTTTCACATCCCTCGCCTCGACATCACCGAGTACCGCCTCCCGCGCCCTCTCGACCTCGGCTCCCCTCGCCGCCCGCAAAGCAACCACGTCCTCGGGCGGTGGCACCCCAGAGTACGCCGGCCGTGTCGCCAACCTCCGCCAGCACCTATTCGCCCAGGCCCCGCCCCCCTTGCGTATGGCCCGTAACCGTCACCTGCGCCACTGGACCATCCACCGCGCCTGGCTCCTCCTCCAGCGCCAGCAGCGCGAGGCCCGCGAGCGCGAGCTGTCTCGCATGCAGCAGAGCATGTACGTCGCCAACGAGGAGCTCCGCCACTCCGCCGGTCCGGGCACCAGGGACGAGGGCTGGCTGTACCGCGTCTCCCAGGAGAAGAAGGGCGTCTACGGCCCCGGCGCCGTGCCCATCGAGTATGCCCGCCAGCAGACCGAGACTCCCGCCCGCCAGGCGTGGAACCACGAGTGGAAGCGGTAGACGGTCTTTTTTTTTCCCTTTTTCTTTTCTTTAAACCGTTCTTTTTCTTCAATGTTGTCTGTTTCTCTTTCCAGGCCGGCCAAGAAGCGCAGAGGGATTCGGAGATGCCAAGGGAGGTTTGGACATGTACAAAATCAAAAAAGGAGGCGGCGACGAGAGCTCCTGGACAAGTTGAGACTGAGCAACAGAGAGAAAGAGAGACTTGCGCGTCTCCCCATGTACTATTACCACCACCATCACCATCACAGACTGGTTGTGTCACTCCCCATGTAGCAAATACTGTAGGAACGGCCTGATCAATGTACATACAACGAAGGGGAGAGGGAAAGGGAAGTCAATAATTGGAGTTTGATAGGACATTTTGGTTTCTTTCCTCTTCCAACGTAGGTTGCGTTTAAGTGACTTTCATCTTCCATTTTTTTCTCTCTTTCACATACTCTCTCTGCCCCCCAGTTCAAGGGGGAGAGAAAGCGCAACATGGTCCCCCCAGCGCAAGATAGAAAGACCATAATTTCAAAGCAGCAGAAATACCACAAAAAAAAAAAAACCTCCCCCAAAAATCAAAGCTTTCCTGAACTTGAAACTTTTGGGTCGTTCTATGTTACGCTATCCTATTAATACACACATAGATGAATAAGGGCAAAGAAAAAACAGAGCAATGCCCCTTATTCTCGCAAAAAAGACGTCGGTCGTCGCTGAGATATCGCGCTGTGCCCGCTCGCTGTAGCGCCGCTAAGGTGGAAAAGGAGGAGGAGGGGCGGTTAAAGAGAGCATTAAAGATGACTCGTGTGATTCGCGATACGTGTAAGACAGGGGAGCGCCTCGGAGTTAGCTTTCGAAAAGCGTTGACCATCCGGGTTCGCTCCCGGCCTTCTGTGCGGCTTCGGCGTTGGGGTAGGGGGGTGGGGGCCTCCGTGGTTGTGGCCTACTCGCGGCAGACGGCCCGTTCATCCCGCCGTCGTCGACTCTTGAATAGGCGCATTTCCCATTGGCGTTGGGCCTGCATTTCGGTGGACTCGTGGTCCAACGCCGCCGCCGTCTCTCCTCTGCAGAGAACCTCGTAGAGTTCCCGTCTGGTTCGCTGTGTCGTGCCCGCACTGATAGTCGATCGAAAGGGAAAATAAGGAGCAAGAGGGGTAAGGGGGGCTGCGTCGCTCACAGAATGACGCAGCAGCCGCCGCCCTCGCCCTTCTCAAAGGTCAACAGGGCTGCGCGCGTGGCGGCCTCGAAGACATCGTCGACTCCCTCGCCGCTGAGACTGGAACACTCAAGGTATTTCCGCGCGCCAATCTCCTTGGATGCGGCGTCGCCTTCCTGGTGGGTGACAAAGCGCAACGACTTCTTGCGCATCTCCTCGATGGCGACAGGGTCTTCACGGAGATCTTTCTTCAATCCAACGAGAATGATAGGGACGCCGGGGCAAAGACGCGTGACCTCTTCAACCCACTGCAAAGTTTGTCAGCTCTGATATATGAGGCGACAAAAGAGGCCAAGCGCGCCGGATAAGGAGACGAACCTTGTGCTTGACGTTGTCGAGGGAGTCGGGGGTGTCGACGGAGAAGCCGATGAGAATGACGTGCGCTTTGGAGTATGCCAGGGGACGTAACCGCTCGTAGTCCTCTTGTCCGGCGGTATCCCATAGCGCCAGCTGAACCGACTTGCCATCTACTCTGCAGTCGGTAACGTAGTTTTCGAAAACGGTGGGGATCTGTAAGTCATGTCTCGTCAGGGATCGGGGCTCGGTGTTGACGGGCTGCGTCGAGTACTAACGTAATGCTACACGAGGGAGGGCTTGTTAGCAAAGATTGGAACTCGACTTGGGATCAAACCGTGACGGGTGCCACGCCGGACGTACCGTGGGGAAGTAACCGAGGGTGAAGACGCTCAACAGACTCGTCTTTCCGCAGGCACCATCGCCAATGATGACGAGCTTCCTATTGGCAGCTTGTCAGCAAAAAGGAAAAGATAGAGTCGGTATGAAGAGCAAGACCGGAGCCACCCGACAAAAGATAGGTGTCATGAGCGCGACGCAATGGGAGGGCAGGAGGCGGTCTGTCCAGAGGCACTAGAGTAGAGAGATGGAGAAGGAGAAGGAGAAGAATTCGAATCAATCGGGAAGCGTGGTCGTACCTGCGGATGACGTTCTGGGCGTTATTTGCTGCTGCCATGACTGTGATGGTCTACACCGGACGGAGGTGATGTGGGGGAGAAACGTCGACGGGTGGTCAATTGGGAGCTTAGACGGACCGTCGGCGACGGATGTGTATGTCGAGCCGCGAGCCGATGATGTAGCCGAGGGAGGACCGAAGAGGGTTCGGGGATCGAAATCGAGGAAGGATGCGTTGGGAACGCACAGGAAGGCAACCAGGGAGCGCAGTGAACGGTGCGATCGGTGGGTTCGGATCGTACGCGGTGCTGTCGTTAAATCGTATCGGATGGATGGGCGGCAGGAGCTGCGTCGGTGGACGGATAAGTTATAGAAGCTAGCCGTGAAGAACGCTAGAGTTCGATGATTGGGTGAATGTGTGTGTATGTGCGCATGTGAGGAATTAATTCTTCTTGAGTGGGTTGTCGAAGAAAAGAATGGCGGATAAGTCGGGGTGAGAATAAGACGAGAGGAGCGGAGAGGAGTGGGATGGTGAGATTGCAAAGATGCGAGAAGACGGATGGCCCAGAGAGGATAGATCTACTAGTCCCAAGGGGAGGGATCGGGAGGGAAAATACAAATAATTATAAAAAGTAAAAGAGACGGGGGGGGATAGCGCCCCTTGTAATGGTTTTTCTTCGGGGGAAGAAACGGGTGAAAGAGAGGGGGACACGGGCGCTAGTAACGAACGGTCAAGGCAGTGAGTGAGGTAGGTAGTTGAGGTCACTGTTCAAGTGTACCTACTTACCTACTAAGGTGGTAGTGGGTGGTAGATCTGGGGCAGGGAGGGGAATACGAGCTGAAGAAAACATACCAGGGGGTAGAAGCTGATGGTGCATGAAGAAAGGGACGAAAGCACCCCAGCGAAACCAGATCTGGGGAGTTGAGAGAAAAAAAAAGGAAATAAACAAATAGCTGTGATGAAGAAGGAAAAAAAAAGCTACATGGGTAAAAGAGCTGTCGCGAGTCGGAGCTGGAGCTGGCCGTTTATGAGATACAGGTAAAAGAGGCCGAAGAATGGGAGGAAGCCTGGATCAGGTCTGTCCAGGACTTGGTCCCGAGACGGAAGTTCTACACTTGTAGTGATGCTACGGACCATGTACTGAGTATATACTTCCCCTGTACAACCCCTACCTGTGTGCGTAGGACTACGGCTACGTGGTCGCAGGGGTGGGCAGATACTACAATGCCTACACAATAGGTGTATGCATGCTCTGGTCCGACTCCCTGGACCTGGCTGAAGTATGCGTACCCGACTGTTTCTTGCGCGATGACGGTGAAAGCAAGGTCGATATGCCCTGTGTTGTGGTCATCGGCAACCAGTAGCGGCCATGTCTGTGAGCCGAATTGTCACCAGAGTTACTGTCAGAGAGCCGCCCCCCTCCTCCCAAGAGACACACTAAGCAACCGCGGAGAAGCCTAGTCTCGTTCGCCTCATCTCGCATCTCTCTCTCCTCTCTC
This sequence comes from Colletotrichum lini, assembly GCA_034638275.1. NCBI lineage: Eukaryota > Fungi > Ascomycota > Sordariomycetes > Glomerellales > Glomerellaceae > Colletotrichum > Colletotrichum lini. Next base: position 1,748,558 of record JAWQJV010000006.1, read on the forward strand.
TCTCCGAACTAAACACCCATCATGACGGAACCGCGCCAAAAAAGCCATCCCCAAGCCCACCCGACACCTGAAGTGCGGTGCGCCGAGTGGTGCGTGTTGCGGCACAGCCAAAGGATCCCATGCATGCATCGACACAGGACACACGCAACACGCAACACACACATAAACAGCCCTTCAGGGTCACTCCAGGGGAAAACCGACGGGAGAGAAGGGACGAGGAGGACACACGCATACACGTACACGCGGATGCGACCCTTCTGCCCCGTCCAATCTCATCATGGTCCGATCCCGCCTCGCAAAGGAAAGTCAGTCTGTCTGTCTGTCTGTCTGTCTGTCTGACTTACTGTCTGTCCGTCCGTCCGTCCATACAAGCAGCGAGTCCGTGTAACTGCTATGGGGGGGCGGCCCCTCCCCGGGGGCTGAGCCGATGACGATGCACGGCGTTACAAGCTCCCCCTGTCCTGAGTTCCCCGGGTCACATTCCTAGAACATCTTGGTCAGGTACCCGACTCGAAATGAGTGCTCTCCCAAGAACATGCCCCGGGGAGCCGTCACGGCCAACGTCAACGAGTTGAGTTGTCGTGGGATGATGGGAACAACAGCTGGGAGCTCAAAGCCGGTGACGATCCAAAAACGGGGCCGAGACATGCCCCAAGAGAGACGGACTGGACGTTGGGCCACCGGCTCCCAAATCGAGGTACGCCCGGTTTCTAAATAAAGGGTGGCCCTGTTCGCCCGTCCTGCGTCCCCTTGTTCCTCGCGGCTCGATGCGAGAAAAACATGCCAATCGCCGCCGAACCTGCGCTTAGCGTCAAAGGAGGAGAAACAATGAACGCTAAAACAATTCCAAACTCTCAAAATTGGGGAGCGAAAGTCCCCTTTCCAACCGCCATCGCGCAGGACCACACAGCCCTGAAGTTTATCCTTTCCCTTGGCCTTCACTCCGTCGCAGTTCCAGTCCGACCCCCCCAACAGACAGCGTCGTGGGTCCGTCCTCCGCTGTGGATCCCGTGTGGCCCCGCGGCACCGTCCTTCGACCAAGGACTCAACGAGGCAGTGTTTGCTCGCTTCGCTGATACGGCGGTGCGCTGCCCCGACGGAGGCCCCTCGAGAACAGCCGCAGAGAACGATTTCGATTGCAACCCGGCGGTTGCAACGAGTCGTTCGTCCCCCCCCCCCCCCAAAGATTAGGTTGCGTTCCCGTCTGGGACCTGCCGGCTACAGCCAGTTTGAAGCGTGCATGACGCCGCCCCCTATTGACCGACTTTGAGGATCTGGCAAACGCTGTTCCCGGTTCGGCGTTTCGTCAATCGGTGATCAGCGGAGCCCATTGGGAGAGCTTTGGGGATGCACTCAGATAGAAGACAAAACAATCTTGGCGGTTGCGCGTTACTCGCCCAACAAAGGTCCTCCCCCCTCCCCATCATTGGCCGCCCGGTGGAGGTCGGCGGCCGCGCGGCTCCGGCCCCGGAGGCCGACAACGCAGGACGCTTCGGGACGGGGTGGGATGCCTCCCGCGCCCTCCGCTCAACTCTTTCACTCTATTGCTGAGATAACGCCGGTAGTCTCGGTAAATGACGGATGGGCATCCATTTCCAGCGGTGAACCCCTCCCTCCTTTCTCACGGAGAAGATTGAACTGGTTCACCCACTCGACATGCCGTTACCTCAACACCTTGTCGGCCGGAAGCGAATCAAACGGTTGGAAACTGTGGGCGCCAAACATGTGTACGAGCCGATGTGCCACGCAAGGGGGAGGACAGTTTGCCAGCTCGTCACACGGAGTTGCGACCAATGAGTCCCAATGGCAGGCTATTCTGATTAGGGGCTGTGAAACCTGGCACTCGAACATGGCTGAAGGGCTCTCTGCTTTTACGTGGATGCAGCAGAGGGCATCCCGATTCCGATCTGAGGTGGCTCGACGAGGCACGGAAGCGTGTGAATGGAAACATTAGAAGCTGCTCACGGTCGAGGCAAGCAAGCAGCCCTCGGGCAGCACCACGTGGGGGGAGGGGGTCCGTGGCAGCAGTGCTCTTCTGCGGATGTTTTTGACGAGTGATGAGACGCTGCACTGGCATTCGGCATTCCTTCCCCGGGGATGACGGGAGGGAAGCTGAACTTGGACGCGGGTGATGTGTTGGATTATGGGATGGAATGACATCAGGGCCGGGCCTGGACAATGCCCAGGGGACTTTTGCGGCTGGCCTGGCCTCAGTGCACCGTGCAGGCTGCAGCAGCACAGCAGCGGCAGCTTAGGTAATATGGCGGAGTAGGTTGGTAGGGAATGCGGGAGGGGGGGGAATGAAATATCCGTATCTGTCCGGGTTCTCAAAATCGCATCTCTGGGCTCTGGCGTTCAATTACCTTATGTCAGCATGTGGGTTGTACCGTCCTTAGGTAGGCAGTCCGGTGATGCCTGACAGCACCCACCTTAGCCCTCAGGCAGCAAGGGGTTTGAACAGCACAGCACAGGCCATGAGATGCGGGTAGTCACGTGGGACACGGCCACAGCACAGGGACAATCGCACCCTCAGCCGCGAAATGTGATTTGACTGATTGACGGGGGACCAACAGAACAGAACAGGCCAACAGGGCCCCATGGACCATTTCGCCTAATCGTCAGTTCAGCGACAGGCGTTGTACCCCTCGCGCGCAATCTCGCCTGTGAGTGACTTGCTGCTTATTCCTCTCACCCCTCTCCAGCCTCTCCCACTCACTCCCAGGGGCCCTACCCGTCTCTCTCCCTTGATCTTGATGTGACCTTGACGACCAAGCATTGGACATTGGACCACTGGGCTGACGACGTATTCTGTTTCTTCTGCGACAAAAGGGAATCGAATCTCAACCAGCCAGAGCGCAGAGAAGCATCTCCCCTCGACTTCGGCTTTGGACCCTGATGTCGACCAGCCCATATCACACTTTTTTGCATTGCATTGTTACCGTTGCTGGTGTTGTCTTCGGTTGCGAACCGCATCGTCCATCCTATCTCTCGCGTCAAAGGTACCTTTACAGAAGCAAAAGTACCTGCTGATCACTCTCAGCGCATCGCCCGTGCTGCGCCGTGCTGCGCCGGACCGCTGTATGCCCAAGGATACTTGCTCATTTACTGGGCGACTGGCTACCAATCTACTTTGCTGTACTTAGAGAGGTGCCTACCTACCTACCCAATCCTAGGTACCCAGTCTGCCCCCTTCAACTGTGGCTGCTGCCCCATCATCGAATAATATTCGCCTCCACCTGTGAGTGAGTCCTGGTCTCTGCCTCATCACCACCACCACCACTACCACCACCACCACGGCTACCACAAACCACCTCCACCGCCGCCGTCCACCCTCAGCCCAGCCCGCCCTGCGCGCTGCACCTAATCCCGCCTCTGCCATTTTCGCGAGCCGCTACCTCACACTTACCCACAAACGTCTTGTCTGCCCGCCCAACAGCGCCAACTTTCTCGTCGAGAGGGGCAAACAGTCTTTTGTGTTTTTATCCCGTATGCTCACCCATTCTCGACACAGCTTTACCCAGCATCTCTCTCAATCGCGAGCCCTCGCCGTCCGACCGCCGAACCCCGTCCTCGACCTCGACTTCGACTTCGACTTCGACTTCGACCTGGACTTGGACTTGGACTTGGACTTGGACCTGGATCTGGCTTCGCTCTGCTCCTCTTCCTCCCTCACTCTCCCTCTCCCTCTCTCGCTGTCGAACCGCTGCCCCTCGCAGACCCGATTCGACCCTTTCACCCCCTCCTCCCCCACCGCGCCATCCCTCTCTATGACATCGACGTTTGTTTCCTGGTAGCAGAGAGATTCGACATGCCGGCCAACCACCGCCAGCCGGCACCCCAGACGCCTGCGTCTCCAAACACCAAGCCCACGGCTCGCTACACGAACAAAGATGGCTCCAAGATCATCACCGTCCCAAAGGGTCCCCCCTCCACCGATCCCTCGCTGCCATCCACTCCGACTTCGTCGGCCAAGGCCCCGAGCTTGCAGACCACCGTCGCCGCCAACGGCCCCGACGACTCGGCCCCTGCCGTCAACCGCAAGAAGCAGAAGCGTCGCGCAAAGGCCGCCGCGAAGGCTGCCGCCGAGCAAGCTGTCGTCGGCCAAACACCCAACGGACGCCCAAGTCCTGCGCCTGGCGCATCCGCTCCCCAGCCTCGCTCTGCCCGACATAACGACGACCACGATTCCAGCGACGACGACGCCGACGCCGATGACCGCCACTCGGTCGACGACGACGACGATGATGACGACGACGACCATCGCCATCGCCATCCCGGCGCCAACGGTGTTGCCTCGGCCAAGACCAAAAAGTCCAAAAAGAAGAAGAAGAAGAACGCAAAGAACCCGCAACTCGCCAACCCCCAGTTCGACAACGTGCCGCAGCAACAACAACAACACCAACACCATAACCATCACCACCACTCCCACCCCCACTCGCCATTGACGGCGCCCCGCGGGCCTGGCATCTCCAAGGATAAAATCTGGAACACCAGCTCTCAGGAGGAGAGGGAACGCATCAAGGAGTTCTGGCTCGGCCTCGGCGAGGACGAGCGAAAGTCATTGGTCAAGGTCGAGAAGGACGCTGTCCTGAAGAAGATGAAGGAGCAGCAGAAGCACACGTGCAGCTGCACCGTCTGCGGCCGGAAGCGCACCGCCATCGAGGAGGAGCTCGAGGGACTCTACGACGCCTACTACGAGGAGCTCGAGACCTTTGCGAACAACGGAGAGGGACCACACATCCTGCCGCCTCATCGCGAATTCCCCCTGCGCCCCTCACGCCTCCCCGCGACCTACTCGGGCCAGCCGCCGTCACGTGGCCGCATAGTCGAACACGTCGGCGACGACGACGATGACGACGGCGACGAGGACCCCGAAGAAGAGTATAGCGACGAGGAAGACGAGCTCGAGGACGAGGAGGAGGAGGAGGAGGAAGAAGAAGAAGAGGAAGAAGACGACGACGAGTACAGCGAAGAGGACGAACCGCCAGAGGACGCCCACCCTCACGACCGGGACGTGGCCGACTTCTTGACGTTTGGGAACAGCCTGCAAGTCAAGGGTATGCAGCTTCTGGACTCTCTACTCTGCAGATATGGTAACATGGACTTAGGCGGCATACTCACTGTTGCGGATGACCTCCTCAAGAACGACGGCAAGCGTTTCATCGAGATGATGGAGCAGCTCGCCGAGCGCCGCATGGCCCGCGAAGAGGACGCCAAGGAGCACTTCTCGCGCGGCTACGGTCATCCCGCCAACGGCTCCTACTCGAATCATGGCCATCCTCCTCCCGAAGACGACTATGACGACGAGGACGAGGAGGAGGATGATGACTATGACGACAGCCAAGAAGAGGAATACGAGGATGAAGAAGTGAGCTCCTCTCAATACACACATGACCATAAACACTCGAGTACTGAGCATTACTGTTGTCATCATCAGGACACGATGACCGAGGAACAGCGCATGGAGGAGGGTCGTCGCATGTTTCAGATCTTCGCCGCTCGCATGTTTGAGCAGCGCGTCCTCACGGCCTATCGGGACATGGTCGCCAAGCAACGACAGCAGCAGCTCATCGAAGAGCTCGAGGAGGAGAACCGCCAGGACGCCCAACGAAAGGCCAAGAGGGCCAAAGAGAACCAGAAGCGCAAGGACAAGGCCGCCCTCAAGAAGCAGCAGCAGGCCGAGGAGAAGGCCAGGAGGGAGGCCGAGAAGGCCGCCGAGGAAGCCGCCCGCCTTGAGGAGCAACGACGGAAGGCCGAAGAGCAGCGCCTCCGGGCCGAGGAGAAACGCCGTAAGAAGGAAGAGCAGAAGCGTCTCGAAGAGGAGGAGCGCCTCCGCAAGGAGGCCGAGCGACAAAGGCGCCTCCAGGAGCAGCAGGAGAAGCGTGCGGAACAGGAACGCAAGACGCGAGAAGCAAGGGAAAAGGCGCAGAAACTCAAGGACGAGGTTCGACTACGTGACAAGGAGGCTCGGGAGCTCAAGGAGAAAGAGACGCGGGAGCGGAAAGAGAAGCAGGACCAGGCCAGACGCGAAAAGGAGGCCAAGGCCAAGGCCGATCGAGAAGCCAAGGCCAGAGCTGCCGCCGATAAGGAGAACAGCGTCATCGAACGGTCGAAGCAGGAGGATAACAAGCCGGCAGCAGCACCAAAGGCCGCCGCCGCCGCCGCCGCTCCTATTCCTATACCCGCCTCGGGTCGACGGTTGTCGCAACACCCGGTGCCGATCCCGACACATCCCTCCAACCCCGCATCCTACGCATCCCCAAAGATACCCGTTGCGACGCCGGTTCTGCCCAAGGCTCCGACACCGATCCGTCCCAAGCATGCGCCCCAGCCTCTGGAAAACAGCCTGCCGGGATCCCAGGCCTCGCAGTCCGGGTCGAGCGCAAGCCAGAACCCGTCACCTCACCCCGCAACGCCCGGCCACACGAGCCCGGCACCGATCGGGTCTAGGAAGACGAGCTTAGCGACGTCGAGCTCGCTGCCGCATCCCCACTCGGTGTCGCCGTCAAGCATCAAGGGACCGATGCAGACTGGCCCCTTTGGCATGCCTATGAGCATGCCGCCGCCCGGGTTCGGGGTGCCTCCTCCGGGGCTCGCGAACCGCATGCATGATCCCATCTTTGGTCCACCTGGCATCCCCGGGTTCGGTAGACCACCGCCCGGCATGATGCCCGGTCCGCCCGGGCTTAACGGGCCCGCTGGACGCGGTTTCATGCCGCACCCACCCCCCGGTTTCGGACAGCCCATGGGCAGCGATCCAATGCACAACATGGCACCGGGGCCGGCGACACACTCGAGACAGCCCTCTGGCGGCTTCGACCCGGCTTCACCACCAACCCCTGCGCAACCAATCGGAAGACCGGCACCTATCGGACGACCCGGCAGCGTGGTCCACGGGCAGCGTAACGAGCAACCTGACGACTTTGCCAACCAGCATCTCGGCAGCAGCGCACTGCTGGACGACGCCGAGGATCCGATCGCCGCGGCCATGAACGCGGCCAGGCACCGCAACCAGCTGCCGCGACCGGCATTCCCGACGATCCCGTTCGCGGGGGGCATGGATAACGGATTTCACAACATGCACAACAACGTATGGGGCCCGTCGCCGATGGGCTTCGTCCCGCCTCCCGGCCTGGGCAACCCCACCTGGGGCAGCCCCATGATACCGCCGATGCCGTCGCTGGGCCAGATGCGAACGGGGGGCAATCCTCGCTCGGTGGCGGTTCGCCTGATGCTGTGCCGCGCCTGCAAGGAGCTGCAGTCTCGCAGCCCGGACAGCGCGGAATCGTTTGTCGATCTCGCAGCGATCAAGGCCGAGGTGGACCAGCTCAGCCGGATGGAGATTATCTCGGAAGACGACCTACTGGACCTCGCCGAAACGGAGGGCAACGCGCACAACGGCGGCGGCACCTTTGACATCCGGCGCGACGCCAACGGCCCCGGCAAGCACTCGGTGCGGTGGGTGCCCGAGTTCAACGACATGTCGCAGCCTCACCACCGAGCGGTGGGCGCGCCGGGCGAGATCGGGAGCCCCATCATCGGCAGCGGTGCCACTGCGTTCTTGGCTAGGGGGCAGTAGGGCCGTCCATCCAGCGAAGACTCGAGGTCCGTGTCTCCGTCCGAGAGTCTCGGCCCGTCGGACCGGCTTTTTCGAGGAATGTTCCGGGCCATGCAGACGGGCCGCATCAACAAGGTCACCAGGGACCCGGGGTGCATTGGCGAAGAGAGGGACAAGCATGCCAAGGGGTGTTGCTGAGTCGGGACGTTGGGGGGGGGGGAGGGAATGTTGGTTCTGTGTGGGGGAGAGAGTCTATGTAGAAAGGAACCTTTTCTTTTTCAAACTCGGTAATCGAGCCAGTCCACCCCTACCCTCATTTGACTGTCACGTCACATGTGGGAGGGAGGAGGGAGATGAGGCAAGCTCTTTTCCAGCCGGCCTCGGCCGCGAAGCGATTTGCCAGCGTTTGGCTAATAGAGACTACCATGCGTTCTTTGCACCTTTTGTGTCCTTGGCATACTGCCTTCCTGTTTGCATCTTGAGTGTGACGGCAGAACCCAGCATCATTATGTCATGTCCCCCCTTCACATGAGGCATCCCACGGGGAGAAGGATGTCTGTGACACTATCCGATCTACGGACTCCACATGGGCCGACGCGACGGAGAAGCCAAAAAAGCCCTGAGGCCCCGCAACCCATAGTCCCGCCCGCACAAACCGGTCACCTCGGACTAACACAACAATACAGACAGGACCGGATGGTACGGAGAGGGATGGGAACGGGGGGGACATGAGCCTTGCCGGACTGCGAGATGGCAACCCAGTATACACTAAAGCCGGTTGCCCGGCTAGCTCAATCGGTAGAGCGTGAGACTCTTAATCTCAAGGTTGTGGGTTCGACCCGTAAGTAGATGATGGTCATCAAACGAGTCGTCGAGTTTGTCTAACATCCGAATAGCCACGTCGGGCTCAATTCCCGTCAGCGATTGACGCTACGTTCTTTTTTTGTTTTTTCACTACTTTCTTTTCCATTTCAACTCTTTCTCTCTTCTTCCTCTTAACCCTTTGACCTTGTTCTTCGCGGTGACGGGGGGGGATAGTTGAGCCCCCCTTTTTTTTTCCTCATCCGATCGTACGGCCTGTGGGTGGAAGGGTCACAACAGCTTGCTTCAGCGGCGAGAGCAGGTAAAAAGCCACCATGGGTGAAGGTCAAACTCCGATTGAAGTGTCTATATGGTATTTCCACACACGCCCTCTGTCTCAAGTCATAATGGTCGTTTTGTTGTCATACCGGGGCCTTTTTTTGGGAACAAAGGAAGCCGGCCACACTCAGCCACCTCCGGCCACGCCGTTTAATACACAGCCCACCCCCCTCTGCTTTCCCCTATTTACCATCGGGTATCTTGTAGTCTATGATTTATGAACCAACAGAAGAAATGAAAATATAAAAAGGAACAAAGAGAAAAGAGAAAAAAGAAAAAAGAAACCGTCTATGAGCTGCGCCACCGCCATGGTCATGTCATACAAGAAGAAGAATTTGGGTAATACAACCGGAAGGGGGGAAGACCAGTCGGTTTTTCTCTTTTGGGCAGTGATGGCCAAAAAAGAAAAGAAAAGATGGTAGCTAGGCAGAACTGCCAAAGAGTAGATGGACAAGTGAAAGACGGGCCCAGACGGGACTCCAGACTAGATCCACGCGGGCATGGCGAGCGCCTTCTCGTCCACCGGCGGCGACGGCCGGTCGCGGCGTTTGAGGCGCAGGTTCTCGAAGCTCCTCATGCCCCACGAGCGAGGGCGCTTAGGCGGCGGCTGCGGTACGCGGAGGAGCGCGCCAAAGACCTCGTCGTCCGGCGTTGTCGGGTCGCACAGCTGCGGCGGACGGGCGCCGGGACCGGCACCCACGATCCACGGGCTGACGGGGTTCGGGGCCGCCGCGTACATGATGGGCACGTGGCCGCCGTCGCCGCCGTCGCCGCCGTCGTTGTTGTTCTTGTGGATGTTATAGTTGTTATCGTCGTCGTCGTAGTCCTCGCGGGGCCCGAGGACGACGTCGGTGGACCAGGCGTTGTGCTCCGGGAGGACGAGGGGCGTCCCGGGGTGCGCGTAGACGAGGGAGTCCGGCTCCTCGGGGACGCAGCGCGGCGGCGGGTGCGAGACGGTGGCGAGCGTCGTGTGGAACACGGCGGCGCCGGCGTTGGGGAGCTGCTGCAGATGCTGGCCGAACGTCCTGCGGTGCGAGTCGCCGCCGCCGACGTCGTGGCCGGAGATGGACAACGGGCACCGATTCCGGAGCGGGCGGGTGGCCTCGCCGGGGAAGGCCGGGCCCGGGTGTTTGGGGGAGGAGAAGGAGGTCTGGCCGAGGGTCCAGGCGGCGTGGAGGACGCGGGGCACGTCGGCGAGGTGGCGGCACTCGAGGAGCTTCTTGAGGTCGGCCGAGGACCGCGGCTGCCAGCGCAGCTGGTTCCGCGCGGCCTTGTCCCAGAGGGCGTGCTTCCACTCGTCCTTGAGGGCGCGTTGGCGCAGGAGGTTGCGGATCTGGTGGTAGTACGTCCAGCCGCACACGGGCGATGAAAAGGAGGAGGAGGAGGAAGTCGGGGTGGCGCGCCGGTCAAAGTGGCCGGCGAGGTGGTCGAAGAAGGCGTCGGCGGCCGCGGGGGCGGCGCCGTCGTCGGGGGCCTCGATGACGGTCTTGCAGCCGACGAAGCCGCAGGCGAAGACGACCTGCGGGCAGAGCTCGACGCGGACGCGGTCCGGGGCGGTAACGGCTTGGAAGGAGGAGTCGCGGCTGCCGCCGTGGTGGTCCGTCTTGAGGTGGACGACGTAGGCCCTCTCAAAATCAAAGACCATGCGGCAGCCGCGGCGCGGGCAGGCCCAGAGGCAGTCGGTGTTGTGGAAGTTCTGGAGGTGCTTCTTGAAGTCGCTCTTGCGGCCGAAGCCGACGCGGACGTCGTGGACCGCGCAGAGGGGGCACTCGATGGGCTTGCGGCGGGAGGGGGAGGTCACCGCCGCCACGGCGGCGGCGACGACGGCCTTCTTCTCGCCGCAGGGCGAGGAGAGGAGGTACTCGTTGACGTGGAGGTCCTGCCACTCGGAGCCGGAGAGGGAGGGAGTCACGGAGGGGGAGAGGAGGAAGGGCACGTCGTTGGGGTCGTCCCAGGCGGCGGCGGCGGCGGCGGCGGCGGCGGCGTTTTGCTGCTGCTGCTGCTGCTGCTGCTGCTGTGTGCCGTAATAGCTCCCGGCCAGGGACGCGGCATCGGAGGAGGAGCCGCAGAGGGAGGCGTCGGAACCGCTCCAGGGCCCGGAGCTCGTCAGGGACGGCGGCGCGCTGTGGGCGCTGCCGAAGGTGGACGTCGACAGGGTTGAGTTCCGGGCGGGCGCCGAGTTGTTTTGGTGTTGTTGGTGGTGCTGTGGCGGTGGCCGGAGTGTAGTGTAGTTGATGTTGCTGTTGATGGTGCCGTTATTGCTGTTGCCGGTGGTGGTGGTGGTGTCGGTGTTGGTGTTGGTGTTGATGCTGCTGCCGCCCAGGCTTCGGAGGGTGTTCTCCAGGCTGCCGGACCCGTACCGGCCAGCGAGGTTGCGGAGGGTCCGGATGTCGTCGGCGGACATGGCCGATGGGCACGGAGGCGGGAACATGGCTGCGTGCCGACGCGCCGAGGACCGGTGGATGTGTGCGGCGTGTCTATGATGGCATGAGGAAGCGTTGGTGTCGCGTGTCCGGTGAGGAAGACCAGTCAGTGATGGATGTCGAATGGCAGTATGTAAGATTCCCGGAAGGCGGGGTGGCAGACAATGATCGGAGGAGGGACAGCCGAGATGTCAGGTATCACGGAACACGAGAGAGAGAGAAAGAGAGAGATGGAAACGGTTTGTTTATGTAGAGAAAACGAGAGGCTCGACGCGATGCAACAGCGGCTAATTGCGACGAAGGGACAATAACAAACACAGGATGTACGGGTATGAAAAGCTGAATAACGAGAGAGAAAAGGGGGGAGGGAATATAGCGGACGCCAATGTCCAGACACGAAAGGGGGGGACACCGGTTCGACCATTTGTACTTTTCTCCGACCAAGAAGCAACCAACGTCAAAGGACCACCAGCCTCCACCTCCTCGAGAGGACGCCTGGCGCCAGTGAAGAAGCCGGTAGGAGGCAACGACGACGGCGGCAGCGTTGGTCTGGGTGAATGGATGGTGTGGCGACTAGTTCGTTCCGCTGGTTGTCTGGTTGTAGCGGACGCCTCTTTTCGCATTAGCGCGGGCGCAGGGCTCAGGACTGAGTTCCTCCAGAAGGGACGGTGAGGAGGGGCATGAGAGAAGGGCATGCATGGATGGACGTATGGGTTGTGAGTTGTGCATGTTTCCTGGGAGTTGAGAAGAAGAGCACCGTTTCCTCAGTTGAAGCGCGAACTGCAGAGGCTGTAGCGTAGCAACCCGCCCAGGTTGTTTTTTTTGAAATTTTGAAGTCCTATCGAGTTGTCGAGTCGTTGCGTCTCGTGTGACCCGAACCATGTTTCTTCCTCTGTCTCCCTCGAAAATAGTGGGAATTCACATGGAGCCAAAGACAAACAAACACCCGTCGTTGGGAATCGACGCCGTGTTGCTGGGAGGCTCAGACAGACAGACACATCCCCCTGCAGGGCGCGAGGAAACCTTCTAGAAGGAATCTAATCGACCACTAGACCCGCGAGGATGAAGGGCTGGACAGGGGGGAGAGAAGGACGAGAAGAAGAAGACGAGCGTCGAGAGGCACCAGCTCGCCCCATGGACCCGTTCGAGGACAAGCGCAGCGCCACGGACCCAACGACCAACCGGCGTGGGCGGATGGTGGAATGTGAGATGCAGATCCCCTCCCGCTAGCTGTCAGATGGGAAACCCCCGACCGACGAACCAGACGGGAGACCTCCTCTCGTCATATCCGCATGACGGGCGCGTGCAGGCTGCCACCGCTCAGGGGGTGGAAAGAGACTCAGCGATAGGGAAGAGAGGGAGGTAGAGAGATAGATAGAGAAAGAGGGAGAGAGAGGGAGACGGGGAGGGGATACAGACAGCCTAGTGGGGGGGGGGGGGGGGGGGGGGGGGCTGTGTCAGCTGGAATGACAAGATGGGAGAGGCCAAGACCGTTAGTCGGCTTCTAGAAGGGCGCTAGAACAAAGGATTGCATGACGAGCAAGGGGGTGGCAGAATGACGACGGTGGTGGTGGTGGTGGTGGTGGTGGTTGTCGTGTGGTTTATGGGCGAGAGGTCGAGAGGAAGGCCATGGAGGAGGAGGAGATCCTCGAAATGGCGCCAAAAGAAAGGTCTGTCTCGCTGGTCTTGTGAATATGGTCCCGGTCCCCCCACCCCCCCTCACGGACGACGACGACGACGACGAGGACGAGGACGACAGCTTGTCCTCGTTGCCATGGATCGTTTCGTACTTTGTCGCGTGACCCGACTATCGATCCTTCTTCGCGCCGGTCTCCAGCCCAACCAAGTTCCATCCATATTCTCGAGATGGAAGGGGCTCGGGCTCGACGGATGGGAGGACTTGGACGAGTGACAGATGCTTAGTCTCTTGAGCGCTCTCCCTTCCCTTTCGCCCTTGTATTTTTTCTTCTTCTTCCCTTTGTCCTCTGGAGCATGCCGAGACCCGCGTCTCTTTGTTCCACCCGCGTGGGGAGTGGATAGACGGGAGAACCCAAGGACTCGTCCTCCATTGTTTGATTGTCCCGACAGACTGTCGCGTGTCCATCTGGAACGACGAAGTGCCGTGTGGCTCTCACTCTCTCTCTCCCTCACTCTCTCACTTCCTCCCCGGACACGTGTGTGGCCGTCGACGGCGTGTTTGGGCGAAGGGAAGCCATCATGAACCGTCATGAGCCGCCGCCATGTACGGCCGTTGCCTGGTGTTTCCCACCTCTCAGCCCTGGGCGATGAGGTCAGGTGGCGTCCGGCTGGTGATGCGGTTGAATGCTATAGCTGAGGCCATGAGTTTGAATAATGCACAGCTTCTGCCGGACCGCTCACCGTAGTTGATGGAACATGGATTGCAGAGCACTCTCCCAACCTGTGCCTTTAGGAACCGTTGATTGACGCTGGGGCTTGGTCTGCGCAGTCGTGGTCGTCGGTGGATGAGGAGAGGCGAAGAGCGGAGAGAGACGGCGGGTTGGCCAGCTCGACTCAGCTCAGCTCGGCTCGACCAAAAGTCAACTCAAAACACGGAGCAAATGGACAACATCAACCTGACTGAGTAATGTGTCTTGTTGGAACCCGTTTCCCCCACTCTCTACGTCTGTTGCTTTGTTTTCTCCCCTCCTCTCTCTCTAAATCCCTTTCTATCTCTCTCTCTCTCTTTCTCTTTCTCTCTCGGTCTCTCTCTCTCTCTCTCTCTCTCTCTCTCTCTCTCTCTCTCTCTCTCTCTCTCTCTCTCTCTCTCTCTCTCACACACACACACACACACATCCCCTTCTGAACAAATGACTCTCTCCCAACAGTGTTACCGGTTTACCCCGTCACATCTAACTTCCATCAAATCACCACCAAAACCTTCTGACATGTGCCTGTGCTTCCTTGCTTTCCCTCAGCAACCCCCGAGAACCCGAGACGAACCTCGACTCGAACTCTCTCTTCTCAAAACACCCATCTCAACCTACAAACATCTTTTCAACAAACCCAAACGCCGCGTATCCCCCCCCCCCCCCCCCTCCCACCACCACCTCCCTTTCAACTCCCTCAGGCCCTCAAGCGCACCCTGTTCCATCTTGCCCGAGTCCCGTTCGCCCTCTCCGTCACCATCCATCCCAGCACCTCCAAGGAACCGTAAACACAAGCCCCCCCCTTCTTCCCAATGACAAGGTGCACATACACAGTACACACAAAACTCCCCACCAAAGAAGCGCTATCCGTGGTGGAATCTCCGCAGATCGTCCCCCTCTACCCGCACCGACTCCCCAGTCCCGTTCGAGTGTTTCTCCCGACCGTCCCATCCCATCCCATCCTCCCTCCCTCCCTCCCCCCGCTTCACGTCCGCCTCAATCGGTCGTACTTGGTACCCGGGACGCCTCACGGGCAGCGAAAGCAGACCGGATGCCGTTTTGGGGATTCTGCCCACGGAGAGAAAAACTCTCTTTTTTCGACCCTTCCCCGTCTGATGACTGAACCACGAGGAACGAGCCCAAGTCATGCCATGCAGACAAAGCCAAGGATGCCGTCCGTCTTGGTCGCAGTCGCTGTCGATTATTCACCTCTTCCACAACCTTGGCTCACGACGAGCCCAGGCCAGGGATGTGAGCCAGGCTGTCTTGTCTCTTTCTCTCTCTCCCGTGACCTGTTTGTTGACAAAAGGACGACGGAACGAAGAGAAGGTTAAGCCGTAGAAGGTTAAGCCGCAGGAGTCTCAACCCAATCCCCCCCCGAAACCGAAGTGGCCAAACGTGAGTGACCGAGGGGGTCGGCTGGTGCTCTACTTATCGTCTCCCCCCCTTGACTCGGATCCCTCGCGCGACGAACCATTCAGACGGCGCCCCTGCTGGCTCGGTGCTGGCTCCGGATCGACCTCGCATGAGTCGCCCAAGGTCCGTGGGAGACAAATTATGAAAGAGGGACGCCGAACGACGACGGGACGCGTGGCGCGAGCAGGGCGGTCGGTGGTTTAGGAATATTTGCGAATAGCAAAATCAAAAGGCAAAAAAAAAAAAAAAAAAAAAAAAAAAGACATCGCGACATCTCGAATGTCATCTCATCTCAACTTCGAAGCGGAAATCAGAGCACTAGCGTTGGTAGGGGAAACATATTCGATTTTAACTGTTTCGGCCATGGGTGTAATACGTGAGGCCGTAACAAGCCATCAGCACGTCACCCAGATGATTCCCTCTTGTTGGGCCCTGGCCATCAGTCCCACCCCGCCCCCTGTAGTCGACGTCTATCTGTTGCTCTGGATTTGAGACCCGCCGTCTGACTCTACCGTACCTCTTATCCCATCTTCTGTCTCTCTCTCTCTCTCTCATTCTCTCTAACAAGAGTTCGACCGCCTGTTCTGCATCTTCCTACTGTCTCCTTGAGAGAGAATCAGCCGCCTCGTGACGACCACAACCCCAATTGACCATGATCGTAATATACAAAGAGTCCTTCTCTTTCTCGTCCGGTCGTCATGTCCGTCCAAGGTCTGTGGTCGTAGATACAGCGGAACTATAGGAAAATGTGGCAGTCGACCGTTTGTGGGGGTATATGTCATCGTTGCTAGAAAACTCCGACAAAGGAAAATCGAAACGATATGTAAAACAAAAGAAGAAGAAGCCATCTGCTGGGCGAGATGGAAGCGGAAGTAGTATGTGTTAATGCTGGCAACATGGACCAGCTGGCGCCCCCAGTCGGTGCTCTCCCACGGACTCTCCCACCGAGGCCGTCGAGCGGATCCGAGACGCAGCTCGTGGAAACGCCCCTTGTCTAGTAAGCCTGCCCCGGCGGGAAGAAGCCGTCCGTGTGGGCCGAGATGGCCGGGCTTGCGAGACTGGCCGCGTGCGACGCGTACTGCGAAGAGAAGTCTGCCATCATGCCCGGGTCCTGCATCTCCACGTCCGAAGACTCGGGCGTGCCTGTTGCCATGCCCCTCAGACTCTGCATGTCGTCTGCGATGATGCCGCCGTGGTGCATGGCGCCGCTGCTGGACCCGAAGGCCTGGGCGTTGCCGTTCGGGTCGTACATCGACGAGGAGTCCATCGGCGTCTGGAAGAAGTGTCCGAGCGTGCTGTGGTTCTGACTGCCGTGGTGGTTCTGCTGCTGCTGGTGGCCGTGATGGCTCGAGTGGGACGAGTGCGACGAGTGCGACAGCCGGGAGTGGCTGGCCATCGAGTTCGATGCCGGCACCTGCACCTGCTGCTGGTGCGGGTGGTGAAGCTGCGGCGGTCTCGCAACCCGCTGCTGTCTGGGCACGTAGACTCTCCGCTGAGAGGCCATGTAGGCGGCGAGGGCGGGGTTCGCGCCGCGCGATATCTTGAACGAGAACGGATCGGCCGGTTCGGGCGCTGCGACGCTCGGCTGTCGTGACTTGTGGCCCGGCATGTGCAGGGTGCACGTGTCGGCGACCGGCGTGACAAAGTCCTCGCGGAACTTGACGGCAGTGCCCGGGTCGGAGCCGAGCATGAGGGCGTACTGCACGAGCAGCTTGACGTCGCCAATGTGGCGGCACTCGAGTCGTTTCCTCAAGATGCCAGACGTCTGGAGGCTCCATTGCAGGCTGTTGCGCGAGGCCTCGTTCCACATGGACTCGTTCCAGGTAGCCTGCACCTGGCTCTGCCGCAGCAGGTTGCGTATCCTAGCCGAGTACGTCCACTCGCCGCTGTTTGATCCTTCGTCGAAGTGCTTCACGACGTGGCTCACGTACTCCTTGAACGTGGAGCTGGCATCCGTGTCGCCCTGCGCCTCAAAGACTTGCAGGCAGTTGTCGAAGCCGCACGCGAAGACGACCTGAGGGCACAGGTTGACCTTGGCCTCGTCCAAGGACATCCTGGAACCGCCGTGAGCCTGCTTCAAATGCGTCTTGTATGCGCCCTGCCAGTCAAAGACCATCTGACAGCCGCGGTGCCGACAGAACCATTGGGCGTTGACGTTGTGGAAGTCTTCGATGTGGCGCTTCAGGTCGTTCTTGCGCGTGCACGTCTTGGTGATGTCCTCCTCCTTGCAAAAGCCGCACATAAAGGCCCCCTTCTGTTTCGATGAGCTCGTCGTGCTCGACGCGGCGTCGGGTGCCTTGTTGGACCACGTAGGCACGTCATTCCACGATTCCTCCTGGTGGGCCTGGGCAGCTTGTTGTGCCGCGTGTACTTGCGCCTGTGCCTGGGCTTGGGCTTGGGCCTGAGCTGCTGCGGCGGCGCTGCTGCTGCTGCTCTGACTGCGTCGACCTAGAATTTTGGATGTACCCCGGGAAACATTGGAGATGATGCTGCCAGTGATGGAGGACGCGTCGGAAGAAAAGGTCCTGACGCTCTGGGTGTCCCAGACGCTCGAGGGGTCGTCCGATAGGATGGACGACTGTGCAGAAGACACGATGGATGCGCCGTCCGACTCTGCGGTGTGGGGCTCGGTGGTCAATGGAGGAAGCATAAACACCAAGAAGAAGAAGGATGCACTTACGAGGCCCTGTCGTCTCCTGGATGAGGCGGCTCAGTTCGTCTGGTCCGTATCTGCCAAGGAGGTGCTTGATCATCTGTCGGTCGAGAACGATATCCTTCTGCGACAGTTGGCTGGACCGCTGGGAGGAGCCATCGGCCCCGGGCCAAGCATTTGCGGACATGGCCCCGGTTATGCGTCAATATCGGTCGGGTCGTCTTCTGTGGAGAGCTGGACAAGAAGAAGCGCCCGCGAACCTGTACCGAAGTTATAAAGCGGGGAGGTTTCCAGTACTCGATCGATTGTACTGTTGACCGTTGGGTTTTGTGTGTGATGGTATGTGTATTTATCGAAGAATGACGACAAAAGAATAAGAATGAAGGAAGGAAAGATAAAAAAAGGAGTGTGTATCGCAGTCAGAACCAGGGGGGGTGTGAGTGCGGAAGGTGGAGTGCAAGATTTCCAAGCGGCCGGGGGGGGGGGGGGGTTCTAGGATCTAGCGTTGGGTGCGACGTGGGAATGAGGAGAAAGATTCTGGTATGGACCGGATGATGGACCGGATGATGGACCGGATAGTATGGTTGTGATTACGGTGTGGGATGGGCAAGGTTGCTGAAGGGAGGGAGGGGAAGAAACCAGCGCAACCCCAAGTGTAGGTAGTAGCAGCAATGGAATGCCCGCCGAACTGACCAAGTGCTTGTCTCGATGATTTCTCTTTTGCTGTCTCTGTGTGTGTCTGTGGTGGACCTGCATCCAAGTTGCCGTGATCCAACACGGGATGATCGTTAGTGCGGGCGTAGAAGCAGGGACCGATGGAGTCAAAAGAGAAGGCCAGGGTCGATGATGTGCGTGTGTAGTGTGTGTGTAGAGTAGTGTACGATGTATCCGTAGTAGTAGTGTATAGTGAATGTATGTGCGTGCGCAGAGTCGATGACAGCTGGTATGGCGTATGCGCGGGATATCTGTCCGTGTCCGTGGAATTGGGCGCCGCGGAAGGCTGGGCTTGGATCTCGTCGACGGTAAGACGGGCGCTCCTCAGTTAGCTCGTGGCTTTTCTCTCTCTCTCTCTCTCTCTCTCTCTCTCCTTTGGACCCAAGAAATCGGACGGGATGAAGAGGGGAGGAGGAGCGGGACGAAGGGGAAAGACAAGGTAAGGCAGCCCGCTCGGTTTATGTTGGAGCCGCGTTTATTTGACTGTCGGCGTGCAGGATGCTAGGAGGGTGTCTGTGGTCCACGTCTCCCAGATGGCTCGTCGTTGGGATTGACTCGTCGCTGGCATCGCCCTGTCGATTCGAGACGAGAGGAAGGGGAGGGGGGGGGGGGGGGGGGGGGGGGGGGGAGAGAAGGCGAACGAACGAACGAGCGAGTGTGAAGGGGGGAAGGAAAAGGGAAGAGAGAAAGAGAGAGGGCGGGAGAAAAGAGTCGTGGAAAGGAAGAAAGCTGGGCTGAGAGCTGAGAGGGAGAGGGAAAACGCAGTGAGTGTAGCGTCTGTATGCCTCTCTGTTCTGCTCTGCTCTGCTCTGTTCTGCTCTGCCTCGCTTCAATCTCGCTGTCTCGGCCGTCTGTCTTCTCCCCTGACAGCCTGGCTCGCGTGGGTTCAGACGGTCTTGGATCGAATTGGACTGGGCTGCGCCGACGGAGCAGCCATCGCTCATCTGCCTCTTGTCCCCCCTCCCACGTTGCCTGATGGACCCCCCCGGAACTCTACTCCGTGCTTCGTACTCTTTACTGACTTTGGCCTGGAGAAAAAGCGGACTGTTCGTTTTGCCGTGCTGCGACGGGCCCCGTCGACTTTGCCATGCCAAATGAACTCAGCACAATGTGGTATGGGAGGCCCGCCGAGGGGGTTGCATCGAGCAGTCAAGGGGAATACAGGTAAGGCCAATCCAAAGGGATCCCAGACCGGCAGCGCGAGTTTCGACGTCTTGGTCGCATCGGGGGGTGCGATAACGAGGCAGGTTAGTGGGCGGCGACGCCACCACTAGGCCGTCCGAGGGTGGTCCAGAGATAAAGGCAAATGGAGAAATCAGAAATACAATAGGACCGCTGCCTCTTCCGGGATGAGGCAGACCAGTGTTGAACTTGCAGGGCTGGTACCGCGCCTGGGGCCTTGGGCCTTGGGCTGTCTGTCCCCTTCCCCCCCCCCCCCCGGCGGTGCCACAGTTGGAGCACGGCGCAGCAGGCCAAGCAGCAAGGGTGGATGGGCCAGGGAAAGAGGGAAGGACGATGGTGGTGTACTATGTACTGTACCTGTAGGTGCGCCGTGATGTGCTTTGGTGTTTGGTGGTGGTTGTCCTGGATGTGGTGGTTACACGCACTGCAGGCGATGCGAGGGGGGGCCCCTGGCTGCCGTCACCTCTCCTCTGGGTTTCTCTGGACTCTGGCTTCAGTGGCCTGCTCATCGGTTCGTTCCACCCGCCGCCGCACAGGGACAGGACGGGACAATGAATTGTGGATGTGGGTGGCAGGCAGGCAGGCAGGCAGACTGGCAGCCGACTTCAAGTTCTCCATCGCAACGCGGCGCCGGGTCGACAAGTCGATGTCGGCAAGCCGCCCAGACACACCCACCCACCCACCTCCAACCGAGCACGTCTCCCGTTTCCTCAACTCAACGTCTGATAAGACAGGCTCTCGGGGTACACGACGGCGACTCCTCCCCACGAGTTATCTGCAGCGGGTTGCTGTAAGTATGTTCGGAAAAGGACAAGAAAGTTTCGTCCCCGAGCCTCAAAGCCAGGGTCGACGGGGAGATACAGCGGCTTCATCGGAGGCTGGGATTTGGGACAATGGTCGGTCGTGCCTGGATTGGATGACCGACTCCCCAATCAGACGTCGTGGATTCTATTCTCTCCCACCGAAACCAGAATTGATTGATGGCGCCGGGACATGCGGGTCAAGTACTCGTCGAGGTCGAGGAGGAACAGCCCGGACACGGACAGGGTTATCGGCGCAAGACCCCTGAGACGAGCAGGGCTGGTTTGAGTGGGATAGCCCGCGCAGGCGGTCACACTGACCGGGGGGGAGGTAAGCAAGCAAACACGTGAAGGAGAAACGCCGACACGGAGAGAGAGATCAGCCAGCCATTCATGTACAGGAGGGATGGACGAGACTGAGATTGAGGGCCGGTTTCGAGGAGGACGCACGTGGTGGAGTGGGACGGTGGCGGTGGGCGCGCATTGCTTGCTTGCTTGCTTGCTTGCTTGTTTGTCCCGAATTCCCCCTTTCGGTTGCGTGAAGTTAAGAGGAGTTGTTGCTTCTTCTGTCCGACTAGAACTTCCCGCTCTGGGCGAGCCTGCTGCTGCAGCAGTGGGCGTCAGCAGTAGAGTGGTCGGTGGTCGGTGGTCGAATGGTCGGTGGATGATGAACGTTTTGCCTTCATGCTGTGTCACGGAAATGATCGAGTTGAAGCTTGATGAGTGGAGGGATTTCCTGCGCACCTACCTACCTAGGTGCCTACCCAGGTACCTACCTACTTGAGGTGACTTAGGTACCTACTTACCCAGGCACTCTATGCACTGCTGCATTAGGTACCTTGTATCTGTAGGTAGGTACCTAAGATACCTACCTACCTTACTTACCTTAGGTAGGTGGGGACCGAAGCACTTGGGTACGTGCTTGAGTGGTAATGTGGGATTGGGGGAAGGAGCGTGGGGGGAGCCTGGCAGTCGCGAAGCAGGGAAGAAACCATGCGCCACTTTGGGCAGGTACGAAGTATCTCATGCTGTCACTTTCTCTCACTGTTACCGTTACCGTCACTGTCCCTCTCACGTTCACGTTCACGCTCACCTCTGGTTCTAATTTCTTTTTACTCTCACTGTCACTCCGTCACCCTCGCTCACATTCTCACTCCATCTCTCCCATTTTCTCTAACATTTCCAACACCATGCGCACTTGGCGGGTTTCCTCAGGCTTGTTTCTAAGTGTGAGGTGAGGTGCGCCACATATATAGCAGGCCAACTGGCTTCTCACAAGGACTGGAACCCTGGTACCTGTATTCGACAACCAAGTTCCTTCGTCATTCTGCAGCCAACATGGTCCCCATGGACATGCAATGGGTCGCCATTCAAACATTGATTCATTCTGTCCTTGAATTGCACTCCGTAGTTGAACTGTAACTAACTCTGTCCACAACATAGACGCACGTATCTACGCTGTACACGGAGCTCTCCATACGATGTCGTGCCGATGTGACGGCTTACCTGTAGGTGCACTAATACAAAAGAAAGGCCCGCTTAGATAAACCTTTCACGGTGCGTCCGCTCCTCCTCCGCCTCCTCCTCCTCCACCCCCAATGGCCCCAAATGGCTCTAAATGGCATTTCCAAAAAAAAAAAAAAAAAAAAAAAAAAAACTGCCTCACCCTCCCTCCCTCCTCTCCCCAAATCACGTTAGCAACAAGCACTGCCTCTCCAAACTCAATTTCGCTGCCTTTCCGTCTCGGCGTCAGCTCCGCTCCAGCGATGGCCCCGGGAAACGGCGCACTTGCGAAACGGATGCAAGCCTTGGGCGGCATTCAAGGCTCTTCCCGGCTGGCCCGCACCCCCCAACGAGACTGAGAATTTCCCGCCCACGAACTCTACTTGCTTGTACGCTCCAAACCAGCCAGATCAGATACATGTGACTGTGTCCAGAGTCCAGAGTGCGGATACTGACCTGACCTGACCTGACCTAACCTGACCACCACCCCCTGCATCGCCTCTCGCTCAAGGTTTCGAGCTACTCCGTTTGCTCGGGATTCAGACGTCCATCGGACAAACAGCAAGATGACCGCCTCGTTTCACGCCTGCGGCAGACTCGTCACTTTTCATCCCCCCTCAAGTACCCAAACAAGTTACCGTACCTTTATAACCAACTTCAACAGGAACAGCACTCACTCGGGGGATCATCGGCCTGCTGCAGGGGGCGCCGCGACACTCTGCAGCAGCCCACGTCCCGTCGTCCCCGTCGCCCCCTTTACTTCACTTCACTTCACTTCACTTCACTTTCGGGCTTCACCTTCAGAGTTCGACAACCACCATCCCATCAGCAGCAGCATGCTGCTGCGGGCTCTTTACCGCCATGATCGCTAGCGCCGTCCAGTGTCCCGGCGGCCGAGAATGCTTCGAGAATGCCGCCGCCATTCAGCATCGGCTTTCCTCCTGCAGGCTCGGTCCAACCAGCCTCATGCATCAATCAGCTGGCAGCATGCACCCAAATGACGCAACACCGCTCGTTCTTTCTTCTCCGGCACGCAGTGTCAAGATTCGGTGGTGGCTCGATATCGCGCCCTCTCTCTCCTCCTTTCCTATCCGCCAGTGTGTGCCCGTGGGTGTGTTAGTGTGCGAGTGTGTAAGTGTATGTGTCTTACACTGAACAATTACACATTCTTTTTCCACATCCCCCCCGGCAAAGGCCCGATCCCCGTCTGGGACTAGGGCGACGACCCGCGGATCCACCCATTGGCCGGCCGGGTGGGACATCCACCCTCCGATAGCAGCCGTCCCAGTCTCCCGATCCCACACGACACATGTGAATGACAAAGGAGCTCCCACCAGACGACAGCTTCAACTAGCTTTTTCAACCGCCTCTTTCGACACGTTGGGCTCGTAGACTATGAGTTTCAACGCGGTGCCCCCGAGAACACAAGCGCTTCTCGGACTACCTCAGACTCTCCCTCTCTCTCCCTCTCTCTTCATCCGGGCCAAAGAGTTGACTGGTCAGCTTGATGGCCCTCATCTCTCGGCCCCCAACGCGCAATTCTTATTTTTACTTTTGTCCCGTGCAAACTACTATGGTTCGTGGCACCAATATCCGAGCGGCTGAACGCACCTGCTCTTCAGCCGCAACCGTCTCTCTCACCCACCCTCCCCCCTCCCTGGTTGGCATATAACTCCGCGCTGTTCAGTTGTTCCGCCGTTCAGTCATTCAGTCGTCCGCTTGCTCGGTCCCGGCAAGCACTCGCTCGCCTCCGACCCCATGACCCTGACCCTGACACCGTTTCTACTTTGCTGCTGCACCGAGCTTGAACGTCTCACGAAACCATATCAGTAAAACGCCAGCGCGGCCTTTAAAATGTAACCATTGACACGGTGCCCTCCCTCTTTCCCCCCCCCCCCCCCCCTTCTACCAAGTCGGTTTTGACCCCGTTGAGGCCGTTCGGACCCAAAGCCGTCCAAGCCCAGCCTCGCCTCCCGGGCAAAAAACCTTAATCTCTCCCAGCCTCTCCTCACCCGGCCGGACTTTCGGTCTTGGTCTCGGTCAAAGTCCGGCGCAAGCCCCGAGTCGCGCGCAGCCCTTTCGGTGCCAGCCGGACGGACACACATCCGCCGGCTCCCATCCATCCTGAGAAGAGCGAATATTTAGACTTTCTTTTTACTTATTAAATTCTTCCGTCGGCGACTAGACGAGACTCTTGGCGTTGGCCCTTCCGTTGCAACATTCTGCCCCCCCCTCTATCCCTCCCCCCTCCCATTCCTCCCCTTCAACAAGGCGTCAGCATCGGTAAGTACCGAGAAAGAGAGAAGGGTAGAAAGAAATGATCCACCAGCTATGACACATCCCAGCTTCCAGAGCCTATAGGCTATGAATAGAGGTAGCGGGTCGCCGTTGTAGAGAGGATCTGGGGTTCGCCCGCATGAGCCGCCAAGCCCAACGCCGGTCGTCCCTTTGCCCTGTGACACTTGTCGTGCTGCCCGAGCCGCGTCGTCTGTCCTGCGTCGCCGAGGTCAAAACAATCGCCAAACCGCTGGCCATAACCTTCCTCAGGATGGCTCTCCTCTTTCGCCATCCCCTCCGCCGGTGATCTTCCCGTGAGAACCATGAGTGAACTTCGCCGACCCCGTTCCGAAGATTCCTCCTGCGTGATGATTAGTGAGCCGCGGCACGCACCACCCAGACCGGACCGCATCGTCGTCTGTCGCCTTCCACTTTTCTGTCTGTTGGCTGGCCCAGATGTGGCCAGACGTGACGGTTGATGAACTTTCCGTGTTCCGGCTCGGGCTCCAAGTCATGCCTGCAGCGCCAACGCCGTTGCCTGAAGCCTGTCGGGCCCGGCGAAGTGTTTGCGGGTGGTTTTCTCACTGCAGAATGGTTTGTATTCCTTGGCAACGAGTCGTCGACCCGTCTCCGTATCTCTACCATGGATGGCTACGTGTTAAGACAGCGCTTCGACGTGATGCCAGAGTGCACAAAAGACAATGGAATATACCGAGACCTTCCCGTCTGGTCAATCTTGGCGTAGGCTTTTGTGTCAAGACATTCAAAGATCAAGATGAGTTGGTTTTGTCCCATGTTATAACACTTTTGGCCTCAGGGCCCCAAGCAGTGGCGTCACTTGTTTGTCCATCTTGCTAGGGTGAATTCAAATCCAGCTTCATCCGAGATTGAGTTATTGTGGACTATATTTACACTGGACTGGACCATGGCATCTTTTCACATCATCAACCGATTTCTCCCCCTGAATGAAGATCGGGGTGAAGAGGGCGACTCTGGATTCAGCTTCCAGAATTTGAGCTCATCCATTTGTAGAAAGCTCGGCAATGCTGCCAAGTGAGGACGTGCCGCTGACGTGGAACTGTTACATAAACTCCCAAGAAAGCTCTTCGACATCGAGACATCGAGACATCGCGATGAACGGCGCCTGAAACAGAACCGTAGAGGGCCATGTGGGAGTAGATCGGACGTCTCCTTGCGGTCTGCCTTGTTCCGCACGATAGTAGAAAATCACACACACACACACACACAGACAAGATAACCCAGAGGTAATTAGAGGTAGCACATATAGCCCACGTAGCACCGACTCTATGCGACGCTCTTTAAAACCATGAAACGCTTTTAATTCAGACATCCTCACGTCGCATCCCTGCTTAAACCACACCCCATGCATACCCATCGAAACAGCCTCTACAGACACCAACCACCCCCGTCTTCCCTCCCTTACAAACTGCCGTCCTTGAGCAGATACGCCGCACTGCCGCTGCCCGGCCGGCTCACGACGACGGCGCCCTCCCTCTGCTCCGCGGTGAGCTCGCGCTTGGAGTAGTACTCCCTCTCCCAGGCCTCCGTGACGGCGGCGACCTTGTCGGCGGGCACCATGTGGACGGTGCAGCCGCCCCAGCCGGCGCCGGTGAGCCGGCTGCCGTAGGAGCCGTTGTCGCGCGCGATGCGGCACAGCTCGTCGATCTCGGGGGCGCTGCACTCGTACAGGTCGCGGCACGAGTCCTGGGTGGCGTTAAGCACGGCGCCGAGGCGCTGGTTGTAGGCGGTCGTGTCGGCGGCGCCCGAGGCCGGGGCCGGGGCCTCCTGCTCGAGGACCTTCATGAACTGCAGCACGCGCAGGGCCTCCTCGAAGACATGCAGGGCGCGCTGGCGCAGCTTGAAGCGGTCGGCGCGCACCGAGAGCTTGAACATGAAGATCTGCTCGAGCTCGGCGGGCGAGACGCCGAGGACGCCGGCGATCTCCTCGCGGGTGTAACCCTCGGGGTTGGTGAGGGTGTCCTTGGTGACGGCGATGAGCTCGCGGAGCTGGGCCTCGGCGGCCTCCTCGCGGGAGGCGCCGTCGTGCTGGGGCTGCTTGTTGTGGGCGAAGTAGGCGTCGTGGAAGCCGTGCAGGGAGACGCCGAGCGGCGAGGCGTCCTTGGGCAGCTCGGTGCCGCGCGGGTTGAGGGCGGCGTTGAGGTAGGCGCCGGCCATGCTGCACTCGACGACGCGGAGGTTGTAGTGGATGGGGCCGGTGACCTGCTTGTTGGAGGTGACGAAGGACTGGGCGATGAGGAACGAGAGCTCCGGGTTCGTGGTCGGGAAGAAGACGGGGCGGGCGGTCAGGGAGGGGACGAAGGAGACGAAGAGGGCCGAGCCACGCTGGGAGAAGACTGAGGCGGACTGGTCCATGCTGGAGTGATCGTCAGATGTTAGCCGAGATTCAATACAGTAGGGCATGGCATGGTGTGGCATAGCGTTGAAGGAAGGTTATCTCCAGACAGGCAATCTCGGGGGGGGGAGGGAAGGTATCTCAGGAACGAGAGATATCAGAAAGGGGAGAGGGGACCTCAGAAAGACTCACCCTCCAGAGTTGACACCGACGGCGCGCTCGCTGACAATGGCCAGCTCCGTCAGCTCGGTCTTGTCGACCGTCTGCTCGCCGTTGGCCAGCATGACGGCCAGGGCGGAAGCGCTCACGAAGGCGGCGCTGGAGCTGAGACCGCCGCCGACGGGGACGTTGCCGTCCATGAGGATCTCCATGCCCTTGGGCCGGAAGGCGGCGCCGTGCTTGCGGCGCAGCAGGCCGAGGGCGCCGCGCAGGCCGCTCTTGAAGTAGTTGGACCACTCGTGGACCTTGGCGTCGATGGGCACGTCGCCGGCGATGGGCACCTCGAAGGTGCGGGCCGGGTACTTGTCGGACTGGGCGTTGGCGACGCGCAGGGTGAAGGTGTCGGAGTCGGCCGGGGTGTCGGTGACGGAGAAGGCGAGGATGGCGTCGGCGGTGATGGCCATGGGCAGGACCGAGTAGAGCGAGTAGTCGATGTGCTCGCCGATGATGTTCACGCGGCCCGGGGAGCGGGCGACGACGGCGGCGGGGTGGCCGTACTCGGCCTCGAACTGCGACAGCAGCGAGGACCAGCGCTTCGTCTGGACGGGGAGGGCATCTTCGGTGTAGATGTCGGCGAGCGAGGACGTGGTGGGAACGGGGCCGGCCATGATGGGCGATGGGTGGACCGTTTTTATTGTTGTTTTTTGGTCTTTGAGTAGAGGTAGAGTGGGAGTCGACGACGGAGTTGACTGAGAGCTTCTTGTCTTGTCAAGCTTCTCCTTTGGGTATCTTGATGCTGGAATGGAATAAGGATAAGGGGAGGCCGGTCGACAACAAGAGAAGAAGGGAGAGAAGAGAGAAAAGAGAGAAGGGTGCGTAGACAGCAGAAGAAGGGCAGTGGTTCACACTTATGACGTTTTGGGGGGGGGGAGGGGAAGGGGGAGAGAGAGAGAGGGCAGACGGTTCCTTTCTAGGTATCTTGGTCTTGGTGGTGGTGGGGTGGAACGACACTCGGTTGCTCGACGATGGCGCCGTAATAACCCCGCGATGGAGCTTTGGTGTTTTTTTATTTTATTTATTTCTCTCCCTCTCTCTGACTTTGTTGGCGTTGCTGCGTTGGAAGTGGTGCGCCTGTGTGTCTCTACCCCGCAACTCTGCCCCTCGTCCGAGAGATCAGCGAGGGGCCCAGAGTGGGAATATGTAATATGTGCACAAGTTATGTGTCTCGCCCCCAAGATTCCTAGTCCCCCGGGGGGGGGGGGGGGGGGACCTTATTTTAGTCTTTGCTGCCCGAGAGAAGAAAACCGAGTTGGCCATGGTCCGACTATGGGAAACGACAGGTTGACAACAACAGATATCGGTCGCGCAACCCATCCCATCCCATCCCATCCCGTGAAGAGGAGAGAGCTGCAAAACCTTGGACGACTAGCTGTTCCCCACCTCGGAAGACATTCCACCGTCAGCGTTATGTTGGTCTTCTGACAAGCGCTGTGTCGCGTGGCTGGTTGCCCAGGCTTTTGGGGTAGACCACCGCCATGTTGGACGAACCTCAGCTCACATTCTACAGACATAGATACAAAAGAAAAAGAGAGAGAGCGAGAGCGAGAGAGGGATAGAGGGACAGACAGCCCATCATCCGTTCCACCAACCGAGGGACAGAGCAGAGGCTTGGTGCGCTGATTTCCACCATCCGGGGTCTCCAGCTTCGGGCCTGATGCCCCCCCTCCATCTCCAATTTGCGGGCCGTCCTCGGAAAACCGGCGGAGAACTGGAGAGCTGCCTCGGTTGCGGACACTCACGCACCAAGCTCGATTGTACTCACGAAAGCTCTCTAGCGTTGGAGGGTTGGCAAATCTCTGTCTGTCCCTCTGACAACATCTTGGGCTCGAATGAACCAACCCTCGGGCAATCCATGTCGACAAGCAGACGCACTTCCCAGACCAGACCAGGCCGAAGAACGAGAGAGAGAGAGAGAGAGAGAGAAAAGTTCACGCCACATGTTCTAGAACCCCGGGCGAAGAGCGCCCAGAGACAAGAGCCAAGCCGCGCGCCGGTGGGGGAGTGACTTGACTGCATGCCAACCACGGCCTGGCGCAATGGCGAACTGGGTTCCGGGGTCTTCTGCAAGCTGCTGTCGCGGGGATGTCGGGGGCGAGAGACGTGTTTTTTTGTCTTTTTTTTTTAATCCTTTCTTTTCCTTCGAGGGGGTTCTGAGAATAGAAAATCACACCCAAGAATCCAATTGTCCATCTCAGACATGGCGTTTCTCAGGTTCTATCAAAGGCTGACAATGTCTTGTCCAGATGCATATGCTCTTGCGAAAGGACAGCTCATAAATTCTGATCGAGGTAAACCAGCGATCGCCAACGAAGACGAAAATCAAATGATGGGAAGTAGCTCTGGTATATAGATCCTGGAATGTTATTGAAGCACATCAACAAGCATGGTTTCGTGGTGTAGTTGGTTATCACGTCAGTCTAACACACTGAAGGTCTCCGGTTCAAGTCCGGGCGAAATCAATCTTTTGCTGTTGTCAACCATTCCCTGACTTCCTTTTCTCATTTGACAAGTCAACGCACTTCTCTCCCTCTTCTTTCGCTTTTTTTCTTCTTTTCTTACCTCATTTTGTCAACAGAGCTTTGTACGACAGAGTGATTAGAATTAGAGCCGGTCAAGAAACACAAGTCCCCATACGTAACACAGTCTGTCAGCACTATTCTAGCGCGCGGCCATCAAGACAGTTGGGCTTTTAGTCAGGCTCGTCATGATCAACCAGCCGGATGTCAAGAGACTTGCGAGAGGAAAGCTATCCAGCTCGTTTGCCAGTTTTGTCGAGTCATACCTACAGCGGTACCGGAAGCTCCCCTTACGTACTGCTCTGACTACAGCAACAAGCCAACGGCCTGCAAAGAGTGCATGCAAATGCTCACCATAAAATCCAGCGTGGAGGGGCAAGTTCCCGGTGCAGTATGCCGTTGACGCTTGGACCGGGGGGGTCTCGCTCATGTCGGTGGCATGACTTGGCTCGGAGAATGACAAAACTGACGATCGAAAACTACTTCTCCGCAATGCACAACTGGGGTGGCAGAAACATTCAACACTTTTCCCGCAATCCCTGTATTGTCCTCCTCGAAAGCTTGAATTTGCTGTGCAGGTGGGGGGTCCGTTACTCGTTCACCAATAGTAACTGATGGAAACGTATCCGGAGACGGCGAGAAGCCCAGCCCGGATTGAGCAGATGCTCAAGCTCTGGGATTGGCCTGTCACTTACAGATATAGCCCATCCGAGCATGCCAAGGATGCGGGTATGCAAGCCCACAAGCCCAATTACATCCGGCAACTCCATCCGTGTGCCTGAAAGGCGACCGCCTCCTGGAACGTCGACTCAGGGCGCCACAGACCGGCGCGAGAGCTTGGCGCAGGGGCGGTGCCTCGAGGGCCACTTCTACTATGTCTTAGTAGCGACGAGCGGTCCTGGGGCTTGAGGGATACCGAGAGACGCTAAACGAGCTGACAAGGGGCGAGGGAGGTATAGCTTCTCTCCTGTGAAAGAGGAGCCGGTCACGGGGACAGCAGCTGGTGGTGTTATGCGAAGTCCATACGGCATGATATATCGACTGCATCCACGGATATGAGCAACTGGTCTTCAGAGTACAAGTTCGAACTTCTCAAGATTTAGCTAGAATGGACTTGGGGTTAGCAAAATCCTCAGCTTCAACCAGACGTGATGTGATGAGTCCCAGTCATGAGTTGATTCTCGTGTGTGAATGGTTTTCCTTGACATAGCCTTCTTGCCCGCATCCCAGTAGAATCTCTACTCAACAGCCAGTGAACACAGACCCGGCAACAAAAGATGTCAGTTATCTCTAGCTGTATTAAATCTATCAAAGTGTCCCTGAGAATCGCTATTTCTCTCTAGGTCTCTATCCCATCTATCCCATACTCATGACAACGTTAATATAAAAAAAAAAAGGAAGGCCCCAAAAAAACAAAACCCCCCCGCATGTCCTATGCGGTAAACACCTCGACCGACCGATCAACATTACAGCCTTGGATGGCCCGTCCCTCCCCCGCGCCGTCTAGTCGACGTACTTGGGCAGGGTGGCCATGACGCCGTCCTTGGAGATGAGGTCCATGGCGTTGGCGACCTCGTTGAGGAAGCGCTCGTCGGCGCGCAGGTCGTCGCCGAAGAGCACCTTGACGCTGAGCAGCTGGCGCGGGTCGTTGCCGCCGGCCTCGGCGAGGGCCTGCAGCTGCTCGCGCATGGGGTCGTCGACCTCGAAGGCGTTGCCCTCGTCGTCGACGCCGCGGAGGTAGAGGAACCAGGCGCCGGCGACGAAGCACAGGCGGCGGAAGGGCCCCGTGGCCCAGATCTGCTCGGCGATGGAGGGCATGATGAACTGCGGGATCTTGCCGGAGGCGCCGAGGGCGACGCGGGGGATGCCGTCCATGATGGTCGGGTTGGAGAAGCGCTCCATGAGGGTGTGGCAGTACTGGTCAATGTCGACGCCGGCGATGTCGGGCAGCAGGGGCTTCACCTCCTGCTGCATCATCTGCCAGACGAACTCGCGGTAGACGGGGTGCTCCATGACCTCGTGGACGTACTTGAAGCCGGCGAGCTGGCCCGGGTAGGCCATGGCGGAGTGGCTGGCGTTGAGCAGGCGGAGCTTGTGCTTCTCGAACTGCTCGACCTCGTGGACGCCCTCGACGACCTGGACGCCGACCTTCTCAAAGGGCGGGCGGCCGTCGGCGAACTTGTCCTCGATGACCCACTGCATGAAGGGCTCGGTGACGACGGGCCAGGCGTCCTCGATGCCGAAGGCGTCGGCCAGCGACGCGATGTCCTTGGGCGAGGTGCTCGGGGTGATGCGGTCGACCATGGCGTTGGGGAAGGCGCCCTCGTCGGCGATCCAGCGGGCGACAGCCGGGTCGCGGAGGCGGGCGAAGGACTCGAGCATGTGGCGGGTGATGGAGCCGTTCTTCTGCATGTTGTCGCAGGACATGACGGTGAAGGGCCTGAGGCCGCTGGCGTGGCGCCTCGCCATGGCGGCGTAGAGGAAGCCAAAGGTGCTGACGGGGGCGTCCGGGTTCTCGAGGTCGTGGCGGATGTCCGGGTGGTCGACCTGCAGCTCGTGGGTGTTCTCGTTGTAGTAGTAGCCGCTCTCGGTGATGGTCAGGGAGACGATGTGGGTGTCCGGGTGGGCCATCTTGGCGATGACGGACTCGCGGTCGTCGGGGGCGTAGAGGAAGGAGTTGATGCTGCCGACGACGGCGGCGGCGCTGCCCTTGGCGGAGCGCTCGATGACGGTGTAGAGGTGGTCCTGGGCGGCGAGAACGTCACGCATGGCGGCGTCGTTGGGGCGGAGGCCGACGCCGCAGATGGCCCAGTCGCGCTGGCCGTGCTTCTGCATCAGCTGGTCGACGTAGACGGCAAGGTGGGCGCGGTGGAAGCCGCCGACGCCGACGTGGACAATGCCCTCCTTGACGGCATCGCCGCGGCTGTAGGTCGGCGTCCTCACGATGCGGTCGCCATCCTGCGAGGCGATGACGGACAAGTTGTTGCTGCTGAGCTTGAGGGACTCTGTGCTGTGAGGCATTCTAAACCGAGAAGGTGTGGAAGAGGAAGAGGAGGATTACGGTGATGGAGAGAGAGGATGGATGGGATGGACGATGATGAGCGAGGAAGAGAGAGTCTCAATGGGCGAAGTAACGGAGGGAAGTTGAGTGAAGGAAGAAGATGGGAGTTGGGAAGTGAAGACGAGTGAAATCCGGAGAGGTCGGTCGCTTGGTTTTGTATGTTTTGTGTGAACAGAAGAAACTCGAGTCACAAGCAGACAGACAAGAGAGCTCACCGCTGGTTTTACTTACCCCTGAGCTTTGGGCTTTTGGTTTTTTATTTTTATTTTTTCATTACCTATGAACACACATGGACCGGAATAAATCCGGCCACAGAAATTTCGAAGCACGTTCCAGGTTGTTGAGAAGCAGAGACTTGTGAGTGACTGAGTGACTGACTTGGCTGTATCGATGTATCATTGTATCAGCTCTCGGTCAAGCCTTTGGAGTAGGGGATCCATAAAATCGAGTTCCCACACACCGCCAATGTGCTGGGAAGTGTGTTAAAGTGGCGGCGGAGGATCCCCGTCTTTTTTTTTCTTTCTCTTTCTCGAGTCTTGATCCAGAATAAAAAGGGGGCCCCGGTGGCGGTTTATGTGGGTTATTTTCGGGGAACCGGCTGCTGGGTATTTTTAAACAGGGACGAGGAGAGACCGGTCCAGCTTATCAGGCCAAGATGAGCCCAAACGGGTTGTGGAGTTTGTCCAGATCACATCATGATGCAAAAGGGGGGGGGGGGAGGGATGGGAATAAACATGGTCTGCGTGGGTCGAGACTTGATCAAGGCCCTGGGCAGCCAGCCATGCTTAGCTGTATGACTCGGCAGCGGCAAATCTTGAGCATATGGCAAGGTAGCAGCAAGGTAGCAAGAGAGGGGAAAAGGGTCCGCGCGGTGATGGGCGATCCCTGCTGGCAAGCTGCAAAAAATTCAACGGGGTACGGAGGATTACTATGTACCCGATTACAGGATGGGGAAAGGGATTGTCGATGGCAAAAACTGCAGTGCTTCCATGATGCAAGACGGAGACGAAGGAGGGGGGGAGAGGGGTGGGTGTTTAGGTAAGGCCGGAGAGTGGGTTGTGCCTGTCTGCATGTCGTCTGTCGATCGTCTTGTGTGTTGTTGAGGAAGACAAAGAGCGACGACTTTGAAGCTATTGAGACACCCAATCAACCCGAGATTGCCGTGAGTGGGTATGTCTAGAGTTCCCTGAGAGTCTATTGGCCTGTTCAAGTCAAGTGACAAGAGCACATGACCTTCAAGGGTTCGCTGCAAGTCCAAGACAATGTTTTTGTCTTTTTCAACTTTGAATGTCTTGGTTTCCGTAGTTGGTCGGAGCCGGGCTGATGCTGTCTGGCTAACGATGTAGTTGTCTACGATTCCAAGACAAGACACCATGCCATGGGGGGAGAGCAAAGAGCAACTGAGAGCAACTGAAGAGCAAACCCCGCGTCGCCCAGAAATGGCGAGTTGTCTCAGCACACAGCCGTTTACTGTTTCCGAATCCCCCCCAGCTTTGGAAACAAGCCAACAGGTCGGCGGCATGATAGAGCTCTGTCGGTGAGAAGGGTGCTTCCTTGGACCTTTGAAATTGGAAATCTGCCAACCACTATTTGGTGTGTAGTGTGTTCTCCAGTCTCTCAACACGTGGTTCTTCTCCCTTTAACTTTCATTTTAATATTTTTATACCATCTTCAATCCTTTTTTCCCTCTCCGATGAAGGCTGCTCAGCCCATCATGGCCAGGCTTCGAGCCACTTGAACGTAGCAGTCCGTACATGCAATTGAGTCGTTCCTGGTGTGACTTTCAACGATATCAGTCTTTTTCTTTGTTAACGAGTTCCACGTAGACATACACTCCAGACCACTGCGAATAGCATTCCCCAGTATTCCACTAGATAAGAGACAAAAGGTCAGTTGATCAAGATGGAAAATGTGTCTATAATCTACATTCCAATTTCAAGCATGAGCAATCCATCCTCCTCTATGTAACCCAATTCACTGCATCGCCCCCTTTGTTGTCATAAACCATCTCAGTCAGTCTCCCAGCAACACACTCCCCCCCCCCTAGGCCTCCTTGACGGCCTTGGACACCACCTTGGACCCGGCGACGATGGTCCGCGCCAGCGACGAGATGGCGACGTTGCTCAGCAGGTCAAACACGGACACGTCCGCCTGCAGCTCCTCGTAGATCCACGACCGCAGCTCCACCGCCAGCAGGCTGTCGACGCCGTAGCTGCTGACCGGCCGCGACGTCTCGATGTTCTCGGCCGAGACCATCATCGAGCGCGCCAACTTCTGCACGAGCGCCGCCGCCACCACCTCGGCGGCGCCCTCGAGCCCCGTCGCCGCCGCCAGCTCGTCGCGCAGCCGCCCGGCGTCGTCGTTCTTCTCCTGCACGACGTGGTGCGTGTCGACCTGCACGATGTGCGCGAACTTGGCGTCGTTGAACCACCAGGGGTACTTCTCCGACCCGAGCGCCATCATGCCCCCCGTGCCGAGCCCCGTGATCATCTGCGTCGGCGCCGTCGCTGCCGCGCTCTCGCCCGTCATGGCCGCCTGCAGGATGGCCAGGAACTCGCGCTCGCGGATGCCGATGAAGCTCCAGCTGCGCGTGTTCTCGTGCACGCGGTCGCCCGTCGTCTCCTCGGCGAGGAACCCGACCCCCAGCACCATGCCGACGTCGATGGAGCACGCCGGCAGCCCGCGCCCGCGCCGGTGGTGCGCGAGCGCGTCCTGGTACGCGTTGCCCGCGCTGTAGTTGCCCTGGGCCCGCGACCCGGCGATGCCCACGCTCGACGAGAGGAGCACGAAGAAGTCCATGTCGCGCGGGAGGTGCTCGTGGAGGTGCCAGCTGCCCTGGACCTTGCACTGCGTCGCGCCGAGGAACTGGTCGCGCGTCATGCCTTGGTAGATCTGGAGTGAAGTGTTAGCGATGAGATTCTGTTTTGGGGGATGATTGTTGTTGTAGAAGAGGAGGAGTAGGAGGAGTAGGAGGAGTAGTAGTAGTAGTCTACTATCCGTC
Source organism: Colletotrichum lini (assembly GCA_034638275.1). Lineage (NCBI taxonomy): Eukaryota > Fungi > Ascomycota > Sordariomycetes > Glomerellales > Glomerellaceae > Colletotrichum > Colletotrichum lini. The sequence continues at coordinate 1,783,782 of JAWQJV010000006.1, forward strand.
ATGCCATGTAGGTAGTTAAAAAAAGACAGACAGACTGCTTTGACTTACAGCATCGTTGAGTACCATGGCGCCTTGCACGACACCGCGGACCCGGGGCCACGACTCGGCTCGGCACCGGTCCAGGCAGGCCAGCAGCTGCGCCTCATCGCCGACGTCGCACTCCATGGCTGCCGCCCGGACGCCCTGCTTCTCGAGGCGGCCGAGCAGCTCCCGGACGGTGCGCTTCCGGTCGCCGGAGCGCGAGAGCATCAAGATGTTCCGGGCCCCGGACCGGGCCATCCACTCGGCGATGCACCGGCCGAGCCCGCCGCTGCCGCCGGCGATGACGTAGGTCGCGTCGGGCCGGAACGCCATCGGCGCCACGCGCGGCGGCGTCGCGAGCACCACGTCGTCGTCGCGCGCCTCGAGCACGATCTTGCCGACGTGCTTGCCCATCTGCATGCGGCGGAAGGCCTCCTCGGCCCGCGACAGCGGGAACGACTCGACGGGCGCCACGGGCCGGGCGACGCCGGAGCGGAGCAGGTCCATGACCTCGGCGAAGACCCGCGACGCGGCGGCGGCGTCGTGGTCGAGCAGGTCGAGCATGTTGACCGAGTGGAAGGAGACGTTGCGCAGGAAGGGCTCCATGTCGAGCCCCGTGTTGCCGACAATGTCCTTCTGGCCCAGCTCGACGAAGCGGCCGAAGCGGGCGATGCAGCGCCACGAGAGCCGCAGGGCCTCGCCGGCGAGCGAGTTGAGCACGACGTCGACGCCCCTGGACCCCGTGAGCCGCATGACGCCCTGCGCGAACTGGGTGTCGCGGCTGTTGAAGATGTGCTCGGCGGGGATGCCGTACGTCGCCATCAGGAGCTGCTTCTTCTCCTCGGACGACACCGTCGCGAAGACCTTTGCGCCGACGTGCTGGGCCAGGATGATGGACGCCTGGCCCACGCCGCCGGCGGCGCCGTGGATGAGGAGGGACTCGCCCTCGCGCAGCCGGGCGACGTTGGAGATGGCGTGGTGCGCCGTGCTGTAGATGACGGGCAGCGAGGCGGCGGTGACGAGGTCCATGCCGTCCGGCACAAGCTGTACCATGGCCTCCTCGGCCTGGACCAGGTTGCCCATCGTGCCGAGCTTCCACGTCATGACGGCGTCGCCCGGCTTGACCCTCGAGACGCCCTTGCCGACGCGGTCGACGATGCCGCTGCAGTCGACTCCGAGCGCGGGCTGCTCGAGCTGGCCCATGGCGACCATGACGTCCTTGAAGTTGAGGCCGACGGCCCTCACCCTAATCTCGACCCTGTTGTCGGCCAGCGGCTCGGCGGCGGCGGCGGCGGCGCGCGGGTCGTCGCGGAAGTGGAGGGTGTCCAGGCGGCCGGGGGTGCCGACGGCCATGGTCAAGGGCCGGCCCTCCTGGCGGAAGGGCATCTCGCGCGGCGCCGGCGGCGCGTTGAGGTCGGTGATGAGGTCGTTCATGCCCTTGTCCAGCACGATGCGCTGCACCATGGGCATGCCGTCCCGCACGGCCACCTCCCAGTCGGGCCGCTCGGCGTCCTTGGAGTCGCAGGCCTTGCAGAAGGTCTTGTAGACGGCCTCGACCATGCAGTCCGCGTTCATCGGCGCGTCGTGGTCGACGTCGAGCGTCGTGAGACCCAGGCCCGGGTTCTCGGACCGGATGCTTCGCGCCATGCCGGACATGAGGTTCGCCGACGGGTTCTCGCTGTGGACGGTGCCGCCGCGCGTCACGTATACGGCGTCGCGGGAGGACAGCACGATGCGCCGGAGGGCGTCCCAGTCCTCGGCCGAGACGGTCGGGAGGAAGGGCTTGTCGGCGGGGGCGTCGAGGAGGAGCAGGGAGGACCGGTTTTGCAGCTCGAGATCCGTCGTCTCGCGCAGCCGGCGCAGCAGGACGCTGCAGCCGTTGTTGGCCAGGCGCTCGCTCAGCTTCTCCGCGAAGGCCGAGACGTCCAAGTCGGCATGGTTGGGGAGCACGACGAGCGCCTCGTACGGCACGGGGACGGCCGGCGGCTGGTTGGCGGTGGTGACCATGACGGAGAGGCTGAGGTCGCGCTCGTCCTGGAAGTTGCTGAAGTCGATGTCGACGCCCGTGAAGCCGGAGGACAACATCTCCTTGTCCCATTCGTCCACGGTCAGGGTTGGGCCGAAGTGGCGGCCGTCCTCCTCTCCTGTTGTTCAGACTGTCTGTTAGCAATGATGGCGACGCAATGAGACGAAGTGAGATGGCCATTCGATGAGAAATAACTAGGAATTAAAAAAAAAAAAAAGGAGAGGGAATGATGGGCTGTAATGAAATGCGTCAACGTACCGTACCACCAGCCCTCCAGAGACCCTACAATCATGTGGAAGCGCATCTTCTGCGACGGGTTCGTGATCTCGCTCAGTACCAGCTTGCCGGTCGGCTTCAGCAGCTTGCGCGTATTCTCGAGCGTCTTGCCGATGAACCGCGTGGCGTGGAGGACGTTGGAGGCGATGATGAGGTCGTACGCCCCCTCCTCGAACTGTTGCACCGCCGGGTCCTCCTCGATGTTGAGCCGCGCGAACTCCATGAACGGCACCCAGGGCGCGAGCTTCTCGCGGGCCTTCTCAAAGTAGCCGGCGCTGATGTCGGTGAAGGTGTAGCTCTCGAACCGCGGCGCGCTGCCGTCGGCGCCGCCGCCGAGGGCCTGGAGCACGGGGAGCGAGGCGCCGCCCGTGCCGCCGCCGACCTCGAGGATGCGCATGTTGGGGTTCTTGTGCGCCATCAGCTCGACGTAGTAGGCCATCTGCGCGTAGTGCTGCTGTGTGCCGAGGCCGTCCTTGTAGAAGTTGTGCAGGAAGTTGTCGCGCATGAGGATCTGGAGCGGGGGGATCTCGCCGCGCAGGATCTGCGGCAGGTGCTCGCCGTGCTCGACGAGGGCGGCGCCGTCGGTCGACGAACGGGACACGCGGGCCAGGAGCTCGGCCTCGGCCTCCGGGGTCATGTCCAGCCAGCCGGAGCCGGAGCCGGAGCCGGAGCCGGACCCACTTTCGGACGCAGACCCGGACCCGGGACTCTGGTAGCAGAGCTCTCCGCGGCGGCCCATCTCGTAACACCGCTTCATGTACTCCCAGTAGAGCTTGAAGTTCCAGGCGAAGGACGAGGCCTCCTCGGCCGGGCACTCTCTCATGACGCGCTTGATGTAGATCAGGCACGCCATCTCGAGCTCCTGCAGAACGCTGCGGTCGACCTGGCCGAGGTCGCCGACCCTCTCCGCGCACAGCTTCCTGATCTGGGCGGGCTCGAGCATGGAGATGTCCTGCTGCCAGTGGAAGACGGACGTCAGCTTGCGGAGCTTGAGCATGTCGGCGGCGTTGCCGTCCGCCATGGAGGACGACGACGAGGCGAGGGAGGCGCTCTTGATGCCCTCGAAGACGACGAGCGGCTTGCTCCACCCCTCGTCCGCCAGCACGACCAGGCCCTCTCGGCCGCCGGTCGCCGCGTCCTTGGCGCACGAGAAGCCCGGGAGCTGGACGCCCGGCGTCGAAGGCATGCTGGCCGACACGTACAGGCGGCCGATGGAGGTGGGCACCATGGCCGCGGACAGGTCCTCGTCGACGGCAGAGCAGGAAGGAAGCGCCATCTGAATGACGCTGTCGAGGGTGGCCGGATGGATGACGTGCGGGTACTCGAACCGGTGCGGCATCGTGGCCCGGGTGTCCTGGATCTCGATCGTGCAGGCCGCCTGGTGGTCGCCCTTCCTGATGCTCGTCAGGCCCTGGAACACGGGCCCGTAGTGCAGCCCGATGGACTCGAGGTTGCCGTAGAACTGCCGCGGGTTCTGGTGCCGCGAGCATGCCTCGGCGATGCTCCGGCCCTGCTCGGCGTACTGCCCGGCGAGGATGCGGTCCTCGTCGGCGAAGGACGAGTGGGCGGGCGCCTCGTAGCGGATGCGGATCAGGCCGGAGCAGTTGAGCTCCCACGACTCCTTGCGGGAGTAGAGCTGGAACTCCTGCCAGACGGAGGAGGCGTTGTTGGCGCGGGAGCCGAGGCGGGACGGCTTCACCGTGAGCATGGTCTCGACGCCGTCCTCGTCCTGCGGCACCACGAGGGCCTTGCCGATGATGACGTCCCGCAGCTCGTACCCTTCGATCGTCTGGTTCTCGTCGGCCTTCTGACACAGGGCCTCGATGGCCATGATCATCATGCCGGCGGCCGGGTACAGGATGGAGCCCTGGACCTTGTGGTACTGCACCCACGGCACCTCGGCGAGCTTGAGGATGTTGCGGTAGCGGGGCTCGCGGTCGATGGCCTCGAGCGTCTCGGAGCCGAAGAGATCCTTGCGGGGGTGCTTGCGGAACCGGTGGGCTCTGGCCGTGTGCGACTCGGACCAGTACTTGAGCTCGTGGTTCCAGCTGAAGGGTGGCAGGTCGACCAAGAAGGCATCGCTTCCCGAGGAGGAGGAGGAGTTCCCGTTGACGGCCTCAATGTCGATGGGGTAGCCCAGCTGGAACAGCTTGCCGGCGAGCGTCAGGGCCGTCTCGGCCGCATTCTTGCCCCTCTCGAGGACGGAGCGGTAGCTCAGATCCGTCACGGAGGCCGAGCTGTTGTTCTTGTCGGCGCCGTGGGTGAAGATCTGGTGCAAGGGACCGTGGAGGGCGCCGTGGGGACCGATCTCGATCATCATGTTGTCCACCTCGGCCTTCTTACCAGCGCCGCCGCCGCCGCCAGCCGTCCTCCGCGCCGCCCTCGGCCGGTCCTTGGCGCCGCCGCCCATCATGGCCATCATGCCGCCCGAGAAGTCGACCCGGCTGACCATGTTGTCGACCCAGTAGTCCGGCCCGAGCTGCTCGCTAGCGACGATGCCCGGGCGCAGGGATGAGAACATCTTGGGCGCGCGAGGGTCCTCGGGCACCAGCGGCGCGACGTGGGCGAGGCTCCGGCGGTACTCCCCGGCGACGGCCTGCATGTGCGGCGAGTGGTAGGCGACGTCGACCTTGAGCTTGCGCGCAAAGTGCCCGTCGTCCTTGATGCGCGAGAAGAGCTCGTCGATGGCGTCGGCGTCGCCCGAGAGCGTCGTGCTGGACGGGCTGTTGACGCAGGCGACGACGACCGTCCGGCCCGAGGCGTGGCGCTCGATGTACGACTCGGCCTCCTCGGGCCCGAGGCTGGTGGCCAACATGGCGCCGTCGAGCTTGACGCTGCGGACCAGACGGCCGCGGTGGTACGCGATGGCCCAGGCGTCCCGGCGTGTAAGTGCGCCCTTGGCGTAGGCCGCGGCGATCTCTCCGCTCGAGTGGCCGATGACGGCGCCGGGCACCACGTTCCAGTGGCGTAGGAGATCAACGAGGGCGACCTGCAGAGCGGTGCAGACGGGCTGGCTGATGTGAGCCAGGCCGACTTGGCTGGTCTCTTCGTCGCGCCACAGCTCGGCTGTAAGAGAGGATGAGGAAGATGGTCAGCGGTGATATCCAAATGGTTTGGCGGAGAAAGGGGAGAGCGGGGAGTAGGGGATTCAACATACCAACCAGCGACCACGACGCGCCCATCTCTCGCATGTAGGCATCGGCAGCCTCGATGCTCTCCCGGAAGACGGGCGTGGAGAAGAGCTCCCGGCCCATGGCGAACCACTGGGCGCCCTGGCCCGTGAAGACGAAGGCGAGACGGACCTTTTTGCCGTTGGCCGAGCGGACGGGCTCCGCGACGGGCTCCTCGAGGGCCGAGACGGCCTCCTTGCACGACGAGGCGATGGCGAAGGACTTCCACGGCAGCCGGCTCCTGCGCGTCGTGAGCGTGTTCACGAGCCTCTCAAACACCTCGGGCGCCTGCCTCTCCTTCTCGTCCGAGCCGAGCTTGGAGGCCAGGTAGGAGGCGTAGGCCGTCAACGTGCGGCCGATGCCGGCCTGGTCGTGCGAGCTCCAGGTCAGAAGCTGGGGCTTGGGCGACGAGGACGCGTGGGCGTCCAGCCTGTACTCGGACAGGTCCTCCCCTCCTTCCAGCGTCGTCAGGCGGTCGACGCCTTCGACGAGAGACACACCCGAGTCGTCGGAAAGCGTAGGGGACGCCCCGTCGGCGACCTGGACGTTGTGGTTGCCGGTGAGCCCGTTGGCCTTGAGGTAGTGGTAGGCGTCGTCGAGAATGCAGTGGGCGTTGGTGCCCCCGTAGCCGAAGGAGTTGATGCTGATGCGTCGCAGGCCGGCGGCGGGCCACGGGAGGAGCTCGGTCGGCACGCGGAGGTTCCAGTCGTCCATGGGGATGCGCGGGTTCGGCTTCTCGTAGTACAGGGACGGCGGGATCTTGCCCTGCTCCAGCATGAGGACGGCCTTGATGACCTGCACGAGGCCGGAGCCGCCCTCGAGGTGGCCGACGTTGGACTTGACGGAGCCCATGTAGACGGGGTCGCCGGCGCGCCGGGCGCTGCCAAAGGTCGCCGCCAGCGCGGCCGCCTCGACGGGGTCGCCGGCCGGGGTGCCTGTGCCATGGGCCTCGACGTAGGTTGTGTCGGCCAGGCTCAGCCCGGCCTCGGCGTAGATGCGGCGGATCAGGGCCTCCTGGGCGTCGGCGGCCGGGAGGGTGATGCCGGGGGTGTGGCCGTCCTGGTTGACGGCGGTGTTCCGGATGACGCCGCGGATCACGTCGCCGTCTTTCAGGGCCAGGTGGAGGGGCTTCAGGATGCAGAAGCCAGCGCCTGCAAGACACATTATAAGATCAGCCAGTTGCTCCGTTTCTGCGTTTGGAACATGTTTCGTATGATGGGACTCACCTTCGCCACGGGCATATCCGTTGCCCTTGTGGTCAAAAGACTGACACTTGCCATCCGGGCTCAGGAAGTGCAGTCGGGTCATGGCGCCCATGATGTCCGGGAGAAGCATCAGGTTCGTGCCGCCGACGACGGACTGCAGCGTCGAATTAGTCTGGTCTCGAGAGAACTCTTCATGGGTCCGGTTTCCTCCCCGAGTCTTACATACCATGGTGGTCTCGCCGGTGCGCAGGCTTTGGCAGCCGAGATGCAGCGCGGCCATGGACGACGAGCAGGCCGTGTCGAGGCTGATGCTCGGGCCCTTCATGTTGAAGAACCAGGAGATGCGGTTCGACATGATGGCCGAGCCGGTGCCGGTGCCGTGGTACAGCGGCAGGTCCTCGCGGTCGCAGGCGAGCATGTCGCTGTAATCGCGGGTGAAGCAGCCGACGAAGCAGGACGTGTTGGAGCCGTCGACCTTTTCCATGGCGATTCCGGCTAGGTGTTGTTAGAGAGAGAGAGAGAGAGAGAGAGAGAGAGAGAGGAAGAGAGAGGAAGAGAGAGAGCCTAGTATCGGCGCACGAAAGGTAAACATACCATTCTCCAAGGCCTCGTAGGTACATTCGAGTGCCATGCGCTGCTGGGGGTCCATGGCCTTGGCCTCGGCGATGGGCATGTTGAAGAAGGGGGCGTCAAAGGCCGAGATATCGCGGTTCATGAAATGGGCCTTGCGCACGTTGATGGTGCCCTGGCGCTCGTTGTGCGGGTGGTAGAAGGCGTCGACGTTGAAGCGGTCGCCGGGCACGTCGGACAGCGCGCTGCGGCCCTCGGCGAGCATGTCCCACAGCTTCTGCGGGTTCTCGGCGTCGCCCGGGAAGCGGCCGGCGATGCCGACGATTGCGATGGGCATGACCTGCTCGGCGGAAGAGGGCGGCATGGTGGAAGAGGACATGTTTGATGATGCTATTCCTGTAAATGGGCTGGGTGTGTAACTGAGAGGGAGGGTATATGTATGGTTGGGTATCTAAATGCTTAAGTGCAAGTGAGAAATGGTATCAGAAGACGTTGACAGGAGATGAGTCTATAGATTCTGGAAGGATAAGAGCAATGATTCGTTGTAAGCTGCAAGGCCCGTGATAATGAGATGGATGTGTTTCTGCAAAGACGTGATGAGACTCGTGGAGTTGAGGTTTTGATGGACTGGAAAGAAGAAGATGTTTGTCTTTGTCTAGGACTTGAGGGCGCAAACAAGCTGGATGGAAGCAGAAGAGATTGATGATGATGATGAGGAATAATATCAGATGGTTGGAGGTTCTGGCGATGTCGTCCTTTTGTAAACGAAGAAGCAACCGTAAAGACGTCGAGACGCGAGAATGCTGAATTGTTGGTGCCTGTGAATCCAAGCATTTGATCGACGCCAATCTGATGATGTTTGACCCCCCCGGAGAATAGCTATGACCTGCATCGTGGTGCCTGCGGCCCCGACGAGAATAGCATCAAGCATCAAGCATCAAAGTTCCATGTTGGCGGCCGGTCACCAAAGGCCCCAACGGTGACACGTCCGGCGACGGTAGGCATCCGGAACGGCAAACATCCCGAGGGACCGGCGGACATGTCGCCGCAACGAAGCTGACAAAGTAGTTGGTTGCCAAAATAAGTTGCTGCCTGTGAAAAGTCGCCGTTCTGCAAGGGGGGCCGACAATTCCAACACCAACACCAACACCAACAAAGGCTTCCTCCCGCCCCCAACAAGATGCTCAGCTCCGGGGGAGGGGGCACCGCCACAGGGCACATAACCAGAATAAGCCTCGCCGCGCCGTGCCGTGTCGATCTTTTGGAGCTTGGATACACAGGAAGATGGGATACAGGTCTGGCAAGATAATATGTCAAGGGGATGATGACTGGAGTTGGAGTGGAGAGAGAGAGAGGGTCGTCGCTTCGTGATGCTCTCTGACAATTAATTACTCGTGCTGAAATCCGATAATACCAAGAACCAGGACAACGCCTTCATACCATGTCTTTCAGCCCAGAAGCCCTCGCGTCAGCCGCCATGGCCCAACTAACGGGCGGTTATCGTAGGCGCATCCTGGTTGTCGTGACGGCTGGCGGCTACACCAACGCAGGTAGGGCGGCCTTTCTTCATCGTCTTACAGCATCTCATCTTCATCATCTTCAGCCTATTGTTCTTTCATCCTCATCTTCTCCTTTCTTCATCATATTTCATCATCTCGTCTTCATCGTCTTCAGACTATTCTCCTCGCTTTGATACCACCAACCACAAGTACAAACACACTAACATGCCCCAGCTCCCCTGCTCGAAATCGCCCGCATCCTCGCCTCCCGCGGTTACACCATCGAGTTCGGCACCCTCGACGGCCGCACGGGGTGGATCAGAGACTGCTCCTTCGTCTCCCGCTGCCACGTCCTCGGTCCCGCGCCTCCCGCCACCGTCGAGGAGGCCCAGTACCTGCGGATGTCCGACTGGTCGAGCGGCGGCGACGACTGGGCCAACAAGTTCGCCGCCCGCCGCTTCCTCGAGTCATCCTGGCCCGCCGTCTACCGGAGCCTGTCCCGCCTCGCCGCCGACCCGGACACCCGGCCCGACCTCGTCCTCGCCGACTACTGGGTCGACGCGGCCCGCGACGTCGCCTCGGAGCACGACATCCCGCTGGCCATGCTGTGGCCGCAGATGCCCACAGCCATGCTGCACGCCCCCTACATACCCGGCACCCCCGGTCTGCAGGTCGACGTCCTCTCCTCCGAGCACGCCTCGCTGCGCCAGCGCTTCCGCAGCGCCCTCTCCATATACGCCGCCGCGCCGCACTACTACCGCTACCTGCGCTGGCGGAGGAAGATGCGTCTCGAGGCCGGCGTCTCGCGCCCGCTGCCCACCCTGCGGAAGCCCGACTACCTCTGCCTCGTCAACTCCATGTTCGGCCTCGAGGTCGCGAAGGACCTGCCGCCCAACGTCGCCGCCGTCGGGCCGGTGCTCTCCCACGAGACGGCCGAGATCGGGGATCCCTACGCCAGCTTCCTGGAGAAGCGCGGCAGGGTCCTCTACATCTCCCTCGGCACCCACGTGCTGCTACCGTGGGCGAGCCTGAAGAAGCTGCTCACGGGGGCCCTCGCGGCCCTCGGAGCGGGCCTCATCGACGGCATCATCTGGCCGATGCGGGCCATGGCGCGCAAGCAGCTGGACCACAAGGCGACCTTCCCCGTCCGGCTGCCGCATTCCCAGGAAGTCCGGTACATGTCCGTCTCCGAGCTGCTCGCGGGACTCCACCCGTCCGTCCTGTTCGTCGACTTCGCGCCGCAGCGCGCCCTCCTCCAGGACGGGCGCGTCGCGGCGTTCCTGAGCCACGGCGGACCCGCGTCCGCCAACGAGGCGCTGTTCGCCGGCGTGCCCGTCATAACACTCGCCGTGTATTTTGACCAAGTGCAGAATGAGATGCGCCTGCGCGACGCCGGCGTCTCCGTCGCGCTCTGCAAGGACCGGTTCTCCTCGGAGGACGTGGAGGCGGCCGTCGGCGATATTGTGCGGGACAAGTTGGCTGACGGTCCCATCGTGGCCAACGTTGAGAGGATGCAGAGGATCGCTCGGGTGGCGTCGCGACGCAAGTACCTCGCCGCGGACTTGATCGAGGAGGTTCTGGTGGACGCCGAGGGCCGGATCCGAGAGCAGCTGGCGGGGGGGCCGGGGTCCGGGGACGGAGGCCGGGGGAGGAAGAGGGGACGGCATATGCATCTTCAGCCGGCCGACGTGCGGATGGCGTACTGGAAAGCGAGAAATTGGGACATGTACGGGCTGTGTGCGGTGGTGGTGTTGTCTGTCGTGGGCCTCGCAGTTGGATTCGTCGTGGCGCTCTGCTGACGGGTCTAGACGCCTTCAGCCAAGATTCATCGTCTGATTGCATAGTTTTGATAGCGTTCAGTTTTTTTATACTCAAATCGTCACATGGAAATATCCGGGAAGCAATCAGTGATGCATGACTGTTGTCATTTTCACTCGAGATCATGCGGTTTTGGCCTTTCAAATCATCATCAACTCTCACTGTCAGCTGCTAACTGACGAAATTTGGCATTCTTTTACTCTAGATATCCTCATAATGAAATTGTATGAGACTGATACACCAAGTACATGCCCATGGAAATTCTTGAGAGCATCAGACTGTAGTGAGAGGACGCCAGGCCATCAGTCTAAATATTGCGTGATGAGTAACTCTGTCCTGCTTAGACCGGGTAATACGCCGAATAAACCCGGGATACGCTCTCAAACCGTGAATTTTTGGGTATCGTTCCTATTCCTCTCTGTAGGCAGGACACAGATTGAAGACGATATTTCTTTTGTAGCCTCCTCACGTTGAAGAAGAGAAGCACATCGTCATCACAGGATCACAAGACCGCCCCAGATGTCCACTGCGGGTTGTTTGAATGTGAAATAGGCCTCGACAGAAATAACAGTGGACCTTCCATTGAGCTCTTCGGCGACTTCTTTTCTTGGACACGTCCCAGTTGAAGCGGCGACATTCCCTCAACATGCCACTGCCGCTCGCACTCGTACCAGGAGCCCGTGATGTCCGCGAGGAAACTCACCGCGGCCGCTCGCATCTTTGTAGCGAAAGCGAGACACGAGAAGTCACTTTCGAGGCGAATCTCGACCCATGGATCCATGCCATGGCTCTTTAAAGCTTCTACTTGTGTCGCTCTTTGCACCATCCTCGGTCCTCTCAGAGCGTGGACAACACTGCCAACACCGACTCTTCACTGCCACACAGAAAGAGAACTCCGATCCAACGCAACTATGCTGATTACCACTCATCTGTTTTCTTTCTCCACGTTCGGGGTTGCGGCCCTCTTGGGCTGTTTGTACGCACTCGCCCTCGTCGTGTATCGCCTCTACCTGAGTCCGCTCAGGAACTTCCCAGGTCCGAAACTCGCAGCCGCAACTCTTTGGTAAACTACTTAGTCCCAACTGGCCATATGAATCTGCTGAAACAGAGACTCCCTAACTCTTCCTACCTCACAGGTACGAGTTCTACTACGACGTCGTCCGGGGCGGCCAGTACAGCTTCCACATCGCCAAGCTGCACGAGGCGTACGGCCCCGTCATCCGCATCAACCCGCACGAGATCCACGTCCAGACGCCCGCCTTCTACGACGTCCTCTACAGCGGCGCGCGCCACCGCCGCAACAAATGGCGCTGGGCCAGCGGCGCCTTCGGCGTCGACCTGTCGACTTTCGGCTCCGAGCTGCACGAGGCCCACCGCATGCGCCGCTCCGCCATCGCCCCCTTCTTCTCGAAAGCCCGCGTCCGGAGGCTGGAGCCCATGGTCCGCGAGAGGGCCGACGCCGTGGTCGGCAGGCTCAGGGGGTTCGCGGCGACGGGCGACGTGATGAGATTAGACCATGCGTTGACGGCCTACGCCACTGGTAAGTACAATCCCATCGCCCCTCACATTATGTTTCAACCTATGCCTTTCGCTGAGAACCTTGCAACAACTAGACATCATCACAAACTACGCCTTCGGACTCTGCCACGACCGAGTCAACGCGCCGGACTTCGATGCGGGCTTCCACTCGGCCTGTCTGAGCGGATGCCAGCAGGTGTTCCTGTCTCGGCAGTTCCCCTTCCTCATGGACATCGTCAAGATGATTCCCGGTTCGTGGATCCTGAAGTGGAGTCCAGCCATCAACTCGTACTTCTCCATGCAGAGGGTAGGTCTTTCAGCCACATAGTCTTGACGGCTCTCTCCTACCCCATCCCCCCCTCTTCACGATACGATAAGCTCTAACAGCTGCCACGTCAGGACATTGGCAGACTCATCACCAAGATCTGCCGCCAGGACCGCAGCGAGTGGCCCGAACTGGAGCACCCGACCTTCTTCCACGAGCTCCTCGACAGCAAGCTGCCCGAGAGCGAAAAGTCCATCGCCCGCCTCGCCCAGGAGGGCGGCTCCCTCCTCGGCGCCGGCACCGTCACGACGTCCTGGACCATCACGACCGGCGTCTTCTACCTCCTGCGCGAGCCCGACGTCCTCCGCGCCCTCAAATCCGAGCTGGCCGCCGCCTTCCCCGCAGAAGCCGCCATCACCGACCAGAAGAACCTCACCGGCATCCTCGAGGGTCTCCCGTACCTGTCCGCCGTCGCCCAGGAGATGGTGCGGATGGGCCACGGCCTCGTGTCGCGTGCCGCGAGGGTCGCCCCCGACGAGGACCTCGCGGTCCCCGGCACCGGGTTCGTCATCCCCCGGAACACCCCGATCTCCATGACGCACTTGCTGCTGAACCGCGATCCGGGCCTGTACGACTCGCCGGATCGGTTTCAACCGGAGCGCTGGATCGGGGACTCCGGACCGGCGCCCTTCCCTCCGAGGCAGTTCGGCTTCAGCGCCGGCGCCCGGGCCTGTTCGGGGCGCGACCTGGCCATGGCCGAGATCCTCATTATCATCGCGACGCTCTTCCGCACGTACGGGACGAGGGAGGTCCGTTTCGAGGACGATGTTGGGTTCCTGGAGCTGTGGGAGACGGACGAGACCGACGTTGAGTGCTCGGTGGACGCCATGGTCGCCCGGCCGAAGACCGACTCAAAGGGTGTCCGCTGCAAAGTGCACCATTGGTGATGCTGACGGTGGACCATATTATCTTTCTTGTTTTGCCTTTGATGCCATGGTGTATTCTACACAATGGCTCAACCATCGAGTCACTGCGGGGGTTTTGGAGGAAACAGCATACATAGGAAACTGGTGTTGAATCGTGTTGTTGTCACAAGCCTAGTAGGGTATCACCAGTTAGCTAGGAGTTCAGGGAGGCTCTTTTCAGCTGGCGCCCGCGGTAATGGCGCAGCTAGGTCTGATCTTTCACGTCATATGTATCGCAGACGAGATGTTGGAGCGGGCTAGGGTCGTAACCACGGAGATGCTTCCAATGCAATATATCATAACTAGCAAAACTGGGAACACCGATGGGCGCGAGCGGGGAACGGCTGTATGTAAGTCCCTGCGCAGCGTTGGTTGTACTAGCGTGCGGAAAACTCTGCTCGTTGTCCAGATGTGAACCTAGACCAGGCTTGTATGCTGCTTCGGGTCGTCAACGCGGACATATCCGAGAGATGCGGCCCCACTTCGGCCTCCGATGAACACCGAGCGGCGGGGCGCTTGGCCGTCCCAAGCTGCAACGTCATCACGACTCGAAAGGCTGGGAGCAGCAGATGCTAAACGTCTATGGTCAAAAGAAACCGATGGAGAATACATTTGAACTGAAAAGCACATGCTATACTCCTGGGATTGTAAGGAGGCCGTGATGCCCATATTCATCCTGTCAACAAATCTGTCACTCCTTCGCATTGGTCTTCACCCTCCCACATCCAAGACATCCACCACGTCCAACGCACCCACCATCTCCACCACCATGACTCTTGCAGCCGATGATGCATTTTCACTCACATTGGAAGCGACTGGGTTTCATTCAGCTCACATGATACCGCGTCAGCTCGGCGTCGCCGCCCTCAAAACCCCTCTCCTGCCGCCTCTCGACCAGCTCACTGAGAAATCTTCGTCAATCGTCACTATTCTTCGTCCCAAGTATTCTGTTTTCTGACGTCTCGTCCTTCATAGTACTCAACATGTCTTTCAACCGGATCGCTGTCTATGGCCATCGTGGGCGTTTCAGTGGTCAAATTGTTGCTGCTCTCATCGAGTCCGGTGCCCCTATCACAGTCTTGCATCGTCCGAGCTCAGACACGTCAGGGCTACCCGCCAGTGTTCAGAAGATCGAAGTGGACGTGCTCAACGCGGATGCGCTCGTGGAGGCACTGCAGGACATTGACATTGTGCTGTAAGTGTGCCGAGCACAGTTCTTGTTTAGGAGATTGTAGTAATGATTGATGTCTAGGTCCCTCGTTGGTGATGAGGGCGTTGGAAGGGAGCATGGCCTTGTGAAAGCCATCCCGAGAACCAACGTCAAGCTCTTCGTGCCGTCTGATCTTGGTCTTCGCTACGGCGAAGAGGGGCTGAAAGTTCCCATTATCAAGAAGAAAGAAGAGCTCCAGGAGGCCGTCAAGCAGGCAGATATTCCAATGACGGTTGTGTTGATCGCAAATTTTGCCGAATTTACCCTCAATTGCCTGTGAGTCCATTTGTTAGGTCATTTGAAAGGCTTTCGTTACTGATCAAGCAAACTATCTTAGAGCGATGGGTGTCGATATCAGAGGCAACAGACTTGTCTACACTGGCAACGCGGCGAAGGAAAAGGCCGCCATGTGGTGAGTGGGGAAACCTACATGACGGCATCTTAAAGACTACGTGTAGGCTTGTGCTGATTTCAAGACTTGACACAGCACGGGGGATTATGTCGCTACTGCATACGCTTCAATCTTTGCCTCGAACCCTATCCCTGCCATCAGCAATCGAGCTATCGGTCTGTGCGAGCTTGCTCCTACGGGCGAAGAGATCGCCACAGTCTTGAAGAAGAAGCACGGCACAGAACCCGAGGTCATTACACACAGCTTGGAAAAGGTCAATGCGGAGCTCGACATCTGCTACAAGTCAGAGTCCCCCCTCGGCATGGCTTGGTACATGTATTCTGCAAGACATGCACTCTTGTGCTCATGGATCAAACTGTTTCCTGTAATGAAAGGCGGCGGGCTTGTCTAGCAATACTGCTTACCTTAGTGTTAGTTGTTAGCTAGCTATGCTTCAGCTTCTTTACACTTTTTCTAGTCCAGAAAAAAGTAGTACAGCAAGGCCTACTGTGCATTGCTGAAACCATATCTACACTACAAGGCTCTTTGTTGGGACATACCGCACTCTAATTCCAGTATCCGTTGTGCTAAGAAGCAGACTCATTGCATAACACCCCTCGAAATGGGCTCCATGGAGCTTGGAAGGGCGCATGCCGAGAAACAAGCAGCGTCAGACTCGAAGTGCAGATCACTGCCCCAAGGACCAGTCGTGATCAGGTTTCGAGCACCTAATTCAAGAGGGGGAGAAAACCTGGTCTGCGTTTGCTCGACCCGGTCTAGGCAGCACTTGTTTACCAAAAAAGAATGTGGCAGGGGGGGTTGAGGCGCAGTACGTCGAGTGCCCCGCCAGAGCAGGGGGATGGGAGTTGGGGTGACAGCCCCCGAAGATGCTGCCGGCAAGATACTGCTGTTGGTTGGCCTACCGATCAACATGCTGGAAGTTATGTTTAACGCGGCGATGGAGGAAAACGAACGGCGGAGACTTTGCCTCACCCGAGTTGGCTGACTGATGATAATCATACCTTTTGTCTGAGGTCTGTTGGATGAGGTTTACATCGAAGGATCGTGAAAGTCACCGTGAGGCATGTCGATTCGGCAAACGGGACGAGGTATCGTATGTCGCCGTGATCCCGAATAACATCGCCTGTTGTCTCAACTGACGATTTGAACGGCCGCCAAACAGGCGAACAGTGGTTCCATGTGCCATATTTCAGGCCTCGAGTTCATCTCACGATTTGGGATCAAGGGCCAGCCAGACCAACTACAGTCCCCCGAATTGCAAACTCCCCAAACTCCCAACACAATCTGCTCACATTACATCCACATCCAATTTCATCATGAGATTCCTTTGCCTCCACGGCATGGGCACCAACTCGGACGTCTACGAGGCCCAGCTCGCGCCCATCATCGCCCAGCTCGACCCGGGTCACGAGTTCGTCTTCGTCGACGGCCTCGTCGACTGCGAGCCCGCCGACAAGGTCGACGCCATCTTCCCAGGCCCATTCTCCTGCTACTACGACAAGCCCGTCCTCTCGCAGCTGCAGGACGCCTACGACGTCATCTATGAGGTCCTCCGTGAAGAGGGGCCCTTTGACGGCGTCTTCGGCTTCTCCCAGGGCGGCGCCCTCGCCGCTTCCCTCATCCTGCACCACCAGGCGATGAACCCCTACGCCCCGGACCTCTTTAAGCTCGCCGTCTTCACCTGCGCTAGCCTGCCCTTCGACCCGGAGTCGCACCGGCGCGCCGACAAGTACCACGCCACCGTGTGCCCCGAGACGGGCGCCGTCCGCGTCCGCGACTGGGCGGCCGACGAGCGCGTCGAAGCGCTCCAGATCAACGGGTTTCTCAGGGACGCCGAGCCCGGAGACGTCGTCCTCCGGCGCTTCCATCCGGCGCGGGAGAGGGCCAGAATCGCGGTGCCCACGGTGCACATCATGGGCGCGCGGGACCCCTTCTGCCCGCAGAGCCGGCTGCTGGCCGAGCTCTGCGCCGGGCCCGCGGAGATCGTGACGCACCAGCAGGGACACCAGCTCCCGCGCGACTGGGGCTTCGCGAGAAAGGCGGCCTCGTCCATCGAGAACTGTGTCCATAGGGCGCTATCAAGGTGTTAGGGGGTAGGTAGATTTGCTGGGTGTTGGATCTGTCTTGTTTGTCTGTCTGTCTGTCTGTCTGTCTGCCTGTCCCCGTTCTGTATTTATCACTTGCACTAGAGAAAGAATGAATTCAAATGCTATTGAGCATTCAACATCTTGGAGCCGTGCTGCTCGTTGTTGTTGGTGGGAACTTTGCTCCGCCACCTTTGAGAAAGACCTGCGGCCCTGCGGCCGGCGGCTAACCACTGCAGACCCAGCAGCTCACGGCAGGGATTCTGACGCATGTTTGGGGTGAAATTGGTTGTTTTAGAGGCTCCAGCCACATTCGGGACACTCTGAGAAGAACGAACATTCGCGTCCAAGCTGCTTGCAGTTGGTTAGTGACTCAATCGAGTGAATGGCCATGATCCTGTCATTGGGAGAGCGGTTCAACGTTTGGGACATCATCTCAACTCAAACAACAGAGGACATTATCATATAATGCAAAAGGTACAATGCTGGGCTATAATGCTGGGCTAGGCTATAATTCTAGGCTCTACCTTATCTCGTGACATACTCTAAGCAACGTTTCAAATGAAGGTGGTGAATGGGAGGTAGGTTACGAAGCTGATCCTCCATTCCTCGCCCGCCAGTTCTCAAGAAACTCCCGTAGTGTGCGCCGCATCGCATCCATCAGCTCGATCGTCTGCGACTCACGGAACCCCACATGGATCTTGTTCAGAATAGGGCGGAGCTTCGAGAGGTGAAACTCCATGATGGTGGCGTCCGTCTGGAGCTGCAACCGGTACTGCGTGCCGAGCTCCGCCGTGCGATCCCGCTCCGCCCCCGAGGGCTCAAAGGGCCCCATCCTGAGGTGGTACGTCTCGACCACGGTCGAGATGACGGAGCCGGCGAGGAGAAAGCAGGGGGAGGTCAGGTTGCTCCTGTTGTTGAGGAGATGGTTGAGCTGGGGGCCTCTGAGGATGTCGCACAGGGACGACACCAGAGGGAACACCTCCTCCAGGGAGCCCATCAGAGCGGGGAGGTCCGGGGTGGCCTTGCATTTGTCGTAGTAGGTGTGCAGTCCGAAGAGCACGCTGGCCAGCTGCGGATATGCCTCGACGAGGGCGTCGGAGACGTCGTCCGGGGTCGATTCTCGGCTGCCGACGACCCCCAGCTGCTTCTCCTGTGTTAGGCCAGTACCGTGAATACCGTTCATCATGGCGACACCGAACTCTGCGTCGGGCTGGAACGACAAGTTGCCGGAGCTCGAGGTGTCGCTCGAGTCTTCGAAGAAGAGGCTTATGGGCGCTATCTGTCCGGCAGGGTCATGGATGGCGGTCAGTGGCACCGGGCTGTGGCTGGAATACGGCGGCGGTGCTGCTGTCGGCCATGAGATGTCGAATGCGGAGTTGTCTGGCCTTTTGTTCCCAGCCGGTCAGCGATCGTTTGTTGAGGGACAACGGCTCCCTTTGGGGGGGGGGGGGGGGGGGGAGAAGAAAGTTCATACATGAAGGAATTCGGCTGGAAGGGAAATGAACACAGGCTCGTCTCGAGGGTCGAGAGGTAGTCGCTCATCCCCAACGGCTCAGCGGTGCCGTTGCCGACGACAGGCTGGCCCATTAGTTCGGTCCCGACATCGTCGATTTGCTGCAACCGGCCCCGCTCCGGCGACGCCGGCGCGGCTTTCGGGATGCCGGATGCCGAGTCCGCCGATGATTGCCGTCTTTTGCGCGGAGACGCGTCCTGCACGGACGCGGGGCGCTTGCCCGATTGCTGCTTCTGAGCCGGCGATTTCTCGGGCGCCGTTACGCGAGGCCTTCCCATCTCGCTTCTCCTAACACGGCGATCAGCGTCAACATTGATTCTTTCCAAAACACGGCAAGGCGAAAAGGAGATGTCAGGCTTCTTCGGGGTTTCTTCTTCTTCTTTTGTAAAGTGATGTTTCGAGATCTCGGTCTCACAGAATGGGAGGGGAGGTGCAGGTGCAGACTAACGGTGAATATTTGCAAATCTGACCCTTCCGGCGGCAGTTGGCGCAGGCGCCGGCACCCTCTGAGGGGCACTTGGTCTTGAGCTTGTGACAAGCGTCGCACGCGTTTCTGAGGACGGTCTCCATTGTGTTCGAGAGCGCAAAGCCGGGTGGTTTACTGTAGGTCTGTAGGTCTAGATTCCGCACTAACAGGTAACCGAGATCCCATCAAGGCCATGGCCAAGGGTCACGACCCATGATATTATACATACCCCCGGCCGACAAAAAATTGAAAAGCCCAAGCAGTAGTAGTAAGGAACCAGGGCAAAGCGCACAGGCAGCCGGTAAACGAAAAAAAAAAGATCCCCTCGATCCTTCGTGATGCTGGTTTGGGGGTGGCTTCAAGGAAGATGCATTGCCAGACCCGCGAGACAGAGGCACGGGAACGTGGGGGCCCAACGAGGTGTGTTTTTTGCTTCCCTTTGGAATATTTCTGTTGCCTGGAAATCGCTTTTCCAATGATACCAGAAAGCGGCCGAGGAGGGAGATCCCACGTGGAGTGCCGTTGCAATCTGACCTTGGAATCTTGTCTTACCAAACAGCACCAACCAATCCCTCTGGCCCTTGGCATGCACCCCCCTCAAATCTTCGGGTCGCAGGCGGCCCGGTTCCTTGCAACTCACCCGCAGCTCGAGTGAACTCTACTGATCCTTTTGGCCCTCGACAAACATTTCTGCAATCGTCATGGTCCCTCCAGCGGCCTCCATCAGCATGAACCCTCCCCCACTCCGGAATCCCACGAGAAACGCTCCGAGACGGGATCTTACGGCCCTACGGGGAAATGATCGATGAAACACGGGGCGAAGCTGTCTCAAGCAATGTCTCTCCCTCCTCTGATTCGATAATAGATGTCAGCTCGGCTAGAAAGTAGCCGTGGTAGGGCATTAGGTCACACGTCGAGATCCAACTGAACTAACGGGGACTTTGACCAACCTTGCCGGGAGGTTAATTGGAAGGGGGCGGGGGGGTCTTTGGGACTTGTGTTGATTGTTACATCGCAGGAAACAAAAATAGAGGAAGCCAGGCAGCGGGTTGGCGTGCCCTGCACAACCTGCAGAAAATACGATATCAGGTCTCTTTGATGCCGATCAGATCATGTTCAGTTGGAAGCGTGCCCGTCCACTGAACCAAAGCACAAGAAATCGCAAACCCAAGCTGCGGTTCCAGGTGCAAGAATCGTAGCCCCCCCCACATAAACGCAGCTTGCCCTCGCGTCTAAAATTGTTTCTCGGGCGAGATTTATCAGCGTTCTTGATTTGGACCTTGGGCAGGTCGCCCACTACCTGATGGCTTCAACAGTCCTGGCCGCCTGATAACTTATAAAAGGGGTTTCCCCATGACCAAATGATAGTTGGAAATGACTGAAAGTCATTATTGTTCCCATCGACGATGGACTGATTGACCAAAGAATACAATAACACAATCTTCATAGAGCCGAAAATACACCGGATCATATTTGTGTTCACGAGGGATTTCAACCATAGAAAGTAAGACTCACCGGCTAGTCGACATATTTCGATCTCGTAGTAATGGAACTTGTTCATTGTTGGGCCTAGAAAAGACGACCCTAAATCAGGAATATTGTCTAGTTGATCTTCTCGCTTGCTCCTCCAAACTCCTACCTATGCGGATCTACCCTCCATGTCGCTCTTCGCATCTGTCTCACTATTTCTCAGGAAACGCGATCCGATGCATCTTAGTATTTGAGAAATGCCTCAAGTCCTGGATCTGAACGTGGAATGGCACTCGTTCATCTCGAAGCTTTGCGGGGTCGATTCCGAGTCGTCCTCCTTCGCGTTGTTCTTAAACACGAATCCCGGGTGGGAAATCATTAGACAGAAGACGGCGGAGATCACCATGCTGTGATCCAGTCAGCTCTTATCCCTCCCGAAAAGAAGGAAGTGACGCGACAAAGACACATGACTTACACTCCCTCCAACCCGATGAAGATGGGCTCGTCGCGGATCAGCTCGCCCCTGTACCCGTTGCGCAGCTCCACCAGGCGGTACGAGCAGCGCACCAGGATGAGGACGATGGCCAGCGCCATGAACCCGAAGAACAGCTTGGCCCTCGTGCCGAAACGCTCCGTCGAGCCCGCCCGGAAGTACCGGATGAGGTAGTCCGCGAAGAAGGCGCAGAAAGCGACCATCACCACCACCTGCAGGCTGAGGCCGACGAGAGCCATGTCGACGCCAATCTGGCTGCTGCCGGCCGACGCGGTGGACAGGGCGCCGCCGACTGCCTGGAAGATGAGGCAGACGACGTCGCAGGGGATGAAGATCCAGTAGAAGAGATTCGGCTGGAAGCGGGACAAGGAGGGCGAGAAGTACTTGATCCTGCGATGAGAGTTGTGAGTTGCCAATGCCTACGTATGAACACTGGGGGTTTGAAGACGCACGCTGCGGCAAGCGTCACATAGATTGCTGCGGAGTAATAGACCGGACCGCTGGTAATACAGACTGGCCGATGGCACGTCAGCAAACGAACGTTGCGCGCGTCTCTTGTCTTAGCGGGTGAGGAGTGCGCTCACTGATCTGGACCATGAAGGCCGCGAAGTTGAACGGGTTGTAATACATGACAATCCGACCCGCGTAGCCCAGCACGGCGTTGGCGGCCCCGAAGACCATGCAGATCATGAAGAACCACGTCTTCCACCGGAACCCGAGGTAGACGTGAATGGCGGCGGATATCAGGTACAGGGCGAGGAACGTGATGTTCGCGGCCAGGTCCGGTCGGTAGCCGTAGACGCTCATCTCGACCGGGCATATGTCGAGCGTGCAGTTCGCGCCCGGCCCGAAGATCTTGACGTTCGGGGGCACGCCGGGGGGGAGACCGGTTGACATGTTGGCGATGGCTGGCGCGGGATGTGGTGTTGGTGTGTTGGTGGCTGGTGAATGGTAGTAGATTGAGGACTTGATAGTTCAATTCATGAAAGATGCAGTCTCAAGTCACAGACTTCCAAGGGACCAGTGCTTCATTTAAAGTGAAGACGCTCTCCCATCACATCGCATTCTCTCCAGGCTGACTATCATGCTACTCGACACCAACAGTATTACAGGGAATGTGAACCCCAGCAGCATCGCCTCGCGGCCAGGCGTTGATCACAGCCACATTCAGCCCGGCTGCCGCGAATAAACACAACGAGACAAGTCGCCGTTGTTGGTGCGGTGGCCAGCCCCGATTGGGCCACGCCTATGCCAAGCTGCGCTGACCATATGTTGGGCGACGGGGGGAGTTGTAAGCGGGTGCGAGTGCGAGAAACACAGCTACGGGGGTGGAGATCAATCAACAGGGAACTGAACATCCAAACATTGAAGGCGGCATAATCTTCCCCGAGGGCCAACCCGCACTCGGGTTCTGAGAGTGATCTGTTGCACGACCGCGGCGACTATCACCGAGGCCCGGCGACTCCATGGTCCGCCGTACGCGTAAACCAACTCTCGCATGTCAGTATAGTCATGGCCTGGCATGATAGATGGAAGCCCATTGGAAAAAAGTATGAGGCGGGACCGGGACGGTGACATTTCTATGATATGTAGAAAACGCTTTCTAATACATTGGCGGGAAGCCTGTACGTTCCTAGACACTGGCAATTATTCTACAAAAAGTCCCGCCATAGTTGAGGAGGATAACAAAAACAGTCAACATTTCTTTCTCATACAAACTTTCTTTTTTATGGACCAAATCCTAGAAGAAAGCGTCGTCGTCTGGAGCAGAGAGCTAGACAACCGCTTAGGCACAGGCGACGATTTCCACCTCGAAGACTTCTACGTCGAACCCGTCTCCGACTCCCGCTATGGATCGCAGGTGGAGATCCTCTCTTCGTTCACGGAGGTGCACGACGGCTCCGTCCGGAAGCAGGACCCCGAAAAGAGAGAAATTCAACTGGCTACTCTGGATCTCCAGTATGGGTGGCGTCTTTGGCTCAACGTTGGATGGTATGTGGCCCCGTGAACGATCGTGACCAGCATGTGTCGCCGTGTGTGCGTTTTTCTAACCTGCTCCTGCAACAGTCTGGCCTTTGGGCTTTTCTTGTCCAGCCTCGAGACAACAATCATAGCTACGTCTTTAGTGTCTATAGCGTCGGATCTGGGGAGCTTCAACAAATCGAATTGGGTAGTCACGTCGTATCTTTTAACATATACAGGTTTGCCCTAAGAGTTCTCCCTTGCTGATGGACTCATAGTCTTTCTGACTGACCAACAATAGGGTTTCTGATCATCTTCGCCAGGATCAGTGACTTGTTCGGCCGCAAGGGCACAGTTCTCGTCTCTTTAACGGTATTCACCCTCTTCTCCTTGGCCTGTGGCGTGTCCCAGACCATGGAACAGCTGTGAGTCAACCCTGCGTATGAGTCTGTGTGCAACAGTCCCACTTGACATACTTTTGCTGAATTTTCAGGATCGTTTTCCGAGCATTTCAGGGCATGGGGGGCGCTGGGCTGTACAGCATGGCCGTATCCGTCATCACCGAAATCACGCCTCTGAAGTACATCGGCATATCCTCTGGGTTGATGGGCTCAATCTTCGCCATGTCGAGCCTGCTGGGCCCTAATCTTGGTGGCGCCATCACGCAGCATAGCACCTGGCGTTGGGTCTTCTATCTCAAGTAGGACGCCCATTGCATCTCACTCTGAGCCTTTGACATTGCTGACGAGCACCAAGCCTTCCGCCTGGTTTCGTCGGAATCGTAATGGTTGTCTTTTTCTTTCCCCGAAACGCGCGCCCTCTTCAGGTAACACGAACTACGTTCGCTTCAATGGACTACTTGGGAATGTTGCTCTACTTGACAGCGTCCATCATGATTGTGTTCGCTCTCGAAGAAGGCGGTCTCTTTTACCCATGGGACGGGCCCGTTGTCGTCGCCAGTTTCGTTATCAGCGGTATCGGGTTTATTAGCTTCCTCGGGTGGGAATGGATCCTCTCAAAGAAGCCTTGGGTGAAGAACTCGACCCTGCCCCTCTTCCCGATGCACCTGGTCAGACAGCGCATCATCAGCTTCTCTTTCCTGTTCGTTTTCCCCCTCACTGTCCACAGTTGCCATCATCCCCATCGGTCCTCAAAACTAACCACACAGAACGGCACTCTTGGCGGGCTTCCCGTTTCTCGTCACCATCGTCTTTCTCCCCCAGCGGTTCCAGCTCATCAACGGCCTCTCGCCTGTCGAGGCCGGCGTCCGCATGCTGCCGCTCCTCCTGGTCTCGGCTACTGGAGCTGCGTTGGGCGGCATTTTCTCCAAGAAGTACAACGTCAGCTGCCATGTTTTGTCCGCCTCTCTGGGCCTCCAAGTGCTTGGGCTGGGCCTGATGACGACCCTGCCCACGGCCTCGCGAGAACTGCCCCCAGCTCAATACGCGTTTCAAGTTCTTTTGGGTCTCGGGTTCGGTCTTTCGCTGAGCTGTCTTGTCATTGTGGCACAGATGGAGGTCAGGAACGACGATGACGTGGGTAAGTCGAAACACCAAACAGCTACAGAGACAGTCGATCCCCAATTAAACTAATGGGCAAGCAAGGCATAACTATCAGCGCAATCACTCAGATCAGAGTGCTTGGTGGCGTCATTGGAGTGGCGGCAGCTCAGGCCATTTTAAACGCCGAGATAAACAACTCCCTAGGCGATGTGCTGCCACCCGAGAAGCTCAAGGCTTTGCAGCAATCGGCGACGGCCATTTCTTCCTTCACACCAGAAGAGGCCGCCATAACCATTCAGAGCTACGGACGTGGGTTTCAGTTGCAGTACAAGATCATGATAGGGCTTTCTGCGGCAGCGTTGTTGGCTAGCCTTGGCTGCCTGCAGAAGAAAGCAGAAAGCTTTGAAGAGGTTGTGAACAGGAGGATTAGGGGACAAGGCGTTGCATTAGACTAGACTGGATTACGACACACTCTTCTTTGTATGCTTAGGGGAATTGTTTAATTAGCACCTAAAGTTTCTTCTCAGTCGTGAACAAAGTTTTCCGAAGGCCTCTGAAATTCAAATTGTTGCTTATAGTTAACGTGGCTGATAAGCGAGTCGATCAGACAAGCGAGTCGATCACCCAACCGCGATCATACCATCTTCCCGCTTTCAACACACGTCCATCGACCATAAAGAATGTCGTCATCAAACAAAGAAGCGCAATTGATCCTAGCGGTTCAAGCGATTAAAAACACTCCAAATCTTAGTATTCGAGCTGCAGCACGGATCTATTCAGTACCCTTCACAACATTACGCGACCGACTTAATGGAAAACCTTCGCGACGCGACATCATGCCGAAATCACGGAATTTGACGCTGCTTGAAGAAGAGAAGCTAGTTAAGTACATTCTTGACCTAGATGCCCGATCGTTTCCTCCCCGGATCAGTGGTGTTGAAGAAATGGCCAATCACCTGCTTGCCGACCGTGGCGCGCGACCGGTTGGGAAGCGCTGGGCGTCGAACTTCATCAAACGACAACCACAGCTTCGGACGCGTTTTTTTCGCAAGTATGACTACAAGAGAGCCCAATGCGAAGATCCACAGGCTATTTGCAGCTGGTTTGCCCTTGTGAAGAACACAATCGTAAAGTACGGTATCCAAGAGTCTGATATCTACAACTTTGATGAGACTGGTTTCATGATGGGCCAGATCGCAGCTGGCATGGTTGTAACGAGTGCTGAAAGGCGATCAAACACGAAAATGGTGCAGCCTGGTAATCGGGAATGGGTTACAGTTATCCAAGCCATAAGTTCGTCAGGCTACAGCGTCCCGCCATACATCATCGTTGCAGGCCATTATCACCTCTCAACCTGGTACACTGAAACAGATCTCCCACACGACTGGGTTATCGCAACATCTGAAAACGGATGGACAACAAACGAGATAGGCCTAAATTGGGTCAAACACTTCGATCGTCATTCAAAGCCACGTGCAAGAGGTCCTCATCGCCTCCTTATCGTTGATGGGCATGAAAGCCACCACTCTGCAGGTTTCGAGCTATATTGTCAGGAAAACAACATCGTCCCACTCTGTATGCCAGCTCATTCATCTCATCTACTTCAGCCCTTAGATGTAGGATGCTTTGGGCCTCTCAAAACGGCGTACGGTCGACAAATTGAGGAAAAGATGCGGCGAGGTGTAACCCATATTACGAAGGAAGACTTCTTTCCAGCGTTTCGTGAGGCCTTTACACAAGCACTTACGGGAAAGAATATCCAGGGAGGTTTCAGAGGCTCCGGGCTTGTCCCTCTGAGTGCAGAAAGTGTATTATCAAAGCTGGACGTCAAGTTACACACTCCAACGCCTCCAGGATCACTTCCAACAACACCGCTCCCTTGGGTTTCCAGGACACCAAACAACCCAACAGAAGCAACTTCTCAGTCAACACTGATCAAGGATCGAATTGCCCGTCATCAAAATAGCTCCCCAACACCTATCAATAACGACGTTGACTATATTCTTAAAGGAACACTAGGAATAATGCATGAGAATGCATTCCTGAGGGCGGAGAACAAAACTCTTCGAGAGGAAAACAGCACACTAAGCCGACGTCGGAGAGCTAAGAAAACGCGTCTCCAGCAAGGAGGAAGTCTTACTGTAGCTGATGCAGAGGATATACAGTCGCAGAGGGACGCAACAGCACAGGTTTATGAGGAAACGCGTCGGAGGAGTGGTCGTAAGCCAAGGACTGAATCGGGTCAACGACGGTGTGGCGTGTGCGGAAACACAGGACACAATGCGCGAACGTGTCAGTTTGATGTAGAAACGACTGAGGAAGAGAATTCTTAGTAGCGTTAATTGATTTAGTGGTGTTGATATTGATGTCTTCTTGGGTTTGTAATGTAGTCGTGGTTGGGTGATCGACTCGCTTGTCTGATCGACTCGCTTATCAGCCACGTTAAGCTTAGATAGATAAACGTAAAACAGGGATTTGACCACATTCTGGTTTCTTTCACTCAGAAATACATGGCTAGGGGTGGGGGATGATATAACATAGTTTGAGAGGTTAGAAACGGTAGACTGGGCTTTCAAAATGGACGCCGGTTAGCTGAAATGAGCAGATGTTTGCTTAGGTCGCCTGTCTTATGAGACTCTCATGTATCTTTGAACTAGTACAAGACATTCGATTTCGTCTTGGGGGGGAATCGACTGTTAAGTGTTGCATAATTAACCGACCTAGAATCAGGTTGAAACTCAACAAACTCGATGGATTCAAAAAATTCAGTGGTCGCCAGCACATGAAAGGAAGCAAAGACGGTTGTGTTTGAAGGGATTGCAACGATGGTGTAAGAGACAGGAGAACAACGATCTACGGCAAACGAAAAGGAACAGGAAAGCCAGATTTGAAACGACACAAAAGAACAAATCGCAAAAAGTCCCGAATCAGCCCGGCAGACAGATTGTTGTGCGCCAGGCCCAAGTCAGATGAACCTCTGTCCCGATGACTGGACACCAGACAACCTCAACAGACCAATTACCTGGAGTTCACACCTCCATGTCGTGAGAAGCCTGCCCAAGACTCTTTGAAGAGGAACCATTAGATCGTCTGCCCGGTAACGCTCCAGTGGACGTTGTTGTTTCCGTCGATCCACAGGCGAGAACCCCCAACTTCATCGTTGCGGCTCCCGTCCCGGATCTTGACATCGATGCTGTAGTCTTCACCCCACTGTCCGTTGATGTGCGAGATGACGTCCTCGTTCCAGGAATTCTGGATGTCGTACATTGGGCCCTCCACGGGACGGGGAACGAAGATCCTGACTCGCGGGCTGGAAAGATCCGTGGCCTCGTACAGTCTGTTCAGCTGTGCCTCCCAGTTGACAGCGGAGATGTGGGCGAGGAACTTGTCGTTGTCGTCGTCTTGGGCTTCCTGGTTGAAAACCACCACGGCGATGCAACTCGCAAGACCATCGGTTTCTACATTATCCCAACATTGATTAGTTGTGTCAAGGGAACGCGCAGGTAACAGACAGTGGACGCCGTCAAGTTGTGGGGAAAGAAAACCGGCTGCCTACTGAGTGCCTCTCCGCGACGGGCTGAACCATGCGCGCTCATGTCGACCACCTCACCAGCTGGCCAATTCACGAAGTCTGCAGGGGGTGCGGCTCTCTTCCCAACGGGCTCATCACGAGCCGCAACATAGGCCGCAAGAGCCGAGTTCCTCTCAGTCCTGGAACCCGAGGGTGTTAGCCGTCCCCAATCGCACCACAGAAGCAACGACAATACTCACCGGGGAACACGAACTGGCCCTGCCAGAGATTGGACCGCCAGAAGGCCCAGAAGGAAAATGGACTTGACAAAATGCATTGTGAAGATAGGGGATGTTTGAGAATGTTGGTAGACGTCGTGGTTGTACCGCTCGTTGGCTAAGCTGCAATCGTGTGCAAGGTTGACTTTCTTCTCCTTCTTTAATGAATTCGCAAGGCCGGGACTGGTTGTTCTGACTGTTCTCTATGATGTGGTTGATCTATCAAAGGGATCGAGTGATATCAAGGAAGACAGAAGCCGTTTTATACACTTTGACCATGAGTCTGCTATGGAAGTTGACTATCTTGGTATTGGAAATGAAGTCACATTGCAAAAAGTCACCGATGGCGCGATTGCTGTACCAGCTATACCAGTGTAGCCGGGATGAAGGCATTGTCACCTGTATGCATGTACTCCAATTGGCAAACAAACACTGAGTATGTCTCCGTCAACCGCCCACAAAGTTCGACAATTTCCAAGGAGTTGAAATGCAAGGACTGGAAAGAGAAAAGACTGGCGATGCCGACGCAGGCCAAAAGTCGCCGTTCGCGTTGGCACTGACGATGAGGAAAACGGCAACGAAAGATTAGGCAATCGCCGCATGCTGTGCCAATCCCGCCGATGTAAACGCCGATGTAAGGCAACCACATTGTGCATCCCGGCGCAGGAGATGTGATTGTCATACGTCAGTCAGTGTTTCTCCTTGTCCCCCGCACGAAAGCAGCAGGCAAATATAGCACACATATTAGACGGCATGCGGCTGTGTAAATGCACCCACCCATACCCTC
This sequence comes from Colletotrichum lini, assembly GCA_034638275.1. Classification (NCBI taxonomy): domain Eukaryota; kingdom Fungi; phylum Ascomycota; class Sordariomycetes; order Glomerellales; family Glomerellaceae; genus Colletotrichum; species Colletotrichum lini. The sequence continues at coordinate 1,812,806 of JAWQJV010000006.1, forward strand.
CCTGTACATCTCCAACCTCCCCTCCATCCCCTCTTATCACGCTCGTTGACCGCCGGCCCCTGGTTCTGTCTACTCTGTTGCCCAAAATGACGACGTACAATCTCAAAGAAGACAGGCCGTTTCGCGAGAATGATCAGTACGGCTTGGAAGTACCGGAGATTGTGGATTTCTATCGTCCAGACCACCCGTTGATCCAGCAGCTATGCGACGCCTGTGCCCGCGGCCAGCTTGAAGAGTTCAAAAGACTAGTTGAAGAGTGGAAGGCGAAGGGCGCAGCGGCCACGCCTCCTCCCGGCCCAGAACACTACCCGTTAGGTACCCTGGAGCCTGTACTCTTTTTTGCAATCCGGCAACACCAGCATCAGATCGTGGCCTATCTGCTCGACGAGGGGCTGAAGCGCAGCGAGCTGGTGATGGTCCACGTGCAAGAGTTTCGGTGCCGCCCGCCCATGTTGCAAGTCATGCTCGATCGCGGCTGGGATATCAACTTCACAAACAGCCCGGCCGACCCGCCACGTCTAGCGTTCGTCTTGTTTCCTTGTTCCGCATCCCCGAAGAGCTGGTTGACAGACAAGCTCTCTTGTTTTCAAAACGGGCCACTGGGACCATCGGCTAACCCGCTGCCTCAGATTTGTGCTAGACGACAAGGAACTTGTCGAGTGGTATCTGGCTCATGGCGCAGACCCAAACGCTGAGGCCAAGTACGGCTGGACTCCCTGGCTGCGGGCCATAGTGTGGGCGCCGCTCGATATAATCAAAATGATGCACGCGGCAGGCGGCCGGATAGATCTGGCCGTGCCGTTCGTGTGCTTCGGCCGCAACTATCGCTCCGATAAGTCCCCTGAGCATCTGGACGTGCTGCGGTACCTGCTCGACAACGGCGCAGACATCAACGCTCGCTTGTTCGCGCATAACCACTATAACCGGGGTGCCTACTTCGACCCGGGCACCGCCCTCAACCTGGCTCTGGGGGGCGGTCAGGACGAGATCGCGGAGGAGCTGCTTGACCGTGGCGCCCGCACCGACATCCCGGCGGGAGAAATGATGGGACACGTCACGGCTTTGGAAAGGGCAAGGGAAAAAGACGTTTCGCCGCACCTCCTGGCCAAAGTTGAGCAGTGTAGACGGCGGGAAGTCGCAGAGGCGGCGAAAGGGACACCAGCGGAAGATGCAGACTGAGAGGTTTCGGAGTTTCTGCGAGTCTTAATCCAGCGGAAAATAGACATCCCTGGGTCTATAGAGCCAGCGGTTCATATCGTACTGAATTGAAAGTCTCGAAACTGTGATAAGTCCCAGAAACAATTATTAGTAACAGCCATCAGCAGCATAAGCGGCAGGCTGTGACGAAGCTTGCTGCCATAACTTCTAAGAAGCGCGTTCTGAATATTGTTAGAATCAATTCTTCTGAGTTAAGGTGAGAATGGAAAAGATTGTTAGCCCTGGCTTGGAGATTTGACGATGCGAAATCTCCATCTGCAACACAGATGTCATCGGTGAGCGTAGCTAGAGGTTGTGTCAAAACAATGGCCAGATATACCAGCCTGACAAAACACTAAGCTAAGAAAAAAAGGTAGAGGGCTGACGAGACAATTGCAAGTGACTTGGTTTGTTTGTCTCTCAGCTAATTACTGAAGACTATGTTCCATGCGTCTGAATTCTACTAGGGGACATCTTTCCCTACACATCTTGTTTTCATCCAGCAATTCAGAGAATGTCTGCCTCAAAGAAATGAGAGCAGCCAGCATCAGGCCTGGCAGTTGGAACTGGCAAAATAATTTGCTATCTTGTGGCAAGTGAAGCAAGTGAAACCCAATTTGTGCTGACTTTTCCTCTGCTTCTTTCCTTGACCTCACTTCACTTCACCCACTGTCAGACGAAATCAACCTCCTGCTTTTTTTAAATGCCAATCAATTCTCTCTTGGTTACTCATTCTCACGATAAGCGCCCCCCTTCGTTTCATAATTCATCTCGTCTGAACAACCAAGTCGTTGTTAACGCCAGACATCTTTAAGCAAAGCGAACACCATGGCGACTCTACCGGAATCCCTGGCAGCGCCTTACTTCCACTCCACCCACCCGTTCCTCAGGCTGGAAAAGCTCGAGGTCGGCGCACTCTACATCATGATATCGATCCCCCTCCCCATCTTCATGGGCCGCAAGAAGCACGTCTACGAGGCCGTCATGTCCACCGACCCGCACTTCCCCTTCGACACCTACGAGGGCATGGTCTCGGACGGCCTCTCCTCGGAGGAGTTCTACTGGGACCTCTACTGGCACACCTCCAGCACCCCGAGAAACGAGGACACCCCCGAGGACGAGGGCGGCGGCGTTCTCTACCGCCTCCGCAAGGAGCCGGCTTGCCCGCAGACCGTCATCTACGACCGCCTCCACGTCGTGCGCCCGCGCTCGCACGTCCGGCTCGTCGGCCTCGTCCGCGTCGCCAGCGTGCCCGCCGTCTTCGTTCCACACATGACCGAGTACCTCGACTGGCTGACGTGCGTTTCGGCGCGTGCCGCCCACCGCAGCTTCCTCTGGGCCACCATGGCGACCTACCGCGTGCGCCGCCACCTGCTCAAGGGCGACGGCGTCAGCGACCACAGCTTCCACCAGTTCGACATCGCGCGCTTCACGACCGAGCTGCTCTCGTTCGCATACACCGAGGCGCACAAAACCATTGCCCAGGGCGGAGACGGCGCGGCGAGGCCGGCGATCGCGTCCTAGTTGGGCGTCACGCTGAGGTTCGTCAGCAGTGAGGAGGCGGCCGAGACGAGGCGCAGGCGAGATGAGCTTCTGCGACTCCAGCGCGAGCAGTTCGGTTACGTCAAGGCCACATGGTTTTGATTGATGTAGTTGGATACCCGACGGGCGTTGTCCGCTTGTGTGATATCGCTGGGAAGGATACAGCATGCCACTTGTAGAGGAAGCATTAGAGGTGTTCTCGGTCAGTCTTCTGGTTCCTTCTGGGTAAAACGTAGCACCCATTTGACCTGTAGGGCAAAACTAACTGACTCTTGTTACTAGTAACCGAGCATCGAGAAAAGCAAAGTTTTGGGAAACGGATGTTTGATACTGATGGAAACAAGCGAGCGAATGTATTGGATGATGGACCGGAGCCAAGAAAAGCAGAGAGTGAAGGATGGAAGATCACATTCTTAAGCGGTGCCTTCAAACGGTTTGCTCTCATCAAGGCCAGTCTTGTCAGAGTTGAAACGAATACGGTCATCACTATGAGCCATACAATACAGGTGTATGAGTAGCTGTCAGCTCAACATTGTTACGTTTCAGTCTCGAGTCCGGTGGAACACAAATAATCTTCTGGTCTATTCCAGTTATACACCTGTCGCGTTCTTCCTGCTCTTGAGGATTCAGATCGGTCCGGCGTGAAGCATCACATCCGACACAACTGCCAAGAAGAACCGGGCAGAGTTGACGAGATCCCACTCAAGGTTGGATACACAGAGATCCCGAGATAAAAGACAAATCAAGAGGCTCTCGGCGAGAGAGGAGATGCCGCGGGCCGGACGAACCCGCCACACATCTGAACCATGTCTGCCGGGGAGCCTGCCATGAAGACGACTTGCATAAACAGGAGAATTCCTCATTGGCCGACTGAGGCATGTATGGCGTGAACACGAGACCTGTCGCACATCTATCTAACGAGAGGCGCTGCGTGCTTCTTGGCGCGTCAAGGTAGGGAAGATGCGCAAGAATGAGCAAGTTTCCTCCCCAATGCTCATCCGTCACTGCCTGTACGACACGCCCTCGCTAGACGTATAACCGCCCCGAACCCCCTCGGAGACGGAGAGCACGTTTGAGGCATTCTCTCACACCTTGTCATCACTCCCAGGGTCTTTGTCCACTACAATATCTCGACGCCGACTCGACGACGAACGCCATGGCGTCTTCGGTTGTGCTGCCTAGACGGCCGAACTCACGCACCGCCACCGATGGCAATCATGGCTTCAACTGGTAGCTCTACAATGTTTCACATACGAGGACGACGGAGACTCCCTCTCGACCGCGCTGGATGCGTCGCTGGACTGTTGTGTCTCGAGGCCGTCGTCGTCGTGGGGGCCCTCGTGCTGTTCGGCGTCGCATACCCGGACCGCCTCCGCTCGCGGCTGTGGAGGAACGGCGGCGAAGAAGGGTGGTGCTCGAACCCGCGGTTGAGGATCTACTTCTACACCAACCACGAGGAGCCTCCCGAGATCCCGCTGGTATGGAGTCAGAGGTGCGCTGTCCGCTATCTTTGCAGTGCTCCCCACCGCCTTCTGCACCCGGTCACTCATGACCCAATACTGACACCTTCTCCCCGTTTCGCCAGGCTCACGACGTCAAACATGGCCACCGCGGTCCTCAGCGCGACCGTCTTCTTCGCGCGGCTCACGATCGCTGCCCTGCAGTACGAAGCCCGGTGGACGAACCTCGTGTACGACGTCCTCCTCGCGTTCCTCTGGGCTCGCAGCGCCGCGACGCAGAACGGGCCCGACTTCACCGACCCCCAGCACCTCAGCGAGAGGCCGTGGTATCTCGTGCGGAGCTGCGACGAGGCGTGGGCTCAGAACCGCGGTTGGTGCAGGATTGCGAAATGGGAATTCTCGTGGGCGATACTGGCGGCGTACGATACCTGGAGGACGAGCGACTAATGATCCGATACTTGGATGGTTGCTGACGAGAGACAGGGTGTTTTATGCTGCGAGAATTGTTGGCGCCCTCGGATGGTCGACGTATGAGCTGGGCAGACGTGACGGGATGAAGAGCAGGACAAAGATGGATTCGATGTTGGACCAGTGGACCGGGGATGCGAAGAAATGGGTTGCGACGTACAAGAACGGGGTTGAGGAGGAAGACTGGGCATGATGCGACGTCTTCGACGTTGCACAAGATCGACGGTATCACAGCATATCAAGCAGAACTACGAACGACATCACCACTCCATCACCGATCACGGCATCCGACGACGACGAGATCAACAATGTACCAATAGAATCAACTATCAATTGCGAGTCTCCACCTAACGACTATTCATTCTCGAGAGTCCACGAAAAGAGAAAAAAAAGAAGAACGCGTCCGTTGTCGTGCAACCATTCATGTTCCATCGGACCGGACCGGCCCTACCCATCATCCACTCATGGAGTAGCCGCCGCCGATCAATCAACCATGACGATCATCCGATCCCGAATCGACGTTGCTTATTTGTTCTGCGCAAAGTGCCCATGTCAGTACATAGTACACAATCCCCGCCGCGGATGGTGCGATGGGCCGGGGTCAACTTACGGGGCAGCCGGCGCAGGTGCAGTCCTTGCCGCAGTGGCAGGAGCCGGTGGAAGCGCATCCGCAGCCAGACATGTTGATGGATTGGTTGGTGGGTTGGGGTTGGGTTGGTTGTTTGTTTGTTTGAGTTGGGGCTGAAAGCTGTGGTTTGGTGGTGTGAATTGCTTGATGGGGTGGTGAAGAAGAAGAAGAAAGGAGGAGACCAAAAGGCAATGAGTGTTGGCTCGGGTGATTTAAGTAATGACGGCGATTATCTAATGCTCTGGCCACCGACTGAGCTGAGTTTCCTTCGTTCCGAGGGAAAGAGCGGCCACAAGGAGCGCCCTGTCCCCCCTTCCTGACGATGGCTCCTGCCAACCCAACCAGGCCGGCCACATGTTCTTCACGGAAACCGCTAGTCGGCCACCCCAACGACAGCCAACGACGGCCAGCGATGCTAGCTCCTGCCGCCGGCTGGATAAAGGAAGAGTAGGAAGGTAAGTAGGTGCCTCTGGCCCCACCCACTCCACCTCGCCCCTATGCCTCCTGCCTCTTGCCTCCGTTCCACTTCGGCTCTATGCGTGTCCGACCACCATCGGCAAGCAGTATCCATGGCTGTGATTCGGAGAAAGCGGCCAATGACGCGCGACCAGAACCAACCACACGTGATTTGCCACTCCTCCTATCTGTACCTATCTAGCCTTTGTAACAAGGTAAGAGCGTCCTGGAGGAAAGTACCTTACCTACGTACCTACCCCTACGTACGATTAGGATTAGGCACCCACCCGCTCAACTCGAGTCACTGGGACAGGATGACCGTCTGGCGTCAAACCCCACTTTCACACCGTGACGATCCACTCAACGGGAGCCGGACGCTCAGACCGGGGTGGGCCTACATTTCTCTGCTGGCTGCCCTTTTAGGAAAAGACACGGCCCCTCCACCAATGGACCCCGCCGCGACGGGAATCTGCGGGGGGAGAATCTGATAACGGCGCTTTTTGAGAGTCTTCGCCCCGCGTCGAAGACATTGCCGAAGACGGAGAGCACGCAACATTCTGTTCTCCAGATGGGAACATCCGACTGGCGAGGTGGGGTACGGTTTTATCTTGTCTTTGATCCCAGTGTGCCTATTTAATCTGACGCAAATGGATGAAACGTATGCCTCTGGGAAGCCAGCAAACCCGACGGCGACATCAGCAGCATCATGGGAATCCCTCGGGAATCCCATGGCCGGAAGTAATAGGACAGCATTAGCAGCCTACCTGACTTTCACCTGTCCGTCACCTCTGCTAATCATGTGCCCCCGATGCCCACGCCTGCTTGGCGCCCCCCGTGCGTCCGGCGCAGACGTGACTTGCATTCACCGAGCCGGTGCAGAAGGCCGTTCGCGGTGTCATGCATCATGCACGTGCGTCATCCGACATGTGCCCGCGCGCATCTGGACGCCGCGCAGACATCTACACGTATCTATTCCCGCTACGCTCTCCCGTGTGGGTGATAGCCGCGCTAATAGATCGCCACCAGCTTATCTACATAGGCCCGATGACTTGGCTGGGGCTGGTCCGAAAGTCGCACCCTCCGAGGGTCCGATCACGAGGGGGGCCGAAGGCTTCGCATTCACTTGCTACTGTACTTGACGCTAAAGTCCCTTTTGCACACGATCCCATGTACACCCTTCTGCTGAAGAATGACCTCCTCGCTGTTCGCATCCGAAGACAGCGCGTACCCATACGTAGCCTCGGCTGACGACCGCCCCTCCAAAGGCGTCTGGGAGCCCTTTGTCCGACGCTCACCGCCGCCGAGGTCGTGCTTGGTGTGCATCTCGAACTCGTCATGCAGACTACGATCCAGCGGGATGCTCGCCCTCCTGCCCGCGGCATAGGCGTTGCCGCGCGAACCGCCGGCGCCGAGAGGCGTCTGGCCGCTCCGGTTGTAGTGGGGGTCGCTGGGGTAGTAGGCGGCAGAGCTGTTGAGCTTCAGGAGGCGCCCAAACAGCGGCTTGAGAAACGAAGCGCATGCCGCGATGATGCCCACGTTGAGCTGGAGGCTGTTGGCGCGCCCGAGAGGTCAGTTGGGACGTCCGGAGACGGGGGAGTGGGGAGAGGGGAGAGGGGAACTCGTTTTCACAACTCACTTTTGCCAAAAGTGAACCCAGTAGTTGAAGATGTTGTCCGGGTCGCCGCCTGTCGTGAGCATGAAGACGGCTTTGAGGATTCCCATGACGATCGAGCTGTATCGAGGAAACTTTGTCAGTTGATTTCGACGCTCTCCGTCCGATGTAGCATTCTTCATCGGACTCTTTGGGCAGACTAACAAGTATCCTAGGTTCAGGATGCCAATGACGTAGAGACGAACTCGAAACTTCATCTTGAGGTTCCAGATAACGTCACATACCCACATTTCGGCCACCCCCCCATTTCGGCCACCCAAAAATGCCTCATTTCCCCTCAACACCATGACTACCCTCCAACTTCTAACTATCACAACATTTACATACCTTATCTGAATGACTTCATTTTTTGCACATACCTTCCTCTATACCTAATGGTCGAATATACCGAAGATGAAATCAATCAGGCAATCCAAGCTGTTAGCAACGGTATGAGCCTAAGGAAGGCAGCACATCAATATGGGATCCCAAGGACAACCCTTCAGTATCGACTCCATGGAACCCAGGGCAGGGCAGCTGCCTTTGCTGACCTTCAGAGGCTTTCCCCTGATCAGGAGGCTAAGCTGGCTGAATGGGTGCGAATCCAGCATGCCCTTGGGCTTGCTCCAACCCATCAGCAAGTGAAGGTATTCGCAGAAAGGATCCTTCATGCTTTGGGGGATACAGATCCTCTAGGAAAGACTTGGATCCAAGGCTTCAAAAGAAGAAACCCATCAATCAAGGTCCAGAGAAGTCGCCCTGTTGACTCTAGACGTGTTAATGGAGCATCTACTGAGGTCATCAGGGACTGGTTCAAACTCCTCGCCATACCAGAGATCAAGGGTATCAAACCAGCCAACAGATATAACATGGATGAGACTGGTATCCTTGAGGGCCAGGGATCTAATGGGCTGGTCCTGGGCATGGCTGAGACGAAGTCTGTCCGCAAGAAACAGCCTGGATCAAGGGCATGGGTGTCTATCATCGAATGCATCTCTGCCATAGGCTATACCCTGAATCCCCTCATCATATACAAGGGCAAGACAGTCCAGCAGCAGTGGTTTCCTCTGGATCTTGGCCCTTATGAAGGATGGCAGTTCACTGCAACAGAAAATGGATGGACAACAGACGACACTGCAGTTGAATGGCTGCAGAAGGTCTTCATCCCTCAGACTATCCCCCAGACTGCCTCCCAGGGCAAGGAGGAGGCTAGACTGCTGGTTGTTGATGGCCATGGGAGTCACACTACGACAGAATTCATGTGGACATGTTATATTAATAACGTCCATCTCTTATTCCTACCACCACATACCTCCCATGTCCTCCAGCCACTTGACCAGTCAGTCTTTGGCCCTGTGAAGGCAGCCTATAGGAAGGAGCTTGGATACCTCAGTCAGTGGAATGATTCTACTATTGTAGGCAAGAGGAACTTTATAGGCTGTTATCAGAAGGCTCGTTTGGCAGGCTTGACGATGGATAACATTAAAAGTGGTTGGAAATATACTGGCCTATGGCCTGTCTCTATGGCTAAGCCCCTTATGAGCCCTTTAATGCTCCCATCAACACCAGGGCCATCAGATCAGGCCTGCAAAGGGCAAAATAAAGGCGTTAGAGATGAGGAATGGGTTTCTGCTTCATCTGCAGTGGCATGGTCGACGCCAAGGAAGATGAAGGATCTGGCTGGCCAACTGAAGCTATTCACAGACCTGGATAATGACGCTAGGACTCAACGTCTCCTTTTCATGAAGGTGAAAAAAGGCTTCAGCGAAAAGGCCTATGAGCTGGCAGCTGCCCAGCAAAAGCTGGAGCTTCTACAGGCCCAAGTTACCAACAACGCAGCAAGGAAAAGAAGGGCAGTCCAACTAGATCCTAACACCAAGTTTGCTACTATCTTAGACGTACAGAAGGCGCAGGTTGAAGCTGGTGAAAAGGAGGATATCACAGATGAATCCAGCGAGTCTGATTTACCTAGTGAAGCAGAAAGCTGTATTGTAGTGGCATCTAGGTGCAGTTAGTAGTTAATTGAACATACTGGTGTTGGTGGGAATGCCCTCTTTTTGGGTGGCCGAAATGGGGGGGTGGCCGAAATGTGGGTATGTGACGTTATCGCGCTGATGAGCCCCGTACATCTCAAAAGAAAGGAGTAAATACTGGACGGGAAACCGGCTGATTGCGATAATGCGGCTTTGATTCGGTCTGGGAGCCCAGGGACACAGTTACCGATAAATGCATGTGGCTCAGGTTCGGGTTAGAGGCCTAGCCCTGTTGCCTTGAATAGAGTCTCGCAGGGTTTCCCACAATGACGGAGAATATCGACAAGATTGTCGATACAACTATCCGAGTGTGATCATTGCCTTGTTGGACAAAAAGCTGCGTCCAATGTGCGCCTCTCGACTCATGAGCAGGAGCTTGTCACCCTCTCGATGAAACCAAGCAATCGGCACGCAGCAGTACGACGAAGATGCACAACCAAACCAACTCGGCTGGCACTGAGTGTACAGGTATCCTGGGTTTGACTCAATAGAAAGGGAGAGGGTTGTTCCCTCTAGGTAAGCTTCTTGCAGGGATCGACTTGGTCCAATGTTGGATTCTTCGTCTAGACGCCGGGGGTGTTCGGCACCTCAAGGCATTAGAGCCAGTATTCGTGTCTCGACAGAAATGTATTTGAAAAGTTTTCATATGCGCTGTCTCTCTGGACTAGAGGCCGGCGGGATAAAGCAACTAGGAGGGGCCCTGAGGCTTCCGGGTGTCTCCGAGTCAATCGAGGGAAGGATGAGAAGCACAGTGATATAAGGTTTGGGTCAATGGCCAGATTGGACTGTTCCGCACCAAAATCTTGTGTTTGTGATGAGTGATCTTTACTGTTCTATTTAACCCCATCATGTTCTAGCCCCCTTCAGTGGAGGGACCCGAGGGGCATCCCCTGGCTTGGGGACATTGGCAAGACAGCCAAAGTGCTCACCTGTGAACTCGGAGCGAGAGGAAAGGCAGTAAAGCGGCAGTCGGATCCCTCAATGAATAGACGATGGGAAAGCAACGTCCCGGGACATGAAAAATAAGAAACCCCGCATCGGGCAATGAAAGTTGATGCGAAAGGCGTGGTATCTTGCTTTTAGCGAGTTGAGCGTTGCCGGGGCCGAAACCTTCCAGTGTAGAATACACTCCTTGTCGGTGTTGAGACTTAGGGCGTGATCGGTTAGGGGCCAGGTCAATACGAATCGAGGGCCAGAGGCGAAATCCGGCGTGCATAACTCTTGGATACACAAATCCAGGTGCGCCTTACTTGATATAGCGTAGGGAACTTGAAAGTTAAAGTTATGCATTATATCTTTCTAAAAGTATTATAGAAAGCTACTAAAAAGGGGAAAGCGTTAATAAAAAGTAAATTTTCTGCTATTTTTCTTAATACTGTAAGACCTCTTAGCTAAGGATTAGATTAAGGGCTAGAAATAAGGGGTAGGAATAATATACTAACAGTAATACTCTATAAATAATTATTATAAGATTCTTATAGCAGCCTCCTCTGCAGCAGCAGCAGCAGCTGCTACTGCTGTAAGTATTATTACTATGCTTAATAAAGTTAAAAAAAGAAGTTATTCTAATTAATAAATAACCTATTCTAGTAGAGCAGATTATGCAGCAAAGCTAGTAGAGTATTTTCTTAATAGCTCTAATGTTTAATTTAAGGACCTCTTTTACCTAATAGAGTGTTACGACCCGACAAGTTACAGGTGACACAGCCCCACCAGACAAGGCAGGGCGCGGGCGGCACAGCATTTGTATGGACAAGAAACAAGGTCATACGGATGACTCCTCGGAAACGGAAGAACTAGGGAAGGTCACGTGAAGATAAGGAGGACCGACAGACGATAAGCGGTCCACGCTAGGGACCGACTTTCAGATCGCGGTCCAGGGTTGAGGACCGACTTCAAGATGTCGGTCCCAACAACAAGACCTAAGGATATAAGGACATTCATTCCACATAGATAGATTACCTTCCATAGCTCTTCAGCAATCAACTTCGTGATTCACTCTACCATAAGTGACTCTTAGATTATCCTTCTGTTGTGAAAGACAAGTTATCCACGCCTTGAGTATACGATTGATCACCGCATCCTCACCAACAAGATTACCAACAAGACAGCAAGACCCCAGCACTGTTCATTGAGTACTGACCTCAGCTACCTGTTAGCAGAAACACCACTGTCGGATATCTGACCGTAACATAAAGGCAGACTTTTATTAACTTAAGGTATAGCTTAATAATAGCAGCTTTATAAAGGCTACTGCAAATTAGTTAATTAAATAGAAACTTCTTATATTTTTATATATAGTTAGGTAAGGAAAGACTTAGCGTAATGCTACCTACCTCTTCTAGATCTTATAGAGTACTATCTCTGCAATTATTTAGTTACTCCTTGCAGCTATAGTTATACTTTATTAAGAAGTTATTATCTAACTAACGTACATGCATAGTGAGTCGGCCATCATAGTGAGTCGGCCACCTCCTCCTACCCTCCAGCTATTTATGTAAGTCAATCAAGCAGCATCGTACGAAATCAATTAAAACTACTCATCATCCTCTTCTTCAGAGGTCTCCCATACTACCTGACATGTTCGTACGTTATGTCCAGTCTTTCCGCAATTGCCACATCGCCGACCGCGCAATTCACCCCCCTCCGTACGAGCCCCCTCCTGACGTGTATTTTCGCCTCCAGCATCAACAACCCCCTTCTCTACCCGGATTGCCTCTGCTTCAGCTGCATTAAGGGACCCTCCAAGACGCAGTTGGGTTTTTTTAGCCCTCCGACGCTTGCTTAGTATCTCATTTGCCGTACGAAGCCCACGGCACTCAGCTTCAACAAGAGCTAGTTTGTGTGCTAACTTGCTAATACCTTTGGCCTGCAAGTCAACTACTTCGTACAAATGGGTTGGTGAGCTATCTTGATGACTAATAATCCTTTTCTTAAGTGATGCAGAGCTTCGTACGGCGTCATGTGCTGTAGTTGGTGTCTTTGGGTCCCAGGAGCCCTGGCTGCTTGGGCGTGAGTTGGATGGTGTTGGCGTCTTTGGCTTGAAATCCAGGCGGGAAATAACTACTTCTGGGTTGAAAGGGATAAGGCCAGCCTGTCTAAAGCCAGCTCGTACGTTTTCTTCACCCATTGAAGTGAAAAAGGCTGCCTTAAAGGCAGGAAAGAAGTCGTCCTTAGTAATGTGCGTAATCTGCATCCGCATCATTTTCTCAATTTCCTTGCCGTACGACGCCTTCAGCGGACTAAAACAGCCAACATCAAGAGGCTGGAGCTCGTGCGATGAATGGGGAGGCATGCAAAGAGCAATAATGCTGTGTTCCTTGCAGTAATCGTCAAACTTGGTAGACTTGTGGCTGTTGTGGCCATCAAGGATTAGGAGCCGCTTAACACCCTTTGTACGAGACTTTGTGCACTTTTCAAAATGCTGTAGCCAATCTAGGCCAATCTCATTTGTAGTCCATCCATTTTCGCTAGGGTGGACGCGCCATTGGGGTGGGAATTGGCTATTGGTATACCACGAGAGGAGGTGATATTTGCCCTTGACGATGACGTACGGAGGCAGCGCCCAGCCATCTGCACATACGCCCTGAATGACAGAAACCCATTCGCGATTGCCAGGCTGCTTCGTACGAGGCCTTCCACGGCGATCAGAGGTTGTAACAACCTTTGCGTGCGACAGCATTCCCATCAAGAAGCCCGTCTCATCAAAATTGTAGATATCGTCATCGTGGATTCCGTACTTCGCAATTGTGTTTCGTACGAGGGCAAACCAGGCCTGCACAATTGCAGGATCCTCAGCTAATGCCCTCTGATAGTCGATTCCACGTCGAAAACGCGTCTTTAGTTGTGGTTGGCGTCGTACGAAGTTCTCTGCCCATCGGGGTCCGACACGCGTCGCGTCGCGTTCGTCAAGGAGGCAATCAGCCATATCTCGTACGTCGTCAAGTCGCGGTGGAAATCCTCGATCGATTAGGTCAATAACTCGTTCAAGAATCACTGTTTCTTCTAGCTCAGTCATCTTCATTGATTTCGATCGCGTTTCTTGTCGTGGTAGTCGTCCGATGCGTCGGTCCTGAAGTGTTGTTCTTGGGATATTGTAGATAGTAGCTGCTTTTCGTACGGAAAGATTTGGGTCTTTATTGATAGCTTGAAGTGCAAGTATAATGCGGCTTTCTTTTAAGGAGGATTCCATAGTCGTACGTAGAGGAAACTTAGTATAAAGAGGAAAGGTGTAGAAGTAAAGAGGAGTGGCCGACTCACTATGATGGCCGACTCACTATGCATGTACGTTATAGCCTAAGTATATCTCTCTATTAATTAAGCTTTTAGTAAAGGATAGTTGCTTTAATAGGTGTATTAAAGCAGTTAATAGTACGCTTATTTAAGCTTTTATTCCCTTTAGGTAGTAAAGTTAATTCTTTAATTAGAAGTAATACGTATTATAAAATGTATTTGCAGCAGTAAGATTTAATAGGTTGTTTTTATATATATTAGTAGGAGCTAAGGGCTTTATATATAATGCAGCCCTACTAAAACAAGCAATTAGTAGATTATTTAAAATACTATAACGTGGCTGATAAGCGAGTCGATCAGACAAGCGAGTCGATCACCCAACCGCGATCATACCATCTTCCCGCTTTCAACACACGTCCATCGACCATAAAGAATGTCGTCATCAAACAAAGAAGCGCAATTGATCCTAGCGGTTCAAGCGATTAAAAACACTCCAAATCTTAGTATTCGAGCTGCAGCACGGATCTATTCAGTACCCTTCACAACATTACGCGACCGACTTAATGGAAAACCTTCGCGACGCGACATCATGCCGAAATCACGGAATTTGACGCTGCTTGAAGAAGAGAAGCTAGTTAAGTACATTCTTGACCTAGATGCCCGATCGTTTCCTCCCCGGATCAGTGGTGTTGAAGAAATGGCCAATCACCTGCTTGCCGACCGTGGCGCGCGACCGGTTGGGAAGCGCTGGGCGTCGAACTTCATCAAACGACAACCACAGCTTCGGACGCGTTTTTTTCGCAAGTATGACTACAAGAGAGCCCAATGCGAAGATCCACAGGCTATTTGCAGCTGGTTTGCCCTTGTGAAGAACACAATCGTAAAGTACGGTATCCAAGAGTCTGATATCTACAACTTTGATGAGACTGGTTTCATGATGGGCCAGATCGCAGCTGGCATGGTTGTAACGAGTGCTGAAAGGCGATCAAACACGAAAATGGTGCAGCCTGGTAATCGGGAATGGGTTACAGTTATCCAAGCCATAAGTTCGTCAGGCTACAGCGTCCCGCCATACATCATCGTTGCAGGCCATTATCACCTCTCAACCTGGTACACTGAAACAGATCTCCCACACGACTGGGTTATCGCAACATCTGAAAACGGATGGACAACAAACGAGATAGGCCTAAATTGGGTCAAACACTTCGATCGTCATTCAAAGCCACGTGCAAGAGGTCCTCATCGCCTCCTTATCGTTGATGGGCATGAAAGCCACCACTCTGCAGGTTTCGAGCTATATTGTCAGGAAAACAACATCGTCCCACTCTGTATGCCAGCTCATTCATCTCATCTACTTCAGCCCTTAGATGTAGGATGCTTTGGGCCTCTCAAAACGGCGTACGGTCGACAAATTGAGGAAAAGATGCGGCGAGGTGTAACCCATATTACGAAGGAAGACTTCTTTCCAGCGTTTCGTGAGGCCTTTACACAAGCACTTACGGGAAAGAATATCCAGGGAGGTTTCAGAGGCTCCGGGCTTGTCCCTCTGAGTGCAGAAAGTGTATTATCAAAGCTGGACGTCAAGTTACACACTCCAACGCCTCCAGGATCACTTCCAACAACACCGCTCCCTTGGGTTTCCAGGACACCAAACAACCCAACAGAAGCAACTTCTCAGTCAACACTGATCAAGGATCGAATTGCCCGTCATCAAAATAGCTCCCCAACACCTATCAATAACGACGTTGACTATATTCTTAAAGGAACACTAGGAATAATGCATGAGAATGCATTCCTGAGGGCGGAGAACAAAACTCTTCGAGAGGAAAACAGCACACTAAGCCGACGTCGGAGAGCTAAGAAAACGCGTCTCCAGCAAGGAGGAAGTCTTACTGTAGCTGATGCAGAGGATATACAGTCGCAGAGGGACGCAACAGCACAGGTTTATGAGGAAACGCGTCGGAGGAGTGGTCGTAAGCCAAGGACTGAATCGGGTCAACGACGGTGTGGCGTGTGCGGAAACACAGGACACAATGCGCGAACGTGTCAGTTTGATGTAGAAACGACTGAGGAAGAGAATTCTTAGTAGCGTTAATTGATTTAGTGGTGTTGATATTGATGTCTTCTTGGGTTTGTAATGTAGTCGTGGTTGGGTGATCGACTCGCTTGTCTGATCGACTCGCTTATCAGCCACGTTAGGGGAGGTATTATCTTAGTAATAGTAGCTTTGCTAGCTAAAGGAGGATAATTACCTTATATTTAGGCAAAAGGTACTATTTAAAGGAGTTTGCTAATAGAGGGTTATAGCTAGAGATGCTAGCAGAGCTGTATAACCTATACTACTTAAGGCTTTGCATTGTTATTAAGAAGGTATTTAGCTGCATAAAAAGAAGGTAGAAAATACTGCAGGTAGCACCTCTAGAGTATTTATTTGCTAATTAGATTTATTTTATATATATAATAACAGCCTTATATAACTTTATTAAGTTAGGTAAAAGGCTAATTAAGGTAGATAAGTAGGAGTGTAAAATACTGTAGGTAGCAGCAGTAAAGGTAAGTAGTAACTTATAGAGGCAATAAGAGGTTAAAATTTGTAGTAATTTAGCAGCTTAGGCTTAGAGTAATTAGGAGGCCTTTTTTAATTAGCAGGAGTAAAAAAGTATAAAAAAGGCGTTATTTTAATTAGTTAGCAGAAGTAAAAAAGTATAAAAAAGGGTGTTATTTTAAATAGGAAAAAAAGAGTAAAAAAGGGCGTTATTTTAATTAGTTAGTAAGTGTAAAAAAAGGTGTTATTGCTGCAGGTGTAAAAAAAAGTATTATTTTTATAAGGTAGAAGTAAAAAAAAGGCAGTAGGAAGGCAGGTAACTGCAGTTATTTTTATACGTTAATTAAGTAGTTATTTAAGCAATTAACTAAAGCTATTTTTAACTAGTTAATAATGCTAATTTTATGCAAAAACTCCTCCTTGCCCTTAACTAACTTTACTGCTAGCTAAGCAACTGCTGCGTAATGTAACGGGCTGGGCCCATATGAGGCCTTGCCGAACATCGCGGCCAGGATCACATCTGTGATACCCACAAGCCAACCCTGATCAGGCCCACCACGGAATCCACGATGCCGATAGTCCGATGGCCAGTGCGGCATGGCCCTGATCAGGCCAGCAGTAGGGTGGAGATTCATAGTTTTCCTTTCTATTCCTCATCTGAGGATACTCGTAGTAGTCGCCATAGCCTGTTGCAAATATACACGCCTTGGACCGTTACATTATCCTCAGATCAAAACCAGAGACTAACCGCTCAGACGGAACGTGACCGTCTAGCGGTTATATAGAGAAGGAACCCTTGGTTGGGTTGCAAAAGAGCCTTGTAGTAGCTGGTAGAGTCACCAGCGGAAGACAGCTACAAAACCCCTTGGGTCAAGGGACGTCGATCGTAACAGACGTCAACAGACTCGCAGACCTGATCAGACAGAGCTGGTCAGGTATACCCCGTCTAGCCGGAAGAAAGCCACCTCGTGGTTGTTAGGCAGAGAGAGAGACTGGAAGAGCCCTGAAAAGACACAGTGTGTTGAAGGCGCTATCAAGATGGAAGGCAACGGCAACGCCAACCCATCTGAGACCCCGCAGCAGATGTTGCAGCTGGTCGGACAGCTAGCGAGTCAACTACAAGAGATGCGGAACACCCAAGCGGCCGAACGAGAGGCCCAACGAGAGCAGAATCGAATGCTACAGCAAGCCCTCGCAGAACTGAGGCACTCAACGACGACCCCGAACGAAATCCCAACGCCGACTACAACCCCGGGTCCCCCTGATCAGACCCGAGATACCACTACGAGGCGCAAGAAACCCCAGATACCCGACCCCCCGAAGTTTAGCGGAAACCGTCAGAAGTTCCAGCAATGGCACCTCGAGATGAAAAGCAAAGTAGAGATAGACGGCGAAGCATTCGAATCCGACCGAGCCATATTTGCGTACATCTATTCTCGACTAGAGAAAACCGCGCAGTCTATGGCGAGCGCATACTATGCTCAAGGAGGAGCAGACCACCGATACAACCCTGATCAGTTCTTAGGCTACTTGGAGGGCTGCTATGGAGACCCTAACGCTAAGGCCCAAGCACTAGCAAGACTACGGGTGATCAGACAGAAAGGCCATGAAAGCTTTGCAGCTTTCCTACCGAAATTCGAGAAGGAACTGGCAGAGAGCGGAGGCGCGTCTTGGAACGACGAAGTGAGGATTAACTACCTGGACGGTGCATTGAACGACACACTCCGTGACGCCCTGATCAGCGTAGTTAGCATCCCAGGAGCCTACGCTGACTATACCCGACTTCTTCTGGAAATCGGGTCAAGATTGGACAGTCGTAACCACCAAAAACGACGAGAGGAGACTCGACGGCGTCCTACCACACCTGATCAGACCAGGCCCAAATCGCCAGTCACCCCCAAAGGAGACAAAATGGAGTGGGAACCTACCAAAGTCAATAGGTCGATAGTCCCCGAAAAGAACAAGAAGAAGAAGAAGAGGGAAGACCACCAGAAGGAGGAGCGCAGGTGCTACAAGTGTGATAAGACGGGGCACCTCATCAAGAACTGCCCGCGCTGGGAGAAGGCAAAGATCAAGAAAGCAGCCCCCAAGCCTGCAGTCAACGACAGCTCGACAGAATCGAGCGAGCCCGAGTCTGATCAGACCTCAGAAGACTCGGGAAAAGATTAACTCCTGGCGAAAAGCGCCGCCAGGAGATCGAGGCAAAGAAGGAGTGGCAGACTGTAAAGAAAAGCATGGATAGCGAACCCTTTTACGTCAACGTAGGAATCAACAACACCCATTACACCTACGCCTTAGTTGACAACGCATGCTGCACCTACGGTACTGTTAGCGAAGCACTCGCTAAGAAACTCCAATTGCCGCGTATCCCGATACCCCCACGAGCACTCGAACAAGTTAACATTACAATACCTGGCGCTATCAATAGCATTACCTATGCTAGTATCGACATAGATGGGTATAAGCGACGCAGATTATTCTTCTATATCATTCCTGATCAGGAAGAAGACGTAATACTAGGCCAGTCGTGGATGATAGACGACGATGTAGTAATCCGACCAGCGGTCAACTCGCTACACATCGGAGTTGCGAACCATATAGTGCGCGGTCGAACGCCCGGACAAGAGAACACCACTTACCCCCTAGAGAGACAATTGGGATCAGTGTTCGCAGCCCTGATCAGGCGCGAGAGACGAAGAAGAACCACCAACGAGTACAGCTCGCGGGTATTCGCAGCGAGTATCGCAGACATCGAAAAGGCCCTAGCACCCAAGAAAAAGTCGGACCCAAAAGACAAGTTGCCACGACACTACCACCAGTTTTTAGCTGTTTTCGACCGTGATCAGGCCGAGAAGCTCCCACCCCATCGGGAAGGAATCGACCATGAGATCCCCTTAGAGAAAGACGACAACGGGAGAGAACACCCCGTTCCGTGGGGACCACTATATGGAATGTCGAGGGAAGAACTGATCGTGCTGCGGAAGACATTAACGGAGTTATTGGATAAGGGATTCATCAGAGCTAGCAGCTCCTCAGCATCCGCACCCGTGTTGTTTGTAAAGAAGCCGGGTGGGGGCCTGAGGTTCTGCGTGGACTACAGAGCGCTGAACGCGATTACGAAGAAAGATCGATACCCATTACCCCTGATCAGCGAGACATTGAGGGCTGTCGCCCAGGCGAAGTGGCTGACGAAGCTAGACGTTATTGCCGCGTTCCATAAGATCAGGGTGAAAGCAGGGGAAGAATGGAAGACAGCATTCAGAACAAGATACGGATTGTACGAATGGATGGTCACGCCCTTCGGGCTAACAGGTGCGCCCGCTACCTTCCAACGGTACATCAACCACACCCTGAGGGAGTTCCTCGACGAGTTCTGTTCCGCCTATATTGACGACATATTGATCTATTCGAACGGATCACTCGCGGACCATCGAAACAAAGTCAAGAAGGTCCTGATCAGGCTACAAGAAGCAGGACTACAGATCGATATCGACAAATGCGACTTCGAGGCGAAGAGTGTGAAGTACCTCGGGTTCATTGTGGAAGTGGGAAGAGGCATTAAAGTTGACCCCGAGAAAGTCAAGGCTATCCAGCTGTGGGAGGTCCCCCGTTCAGTGAGAGGAGTGAGGTCCTTTGTAGGGTTTGCGAACTATTACCGACAGTTCATTCCCCAATTCTCTACGATAGCACGCCCGCTTACAGCCTTAACGAAGAAGGACACTCCGTTCGTATGGAGTAAGGAATGCCAGGACGCCTTCGAAGACCTGAAGGTACGCCTGATCAGCGCACCAGTATTGGCACACTGGGACCCGGACAGAAGAACAGTACTCGAAACCGATTCTTCTGGTTACGTAGTGGGAGGCTCCCTATCCCAGTTCGACGACGAAGGCCTACTCCGACCTGTAGCGTTCTTCTCGAAGAAGAACCTTCCTGCGGAATGCAACTACCCAATACACGACAAGGAATTACTTGCTATCGTGCGTTGCCTAGAGCATTGGGACGCTGAACTGAGAAGCGTTAAGGAGTTCACTATAGTGACGGATCACCTTAACCTGAAGTATTTCAATACGAAACGACAATTGAATGAACGACAGATCCGATGGGCAGAGACACTATCGCGGTACAACTTCACAATACAGTACAGGCCTGGGAAGTTAGCTACAGTGCCCGACACCCTGTCGAGAAGAGAACAAGACATGCCCCATGGGGTTGAAGACGACAGACTGAAGGGACGCGAGATATGCCTGCTACAAGGAAACCAGAAAGCCCTTCGCGTGAACAAGACCATAGTTTTTAAGGACTTACTGCACCAGGCGAGCCCTGATCAGGTAAGGAAGACTAGCGTTAGAGCGGGTTTCGTTACAGGAGGAGACGCAGATGGGGTTAACGACGAAAGCCCGGACCAGGCTGAACCGCCTGGCAATCCGTTTGAGGAAGACCCCCTACGAAGCCTATGGGACGACGGGTTAAAGAAGAACGCCCGTTATTACTTGATCAGAGACGCTGTAAGACAAGGTGCCAGGCAGCTACCCCCAGCGTGGGGAATACCTATCATGCTAGCGGAATGCACTATAGACGAGGACCAGCGCCTGCGCTGGCGGGACAGGATATGGGTCCCGCATTACGAACCCCTGAGGACACGGTTAATACAGAGCATGCACGACTCGGTATTATCAGGACACCCAGGAAGAGACACGCTGAAGGCCCTGATCAGCCGTACCTTTTATTGGCCAGGGTTGTCCCAGGATATACGCCGTTTCGTTCGGAACTGCGATATCTGTGGTCGGAGTAACGTTTGGAGAGAGAAGCGACGAGGACTGCTTAAACCCTTACCGATACCTGAACGAATATGGGCCGAAATCTCGATCGACTTCGTTACCGACCTTCCCCGAACCAAGTCAAGGGACATGACGAACCTCTTGGTCATTACTGATAGGCTATCGAAGACTGTGATTCTGGAGCCGATGAAAGACATATCGTCGGAATCTACAGCTTCCGTATTAGTGACAGCCCTGATCAGACATCACGGCATCCCCAGAGCCATAGTTTCGGATCGTGGCACGCAGTTCGTCAGCCGGACATGGAGGCGCCTATGCCAACTGACGGGAATCAAGCAGAGGCTTTCTACAGCCTACCACCCCGAGACGGATGGTGCTACAGAGAGAGCAAACCAGGTAGTAGAGACCTACCTCCGAGCGTTCTGCGCTTACGCTCAAGACGATTGGGACGAGTTGACCCCAGTTGCAATGATGGCTATTAACAACCGACCGGCCACCTCAACGGGGATTAGCCCGTTCTTCTTCACCCACGGATACGACATAGACCTGATCAGAGTAAAAGAAACGCTGAGAACGGAAGAAGACACCCCAATTGCAAGGGCTGAGGGATTAGTCCAGAAGCTCAGAGACGCAACCGAATGGGCACAGGCAGCTATAGCTGCAGCCCAGGAGAGACAAGAACAGTACGCCAACGCCAAACGACAGCCGTCTGATCAGTTCAAGCCGGGTGATAAAGTCTGGCTTCGATTAGCAAACGTCAGATCAGACAGACCCTCGAAGAAGTTAGATTGGATCAACGCCAAATACACGATCCAGGAGCTGGTGGGCACGCACGCGTGCCGGTTAGACACACCGCCAGGGATACACAACGTCTTCCATGTATCCCTACTGAGGCATGCTGGGAACGATCCCTTCCCATCTCAACAACAGGACGACGCACAGCCTGCTGCACTTATCCCGGGGCCTGATCAGGAGTACGAGGTCCAAGAGATATTAGACAAGAAGAGATACGGTAGAGGATGGAAGGTGCTTGTAAAATGGACGGGTTGGGCGAAGCCAACGTGGGAGCCTCTAAGTCAATTGGAAGATACAGTGGCATTCGCCGAGTATGAGCAGAAACATAACCCCCGCTAGAGAGGGGAGGGAGGGGGGTATTGTAACGGGCTGGGCCCATATGAGGCCTTGCCGAACATCGCGGCCAGGATCACATCTGTGATACCCACAAGCCAACCCTGATCAGGCCCACCACGGAATCCACGATGCCGATAGTCCGATGGCCAGTGCGGCATGGCCCTGATCAGGCCAGCAGTAGGGTGGAGATTCATAGTTTTCCTTTCTATTCCTCATCTGAGGATACTCGTAGTAGTCGCCATAGCCTGTTGCAAATATACACGCCTTGGACCGTTACACGTAAGGTAACTTTAAGGAAAATATTGCAACCTTTGCTGCAATATAGTTATTTAACTTTTCCTTAAATAACTGCTAGAAGTTAATTATTGCCTTTAAAATATTATTAGATCTAGCCTTTTGCAGCCCTGCTGTTGCTATAGGCTTATAAGGCGCTGTAAGGGTAGCAATAGTATTACTTAAGCAACCTAAACCTTACTTAAGAGTATTGCTAAAGGAGGTAAAGGCCTTCTGCCTTTCTTTTCTACCTTTTGTTATTTTTTGCAATAGTTTTTTTAGTGCTTCTTTTACTAATTTAGACATTATCTCTAATAATAAGTCTAGACTAGTATCTATATTAATTTCTACTACCCTCTTCCTTACTTAAGATCCTATTATTATAGCTTTAACTAACTTATTATCTTTACAAGGGATTCTCTATATGTTATTAGCCTTATAGGCCTTAATAATATACTAGCCTATACCTATTTTGTTAGGCTAGAGCTTACTTATCTCCTCTATATATAGAAAGCCCTTATACCTAACTAATTAAAGGTATAGGTGCTAGGCCTTAAATAGTTGCTAGGCTTTATTAGTAGTAAATATAAGGCTACTTTTGTTATTATATGTTACCCTTAATTAAAGGAGGGTTTTTACTTTGCAGTATTTATTAAGCAGCGCCTTATACTTATTTTGTAAGGTATTAAGATTTACAGCTGCATTAGCTAACCTTATTTAAGGCAATATTTGCTTTATTACTAGCCTTATAATAGCAGCCTAGCTATTAATAAGAAGGCTAAGGCTAATCTACTCTTAGTAAAGCTTAAGAAAAAGGCGTAGCAATTAATAATCCTATATAATGCAGGAAGGTAATTAATAGGCTTAAGATGTATGTATTTAATGAGGCAACTGTAATAGTAGTAGCAGTAGTAGAGAAGAACTTATTAATAGTAAGCTTTTAAATAACTATAAGTAGGATTCTCTAAAGCTAATAATAATAACATTACTATTGCTAATAGTCTAGTAGGACTCTATTAGTAATAAAGTTATTATAAGCATTAATATTTGTTGTTTTTAAGTAAGGTGTAACGGTCCAAGGCGTGTATATTTGCAACAGGCTATGGCGACTACTACGAGTATCTGTAACGGTCCAAGGCGTGTATATTTGCAACAGGCTATGGCGACTACTACGAGTATCCTCAGATGAGGAATAGAAAGGAAAACTATGAATCTCCACCCTACTGCTGGCCTGATCAGGGCCATGCCGCACTGGCCATCGGACTATCGGCATCGTGGATTCCGTGGTGGGCCTGATCAGGGTTGGCTTGTGGGTATCACAGATGTGATCCTGGCCGCGATGTTCGGCAAGGCCTCATATGGGCCCAGCCCGTTACAATACCCCCCTCCCTCCCCTCTCTAGCGGGGGTTATGTTTCTGCTCATACTCGGCGAATGCCACTGTATCTTCCAATTGACTTAGAGGCTCCCACGTTGGCTTCGCCCAACCCGTCCATTTTACAAGCACCTTCCATCCTCTACCGTATCTCTTCTTGTCTAATATCTCTTGGACCTCGTACTCCTGATCAGGCCCCGGGATAAGTGCAGCAGGCTGTGCGTCGTCCTGTTGTTGAGATGGGAAGGGATCGTTCCCAGCATGCCTCAGTAGGGATACATGGAAGACGTTGTGTATCCCTGGCGGTGTGTCTAACCGGCACGCGTGCGTGCCCACCAGCTCCTGGATCGTGTATTTGGCGTTGATCCAATCTAACTTCTTCGAGGGTCTGTCTGATCTGACGTTTGCTAATCGAAGCCAGACTTTATCACCCGGCTTGAACTGATCAGACGGCTGTCGTTTGGCGTTGGCGTACTGTTCTTGTCTCTCCTGGGCTGCAGCTATAGCTGCCTGTGCCCATTCGGTTGCGTCTCTGAGCTTCTGGACTAATCCCTCAGCCCTTGCAATTGGGGTGTCTTCTTCCGTTCTCAGCGTTTCTTTTACTCTGATCAGGTCTATGTCGTATCCGTGGGTGAAGAAGAACGGGCTAATCCCCGTTGAGGTGGCCGGTCGGTTGTTAATAGCCATCATTGCAACTGGGGTCAACTCGTCCCAATCGTCTTGAGCGTAAGCGCAGAACGCTCGGAGGTAGGTCTCTACTACCTGGTTTGCTCTCTCTGTAGCACCATCCGTCTCGGGGTGGTAGGCTGTAGAAAGCCTCTGCTTGATTCCCGTCAGTTGGCATAGGCGCCTCCATGTCCGGCTGACGAACTGCGTGCCACGATCCGAAACTATGGCTCTGGGGATGCCGTGATGTCTGATCAGGGCTGTCACTAATACGGAAGCTGTAGATTCCGACGATATGTCTTTCATCGGCTCCAGAATCACAGTCTTCGATAGCCTATCAGTAATGACCAAGAGGTTCGTCATGTCCCTTGACTTGGTTCGGGGAAGGTCGGTAACGAAGTCGATCGAGATTTCGGCCCATATTCGTTCAGGTATCGGTAAGGGTTTAAGCAGTCCTCGTCGCTTCTCTCTCCAAACGTTACTCCGACCACAGATATCGCAGTTCCGAACGAAACGGCGTATATCCTGGGACAACCCTGGCCAATAAAAGGTACGGCTGATCAGGGCCTTCAGCGTGTCTCTTCCTGGGTGTCCTGATAATACCGAGTCGTGCATGCTCTGTATTAACCGTGTCCTCAGGGGTTCGTAATGCGGGACCCATATCCTGTCCCGCCAGCGCAGGCGCTGGTCCTCGTCTATAGTGCATTCCGCTAGCATGATAGGTATTCCCCACGCTGGGGGTAGCTGCCTGGCACCTTGTCTTACAGCGTCTCTGATCAAGTAATAACGGGCGTTCTTCTTTAACCCGTCGTCCCATAGGCTTCGTAGGGGGTCTTCCTCAAACGGATTGCCAGGCGGTTCAGCCTGGTCCGGGCTTTCGTCGTTAACCCCATCTGCGTCTCCTCCTGTAACGAAACCCGCTCTAACGCTAGTCTTCCTTACCTGATCAGGGCTCGCCTGGTGCAGTAAGTCCTTAAAAACTATGGTCTTGTTCACGCGAAGGGCTTTCTGGTTTCCTTGTAGCAGGCATATCTCGCGTCCCTTCAGTCTGTCGTCTTCAACCCCATGGGGCATGTCTTGTTCTCTTCTCGACAGGGTGTCGGGCACTGTAGCTAACTTCCCAGGCCTGTACTGTATTGTGAAGTTGTACCGCGATAGTGTCTCTGCCCATCGGATCTGTCGTTCATTCAATTGTCGTTTCGTATTGAAATACTTCAGGTTAAGGTGATCCGTCACTATAGTGAACTCCTTAACGCTTCTCAGTTCAGCGTCCCAATGCTCTAGGCAACGCACGATAGCAAGTAATTCCTTGTCGTGTATTGGGTAGTTGCATTCCGCAGGAAGGTTCTTCTTCGAGAAGAACGCTACAGGTCGGAGTAGGCCTTCGTCGTCGAACTGGGATAGGGAGCCTCCCACTACGTAACCAGAAGAATCGGTTTCGAGTACTGTTCTTCTGTCCGGGTCCCAGTGTGCCAATACTGGTGCGCTGATCAGGCGTACCTTCAGGTCTTCGAAGGCGTCCTGGCATTCCTTACTCCATACGAACGGAGTGTCCTTCTTCGTTAAGGCTGTAAGCGGGCGTGCTATCGTAGAGAATTGGGGAATGAACTGTCGGTAATAGTTCGCAAACCCTACAAAGGACCTCACTCCTCTCACTGAACGGGGGACCTCCCACAGCTGGATAGCCTTGACTTTCTCGGGGTCAACTTTAATGCCTCTTCCCACTTCCACAATGAACCCGAGGTACTTCACACTCTTCGCCTCGAAGTCGCATTTGTCGATATCGATCTGTAGTCCTGCTTCTTGTAGCCTGATCAGGACCTTCTTGACTTTGTTTCGATGGTCCGCGAGTGATCCGTTCGAATAGATCAATATGTCGTCAATATAGGCGGAACAGAACTCGTCGAGGAACTCCCTCAGGGTGTGGTTGATGTACCGTTGGAAGGTAGCGGGCGCACCTGTTAGCCCGAAGGGCGTGACCATCCATTCGTACAATCCGTATCTTGTTCTGAATGCTGTCTTCCATTCTTCCCCTGCTTTCACCCTGATCTTATGGAACGCGGCAATAACGTCTAGCTTCGTCAGCCACTTCGCCTGGGCGACAGCCCTCAATGTCTCGCTGATCAGGGGTAATGGGTATCGATCTTTCTTCGTAATCGCGTTCAGCGCTCTGTAGTCCACGCAGAACCTCAGGCCCCCACCCGGCTTCTTTACAAACAACACGGGTGCGGATGCTGAGGAGCTGCTAGCTCTGATGAATCCCTTATCCAATAACTCCGTTAATGTCTTCCGCAGCACGATCAGTTCTTCCCTCGACATTCCATATAGTGGTCCCCACGGAACGGGGTGTTCTCTCCCGTTGTCGTCTTTCTCTAAGGGGATCTCATGGTCGATTCCTTCCCGATGGGGTGGGAGCTTCTCGGCCTGATCACGGTCGAAAACAGCTAAAAACTGGTGGTAGTGTCGTGGCAACTTGTCTTTTGGGTCCGACTTTTTCTTGGGTGCTAGGGCCTTTTCGATGTCTGCGATACTCGCTGCGAATACCCGCGAGCTGTACTCGTTGGTGGTTCTTCTTCGTCTCTCGCGCCTGATCAGGGCTGCGAACACTGATCCCAATTGTCTCTCTAGGGGGTAAGTGGTGTTCTCTTGTCCGGGCGTTCGACCGCGCACTATATGGTTCGCAACTCCGATGTGTAGCGAGTTGACCGCTGGTCGGATTACTACATCGTCGTCTATCATCCACGACTGGCCTAGTATTACGTCTTCTTCCTGATCAGGAATGATATAGAAGAATAATCTGCGTCGCTTATACCCATCTATGTCGATACTAGCATAGGTAATGCTATTGATAGCGCCAGGTATTGTAATGTTAACTTGTTCGAGTGCTCGTGGGGGTATCGGGATACGCGGCAATTGGAGTTTCTTAGCGAGTGCTTCGCTAACAGTACCGTAGGTGCAGCATGCGTTGTCAACTAAGGCGTAGGTGTAATGGGTGTTGTTGATTCCTACGTTGACGTAAAAGGGTTCGCTATCCATGCTTTTCTTTACAGTCTGCCACTCCTTCTTTGCCTCGATCTCCTGGCGGCGCTTTTCGCCAGGAGTTAATCTTTTCCCGAGTCTTCTGAGGTCTGATCAGACTCGGGCTCGCTCGATTCTGTCGAGCTGTCGTTGACTGCAGGCTTGGGGGCTGCTTTCTTGATCTTTGCCTTCTCCCAGCGCGGGCAGTTCTTGATGAGGTGCCCCGTCTTATCACACTTGTAGCACCTGCGCTCCTCCTTCTGGTGGTCTTCCCTCTTCTTCTTCTTCTTGTTCTTTTCGGGGACTATCGACCTATTGACTTTGGTAGGTTCCCACTCCATTTTGTCTCCTTTGGGGGTGACTGGCGATTTGGGCCTGGTCTGATCAGGTGTGGTAGGACGCCGTCGAGTCTCCTCTCGTCGTTTTTGGTGGTTACGACTGTCCAATCTTGACCCGATTTCCAGAAGAAGTCGGGTATAGTCAGCGTAGGCTCCTGGGATGCTAACTACGCTGATCAGGGCGTCACGGAGTGTGTCGTTCAATGCACCGTCCAGGTAGTTAATCCTCACTTCGTCGTTCCAAGACGCGCCTCCGCTCTCTGCCAGTTCCTTCTCGAATTTCGGTAGGAAAGCTGCAAAGCTTTCATGGCCTTTCTGTCTGATCACCCGTAGTCTTGCTAGTGCTTGGGCCTTAGCGTTAGGGTCTCCATAGCAGCCCTCCAAGTAGCCTAAGAACTGATCAGGGTTGTATCGGTGGTCTGCTCCTCCTTGAGCATAGTATGCGCTCGCCATAGACTGCGCGGTTTTCTCTAGTCGAGAATAGATGTACGCAAATATGGCTCGGTCGGATTCGAATGCTTCGCCGTCTATCTCTACTTTGCTTTTCATCTCGAGGTGCCATTGCTGGAACTTCTGACGGTTTCCGCTAAACTTCGGGGGGTCGGGTATCTGGGGTTTCTTGCGCCTCGTAGTGGTATCTCGGGTCTGATCAGGGGGACCCGGGGTTGTAGTCGGCGTTGGGATTTCGTTCGGGGTCGTCGTTGAGTGCCTCAGTTCTGCGAGGGCTTGCTGTAGCATTCGATTCTGCTCTCGTTGGGCCTCTCGTTCGGCCGCTTGGGTGTTCCGCATCTCTTGTAGTTGACTCGCTAGCTGTCCGACCAGCTGCAACATCTGCTGCGGGGTCTCAGATGGGTTGGCGTTGCCGTTGCCTTCCATCTTGATAGCGCCTTCAACACACTGTGTCTTTTCAGGGCTCTTCCAGTCTCTCTCTCTGCCTAACAACCACGAGGTGGCTTTCTTCCGGCTAGACGGGGTATACCTGACCAGCTCTGTCTGATCAGGTCTGCGAGTCTGTTGACGTCTGTTACGATCGACGTCCCTTGACCCAAGGGGTTTTGTAGCTGTCTTCCGCTGGTGACTCTACCAGCTACTACAAGGCTCTTTTGCAACCCAACCAAGGGTTCCTTCTCTATATAACCGCTAGACGGTCACGTTCCGTCTGAGCGGTTAGTCTCTGGTTTTGATCTGAGGATAATGTAACGGTCCAAGGCGTGTATATTTGCAACAGGCTATGGCGACTACTACGAGTATCCTCAGATGAGGAATAGAAAGGAAAACTATGAATCTCCACCCTACTGCTGGCCTGATCAGGGCCATGCCGCACTGGCCATCGGACTATCGGCATCGTGGATTCCGTGGTGGGCCTGATCAGGGTTGGCTTGTGGGTATCACAGATGTGATCCTGGCCGCGATGTTCGGCAAGGCCTCATATGGGCCCAGCCCGTTACATAAGGATCTAATAGCAAAAAATGCAGGCAACAACTCTATTCTTAACCTTCCCCCTTACTTTTGCCTCTAATAATAAAACCGTTATTACAAACCTTTGCTAATTTAAGCAAGCAGTCAGCTATTAATTAAATGCAGAGGTTATTCCTAATTAGGCGGTACAACAGCATAAGATTAGAGTGCATAAGTCACTTGAAATCTTATCCCTGGCCCTTGGCCCCCAATTCGAATTGAACACCGATCACGCCCTTAGCACGGAGCACTGCGGTTGCAGGCAAAAGTTTTAACTCTATGTCAGATAGAATGTGGAGGTGCAGCCACACCTACTTTCGCAGCAGCACTACAGGAGGTCTGTAGTTACTCACGTTGATACAGAGTAGTACCTGTACATCGTACTCAGGCTTCACTCCAGCCAGTCAACGTTTGGACCAGGGTCAAGCTACCTAGTCTAACCCTGCGGCAAAACCAGGCCCAGGGGTTTAATATGACTTACTGCATACCACAATAGGAAACTTTATACTGATGTGCAGGCCAGAAGAGACATCTTACAATTAGTCTCAAACTTTCCTTGCGGGGTTTTCTTTCTTTCTTTGGACATGGAAAACAATGACGGAGTAGCCCGGCCATGGGACGAAGCACTCTGCGGACCGGGGTTTGTTCGACATAACCGGAATGACCGAGAAAAAGAAAAAAAAAAGGGACACAGTTCGTCCTGAATTATTTAACTAGTGGTGGAAGAACTACATACACACGACTCTCCCCTCCTAAAGGATTTACACATCTCATCTAAAACAGACCAGCCATCGCGACGAGAGCAACTCCAAAGAGGCCACTGCCGACGGTCGAGCCGCCCAGCAACTTGACACCGGCAGCGGCGGCGGTCGAAGCGGTCGCGCTGGCGGCCGAGCCGGACTGGGTGGCCGTGGCAGAGACCGTAGGGCGGAGCGTGGATCCTGTCGTGGTCGAGTTACTCAGCGGGGAGCCCGACGGCGAGGGGGACCCAGAGGACGGCGTCTCGGTGGCGGTGGAGGGAGAAGAAGAGGAAGAGTTGTTACCTGCGGAGGAAGTGTCGTTCTGGCCCGAGTTGGTGCCGTCGTCGGTGGCGGCGCCGGGGGCCTCGATCTTGATGCTCGTCCAGTCGCCCGTCATGTCGCCGTAGGTGTAGGACTTGGCCGGGTTCGCGTTGGTGATGGCGACCTTCTGGACCGTCATGGTGTAGGGCGCCTTTGTGTAGTCGGTCTCGCCGCCGGCCCAGGTGATGGTGCCCGCGTTGTTGTCCGGGTCGCCGCCGGCCCAGATGCCGAGGCGCAGGCGGGCCGGGGTCTGGGGGAAGTTCTTGCCGCCGAAGGCGTCGGCGTAGTTGAGGGTGCGGACGAGGGCGCCGTTGATGTACCAGGTGACGGCCTCGGTGGTCCAGTCGATGGTGTAGTTGTGGAACTCGGTCTGGGTGGCGGCGATGGTGTGGAACGCGCCGCGGTCGTAGCTCGTGGTGTTGCCCTTGCCGAAGTAGTTGGTCTGGACCTCGGCGTCCTTGCCGCCGAGCCACTCCCAGTCGACCTCGTCGAGGTCGTCGGACTCGATGACGACGCTGCTGACGATGCCGGTGCCGGGGGCGGCTTTCATGACGACCTCGGCGCGGCCGAAGAAGAAGTACCACGACGTCTCGATGGTCGGGGCGTCGCCCTTCTTGTTGAGGGTGAACTCGGCGCCCTCGGAGGTGTAGGAGATGTTGCCGGCCGTGACGGACCAGGCATCATTGTCGGCGCCCTTGGTGAAGTCGACCTCGTAGTTGCTCTTGGTCAAGCCGGCGTTGGCGGGACATGTTTCTACGAGGTCTCATGTCAGTAAACACACTTTCAGAGAGTGAGAGAGAGACTGAGATAGAAGTGAGAACGGCGGAACCCGGCAATACCCTCGGTTTTGCACGTGGGCCTGTTCAAAACTTACTTTTGGTAGGGTCGCAGTCGGTGAAAGTTTGAGCCAGAGTCGAGGTTGCGAGAAGAGCAACGAGTGACGCTTGACGAACGAAAGACAAAGCCATTGTGTGTGATGTTACGACGAGGAAGACCCCTCCAAAATAAACAATTCACTTCAACGATAGTATACGGGTAAGAAGAGAACAACAAAAGGGGATGAGGAAAACGAAAAGAGAGTGAGTTGAAGAGAGTATTATTTGGTAAAAGGGACCGCGAACAACGGATCCCGCCCCCTTATTTTGATGCGGGTCGTCCGGCTCCATTAAAGAAGGGGACGAAGAATCGACGAGAGACGGCCATACAGTATACATGGATACCTGGTGTTTGAGCTTGACTAGGAGAACCACCTCAATCGATGATCACGCCGTCCCGAGCCAACCAACCAACCACCGACTGGAGAGCCAATGTCACCCCGACTTCAAGGAGGCTGACGTACGTTTGAGGATGCCGCCAAGGCACAAACACCGGCCACTCACTCGCCCTACACTGTGCTGGTGGGGGGGGTGGAGGGTGGGATTTGTTAGGGCATGACGCGTGTGCTAAGGGTGGGTGGCTGTACACTACACAGTGCGTGTCCCTCCCCAGTCCCCCCCCTGACCGACCCACACCTTGTCTCCCCGGGCACCGCCCACCATCCGATGTGCCGTGCCGGGAGGCCGTTCATGCTATAAAAAGCCAGCATGCTCTCCTGTAGTGTGGCTTGTCTGGCCCACGAGGCACCAATGGGACCGCCCGGTACGAGGCCCCGTTCGATGAGAACTAGGATGGTGAGACGGGGATGACCAACACTCGAGTCTCAAATCTCGGTGGCTGAAGTCCGTCCGCTTCTCCATGGTGGTGGTGGTGGTCCCTCGACACGTTCTCCCAGCTTCGAACTATCAAACCACTGTGTGAGTAAGGGGGTTGAGACGATGCTGAGTAACAAAACGAAAACTCCAGCAAAAATAAGGTGGGCGGCCGCGTCCCCGTGAGACGATCCAGACATGATCCTTGGGTTCTCAGCGGAGAAGTGCCACCAAACTCAAAAGCCAAAAACCAAAGCCAGAATTTCTTGATCGACGCCTTCATCGGACGAAACGTGCCTTTAAGCTCAGTGGACATCTTATTGTACTGTGCACATTACTCGCGGCGGGTTCCGATCAAGTCCGAATCCTCATCATCGAGTTGTTTGTCGGACTATAAGACCGGTGGTCAGCTACCTTGGCACTGTCGACCGCACTAAGCCCGCCAAGCGACGTGACATCTGCAAGGGCATCGTCGGATCCCGAACGCCCACAGTCCGTGTGGACTGTGGCATCCCACCCCTCCCATCCATCCCGCCAGGAGCCGCCGCGCAGCGGTCGGAGGGCTACGCAGCGCGGCAGATCTGCAAACGGGGAATGAAGATTGCGCCAGGCTGGCTCCAATCCGGATCTCAACGAGGTTGGCTGGTAAATCGTGCCGATCTCAACCCGGTCTCCCGCGGGCGGCTTTCCGGTGCTCGCGGGACGTCCTCGTCCTCGTCGGCCGGCGGGATCATGGATGCGAGTGACCGGCCTCTACTGGCGCCAGACGTTCGAGCGACACCAAACGTACCGCGACAACTGTTCCTCTACAAACAACGACCACGACGACTGCGACAAAATGCATCGTACAACGTCTGCAACCAAGACACTGACCCATTAGTTACGGCTTCATGCTTCGGAAAATTCCTTGCAGTTGGTTGCTGGCTGGCTAGGCGCCATCTCATCTGTTCCAACATCCATAGAGTGTAACCCAGTCAATCCCATCGACAAACCATCCATCCCACAGCACATGACTACCGTCCTTACACCATCATGCCCTCGATGCGGCTCAGCGTCCCTTGTAGACCAACTCCGACGATGGATGCCACCTGGAGATCGCTCGG
The DNA here is from genome assembly GCA_034638275.1 of Colletotrichum lini. NCBI lineage: Eukaryota > Fungi > Ascomycota > Sordariomycetes > Glomerellales > Glomerellaceae > Colletotrichum > Colletotrichum lini. The sequence goes on from JAWQJV010000006.1 coordinate 1,845,907, forward strand.
AAGCTAAAACAAAGAAGCCACGAGAGCAAACGGGACGATGGTGAAGACTGGAGCACACGGGAGCGTCGTGCGGCCTCGACGGTTCTTAAGTCGTGTTTCCCAGATCAAAGTAAGAGCGACAGTTTTGAGCAGTGTCCCAAACAAAAATGAATCAACGTAATTGAGTCAGTCTTCTTTTCCGAAGATCTTGCAATTCTTGGATTTGAAAGAGAAAGATTTAAACAAGACTGGAGACAGAAAGCTATACATACAATTTGAACAGATTTACGTTTGACTCGTGCAAGGCAATACAGCATTTTGTCACTGAGCTGCACAGCCACACAACCAAGGCAGAGCCACACTGGAAACCCCGTTTAGCCACAGACGACAGCGCTCCACTCCGCGCCTCGGCTCTTTCTCGCCGTTAGACGGTTGATGTCATAGTGGCCCAAGCTTGCCGATCCACAAGCAGAGCAGCAGTCAATCAGCAATCAGGCTGCCGCCCTGCCCGCAAACACCACACGTCCAAACCCCACGATCTTCCCGCCGCCGCAACCTCACTTTTTTTGCTGGTCTTCCTTTCTTTTTTTTGCTTGCCTCCTGGACTCCGAGAAGATACGCTGCAAATCACCAATCCCCCGTATATTAACATGCGCTAGTCCCGCCCTCTTGTATTCGCGTTGCTTGCGCCCTTCCCATCTGTCCTAAACTCGGGCACACGAGGCGCTCGGCCCCGACCATCGACGTCGAACCCGCCACCATCACCATCACCATCACCATCACCATCACCATCACCATCACCACCACCTACACCTACACCCCCGCTCCTGGCAGCCTCACCGCCAGCATGGCCGACGTGTCCCCTCCGCCCGTCGCCCTCCAAAATGACGAGAAGCGGTGCTTTATCTGTCTCATGGACGAGAACGAGTCCGGCTCCTCCGAGTCCGCCTGGGTCGACCCGTGCCCCTGCACCCTCGAGGGCCACCAGGACTGCATGATCCAGTGGGTGACGGAGCTGGAGCGCGAGGGCAAGGAGATCCGCTGTCCCGTCTGCAAGGCCGTCATCAACGTCGACGAGCCCTACGACCCGGCCCTTGCGCTCAACAACAGGATCTACAAGACATTTAGCAAGATGTCGCCCGGACTGATCCTCGGGGGCCTCGGCGCCGGCACCTGGGTCAGCCTCGCCATGTACGGCAACATCGCAGTGCGCGTCTTCGCTGGGCCCGAGGCCACCTATCGATTCTTCTTCAATGACAACAACCCACGGGGCATACCCATGGTCAACTGGATCCACGTTGCCATCCTGCCCACGATTGCGCCTGCCCTGATCCTGGGCCAGTCGTTCCCCGTCTTGGGTAACGTGTTCTTCATGCCTGCGGCTGCGTTGGTAGGCTCTCGCCGGCGTTCTGTCCCTTCATGGCAACCCCCACTGACACAATCTAGTATGGCGTCTTTCACATGGCGCGCGACGACCACTTCTTCTCCTGGCCCCCCTCACCACAGCTCGCCGCGGCGTGCTTCCCCTACATCAGAGCTGTGTACAACAACCTCTACCAGGAGTTCGTCACCCCGTACGAGAAAAAGTGGGAGCGCAGGATGGCAGGCCTGCCCGAACCAGTGGCACCGCCACCGCCAGCGAACAACAGACCTGCAGGGAACCGTCAGCGTCGGCCCGCTGGGAACAACGACGGTGCCAACAACAATGACAGGAACGTCGGCATCGTCGGGGGTCTGCTCGATGCGGCTATCGACATGCTGGACATCCCCGATGTTGGGATGGCACTCGAAGTCGAGGAGATCGATATGGGTGAAGAGCAAGGCGTCGCGCATCTCGAGATTCTCGTGGAGCCGCTCGAAGGCGAAGCGGCAGAGAGGGAAAACGCCGCTAGGGAGGTCGCGGATGTCATCGCCGAGCAGCAGGCTCACCTGAACGAGGAACCGGTGGCGATCCAGCAACCTGCGCAGCCCGCACAACCGGCGCCCGCGGCCCCTCGTCACCGAGGCGTTCAAGCCAGTCTCCGGGATTTCACAAACACACTGGCAAGCACGCTGCTCCTGCCCATGCTTTCGGCCGGCATGGGCGAACTTCTCCGCCTGGTGCTTCCTCAGCACTGGACCACGCCGGTGGGTGGCTTCGGTCGGTTCAAGGTGCGGACTGGCCTGCTGCAGGACCAATGGGGCAGGAATCTTGTCGGCGGCTGCATGTACATTGTCCTGCGCGACGCCTTCCGGCTGTACACAAAGTACCGTATGGCTCAGAACAAGCCCCTGCGCCGGGTTCGGAACGTGGACCGCCTAAGGAATCATGGCGCGTCGTCGTCCTCTGCGTAAAAAAAAAAAAAAAAAAAAAAAAAAAAAAAAAAAGGAAACAAAGAAAGAGACAGTAAGCGGAACACATACCACACAGCACAGTACACACACAAGCATATTATCGGCGTTGGTGGTGGCCAGGATACGGCTAGGAAGGGATGCTTTCTTTACCTTTCACTATTTTCTTGTATGACTAAATGCCTAGCATGGCGGACGGTGACGGTCTAGAGCGTTCATTTCATACGTAGCTTCAGTCTATAACGCAGCGCAAACAATCAGCCCGCCTCATCGAGTGCAGCAACCCACGAGGACAAGGTCCGGCGATCGCTTGTAATGAACGTGTACATACATGATCGCCTAAATGCATGAAACCGAGGCCTATGCGCCTGTCGAATCGGCGGGGTAAACTCCAACGCCGCAAACCGTCGCCCCCCACCTTCACCGTGGCCACTGGAACCTTCCAGCCAAACAGAGACGTCAGATAAACAGAAGGGACATCCACGCCAGCAGCCGCCAACCCAACCCAATCGTCGTCACTCCGGGGCGCTCAGGACCCAAAAAAAACCAACACGTACATCGCATTTGTCTTTCTCCCATCTTGCACTACTTTCAGCTCCCCCCAAAGCCGACTTCGTGTTTTTTGATACCCCTTCTCTCCCTCGTCCCGAATCTACCCATCCCTTGTTTCGCCTCCCCTTCCCTCGGTATATAAACGAATACAAAGGGCCTTTTCACAATGGTAAGTTTTCCCACCCTGCTACCCCTCCCCCTCCTCTCCAAAGAGCGGCAAGAGAGAGAGAGAGAGAGCGGGGGTGAAGGGTAGTAGAAACCTCAATGGGCTTCGAGCATGGGCTGACTGACCACTTGTCAATGAAACAGGCGACAGTCACAACCAAACAGCGCCTCGCGGTCGCCATCTGCGAATTCCTCTCCACCTCGGTCAACGACGGCACCGTCCCTGCCGACGACAAGGACTCCATCGACGTCGCCATCCAGTGCATCGCCGACTCCTTCAAGGTCGACCCCACCGACAAGAAGCTCCTCGCCGACTCGGTCGGCTCCCAGAACCTCCACCAGATCTACTCCGTCTACGAGAAGCTCAAGAAGGCGTCCACCCCCGCCGCTGCCGCCGGTGCCTCGGCCGGTGCCGCCGCCGCGGGCGCTGCTGACGCCGCTGCGACCGCCTCCTCCAAGGTTCCCACCGAGCAGGAGAAGAAGGACGCCGACGCCCTCAAGTCGCGCGGCAACGCCGCCATGGCCTCCAAGGACTACCCCTCCGCCATCGCCCTCTACACCCAGGCCCTCGCCCTGAACCCGGGCAACGCCGTCTTCCTCTCGAACCGCGCCGCCGCCCACTCCGCCGCCAAGGACCACGAGTCTGCCAAGGCCGACGCCGAGGCCGCCGTCACCATCGATCCCGCCTACACGAAAGCCTGGTCGCGCCTCGGCCTTGCCCGCTTCGCCCTCGGCGACGCCAAGGGCGCCATGGAGGCCTACGGCAAGGGCATTGAGTACGAGGGCTCCGGCGGCAGCGAGGCCATGAAGAAGGGTTTCGAGACGGCCAAGCGCCGCGTCGAGGAGATGCAGGCCGAGGAAGTCGACCTGCCCCGCCAGTCCCCCGGCGTCGGAGGTGGTGGTGCCGGCGGCGCTGGAGCTGGCATGCCCGACCTGAGCAGCCTGGCGAGCATGCTCGGCGGTGGTGGCGCCGGCGGTGCAGGTGGCATGCCTGACTTCAGCCAGATCATGAACAACCCCATGTTCGCCAGCATGGCCCAGAACCTCATGAGCAACCCCGACATGATGAGCAACCTCATGAGCAACCCCCGCCTGCGCGAGATGGCCGACCGTTTCGGCGGCGGCGGAGGTATGCCCGACCTCAACTCCCTCATGTCCGACCCCAACATTGCCGACATGTAAGTCCCTCTTTCCCCTTCCTTCCGAGCGCGCTTTACTTGGTCGCGAGAGAAAAGCAAGTACTGACGGTTGGTTAACAGGGCCCGTAACATGATGGGTGGTGCTGGTGGTGCTGGTGGTGCCCCTGGTGGCGCCCCTGGTGGTGCCCCTGGCGGAGGTGCCGGCGCCGGCCGCGGAGGCTCTGCTTAGAAGCTTTTCGCATTGCGAAGGGAGGATGGAGATATGCTTTTGATAAACGCGAAGCCACATGATGCTTGACGGCATGGTGGACAAATATTCACCAGCGGATTACGAAACTCGACCTCCGTCGAAATATGATAGATGCCGATGCATCAAATAGATTATCTTATGTCAGTGTCAAGCAAAGCGCTACGAAAATGCAGACGATTAACAATCTATCGAACTTTTTTCTGTGGCTAAACTTAAGCTTTTATCAGATAACCGGCCACCGGTATCCGTACATCCTGTCTAGTCTAAGAGCTGCGAGACTTTGCCAGTCTCTTTTCTGATCCACCCCATTGAGTCTAATGAAAACCGAGCTGTCCGATTTTTGCTTCCTGTTGATATGACAGGCCGTTTCTTCATGGAAAGAGATGCTTCACCGCCTCTTCGCCCTCTTTACGCCAGCTTGCGCAGGCTCCCTTCTCTAGATATTGCCACATGGAGTGGCTACATGAGCGCCACCGAGTGAGATGGTAATAGTACACAATGATGATACAGAGGACCCGGACCATGACCCGAACAAAGAAAAAATTTAGTGATTGAAGGGGTACGATAAGAAAACAAAGGGAAAAAGGAAAGAAAAAGATTAGGCGTGATGATCATTGTTGACTGGAGTCTTAGCGCTGGCAGCACCTGGAACGTTCGATGTCCTGGTATTGGCATGGCGGCCACGTCCACGGTTTTTGCCACGATTAGACCTTCCCCTGCTCCTGTGCTGGTTGGATTGCTGCGATCCGGAGGCAGGCAAAGGGCCTAGAGGCTTTGGTGACATATTCTCCTTGAGTGGGGGAGGGGCCGATGGAATTGAGACAGGTCCGGCCTTCACGCGAGGTGTGGGCCCGGGTGACTTTTCGTGTGTCAACATCGTTGAAGCAATGATGGTTGCAGGAGGCACCGCATTCTCCTGTCCTTGGGCGACGACTTGTACTTTCAGAACCGGGGCAGAAACATGACGAAGCTCCTGCTTGCGCTCTGCTTCCTTTCCTATCGCTGCGGGTGTCGATTTTTCGGAATCATCACTTCCGTCCTCGGAGCCATCCACCGGCAAGCCAATTGAATCGCTTTTTGCGTTGAAACGCCGTGCGGTGGCATGGGGAGTTCGAAACCGAGGGACCTCAACCTTGATGACGGTGTGAACAGACTCGTTATCCGAGTCCACCACCTCACATACCTGTCTAACGGCCCCAGACTCCAAAACTTGAGACAGCGTGCCGGGTGAAGATGTTTTTTGCGTGCAAGAGACTACGCCTGAGCCAAGAGTGGGCTGAGGAACTCTTTCAGCAGCTTTTGTGGGAGATGCGTCGACAGGGGCCTGGAAATCCTCGTCGTCCGATGATGAAGTAGCGCTGGCCCAGTTTAGAGCTTGTTTGGCGGGTTTGCGGATGAGCGAGACAGTCGGCGTCACCAGTTTGGGGACGTTGTGACGGTTGGGAGTCGAAATCGCAGCGTTCGCGAGGGTTAAAGACTTGGGCGTGAACTCGGGCGCAACAGGGTTAAGTCGCGATCCCTACACAATCAGTGGTCAGAATCTGCTAAAGATGAATCTTCAGCCGACTCTACCTCTTTCTTGTGGTTACTGGGAGTTTGGACACCCTCGTTACCCTTGCCCGTCTCGGTCGATGCGGACTGCGACTCTTGGTCGGCCTGCACGACGGATGCGCCGTTGCCCTTGGAGGTGCCATCTGGCTTGGGGTCACCATTCGTTGCAGTCGACTTCTTGCCGTCGGCGGAGTCGTCGTCTTTGGGCTTGAGGAAAGTCTGCTTGGACCACAGGTCGGCGTATCTGCCGTTGGCGGTGACGAGGTCAGCATGATTACCCTGCTCGACGACTTCACCGTCTTCAATGACGACAATCCGATCGGCGTTCATGATGGTCGACAGTCGGTGCCTGCTTCCATTAGCTGCGGGTCCGCAGTTCTCCCACCAGCATCACGGGGCCCAAAAAGCCATTGACGCAGCGGGCAGAGAGTCGAGACTTACGCAACGATAAAAGTTGTCCGTCCCTTGCAAAGTTGCATAAACGACTGCTGGATCTTTTGTTCAGTGTCAGTATCTACAGAGCTCGTCGCCTCATCAAGAAGGACAATTTCGGGCTGCTTGAGAATAGCGCGAGCAATTGCGACACGCTGGAGTTCGCCGCCGGAAAGTTTACTAAACACGGTCAGTTGGATGGACCAGCTTTCTTCGGGTCCAAGAGCCACTCACATTCCTCGCTCGCCAACCCGGGTATTGTAGCCATCTGTGAAAGTCAAGATCTTATCATGAATGCAAGCTGCTTTGCAGGCCTCAAAAACTTCGTCATCCGAGGCCGTGATTCTTGCGTAGCGGATATTGCTGATGATGGTGTCGTCGAAAAGGACCGGGTTCTGCGGTACCAAGCCAATCCGGTCGCGCAAGCTGTGCAAGTCCACATCACGGACGTCTTGGCCATCAATGAGGATGGATCCTTCGCTGGCGTCGTAGAAACGGTTGAGCAGCTTCAACATGGTGGACTTGCCGGCACCGGTAGCGCCAACAAAGGCCACCGTCTGGCCGCCAGGGACGGAAAGAGTGATTCCGTTGATGATCTTCTTCTTGTTGTCGTAGGTGAAGCTAACGTCAGTAAACTCGACATTGCCGCCGACAAGCTTGAGAGCTCGTGCCCCCTTCTTGTTGACAATGGTAGGCTGCTTCTTCATGATGTCCAACAGCCGTTCTGCATCGATGAGGTCACTTCCGATTTTCTTGCCAAGACTGGCCATGAAGCGCAGCGGTGAGGTGAGCTGGGCCCAGTACATCAAGAGCATCGTCAAGTCACCGGGTGTAGCCTTGCTGCTCTTGATCCTGTAGACGGCCAAGATGGCACCGGCCAAGAGACCGCAAAGGAGAACGAGTGACTGGAACGCTTGTGCCGTGAACCATCCTAGACGAACACGCTTGGTCCAGTTGATGCGGGTGTGAATGGCGTTCGAGTAGCGGACATCCTCGTATGTCGTCTGGTTGAAGGACGCAACAGTGTGCCATCCGGTAATCCCAGTCTGGCGTACGTAGTGCTCAGCGTACTGGGCATTGACGTGGGCTCGACGGCGCTCCTTCATCACAGCGATCATTTTGGTGGCGATGAAAAGGAAAAGGGTACTTGTCGCAATGGTGATGAGGCCTTCGTAGGGTCCCAAAATGACTGACAAGTACACAACGGCGACAACAAGGTCGATCAACATGGGCAAGGCCTGAAAGCAGATGGACTCCAAGAGGTCGGAAATGCTGGACCCCCCGTACATGGCCAAGCTGATGTCGGACGTGCTCTTGGAGTCGTGGAAGTCGGCAGACAGATTCAGAATGTGTCGGTATGCAGCCGTGCTCAAGGCGCCGTCGGCGTAGACTTCGAGAGGGAGGTACAGCCATTCGCGCAAGAACTCAATACCGGCATCGGAGGCAGCAATTCTTAGCAGGCCGTAGATGGCCACACCAATCCAAGCCCCGCTGAAGTCGCGATCCTTGAGCTCGTCGACAATGATACCGAATTGGCGAGGAATCAGCAGGTTGAGAGCATTGCCAGCAAGAAGGCAGAGGCCGACGAGAGCTAGACGCAGCTGTAGAGACTTTTGACCAACGGGCCAAATGTAGGGAAATAGAATCTAGAGCAAGGTCAGTCGTGGCTCACGAACCAGTCGTTATAAAGACGGTGGCCAATGCCGAAGACTTACCGTGAAACCCTTGATATACGTAAGCCAGTTGCCCTCTTCCTGAAGCCGCTTCTCCATCTCCTCTTGGGCCTTTCGCTGGCGCTCTGCCCAGTACGACTCGGGCGGGTCGTTGGTCCCATACCCTGAGCCAGAGCTCTGGCTGCCGTTTCCAGAGCTGCTCAAGCGTGACTTTGGGTCATCTTGTCCGAGGAGAGATTGCCGCTCTTCGTCCGAAGCCTCCTCCTGACTGGCCCGAATTCGCTGAACAACATAGACTGAGAAGATGGTAAGAAGCAGGTAGTAGCGCAGACCAGCGAAGACGAGGTGGCCGATGCGGCAGTGATCAAATGTGCTGGATCGTCGGAGAATCAAGTCGGGAATGGCGATCATGGGCTCGAACGTCAGGGAGATGAGCCATGATCCCCAGTACGGTGTCCACACCGGGTGTAATGTGTCAGAGAGGAAAGCGAGTTGTGTACCGAAAACGAGAACGCAGGAGAGCAGGCCGATAACTTGATGCTCCTGGCCAATCCATTCCTTCAGCAGGATGGATTCGATGGCGATGATGACAAGCTGAGCAACGTAGGTCAAGACGAAGGCGACGAAGAGGTTGAGAATCCACGAGCGAGGGATGAACTCCTTTCCTGGGCTGTTGGCAGCCCGGAGGGTCTGCAGAGTGCAGACCGCGATGACAGAAGCGACGACGAAGTAGGTGAAAGCCAGAGCCGGATAGAGGTAGTGAAGGCTATCTATAAGCTCTTCAAGGGATGCCATTGTGGCGAGGATGTAGAGAACAGGCCGGAGAGTGCTTGCGGCGATTGGACGTGTGGATTTGCTAGTTGAGGGGGTTACCAACGATTGAGAAACGAGAGGCAAAGATTCCGGCAAATGACAGCTGATGAGGAGGATGTGAGGATCGGAAGGGATTCGATGACGATGGGTGAAGGCGAGAGAGAGGTTATGGCCACAGCTCAGGTCAGGGATGGAAGAGGGAGCTGGATGGGAGGATCCGATGTTCTCAGGCCGAAGCAGGGACGGGCGCACGCCGGGGAAGACGGGAAGGGCTGCCTGCCGGGGGATGTTGGGGATGTTTTCTGTTTCGTTTCCTTCCCCAAGTTTCCCCTACGGTTTGCGAGCGGGTGGCAAGGATACCGATGGGAAGAGACGCCGAACGGACGTGGAACTGAGCGGGCAGAAGCGGGAAGCGAGAGGCGAGTTTTGATGGTTGGTTGCTGCCAGCGGTTGAAGTTTGTGTTGGGTGACAGCTGGCTGGGATGGGTGATGTCCGGGCGATGCGAGACGATCTATGCAGGACCGGCGACCAGGTACCAGGAGACAACAGTGACGTGACACACTCTCTCTGCCTGCCTCTAGAAAGGCAACTCACGGTGAAGAAATGAAAGAAACTGACATCGAACGACAAGATGAGAGGGAAGAGCTTCCAGTAAAGTAAGGCAGGGCACCGGCCCGGAGTGTCAGGGGACAGCAAGGCGACAAGGGGGAAGAGAATAAGGAAGCGAGGGAGAGAGAATAGTGATTAGTTAGGGTGCCTAGGTAGCAATCAATGAAAGAGCCGTCCAGGTACTTGGGTATTCTGGCCCTTCTGTTGAGAAGAGTGGGCGGGAAGAGGGCGGGACGAGAGGCAGGCAGACAGATAAAGCTCCTCTACCTTCCGTGCTTACCTACCTACCTACCTATACAAAGCAATCTGCGCGTGCCGAGTCAATGCAATGCACAGGGAAGGGGAAGTGGGAGTGGAAGGGGGAGGGGAGAGAATACAAGTCTGAGCGGAAGGAACGTGAGGATGAACGGGTAAGGAACGTCTCAGAAAAATGGAGGTGCAGGATGGGTGTGAGTGTAGATATGTAAGCTCTTTCCACAGATTACCTTATGTCTCTTCCTCTCTTCCCCGTTCCTTTAGGCACTTTGAGTAGGTAGGTAGGTATTGCATTTTTAATCCCCTTCCGGATCTGGTCTGGCGATGACGAGGAAGGTACGGAACGCACGGAGTACGGTGAGTAGCAGGGACGGAAGGTACGGGGTACTTTTCCTGGCAGGTGGGATAGAGTAACACGAACAGGGAAGGAGTGGAAAGCGGGAAAGAACAGAGGGAAGGGGGCAAAGGGGCATAAGACAGAGGGGGGAACCGGTCGCTGTCGCGCCTTCTCCCTGCGACTCTGCGATTGTCGAAAATTCAAGCCCGAAATGCACTGGTACTGGTCGCGCAGTGCCGGGAAATGGCAAATGGGAAACGGCATCAACCCCAACCGTATCTCGTCTATCTTACTTGCCGCTCGCCCTGCGTTGGTCGGCCCTGGTGTTGCTGCACTGCACTGCACTGCACTGCTGCGCGATGCGCGTGCGGCCCTGGCCGAAATCGAGCGCCTGTCTTTCGTGTGTAATACCCACCAACTCAAGGCCGGACACACACACACACACACACACACACACACACACACACACACGCATACGCATACCAAGCCCACAAGAACCCGGGATGGCAGGGAGGAAGCGTCTCAACTCTCCGGTTCCGCAATCTGCGAGAACTCTGTTCGTCTCCCTCGTCTCGTCTCGCCCTGCGTTTCTGTACCTTTCCTTGCCTGGCCTCTAACCTAGAGACAACCGGCCATGGGAAATCCGGACGAAGGAAGAGGACGGTCGGCATTCTCTCAGTTCGCCAGCCCACCTTTCTTTCCCCGAAGACTGACAACTTCTCCCCCGCGTTCGAGCACAGATCACTGATCAACCGTTAGACAACCGCGCTCAAGTCAGCTGTGACTGAAATCCACATCATCATCTCCTCAATCGGTCAAGTGCTCAAGATGGCGTTGCTTCTGCGAGCTGAGATACTGCGCAGCAGCGACAACGAAGGGAGCCACCCAAAAATGTCCCGAGGGACGAGGATCGTGACACCCAAGCTGTGGAACGACTACCAACACACGAATAGCCTGTCGTGACCTTCGCAGACGAGATGCTCAAGTTGGAAGGTAGTAGTAGTTCGCGATTCCTACTGGGGCTTCTAGAGCTTTTAGTCGAGGGCTGCCGCTGTAGGTGCGTCTCCCTCAAGTTGTTCTTGGTCGTCCGGTTGGCGAATGGTTGGTTGCTTCGCTGCCGCAGTTTGCCCTGGTCATTGGTACCTGGTACAGTTTGCTTGCTGATATGGAGACTCAAGGCCGGGAGGAGGAACACATTAGTTTGCGTGCAACAAACTGGACAATGACGGGAAATATTTCGATCGACTGTTGAGGTCTCTGTCCTGACTCAGATATCCATCAAGGTTCCGGATCTTGTCACCAGCCTGTAATGGAAATGGACCGTCAGAAAGGGGTGGATACACGGTACACCAGGCTCTCAATTGCCCCTGTAGGTTGTTTGTCCAACTTTGGACACCTTGCCATGCCCTGCCTGCCCTGCCCTGTCCTGTCCGTTTCTCTTACACGGGCGGAGGAATACTGCGAAACCCGAAAGAACCTGAACCCAAGCGAGCGAACGAGCGAAGAACGATGTGACAGCGAGACTGGCCTGACAGTCTCGCACAACGCCGAAGTACAGAATGTCGCAATCATGCTTGGGTATGCGTAGGGGCGTGAGAGAAGTGCCGCGGTGTAGCTTGTCGTCATTTCGCACAAACGGGAGACGGCGGGGGGAGGGCTTAAAACAAACCAAATCAACAATTTCAGATTCTGCCTTGGGATGTCGAGGAGTCATCCGACATCAGCACCATCATCACTCGCACAAAGCGCATTCCTGTGTCAAGGTCCACCGTGTTCTCAAGGACGAGACGACACCGGCCAGCCAGGAAAGCCGAGTCTTGCGACTGGCGAACCCAACACGGAACGTGTGATGGGCACCGACATCCATGACTGCGTCTTACATACGCACTATCGAGCCGCTATGCTGGCTGCTTTCAATCCCTCATCGGACATCGCTCAGGCCAACGGAGCCTGAGGTATCAGGATGTCGATGCTCGCATACAGAAAAACACCAGTGGTCTCGCCGCGAGAACGATACGAATTCCTTCTTTTGGTTTTTGTGTGTGTGGTGCTGTGTTTTGATTCACAAGGCTGGCTACCTATGCCTCACTTCATGCTGGCTTAGTGAGGTATGAGCAGTGTGGTGGTTGCGGGCGACTTGGCGAGGCACACCAGAGGATGAATCATGGGGGAAGCGACGCTTGATGCTCCAGACGAATGGCACCACACTTGAAATCTCGACATCTGCCGTGACGGAGAACCCCAGTCGAAGCAAGACCCGAAGTTCTCAGGTTCCCAAGATCCCCCGCTGGATCATGGACGTACGTGCGTGCAGCCTGCATATGCGCGGCACACACACACCTTCAACCGGACTGAGACAGTGTTTAAGGTGTACTCCGTACGTACAGCCCGTTGCGACGTGTCCCCAGCACAAAAGTGTGTTCCCGTGAGCAGGAATGGAGTACGGCTTTGTAACAGTCGATTGGTAACACTTACTGGCTGACCAAGTCTCAGCGTTCCTCTAGATGCGCGTGCAACTTCTCACAACGACCTGACGCCTCATCGCTGCCGTCTTGCAGATATCATCGCCCCTTGAGTCTTGGGCCCACTCCCGCTGCCGGTTTACCCTCTTCCAGGCGGTCATGCATCTTCCTACATGTACCGACAACCCGATTGGAGGCTGGTTCGGAACCCAAGACGAGCAAGCGATCAATGGTTTGCTTCTCACTTGCTTCTCAGCTCGATGTTGGCAAACACTAATCGAGCCGCGGGACGACAAGCTGCAGCTCCGGCGGCGGGGCGAGGCACGGCATATCCCTGTTGCAAATTAGCCTGCAAGGCACTCGATCTCACCCTCGTCCATGGCCCACAGCTCTCCCGTCGTCACCTTGAGGTCCCGAACCGGCAGAGGAATGGACGGCCAGAGTTGAGACCTCGCAGGCAGCACCTTGCTTCGCAAACCGTTCGGTTGGGTGGTCGCAGCCTGACCGCTGCTCTGAAACATTTGAGCCGCTCCCGAACCTCTGAAGTTGAGTCCATTGATGGCGCGTTTTGATTGAGAGTAGGCGCCATGCCGATTAAACCACATGCAAGGTTGTTGGAAGCCTTGGCTTTTTGAATCCTGGGATTAGCCCATCTCTTTTTCTTTCTCTCTTCTCTTCCGGGGGTGGCTTCCAGCCTCCCGATGTCAGCAAGAAACGGCGCAAGAAACGGCCGCCGCGGGGGGGCGCTCACTGGGGAACAGAACAACCGTCTAGAAAGGGTAAGGGATCAGGAAAAGAAAGACCCGTTGCGGCTGGATTTGCGCTTGCTTTTCCTCCTTCTCTCTTGTGGTTGCGCTGCCAAGAAGAGAGGCACGCCAATCCATGGTCAGGGCCTGGCCACCACCACCCCAGCCGTCGAATCTCACCTGTCTCACCGCTTTTGATCACAGCCATCAGTGGCATGAAAAGCAATATACCGCGCCCCTAGCTTGGTTGCAAGGGCATCCTGTTACACCTTGGCTCGCTGGCGGTCTCCCCCGGGGTTTGATGAGCCCAATCTGACCCTCTTGTCCCAGGGCGCCTTCATCCTCTCTGCTCTGCCTCGGGCCTGGCCGAGGTTGTATGAATGTTCGTATCGGCCGACGCTTGCATTGCGGGATGGATCGTGTCGGGAATGGATGTGCTCGGGACGAACGTGGAAATAATCCTTGTCCCCTTCGGCTTGTTGTTGCTTTTTGACCGGAGCATCACCACCGTCACCATACCTTGGTTAAACATCGATATCGAGCGGCATCGCATCTGCCTCCCTCTTTCTCTCAACCCTGCCGGGTACCGTACCTTACTTCGCCGTAGTCGCAAGCCGGCCGTGTCTCGGCTCCGGTTTGGAGCTCGCACGCACAGCTCCGACCTCTCCACCTACCCACCCACTCATTTCCTAACGCTCTGGTGGGTCGTACAAGTACGCGTCACGACGTGCAAAAAAGAAAAGAAAAACAGGAAGAAAGAGCAAAAAGATGAACGCGTCAATCGCTGACGGGAATTGAGCCCGACGTGGCTAGATGGTGTTAGTGGTAACGATCACATGAATGGCGCATCAGACAAGAGCTTACGGGTCGAACCCACAACCTTGAGATTAAGAGTCTCACGCTCTACCGATTGAGCTAGCCGGGCAAGCGGCATGTGGTGGATGAACGGCCCAGGGCTTGGGGGTTGTGATGTTGGCCTGGATGCCATTCCTGGTGAATCCGCCGTCATCGCCCGCGATGGATGATGCTAGGACTGGTCCTCTTTCTCTGCCTACCTCCAAAGGTAGGTCCCGATCGTAGAGGGAGAGGGCGGGGACTCGTTTGCGTGGACCCGACCTTCTGGTGATGGGTGGCCACCCGTCCCCTTTCCTAGGGCTGATGGATCAACTAGGTCGCTCATGTTTAAGACACCACATGCCAGAGTCGCACCAAGGCATGCGACTAGAGGTTGGCCATCTCGGAGCCGGGATTCCAGTGGGGGATCTCGTGATCAAGTTGAAGAATTCGAAGAATTCGAAGCGTTGGAGAGGCTTGGAGTAGTAGCATTCCTCACCGGGAGTGGTTGATCCGAGGCTTCACACATTCTGGAATCTGATATTGATATCGAGCAGTACGAGGCAATTGCCCAACTGTTTGGACAGGTGCAGGCTCGCAATATCGCAGACCATTCCCAGCGCTGCCGGGTGGGATGGAATTCGATGGCTTGGTTGCAATGCTGCAGCCTAGCGGGCGAGCCACGATGGCGTCTTCTGTTTGCTGCTCACCTCATCTCGAACAACGCATTCCGACAGGAGAAAGAAGGCTTTCTCTACGATTTCGTTGACTTTGGTGGGCGTTTTGACAGCGGCACCCTTTTAACGAAGGGTCGACTCCATGCTTGGCGAGTTACACAGAAATGCCTGCGAGGTGAAAGTCTGGAATGAGTTTGATACGATGGTCGAGGGGTGGAAAGGCATTAGTCGATCGGTTGATTGATGAAGACACACTGACGGCGAGGTCCTGTTCATGAACGAAGGACGTGGATTGTGACTGAGCTACCAGAACAGCTATGCCACTATTCGCGAAAGATGAAGCCGAAGAACTCTGTCCAGTTGTACTCGGAGTAGGTACCTCACGGCATTTCGCGCGGCGTTGAAGTCTCTCCCCGAGTCCCCGCCCGTGGATATCGCCGAATCGAGGTTTGCGAGACGAAAGAAACAGACACAAGGGGAAACTCCTTGGTAGGCAAGAAATCAATCTCCAATCGCTGCTTGGAGCAGCTGCAGCCCTCCGTTAACCTGCACACCACCTAGGGTAGAGGCCTCTTTACAGCACCTCTACCGCTTTGCCCTATCAAGATGATTCCCAAAGCGAACCCCCAAAACGGTCCGAGACGTAGTATGTAAAGTCCAGGAGACACTCTCACGAAAGAGACCTTCGCCCCTTCCATCGATCTAGAAGGCGTGATACTCCTCGGCTCGCTCCACCACGCCCCGCATGTATTCTGCGTAGGTGATGGGACCGTACACGGGCCGAGAGGCAGGAGATGGCGAGCGGCGAGGGTACGGTGGCAGTGGCTGAGCCCCGAGGGTCCGGGCCCTCTCGAGCTGCTCCTCGGTGAGAGGCGGCGGCGGCGGAAGACGCGTGCCCGCAGGCAGTTGACGGAGGCGGCCGGCGGGGTCCTGTGCCGTCGTCGACGATGACGTATCAGCAGGCGAATACCTTCGAGATGGAGCGAATAGTGGAGTTCAAGGGAACAGGAAGGAATCGAGGAAGGTGAGAGAGAGAGGTGGGGGGGGGGGGGGTTACTTACGAGCCAGGACTGTCCTACGCCGATTCCACGGTGCAGGCGAGTGGCCTGCGCGCTCAGCTCCGCAGGAGAGTATCCCCCGGCGCGCGAGACGTTGGAGACGGTCCAGCGGCGAGGGCCCTCCTATGGGAGCCGGCCGGTCGGGGATCCGTCTCCGCTGTCGGTGCCGCTGTCGTCCTCGGCGGCGGCTCTTCTGGCGGCCTCGGCTTCTCGGAAGGCGGCACGGCGGCTTCCTGCGGCGCCCGGGATCGGGATCGGGAGGGAAGGCGCGGCGCTGCGGGAGCGGGAGCGGTTGTTGGCGGAGGCGGCGAGGGCTCGGCCGCGGTCAGAGCCCAGGTGGAGATGGCCGAAGGGGGCGGTGGGTTGGACGGTTGGGGTCACGGGGGGCTGATGATGTTGCTGATGCTGGTCTTGCTCTTGTTGATGTTGCTGCTGCTCGGCGAGAGCGATGGCAAAGGCCAGGGCTTCGTCGGCACGGAGGCGGGCGCGGCCGCGCTCCTCCTCCTCCTCATCGGAGGCGTTGCCGTTGTCCTGCTGCTCTTGTCGGTTGCTGGATTTAAACGGAAAGGGGGATATGAGGGGTGGGCAGTGGGTTGGATCTGCGTACCTTGGCGTCGTAGGCCGGTCCGCGAGACATGGTTTCTGACGTTCTTTGATACAATTGTCTATATTTAGCTTCCTCAGCAACTTCGAGTCTGGCAGGACGAGGGAACGGCGAGAGAGCCCTGAGGCAGAAGGGGGTGGGGGGTCACCTTCGGCTGAAGAGAAGTTTCTGGTTCTCGTGGGCAGGCCAGAAAAATCGTCGCTTGTGTGAGTTGGATGATTCAAGTGATGGAACAACGGAGAGAGAATCGGATCTCTTGTCTGAAAGCCGGGTTCGGACGGAGACTTCAAGAAAGAGACGGAAGTTCCGAGGAAAGGAAAAGAAGTCACCTCAGGGCAATTACAATGGGAAGGGGAAAAGAGCCGTGAAAGAAATGCCCATCCGTGATTATGTCGTCTGGTCTTCCATGGCAACTCATCCCCGTTGAGCTATTGAGTCACGGTTCAGATGGTGGATGAAGGGCGGGCGGTTGAGACGAGGGCAGGGGTATGATTACATGAACCTTTAGTCCGGACGATGGGGTTGAACTTCACCTGATAAAACAATGAGAAGGGATTGTAAAATGTCAGTGAACGGACAGGCTTCCTTTCTAATGGCCTCTTCTCTATAAGGCCTTGTTTGGGAGGCATCAAATCATCATCACTAGGGCCAAACTTGGCTCATTCAAGCATCACACCTCAGGGCAAGAGTAACAGCCTAAAGCTTGCTCGTAATCTACTTGGCTTCACATTGATTGAAGATGGAATCGTCCAAGGAACTGAACTTGAGCGGCAGCAACAGAAACTCTTCCGGGGCAATAAACAATGAATATTAAGCCTCGAATCGCCGGGCTGCGCTAATAATGAGAAGTCTTGATCGCGGGACACCGCGAAGGACACTGTCCTCTTCTGTATTCAAATGGTCTGCTCCCCTCGCCTTACTGACTCTTCCCCTTGCTTGTGTCACGGCAATGCTCCTCGTAACGCTGCTGGTGCTTCGCCATGGCGGCTCTGCCAACCTCCTCCCAGCTCTTGCTCACGAACTTGTCAACCTCGTCCTTAATCATCAGTCCCAGTCCGTCCCTGAGCTCGTTTTCGGGTACTACCCCAAAGCTTTCATCCCCTTCAAGGATGATCTTCTTGAGAGCCTTCTTCAAGCCGCCCCGGAACTGGCATCTCTTAGGGTTGGTAAGGTCGGCGGGCACAACGTCGTCGATCGTCTTGAGGACGTCAGCCACGACCCTGTCCTCACTTCGGCAACGGACGACGTCGAGGTGGACGCGCTTGTACCAAGATGTGACACCGAAGCGTTCGAAGGCCTCCTCCGTCACCTTGAGCCAAGTTGTCTTTTCTCGAAAGAAGCGGCCCTCGGCTCGGCATCGAGGGATGAACTCTTCGTGCCACTGGCGGAATGCCGGCCGAGTCTTCAATCGCTTCTTGTCCTTAGCCTTCAGCTTCTTTTTGGCCGGTTCTCCTCTACCGTCTCCGGGCTTCAGGTCTGATGCCGCTGGAGTATCCGGTTCCATAGTCGTCGCTGGCGTCACTGGCTCTATCGATGTTGGCGACGATGTGTAGTCTGGTACAGTTGACGGTGTGGCCGGTTCCATAGACAGAGGAGAGGACGCCGAGTCTGCCTGGCCCGACTCTTCATCACCTTCTTCCGACCAGATACGGAAGAGACGGCAACTGGCGGCGTACTCGAACATCTCTTGGCGGGATGCAAAAGGCTCCGAGTATCTAGCAACGTCCATGCCAAGGAACAGGAGAATTTCTGCCGGATCTCTCGTTAAACGGATCTTGGCCTTGCTTTTGTACTTGTCAAACTTTTCAACGTCTGGGTTTCGCAGGAAAAGGGCGTGCCCGTCGGCCGTGAGAGTGTAGGGCTTGATGATGGTCCCAAGGATGCTCCAAAGATCGCCGTGTGCGTGCTTGAATAAGATCCATTGCATTTGCTGCAACGAGTTGCAGATGGTGATGTCGACCTGAATGTATCGCTTGGGACCCTCGTCTGTGGTGCCGTCGGCATCGCAGGACGGCCACAGAATGGCATAGTGATCGCCGACCTTGTTGAAAATGAAGTATTCGGCTCCTAGGGCGGCTCGGATGGCCTCGCGTGATTTGTGGCGGGACGTGAGCGAGTGGCTCGGTGAGCGCTCCTGTCCTTCTTCGTCATCGGTTCCTGCATCACCCCAGTCGTCAAAGTCACGTTTGGCGGAGTCGATGTGGGTGTTCTTGGCCGCTGCTGTTGGGGTTGTTTTCGCACAGCATCTGTTCTGGTATGCGGCCTTCTCCCAAGTAACGAGGATGTCAATGTCGCCGAAGTCTTCCTTCCCGGGCCCCTCGATGGGACTGGCCACGCAGATGTAGAGTTCCCGCAGAGCTGACATGCACTTAGCCTTGACAAGATCATAGATCGTGGGCGGCATTCGCGGGGTATTGAGAGGATGCTCGCCGGAGGCAAAGGCGGAGCCTCCCATTGTGGGCGGAGGGGGAGTGACAATTGGATCAGCTGTTTTCTCTATGGACTATCAGCCTGATTCAACATGGGCTCATTCACCGACCTACATGAGCTGCGCGGCGTCGCTGTCGAGTTCGGAACCTGATCCGTAGCTCGCGTGGGCGCAAGGTACAACTCGAGAAAATGATTGCCACAGATGTATATGTGTGGCGATGTAGTAGGGATGGTCTGTGAATGCTGGGATTTACTGAAAAGGCCGATGATGTACGAGACACGGCTTGCTGATGAAGAGATGTCGGGGCACAGATCCGAGTGACTCAGTGGCCGAAGCGTGACTCGAACGTCTGCGCCACTGGCCCCCGTAGCTTCTCCGGGGGACACAGTGATGAGAGGAAGTAGCAGTCTAAGTACGCCCGGCGGCCTTTCCTGGGCAACTTCTTGGTGGTGATTGCGGAATCTCGTCTGCTCGGAAGGGACCAGGGGATTAAATCTTTGCAAATATTGGTGAGGAATGGCGGGGTAACTGCCATGGAGGCCGCGTCTTGCCTGGCCAGTCGTTCAAGACGTGAGGCAGGAGGTATCTAACTGTCTAATTGTAGAAGGAAATAAGACGATAGGAAAGGGCGACAGTTGGAACTTGTTTTTACCTCTCATTGAGAAGGCCAAGGCCGTGTCTGCTGTGAGGATGCGAAGTAATGAGACCATCATGGGCCCATTTGCTGCTGGAAGTGGTGGGGATGCTTGTACTGTGTAGGAGGCTGATGTCACTGTAGAAGACACAGTACATATGGCAGATTCCCGCTTTGCTTTGTTGGCACGCAGCTTTCATAGATTTAGGGAGGGATGGCAGGGGGAAGCAAGACCCCAAGGTAGCGGAGAGCGACTTGTTTGCTTTTTTTGTGTGTCTAAGTTTCCCCCCCAATGAATTTGCAGATACCATTGGCACCTTTGCAATGCGCTTATTGACAGAATAGACCAGGGCAAAGACTATCCAGCCAGGTGCTGAACCTTGATTCTCTCCTCCATCAGTAATTGGCTGCAATGAAACAAAAAGAGGTGAACAGCAGAAAAAAGAGGCAAGGTCTGTTTATTAAGCCCAAGAAATCTCTTTCTTTGCTTTCTACAGACTCATGCCTCCTTTGTTGTTCTTTGCTTGCTGTCTTGGAGATTGTGACAAGTGCCCGGAGCAGGCCGGAGGTCACTACGGCGATAAGTGGGTCCATAGTGGAGGTCTTCGGCCCATGGCTCCGTCCACTTGATGGAATACCAACTGCCTTCATCCCCGTCCCCTATTGTTTCTATCCCCGAGCAAGCCGCAATTCAGGCTCACGCGTGTCGATCAAGTCACCAGCCGCTATTCAGGGCTCCAAAGCGGCTTGGATTTCACCTGCTAGAAAGGGAAAGAAATAGGGCTTCCACAAGCTTCTTGCCTCGAACCAGCGAAGCCTTTCCCTCCTCCCACAAAATCCCCTTCTCTTCCTCTCCAACAAACATCGCATCCCTCTCCATCCTCCAAGCCTACCGCAACACTGTGGTGGTCTCCTAATAGCAGTCACCAGAGCTTTGCGTCTTGGCCTCCTTTCTCGATTCCAATTTGTCTCGATTCCCTCCCTCCACTCGATTCGCGAACGCTTCCCTTTCCCCCATCTCTGCAATATCCAAAAACCTCGTCTTTGCAGCCAACAGCCGAACTTGCTCGAATAACATCTCACAAGATGATGGCCACTCGAGACTTCCGCCCTGACGCGTTGGTTTTGGCGCGTCTCGTCAACGAGAGAGCCACGAGCGAGGGCAAACCTCGCGTCGTCGAGATGTAAGTTCACACCCGCCGCTATTCGCCGCGAAATCGAGTGCTGATTCGAGCCGAGACTGACTTGAAAAAAAACCAGAGACTCCAACGAGTTCGTCCACCTCTACTGTGAGGACATTCTCTTCATCGTCTTCAAAGACGTCCTCACCGCTGGATCCCACTACTTTGAGGGCTGCGTCTCCGGCTTCTGTAAGGAGTCCTACGTCCAGGAGGTCAAGTTCGAGGACGGCGACATCGATCCCGAGGCCTTGGAGCTTTATCTTAGCCTCACGCATTCCTGGTTCTTCGAAATAAGGTTTCGCGGCGTGCGCGTGGTGCCCGTCCAGCACTTCCGCATGATCCTCGATCCCATCGAGGAGCAGCCCTTCTCCAGAGCCGACCTCGAAATCCCCCTCATGAAGCTGGAGGCCATGGCTGAAGTGTTCATTCTCGCCGACTACTTCCTCCACCGCTCGCTCCTGAACATCGTGCAGCAGATGTTCCTCTCGCTCATCGACGTCGTCCACCTATCCTGGCTCAAGCTCAAGGATCACGACCCTAGCATGTGCCTGCCGTACCACGGCGCCTTCGTCGTTGACTATGCCAACACCTTCGAGCTTCTCTGCACCGGCCACGCGGATGAGTACCTTCTCCGCAACGCGCTGACCGAGTCCTTCTATTGGATCACCCTCAAGTCGACCCATCTCACGACCGACTTCCGCCACCTCATGAGCGACGCCTTCGTTGCCGAGTGGAGCAAGGATCGTTCCAAACGCGGCGAGAACGATGCCATCTCCTACGCAAAGGGCATCTTTACCACCGACCAGTACTGCTTCGAGTCTAGCACCCGCATCCGCAAGCTGCGCCGGTTCAAGCGTATCGTCAATATGGTCTCCTTCGAGTCTCAGAGACACGTCCTGCCGTCCGTCGCGAACCCGCTCGACCTGAAGATTCGTCTCAGCCCCCTACACGCGACCGTCCGTCGCATCGAGGCCCAGCGCCGCGCCGCTCACTTCAACGCCTTCGTGCCCGGTGCTGCGTCCCATCAATTGGCGTCCGGAAGCTCGGCCAACAGCAACAACGGCGATGCTGCTGGTGCCGGTGGAGCCCAGCCTCGTGGAGGAGACCTCGGCCTTAGTCGCGTCCCCCGCGGCGACCGCACTGCTCTCAATCGCATGATTCAGCAGGCTGTTGACAGGGACATTCAGCAGAACCGTGGTGCCAACCTCCGGCAGATAATGCGTGGCAATATACGCCAGGCGCTTGGTGTTAACCTTCAGCAGAACCCAGGCAGTAACGGTCAGCGAATTCTTGGTGGTAACCTCCATCACAACCTCGGCGGCAACATTCAGCAGAACCTAGGCGGCAACCCTCAGCAAATTCTTGGTGGTAACCTCCAACACATTCTCGGCGGCAACATTCAGCAGACTATCGGCAGCAACATTCAGCAGGTTATCGGCGGCAACAACCAGCAGACTTACGGCGGTCACACTCAAGCTACTCAGCAGATTCTTGGTAGCCGCAACCAGCAAACCCTCGGTGGTCACACTCAGCAAGCCCCTGGCTCCCACAATCAGCAAGACCTTACCCATGATGCAGGCGACGCGAACAACAACAGACGCGGCCAGGATCGCAAGGGAAAACGCCCGATGAACGCTGCCCAAGCCTCGCAGCACAACTCCGGCGGCCCCAGCACCGCGCGACCTTCGAACCAAGCCACGCTGCTTATGCAGCAGTCCCCCGTTGTCGTCAACACCGGACAGCAGACCGTCAACCGTGCTTCGCGGATGCAGTCCATGATTGACAATATCCAGTCCTTCGTCATCGACGGCGGCCACAACGCTCGCCAGTTCCTCGACCGCCGCCAGCAGCTCGCCGGCCCCAGCCAGCCCCAGGGTCTCTCCCAGCAGACCCAGACCGGCTCGTCCAACGTCGCCTACGCGACCGCCTTCGCCACCGCCCAGCTTCAGGGTGGTGCCAACATCGGTAATGGTGGAGGCAGCCGTGGTGGAAACCGCGCCGGCGGAGGCGGTGGTCGTGCTGGCGGATCGGCCAGCGCCAGCGCCTAAGCGACGGCGAACTGTCTCGACCATCGTGGATTTCTTTCTCTTTTTTTTCCTCTTTCGGCACCCCTCATTCAGGAGGCAAGTTTATGGCGATGAAAAACGGGATCGATGGATATGTGAAGGTTCGGGATGAAGGAACGTCTTTTTCAGACGGTGGTTTCGGAAAAGAGTTCAGATAGATAGAACGGGAAATGCAACATTTCGATGCATCTAATGGCTCCCTCACCGTGATATCTTCGTAGATCCATCTGCTCTCTAATCCGGATGCGAATGTTGCAGTCTATATCCGTCTTCAACTTCGTCTTTAGCTTGCCTACGGACGATTCTAACATAGAATCGTCTGAGGAATGATTGTGTATGTAAGACGACCTTAGTTCCGGACGAGTAGGAGTGAGTTGCGATGCATACCTTGGACGAAGTGACATGGCATTTCTCACAGCTTTGATCCATCCAGTTGTCTATTTCGTCGCAAGGGCACGCTCAATCCACACAGTTTCGTCCCCTTTAGCAGTCAGCAGCAATAATTGCAAGACGAACTTGGTTCTGGACAAGTGAGAGTGAGTTGCTATGAGTACTTTAGACGAAGTGGCAAGGAATTTCTCACGGCTTTGGTCCATTTCGTCGTCCATTTCGTCGCAAGGGAACAATAGTTCTGTATGGATTTGTCTCTATTAGCTGTTTGCAGCAAACACTGTGCGACGAACCCTGATTATAGATAAGTGCAAGTAAGTTGCTATGAATACTTTGACTAGACTACATAGAGTTTCCTACAAATGTGATCTGTTTAAGTGTCTATCACGCTGTGTATGTGAGACAGCCTTGATTCTGGACAAAAGAAGAGCAAGTTCACATGGATGCCCTGTTGCAGTGACAAGGCAGCCTTCACTCCTTTGGCCTCTTTTAGGGTCCATTTCATTACTTAGAGACAACACTTTTCACCTAGTTATTGAAGTAATATCAAATTCTTTTTTCTTTAAAATTAATTGACATCACGTACTGATATTGAAGACGCACCGAAGCCTGAATAAGACTTGGACAATACTCGATGCCGCAAATGCAGTCTTTATCCGAAATACGTCAAATGTCTCAAGAGTGCTGGTATTGCGTGCCAGAAAAACACGAAGTTCCCTGGAAGTCGACCCTCGGCAATACCGGCGCGCTTGGCTTACGACTGTGTTCGATGGGCAGAAGCGAAGATCCCGGAACCATGACATGATTGATTAAAAGGCCCCATCAGTCGGTTCAGTCGTAACAGGCGGCCAGCCACGTTCGTTTGTCCGGAAAGAAGATAAACAGAGCCACACGTGCCTTGGCAACGGAAGTTTAATAAACGATAAAGAGCGGAGACGTGCAATGACGGCCCACAGGTTAAATAGAACCGACGAGCCTGACCTCAAGTGCCAACCCCCCTAGTTGCGAACGTCCACCATCAAACTCTTGTCACTCGCTTTCCACGCGGCTCCCCCTCGATCGATCGTCCAACCCGTCCAATATCCCCTTTTCGCAAGACCGCCATGCACATCCCCGTCGCCCTACGCTCCCTGGCCACAGCGGCCCTCTTTACGCCCTGGAACGCGAGCCAGTGGGTCGCCTCCGACGACACCGTCCGCAACGGCGCGAGTCATTCGACCCTCGACATCATCGCGCCCGGCGCCCCCGGCAACCCGTTCCCCGAGTCTGTCGCCAACTTCCACGGCACCCTGGACTACGAGACGCTCGGCGGCGCCGGGTTCGCCTCCCAGAGGACCGCCGACGACTGGCCCGGCCTCGACCTGTCTGCTTTCGACACCATTACCCTCGAGATCCCCTACGCCGACGGCAAGAGGTACTCCTTCAACCTCAAGGACACCGTCCCGCCGCCCATCAACGGCGTCGAGCAGTCCGGCGTGAGCTGGGAGTTTGAATTCCAGCTCCCGGCTGTGGAGCACACCGACGGCGCGGTCGAGAGGGTCGTCATGCCCATTTCCGAGTTCGTGCCGACCTTCCGCGGCCGGGTGCAGAACGACACGGCGCCGCTCGACCTGACCAGCATCAAGAGGGTCAACATCATGATCCGGAGGTGAGTACCTGGGAGCTGGCTCCTGGCGACTGTTGAGGACCGGACTGATTATATCATAGCTTCTTCGCCGAGCAGGATGGGGACTTTGAACTGCATATCAAGTCGGTGATTGCGTCGAAGCAGGGCGTCGAGGAATTGAGATCCACCTGAGTAGCTGCGTCGGTTCATCAGCCTGAGCTGCTTGGTATTGGCATTGATGCAGCGTTTCTGAATATTGACGTTTGTACGCCTAAGAAGCCATCTTGAGCGAAATTCTTTTCCGCAATACAATAACTCTGGCCTAATTTGCCAAGTTTCTACTCTACCTAAGCTCGACCTGCATCCGAGTTTTCAGTCCCGGGGTGTGAAAGGAAACCGACCAGTGAGCTGAGGATCGGGAGTCCGGGACGTATCATTCGTTTGTTTAGATTTGGAATTCAGAGTCTCATTCGAGACTGAACAGACGTGAGCAGATATTTTAACCTCTCGGGGGAAAAGATTCCGCCTCGCACAACGCAAGCAGCCAATGTGAAGTCTGTGGAAAGCCCCGTGGCACCCAGTCCATCTCGCTTTCTTTCCTACAACAACTGCCATGCGACGATTTCACGAAAAGATTCCTCTACCTCAAGCAACCTACAACTCATGGTTCCGGAGTACCCGCATGCTCTCTGTCTCAGCATTCCCAATTCGTGATCATGGAAAGCGGCTTACATCGCCCAAGATGCTCCATGAATCAAGCATGACGATCATCGGCTTTGCAGGCTCGGGATTGTGTTCTATGTCCGATTCGTCTCAACAAATGCGCCCTAGGGAGCACTCTGGACGATGGCTTTGACCAATGACAACGGATGCCTCACAGAAAGTTAATCTCGCATCCATCTGCGTATCATAACCAACACCTCCGGACAACCGGGCGATGAGTTGAGATTGGGCGTATAAGTAAGGCCGCCTACCTACAGTGACCCCAGCCACTGGAGCACGTTCACACGAAACTGTTTGCAGTCTTCGTCCTTTTCATCCAACTACATACATCTCAGGAACTCATCATGTCAGACATCCTCGTAGCCACTAGCGCTGGCGGCAGACAGTGCTCCCACTTCCTCCCCCTCCTCACCTCTGGCAGGAGTACCTTCAAACTCCGCCTGGCAGCCCACTCCGAGAACTCGGCCGCCAAGCTCCGAACCAAATACCCCAACGCCGAAATCGTAGTCGTCGACCTCGTCTCCCTGTCCGAATGCCGCGAGCTGGTCCGGGGCGCGAGCGCGGTGTTCCACGCCGGCCCCAGCATCCACTCGCGCGAGCGCGAGATGGGCCTCAACATGATCGACGCCGCGACCACGGAATCGCAGACGCCCGGCAGCCGGTTCCGGCACTTTGTGCTCTCTACCGTGTTGGGCACCCAGCACCGCAAGCTGATGCAGCACGACCTCAAGAGCTACGTCGAGGAGCGCCTGATGCTCAGCCCCATCCCATGGACCATCCTGCAGCCCGAGAACTTCATGGACTCGTACCCCGTGGCCAAGCTAGCCGCCATGGAGGCTCCCGTCATGGAGCGCATGTGGAGTCCCGACGTCGCCAACAGCGTCATCGCGCTGCGGGATCTCGCTGAGGCGACGGCCAAGGTCTTGATCGAGGGCGAGAAGCACTACTACGCGCAATATCCGCTGTGCAGCACCGCGCCTATATCCGATTCGGAAGTGGTTAAAATCATTGGCAGGCAGATTGGCAGGGACGTACGCGTCAACAAGCCCTCCTTCGAGAAAGGAGTTGACTTCCTCATGAATATGGTGTTTGGAAGCAACATCGATAAAGCGCAGTCTGGGTTTGGTATCGTCGGCACTGAAGGAGACTTGAGACCTGACATCAGCAAGGATGAGGCCGAGAGGTTTGTCTTGTTTTACAATAGGTATGGCTTGGTTGGGAACCCCAATGTGCTGAGGTGGCTTCTGGGCCGTGAGCCGACCAGTGTGGAGGAATGGGTCAATATCAAGTTGGCCGAGACAAAGTTCAAACCTTCAACATAGTTTTCCATTATTCCAAAATCGGGACCTTCTGTGTTATTCATGTGGAGACCAGAATCAGTGTCTTCTCACTTCTGGCTTCCAAATTTGCCGGGCTTATCACATTTAACATGGGGTTACTGTTGCTGGAACAAATCTTTGACCTCTGAACTATTCCCTCTACTCATAACAATGTCGACGAGATGCCGGATTACACAACCTGGCTCCATGGGGTTGGTGTTGGAAGAGAATTCTAACATATCCCGTATCCCACATCCCACTCTTTCCCTAACAGCCGCTGGCATCAGAATGACCTTCTCTCGGAGAAGTCGAGCATGAACATACCTGGTTTGGGAATAGATCTCAAGAAGCCTCCGGCTCCTTGGCCGCCTCACGCTTCTTGCTGTCACCGCCGTCGAACCAGCCGACATCAGTCTGGATGAAGAAGCTCTCAGCTTCGGCATCCTCTTCCTTGGCAACGTCGCGCTTCTTGCTGTCACCGCCGTCAAACCAGCCAACATCGGTCTGGATGAAGAAGCTCTCGGCATCTGCGTCTGTAGTGGCTTGTGTGTCCACGGGAACAGGGGCCGCCAGGGCAAGAAGGGGCGCAACAAGTGCGAAGATTTGGATGTAAGACTTCATGTTGTGAAACGTTTTATGGTGGTAGTTGAGGTGCTGTGAGATGGTGTACTGGGGGAACTAGCAATCACTTTCGTCGCTCAGGATGTATTACAACCTTTATAAAGTTGTCGAGATCATCTTTCCGAGGTCCCCCGTAAGCTTCGTTGCCATCCTCGGTGTAAGTCATCGCGGCAAAGGATGCTGAGTTTGATCCTACGCGGGGTATGCGCCCCGGACCTCCATATCGATTCGCGGAATTTGTCTCAAGACTCGCGACGATGACAGAAACAAAGCGTGTCCCCCTAATGCGGAGAACACAGAGTCTCATTGCCGTCTGTATTTGGGAAAGATCTATGGATTGTGACATATCATTTATGCGTTCCCAAAGAATCCCGCAGGGCAAGCATCCTGCGCTCGCGTACACCTGACCCGAGTGACGTTGGCTTGCCATACACATAAAGCATCCACGGGGGAACCTATGACGACAACCATTTCTAATCTTCCATTCTCCCAGTGAAACTCCATCAGCTGACTGAGCTGTTACCATCTCTTCACTGTCTTTAGCATGGGGCTGCAATCATCTCACGATCAGGAGAGCGGACAGCATCTGCTGGCCGAGGACCACCCCTACATGGAAGCGGAAGTCGCTGAACGCAGAAAATACCGACTCAAACTCACTTCTAAGTCTGTTTCGTTCCAGAGACTTGCGACTTTTATCTCCTTCTTCCTCAACTTTGTCCTCTCTGCGCTGTGCCTCTCGCTCTGGCGAAGGGCCAGCCTGCTGACGTCTCCCCTTCCGCCATGGCCTAACACCTTGTATTGTGAGTATATTATTTCAGCTCTCCTCATTTTATCCAAGAATCTAATCATTTAGAATGCAGCTCCGGCTCAAGGAGCCGTAGAATACGAAATGGTGACGTTCAACTCAGACTTTGCTGAAGATCAGTGAGTTCGAATCGGCACTGGCAATGTGTACTTCCCCTCACAAAGTGAACAGTTCAGGAACGACTGAGTTTTACGGCGCATCTCCAGAAGCCAACCATGCCTGGAGAAAGCTGATGGACCCCTATACGGTCCAAATCACCGGACAGGAGGCCGAGAGGATCTCCCGCCCTACCTCCAAGATCTCAAGCGATCCAGACTACTATATCACCAACCTAGACGTCTACCACCAGCTACACTGCCTCAACGACATCCGCAAGTTTGTCGCGCAGCACAACTCGAGCGAGCATCAACTGGACAGGCTGCAGACAATGCACAAGTTTCACTGCATCGACAGCATCCGGCAGAGCTTGATGTGCAGCGCGGACGTCAGCCTGGTGCACTGGTACTGGGCGCCGAGTCCGGGGAAGCATTTCCCGAACGCCACGACCACGCACATTTGCAGGAAGTGGTCCAAGATCGAGGAGTGGGCAGTCAGTCACAGGCTGGACGAGGACAGGTTTGACCGGCACAAGTTCGTGGAATAGGGCCGGACGTAGCCGAGAGAAAAGGAAAGATAGCACAATTAAACGCGGGTTTCTTGCCTTGCGGGTTGCGGGGTATCATCCATGGTGCTTCTTGGCAATCCGCATCTTTAACCCCAAATGAGGCCATGAACAGGGAGAATGACGAACAAGTGGGATCCATGCACAACCCCATGGGGTACCAGCGGGAGCTTAGCATGCTAAGAAGCACCGTTGGAATAAGGTGTCAAGAAGAAGTTGGAAGCCAGTAGACGACGTACCCGTTGGGAGTGATGATATCTCACACATTTCTATCATAAGCACTAAGGTGGCGCAAGCGTGGGCGGAAGATGGGAATCCTTCCGGCTTGACTGCATCCGGATCCTGATCCTTCAGAGTTCCTTGTCCAACCACCTGACTCCCCCTCCGATCCAGAGACGCAAGACGCATAAGGAGACCAAACAGCTACCAGCAAAGATGTGTGAGCGATCTAGCCAAGCGAGCGAGGTGGCGCGTAAATCGGCTCGGCAGGGCAGCGTGGGATAGGGCGCTTTGTTGATGAGCTAAACTGCTCTTGGTTCTCGTAACGCAGACTTCGCTGCTATTCAAACCGAGAGACAAGGAGGGCGAGGGAGACTAGGGAATCCTCTACGTCCAGACTCTCATTCACTCAAGCTGGGCCAGTAGCAGCATCCCGCATCCAAGGTTTAGAGCCACGTTAGAGTCGTCGATATCGAGACATGGAACTCAACCGTTTTCTCGTTGAATGTTGGCCAAGAGCTAATGCTTGTGAAAGACCACGCAGCGATTTCAACTCTTCTATATCAATAACGGATTTCATCATCGAGCTTGATTAAAACTCGGTATTGGAGGAGACTCTGCGGCTGGCACCTCTACCACTCTTATGAATACAGCTATGTCTCCGTCAGAAATCCCTCTCAAAACGAGTTAATCTCGCTACTTCGACTGCGCCTCCGATCCCACTGGGCTGAGTGATTAAGAACGAGAAGATGGCTACAGTGGCGTTGCAGTTTGCCTAAAGCTGCCGTTCCATTCCCAAGCCAGCGGCAGTGCTCTTTTCCGACATATTGGAAAGGGACAGATCTAACCCTTCGTCCAGAGCAGTTGGACAAGACCAAAAACCGCTCATATGACCGGCTTACCGAGGTCGACTTGGCCGAAAACATCTGAAGCCAAGCTGGGATCGGTAGCGTCCGGGAATAATCGCCACGAGTCAACCGCCCCGTTGTTTGCTGGAGACGACCTGCAGTGTGACAGCCAGAGTGGCGGCTCAGGCGATGAGCTTGTTGGAGCTCGACGAGCTCTATTAGTGGGGTGCCGACTTTTGAAAGGAAAAAAAAGTGCCACGAAGACTTTGAGAGGAGAAACAAGAATGGGCCGCAGAGCCGTTAAATCCGGCCGTTGCCAGCTTCGAATGTCCGGCCACAGTATTGGTTCCTCGGCTTTCCACGCAGCGCACATGGTAAAGGTACCATCGCGGCAGCCAACAAGTCGATGGAAGTAATTGGTGGCTACGGTACGAAGATATGTGTACGATTGGGGTTTCGTGAGAAAGCTGTAGGTTGATGATGCGTCGAACTACACTACCCCAAGGGTCTCCGGCCAGAGTTGTATTGCGCGTCGTCAACGCATATCACAGGCCCCCTGTTATGAAATGAGAGACTACAACTTGACCGGGTGCTAGCGCCGGACCGGGCCTGGTATTCGGCATAACGCGCAGTCGGTAATTAATACGGCACGGCTGAAGCGAGGATGCGCCGCGCGAGAAGCAAGCTTTTGCTAACAGGCCGCACTGCAGGGTGTTGGCATTGGTCGTTCTTGGCACATGTGCTAACGTTTTCAACCTGTATTACATCAACGACTGACTGAGTGACGGCCAAGACCTTGTCAGCAGGAGAGCAATCTCCAGCTTAGTTAGGAGTCTAAGAAAGCAATGTAGTGAAGAACCTGGTGTTTTGATGCGCTGTGTCTTGTCGACTTCATCATGTTGTAATGTTCTAGACTTCGGGTGCGGTCCATGACCTTCGGCCGTTCGGATGGAAAGATTTCCATTTCCACGATGGAACGAGACGTTCGCTGCCTTTCTACCCACTCACCCACCATGCAGCCCCCGACCGCGAGGCGACCGACGAGAGATTTCCTTGGTCAAAAAGCCGGGATGCCCTGACTCCAGAGAGACCAGAAGAGGGACTGGGTGGGACGGGGCTCCCCACAAAGCACCTTGTCAGATCATCTGATAACGGTTCCAACACTTCGCGGCGACATCGGTGGCCCGCCGTGAAAGGCTTTGGGAGGGGGGCGCCGACAGCTGCCCGAGCCAGTGAGACGGAAACCCAGCTCCGTGACGCGCCTTGCCCGGCCCAGATTGAAACGTCATGGTGCGCCGCCAACATCATTGGCCGTGTGCCGGGTCGCCGGCTCACCCACCGAACCGGAACATGGACGCTAAGAGCAACTGTTCCGTCGATACCAGAGTCCACAAACACCCCCCTCCCCCCCTTCATCACGGACGAGTAGATCTCTGCGACGAATCAGCAACCGCGGGCGTCCGGTCGGATCGCTCCCAGCCCCACGGACTCGTAGTGTTGGTGATGATCTCTCTGCGACCGTGGGTCCCGGATGTGGGATCAGCGATGGGTCAGACATATTTTTTTGCAGGTACGAGATAATATAAATCTTTTCATGTCCTGCCCGCCCCAAAGGTTCCATTTTATCTTGGTCCTTTCTGTCCACGCCTTTCTTTCTTCCGAGTTTCTTTCTGGTTATCTCTGCTGGTTCGGCTGGCCCCTTGTCTCTCTCTACCTCTCTCTCTTCTCTTGACAGCACAAACTTCCCTCTGGATTCTCCCCCGAGTCTCTCATCATGGCTGCCATCAACCCGGCGTCGGCGCCACAGGTATCGAGCCAGAGCCAAGCTACTGGAGAGCATGATGTTGAGAAGAACAGCGCTCAGGATGTGGTCGACATCCACGCGGACCCCCTGAAGCCCGAGTCGGATGGCAGCTCCGAGTACAAGCAAGAAGGTGTCAAGAAGGTGGAGGCCATCACCACGGTATGGTCCCCGAAGATGCTTTGGGTTGTCTTCGCTCTGTAGGTTTTTCTGCTGTCTCCGTGGTCCCACCCGGACACAGCACCCTCTCCCCCGAATGGACAAAGACTTACATGTCGGGCCGCAGTCTGTATCTCGTCTCCTTCAGCGATGGCCTCCTGCAGTCCGTCCAGAGTAACCTGACGCCCTACGTGACGTCCGCCTTCGGCCAGCACGGACTGCTCGCCACTACCAGCATCGTCTCCACAATCCTCGGCGGCGTCTCCAAGCTCACGATTGCCAAAATCATCGACATCCGAGGCCGTGCCGAGGGCTTCATCGGCATGGTCTTCCTCGTCATCATCGGCATGATCATGAAGGCCACCTGCCAGAACGTCGAGACCTACGCCGCGGCCCAGACCATCTTCTGGGTCGGCCACCTCGGCCTCATCTACATCATCACCATCGTCCTCGCCGACATGACGTCCCTGAAGAACCGCATGACTATGATAGCCCTCAACGGCACGCCTACCATCGCCACGACTTTTGCCGGGCCAAAGATCGCTCAGCTCTTTTACGACCAGGTCAACTTCCGCTGGGCGTTTGGCGCTTTCGCCATCATCTTGGTCGGTTTCAGTGCCCCAGTCGCCGTCATCTTTTTCTTCAGCGAGGCAAAGGCCAAGAAGGCCGGCTTGATCGCCCCCAAGCAGAAGACTCGTTCTTCATTTGAGTCCTTCAAGCACTACTTCATTGAGTTTGACAGTACGTAACTACCCCCTCAAATAGCCATCGCAAAGAATGAATGGCATCAAGTTCTGACATTGAACCATAAAGTCGTTGGCCTGATCTTGGTCATGGCTGGATGGTCCATGCTGCTGTTGCCGTTCTCGCTCGTGTCCAATGCCACACACCAGTGGGAGAGCCCGACTATCATCTGCCTCATCATCTTCGGCGTCGTCAGTCTCGTTCTCTTTGCCGTTTGGGAGAGGTACTTCGCCAAGGTCTCTCTCTTCCCGTATCAGTTCCTGAAGGACCGAACTGTCCTGGGTGCCTGCCTGGTCTACGGCATCATGTTCGCCTCCATCTAGTATGTCGCGCAACCCTTTGAAATATTTTCCGTTGCGCCACTAACATTACGATAGCTGCTGGGACTCGTACTATCAGTCGTACCTGCAAGTCGCACACAACCAGGACATCACCAGCTCTGGGTACATCCTGAACGCTTTCAGCCTGACTTCGGCCATAATCTCTCCCTTCATCGGAGTGTAAGTTGACCCGTTTACTACACTTAACACAAGGAGTAAGGAGGTACTGACACATATTCCAGTGCCATCCGTTACACAGGCCGCTTCAAGTACATCGCCCTCGCAGGCGTGCCCATCTGCGTCCTTGGCACCGCCCTCCTCATCCACTTCCGCACTCCCTCGACCACCGTCGGCTACCTCGTCATGTGCCAGATCTTCAACGGCGTCGCCAGCGGCATCTTCAGCATCTGCTCCCAGATCGCCGTCATGTCGTCCGTCACCCACCAGCAGATCGCCGTCGCCCTCGCCCTGCACGGGCTCTTCGGCTCCATCGGCGCCGCCATCGGTCTCGCCATCGCCGGCGGCATTTGGAACAACGTGCTCAAGAACGCGATCCGGCAGCAGCTGCCGGCGGGGAGCAAAGACCTCACCGCCAGCATCTTCGCCAGCATCACCACCCAGCTTTCGTACCCGATGGGCAGCCCCATCCGCACGGCCATCATTGCCGCCTACGCAGACGTCCAGAGGAAGATGGTGATTGCCGGCTGCGCCTTCATTCCCTTGATCTTCCTGTCCTTGCTCCTCTGGCGCAACATCAACGTCAAGACGGTCGAGGAGGAGAAGGGCAAGCAGACAAAGGGCACTGTTTTCTAATTGTTGGATTTAAAAGTGTTCTGGAGATATCATAATTGTCGTACGGCATCTAGATAGCGCAATAGTCAGCGGGAACAGGGCTGTGTTTTATTTAGTCTTTGGTGTCAGAGCTTTCTGTGATAGACTGCAATGATTACACATCGACGCAAAACCTACCCAGGAACAAATGAGTAGCCTGAAAATACTGTCTGAAAATACTTTTGAATTAAGCTGATACTGTAATAATGTAGTACTAAATAATACCTGAACAACATTTGGGACATCTGAGGCACATTTTTGTCCAAGAGGCAGAGTTCTACCGCCGCATGTCTGTCAGACCTCTCCCGTGAGATCCTCCAGCCAAAGAGGATCAACTTATGGGCAGCTGGCGGCGCGGACGTAGGCATGGTTCTGGGAGCCGCCGGCCGAGTTGCCGTTCGCGGGACCCTGGTAACTGCTGAACAGAGTGCAAGAGGTGCTCGCGCCCTGGTAGAACGAGACCGCAACGCAGGCCGAGTTCGCGGAGCACTTGGTGATGCAGTCGCCGAGGCTGGTGGTCTCGACGTTGGTGAGGTACGCCCCCGACGCCAGCCTGCCGCAGACGATCTGGAACTTCTTGTTGCTGAGCGTCCAGCAGAAGTTGTTGTTGGCGGAGCACGTCGGGTTGTTGCCCGTGACCGTGCCGGCGCACGCTGATCCGGGGCAGGCCGTGCAGGACGCGGCCGAGAAGGAGGACTGGCAGCCGAAGCCGCAGAAGTCGCTTGTGGTACCGCACCATCCGTTCTTGGAACTAATTGAAAAGACGAGCCCGGGTTAGCGACCGTTGCTGCCGATCCTCGTACGAGGAGGACTCGGAGGGAAGACTCAAAGGGAAGACTCAAAGGGAAGACTCAAAGGGAAGACTCAAAGGGAGGACTCACCAACACTGCCCCGAGGGACAGATATAGCCGTTAGTACCGGCGCAGCTGCCGTCCGGGCTCACCTTGGTGCCGCCGCCGGATCCGCTGCTTGCTGAGGGCTTCGCCGCCGAGGTAGTGGCGCCCGAACCACCGGTGCAGGTTCCGAAGGAAGACTGACAACCGGTGCCGCAGTGATCGGCCGACGAGCCGCAGTATCCCCATTTGCTGCAGCAGTTGCCGTAGCTGGTTCCCTGGCAAGTCGTGCCCTTGGAGCCGCCGCATGCGCCGTCCAGGCTTGCGGGTACGCCCCCGACGCTGATGGAGCTGCAGTCGCCAAACTGGGAGTTGCATCCGTTGAGACAGTGCTCGTCCGTGTTGCCGCAGTATCCGTAGCGGCTGCAGCAGTTTCCGAAAGTGCCCCCCGTGCAGGTGTATGCGTTGGTGCCGCCGCAGGAGCCGTCAGGCGTGATCTTTTTGCCCGAGGTGATGGTGCATTGGCCGAACTTGGACTGGCAGCCTGCTCCGCAGTGTGCGTCGCTGACGCCGCTGTCAAAATCGAGAGTTATTAGCTTGCATCGAGCGGCACAGTCCTTGCGCCTCGGATCTCGAGACCGTCGCTTACCACCAGTTGTATTGACTGCAGCAAAGAGACCCAGGGCATGTGTATGCTTTGGAGCCTCCGCAGCTGTTGTCTGGCGACACCACCGCTGTGGTGACTCCTATGAGGCAAAGGAGCCCAATTACGTGAGGGCGGACCATTTTCTTGAGGGCAAATAAGGATCAACGAGGAGTGATGACAAGACTATGCAGCGTTTCTTGTCTAATACTCTCCTGATGGAGTTTACAAGCAAACCATGCCAATGTCGTCGAAAGATGGATGTTAAACAGATGTCCAGCTCGTTGCGGCCTGCCATTAAGTACATTTCCATTTTCCCCACGTGGCTTGTGACTTGCACGCAACCGACAACCCCATGAAGATCGTTGGCGTACCTCTGTCGGCCAGAAACCCCGACCTTTTGACATTCCCAACTAGATCTAGCCTAGCTATCCTCCTGTTTGCAGTCGTGTCTTCTAGATTTGTTTGTTGGGGGTTAATTAAACCTCAAGCGTGCAGCATGCTAAGCGTGTTAGCAGACTGAGACAAGTAAAGGCAACATATTTTTTCTTGCTGCGCAGAGTTGTCACCACGCACGTTTGTTTGGGCAGATTCCGACCCCGACGCGACGCGCAAAATTCCTACTCCTTTCCCCATTGCCCAATCCCGAGTGACACATGACCACCCATTGACTGTCTCATTTTGGTCATACCAAGACCACATGTCCTTGGACGTCCGATGGCGATCGGAACATGATGGAGTGGTCGAAGTTCAATGGCCATCCCCGATCTTCTGCCTCGCTCGCAGTTCCACATATCCACACAACCACATAGGCTTGGACGGTCGGTTATAGACGTTGGTGGCTGATTACTGACTTTATTTTTCACACGTGTGCTAACTTGATACGGTCTCAAGGGAGCCTGTACCATCCGTTTTCGTGCCGGAGATCCTCTGATTTGGCTATCTCAAATACCCATGAAGGAAATGACAAGACACTGACTGATGTTGCCGTCGCCTACTAACATAGGTCGGCTACTAAGCACATGAACAACACGCCCTTGATAGGTTTCTAGACAGGCCACGATAACAATCAGAATTCTGTTGCGGTACTGGTTTTCATAATTTCCTCTTCAGTTACACCGCATTTCTTGACTCTAGAGTGGAGGATGAAGGGAGACCAGTTTCTAATCCCTATCCCAGTATATGGCAGGATCAGACATGTAGCTGAATGGACAGAAAGTCACAAACAGTTTGGAAACGAGCAATTATAGGTGCAAACGCCAAGGCCGAATGTATGACAACATACCTACGTGCGACAATCCACATATGCTTGTAATCTATCCGAGACACAATCGGCGTGCCATGCTTCATGAATCAGTCGCCTCTTAGCGCATCACAGACAACCAATACCGTTCAAGATGAATGAAGGGCGAGAGCAAGAAAAGAAAATTAGTCGACAAGGCGTTACGCCACGTTTATCGCCCTCCAAAGGCTAGCAAACACTAACACCGACGACCGAACTGCCCGGGAAAGCTTGTATCCGCAGCTCACACCCAGAGCGCGGAAATGTTCGCGGCAATGAGCCTGTTCATGGTGGAATTGATATTGGCCGCGGGGGGCTGCCATCCGAGCTTCAACGGCAGCCTCTCGTGCTCCACCCAATACCGGACCAGGGTCATGTTGGCGTTTCCGTAGTCCCCGAATGCCGACAGGAGCAGCGCGTACTGGAGCAGCGACCCGGTCCTCGCGAACGTGCCGTTGAACTCCGGGTTGTGGATCTCGCCCCATTCAAACCGGGCCTTGATCTCTCTCGCGGCGGCGGCGAACTGTGAGGGTCGTCAGCGCCAGCTACCCCCGAAACCAGAGCCACCTTTGAGTTCGCGGAAAAAACTTACATCAATTATCTCGATATCGCCCCAGGAATGCAGCGCGCGGCCCCACGCCGCCGGACTGAAGGTGTTGCTGTCCCCAAAGTAGGCGTCGTCCCGCGTCAAGCTGCCGTCGTGCTCGGTGACTTGCGGCGTGTGCTGGTTGACGTCGCTGAGGTGGAAAGTCGAGGCGTTGCCCGTAGTCGACGTCGTCAGGGAGGGGATCCCGACGGCGAGCATCGTGTTGTGCTCCATGTTGTAGCCGAGCGCGGTCGCCTCGCCGAGGATCTCCAAGTCAATGTTCCGTCCGTCTCGGGGGAGCAGCCCGTGGTTGGCCAAGGCGTTCAGGCCCGGGCACGGCGAGCGCAGGTCACCCGGCCCCGCGGGCTTCCAGGGGTACTGTTCCTCCGTGAGGAAAGCCGATGCGCCAGTGGCGATCAGCAGACTGAGGAAGTACACTCTGGAAATGGCCATTATGTCACAAGGGAGTGGAATTTGGGTTGAGAAGGGCTGCCATGACAAACCCCATCGTCTCGCAAGCACTCGCACTATTTATGCCGAAGAAGTAGCTAGCTCCGCTTCGACTGGCCAGATGGCTCGTCTGCTTGCCAACTCCTAAATGAGTCGACGCTGATTGGGCATGAACCGTGATGTTGCCTCCAAGACCTTGTCTACAGAGACTGCAGAGTCGCGATTGCAAGGTTTTTCTCCGCCGCCGACAAAGTTTATCAACAAGTCGAGATGTCGCACCCCCAACGCGGGTGGGGTCATCCCAGCGGCAATTGGTTCTCCTTCTAAAAGGGGCAGGTGGGCAGGTGAGGTGGAGTTCACGACATGGATACTGAGAATGAGGCGGGTTTTTCGCCGACGGAGTCCGCGGGCGCGGTTCCTAGTATAGACTCACTGTTGGGACCAATCTCGTTCGGTTTTGCTTTCTAATGTATGCACGTGGCGGAGTTGGCCGGCGAAAAAGAGGGCTCGACGCCGAATATTTAGAGCCGGGGACGGGTGACGCCTCCGAGGCCGAAGCCCCACCCGGCGCCGGTTTGGAGCAAAAAAGCCTAAGGCGGGACGGGGCCGGCGAGTGCCGAAGTAGATGCCGCGCTTGTCACTTGAGTCGATAGACAAACTGATTGTGAACCATTCGAGATTGAAACTACTCGATCTACATTTGGTGCAACAATCAATCATTTTTGCCATCCAATACGTCCAACATTATTCGCGATAAACCCCGACCTAAAGTTGTTTGTGCGTCCGGCAGACCGGGTGTCCGAAGGACCAGAACCATTATTTCAGTGTCGCCAGTGTGGACTTTGCACCAGGGGCCTCATTAGATGTGACGATGATGATTGAAAGGATTGGAATGCGTTCCTACCGGGAAGACTGTCCCGTTGGTTCAGCCCTCGACTTTTTATGGCGAGCACAATGGGAGGAATGGCGACGATGACCGCCACGACGATGGCGATGATGGCAAGTGTCGCCTCGATTGAGAGTCCTGTCATGGCGACTATTCTCTGACGGGTTCGAGGCTGAGAGACGCCAGCTTTCTGACGTCTTGCCAGTTCGACTGTCGTGGGCTAGATCTTTTAAGACAACACAGGTGTTCGAGGGGCAAATTAACCCTTGAATAATTTCAAATGCAAAGGGACAGTATCTGGTTGTGGGAGAGCAAGCAGGGTGCGTAAGATGTCTGATACTAAGGAAGAATGAAGAAAAATGGCATCGGCATAGGGAGCGAGGGCAGTTTGTGTTCAGGTGCCAAAGATGCGCCGTGCTGTACGTACCGGAAACTAGTGGAGAAGAACAGGCAGTCAGGAAGGCTTTTTGTTGGATGTTGAAAAGTGAGACGGGCCGAGGCGGGTGGAGAGTTCGGATCTCCTACATATGGTGCCAAAAAGGTGGCAGTGCAAAGAAGTATACCTCATTGGCAAGGAATGAGATCCTGAAAAGGGGGCAGCTGGTGCACTATGCTGTGGATGTTCTTCTACTGCTCTTCTGGCTTAGTTTGCGGTCTTTAGGCCTTGCTTACTTTTACCTCCCTCTGTTCTAGCCAAGCTAACTAACACTACTAATCATTGAATTACATCCAACTTGGAATATACTGCTAACAGCTTGTTGTTGTTCGATTTCATTGCTTGCGGTCAAAAAACCCTCTTCTACAAGCACAGATTTTTAGAGCCATGGAAACAAGCTGGACAAGAAACAAAGGAAGGCCGTAGTACTTGACTTTTATACAAAACAAGAAAATGTCTATGGACAGTAGACCAATCTCTGTCATGTTCCGTTCAACCACGCTTGTCTGGTAGTGCCTGAGTTATTGCTGGCCCCGACTGCCAAACATGCCTGTTTTCTAACGGTCCGAATCAAGGGCCTCGATGACCTCCTTCGCAGCTCTCTTACCAGAAGTGAGAGCGCCCTCCAGATACCCTTTCCATTCAAATGCCGTCTCGCCTCCGCCGAAATGCAAGTCGCCAAACGACTCCCTCAACGAGACCCCGTACTTGCGCAGCATGCCGGGTCCCATCGAAGACGTGGGCCCGCCCCAGAGATACTCCTCCTTGGTCCACTCGACGGCATTGTACTCCGTGAGGTTGCGCGCCTCGTCGGCCAGTTCGAAGCCGACGAGCGTGACCAGATGCTCGACGATGGCCTCCTCGCGGCCCAAGTCGGTCAGCTCGTGCCACGCGGAAGCGAAGTCTCCCGCGACGAAAAAGGCGAGGCTGTATTGCTCCATTTCAAGGTCGCTGGTGTCCCAGCCGAAGGAGATGGGCCCGACCTCCGAGAAGACCTTGCCCACGAGGCCGGCCTCCCGCCACCACGGCGCCGGGTAGCTCAGGATCACCTTGGCGTAGATGCCCGGCTTAGTCCTCGTCGCCAGGCCTCTCTTGGAAGCCGGCAGAGGCGGCGTGAAGTGGATGCGGGAGTATGTGTTGGTGGGGATCGCGATGATGACTTTCCTGGCTTTGTATCTCTGCCCGTGGATCGTCGTCACGAGAACCCCCTCGCCGCCGAGCTGGATAACGCGGTTCACAGGGCTGTTTACCTTCACGCTCCCCTCTTCCATGGTGCCAACGAGTGCGTCAGTAATTGCAGACGTGCCTAGTTCTGCATTAGCACACGGCCTACCCCTAGCAGACGGAGATGGATAACATACCTTTCTTAATCTTCAGCGATTGGGCACCGAATTCGCCTTCTGTGCTTAGGCTGACCAGACCTTTTCCGGACTTGATGTAGTCTAGGATGTAATGGGCACCAAGTTCATGGGGCATGCGGCCGACAAGCGCGCTGGTCAAGCTTCCAGCGGCTTCCTTGACTCCGGGCTCGTCCCACAGCCCCTTCTGGGCGACCCACTCGGCCAAGGTCACGTCTTCGTCCTCTGGGAACTCGTCAAAGTTGTAGATGTCGGTCTTGTTCGCAGCGGTCGCGACCAGGCCGTTGAACAAGTCCACAGGGCTAGGTTCGCCCGTCTATTCGGGGAAGGCTCGCATTAGCTCGATCCAATAATACCCCCATGGACAAGCCCAACGAGAGAGTCGTTGTAACTTACCTGGTTGAGAGTCTGAGGCGTCCGATGGACAGTGCCATTGGCGATTTGGCTGATGACATCGCCGGTGGTGTACTGCTCCGCAGTCTCTAAGCCAAATTGCTCGCAAAGAGCATAGCTGACGGGCTGTGTGATTTTGTTGATCCAAGTGGCACCCAGCTCGACAAGCTTGTTTGGCGAGCTGTGCAACGCCTGAGTCTGGCTTCGGCCGCCAATGCGGTGCCTCGCCTCAAGCACCAGGGTCTTATGCCCGGCCCGAGTAGCGTCGTACGCTGCCATGACTCCGGAGAAGCCACCGCCCACGACAATGATGTCGAACTCATTCTCAGGCGGTACCTTAGGGATTTCGGTCGCGGGGTTGCCCTGTGTAGGATCGAGCCCCGGGGTCGTCGGATTCGTCGAAGACCGGCCGAAAACCCCTTCACTCCCCAGGGCGAGCCCCAATGCAGGCGTCAGAAGGGTGAATAGTCCGACGGTGTGCGTAACAGGTTTCATCGTTGCGATGATGCTTCAGCGAGGGACAATTAGATGACGATGTCTTTGGGTGTGCGCGGGAGGACGTTGGGAAACTTAAGGGACCTGAAGGGGGGATAAGTCTGAAACTATCTGAAAAGATTTCAAGCTATGAATGGATTATGAACAAGCGTTTGAGATGAGTTGGTATTGATCTCGGAAGGCGTTCCCAAGATAGCACTTATATACAATCCATTTACGCCTACAAGTTGTACATGACCTCGCACTCGGTCAGGCCGCGACGCAGGTTGATGATGGTCAACTCAGCCTCAGCTCGGCGCTGGCCTTCGCCCTATCTGGGCACCGTCATGTCAGTTCGATGATTCTCGGTTTCTGGGCAGTCTCTTGGCCATTCTGCGAATGTGTCTTGAGTACGTTTCCCACGTGGGGGCTGGGATTGAAGTCGGAGAGCCCTACGGATGTAGATCAACGTCTGCCCGCGGGACGCGAATGGCCGACAGTCCCGCCTGCGAAACCGGGCGCGGTTCCACGTTGGTCGTTCGCATTCGCAACGGTTCTGGTAGGTATCAGCAAGCATGGGTGGCTGAATCACCAGCGTGGCGTACGGCATCAAATAGAACACTGGCGTATGACAGCGTGGGGAATGCCGTTTGCGTGGGCCAACTCCAGAAGGATTGGGGTGCAGCTTGGTAAGCGCCCGGGTCCTGTACATCTTGGCATGTAAACAAGCCTGCCAATGCCGGGACATCGCTGCCTAGATGCTTATGACGGGGGTGGCAATTGCGGTCCAATGATGTACTGGCTTGTTGATGGCTTTCTTTTTTTCCCCTCCTCTTGAGCGACAGGGCGGTGCATTACAAAAAATAGAGGACCGATGAGGAGGTTTGCCAACACAGATTGACGACGGGCGCAGTGCATGGGTGGTGAAAGTCTTGCAGCGCCATTCCACGAAAAGGCCTGATCTCTTGAGCCAAAGAACGCTGTAATCAAACCATGACAAGTAGGGACAGGACTACTTACGGCTACACCTCCCAGGAAGGCTTCACGCAAGCTCAGGCAGCTGCTTGCATTGTCAGTACCGGAAAGCTTCTGGTGTGTTCTTGACGGCCATTGGTTGTGTTGATAGTGTAAAAACCAAAAGGCATAAGATAATGTCAGGATAGTTGTCAGGAAAACTAGTCCGTTATGGAAGATTGGCTAGATAACGACAGTGGATGAGCCCAGCTTTGATGTGCACCTGTTTACCGTTCTGTCAGTTTCTGAAACCATGGCTGTTGTGAATTGTAAACACCAATCGTCTTTACAATAAATGGGCCTATTCCAGGTTGAGGATTGTCTTCAGCATCGATCGTAACCCAGGCACATTGCAGGAGCGAGAACGCCAATTTTGATACAAGTTGCAGTCTCATTGTTGAATTCTTCGACGTGATGGCTTGACTACAGATGCTACAGAGAGCTGGGAACTCGTTTTTCAGACAATGGGAAAGCTATCCAGGTTCCTATTTGGAGAAGCCGGCGGTGGTTCACTCCCTTGGCCCTACCTGTGCGGCCATGACACAGCTCAAAGCGTACCCATATGCTATGGAAAAATAGACAAATGTTGTGTCACTTCGGAGAAAGAAAGGCTGGCTGCACCGCTCCATGGAAGTTTCTTGAAGAATTCCCTACCTCCTGGAATAATCACGGGGTGGCATCTACAACAGCCTGCAACCTTGGAACCAAAATCAACATCTTTCATCTCAACCAGACGCTCTTCATTCAAAAAGCGCCCCGTCATCCGAGTAGACCATCTGCCATCAAAACTACAAGACGTTCTTCAATCAAGTCAAACCTTGTTTCAGCCAATACCTCTTTAATCCATACTTGCTTCTCAGAATTCTCTTCAATACGTCGCTAGCCGATTTGAAGAGCCTTCTTCGAAAATGAGCGAACCGTCGGCTCCAGTGTCCCCGCCTGCGGCATCCGACCTGGAGCTACGGAAGACCGAGGCCATTCGCAAATTGGCCGCTCATCTGCCCGACAACGACGACGACGATTTCATCCGTCTCAAGAAGCTCGCCATCGTCGAAAAGCTCTTGGTCTCGTTCGATGACCCCAACATGAGTCCCTTCTTCCTGGACGAGACCGAAAGCTTCCACAGCCACCCGCCTCTGAGGCCCGCTCCAGCGTACCTCAACGATGCGGACCTGCGGCTCCAGCTGCTGAGGGATATCAAGGCGACCGAGCTGAAGTTTCTCGATCCCTGTATCCCGCCGAAATCCCTGCCGGCGGATGTCATCACACCCATCGTCTGGGCTGCCTTTATAGCGGCCCCGATCGAAGCCCTGCAAATCCTTCTCAGTTACATGCGGAATGGTCGAGTGAGCTACCATGGGCTGACACAGGCCCTGGAGTCAGTGAATGATAAGCTTCCCGCTGTCATTCCCACCCGTAAGCATCAAAACAGACCTGGATGCGACATGACCGACCCGCATGTGGGACACATTCTTGGCCACGTCGACATCTCCCGTGCGTCCACGTACTACAGCAAGCTGGGGTGCCTCGCCACAATCTGGGGTGAGGCTCGCATAAGGAGGTACCAGACTCAACCAGGAGAGAATGACCTTGGTGATCCACAGAACACAGTTTCTTTCAAGTGTGTATCTCACCAGCGCTGGGACAAGACACAAGTCGCATTTGAGCCTATCGGCAAACCTGACGACCGCACTATTCGTTTGCGTCTCCATCTCCTACAAGACACTAAGCTTATGTGTCCTCCCTGGTCAGACAGAGGGAAGTCGTTTCAAAGGCAGGAAGCGTTCCAGTGGCTGAACGACTTGGCGACGGACCCCAGAAAGTTCGTCGACCCGTTTGTCAACGACAGGTTCGTCACCGAAGGACCGCTAGAGATTCGGGTAGGTTCTTCCGTTACGCAGCACATCGTTCGAGACGGGTACGTTTTCGACATCACGTCAGAGGATCCGGCACTGCTTCCGAACTACGACGTGCTTGATCTGCAGTACAGAATCGACTTGATGGCGGCATTGATTGGCGCTGGCGAGGCCTCTGACGATGTCAGATCTAGCTCTACTACAGAACGGGAGGGTGATCTGTCACTGGCATCGGAATACAGTCACGAGGACATTTGAATAGCAGGTACATTCTGTAGATTCAACGACAATCAGAATATTTAACAGAGAACAAAAGCTTTTCTGAAACGTTTCTTATGCAGCTGGTGCAATCCGACTGCTGATCCGTTTTTGCGATGGAACCTCACATGATAGGTGGAGAGAACCCTGCGACAAAGGGTTTGGCTAGCATAACAAGTCGTGGTATGTACCATACCGGAGCGTAGATTCCGCTCTCGTATTCGAAGTGACGATATCATGACCAACCCCGACGCGGGACCAGAATGGACGGCGCAATACCGGTGACGTCATAATGTAGTGACGGAAAACAATCGAGCAGGAAGCACATCGCCATTGCAGTTTTGACAAAAGTCCGTCGTACTCTTTCGTCCTTGACTTCCCACAGTCCTGTGATGCCCTCGAACCTTCCATCTGAAGATCCCGCAAAGCTCGGATTCTTTCATCCCGTTTCACTGGTCATGAATACCATAACACCAGATATAAAGTGCCTCGGTGTGCCTTTCGTGGCGTGTAGCGGGCTATAAGCACCACGGTAAGCGGGGCAGGAACCAGACCGTGGCCCCTTCGCGCATGATGCATCGGGTAGAGCAAGCAGGATGGGAGGAGAGTTCACGATTGTTGGAAAAGAATTGCTAATGCCACGCCCACTCTGCGCTGCCTCTCTACAAAGGTACTTGGATT
The DNA here is from genome assembly GCA_034638275.1 of Colletotrichum lini. NCBI lineage: Eukaryota > Fungi > Ascomycota > Sordariomycetes > Glomerellales > Glomerellaceae > Colletotrichum > Colletotrichum lini. The sequence goes on from JAWQJV010000006.1 coordinate 1,890,884, forward strand.
CGCTAGCATGGCAATGGAAACTAAATGCAAAGCCGTTTGGAAGGCCATGCTTCCAAGACTAAAAGATACCGGGCTCAACTCCGTGCTGTCTCCCTTACCGTAGCATCGCTTCCGCTTGATATAGACATGTAGACAACCGCGACATCGATACACCGACCCTAAACCTGGAGGCCGCCCAGCACCTCGTCAAACACCTCAAAGTTGCCCTCGTTCTTCCGGTCATACACGGCGAACCAGACCTCGGTCCACCAGCCCCCACTAAACTCGGCCTCGTCAAGCACCTCGCGCCAGCACTGCGCGACCTCGCCCGGCGGGTTGTGGAACGCGCCGCACCCCAGGGCGCCCAGCACCAGCAAGCCGTGACCGCGGCTCGCAGCCATGCGCAGGCACAGCCTCATCTTGTCCTTGGTCAGCGCGCGGTCCGCGGGCCGCGCGAACTCCAACTCCTCGCCTCCCCTTCCCGCGACGGCAACTTGCCGCTTCCTGAGCTCCGGACGGCGGATGGCGGCGACGCTGAGGACGCTCACGACGGGCAGGTCGACGGGCGGCACGGGTGGGACGAGGAGGGCGTGGCCGCTCGCCATGTCGGCGCGGATGACGAGGACGTCGGGTGAGTAAAGGCCGCCGCGGCGACGGAGCGGGTAGTAGCGATCGTGCAAGCTCAGGTGCAGCGAGGAGCGGTAGCAGAGGGCCTCTTCTTGGGCGACGGCGCCCTTGAGCCAGCCGCCGCCGGGGCGGATGTCGGAGGCCATGTTTAGGACGGCGACGCGACCGGCGTGCGGGCGGAGTGCAGCGAGGTCGATGGCGGCATTGAGGGAGTCGGCGTTAACGATGCGGATGGTGGCGCGGGGGGCGTGGAACGGGCAGCCAGAGGCCCTGAGAGGCGGGAGGTGGTCTATATGCAGGGCCTCGGAGGAGGAGGCGTCAAGGTGGGGGAGGTGGGCGAGGATCTTGGGGAGGACGGCGCGGGTCTCGGCAGAGACGGACGCGAGGGACGGGTTGGAGCGGTCACCGCCGCGGCGGGATTGAGGCTGGGAAGAACGTGTGGTGGTGGTAGTTGTGCTGTTGGTGGTGGCTGATGAGGACGACTGCGCTGGGGACGAGGGGTTTGGTGATTGCGTGGATGCCTGTTGTTGTTGCTGTTGGTCTTGTTGACGAGGTGCTTCCTGGGATCGGCTGCCTCCGCTCCTAGAAAAGGCGAACTCGAACAGGCTCGTCTGGCGCGGGCTGGCAGACATGGCGGCGCAGTGCGGACGTAGCAATCGGTCGTTGTTTGGTGAGAAGAGTCGTAAGACAATGATTTCGCGATGGTCGACGCCGGACCCGAAGAACGAACCGATATATGGGATGCGGCTGGGTTGTGGAAGTGGCGGTGGATTTACGCAAGGACAATCGAGCGTTGCCGCGTTGGATGAGAGTGAAAAGCTCTCCGCGGCCGTTGGGCACTACTAGTGTTTCTTATTCTGATGAACGACGTTGGTGTCGACTTATAGGCAATCGTGAGTGGTGTGAGTGATTGATGGTGGTATTGAAGGTGTAGTCGCGTGAGATGTGGAATTAAGGTTGGAGACAGGGAAACGTGGGATGGGAATTAATTAGCGACTGGCTAACCTGCTGCTCCAGGGGGCCGGGAGCTGGAAAACGGCCGGCCGGGAGGGGGTGACTCACTTAGCGTGCGCCACTAAACAACTATTCTTTGTTGGAAATTCAAGTGTCGGATATGCATGCATGCTCCTTATCCAGCGACCAACAGCCAGGGAACTCTGCCTGGGCCCCATAGCGTAGAGAGCAGTGGTAAGCATGGGTATCATGGCGGATTTTGTCTATCTCGAGAATTACACATAATGTTACAAGAAAGTGTACAGCCTTACGCAGTGAGAGATCTATTTTTTGTTTCCCCTACGCACGCGTCTTGATGGCGCCCTCGGGCACCGCGTCAGCCGCCTCGAACTGGCGCGGGATGAGGCCCTCGGCCATGTCGATGGCGCCCTGCATGTCGTTCTTGTTGAACAGGAACAGGCCCTGGATCGCCGCCGTGCTCGTGAACCGCCCAGCCGTCTCACCCGTGCCGTTACCGAACAGACCCAGGTCCTCGAGCCGCTGTAGGAATCGCTCGCGCCCAGCGCCGTCGGCGTCGACGTCGCCGTAGAACCGATCCCACATCTGCCCGGCCTGATACCGCGTCGCCTCGCCGATGCGCGTCATCATGTCAACGCGTCCGGGCCGGATGAGTGCTGGGTCGAGCCGCTCGATGTGGTTCGTTGTCAGGAACGCGATGCGCTCCTCGCCCGCCGCGAGCCCGTCGAGCGCGTTGAGCAGACCCGAGAAGGTCACGCTGGCGCCGCTGTAGCCGTCGGCATCGCGCTGCCGCCGGTTGACGAACGCCGAGTCGGCGTCCTCAAGCAGCAGGATGCTGCGCCGCGGCAGCTTCGTCAGGAGGTACGCCAGCTTGTCGTCCGTCATGCCCATCTCGCTGAGGTTGATCATGGCCACGCTGAAGTCGAGCTCGCCGGCCAGGGACTGGATGAAGGAGCTCTTTCCGCTGCCGGGCGGGCCGAACAGAAGGTAGCCGCGCCGGTAGGGGATGCCGCGGTCGACATACCACTGCTGACGCCCGAGGAAGTCCCTGACGTCGTCGACGATGCCCTCCTTGACGCCCTCGTCTAGTATCACAGACCCGAGGGGGCGCTTCTTGCGCGGGTCGCCGAGCGGCGCCCACTCCATGCCCCTCGCGGCGTACACAATGGTCTTGCCTTCGTTCGCCTTGGCCGCCAGCGCGTGGGCCTCGGCGAAGACGTGCTCAAATACGTGTCGGTGCGCCCACAGCGTCGTCAGCTGAACGATCTCGTGCGGCTCGCCCGTGTTCATATTGGCCGTGCTGTGCTTCTCACGGTTGACGGCGATGTAGGCGGAGCCGTGCTTGACGATGTGCCTGCCGTAGCCGGGCTGCAGGAAAAAGTGTGCGCTGGTCGGGCCGGCGGCGGCGGCGCCCCCGCGGTGGGCACTGGTGGTTGTTGTCGAGACGGATAGGTTGTGGATGCGGGTGATGCGCGAGGCGAGGAAGCCGGCCTGCTCACGTGGCTGCGACAGCCAGGCGAGGACCCAGGGGTAGGCCGGATCCTGCTTGCTGATTTCGACGTTGACGAGGAGGCGGCGGCGAGCGGCTCCGGCGGCGACGACGACACCTTTGCGGGCAAAGGCAGCGGCGGCGCCTAGGCTGGCGAGGCCGATGCCGCCGGCGAAGAGAGGGTTGTTGAAGAGCGCATCGAGGCTGAGCACCGAGACCGGGGCGGAAGGGGAGGACGACAGGGAGGCCGCTGTCGAAGCGGAGGATGCTGCCGTCGACGCGGTTGTTTCGGTCGAGGACATTACGGACGGCAACGGGTGTGGTGGCTTCGGGATCGCATCGCGCGAGTGAGTGATGGACGGAATGATGGAGATGAATTTTTGGCAGCTGTTTCTGCAGGGATGGCGGATGACAGATGACGCGCTGAGGAAGATTTCCCCGATTGGGTAGTAGTTCCACTCGGAGCGGAACCCCTTCCGCCTGACCGTCTGGCTTATATAAGACAATGATAATGACATAAGCAAGCTGAAGATCCGTCAGTTCAGGCTTGATCCCAACCATTGATCTCGGGACGCATCGTCTTTCTTCATTCTATTCCCACTTCTCGCCCTAGAGGCTCAGAAATTTCTTGAACTTTCACTTTCACTTTCTTCTACAATCGTGGGCCAGTCTGCATCATGAGGGTGTAGATTGTGGTCTCTGGACCATTCAACCCTTTTACGATCCGTGATCGCCGTCTTTCACCTCGCTCGTCTAACTCAGCAGCCGTGCCCCTTCCTGTCTTCTCCCCTTCACTGTCTCCAAGAAGAGGGAACGGTAAAAAGTACACGTGTAATGCCACCGTCAACATGATCGCCGGAAATGACAGCTCGGGTGGCGCCGATGATGGAGCCCTCTTCGCCCGGGGGAAATGACCGATCGTGCCGATGTAACTGCATCTTTTCCCGGAGATGGGAACGTGGGTGGGACTGGGCGTAGGGTCGACAGGGATCCGATGGGGGCGGCCTGACTGTTTAGAACCAAAACGGGAAGAAATAAAGAGGAGACTTGAGGAGTCTGAGGAGACATTTGGTAAAAAAACAAGACTTGCAGGACTCGGGATGACGGAAGCGAAAAACTCGGGCGAGTTTTCTCAAAGCAGAAAAGTGAAGCCCAAGCAGGGCGGCCGCGAGACAGACCGCATCTCCTCGGTCGGGAGGGGCTGTGCCGAACTCACTTTCTGGGCATCCAGGGCACCCAAGACACCCAAGACACCCAAGGAGGGCTTTAAGCCCAAGACACACCAAGACAAGCCGGCACTCATCTCGACCAGAGAGAGAGAGGAGAGAGTCTAGGGGGAATAAATGAAGCACGACAAACCCACACACCCAAACACCCAAGGGTTCATGTCATGTCCAGTCTTGGAGGTTCTTGGCCGGCCAGGCACCGCCCAATAAACGGCTGCGCAAAGCTAGGCACTTTGAGCAGTAAAAGACTAAGGTACGTTGCCAAGGCAGTCCCCCTTAAGGTCGCACAGGTATACAATATAAAGAAAAATATAGTAAAAAAAAATACAGTATAAGTATTATGCCTAATACTAAATACATTATTAGATTTCTTTAGAAACTTAGTATTATAGAGGCTTTTAAGCCTATAACTACCTTATTAACTAACCTTACATTTAGTGTTACGACCCGTCAAACATAACAGGACCAGGGGACGCCCCCACAGGGCACCTGGCTGTTACGAACAAGTTATACACCGCAGACACGGGAAACCAGGGTGCACTCCTCCAGCGCGGAAGAACTATAATGCAAGGTCACGTGGAGATAAGGAAGTGAGCAACTGATTATGCGTGAGCACGATTAATCACGACGTGAGCGCTCACGCGCCCTACTTCAAGTGATTACTCTATACAACACCTGGATTACTGGTAATCAGGTGTAAGCTAGAACCTTAGCAACAAGCACACAGGACTTGTATATAGGATGGACTTGGACGGACTCAAGGACAGACTTCCATAGCTCTTCAGCAATCAACTTTGTGATTATCCCCTCAGATACTCTCAGCACCCTTCACTAGTGACCAACGTTACAACCCCTTGTTGAGTATACGACTGATCACCGTATCCTCTAAAGACCTGATCCTTTCAGCACGACTTACAGCACTGTTCTCCAGCTTCGTTGCCTCAGCTTCTGCTAATAGACACTACCACGGAAAGCCGACCGTAACATTTAGGTAGCTAGCTTTCTAAACATTATAACCTTAATAGGTATACTAAGGTATATTAAGATTAATATTGCAATAACGTACATGATAAGCGAGCGCGCCAGACAAGCGAGCGCGCCACCTAACCGCAACCACATCACAAATATAACCCCCAAGCAACAACAAAAAGATCAAATCAATTCAAACTACTCAGAATCCTCTTCTCCAGACATATCTTCATTAAAATCACATGTTCGCGCATTGTGTCCGGTGTTTCCGCAGATGCCACACCTCCTTTGGCCTGTTTCTGTCCTCGGCTTCCGACCACTACTCCGACGTATTTCCTCTTGTACCTGGGCTGTCGCCTCTCTCTGCGACTGAATATCCTGTGCATCAGCTACAGTAAGACTTCCTCCTTGCCTAAGATGAGTTTTCTTAGTCCTTTTGCGTCGGTTAAGTAGGCTGTTTTCCTCCCGAAGGGCTTTATTCTCAGCTCTTAAGAATGCATTCTCATGGGCAAATCCCAGTGCTCCTTTCAGAATATGCTCAACATCTGTACATCCATGTGTTGGAGAGCTGCCTGGATGATTAAGGAACCGATCCTTAAGTAGAGTTCCTTGAGAACTTAACTCTGTTGCGTTCTTTGGTGTCTGGGAAGTCCAAGGTAGTGGTGTTGTTGGGAGGGATCCTGGAGGTGAAGGAGTGTGGAACTTGACATCCAGCTTAGATATCACACTTTCTGCACTTAGAGGGACAAGTCCTGCCCCTCTAAAACCCCCTTGGATGTTTTTTTCTGTGAGAGCTCGCTTAAAGGCGTTGTGAAATGCTGGAAAGAAATCGTCCTTCGTAATATGGGTATTACCCCGTCGCATCTTATCCTCAATTTCTCGACCGTACGCCAACTTCAAAGGCCCAAAACACCCTACATCTAAGGGCTGAAGTAGATGAGAAGAATGAGGCGGCATACAGAGGGTGACGATGTTGTTTTCCTTGCAAAACAGCTCAAAGTCTGTGGAGTGGTGACTTTCGTGTCCATCGACAATAAGGAGGCGATATTTCCCCTTCGCACGCGACTTTGAATGCTGATCAAAGTGCTGGAGCCAATCTAGGCCTCTTTCATTTGTTGTCCATCCATTTTCAGATGTTGCGATAACCCAGTCGGGTGGGAGACCAGATTCGGTGTACCATGTGGAGAGGAGATTTTTGCCTGCAACAATGATGTATGGCGGGACGCTATAGCCAGACGAACTGATGGCCTGAATGACTGTAACCCATTCTCGATTGCCAGGCTGAGCCATTTTTGTGTTTGAATGTCTTTCAGCGCTTGTAACAACCATGCCGGATGCAATCTGGCCCATCATAAAGCCAGTCTCGTCAAAGTTGTAGATATCTGACTCCACGATGCCATATTTCGCGATTGTGTTCGCCACAAGGCGAAACCACGCGTTTATTGCCTCAGGATCTTCGCATTTAGCTCTCTTATAGTCGTATCTTCGAAAAAAACGCGTTCGGAGCTGTGGTTGTCGTTTGACAAAGTTTGAGGCCCAGCGCTTGCCGACTGGTGGCTTGTCGCGGTCGGCAAGCAGTCGATTGGCCATTTCTTCAACACCAGTAAGCCGGGGAGGAAACGATCGGGCATCTAGGTCGAGAATGTACTCGACTAGCTTCTGCTCTTCAAGCTCCGTCAAATTCCGTGAGTTCGGCATGGTGTCGCGTCGTGATGCTGTTCCCTTTAGTCGACGCGTCACAATGTCGCGGCTGACGTTGTACATCTTTGCTGCAGCGCGAATGCTGAGTTTTAGGTCTTTTTTGTAAGCTTGGACAGCCAGCTGTACCTGAGCTTCGTTGCTAGTGGATTGCATTGTTGTTCGTGGAGAAATGAAAGGAAACAGTCAGACAGACGCGTCTGGCTGGTTGGGTGGCGCGCTCGCTTGTCTGGCGCGCTCGCTTATCATGTACGTTATATTACCTACCTATTTATATAAACTGTTATCTAGCATATAAGTTTAAATAAGACGTCTTAATTTAAATAAAAATGTCTACTCCTTAAATTAATATCCTCTTTAGCAGATAACGTAGTTCACAAGCAAGTGAATCACACAAGCTAGTGAATCACTTTCTAATTATTTCGTACGCATCCTCTTTCTCCTAGTTTTTCTCCACCAACAACTATGGGACAGCAATCAATTGAAAGTGATTTAGTCCTAGCGCTTAATGCGCTCCAATCCAACCCAAAATTAAGCGTACGAAAGGCTGCATTACTCTATAATGTATCATTCTCTACCCTCCAACGACGAAAACACGGCCGACCTGCGAAACGCGACATCCGACCACATAACCAGAATTTGACCTTGTACGAAGAGGAGAGCATTGTACGATACATAATCGACCTAGATTCACGATCATTTCCACCGCGCCTTAGTGCTGTTCGAGAAATGGCCGATCGACTGCTTCGCGACCGCGGCGCGCGACGCGTCGGAACAAACTGGGCCTCAAACTTCGTACGACGACGACCTGAGCTCCGAACGCGTTTTAATCGAAGAATCGACTATCAGAGAGTCCTCTGCGAAGATCCTGACGCGTATCGCGCGTGGTTTTCCCTTGTACGAAATACAATTGCGAAGTATGGGATACACGATGACGATATCTATAACTTTGATGAGACTGGGTTTGCAATGGGCAAAATGTCCTCTGAAATGGTTGTTACAGCCTCTGAACGACGTGGCAAGCCAAGAGGAGCACAACAAGGGAATCAGGAATGGGTTACAGTAATCCAGGGCATTGGGTCGTACGGCTATTCTATCCCACCGTACATCATCTTTGCAGGCAAAGTCCATCTTGACTCCTGGACGTACGACAGCCCCCTCCCACCCAACTGGGTAATTACCCTTACAGAAAACGGTTGGACGACAAACGAGAAAGGCCTAGAATGGGTAAAGCACTTTGATTTCCATACAAGAAGTCGTACGAAGGGTGTTTACCGCCTCCTTATCCTTGATGGCCATGAAAGCCACCATTCTGTCGATTTTGAGCTATACTGCAAGGAGCAGAACATTATCACGCTCTGTATGCCACCTCATTCATCGCATAAGCTCCAGCCTCTTGATGTTGGGTGCTTTGGTCCCTTGAAACGGGCGTACGGTCAAGAAATCGAGGTCCTTATGCGGGCGCATGTTACGCATATTGCAAAGGAAGACTTCCTCCCAGCTTTTTCTAAGGCGTACGACAAGGCGATAACTAAGTCAAACATTCAAGCAGGCTTTAGAGCAACTGGCCTTATACCGTACGACCCTGATTATGTGATTTCACAGCTAGATATCAAGCTTCATACGCCAACACCACCAGGTTCTTCTGCTGGCTTACCACCAGCTTGGGTACCAAAGACACCAAACAACCCAATCGAAATCACGTCACAATCCGATTATATCAGTAATCGCATCGTACGACATCAAAATAGCTCCCCAACATCAATTCTTACAGGTATGCAGCAGCTGAAGAAAGGGATGATGATGATGGTGCACGAACAGACCTTGATGCGGGAGGATTTGGCTGAACTTCGAGAGGCAAATGACCGCCTTAGCCGCCGTCGGCGTACGAAAAAAAAACAGCTACAGCAAGGAGGGACACTTACAATTAACCAGGCAAAGGATTTAAAGTCTCAAATAGATGCGACGGAGCAGTTAAAGGCAGAAACAAGTCAGAATGGTGGTCGTACGAGGAGGCAGGAAACGCGCGCGCGACGATGTGGTATCTGTGGAGAGCCTGGCCATAATGCTCGTACATGTCAAAAGGTTGAATCTACATCTGAAGAAGAGGATTCCAGTTAATTTAAATTAGTTTAAGGCGTTGTAGTTGATTTCTCTTACATGTTATTGTACGAGTAGTAGAAAAGTGATTCACTAGCTTGTGTGATTCACTTGCTTGTGAACTACGTTATAATCTATTAGATAGATTTTTATCTTATGCCCCTAATAAGATAGATGCAAGCATTTAATAAGCTTAGCAACTAGTGCTAACAGCTAAGAGGCTAAGCCTTTATAGGCTGCCTATATAAGGCCTGCTTATAGGCTTTAGGTCTTTAATAGACCTAGAAGCAGCATGTTACGACCCGACAAGTTACAGGTGACACAGCCCCACCAGACAAGGCAGGGCGCGGGCGGCACAGCATTTGTATGGACAAGAAACAAGGTCATACGGATGACTCCTCGGAAACGGAAGAACTAGGGAAGGTTACGTGAAGATAAGGAGGACCGACAGACGATAAGCGGTCCACGCTAGGGACCGACTTTCAGATCGCGGTCCAGGGTTGAGGACCGACTTCAAGATGTCGGTCCCAACAACAAGACCTAAGGATATAAGGACATTCATTCCACATAGATAGATTACCTTCCATAGCTCTTCAGCAATCAACTTCGTGATTCACTCTACCATAAGTGACTCTTAGATTATCCTTCTGTTGTGAAAGACAAGTTATCCACGCCTTGAGTATACGATTGATCACCGCATCCTCACCAACAAGATTACCAACAAGCCAGCAAGACCCCAGCACTGTTCATTGAGTACTGACCTCAGCTACCTGTTAGCAGAAACACCACTGTCGGATATCTGACCGTAACACAGCAGCTTTATTAGTATTTGCAGTAAAGCTATTCCTACTTAAAGAACTAAGTCCTAAAGACTAAATCTATAATGCTACAACTATATTTAAAGTAATCTTTAATACGCTTAACTTAAGGTATAATATAATAAGAGAGCTATATAAAGAGATTAATAGTTTAAGGTAGTAGTGTTACGACCCAACACGCATGACAAGGCCAGGGCCTGCCCCACAGGACCTACGGCGGCTACCACACCATATATGCAGAAGCAACGGACTTAGGATGACTCCTCTCGGGACGGAAAAAACTATGGACAAGTCACGTGACCACGATCACACGATAAGATAAGGAACGGACGCCCGTGAATAAGTGGGACGCATGATCGTGAATAAGTGGGACGAACGACCGTTCGGTGAACAGTCGGACAATAGTGAACAGGGACATCACAAAGGATATGTTCAGGAACGAGACTTGTATATAGTATGGACTTGAGCCGGGCTCAAGGACAGACTTCCATAGCTTCTTCAGCAATCAACTTCGTATCAGATCTTACGATCGCTTCCAGCTACTTTCACTGAGAACCCCTTCTGATAAGACTACGATTGATCACCGAAGCCTTACCTATCTTACGACTTACAGACATAGCTTCGGGGAAGCTATCCACGACTACGACACTGTTTACTTAGTACTCGCAGCCTAAACTTCTGCAAACATACTCACCACGACTAGCTGGCCGTAACAAGTAGGACAATTTTATTAAAGACATCTTATACGCCCTTACAATAGTAATAATAGTTATATAATAGGTAGTAGTGCTAAGGTTAGTAGGTAAGAATAGCTATAGGAGTAAGGGAGCTAGACTATAAATGTAACACAGTTCCTAAGAACACTATGTCCCTTTAAAAAGGGGAGCAGTAAAAGACCACAGCAACTAACGGATACTAAACGGGTACTAACACTAGTCTTGTCTGTCTGCACTCTGCCGGTGGCGTAGGTGACTACAGCAGATGAGGGGGGCAGAGGGGGGTCCTTGGCGCGCCTCTGCACCCGATCTTTTGGTGTTTCCCACCCCGTCCCGGCCCATCTTGTCTCATTCCTTATGGTGTGAGAGCTTGTGCGACGATTTACCTGCAGGGGAAAAAACGTGTTGCCAGCTTATCTGCTCTTCTTCTACGTTCTTTCACCCCTCCCGACGACATCCCCTCGTGTTTCCTCATTACACACTGCTCTCGTGGACGTAGCAGCCGTCAATTGTCGCGATAGCTTCATTCCGCCCACAGCGACAAGCGAACCGTCATCTCTTCAACACGGCCCACATCGAACTCGACAACAACCCGCCGCTTCACGTTTGCCGCCGAAGCCAACTTGTTGTGTCACCCCCCTAGCACCAGCCCGATTGATTCCCTTGCTTCGTCGCCATCCCTGGCAAACTCGACTGTGTACGCCTTTGTCGAACACACGAACCTGACGAACCTCAAAAAACTCCGACGAACGAACCGCGTTGCGACATCGCGAGAACCCCACGTCCAAGCCTCGGAGGCTCTGCCGCTTATTTTCCATCGGTCAGATATTGTACAGAGTAGCTCGTCTGCGCATGCAATCCCGACCTGCATCTTTCTCAAGGCATTGCCCAATCGTGGCAGCGCGAGGGGGCCACGACCCCTCACCACCACCACCACCACCAGCTCCCTCATCCTCAGCACACCATTGACGCCGCCGCGCCAATCACGGCACGCCGCCGCCCACCATGATCCTCCCCTCGCCGCGCATAAAGCGCCTTCTTGTTCTTGTCTTCTTCTCTTTCCTCATAGGCAACGCCCTACTGTACCTCGTCCTGCCCTACGACAACCCGCTCGTCCTTGCCTTCCGCTTCAACTTCTCCGGCCTGCAGCTCTGGCTGCGCGGCTCCGGCGTCGAGAAGGATGCCTGGCTGTACGAGCCGGCCAGGTTCCCCATCGAGTACCGCAACGACGTCGGCCTGCTCATCAAGACGGGCTACGGCACCCGCCACCGCCTCGCCGCCCAGCTCGAGGCCCTCGACCTGACACCGGACGAGGCTGACGATGCTTTCGTTGTGGTCGGTGACTGGACGCCGCGCGAGGGCGGCAAACTCGCCGGTGTCACCGTCCACGATGCCATTGGTGGTGTCATGGCCATGCCCGAGATGAGGTCCCACCACGATGCGCCGAAATTTAAGGAGTATCTGTCCCTCAAAGATGCCGTCCAGGCCGGCGATGACGCCAAGGCGACGGAAATCGGCAAGAGCTTCGGCTGGGACCTCGATGCGCTCAAGGTGACTAACAGCCCTGCCCTCCCAACCCGTGCGTTCTGACCCATTGGAGGGCCCTCACTAACACCACCGACCGCTGCAGTTCATCTGGGGACTCGAGTACGTCTACGACAACCTCCCGCCCAAGAAGTGGTACGTCATCCTCGACGATGACACGTACCTTGTCAAGTCGTCGCTGCGCCTCCTGCTGACGCACTGGGACCCCGACGTCCCGCGGTACGTGGGCAATGCCGTCGGCGACTTCAAGGGCCGCTTCGCGCACGGCGGGTCGGCCGTCGTCATCTCGCACGAGGCGGCGAGGCAGCTGCTCGCGCGGCGCGACGTCGTCGCCGCGGCACAGGAGCACTCGCTCGACGAGACATGGGGCGACCGGCTCGTCGCGTCGGCGTTCCAGAAGATCGGCGTCTACCTCGACGAGCGATACAGCCACTTCTTCAACGGCGAGCGGCCCGCCATCTCCAAGATGATGGCCGACCGCTTCTGCTCGCCGCTCGTATCTTTCCACGGCGTCGCGGACCCTGACGAGATGAGGAGGATCGGTGCCGCTTTCCGGGACGAGCGGAGCCCCGTGTTCTGGGGCCAGCTGTGGGACATATACGGCGCGCCGTCAGTGGACGAGTTCAAGCGGCTGCCGATCCGGGCGGCACGCGACTACGTTGGGAGGACGGACGAGCGAGCCCGCGTGCTGCCGGGGACGGAGACGGCCGAGGCGTGCTTGGCGGCGTGCGAAAGCGCGGCGGGCAAGTGCCTCGCATGGACGTGGGTCGAGCATAGCACCGAGTGCAGGATGAGCCCGTGGATGATTCTGGGCGAGCGGGTCAAGGGCCACTACTCGGGCATCAACGTCGGGGAGGTCGAGAGGCTGCGGCAGAGCTGCTGAGGGGAGGTGGGAGACGAGGGAAGACGGTCGCGATGATACCCAACAGGAGAATGGCGCAGTAAGGCGGTGTGAACAGGCTGGTTTTACACTCTGGACGTGTATTCAGGCGCATGGCGTTGGTTGTGTTCCTTTCATCAGGCTTCAGTTTTTCTCATCAATGCAAACAAGACGATATGTCTCTTTTTGCTTTTCTCGCCTCCATGTTCCAGTCGGCAGCATGTCGATTGTCGACGTTGGCTATTGGTGATACACTCGTTCCCATGCCTCGGATGCGGTGCATTCAGTTTTCGAACAAACCCGAAACCGAGAGAGTTCTCAAGCTCGGGTTCGGGGCGGCATGCAGCTCGGACCCGGCTGAGGCCGAGCTTCCCAGCCGGTCGACGGTCCGAATAGCCAGGTTGTGATGGGCGATGGTGGAATTGGTCGTGATGCTGGCAGAGCTGAGGGTGGAGAAGCCACACGTGGCGCAGCACCGTGACCGTGATCGGGATTGGTGGGGGATGGTGGTTCCGAGCTCAGCACTTTTTTGCATTCTGACAAAGCGGCAAGCCCGTCATCTATCCTCCGTCATTGGCGATGACGTCTCGTCTCGTCTCGGACGCACACGCTCAGCCACACCCCATCCATCCCACCATCACTATGATGGATGGCTTAGCACTTGCCTCTGCAGCTGATGGCGCTATGCAGCAGGGTGTGCGTTCGTGCGACGTGCGTGTGGACGGACGGATAGTTGACGTCAACCGGCTCTGACCGCGCACCCTTCCCAAGTTCAACGGCAAATCACTATTTGGGATCAACAACCTGATTATGCCCAAAGGTCAACACCACACTGAATACCGGGACTCACTGACTGACTTACCTTTGCCTCTGTTCTGGTTCTTTGGTAAGAGCGAAACAAACCATACCGCGCACCGCATTACGCCCAGCCCGTTTCCCATTGCCCAGTCAACCGAGCGGATCTTCATTTCCCACGATCCAAACCAAATGCCCCAGGTTGTGCTCTAAGCACAGTACCTACAGCACCCATAGCTGTCATAAACCCCTGTCGCCGGCGCCCACCCCCCGCTAAACGTTTCCGAGCTCCTCTGTCATTCATTGCTGTACTGTAACTACAGCGTAGGCGGCCACTAAGCCACTATTACGTGCCCATAAGGCCGACTTCCCGAAAAACAGCTCCCCCCCACCCCCCGCATACCTCTCGCCCCTCCGCCGTCCCTCTTGGAAACTTACATCCCACACTTTCTTTCTGCGAGGCCATCACCACCACACTCGAAAAGAAAACACACACATACAGCGCATACATTGCACACCGTATATCTCCTGCGAAATCCACTGCTTCTCCGACTCCATCGTAGCCACATCTCGACCTCGACCATGGCGGCCCAGACCCCCACATCAGCTCAAGCTCAGGCCAACCAGGGCAGCTGGGGAGCTTTCCTCAAGGTATGCTTTCTTTGTCTCCCTCCGTCTCTGCCTCTTTATCTTCTCCCTACGTCTCTCGCCCGCCGACGCTGACTTTCCCTCCTCCGCTTCCAGTCCATCGCCTCCTTCAACGGCGACCTCTCGTCCCTGACCGCACCGCCCTTCATCCTGTCGAGCACCTCCCTGACCGAGTTCTCCTCCTACTGGGCTGAGCACCCCTCTATCCTCGCCGCCCCCGCAAAGGAGGCCGACCCCGCCAAGCGCGCCCTGCTCGTCACCAAGTGGTTCATCACCACCCTCAAGCAGCAGTACGCCTCCCGCAGCGAACAGTACGGCAACGAGAAGAAGCCCCTCAACCCTTTCCTCGGCGAGCTGTTCCTTGGCAAGTGGGAGGACGACGCCGGCACCACTGAGCTCATCAGCGAGCAGGTCAGGTAAGCACCATGCTCGCCCCTTTTCCATGCCTTCTTTTTTCCCCTCTCCCTCCCCTCTCTCCATCTTCTTTTCCATGATCCTCTTACCCCCTTGTGACACCCCAACTAACACTCCCCAGCCACCACCCCCCCGCGACCGCCTACTCCATCACGAACCTTGCCTCGGGCGTCCACCTTGAGGGCTACAACGCCCAAAAGGCCACCTTCAGCCGCACCATCAACATCAAGCAGATCGGCCACGCCGTCCTGACCGTCCCCGCCCCCGACGGCTCCAAGGACACGTACCTCATCACCCTCCCCGCCTTGCACATCGAGGGCCTCATCTTCGGCGCCCCCTTCATCGAGCTCGAGGGCACCTCCTTCATCACCTCCTCCACCGGCTTCACCTCCAAGATCGACTACTCGGGCAAGGGCTGGCTCTCGGGCAAGAAGAACAGCGTCATCGCCTCCGTCTACCCGACCGGCCACGAGAAGGACGTCGTCTTCAACATCACGGGCGTCTGGACCAAGTCATTCGAAATCCACCAGGGGTCTGCCAAGCACAACTCTTCCAAGACGCTCCTCGAGACGTACGACGCCGCCCAGCACCCGACCTCGAAGCTCGTCGTCGCGCCCATCGACAAGCAGCACCCGCTCGAGTCCCGCCGCGCCTGGAAGGGCGTTGCCGACGGCATCGCAAAGGGCGACATGGACCTCGTCTCGCGCGAGAAGTCGGCCATCGAGAATGCCCAGCGCGAGCTGCGCGCCAAGGAAAAAGCCGAGGGCCGCGCCTGGGAGCGCCGCTACTTCACCGACCGCAACGCCGCCGGTGACGCCGTCCTCGAGTCTCTCGGCACCCACGTCGGCCTACCCGCCACCGGCGACGCCGACAAGACGGGTGGCCTGTGGCGCTACGACGCCGTCAAGGCCGACAAGGTCCGCAACCAGGCCGCCCTCAGCGAGGCTGACCAGGCCAAGATTGCCATCGAGATTTTGGGCCAGCAGAGGACGTGAAGAGGCGGGCCAGAAGGCAGTATGACTTGGAGAAAAGGAACAACTAAAACGCACACGAACGAGAAGCAAAAACTTTCTTTTTTTATCATGATTCATCAAGCAGGCCATCGCATGCCCGAGCGGTATGGCAAGACGGCCTGGGAATGGAGGGAGGAGGGCTGGACTGTAGAGATAGCATGGCTGGCTGGCGCTTGGAGTTGTCAGAGAGCACCCACGCGCGGGCGGGCGGGCGGTACGGTGTGGTACTCTTTGCTCATAGGACGGTGCTAATAATCAGACCGGGCATATAATTGTTTGACTCGAAAAAAGGATACGTCCTGAACGTTGTCACCATCTCGTTTTTGGTGATGTCGATACCACCGCCGAGGCTCTGGCAAATGGACCTGCCCGACCTCCTCTCAGGAAGATAGCCCGTCTGATGTGCAACGACATCTGGAAATTGACAACACATCCGACCCTTGAAATCATAGGTACATACTCTTTCAACCAGTATTCAAACAGACTCTAAGGGGACCGAGTGTTTCCTTGGGTGTAACTACATCGATGTATTCGGCCGCTGGAGGGAGATTGAGTCACTCGCTTTCCGCGTAACGTTATGTACCGCTGATAACTCTGCTTCCAATCCGGAATCTTTTAAACAACCAAACCCAACCCGCTCTCACCCGTTTCCCAACCCACATCCACCCCTCACCGCCCCTTTTACCTCTTTCTTCTCTCTGTCAAGGTAACGATTCTCTAAGAGAAGGCTTCTAAGACCCGCCCAAACCCCCACCTCCAAGAAAAAATATGCTGGCGGACAAGAACGTACAGACGAGGGGAAATGGATTTCCCGACATGCGGATGCTAAAATAGACATGAAAGAAGAGGAGGAATGAAGAAAACAAGAAGGCAAGAAGAAAAAAAAACAGGAGGGAAAAAACCCCCCGGCAAAAGGATTCGTACGCCAGCCGATGCAGTTTTTTGTGGTTCCCTCGACGCAACCGTATGTGCAAGACGAGTTGATGGTTATGTTCAGAAAAAAAGCCAAAACAAAAAAAGGCGCCTTTTCTTGGAATGTTTTAGTGGAATGGAATCCTTTTCAATGTTTTCCGCGGGACGGCGATTATTCCCCTTCCTTGGGGATCATGGTCATCGCCACAGGTTCATCTTCACGGAGACGGCGGGCGTGTAGCACCGAAACGGCTCCAACGCAGGCGGCAACGTCGCAGGCGGGGTGGCGGACGACGAAGAGGGCGGAGCGCCGCCGCCGGCCTCGCTCTACGGGCCTCCGCCGCCGCCGCCGCCGCCGTCTCTCTCGAGCTCGTAGAAGAGCAGGTACACCTCGCGGCGCAGGTCGAGAACCTCGCTCGTCTTGGCTTCGCGAACCTTCTCGTCGCTGATGCGCCACCAGCGGTCGGCGGGCTGCTTCTTTCGCGACGACCGGTGCGCGGGTGGCCGGGGCACGACGGCCATGGGAGTCGAGCGAGGGGGACTGCCGCCGGGCGTGCTGTTGCCGTTGCTGTGACCGTTGACACGCTGCGAGATCTTGGAGACGGTGCTCCGCGCCGAAGCCGTGAAGGAGCGGACCGAACGCACACTGGATGAGTCGGCGTCTCCACGATGCTGCTGCTGCTGCTGCTTCTCGCGTGGAGCCAATGTCGGGCTGATAAGCTTCCTCGCGCGGTCTCTTGGCGACGCGTCGGAAGAGGAGACGGACGGGGCGACAGACGAGTTTGTCTCGGAGGTCGGAGTCAGGAGGTCCGGGGTCGAGACAGCAGGGCTGACGCCGCGGGCGATGGCGTCGAGTTGGGGCGTCGAGGGCTGGGGTGTCGCGGCCGGACTGGCCGTCTTGCTGTAGATGCCCGAAGGCTGAAAGGTATTCTGATTCGGGTAAGGGGCGTACGTGTTCTGGCGCCTGAAGGACTCGTAGTGGCCGCTGTGGTGGCTGCCCTTGTGGGTGACGAGACCGAGGAGTTTGTAGTTGCGGCGGTCACGGAGGCCGCCGAGGGGCAGGCGTTCGGGGAAGGCAACCTTTGCCGAGTTCTTAGTGGAAGTCGTCTGGTCGTAGATGGAGCGCGAGAGGTGGACGGCGAGGATACGCGGGAAGGACGTGAGGCGCGTCGACCGTGCGATGCGACGCTTGGGCGCGTCGCTGATGTCCGGGAGGGGTACATCGTCGGGAATGTGTTCCGGGTCAAAGTCAATTGCGTGGCGTAACCTGCGCAGGGCGTCCTCGAGTGTCGTCTTCTCGCCCTCGCTGCGGGCGCCTGCCAGGCTCTTCTGGAGGGACTCTTCGGCGTGGATCAGGCGGCACCTCTCGCACTTGAAGTCGTCAATCATCTCCGTCTTAAAGATCTCATCGAAGCACGAGCTCAGCGTCGTCGAGCTGACCTGAGGCACGTTCAGCGTCAGCATGTAGAAGGACTCCTCCCTCGGCTTCGTCTTGTGGCCGCACGTCTGGCACTCAGACTGTGACTCGTATTTTCCCTCCATGGGGAAGCCCTCGTCCTCCGTGGCGGGCGGGTAGACACCGTTGGTCTGGATCTGCGGCAACGTGGGCGTCGGTAGCGCCGAGGACGAATTCCCACCGTCGGACCGATCAAGATCCTCCAGCTTCTGCTGCACGGCGTCGCCGTTGACGGCAGAGGCGGCACCGGTACCGACACCGTTCGACAAGGCATGCGAGGCGGCGGATCGGGCGTGGGCGCGGGCCCTTTCGCCGGCGTGGTACTCCTCCTTGAGCCTCTCGGCGACGATCTGGAGAAACTCTTGGGCGTCCTGCTGCTGCCTACTAATGCGCTGGCGGAAGGCGGTCTCGAGCACGCGCACGAAGTCGACGGCGGAGATGGACTTTTTGTAAATGGGCCGCTCGTTGAGCGAGTCGAGCATGTCCTTGAGACCCTGGGTGACGAGGCCGCGCTGCATGCCCTCGATCTTCCAATCCGGATAGTTCTTGCCGGGGGGCTGGACCAATTGGGCGTAGACGGCATCGTCGTCGATGTTGCGGCGGTGTGTCTCGCGGATCAGGTAGACGCGCAGCTCGCCGAGGCCGGCGAGGGCCTGCAGGGTAGAGTTGATGAAGCAATCGTTGGCGGCATTGCGCAGGCCGACGACGCCCTTCCTCCTAGAGGACGAGGTGCTGGACTCATCGATGGTGAAGGTCGGGGCGAAGACGTAGACGAGGGCGATGGCGGCCAGGGATGCGCCGGCGGCATAGGAGATGGTCGTGATGTTCTTGTCGGGCATGTCTGGAGATCGGGAAGCTCGGCGGAAGAAGAAAGCGGAGGAGGGGCGATTCGGGGTAGCGCGCTGTAGTGCGCGTCAATTTGTAGGATGCGACGCCTGGAGAAGCGTCAGTCAGCTTCGGGTGCATGGATTGAGAGGCCAGCCTTTGGCGTCTTTGATGGTAGTGGTAGTACGGATAGTGGTGGTAGTGCGGGTAGTGGTAGTAGTGGTAGTGATGATTGCTGGTGGCGGCGACGGCGGCGGCGGCAGCAGCAGCAGCAGCAGTGGTGGTGGTGCACCGTTACACCCGCATGGTGGCCCGAGGCTCGCAACTTGGGTAGGGGCAGGGCGGAAGTCAGAAAAATCAAAGAAAAATCATCTCACCTGTAGTGTTTGGGGACGAAGCAAAAGACAAGCTCATAACCATGAGAAGACCGAGCCAGTGCAGATGTGGATATTCAACATTGTCTCTTGGACGATGTACACAGATAGACGGGGCCAATGGTTGAGGGGGGAGTGTTCGTTGGTGGTGACGGTTGGGCGGGTTGGTGAGCGGAAGAGGAGGGAAAAAAGAAAAAAGTAAGGTAGAAGTCGACGAGAGGTGAGAGATGAGGCGAAACTGGAGACTGGCGGCTGGGGACGGGGCGAGGCGAGAGCGAGAGAGGTGGACTGTGGTGAGCTGGACAAGGAGGGTCCGCGATGGAACACTCCAGGTTGCTGGGAATCCGTGCAGTGATAGATAGCAAGCGACTGACTGATTGACTGACTGACTAGGGGGGTGTGCAGAGCAGAAAATGGGGTAAGATGGAGATGGAAATGGAGATGGAGAAGCAGAATCACCGACCGACTCGGGGGGTCGGGGGTCGGGGTCGGCTTCAGGGTCAGGGTCGACGGCTGAATGAGTGAGTGGTGGTTGTGCAGAGAGTTGAGAATTGAGGGAGAATTAAGAGAAGAGTCGAGTCCAGCCAGTACTGTACCTACGTAGAGGTTGTAGAGCCAACCGACTGCTGGAGAGAAGGAGTCAGACAGAATTCAGAAGTCAGGACCTGGGACTCAGGACTCAGCACAGAAGAAAGCAGTTGCATAAGAGACAGGCGGGGGTGCATACTGCGGGGTGGGGTGGGGGTGGTGCAATGCCAGCCAGTTTGCATCGTAAAGGTACGATGTACAGGTAATCCCGCGGTTCCGTGATTCCGAAGACGAGGATGATGCCGCGTAGAGAGAGAAACAAACAGGCATAACTCCTGCTGCCTGTCTGTCAGTCAACAGTCAAAAAGGCCATCTCTTTCTCTTCCCCCCCCTCTCTCTCTGTGCTCCCCCTCTTCCTCATCGTTACAGGTACCGGACGTTGTAGACAGACAGACAGACAGACAGACGCAGTGGATGGACCAGTTCTGGCCCGCCTCTCCGCGATTGTCCCCTGGAGGCTCTTCCTTGGTGCGCTTCCTACCCAGGCACTTTGGACGGAGTACGAGTACGAGCGCGGTACGGAGTGGGTGCTGTACCGCCTAGAATCGCTGTAGGTGCTCTGAAAGTCGGTGTACAGATGCCTGAGCCAAATGGAGAGTGGTAGGTACGTACCGAGCTACATCCGACACTGTCAGTCAGACGGGTACGGTACGGTACAGGCATGTATCTTTGCCGAGCTGGGCCTGCAATTCACCGCCGCCTTCCTTTTCCACCCATGCTCATGTTCGTGTACGTCTGATAGGTCCATTCGTCCGTACCTCAGGTATTGATTGCACGTCCAGAGCAAAGATGCTGCAATATTCGTACCGTTTTGCTTCGTTGCTTCTTCCAACCTTCTGTTCAATTCCTTCAAAGACCAAGAAAGCTTTGTAAATTCTGGAAATATGTTCACTCTAGCACGCCTCCAATCTATTTTCTTGACGAGACCGGATCACTCAAGCGTCCCCAATTTGCTCATCCCTCACATTTCGACTTGTATTTGCGGTTCTATCCAATGCGCTCGACCATCTCGTCCGCGACCAGGCTAGTTGATCATCGGCCCAAGCCGGCAATGTCGAACGCCATTTATAGGGAGAAGGCGGCGTCTTACTCGCCGTGTGTAGGACCTAAGCTTGTTCCCTGCGACTGCCCTACTTGAAAAGGTCGAATTGTCTACGTGAGTTGAGAACCAGCCGCGTAGAGCTCTCCAGTAGCCCTGTGAGGTCAGTGAGAACTGCCTTCTGGGTCCACGATAAAGCCCACGACGGTTGGATACGGAGTTTAATATTTCCCGCAAATTCATGGTCACCCTGTATTTCCTGGGTGTAAACAGCAAAAGTCGTCTTGGTCGTCACATAGCTCTTGAGACTCTGGTTGAGCAGTGCTTCCAGGAGCGTAGATGATGTAGGCATGGTTCCAAAACCGGGGCTTCTCCATCCAACGGCGGGATGTCCTCGACGAGCAGGAGCCGGCTGAGCCCAATGAAGATTGACGTCGGTCCTGATATTTGATATGAGGAGTAGTTGTGTGATACAAGACCAGTCCGAAGAATGTCGCTCAGCTCGGAGACACGGCACAAGCTATGCTTCAGCTTCTCAAAGTCCAAGGTTTTATCGGTACCAATCGCAGAAGCTCAAGTTAACGGCAATATTGAGCTCTACTTCGTCAGTGATTATGCGACCCTCATCAAGTTTATATGTCACAAAGAAGGGTAACCGTCCACTCGAAGCTCTCTTATCCGGTCCCTGAGGCTATCCAAGTCGGCCCTGTCATGGAAATCCTCGAGAGCTCGCCAAGTGGCATCCACAGGCTGAGTATCGTATAATATAGGAGCGTGGCAAGTCCATACTTTCTCAGAAGGCACACAAGCTTTTGCCAGGAGCGCATGTCCATCCTTTAGCACCACAGCGGCGATGAGAGTCAGGTTTGCCTATGACTTCGCTGGCATACGTGACGCAGGCGGCGATGATCTGGTTTTGACCGATGGCGTGGTTAACGTTGTCTTCGTGCTCAACTTTGTTTCCGACAACTTTGACTTGCCTATCAATCCGGCCCACGATCTCGATCGATCCATCGGGGAAGTGTCTCCTATCCAGTACAGCTTGCTGCAGAGCTTATACCCGCTGTATAGATTCCGCACGAATGCCCTCTTTGTCAGCCCCGGTTCCTTTAGATATCCAGCATCAGGCTGCGGGCCGGACAGGCGGAAGAGGCTAGAAATTCGATCTTTTCGACCAAATCACATCTCCTCTTGTCAATTGGGCGGAGTGGCTGACCACCACCACCATCACCACTACCACACCGTCATCCCAAAGTACACTAAATCACACCACACCCGCTCATTAGTCCGCCGTCCGTCGTTCTCCCAAGCCTCTGCTGCGCCTGCCTGCAGAAAAGACCTCCCGATCTATCCGACCCGTCAGGCAGTTCCCGTTACCGTTGCCTAGATGTCTGTCATTCAGCCGTTGCATGACCCAGCCGCCGACTCTCAGTGCTTTACCGCTGGGAGGGGGGAGGGTGGGTTTCGCAGCCGCTTAGTACCGGCATGGACGAATAACGCGCGTTCCGGCCCTTGTTGCTCGTTGCGTAATCTGGCGGCGCAGTGCTCCTTCGCACAGAATTATGCCGCCCCCGGAAGCGACCGTCTCGGCGCATTTGTTCCTGTCTGATCCCGTGGAAACCAACGGCTCGAGAAGGACAAGCAGGCCGAGTCATCGTATGTGCTCGCATAAGACTGCTCCTACGGCTTGGCAGCAGCCCGATCCCGGGAATGCTAGATTCTCCCCTTGACCGCAAATAAATTGAGGACTGGCGAAGTTGACAGCTCGGATCCGCCGTTTAAAAGTATGTTTGTTGTAGGAACTTTGGTTAGAAGTAAATAAAACGGGAGGAAAAGAGGACAAAAAGTCCCGAGGATCGTAGTGGCCAGAGACCTCTGTCTACCAGGCGATCCCAAGACCCCTCTCAACCCTGCCATCGTCATGCATTATCCGATATTACGACCGGCTACTCGCCAGCATCTTCAGGCTGCACCACGACCGGCTGCCCTTCCCAGTCCCAGATCGAGCCGTTCAGCGCCGCTGTCTTGACCCAGCCGCAGCACAGCTCATCCGTCTCCTCGTCGCCGTAGAACGAGGTCGGGATGTGGTACCTCTCGACGGCAATCAGCCCCTCGGGATCGCGCTCGGCCCAGTTGGAGGTCTGCACCTCCGCCAGGTCGCTCTCGACGTCGGCCAAGACGACCCTGAGCTTCCGCGGGGCCAGGTAGTCGTGCGTCTTCAGCATGTGGTGGTAGTCGTCCTTGATGTTGGCCCTGCCCAGGTCCAACGGCCGCGCGAGGACGATTAGCTCGAGGGATGCCGTGTTGGCGACGTCGTACCAGAGCCAGTGGCTCGACATGGGCGCCCTGAAGAGCACGACGCGGCGCAGCTTGGGCCAGAGGCTCCAGCAGTTGACGGTGAATGTCTGCGGCATGAAGGTCAGGGCCGGGTAGTCGCGCAGACAGACGAGCTCCTCCAGCTTCGACAGCCTCTGGAACCCGTCCGTCAGCGTCGGTCTCACATCGAGGTGGTCGTCGTAGCCGGACAGGCTGCCGAAGGGCATGTCGACGACAAGGCGCCGGAGGGATTCGCAGACCTCGCAGAAGATCTCGCGCACCCACATGGCGGTGGGCTTGTCGTCGAGCGACCTGCCAAAGGGGCTCAGGTAGAGCGACGTGATGCATTTGAGAGACAGCGTCGGCGGCAGGCTCCTGAGCGGAGGCGACAGGATGCTGAGTAGCAGCAGGCTCAGGCGCCTGGTCGAGTCGACGTGCATGCACCGCTTCCGCAGGAGGCGGATGGTGAAGTCGTACGTCGAGCGCGAGACCAGCGTGAAGCTGACGAGCGCGCGCGTCGCGCTGTGCGAGGCGGGCAAGATGGCCGATTCGTTTGGCGGGAGGAGGCTCTCGATGACGTGCAGTATAAGCTCGGGCGGGAGACGCTGCCGGGCGGTGTGTGAGAGCGACAGCGACATGCCAGATACTTCTGTGTGTTAGGAAGATATATTACAAGGTAAAATAGCAATGTGGGTGAGGCGGAGAAGAGGCGGAGAAATGAGTTGATAGGTATCAGACAGGTGAAGGACGGAGGAGAGTGGGAGCGTCATCTCCGGAGCCCCGGTGAGGGGGGGCCCCGGAGCTGCCCCGCTTTCCCCGCGCCGTCCAATCCGGGCAATCCACTTCAAATTCTCACCGAGGTAGCTGCGTATCAAAAGAGATTTTTCCGCTCGACACATGCGGAAAACATTCATAGCCTCACTCTGCTTCGTGAAAGTATGGCATTCTTTAGCTTCGATCTACGGTTCTCTTTTGAGCCCGACTTTTCATCCCGTATGAACAAACACCCCAACCCCAGTCTTTCATATCATCATCATTCTAGCCTGCTTTCGGCAACAGGTACGCTGCATCGTCCTCCACCCCCCAAGTTCACCAATCCTTCGTCATGAGAGCGAGGTCTCTACGGCGATGCCCTCTGGTTTGGGTTGCCACAGCGAGCCCCTCCTCTGCGACCCTTGCGCGGCCTCCCCTTCCGAAGAGAGCTGTCCGTCGGGCACACTCCTAGGGACGGAGCTTACGGCCGGTCCGCCCTGCCACAACGTCGCGCTTCCCCTTCTCGAGCCCGTATCGGCGAGCTTCTGGGACGTGAACTCGGGGCTCGACGCCACCGACGACTCGGACTGCTGGGGCTCCTCCACGCCGCCGCCCGCCATGGGCGAGTCGACCAGCGCAGGCGGCACGCTCGCGTCCCTCGTCACCTCCGCTTCCGCCCCCGCCGGGTCGAGGCTGACGACCATTCTGCCGCCGCGGATCTCCCCCTCCTCATGCGGTCGAGGCCGCGGTTGATGCCGTCGAACCCTTGCTCCACGCCGAGCAGCTCCGGAGGGCTGATGAGGCCGCTCTCCAGCAGTCTCTCGAGCCAGGTGACGAGCGCCTCGCCCACGGCCGGCACCTCGTGGAACACCTTGATGGGGACCGTATGATACGCCATGCTGTCGGGCGCCTGCTCCTTCGGCAGTCCCGTCAACCCAATGAGGTGCTTCAGCGTTGGGCTGGTGTTGCGGGGCGTGTCGGGCGGGCTGGGTGGTGCCCCGCCGGCGTCCTGCTCCGGCCTCAGCGCGCGCAGCAGCCAGCCGGCCGACTCCCTGCCGCTCGTGTCCAGCGCGAAGCGCAGGTTCTTCCCGACATTGGCCCGGATAATGTCCACGGCGCGCGACGGATCGTGGCTGTCGACCAGCAGGTCCGGCCGCAGCACGGTGTGGTTCGACAACCGCAGGCCGTGGCGCAGCTTGTCGACGACGGTGACGACGCGCAGGCCGGCCAGTCGTGCGAGCTGGACGGCGATGTTCGCCGACGTGGACGAGCCGCCCCACACGACGACCCAGTCGCCGGCGACGGCCCTCTCGTGGTCCTGGATGCCGGCGAGGCACTCGTCGCGGATGTCGCGCGGCAGGCTCTCCGGGTCGACGCCGCGCAGGAGGGTCAACAGGTCCGGCCCCGGCGCCCCGGGCACGCTGGAGAAGTCGACGCCCATGCACACGCCTAGGGAGAGAACGGCGGCGACGAAGGCGACGCCGAGGGTGGCGGCGGCGCGGGGCGAGACGGAGGGGGGGATGCGCGCGGCGTTGAAGTCGGCGGTCACGACATACTGCTGGTAGGCGGCCTTGCGGAGGTCGCGGTAGTCGGTCGAGATGACGAGGACGCGGTCGCCGTCGCGGAGGCGGCTGTGCGAGGAGGGCCGGCGTCGGACGACGCGGCCGACGAGCTCGCGGCCCGAGATGTAGGGCAGGGAAGGGATGGCGAAGTTGAAGTCACTGGGGTTTTTTCTTGTTGTTAGCAGAGAGGTATAACCCGCACCGACGATTCACTGTCCACAAGCAGGACCTTGGGGAAGATGGGATGGTTGGGATGAACGTACGGCGCTTTCCAGTCGATCGGGTTGAGGCCGATGTGTTCCGTCTTCACCAGCACCTCGTGCTCGTCTTGGATCTCGGGCACTTGGTACCCCTCGGCCGTCTCATACGGCTGCTTCGCCGCGTAGAGGATGAGCACCGTCTGCGTCTCTGGAATGTCTGCCATGGCTTCGGTGGTTTTTACGTCGTCGCCGTTATCATTGGTCGGGTGAGTGTGGTCGTCTGCGGGCGTTCGATGTCGCTTGGGTCAGGGTATCTCGCTCTCTGTGTGTCTCTGCCGAGCAACTGGTTCCCTTCCCTATTTTTCTTATGCAAGAGGTAAGCCGAGTTGAACTGGGCTGAGTCGGTTTGATTCGAAGATAGACTTGATGGACTTTGGGAATCACCCCAAATAACCGCAGGAAGCAAGAGTTGGGGGAAGTACTCCAATCACACTGGCTAACAGACTTCGTCAGGCCTCCTTTTCGTCCTCTTCTTTTCTCCTGGTTGTTTTTTGTTTTTCTTTTCCGCCGAAGATAAGAGAGACATTTCTTTAGCCCTGCTTCTCTCTTTCCCCTCCCCCTCCTCTCTTCTCCATCCCGATATCCGGAGGGTCGTCGATCGGCCGGACGCTGCTGTTTGGGTGCTGGGGGGGAGAATTACGTGCTCTGGCAGTCCCGCATTGCGTGATTCTTCTCCAAGATGGCTGCATCGCCATCGACCACACACACTCACGCAACTCTCTCTGATCCCTCCCCTTAAAGCCGAAAAAAGCGACCAACGGAGGGCCAAGGTTTCCCCGATAACGAGCCGATTCATTCGAGACCGCCGCGTCGAACCTTGCGATATGACTGAGTAAATTGGAGCATATCTTGTCTGCCAGAGGCGAGCAACGCCTGGCCTCAGCTGCGAGTTTGGCTACGAGTTTTAATCCCCGCCCTGGATCTTTTATGTCGTGACATACAACCTTCTCGGCGGACATGGCCCTTTGGCGCTTACGGTTGCCGAGAACCACTTCCGGGGGATGAGGGGGGGGGCTCTCTATCTCTCTATTCAGTCCTGATCGAAGCGGTCCGCCCGGCCGATACGGGGAGGGCCGAGCAGGGCCGAGCTGAGCCAACGACGACAGCCGGTCTCCGCCAACCAAACCCAACCCAGCCCAAACCACCCCCTCCCGACGCTCCACTACGCCCGTCACGACATGTTGCAGGATTGTTGCCAATCTCGATAGGGGCACTTGCCAATGCCGACGGCCTCTGCTGATTAATTCATGCTCATCGGGTGGGAGCCGATTGCGTGCCGAGGGAAGCAGCCTTTCATCGCTGGCGTGACTTGAGGGGGGCTTCGCGGTTGCTTATAAATACGAGCCAATGATCATGGGAAGTGAGATGGAAGACTTTTTCCACGTCCTATCTAGGAAGACGTGACTCAGTCCCTTAACGGTTCCCTGGAAACTGGCGGGATGGGGACGACGTTTGCTAGTTGTTGGTTCGGCTTTAGTTTCGTTCGTTAGCACAGTATTTTCGATCGATCAGAATATTGGTGCAAGTGGTCGTGATGTCTATGTGTGAGGCTATTCGCGAAGGGGGCTTTGCGAAGGAGGCCTGGCAGGGGCCCGTTGCCCCACTTATCGAAAGTGGGACGGGCTCCCTTTTCTGCCGGCCGTCCCTTTCACCGCCCTCCCTTCCGAAAGGGGAAGGCTCGAATCCAACACTGGCAACTTTTTCTTTATCGCCAAAGTCGCCGGATTCGAGCCCACTGCAGTTATACGTACAATTGGCCCTCAACTCAGCCCTTTATTTGCGCCTTTTGCGCTCCCAATTAAATCCTCCGTATACGGCTCCTGATTGGCCGAAAGTTAATGCCTAACTCAATTGATTCGAAGTTAGGCATTCCTTTTCCCCAGGTTTTTCCCCAGGTTTTCTTCCGCGTAACCCGCATCCCCCGCGTTCCTCCGTGTATATCCTCCCTTTTTCGCCTCGCGGGCGCAGCCTCGGTGGCCCTTCTCACGATCGGGTGAGGATCTCGATTCTCGCAGCCTCGTGGGCTCTTCCTGCTTTGTCCTTGCGCAGGGCGCTTGACTGAAGGTCGTGATCTTCAGGTTCGCGTAACCCATCCTTCCATTCGAATGGTGGCTGAGGAGTTCGTAATGAATCGTTCGAGGGCTTGGTTTGATGAAGACTTCGTGAACCCATCTGCCAGGTTGTCCTCGCCGTTTATCCATCGGACTTCGTAGAGTTCGCGTCGTTCGTATGACTGCCGCAGGGCCATGATGTCGATCATCAATCTCTTCTCCTGCGTCGATCCCAGCTTCACAAGGCACTCGTAAAGTGAGTATGAGTCGGTGCACGCGATGGTCTGTATCTTCGGCAATCTCAGGCGTTGAGTGACGATTTCGATGGTCGATGAGATGGCGTAAGCCATATCGACGCCGGCGACCATGCCGTAGATCTCAGAGGCAAGCACACTTCGGGTGACTCTTTTTGACTTCGTAGAGCTATAATGAATGACGTTGCCTGTGAGTGTGAAGCGATCATCGTCAGCAGATTTCTCATTGCCAAGAATGATGATGAAGCCCAGCTGTGAGGTCATGTCTCGGTTGTTGGCGAATGATCCGTCGACGAAGACGAAGAGCTTTGCGGATGACAGATCCAGCGGCACAAAAGTGAGGCCACGATCGAGGGATCTCATCTGCCATTCGATTCGTCGATTGAGGTTCTTGATGTCTTCCTCTGTTGGATCTTGCTGCTGGGCAGCCGTCGACAGGTCGAAGCATGCTTCAGGTTGACAGATGGAAGCAATGTAGGCTCCGCGGGCTCTCTGCTGGATGTAATCTTGCTTGGCGGTCGGCGATTTTGCGTCGATCAATTGCAGCTTTGCCCCCTGACCTTTCTGCTTCTGCGTGATCACTGTGTTGTCAGGTGAGGCCATCGCGACGATTCCTCCATTGAACATGAGGCTGTCGTCAGCAGTCAGGTACGTCTTGGGCTTTGCTGAGAACGATGCCTTGGCGAGTTCGTCGCCCTCCCTGGCATCAAAAGAGCTGTCGGAAAGGCCAATCGTATCATCGGTTTGCATGCCAACCATGCCGAAGTCAGCATTGTCATCAGAAGGGAGGAGGAGACAAGGATCATAGGTTGATGAGATCATCTCGAGGTTTTCTTTATGGTGGCGATTATAAGTCGCCCACCAGTGGGTTCCCGCCTCCGCAAGGCCGTACAAAGGCTTGACAACCTCCATGATTGTGCTATGGGGGTATTCATCTCGAATTTGCTTCGGCAACTGTGCCAGGATCGTACGATTAAGCTTCGACTGTGACTGGGTGTAGGCTTGAGTGATGTCTCTCAGCCACAGCTTGAAGCCATCGCGAAGCAGCAGTGATGGTGCAATTGCCAGGATAAGTCGCTGGCTTGCTCGTTGAATCGTGGGTGACTGGGTGAGTATAGAGGTCTTGCCATCGTCAGCATAACCTTGGATCACCAATCGTGACTTTTCGTATGGACGATCTGTCGTTTTATCCTTGATCTCGTTCACGATTCGTGACTTGAAGATCCTGACCCCCTTGTGGAGGACTGGATCGAAGGTCGTGAATTCGAAGACCCCTCTCTCAATGAGGGCTTTCACCTCGGCCTTCGTGGATTCATCGAAGGGCTCGCCGCGTGTAGTAATCACTCCTTCACTGCGGAGCTTGATTGCGAGCTCCCAGTCGGACTTCTCTTTGCTGGTCATGAAGATTTCGACTACGTCAGTCTCTTGGATAAGAGCGACGCCGTTGGAAGGCGTCTTGCGTGGTCGGCTGCGCGTACGTCTGGGTGATGACGGGGCGACAGTTGGAGCAGGGGGATTTGCCACAACAATGGTATCGCGCACGCCTTCGTCATCTTCAACGATGGGCTCATTGCTGACGGCATCACCCGGGCCGTCAAGGACCGTGATGGCATCCTTTGGATCGCTGTGGTATGGCTTCACGACAGTCGATCGGAAGACTCTCGCGCCGTTGGCATCGACGGTGCAGTTCTCGCCATCGACGGCAAGCAATCGGTATGGGCCAGACCATCCGCCTTTCTCGCGCCACACGCGAACAAGGGATCCAATCTCTGCAACCTTCAAGGCGGAGGTATCTGGGCCATTGCGGGCTGCCAAGGCTTCAGTGACCTTTCTTGTGGCATGTAGCTTCTTGATCACTTCGCTTGCCTTCTTGACGGCAGCTGCACGGTGAATGATGTCTGGTGATGGAGGCGAGTCATGAGTGAGCCTCGGGTACGCGCCGAAGACCAGAAGGGTTGGGACAATGCCATCCGGGCCTGCTGTATCGTTGATGGCCTTGAGGGCTGCTTGAAGGACCGATTCCCTTGTCATCTCTGGGCAGTCGCGTCGAATGACGTTGTAGGCTCTTCGCAGCATCGCGTGGTACCTCTCCACCTTGCCAATGCTGTGATGTGACTCGACAGGGATGATCTTGAGGCTGCAGGCCATTGCCTCGGCTTCCTGGCGGAACTCGTTGGCCACGAAGTTGCGGCCTGCGTCAGCGACAATCCAATCCGGTGGCCCTTGGTATGTGTCAATCCATGCTGCGCGGAGGGCCTCCCACGCAGACTTTGCCGTCATGTCGGGTAGGAAGCGCCCGGCATTAAACGCAGTGGCAAGATCGACGATATGAAGGACGGGGACGTTGCCGTCAAGGTACACCACGTCGACAAAGATCTCGTGATTGAAAGAGCACGCATCGTGAAGCGTGAATTTGAACCTCTGGGGTGCACTGCCATTCATTTGGCACTGATGGCAGACCTTCGTGAGGTGTTCGACTGCAGTCATCTCCACCTTGTGCCCAGCCTCGTGAAGGACCTTATGAAGCCGCTGGACTGAAGGATGACCGAAGCGACGGTGGATTCGACGAAGTTCAGTCTCTGTCAGGTGACAATTCGCAATGGTATGCTCAGGAGGTCCCAAGAGCATCCATGGATGACCCCATTTGCGAACAATCGGTACAGAGAGCTTCCCTTGGCGCATGACGTTGGCCAAGTTGTCGAATTGGATGTGAAGGCTGTCCATATCGTGAAGACAGAGTAAGAACGGCGT
This sequence comes from Colletotrichum lini, assembly GCA_034638275.1. Lineage (NCBI taxonomy): Eukaryota > Fungi > Ascomycota > Sordariomycetes > Glomerellales > Glomerellaceae > Colletotrichum > Colletotrichum lini. The sequence continues at coordinate 1,921,914 of JAWQJV010000006.1, forward strand.
GTCTGCAGGGACGACGTGAAAGTCAATTGGGCCGAAGGGTGTAGGGACTGTGACGGTCCCGATCGACATGACGGGGTCACCACTGCCGAATCGGACCTTCGCTTGCCCGACTTGTGACGTATCGATCGTCACGTTGCGATGGGTGCGTCGAAGAGCAGTCACTTGGTGTTGGCCTGCTGTGGAGAAGTTGGCAGCGCCAGTATCCGGAAGGATGCCCTGGAATACCTCCGACGAATATCGATCCAGCATAAAGGTTGTCGCGTTGCTCTTCGGCTCTTTGTGATGATCGTCAACCTTCGTCAGTTGGTGGCGGACTGACTGGTCGGCCAGGTATGTGACAAGGGCTCCTCCGTCGAAACTTTTCTCGCCGAAGAAGGTTGTGCTGACCGTGAAGGTATCGTCACTTCTCTTTTCCTCGACGTCTGACTCATCGTCGGTGACCAGGTGAGTTCGGATATCCTCGTCGCTGAAGGAATCGTCACATCCTTCGTAGCTCAGGAGGAAGCTAGCATAAGCGTTGGTTGACGTATTTTTCACGTACTTGTTGTTTTTGAACTTCGCATACGCCTCGCGTCGTTCCTCTGCAGTATGCTTTGTCGAATAGCAGCCGTATTTCTGGCAGACGTAGCACTTCCTGTCGGTTGGAGGACCTCTGTCGCGACTGTTGCTTGAAGACGTGTTGCCTTGCGAAGGTGCTCTTCTTCCGAAGCGGTTGTCTCTGCCGGAGCCGCGGTATTGTCGATCCGTGACGTATTGGTTGTTCCCTCCAGATGTGTACTGTCGATGGGGGACAACACGCATTGCAGTTGCGATCGATGACCGAAGCTGTGAGCAGACTCCTTCGAGTGTAGGGGCTGGGTTATACAGACAGAGATTGCACTCCTCAATCCCAGCGCAGGCATTGAGGAGCTGCATCTTCATGGCCTCCTCATTCTGCATGCTGTCGGGGAGTGCCCTCTGGATGACTTCGAGTCGCTCGATGAGGATCTCCAAGACCTCCGTCTTCGACTTGCCTGGGTTCCCCTCGCTGACGTTGCTGAATGTGGTATCTCGCCATTCGGAGATGTATGACTGCTTCATCTGGGGTGTCTCGAAGTGGTTACGGACCATGTCCGTCATGACAGTGAAGTCCTTGACACCGGGCTTGCAGATGCGTCGATAATAGAAATCGGCAGCCTTGTCGCGAAGCATTAACGAGAAGGCGAGGGCGTAGTGTTGCGGCTTGATATCAACCTTCGTGCAGGCATCAAGAAAGACGGCAACCTTCATGTCAAAGACATCGTACATCTCCCCACCATACTTCATCTTGTCTGTGTTCAAGATGCGTGCGAGATCCCCCAACTGTCTCGACTGTATACGGTCCTCTTCATGGCCGCGGGTATTGGTGAAAGCCGGCGGCGGAGGCGGTGGGGGGCGCGGGGAGTCTTTTCGAGGTCGATGGGTGCCTCGGCCGAAGGGACCATCGCGGTCATCTTCGTCGCCGCTGAGGATGTATTCGTCATCATTGGGGTTTATGAATGAGAATCTTGCTGACTGTCGAGGTCGAGTATCTACGTTGGGGTGCTTCGTGAATAGGGTTGGAGATGTCTCACGCCCTGATGGCACTGGTGTTGGACGTCGCAGTCGATCGGCGGTGTCGCCAAGCAATTCTTCCATGGCCTTTGCGTTGTCAATGGCCTCCTGCCGGTGGTCTCGGATTCGGGCCATGGTATCTCGGCGATCCTCTTGTGACTGTGGCACTTTTGCGAAGATAACGTCAGCTCCTGTGATGTCGCGGAAGAAGTCGTCATCTTGGATAGCGATCCTGAACTTCGAGGCGTCCTTGGCCACCTCCTCTACTTCCTCGCGTGACCACTCGTGGTAACCTTGGTGTTCGAGGCATTCGAAGAGGTTGGTGGCAATGCTCTCTCGGTTCTTGGCCACGTATACCCCTCGCTCGCGGAGGGTATCTCTCAGGGTCTCCCTCATGACGTTCCCGGCAGCGCTGAACACATCGACGGTCCATCCGTTGAAGTCTCTGACGAAGTGACGCCAGAGATCTCGGCTGATCAACTTGTCATGATCCCATTGGGCGATGGCGTAGGCGATGTATGAGCCTATTTTCTTCGGCTCTGACTGGCCTGTGAAGACCTCGTCGACGTCGCCCCACGTCGCGTGGTCGATGAAGCGTGTGAAGGCTGAAGGGATGGGAAGGAGATTGGGGGTTGTCGATCCCGTCGCAACCAGCGGTTGTTTAGAACGGTCTGATGGGTTGACCATTGTGATGAAAGGTTAGACGGGTGACGGAGGGATGAAGAATAGGGTGAAAGATGTGATGGTCTTCGCGAGAAACGAGGCCGCGTTTTCGTTGTTGTTTTTCTCGCGTCTTGAAGACCGTGATCCTCCAGCTCGACCTCGTACTTGCGTTTGAGCGTCTCGTTGTCGGCGTCAAGCCCTGCGAGTCTGGTAAAAGGAGAAACGAAGGGGTAGTGGAGGACGCGAAGGGCGCGTTATATAGGTTTTGTGATGGTTCGCCGGCCCATACGATGATGGTCGTAATGGTCCGCGCAATGGATCTTCAGGTGAGCTGTGAAGGATTTGTCGATAGAGGAGAAAAGAAGGGTATCGAGAGTAAGGAAAGGGTGAATGGAAATACCGGTCAAGCGAGATCTGTGATTTCTCGCAAGGTTGACTGGCAGCGTGATATGACGCACTTGAGGGTATCGTCAACGGCCGATTGAACGACGGAAGGCGAGTCTCCTCAGGGCAATCTCAGCGGTCAACTGAATGACGGGAGAGATTGTTGTAGCGATTTCAGGGACTTTCAATAAGCCGCCGAAATCCTCTTCGTTACCTAACGAATCTGTGGTTATAACTAACCACTGATCAGTGTTGGTTCGGCTTTAGTTTCGTTCGTTAGCACAGTATTTTCGATCGATCAGAATATTGGTGCAAGTGGTCGTGATGTCTATGTGTGAGGCTATTCGCGAAGGGGGCTTTGCGAAGGAGGCCTGGCAGGGGCCCGTTGCCCCACTTATCGAAAGTGGGACGGGCTCCCTTTTCTGCCGGCCGTCCCTTTCACCGCCCTCCCTTCCGAAAGGGGAAGGCTCGAATCCAACACTAGTAATCCCGTTCCTCGCCGACCCCCAAACCACATACGTGATGCTTTTGATCTTATTATCTTGTTGCCTTTTTGATGATAGAATGACAGTAACAATTGTTAAGTCTTATTTGTCTTTGATGTATTGCAAGCTAGCCCGCAACTCCACGTGCAACTCAGAGCGCAACGGCACCGGCTTCAGCTCCGAAGTCACCTGATTTGTCTACTACCTCAACGGCGTGAATCTAGCTGCCACGGCTGAAAAACTCACTGCAACAAGCCGGATGCAGCCTCCGTCCCTTCAATACCTTGCCCGCCACGTGAGCGTCGGCTATCCTTATAGCCTAAGAGCCGAATAAGATCGGCGCTATTCGCCTGAATCTCGTACCTGACAACGGGCTTTGCTCATATTTAATCTGAACACTGCCGTCGACAGTCACATCTTAGTTGAATGTCTTTGTCCTATAGGAGAAAATTCGCAACAGCCTTGGCAAGCAAGCAACAATTCTCAAGAAAATACTTTCCCCCCGGTCAGACACTTGGGATCATCAGCCATCACCGCGTGTAGAAATTCCGCCATGCTGGCATCGAGATTTAATCAGCAAATCTTTTTTAAGACCATTTCTCCGCCAATCAGAAACCAGGAGTGAGAGTACCTGCTATAAGTCGCAGGAGTGTGTGGACACTGCCATAAGCTAAGGCTTTTCTGCAAGCTTTTGGCAGGTGTATGCGGCAGTTTCAAGCGTCTCCTTTCACTGATGATATCCTTGATAAGCTGTTCTATACAGAATCTAGTCGCCTCCTGCTGTCTGCATCGGGTCAGTTATTCCCTGATCACCAAGCAAGCTTACGAGGGTAGGGTGAGGACGTTTGCCTCTCGCTCAATCACTGGAACTGAGGCCAAAACGAAGACGCTGCCCCGTTTGCGTATGTAGTTCTCCTAGAATGAACAAAAGGTGCTGTCAAATAGCTGTTCAGACTTCCTCTGGGGTCAATCAAACGGCTCAACTGAAGGTGCCAGCTATCACAAATCAGAGAAAACGGCCTGCTTAAGTGACTCTTCGATACCATCATCCCAGTACCTTGAAGTCACTCGAATTTGGAGCTTCCAACGCTGACAAGCTTTTCACTGATTACCATTGGTATTTGTCGCGAAATCGGAACCGTGAACTGCAGGCAAACTTGCGTATGTGTTGGGATATCAGCCGGCTACCAACAGTTGCCGTTCCGGACTTCGGCCCAGCCTCTGACCAGGCAAGCAGACTGATGTTGAGATCCTTTGGACGTAGGCAAACGAGCCTTCTCAGCTGCTTTCTTTCTCAGGCAACGTACCAGCACCGGAAAGCTATTCCTACTTCGGCCAGTTAAAAAGCCACACGCGTGACGAGCTCCCTGTGGTACTGACAGTATCCTACATCCCGATGGACGACAACATACAGGAAGCAGCCTATGCCTTCGACAACAGTCACGCAAAACGAATCTATCACCCCGGATCGGCCGTCTCACTGAGCGAAAAGATCCAAATCGACCCGGACGGAGGCCTAGTCCTCCGCGGTGAGGTACACACGGGGAAACCCGGGCGGTCTCACACGTCTGCACCAGCGGGTGTCGACGCTCATTGCCGTTCTGTAAAACGATGCTCTTCGTCCCGTTCAAGGAATCCAAGCCGGAGTCCGAAGACCGGGGTGTCAGCCTCTTGGGCGACTGCTCTGACGCCCCGGAAATTCTCCTCCACATTATCCAAGCCAACTTCCCCACGCTGAAGCCGTGGGCGGCCCTATGGCTGGGTGTGGCCGAGAACTGCGTGGAGGCCTCGGATTGGCTGAGCGTGGCGGCGCTGACGTACAGCACATGGGAGCTGGGCCAGGTCGTGCTGCACAAGGAGATGCTGAAGGACCTCTTGTTGAAACCTTCCATTAACAACAACGGGCGGATGGTAATCTCAGACGACGTGGTGCTGGGTGACTTTGGCCCTATCGGACCACCAGGGTTCCTTTCTATGGAATCCTTTCCTGGGCGACTAGAGCCTGGAGGCGGTGACTGATGAGTTTTTTGCCAGAATCTCAGGGCTTATTGCACACGCTTCCCCTAGAGATCCTCTCTATCATCGCGGAGTTAATACAAGGGCCAGGTCTCTGTGGCATCGACGGCAGAGACTACCCTCGAGAGAAGTCTGACTCTGACAATATACTCCTCGGCAACCTGCTTGAGGGAATGACCATAGAGACAAGATCTATTTCTCCGGTCCCAGAAGGGAATGAGAGCGAAAGATTATCAACACTTGACGATATCACCAGGCACATTGCAGAAATATCTTCCCTAGCCAATCAGTGCTACCCTGCGACAAGGATGATCGATATTCTGGACAACATCGTTTTCAAGGACTGAAAGAGACTGGCAAAGCCGGTATTGAACAACATACGACGAAAACTTTCCCTGTCACGAAAAAGAAGTACGAGTGTGGAATTTGAAAGCAACATCATATAATCATAACAGATGGAAATTATCGGATATCTTAAACTTGACTGTGAACTATCTACGAACCGATTCGTACCCTACAATCTAGCTCATAATGCCCTTGTGGCCATCGCCATCAGCGTCCTTGAAGGGGTTCAACTTGTCCACAAGGGAAATCTTCTTGCCCGTGGCGTCGTGAGTAGCGTCGGTGCCCGTGGCAGTAGAACCGAAGCGGGGCTATGCAGCTGTTAGCTGGGAATCGGACAGGAGAATTTAGACAACACATACCTCAGCCTTGTTCATAGAGGCAGTACCGTGAGTGGCATCGTTCTGAACGCCAGTGGGATGAGTACCGTGCAAAATACCCTGAGTGGTGCTGATGGTGGTAGCAGAAGTGTCACCTACAGTGTGGTGAGTGTTGGCGGTCTGGCCAACACCTCGGGTAGAGTTGTCATTGTGGTGCTTGTTGGCGGCAACGGCAGCTCCTCCAGCGGCAGCGGCGCCGGCGACCCCCGTGCCGGTTCCGTGGGAATGGCCGTGGGAGTGGCTGTGGGTTCCGGCTACTCCCGTGTGCTCCGAATCCGCGAATCCCTTGTTGATCTTATCGGGGCATCCGTCAAACTCGTCGTACTTGTGGTGGCGGGGTCCGTCGAGGTTGCCCTTCTCGCGCGTGAACTCGTCAAGGGTCTTAGTGGGGAGAGTCGTGGAGCCGTGGTGGACGGGCTTGGCGTGGTGTGTCTCGTGGACCGGGACGGTCGTGTGGACGACGTGGGGCTGGATGGTCTCCTTCTGGATGACGGGCTGGACGTGCTCGTGGACGTGGTGGTGGACGCGCTCGCCAGAGACGACGGGGGCTGCTGTCGAAGTGTGGGTGGTGTCGTGGGTGACGGAGGTGTCCTTGAACTTGGCGTGCTCGCGGTCGAGAGTGTTCTTGGTTTCCTTCTCGTTTCCGTGCTCGAAGGTCTTGTGTGCGACGGGGACGACGTTGTGGTGGTGCTTCTCGGGGCTGAAGTGGTCAGATTAGTCGACGTGCCAAAAAAATGGGAATATTCGTGCTTCACTTACAGAACCTGCTGGTCCTTGAGAGGCTGGACCGTTGTGTGGTGGTGGTCTTGGTGGACTTCCTTGTCGACGGCGGTGGTCACCTCCTCATGACGGTGAGGACGAACCTGTTCCTCGGTGACAGCTCTGTTGACATCCTCGTCGACGGTGGTCTTGTGGTGACCGTCCTTGGAGACGAAGCTGGAAACGGCTTGTTTGGCTTTGTCCATGTTGACTAATATTCTGGGTTTGCGGTTGTGGTAATTGAGTGTTTGTTGTTTGTATGTTGTGAGAGTGTTGATGAGGGCGATTAATGGCTTTGAGAGATGATTATACCATATTATATATACAAGTTGATCATATAAGAGTCTTCACCTTTTACGTCGAAGCGCCTGGCGCGTGACTGACAATATCTGGACGTCATGCAGGACTAGACCTTGACCCGTCCAACCGCCATCATCGATCGCTCTGAGCTCCAATCAACAGCATCCTCATTCTCGGGTCTCGAGCTAGAGCGAGGAATTTCAATGCGCCACGTCATTGCTCGTTCACTCTGTCTGACCGCTAACGCACAGCGACCTCCATCTGTGCGCATCGATGGATCTGATGCACCGCCGAACCGCCCACCCGGGACGCCCTTCTTAGTGCAGAGACACCAGGGTGCCGCTGACGATGTTGAGGAGCAAAGGAGCCGGGGCGGACGTTCTTGGCATGGCGTCCATCGGTGGAGAGCAGCTGGAGACATTTAAGAGGAGCTGAGTCGGAGGCGGGCCAAGCCTCATCGGGTCTGGTCGCTTCGGCCCGGTCGACGGAAGATATCTTGACCAACTGCTTAAAGTGCGCCAAGCGCCGTGGCTTGGGCGCTAGCGGCACATGAAGGCGTCATAATGGCATGCGGCTGCGAACCACTTCGTCGGAAATGGACAGTGTCGCCCCAATCCCCCGGCGACGATCGCGGGGGGATCCCACTAGCTCATGGCAAATATCAGAGCCTGGGCCTGGACCGCCAGTCATCTTGGCATCTGTGCGTGCCTCCATTCTATAGGACGACCAGCGTGTTTACAACTGTGCGCTTCCTTCTGCTGCAATGATGTGTTCGATGTCATCGACGTAATGGCCATCTCTCCCGTCGACTGACAGTCCAGAGAGACATGGTCCGTGGCAGTGTTCCGTGGCAAGCGTAGGCTTAGTTGATCGTCGCCGGTGCGACAACCAGCATCGCCGTTCATCTACAGAAGTGGGGGAATAACGCCCGGCTAGGATCCGCCAACTAGTCAGCGATGGGAGTTTAACGATGGCCTGGAATCCGTCGATTTGGCCATGAGTCACTTGGATACTCCCGGTTCTTGTGATGACAGCCACCGTATGCTAGAATGGTGGGAGATGTCATTTTTGGTGAGATGTTCATCCTGAGTGCCGAGGTTGTGGTGATGATAGACCTATTGGCCGGCAAGTTGATAGCAGTTGACAGAGGTTCGAGTAAGAGTCTAGAGGACTGAGCACAAGCATTCTACTTCAGCGGAAGATCAAAAATCCAAGAATTAGTTCAAAGACAACAGGTCACCTTAGCCTCTTCTTGTCATTGATCTCCTGTTAGAGATATCTGTGACTTCACTGCCAGCTATCCTAGCATATTTCTTTCATCAATTTGCATCCAAGTTTAGGCAGTTTTGATAATACTCATTGAGATTTCAGTTTTTGCAGTAACAAAATCAAGAGATGGGGTTGAGCAAATGCTTTTCCAAGTGAATTCTGTGCTTGTTTGAATGGATACCCTGAACCAATGGCTGTTGTCACCAAGCTGAGTCTATATGCTGTGAGTATTAGTTACACTGCTGCCTTAACTCGAGCTCTTGAGGTGCTAAGGTGTTCAAGATCAAATCAAATACAATACAGTGACGACAGGCATACAATTCTTTTCTCAGTAGAACTTATAAATCTGGTTAGCTACCAATGTTCAAGCATCCTGGACGTTATATCCTGCACAAGTGAAAGATGAGCCTAACGTCAATTTGGCTCTTTGGACTGAAACACAAGACAAAGGTCAAGTCCAAGTATTTTCTATAAAAATTGAGGCATTGAATTATCACATTGTCAACAATGAACAAAGAACCCAGAAGTTGTCTTAATCTTTGACGAGATTCTGTTTTGTAGCACAAAGTGAAGGTTGCAGGTTAATGAAGGGAACGTTGGTCAATGGAGGCATCTTGTTGAAAAACTGAACAGCAACAGTTGCTATTCAAATGCCAAAAGCTTGCCTCTTTTCACAGTCTGCCTGTCATGACCTTGTGGGCTTCAAATATTGGATCCTTTCTCCTGTTTTCCATCCACCAAAAAGCCTTTACCATCTCAGAAAACTTGGTGCCCACAGGTTCGCTCTGTTTCCAACTGACTATATTGAGGTGAAAAAAAAAACCTCTTCTTGTACTCCATTGTATCCAACCCAGGTTACTCGGCATGGCGTCGAAAACGAACCAATTTCTCTTCCTCGCCTCGATGCTGGCGTCGACAACCCTCGGACACGTCGTCCTCGAGAACCCGAAACCGTTCAAGTTCGTCGCGGACGGCCCGACAAATCCGATCTCTACGTCAGGAAGTGACTTTCCTTGCAAGATACCACCCGGGGCCAGCTACGAAATTGACGGATCGCCGACAGCCATCGCCATTGGCGAGACGTTCGAAGCCACCTTCAAAGGTCAAGCCGTACACGGGGGTGGCAGCTGCCAGTTCGCACTCAGCGCCGACACGAACCCGACGAAAGCCTCGAAATGGATGGTCATTCACTCCATCGAGGGCGGTTGTCCGGCCCGCAACCAGAAGGGCAACCTCGAAGGCCCCAACGCGGACAAGTACCCTTTCAAGATCCCCGCCGGCATCGCGCCCGGCGACTACGTCTTCGCCTGGATCTGGCTGGCCAGGGTCGGGGGACAGCCGGAGTACTACATGAACTGCGCCCCGATCACTGTCACGGGCGCCAAGAAGAGAAAAATGAAGAAGAGCCGAAGGCAGTTTGTCGACCGCCGCACGTCGCTGGCCAGGCGTGAGCAGTTCCCCGAGCTCTTCATGGCAAATATTGGGGAGGTCGCCGGCGGCTGCACGACCGGGGAGGCCCTGAACGCGCAGATTCCCATCGCGTTCCCCAACCCCGGCATCTACGTCGATCACCCCGAGGGCGCTGAGAACCTTTACAAGCAGCCCTGCGATGGGAACCCGCGGGCGGGATCGCCGGTCGAGCCGGGTCCTGGTGTTGGTGTTGGTTCTCCTTCGAGCCCGGCTGGACCTGCTGCGCCGACTCCGACGGTGGTGGACGGCACTGTCGTTCCAACCGCCTCATCTGTTTTACTGTCGTCTACCTTTTCTTCAAGCGGTGTGCCTGGGACGAACCCCGTTTCTACAAATTCCCACACCACGATGTCCACCGAGCCTTCGGTCCCGACAGGTTCATGCCCTGCAACAATCATCAGCACTGTGACGAACGAGATAACTGTCACCGTCACCGCTACCATTATTTCTACTTCGGTAACCGGAAGCCAGCCTGTCGGCGGACCAACAGCTGCGCCGACGGCTTCGCCTGGCGCACCTGAGCCGGCTCCTGGGAATTGCAGCGAGGGCCATCTCACTTGCTTGCCAGATGAGACTCACTTCGCAACCTGCACCGGCGGCAAGTTAACTGCGCCGCAACCTATCGCCCCTGGATTCAAGTGCGCTGCCGGTGAGGGTGAGGGTCTGGACATCTCGCCCATCGTTCCATACGTTTAGAAAGGTGCATTGGCAGTATCGAGGGAGAGATCATCTTAATGTACTTGAGCCAGAAGCGGGTCTGCGTTTCTGAATGAGGGTGGAAGACGCCCCGATTATACTTTTGTTGGCGTTGGATGGTCTGCCGGAGGGTGGAGAGGATGGCGTCGGTCACGGTTGTGTCGGCGAGAGCCGGCTGTCTCTAGCACGTACGCACAACTTTATCCGCCCAGCGGGGAAGCTTGTTGAAGTAGCCAGCCCTCTTTTACTGTCGAAGCTGATCCAACGGGTCGTTTTAGTCTGGCAGGTCTCGCAGGTCGGGGAGACGGTAGAAGCGAGCTGAGGTCGGCTGAGCGAGGAAGACCGCTGAGTAAAGCTTCCTCCACGCGCCCTGGTTGAGCAGCTGACGCCGCTCGGCGTAGAAAGATTCAAAGCCGTTTGTCAAGGGCAAGTCGTCTTTGACTTGGTGGAAAGATGGATAGATACCGGCTGCTATCTGGGCCAGGTAGAATATGTCTAGTGTGTTTTGGACTGTCATCCTTTTTCTTTTCTCAACTGGTCTTTGTCTCTCTCCACAGCAACTTTGTCTCCACAAGTCGTTCCGGTTGAACCCAAAGACTCCCTGACCGAATGACCACCCCCGCGTGTGGACTTGATCAACGACGGCAAAGACTCCGTTGCCCTCCAATAATCCTTCGTCTAAGTAGTTAAAGGCTATTCGCATTTCCCGCTCGTGGCAGTTGGCTGGCTAGTTAGGAATATGTGACCTGGCCGGGGTCGCTTACTAAGGCTTGTCGAGTGGCCACTCAATCCCATATCAGCCTCAGCCACATGAGACTTGCACCACCTTCTCTTACAATGAATGGACACGAAGTAACAGGCAGGTAACCTGAAGGCGGCCAGGTAGGACCAGTGTCTACAAGCTCCGCCTCCGATGAGATGAAATGCCACTATCCAGGAGACTCGCACGGAAAATCTCCGAATCACTGACGACAAGCTACGTCAAGGGCTAGATCGTTCCGCTTTGAGTCGTGGTTGGGCCACCCAAAAGCATCAAGTGTCTTGTTACACCCATATTCTAAGTGGTTTGCTTTCTCTCTCATCTTTGAGAATCAATTCATCGCAATTGTCCCCTGTCCGGCAACCATAAAAGTTCTTGATTTCGTAAGTTTCCTTTGTCCCAGAGGTCGCGCCTGTTGTCGGATGACGAGGAGTGGAGTAGACTTGAGCAATATGAACCCTCACACGACCTTAACATGCTTGCTGTTTTCATCGAGTTGGAAGGACGCCCAGGGCGGTTTACATAGTCTCTTTGTTGCTTTGAGAACGGAGGAGGTAGTTACTCGAAGTATTCCCCGCTTCATAACGCGTTACGATTCATCCGTTCCGAATCAAAATTTCTAGGGGTTGGCTTTCCCTCTGTTTATTCCATTCCGCAATGTGACGTCGCACCCCTATATATATTTGGAAGTCTGAGCTCCATCTTTGGATCGACAGTATCTCCACTGCTCCATCAACTCGATCAGTTACAGCAGCCGGGTTTCAAGTTGACAGGCTCAGAGTGGCTCGCAAAGACCAGTCTTGGACATCGTAACTCTATTCCCCCCCTCCCACCCTCCTTTCTCATGCTTATTAATGACACTATTGTCAATGACGACAAGCTCCCCCATAGGTAACTGCTGTGTCAGACGAAAGTATAACGAGGCACGCCCGGACCTGACATCTTCTCCGCACGCCGGCCTGCACTGCTTTACATACGCGGTGAAGCTTTGGCCCCTGGTCAGAACACCGCCAAGACGTACGGACCATCCCGCCTGACCTCCCGGGCCCGGGTTCTTCCCCGCGAAACAGTTACAGTCTCCCCAGGAAAACCGTGTCCGTCTTGCCAACCTTCCTTCCTGCGTCGGTTCCGTATCTTGTACGAGATGCCAAGCACCGAGGCAAACCTATCATGACATGATTGTCAAGTCTACCCCGGGTTGGAGCGCGCATCGTTACGTAAAAGCCCGACCTTCCGTGCGTCTTCCTGTGCATCAGCATTTGCGTGACAACAGGGTTTGTGACGCGGGGAACTCTGCCATGGAACGCGGCATGACATCCCAAGACGCCCCGTGACCCTCCGTGCTCGGGCTGCTGGGCGGGCGGTGCGGGTGCTGGCTGGCCTTGAACGACAAGACTGAGAAAGTCCGCCTCGTCCATTAACTCATTGCAATTACGAAGAAAATCACCTTTTGCCATTTTTCGCCGGCTACGTTATTTTCAGAAATTGAAAGGTTTGGACATGATGGAGTTTGACACCCTGGTGCTCCGTCCAGCTGCGGGCGTGGTGGCCGGCGACGATGAATACGACAGCGACATGGAGACGGAATGGATCCGGACGCCGTCCGTGGACAGCCTAGCGGACGAGGACGAGATCCAGGTAGACCCGAACGGGGACCTGCTGCTGCACGTCGGGATCGACCCCTCGTCCGGCGACACGAAGTCGTTCCGCGTGTGCTCCAGCACGCTACGGCGGGCGTCGCCCTTCTGGAAAAGGACGCTCCATGAGACGTCGCCTGAGACGGACAGACTTCGAGACGACGGGGAATGGTGGGCTTGCACCCCGTCGCTCTACGCGTGCCAGTACGACAAGTCGGCGGGGCTCGCCATCCTCCTCGACATCATCCACTCCAGGTTCCACCAGGTCCCGGAAGATCCCACGCTCGCCGAGGTCTACGGCACGCTGTGCCTGGCGAGCATGTACGAGATGGAGCGAGTCCTGCAGCCGTGGCTGGCGCAGTGGTACGGGGCGCTGAAGAAGGCGGAAACCAGCCGGGACGGGCGCGACCTGGGGATGCTTGCGTGCCTGACCTGGGCGTTGGGCGACGAGAGGCTCTTTGCGAGGACGATGGTCAAGATCGCGCTCACCTGCGTCGTTGACGACGAGGGGCGCACGAGGACGGCTGACGGGGTTCGTTTGGACGACTACATCCACGACTCTCTTGGCTCGCCTGTGATCTCTGGTAAGCTTGAGCGCGCGCGCGCGGCACTCACCCCCTCGTATCACGGACAACGAGGAGGCTAACAAGATCCCAGAAAGCATCCGCACGCTGCGGAACCAACTGGCTCTGGACCTACCATCACACCTCAACAGCCTCGTCAGCAGGTTGATAGACGGCAAGTGGCTGTGTGTCGGCATCTCCGACATCCCCATCACGCGGGACAAGAAGTGCGACTACGTCGTTCTGGGCAGCGTGTTCGCGGGGCTGGTGTATGTCCGGGGCGCCAGGACGACGGAGGTGGCGATCGGGCCGGGCGAGAGCGTCATGGACCTTCTCAAGTCGCTGAAGCGGGTGCTGTCGTACGTGATGTGCTACGAGAAGCACGCGGAGTGCAACCCCGCGGAGAGGATCGCGGACGCCATGAGAAAGACAGTCGACGAGATGGATTTGCCGTTGAGCACGGAGTGCATCCAGAGGATGAGGGAGCAGCGCCAAAAGTTCGGCCTGGAGCAGAAAGACGAAGGATTGTCAATTGTTTAGTGAGGCAGCGAGTACTCGAGTGCTCTCCAGCCTGCATGGAGAATGGGTCAGCATCGCCATAGACCTGCGTCTAGGGAGAAAGTCGACAGCAGCACATGACGCTGCTGTGCCGCAAGGGTCTGCTACAAAGAGAAAGAGATGGCATCATGACGAAAAAAAGTATGGCCCGGCATTTTGATGCATGAGAAACTTGGGAGAATAACAAAAAAGAATTGCTGTGACCGTGGCAGGGCTCGAACCTGCGACCTTCTCGGGATCAAGTGCACATACTTGTGAACGAGAAATCATAATCCACTAGAACACACAGCCGGTGTTGTTGAATATTCCGTTTGACAAATGGGCTCAAGTGGACTTTGCCCCGGGGTCGCGCTGCAGGTCTTAGCGAGGAGAGGAGTGTGCATGCAATCGACACCGGTTTTGCGTTTTCATCGTTCCTCGCCGACATCATAGACCGTTCTGTCATGGCGTCGCGAGTCTATACAGCTCACTTATACACGTACTTGAGTTGGAAAGACACGAGTCGGTGCTTCAACGTCGGGAGAAGTCGAGACAAAGTTGGCATCATTATCGGCCGCGAGTCCACGCGCGGTGATCCCGGCTTGGCGGCCCAGACGGCGCTTTATCGCTGTCCAGCTAAGTCGTGCAAATGGGAAAAGGGGCATGTGATCAGACTTTCAAGTCACTGTTGTCAACTGGCAATTCGTATTCCACGAACCCAAATCATTGATTGGGTATAATGGACTTTTACCGGCCTCAACGGGTGACAGCCCATGTGGCTGGTCTATGAAGATTCCTTTACTTGCTCCAGACACCAGAGGCCTGCTTCTTCGACTTTGATCGCCGGATGCCGGAACCCCGGGATTGGAACCAAAATCACGAACGCACTATATGACTGACTGCTGACCTGTTGGGAAACAAGGGGTTAAAGACTTCTATTTGCATAGTGCAGCTCTACTCAGACTCAGCAACAAGGGGACTGCCCCGGGTCGTAACTCAAGGGCTGATTTCTCGCAAGGTCCCACAAGGCACAGCTTGTGGCGGTAGGACAGCAACCCACACGGGTTACAACCAGGTAGCTCATGGCACATCGAAAGACTGGAAACCAGACGAAATGCAGCTCCCTAATTAAATTGACCAGCGTCACTTATTGGGACAGATGGATGACAATATTGTCGCTGATATGTCTGCCGACTTGTATAATATGAGATGGGTACACTCCAATGGTTGAGCCGTGAGTTTCATGGAGTTGAATGTCTTGCAGGATATCTTCGCCTGGTGCTACGTACACTTATCCTGCTGTCGCCGGTTTAACCCTTCATCATCTTGACAGTTCTTGTCTTCTGCTACCGAGTCATTCATCGCACTTCAAGTTACCGGTTCCCTTCATATTGGAATAACTTGTCAGAGACAGCATCCTGAATCATCGTTGGAACGACACGGATCCCGCCGAATTTAGTGCAACTGCCACACCAATCTCAGCTAGGCTGAAAGCTCATTTGTTAATATTGAATCGTCTTCATCTCAATATCCTTACTGGCATTAAAGTTGATTTATTAACTCCACTTCTGAAACATAAAAAAGATACCTGATTAAGCGCAGGATCCCCTACGGAGACCATCTAGCTGTTTACAGCGTTCTAAGCTTGAGTAACATTAAGCGGAATTTACTAGAGATTAGAGTTGGGTCAATATAGCAGTAAAGCTAACGTCCACGCAGGAAGACAGCAGTATGCTAAAAGTAAGACGAGACCGTTTTCAATTACGACTGTAAAGTCTGTACACAAATGCAGAGGCATGCTGAGAAGGTAGCCCACTGCTCTCGGCCGGACATGCGACCGAAATGGTCTGTCTCTTGTAGCCTTATTTACAAGATTGATACACGGCACAGCCAATTTAGGTAGGCAGATACGTCATGTTCCTTACGAGGCACTTCCTATAGCCTTAAGCCTGCAGGCGGTAAGATAGAAATCGCGAATGCATGCTGCAATGCATGCTTCAGTTGCATTGAAAAACATGCTTGCGGTGGCTAACGCTAGCTGATAGTGCATTACCCAGTTGCACAAATGCAGAGAGAAATTAGCAGGGATACAAAGGCGCAGCGATAGGTTTTATCCTGTAGGTAAGGCCATAACTACAGAAACACTGCTTCTCTTCCGTGGTCGGCTCACTGTCTACGCAGCAACCTCTGCCTCTAAATAGATGGGAGTGTGATCATTTTCCACCCATCATGTAGACGAAGTTGAATTCCTCCTCGGCCATGTGTCCACCTGTCCACCGCGGCAAACCCGGCACTTTAGCGCTGCCCACAGCTTGCCCCTGCGCTAAAAACCCGTTTCATTGACCCTGTTCCAACCCACTGAAGATGGAGCACTGAGGCGGCTCGTGTTCCTCCAGCGAGTGGTGATGGCCTCGTACTGACTTTAACGAAAAAGAGACAGCAGCGGACTCTGAGCCGAAGCGAGCGGCAATTTCGGAAGACAACGTGGGATGGCGTAAAAAAGGCCAGACACAGACAGGAGAAAGGGCCCAGAGCTCGGTCTCGCCCGATTTGGCTGCGGACCCTGTGGATGGGATGGGCTCATGTCGGCAGCTGGGCACCATTGCCGTTTGTGGACGCGGTCTCGGCCGGGATTACAGCAACCCTTGGCGGGTGATCCAGAGCCCGGGGATCTGGGGGGGACGAACCGTTGAGCCGGTTCAGTCTTTGCTGGGCCAGGCCAGATTCTTGGCGTCGGTCAATAAATCAATGGAACGAGACGCCATTCGGTACTCTTTTTGGACGAGTAACGCGGGTGGAACTTTGAAGCATCGCCGGTTACCACTTCCGATTTTCGTTTTAGTGAATGTTAGGTGGACATGACCGACCGGCGGCAGGGATGGATCCCAGGTTCCCTCGTCCCCTCGGAATGCAGAGTTGTGGCAGTAGTGCACTCGAGCTGGCAGCGCTCATGAATCACCTCACTGTGCCCGCCCAGAAGAGGGAGAACACCAGACACGCTGACTCAGACGGAATAGGTGCTGCTGCTGCTGCTGCTAAATCCGACTCAAAGTGACATCGCAGGCGTTCATCCCTATCTTGCAAGCGGGGGAGCAGCTTAACATATTACTGCGGTGGGGTTTCATGTTCATGCGCGCAAGGAGACCGGCCATACCAGCCGATCCTGTGCCAGTAAAAGAGCGTATTCCTTGCTTGGGCTCGGACGCGACTGCGGACAAGCCCGGATGCCGGATACAACTGTCAATGGCCGGCGTCAGTTCATGCTCGCGAGGTCGAGAGCCGCGGGATGGCCCGAGACCGAACAGACTGTTCGTCATGACGGCCGAACAGGTTCCTAGGAATACTGGCTTTCCACTATTGATAATAATTGGGAGAGGCTATTGTCGGTGGCATCTAAAACCGCTGGACACGAGTCAAGACTCATTTCTAATCTTTCGCCGGCCTTCTCCTTTGGGGATATTGCACCAGGGATAAAGGGGGGGGAGGTGGTTCTCAACCTCCTCATCCAGCCGCTCTCGATCGGTGCTCCTTGCCACACAATCTATTTTGCTCTGGACAACGACGCAACAGGCAGATTAAATCTGCCCACTTCGTGATCCAGCCCCATCTGGTTGGTGGAGTTATGTCGACAACCGCGTGGCGGCATTCAGCAAAACCCCCCCCCTTCTAGAGAGCCGAGAAGCTTGTCAAGTTGAAACGAGCCCCAGATTCCCACCGCAGACGAAGCCCCCGGTGGACTCCCGCTAAGCCCGCAACAAGCTTTGAGTCCGAAGCTTAGCTCCGGCATCCCGGTCGACGGTGCGACCATGCCACGGCACCGGGGGATCCAGCCCTACTAATGTTCCATTGGGCACTCTACGCCGTAATTGGAGGAGTCCCGTGGTTCGTCCTTCTGGAAAGAAAGAAATCTCTCTCTCTCTCTCCATCGTTGACGTAGAATCATGTAATGGAATCCATAGGGTATATCAACCGCCGCCCGCCCGCCCCGGGAACGTCCGCTTGGCATCCTCCTCCCTTCCCGTTCGTCCCAATACCACGTTCTCTTTCTCTCACTCTCTCATTCTTACCTTGACCGCATCCGGTCATTCTAGTCACTCTTTAACCCAGTCAGAGCCTCATTCCATCATGCAGTTCTCCTCCTACCTCGTCTCGGCCATCCTGGCCGTCACGGCCGTGGCTACGCCGACGCCCGTCGTCGTCGACAAGCGCGCCACCAAGATGTGCGACAACTGGGGCTCCCTCACCACCGGCGGCCTCACCGTCTACCACAACAACTGGGGCGCCGCCCAGGCCTCCTCCGGCAGCCAGTGCACCACCTTCGAGTCCCTCAAGTCCGGCTCCGTCGCCTGGTCGACCTCGTGGACCTGGACCGGCGGCCAGGGCCAGGTCAAGTCCTACTCCAACGTCGCCCTCGAGAAGATCAACAAGAAGCTCTCCGCCATCAAGTCCATCCCCTCCAAGTGGACCTGGAGGTAAGTTTCCCGCCCTCCCTCTCGGCCACACATGTGAAGCCGTTGAACCTTCCCCTTTTAACACCCTTTTGCTTAGCTACTCCGGCTCCAACATCGTTGCTGATGTCGCCTACGACCTCTGGCTCGCCCCCTCCGTTGGTGCCAACAACAAGTACGAGATCATGATCTGGCTCAGCGCCCTCGGCGGCGCCGGCCCCATCTCCAGCACCGGCAAGACCATCGACACCCCGACCATCGCCGGCACCAAGTGGTCCCTCTACAGCGGTAAGTCACTTTCTTCAGTTCCGAGTTTCTGTACCAAGTCGTAAGAGAGAACACGCTTGTCTGACGTTCCATTCTTCGCTAGGGCCCAACGGCGACACCACCGTCTACTCCTTCGTCGCCCCCAAGGACATCAAGAGCTTCAACGGCGACCTGATGGGCTTCTTCAACTACCTCACCTCCAAGCAGGGCGTCGCCAACACCAACGTTGTCACCAGCCTCCAGGCCGGCACCGAGCCCTTCTCCGGCAACAACGCCGTCTTCAAGACCTCGGCCTACACCATCTCCGTCGCCTAAGCAGCTGGAGTGATTTTTGGGTCCATGCTAGCGGCTACTTTGCTGCTAGCTTGACCAGTATGAGGACGGGTCTCCTCTTGAATATGTAAATATTATAGTCAGACATGTACATACCAACGCTTCACTGCAGTAACTCCGTTGTCTGCCGTCCAATATCCGCTTCTACCTTGAAGACAATCGTAGCCCTCTGGGTTCTAACTGAACCTATCTTGCTCTCGACATCCCAAAAGACACTGCGATCCCACTTTTCGAAAGATCTACCTTTCGGATTGTCATCTCAGGTCCAATGTTGTGGTGCTTCGCGCTGAAGTTTGTATCGACCAATAGAGAGACTTGGAGCAAATATATCGACTCGTTGATCAAAACATTAGACTCATTTAAATGTACCGTGTTTTTGTGTCTCAGTGTCTGACACTACACCCCTTCTTCCCCTTTGGCGTCCTCCTTATAGACATCATACTTGTATGTAGAGCCTGGATGGTCGGCCCTCAACCCCCTCTGACCTTCGCCATAGACTTTTTCTCTCGCCGTCAACTGCACATCCTCCGCGGGGGCCTCTGGGTAGATGCCGCGACGTCGGAGCTCGGGGATGAGGAGCTCGACGACGTCTTCAAAGGTGCCCGGCGTGGTTACGTAGCCCAGGTTGAAACCATCCAGATCGCCCTCCCGAATCCAGTACTCCAGGTCGTCGGCCACCGTCTCGGGGCTCCCGACAGATACGGGCCCGAGGCCCCCGATGGCTGCTCGCTCGGCTATGACGCGAGGCGTCCACTTGGGAACGTGCTCGCTCGTCGTGGTGAAGGAGTAGAGGATGCTGCGCACCTTGTGCGCCTCGAGCGAGTCAGCGGCGGTGACCTCCTGGTCGACGGGGATCTTGGACAGGTCGATGCCCGTCCAGCCGCTGACGAGGACGAGCCCGCCGATGACAGAGGTGTACTTCTTCAGCTCTTCGTGCTTGGCCCGGGCCTCCTCGTCGGTGCGGCCGACGATCGGGGTGAAGGTGGCGAAGAACTTGAGGGACTGCGGGTCGCGGCCGAGGGCCGCCGCCTTGTCTCGAATCTGTCGGATCTTGGGCCGCAAGAGCTGCGGCGAGTGGGACGAGACGAAGATGCCCTCGGCGTGGGTCGCGGCGAACTCGGACCCGGCGGCCGACGTGCCGGCTTGGAAGAGGAAGGGGGTCCTCTGGGGTGAGGGGTCGACGATGTGGCGCGTGTCGAGGTCGAAGAACTTCCCGTGGTGGTGGATCGTCCGGATCTTGTCCGGGTCCGCGTAGCTGTCGTTCTCGGGGTCGGGGGTGATGGCGTCGTCGGCCCATGAGCCCTCCCAAAGCCTGGTGAGATCGATCAGGATTCGTTCAAAGAACATGGGGCCTAAACACACGAGACTCCCGCGCGGTCAGACTCACTTGTAGAGCACTCTCAGGTACTCGTCCGCTTGTGCATATCGCTCGTCGTGGGGGATCGGACTATCCAGCCCAATGGCCTTGAAGGCCGCCTTCTTCCAAGACGTCACGATGTTCCAGCCAATGCGGCCTCTGGTGAAGTGATCTAGCGTCGAGAAGCGCTTTGCGAGCAAGAACGGCGGCTCGAAGGAGGTGGATGCCGTGATGGCAAACGAGAGGTTCTTTGTGACTGCGGCCATGGCGCTTATGGGCTGGATGCTGGTCAGCTGTGGTTCCGCCCCATGGTACGCGAAGAAAGAGAGGCCGCTGGACATACAATTGTGGGATCCGTCATCGGCCATTGCGCAGCTCGACGAATGCAGTTGTCGAGACTGCCCTCGTATGTGTCGTAACCACCGTATGTGTCGGCCAGGAACAGGGCGTTGATGCCGCCCCTCTCCAACAACTTCGCCAGGTCGATCCAGTAGTTGAGATCGCGCTTGGTCGCGGACTTGTCGTCCGGATTCTACCAGACATGGATGTAGTTAGCAAACCGTTGTCTTCGACTCATCTTCTCCGAGAGGTCACCAACCTTCCATTGTCCGGGAGACAAGTGTCCGACGGTGGACATGTCAAAGGCGTTCAGCAGGATCTGCTTCTTCCCCTCCGGCTTGACGCCATTTTCACCATTTGCAGAGTTGCGAATAGGTACTGAAGTCATCTTTCAACGTTCTTTTTGGGGTTGTTCCTCGAGCTTCTACTAAAAGCCTGGTCCCAACCACGCGGGTCCTCCGCCATTATAACGGCCCACGACACACACACACTGTCTCTCTGAAGCCGTTCAGCTTGGCGCAAAGACGCGACGCAGGAAGCTGGGCCGGTCTCCATGTCGTCATCGCCGTTGTCGCCCGTCGCGTGGGACTGGCGCGGGATGGCATCTGCACATCGACCCCAATCCAACGTCTCGGATGCAGGGCGGAACCGCTGGCGTGATCGCGGGTGTCGATGGTGCCATGTCCTGCCCGCTCCCCCGAACCTGAAGATAAAACTAAAAGGGAGAATTACGTTTCGGGTACCGATAACCGTCGGCTATTTTCGACGTTGAGGGCAACCGCTGGACTTGCCTTGGGCGTGACGACGTCTGGCCATTGGTTGTCGACCCGACGCTTCTCTCAATGAAAACATCCATGGTGGTCCAGTGGGCCGGAACGAGACGCAAGTCTGCAGCGGGTCGCAGGTTTGCTTACAGACATTCGGACATGTCGTGACCACTTCAGATACCACGACGCCATTGTTATCCATTTTTGTATCAATATGGCCCGGAATATTTCCTGTGTCCCCGCCGATGGTGGAGTGATTGAACTCCCACGGTGTCCTTTGCTGTGCTGTTAACTGATCCCAAGTCGAGGCCAGTGGACTACCACTGACGGATGTAGTCTACCCGGCGTAGCCCAATGACACTGTAAACGAGCATGAGAAGCCAAGTTCAAGGGCATTAGTTTGAGTCTGGTGTACGTTTTATCCCATGTCAAAGGAGGTGGTCTAATGAAGTCGATTCATGAGGCAGTAGACACCATCAGCGCAGCTGAATAAGGCACCATGGAACTCTTATCATTGCGGAAGGCTTATTTCATAGGCAACGAGGACGCATCTTCAACAACCGCTTGTTGTCGAGTTTGAAGGACTCGCCTCTATAACAACACTCGTTTAGATAGAAGGGCAAGAAGCTTGCTGTGTCCAAACACCACTCTTGGCCTGCTCCTCTCTATATGAGTAGCACCTTGACTTCCTCACAACTCCTACGATCGTTTACCGCCAACAATTCAACGTGCGTTCCCATAAACCTGTACGCACTCATCTTCAGTCGCTCCGGTCATCCCTGGCGCCCACCGCCACCGCCGTCCCTTTTACGTCTCCCACAGTGGCGTGGTCTTCCGGGTCACTCTCGGGGAATCCGGTCGAGTTCTCGACTTGCGGGCTACGTTGGGGTCAATCAGTACTGTGCGTCTAGAAACAGTCGGGTTTTCGGAGAAGATGACTACTTACTCTCTCTTCTTGATGTACATCCGCAAGATGTGCGTCGCGACAATCAACAGGATGGAAGAACCGAGAGTGAAGGCGAAGCCCTTGGGATACCGCGGACCTTCGACTGTGGGGAACACCAAGAGAGGGGTCCAGGCCGTGGATGACTGGGAGATGGCATTGATCAGGACCAGAGTGAAGGACCGCTCGGCCGGCGACGACCGCAGCTGGGTGTTGACCCATCCGTGGAAGACGCTCGACATGGCGTACGATGAGTAGATGGTCGAGAAGGCGAACCATTTGGCCGGCTCGGGAACGTCCCAGACGACCAGGATGACCAGCCCGACGATGTTCCACGCGTGCGACAGCGTGATGGCCCAGGCCGGGCCGAGAACGAGATCCGAGGCGAAGCAGATGAACAACGTGTAGAAGATGCCCAGGGCGGGCGCAATCGTGCCGAGCTCGTTGACGCGCGCCGCAGAGTATCGGCCGAGACTCTTGATCCATAGCAGGAAGCTTCCGGACGACGTGTGGAGGCCGGCATTCCAGAACAAGACATCAACAAGGATGATGCCCCAGAATTGAGGTGACAGGAACACCTTCTTTAGGGCACCAAACTTGAACTTGCCATGCGACGAGTGGCCAGCGCGCTTGAGCCTCTCGACGCTCAGCTCGATATCCTCCCTCTTGAGAACCAGCCGGTTAGGCTGCTCGGGGGTGCCTGGGATGACGAAGTATCCCAGAATACCGACGGGGATGGTGATGAGGGAGCAGATGATGTACATCCATCTCCACCCGGCGAGGCCATTGACACCCTCGAGCCGGGCTGAGGCGCCAGCCTGGATGAGACCGGCTGTGAGAGTGCCCAGGGAAAGCCCGACGTAAAAGATGCCCCCGCGTCGAGCGATCTCGTCGCCCCGATACCAGGATCCTACGCGCGCTGTTAGTCAAGCGGGACGGTTATCCCAGGCTCCAACATCCTTTCAACCCACCGAAGAGATAGTGCATGACCGGGAAGAAGGCGGCCTCGAACCAGCCGACAAGAAAGCGGTACGCGGCAAGCTCGGCGAACCCGGTGACGCGGAACTGGAGCAGCGTGAAGATGCCCCAAGCAATGTCGAGGAAGGGAATGAGCCAGTGGATCGGGACGTAGGTGAGGACGAACATCATGGGCAGCTGGCCCGTGACGGCGCCGATGACGTAGAAGGTCTGCAGCTGGACCAGCTCATTGCCCTTGAAGCCCAGGTCCTCCTTGAGGCCGGCGACGTAGGCATTGTTGAGGTTGGCCTGGTCGATGTACTTGACCCAGTAGCTGAGCACGGCGTAGGGGACGATGAGGAGATCAAGCTTGTTGATAAGCTTCCGCTCGGAGGGCGTATCTGTGTCGGCGTACCACTGGATCTGCCACCATCGCCTGCGGGCTTGGACAACCATGGCGAAGACGTTGTCGTATCGGCTGTCTTCGGTCTGACTGGGCACGATGAGGAACTGAGGAGGGGCCTGCCGCACTATGCACAACAACGATCACGAACGAGGACGACGCGGAGTCGAAAGGATCCTTCAAGCTTTAGTATGAGCTATGAGTCCCGCCGGCCCAGCCTCTCAAGAATGGAAAATCTCTTCACATCCCATGTCCAAAGCCGCCTACGCACCCATCGATTCTTCAAGCCTCGAAACAAGGGGACCGGACCAGTCATGAATCTCCCGCGCCAACTCGACAACCGAAAACTTGGCGCTGGCGTCTTCCCAAGACGAAGCGGTCGGAGAGCTACTCACTATACCGCGCCCAGCCCGACCCAGGAGCGGCAGAGCGCGATAAGAAGTTGCATCAACGCAGCAACACTGCAGAAGGGTGTCTGCGTGTAGGCCATTGCATCATTCCAGGGCCCATTGATGTGACGGTTAATCCGATGTGAAGAGGGAAAAGGTGAGGCGCCTCTTTTATGTCGATGGACCAGTCGAACCCCGGTCAGGCCCTCTCCACAACGCCCGGCCGGCATCATCCATGCCACCCCCCTCGGTCGACCTGTAGAATTGGAGACGCGTTTTTGTCCCTTGACCATTGCCTCCAAAGGGCAGAACCGGCAAGTTGGAGTCTCTCGCGGCGATAGGGTGTTAGTGTACCTGTAAGTGTGTGCAAAGTACCTGTACGCAACGAGGGTGGGTGTTGGAGCTCCGGTCTGAGGAGGCCGGGGATATTCCCCAAGAAAGTGGAGAGATGGCGTGCTCCCCATATTCCCGTCCCTCCCTCCCCTGCCGACCTCCAGCAACGAGTTAATTAAAACAGCCGCGGCGGAGAATCGCCCGCACTTCGCATTCGTTGGCGGGGTCCAAGGGGAAGAAGCATGGTGGGGTGGGGGAAGAAAGCTATGTCTGTCGTGTCAAAGCTGTTGCTCTAGATAACAATGTCTCTTCTCTGATAGGACGGCGGTGGCAGGACGGGGTGCTCCTGGGTTGAACCATCCTCGAAAGCTCAGGATGTCCCCCCCCTCCTTGTGTGTGTAACGCGTTCGAGCACGTCTCTGACGTGATTCCGATGTCCGGTCCGCCGAGGGGTAGAGAGATCGTTGGACAAAATGGAGGTTTCCCATCGTAACTATCTAGCTCTCGAGTTGTGTAGTTGAGGCAATCTCGAATTCATCGGTCTGAGACCTAGTCTGAATTATATCTATATCGATAAGAAAGAAGAAAAACACGACATCATGGGCGACCACATTGAGACGGCAACACAATCAGTTGGGACAGAGGTTCCAAGCAAGACAGATGGAACGGGCGGCGTTGCAGCCGAGACGGCCTCGAAAGGCGGACTGGATCAGCAGACACTCATCGACCGAACCGTCGACTCCCTTCTTACACCGCCAAAGTCCATCTATGATGACTTCCCCATAAAGCTCGTGGAACGATACATCGACGAGCCCAGAGAACTGAGGGTGGCCGTCGTCGGCGCGGGTCTCTCTGGAGTCCTCGCCGGAATCCTCCTCCCGGCAAAGGTGCCCGGCATCAAGCTGACGGTGTATGAGAAGAACGCCGATGTGGTATGTCTCAGGGCTTGAACCTCCCAGTATTTGTGCCGAAACAACGATAAGCGACTAACACGGAGACTGCAGGGCGGCACTTGGTTCGAAAATATCTACCCCGGCGTCCGCTGCGACGTGCCGGCGCACGTCTACCAGTCTACCTTCGACCCGAACACGCAGTGGACGGAGGAATTCGCCCAGGGCGCCGAGATCCGCAACTACTGGCAGGGCCTGGCGCGCAAGTACGACGTCTACAAGTATCTCCAGCTCTCGCAGCGTGTCGAAGGGTTGGACTGGGTCGACTCGCGCTCCGTCTGGAAGATCACCATCCGCGACCTCAAGACGGACGCCACCCGGGTCGAGGAGGCCGACTTCGTGCTCACGGCCATCGGCCGCTTCAACGCCTGGAAGCTGCCGGACTACCCGGGCATCAAGGACTTCAAGGGCACCCTCCGACACGCCTCGAACTGGGACCCCAGCTTCGACCCGCGCGACAAGAAGGTGGCCGTCATCGGCAACGGCGCCAGCGGCATCCAGCTGACGTCGAACCTGCACAAGGTCGTCTCGCACCTGGACCACTACGCGCGCAACAAGACGTGGATCACGGCGTCCTTCGCCGGCGACGAGACGTCCATCGAGCCGATCCCCATCCCCGAAGACCTGCGCGAGACGTTCCGCAAGGACCCGGAGGCGTACCTCCGGTACCGCAAGGAGAACGAGGCCAAGTACTTCCGGCACTTCACGGGCTGGCTCAAGGGGTCGGCCGAGAACGACGAGGCGCGCGACAAGTTCCGCAAGTTCATGAACGACCGCCTCACCAAGAAGCCCGAGCTCATCGACGCGCTCATCCCGGACTTCTCGCCGCACTGCCGCCGCCTGACGCCCGGGCCGGGGTATCTCGAGGCCATCACGTCCGACAAGACGGACTACATCCAGACGCGGATCCGGCGCATCACGCCGACGGGCATCGAGACGGAGGACGGCCGGCACCGCGAGGTCGACGCCATCTTCTGCGCGACGGGCGCCAACGTCGACATGGCGCCGCCGTTCCCCATCACCGCGAACGGCCGGGACCTCGCCGAGGTCTGGCGGCCGGACGGGCCGTACACCTACTTCGGTTCCGCGACGCCCGGGTTCCCGAACCTGCTCTTCGTCCACGGGCCCAACGGCAGCGGGCGCTCCGGCACGGTGCCGCACAACGTCGAGAACCAAGTCACCTACTTCGCGCGGATCCTGCGCAAGGCGGCGCGCGAGGGCATCCGCACCATCCAGCCCACCCGCAAGGCGGCGGACAACTTCACCGAGTACTCGGACGCCTTCTTCGCGACGACGGTGCTGGCGGAGAACTGCAGCTCATGGTACAACAGCGGCAAGGCCGGGTCGCGGATCCACGGCCTGTGGCCCGGCTCGGCGACGCTGGCGACCATCGTGCAGCGGGAGCCGCGGTGGGAGGACTTTGAGTACGAGTACGTCGGGGACTCGCAGAACCCTTTTCTTTGGTACTTTGGCAAGGGGTGCACGAAGCAGGAGCTGGATCCCGAGGCCGACGTGACGCCGTATCTGAAGGCAGGCGGTGCGGATGTGAAGGACGTGCATGAGAGCTGGTGGAGCGTTCCATAGATCTTCGGCGTCGAGCGCCGAGACGACTATAGACCATGATGAGAAATGGATTGAGATGACGTTCATAAGACTCTGCGTTAATTGTGAGACGTCACTATCTTCAGCAGTCTCGTCATTAACAGCCGAATTAGGCTTCCCTCCAGGAGGCGCCGCTCCCACGGTTTGTCTCACTACAAAAAGTCCTCTTGCCATGTTGACAGGCCCATCGTGTATTTCGACCCATGAACACCAACCTGATCTCGTCATAACCGATTTACCGGCTTACCGGCATCACGGTAGCCCATCAGCCCCATTGACCCGATCATCGACGCCAGGTCGTCACCATCGATGGTGACATACCGAGTCCCTAACACAGATAACCCAATGTAACCTTTAGACTCACTGTCTTCAATCAACAAGGGACTGTCCCACGTGCTTGGTCGGTTGACATGGGCCGGCTACAGAGTCCCAAGACCAAGAGCCCAGACAGCTTTGCCGTTGTCTCGGTTCTCGCATGGTATCTGGGGTCGTAGTGACTGACATGTTTGGGGGTTTACAGTCATGGTGGTGCCCCCAATACACACACAGACCAGCGCACCGGCAGCGGAATGGCGTGCTGAACCCGGTTGATTTCGCAACGCCGAGCAGAACCGCCCCGTCCAACCATTCCCACCATCACCCCCCCAGTCGCCGGAAGATTCCCACAAGAGAACCTAGCCAGTTTTAGTTTCAAACGCTGAGCTATTGGATAATTGGAGTTAGCTCGAAGATGGAACCGGGATAGTTGGGGAGAGACTTGGAAGAAGGAAAAAAAAAAAGTTTGTCTGGACCCTGTAAGTCACGGTCCCGGCACATGTGTGTGTGTGTGTGTGTCGTTGATGTTGCTGCAGTACGACTTTGGGGCCGCAGAAGATATGAGAGATGGCCACACGACAAACCCTTGACATATGACATTCATCCCTGCACGCCCGAGCCTGTCTTGTTCGATCCATAAGACGAAGGATTCCCGTTCCCGTGCCCGTCCCAGGTGCGACGAGTGATCCGGTAGTTCAGGTCTTGGCCAAGTGTCTTCAACATCGTGACTTTCCATTCTTCTCATCGACGAGTCTCGAATAGATTACGCCAGCATGGCAGAGTACGCCGACGCCTCCGCGGGCGATGTTATCCCCCCCAAGTCGGAGCGTCACCCAGGTTGGTTCTCCCGCGTTCGATAATACATTGTCTGTCGTCTCGGAGGGGAACTGAACTGACACCGAAGTCGTAGTGCGATGGCACCGCTCAACCTTCTACAACATGACCATCCTCGGCCTGTGCAACCTCGCGGCGCCGGGCATCTGGGGAGCCATGAACTCCCTTGGCGCAGGCGGCGCCGCCTCGCCCAAGGTCGTCAACGCCGCCAACGCCTTGACCTTCTGCCTTATGGTCGTCTCATGCTACTTTTCCTCCGTCATCGTCCACTACATCGGCATCAAGGGCGCCTTGATCTTCGGAACGTGAGTTTTCCCTCCGGACGCGCTGAATGACCAAACAGACAGAACCCGGAAGAACGTGGACTGACTACCAACTCGCGAAAACAGCATCGGTTACGCTCCCTTCGCCGCCGGCCTCTACACCAACAACCGCTACGGTATCGAGTGGCTCATGCTCCTCGGCGCCGCCCTCTGCGGCATCTCAGCCGGCGTCTTCTGGATGGCAGAGGCCGCCATCGCCATCGCCTACCCGGAGCCCTGGAACCGCGGCAAGGCGCTCGGCTACTGGCTGACCTACCGCCTCTGCGGCCAGATCCTCGGCGGCGCCATCAACCTCGGCCTCAACGCCGACAACGACCAGGCCGGCAAGGTCTCGTACACCGTCTTCATCATCTTCATCGCCATCCAGGCCGCGGGGCCCTTTGTCGGCCTGTTTCTCAACAAGCCGGACAAGGTGGAGCGGCAGGACGGGCAGAAGGTCAGCCTGGCCATCCTCGAGAACCCTTGGTTCGAGATCAAGGCGACGACGAGAAACCTGTTCACGCCCAAGTTCCTGCTCATTATCCTGTGGATCGGCCAGGCTGTCTTCGCCGAGGCCGTCTTCTTCACCTACCTTGCGAGTACGTGCTGCCGAATCCTGGTGCTTCGACGAACGGTGTGCTGACGAAACGGGATATAGCTTGGTTTTCAGTCCGGTCTAGAGCTCTCGGCTCGTTCCTGTCCGGCATCGTGGCCGTGATCTCCGGCAACCTCCTCGGTGTAAGTCGCCACCCGATAAAGTCGCAAACTTGACCATCCCGATACTGACTTATACACAGCACTGGCTCGACCGCGCCAAGGTCTCGCTCAAGATGCGCACCCGGTCAACCTTCTGGACCCTCGTCGTCACCCAGGGCGCTTGGTGGCTCTGGGCCACCATCCTCGCCACGCGCTTCCGCCAGACGCGCCCGACGCACGACTGGGTCAGCCCGGGCTTTGGCTCCGCCTTTGCCGTCTACATCTTCCTCACCATCGGCTTCCAGCTGAACTACCTCTTCCTGTATGTATCCCCCCCCCAAGTCCGGTCTTCCGGAGATGTTGAAAGGGGCATCGCGCTAACATAGGCAAAAGGTACTTCATCGTCACAAACCTGGCCAAGGGCGAGGAGGAGGTCATCCGCTACGCGGCGCTCCTACGCGGCGTCGAGTCGGCGTGGCAGGCCGTCAGCTACGGCCTCACCTCCCTCACAATTTTTGGCGAGGTGGGTGCCATCTACTTCAATTTCGCGTTGTGGGCCGTCGCCATCGGGCCTGCGTGGCTTGTCCTGCGGCACTTCGGCTCCGGACTGAAAGCGCACGAGGAGGAGGTCCGCGAGGTCGGCGCCGTTGTGTCCAGCGAGGACGGCGAGTCGGATACCAAGCAGCACTAGGCGCGAGTTCGAGTCAGCTCCGGTACCGAGATGCCGGGACTTGGTAGATGGGGGTCCGTTGGCCACTTGGCCTGGTGCCGATCGCCGAGATGGGGTTGTCACTACCGTAGAGTCTAGAGATGGATGTTTTCCCTGTTTCATGGGACTAATTTTGTTCGTCTGAACCTTAATCAAATGAATTCTTCAAGTGTTAATTTGGCCATGAAGATATGCCGATGAGGTGATCCTCGGGCAAAGTGACCGCAGATACTGACCATACCTAAACGTGAATGTCAATGGACGAGTGGGACCGCTCAGTATCGCACCCAAGGAGGCGCTTCCACTTGCCCCTCGTAGAATAGCATTATCTGCATGTCGATGATGGGTATTGCTTACCCGCCAATTTGTCGCTAGACGAACAGCAGGTCTCCAGTTGGGCCAGGTCATCGAAGCTAACATGACGTGATATTCTCGCGTCGAAACTCTGAGCTCCACGACACGCGGTTGCCAGCGGAGACCGTTGGAGCTCTACTCTCTTCTCTCACTCGGTCTCTCGGTGTTTCTATCAAGGTAGCTGTGCGTCTTGCAGCTTAACCGCCTTTGCAGCCTAAAGTGCCATTAGCTGTAGATAAGACAGGGTCCTGAAGATCTCATCCGCGGGTGGCATAGCTCGTACAGGAGCTACCCTGGTCGGATGGCAGAGATGGTTGCATCAGAAGGCGGCATTGGCGCGGGGTCCGCCATGTTCGCCATGCTCGTCGTGCGTCTTGCGTCTTGCGCCACCGAGCCGTCCGGTGGCATCATCACCCCGGCTCCACGGCACCGGACCCACCCCGAACATCGGGAGGGGCATTTTGGGGTAACTAGTGACAGAGTCCGGGATGTCTCCAAGGTGCGTCACGTCACGTCAGGTTGGACGCGACCCCTCCAAAGCCCTATTGCTACCCCGCGGACAGTTTCTCTCTTTTCCTCTGGACTTACCGCTGTGATCTAGCCCTTGCCTTCTCCCGTAATCTTTTGAGACGAACGCAGAGCACCGCGCATCCAAACCGCAAAGGCATCAGACCAGCTACGCCCAAACAACCATGGCCGACACGACAGGAAGCAAGCCAAAGAAGAGCCTCGTGCTCAATGCCTTCGTGGAGATGTGTAAGAAGTCCGCCCGCGTCCTCTTAAGCCAGTGAGGCAGAAGATGGACGGGAGCTGACACTTGCGATATAGGCAGCGGGCACCAGTCCCCTGGACTATGGAGGCACCCCGACGACCAGTCGTGGCGTTTCAACGAGATCACCCACTGGGTTGAGCTCGCGAAGCTGCTCGAGGAGGCCAAGTTCCACGGCATCTTCATCGCCGACGTTCTCGGTAAGCTACTGCCGCGGTGGCCACCGCGCTCGAGGTGTGGCTAACACGGCTGAAGGGGGTTACGACGTGTACTCGCAGTCTCTCGACCCTGCAAAGATATCTGGTGCTCAATGGCCCGTCAACGAGCCGCTGGCACCCATCGCTGCTATGGCCGCCGTGACGAAGAGCATCGGCTTCGGCGTGACCGTCTCGACGACGTACGAGCAGCCGTATCACTTGGCTAGACGGCTGTCCACAGTAGATCACCTCAGTGGTGGCCGGTGAGTGCATTTGCCATCATCTGCTCGCGGCGCTCTCACACTGACAACAACGACAGGCTAGGATGGAATGTTAGTGACTGACGAACGTCGAACGGCAGCATCGCATCGCATCGCATACTGACACGAACAGATCGTAACCAGCTACCTCGACTCGGCGGCGAAGAACATGGGCCTCGCCCAGCAGCCCCAAGTGAGACCCTCAAACAGCCATTTGACGATAACACCTGGTCGCTGACAACCACCAAGCACGACGATAGATACGCACAGGCCGAAGAGTACATCAAGGTCATGTACAAGCTCTTCGAGTCCTCGTGGCGCGACGATGCCGTCAAGCTCGACCGCAAGTCGGGCGTCTATACCCAGCCCGAGCTGGTGCGCAAGATCGACCACAACGGGCGCTTCTTCACCGTCCCCGGCCCGCACATCGTGCAGCCCAGCCCGCAGCGCACGCCGCTGCTCCTGCAGGCCGGCACGTCCAAGGCGGGAAAGCAGTTCGCGGCGCAGCACGCCGAGGCCATCTTCGTGTCGGCGCACGCGCCCGCCGTGTGTGCCAAGAACATCGCCGAGATCCGCCAGCTCGCGCGCGCGGAGTACGGGCGCGACGGCAACGACATCAAGGTGCTCGCGCTCGTGACGCCGATCCTGGGCGCGACGGAGGAGGAGGCGCAGGCGAAGCTGGCGGACTACAGGCGGTACGCGTCGCACGAAGGTGCGCTGGCGCTGTTTGGCGGGTGGACGGGCATCGACCTCAGCAAGTACGGCGACGACGAGGAGCTGAGGCAGGTCGAGAGCAACGCGGTCAAGTCGACGATCGAAGGGTACGCGCGGTTCTCGCCGGGCACGGCCAAGTGGACGAAGCACACGATCGCCGAGCACGTCAGCATCGGCGGCAACGGACCCATCTTCGTCGGTACGGCGGCGCAGGTGGCCGACGGGCTCGAGGCGTGGATCGAGGAGGCCGACGTCGACGGCTTCAACTTTGTGAGTGATGATCCTTTGGGATGGGACGAGACGAGATGAGAGGCGCTTTGAAAGTGAAAGATTGCTAATAATCCTCGAACACACAGGCGTACGCCCTCTTCCCGCAATCGTTCAAGGACATCATCGACCTGCTGCTTCCGGAGCTGCGTCGCCGTGGGCTGTTCTGGGACGACTACGCCGTGCCCGGTGGCACGTACAGGGAGAACTTCTACCGCAAGAAGGGACAGACGGGGCCGTTGGACGAGCACGTGGCGGCGTCCTACCGGTGGAAAGCGGGTGTTCCGGCAGAGGAGGCCAAGATTCCGGAATAAATGAGGAAGGAATGGGGCAAATGGGCTAGATAGGAGGCGAGTGGGTGAAATAGTAAAAGAATCCGGAAGATTTTGAAGCTATTCCGAAGTTTTCTTTTGCAATGTGTGTTCCTACCTAGGTACCGAATGTGGTGAAGGTCAGTGGGCTGGACCATGGTGGGCGTTCCTTCCTCGTTCCAGGCCCCTGGCGGAACGGAGATCGGCCGGGCCATTAGTGGGTCCGGAGCACCGCCATGTAAAGCCGAGATTCGTCCGGCCGAGCTGAGCCGAAGGAATGGCTCGCATCTACGGAAGTTTGAAGATGGTCCACTTTACTTCTGCATCGTTGATTTCGGATAGCTGGCCGTGGAGAGTGGGGGCTATTTTGAAGTTCAAAGATGGGTTTGCTCTCCGGCAACTCATTCACGATTAGTGAAGAACAATTTTATACTGTAGTCGTGGACAATCCATCTGACTGAACCTCAGCCAAGTTCGCTTGGGAATGGTGGAATTCGCAGCACCCAATTGGTCAATGGCTCAGTGTGTCGAGACACTCTCAAGAGCCGGACGCCAGTATTGTTTCCGCGCTGTAGCCGTAAGGGGAACAAGGGGGGTCTCAACGTGAGTAAGTTCCCGCTCTAGCGGCCGTGCGGCGCTTCATGCGGCGTTACCGACGGTTACCGAGCCTCAACCCACTCCCCTGACCAATCACCTGGCCTCGCTTGCTGACATAACACACCAAGCGACGGCCGCACCTCTCAGAAAGCTCGCAGCTATCACAGAGCTCCCCTGTAAATTACTGCGTCATTCCCCACCGAGGGGCTCCAAGGAACAGGTGAAGTGACCTGATCTTCTTTTCTCTCTCTCTTTTTTCTGAGAATCAACAAATACTCGAACCATAAAAGCTGATCGGCGCCCACTTTCTGCTCCGGCGTCACCTTGTTCTCCTCTTCTTCTTTGACCAGTTGTCTGGCCACGCTCGACCCTCGTGTGAACCTCTCCGCTCCATCTTCCCGTCACCACTCTCTTCCGCTCCGTTTGCCGGTCTGAACCTCTCGCTGCCGAGTCTCATTCGTTCTCTCTCACAACCATGGCGTCCCCCGTCGCCTCGGCCGCCTTGCGGTCTCGCGTCCATCGCGCGTCGATGCTCAAGAAGCTCACCCGCCCCCAGGACCTCCTTCAGCACTTCCCCAACGGCACCTACCTCGGCTGGTCCGGCTTCACCGGTGTCGGCTACCCCAAGAAGATGCCTACTTTCCTCGCCGACCACGTCGAGCAGAACAATCTCCAGGGCCAGCTGCGCTACAGCCTCTTCGTCGGTGCCTCTTCCGGCGCCGAGACGGAGAACCGATGGGCCGGCCTCGACATGATCGAGCGCCGCAGCCCCCACCAGGTCGGCAAGGCCATCTCCAAGGGCATCAACGAGGGCCGCATCCACTTCCACGACAGGCATCTGTCCCAGTTCCCCGTCGATCTCGTCTACGGCTTCTACACCAAGGACCGCCCTAACAAGAACTTGGACGTTGTCGTCGTCGAGGCCACCGAGATCAAGCCTGACGGCAGCATCGTCCCCGGAGCGTCCGTCGGCGCCACCCCCGAGCTCATCCAGATGGCCGACAAGATCATCATCGAGGTCAACACGGCGCTGCCCAGCTTCGACGGTCTGCATGACATCACCATGACCGACCTGCCGCCGCGCCGCAAGCCCTACCTCATCACGAGCGTGGAGGACCGCATCGGCACCACCTCCATCCCCATCGACACGGAAAAGGTCGTCGGCATCATCGAGTCCGACTATCAAGACCAGACGGCACCGAATACCCCCCCTGACGCTTCGTCGCGCGCTATCGCTGGCCACCTCATCGAGTTCTTCGAACACGAGGTCAAGCACGGCCGCCTTCCCCCGAGTCTCCTGCCCCTGCAATCTGGCATTGGCAACATTGCCAACGCCGTCGTCGGTGGTCTCAAGGACTCCAACTTCTGGAATCTCAAGGTCTGGACCGAGGTCATCCAGGACACCTTCCTCGATCTCTTCGACTCGGGCCACCTCGATTTTGCGACCGCCACCTCGGTCCGCTTTTCCCCCGAAGGTTTCCAGCGCTTCTACGACAACTGGGATAGCTACCACAACAAACTCCTCCTCCGCAACCAACAGGTTTCCAACTCCCCTGAGATCATCCGCCGCCTCGGTGTCATTGGCATGAACACCCCCGTCGAGGTTGACATTTACGCACACGCCAACAGCACGTGCGTCATGGGTTCCCGCATGCTCAACGGCCTCGGCGGTAGCGGCGATTTCCTCCGTAACGCCAAGTACAGCATCATGCACACTCCCTCAACTCGCCCTTCCAAGACGGACCCTCACGGAGTCAGCTGCATTGTGCCTATGTGCACCCACGTCGACTCTACCGAGCACGACGTTTCAATCATCGTGACCGAGCAAGGCCTCGCTGACGTTCGGGGCCTGAGCCCACGCGAACGAGCACGCGTAATCATTAAGAAGTGTGCTCATCCGATTTATCAACCGATTCTTGAGCGGTACTTAGATAAAGCTGAATTTGAATGTCTGCGGAAGGGCATGGGCCATGAGCCCCATTTGCTTTTCAATTCGTTTGATTTGCACAAGGCCCTGGTCGAAGAGGGTAGTATGCAAAAGGTCAAAAGCTTTTAGGCGCAGCCTGCGGAGCAGGACGGCATTATAGGAGGAGCACTACAAATACCCTTATTAGTCATTAGTTATAGACACCTTCCTGTAACACCGAGTTGGATTTTGCAATGATCTGCAAGTGTTCCTACATAGCTAGGAGGAGTGGCCGCGATTTTAATGATGGCATATACACGTTCCCCCGGGAACTAAGACCGCGAACGTCGACGCGGACTTGCTCGGTGCCAAACACGTTGAGCAGCACGAACTGTACTGTGCCCAGGTGCCAACCAACAGACCTCAATGGAGGCCAGTGAAAAGTTTAGCTTCTAAACCCTAGTTCACGAGGTCTTTATCGAGGAGTGATACGCACAAACTACTCCAAGACTGAACTTTTGGCGTGCCTATCGATGAGGCTCTAAGCTACTCCAATTTCCAAAGATCCAGCGCGTCGACCAGCCCAACAAGTCTAATAAGCCT
Source organism: Colletotrichum lini (assembly GCA_034638275.1). Lineage (NCBI taxonomy): Eukaryota > Fungi > Ascomycota > Sordariomycetes > Glomerellales > Glomerellaceae > Colletotrichum > Colletotrichum lini. Next base: position 1,957,669 of record JAWQJV010000006.1, read on the forward strand.
GATCAGATTCTAATTACAACGCCCTTAAAAGAAGCTCTATTGCAGTACGACTGGCTTATGACTGAATGTCCGACCGCAGGAGTAGCGCTTTGGGAGCACTTACCATTGGCCTTTCCATCGCCTGATCTATCAGGGGGCCTTCTCAGGTGCATTCAATCTCTGCACTCTCCCCATAACTAACAATTCAAAGATCGAAGTCAGCTCCAGATAGCCTGCTCGGAGGTCTGACCTGCCGAATCTCTCTTGGGACAGTCACAACAGCACTGCATAACTTACCGAGTGAGGGGTAAATCTAGAGCTGAAACCTCTTCGAGAAACAGTGGGCTGACCTTTTACATAGGCCCTAATGAATAAATAAGGACATCATCCATCTCAACCTCTAGTACGGAGCCGATACCTCAGCGCAGATAGGTTCCCCTTCGACGAACCAATTGATGTTCTGCGTTCGAGGATGTCATAAATCATGATAGGTATAAGGGGCGCCTGTAAGCCAGTCCTGAAACTTGGTCCGAGACGCAGATGCCCTTAAGATAGGTATAACACCCTTCCTTCATCTGGATCTATTCAAAAAGAATAAAAGCCTCCAATAATTCAGTTCCAACGTGTATGCTCGCGACAAAATATTTGCAGCAATATGTGACTAAGGCATTGATAACCCTACCTAGAGATGCAACATACGCCATACTAGCGACGCTGGCTGGGTTGATTCGTTACTCCTTACAATCACAGCATTTAAAAGCTAATTATGCGATCGTTCACTGGCAGGTCGGCTACGCAGCTCAGGTAGGTAGACTTCAGACCAGTCAGAGTCCAGTGTAAGGCCTGCGCAGACTTCATTTAGCTAAATAAGGACAGGCAGGCCGATGCCAAGCGTTCCGTCGGACCGCGGATCGTTACCGGCAGTCGGCTTAAATAGGTACAAATGCTGGCTCTACAGATCCCCTGTAGGCCCTGTATTGTTCAGGGCTGTCTCACAGTGGTGAGCAACTGTGAATAGCTCCTTATTCCACAACGAGAAATTAAGCTATCCTGAGGACCTGATTGCTATACTAACCAGCCGTCAGGCAGCATTCCTGTAGCTATGAGAGCCCCTATGTAGTCAACATTAAGGCTTTCTACTCGAACCTATCTAGCTTCTAATAGGAGCCATCATTAAAAGCGATGATGTAAGCTGCTACTGCAAGACCTGAACTTCAGGCGCTACGACTAAACTGCCAACTGAATTCTATCAAGAGTCTGTTTGCTTTCTACTATTTCTAGAATCTGTAGCAGCTCGCCCAATGGAGACAGAAAAAATCTTTAGGCCGAGGCTACACCTCAGGTAGTGTTGCAGAACATGCACTGTAAGACGCACCGGTGGAATACCTGTTAAACTTTCCTTACGATAATAAATGTTACTTTTGCAGTGAATGCCTAACTATATGCGATTTAAAGATGATGGCGACGTGTAAAGTCAGGGACTAATGGATCTGGGGGCACCACTTGTCCTGTGGGACGATTGTCGATGAGCAACTAGACATTACTTATCTCCCCCTGAGCACGTTGTAGATAACTTTAGGCAAGTGCTATCAGCCTTGTAAGCTAAGAGTCGAAGGAAGTTTAAGGACTACCTTCCCGTTCAACGTTTTCACTGCCGAGGAACTTCGCTAAATGAAAATCTATCCTGCACTCCTTCTGATCTTATTAATACAATTTCTGTTAAAGAAGTCGCGCCCCGCCATGATAACCCTCTGCAGCCGACCTAGCTGCCCAAAGTATTAAAAGTTTAGAAAGAAGGAGCGAGCCGCTGAGGGCTTCTTTTTGAGCTAACCGTTTTTACCCCCAGCTAGAGGAATCTTTTCTCCTTGGCTCCTTCACCTCGTCTTCTATACCTCCAACCTTTCAGACTACACTCCTCTTCAAATTTTCGCACCTCACCCTACACCAATTCTCTCCATTCTCACCTTGCTACAAGCAGCTCAGCTCCTAATTATCACATCTTCACTCCTCTATTCTCTCTTCAAACCTTTCCGGGCACGCGGAACAGCCCTGAGTCCGTTACTACCCATCACCTCAGACCTGAACACTGGTGGTACTCAAGCCTCCATTTGTCACTGACAGACGCAACTCTTCAACCCTTTTCGGGCACGCGGAACAGCCCTGAGTCCGTTACTACCAATCACCTCAGACCTGAACACTGGTGGTACCCAAGCCTCCATTTGTCACTGACAGACGCAACTCCTCAACCCTTTTCGGGCACGCGGAACAGCCCTGAGTCCGTTACTACCAATCACCTCAGACCTGAACACTGGTGGTACCCAAGCCTCCATTTGTCACTGACAGACGCAACTCTTCAAACCTTTTCGGGCACGCGGAACAGCCCTAAGTCCGTCTCTGCTGTCACTTAGACCAGCTAATCTTACCTAACAGAGCAGATCACTCTACGAGATGAGCAACTTAATCTTGAACAGCCTCTCGCAGAAGGATATCCGTATCCTGCGGATGATTAACGAGCAGCTTGGACTTGCTGCCCAGGCTCCCTCTGTCCAGACTCCAAGCACATCTGGACAACGACAACAGAATGACGCCAACTTGTCCTCTACTGAGGGTCCAGCCTCGAACAGCTCCGAGAACTCCAAGCCGATTGACCTCACGGACAGTCCTCCAAGAGACAACGTCAACCAACGTCAGCCAAATGGCCCGGCTCCAATGGGAGGAGCAGCCACCAACAGCTCTGACCAACGTCAGCCGACTGGTCCAGGTCCAGTGGGAGGATCAGCCTCGAACAGCTCTGACCAACGTCAGCCGACTGGTCTAGGTCCAGTGGGAGGAGCAGCCTCGAACAGCTCTGACCAACATCGCCCAGCTGGCCCAGCTCCAATGGGAGGATCAGCCTCGAACAGCTCTGACCAACGTCAGCCGACTGGTCTAGGTCCAGTGGGAGGAGCAGCCTCGAACAGCTCTGACCAACATCGCCCAGCTGGCCCAGCTCCAATAGGAGGATCAGCCTCGAACAGCTCTAACCAACGCCAATACAATATCATAACTCCCTTTAAGAAGTTACCGAGAATAGAACATGAGCAACGTCAAGCCGATAAAATAGCTTTCCAGAAAGCTTCTGCACAGATCGATGCTTTGCGTCGGCAGCCGACCGACCCATCACCTATGACGACCCCTCCAGGAAACAGATCTGCCCAGACTCAGCCAGGCAACCCGGCTCTTCCAGACAGTTCTGGATTGCAACCTGCGACTAACCCAGTCACTACAGGTGTGTCTAAGGAAAGCAGTGCTGAGAAAACTCAACCGTCCAACGCTGTCCCTACTGAAAGCTCTTCTGCAAACAGAACTGAGCAGCGTCCCCCGTCTCATCCTGTTCCTACGGGAGTCTCCTCAGCAAACAAACCCAAGAAACGCAAGCCTAGAAGTTCTGCAGCAAGCAGGGCTAGGCAAAGTCAGTTGCCCTACTGGCACCCGGTCCCGAATGCAGCCCATGGCAACAAGGCCTTGAAAAACAGTACTAAGCGACGTCAGCCTTTTGGCTCACCTCCGGCAGGAGGATCCAGCTCCAAGCGACGTCAGTCACTCCTTTCAGCCTCCACCAATGAGTCTTCAGTGGTTGATACCCAGGTACGTCCAACATCTGCTTCAGCCTGATTGGGGGAGTGTCTAACATGTATGGTTAAGCAGATACAGATTTCAGCGCTGTCGGCATCCAGTACTGAGCGACCTCAACCAACCACAGCTTCTACATCCAGAGATAATCGAACCCAGCCTGCTGCTTCGTCTTCACGATCCAGCGCTGACCGACCCCAGGCTATTACCTCTTCTTCAGCTTCTCGTGGCGACCGACCTCAGCCTGCTGGCCCATCTTCGGCATCTAGAGCTGACTCAACAATGACCGACCCTGAAGATCCAGGTACTGATGAGATTGGGGTTATGGCCTGGCGGTTGGATGGAGTCGACTACCCGCAATTGCCTAGGGACTGTCCTGCTGAATCCGAGCCAACCCGCACCTTGATTTTTGATCACGACTCCGTTGCGTCTGAGCTGATTCTCAAGACGAGATGTGTCAACATTTACCAGTTTCAAGATCCAAACGGCAGACAGACTCGAGTCACAGAAGCCAACAAGGACAGCAAAGCCTACTATATTGGTTCTGACGGAATGAAGGGAACTCCGGTCTTCGCGGAGGGACCAGCCAAATCTCTCAGGGACACTAGTGAGCCAGACCTGTCGTCAAGTTTCACTGGTGCCGCTTTCGTGAATGGTCCGACCAGAGCCGTTGCGTCTTGTCCCATCCCTCACACTGACATGTTGCGAGGTGGGAACCAGATGGTTTTCATCAAGCGACTCACGCTAGGTGAGCGTTACCCACAAAACGGACCCCAGCTTCCGCTGCCAAGCGATGCGGACCAGACTGTCTATCTCGACGATAAACAGGAAAGATGGCTCAATGGCTGGCCGCTCCAAGTCAAGGTCCTTGACCCTAGCGCTTCACCACGGTTCTACAATTTGGTGCCAACCGCCCACAGGCACTGGGACATGGCACATTTCTTCATGCTGAAGATTGAGGGCCGCTTGGTTCCCAATCAGATGGTTAGAGCCATCAGTCGATTCAGAGAGCATCTCCCTCAAGACCTAATGCCTCTTGAGTTTTCAGTCCTGATGGCTTTCACGTTCTGGGCCTACGCCAGACATCCAGTGCTGACTACAGAACTCTAGGCAAAGAGACCGGGAGCAAACATCAAGAAAGTCGTGCCGCGAATCGACCTTGGTGTCTGGCTGACGTACGCGCCGCACTTCGTGCGCACTCATGAGGAACTTGGCCTCGCTCTGTATAAGCATCCCTTTCGGTTTACCTCAAACCATTACAAGAAGGACCAAGCCTACTTCCAGGACAGCTCCGTGGTTCCCTTCAGACAGATTGATGAAGGGAAGATTTTGGAACTGATCGACGGCATGGGCATTAATTTGGGAGACTTCGAGCGGGTCATCCCGTCCTCTTGGCCCGGATCGAGGCTGCAATACCCTGGCCTACCCGGCATGGCGCCGACACTCCAGAACCAACGCTCGCTTGCCATGCCAGATGTGCATCTCCTTAGGCACCCCGGCTATCAGGTGAACACAATGCCTGGCCCTAGCAAACGCAAGTCCACCCAACACCAGCGAAGAGTGTTGGTCCCGAAGCGACTCATCCCACCCTACATGGAGGTTTCAAAAGTGACGGTGGCTCAGGGCACTGTTACTTCTGCTGGAGCTAAAGCCCTCGTACTTTACAAAAAGGAGCTGATTTACCGGTACGGACAGCAGCAAGAGACGCCATTGCTTTTGACAGCCCCAAAGCTTGTGGTCAAGCGTCCTTTCCAGACCCTGGAAGTCAGCGCCGGACAACTCGACGGTGACGCCATCCTTTTTCCTAACTCGGACCCCCACCACTTGCTTAGAGCTTACCGCAATCAACGCTTTCCATTCGAGGCCCTGATTCATCCGGCTATGCTGGACGACATAATCAACTGCCACCAACGACGGCTGCAAATTGCGCGAGAGCAAGGTATCAGGACAGACCAATTAGCTGTTACTCTTAACGGACTTCTGACTTGGACTGATTCTCACTTTGATGAGTCGTTCGAAGTAGCTAGCTTTGTCGCCCCTATAGTGCGGAGCCACTACATCGAGGCCATGGAACAGCGCATCCAGCTAGCTACTCGGACCAACGTTCTTTTATCTACCCACCTGGTCGGATACGACTCGATGCTGTCATGGGATAGTATCTCGAACAATCTGGTCTCACACCGACAGTCGGAGAGCACTTTGAACCAACCACAGGGATACCGACAGCGGATCAATGCCCTTGGAGCTAGCGCCCGCCGTGAGAGAGAGCAGCAGGAAGATCTTGAGCAGAATGTTGAGAGTGCATTCCTTAGACAAGTCGCCGATGCTGTTAGGCTTCCGGTTGCTTCTCTCACCAACGATCAGTGCAACCAACACAGAGCAGATGCTACAACCCAAGCCCGACCCGGTGCTGCAGCTCCTGAAACTCAGTCTCAACCCCAACCAGACTCAGATGGAGATGTGGTTATGACGGAGAACGAAAACTTGATGGAGAGCAAGGCATGGACAGATGCTGTACGGCGATTGGAACAGATGCGAGCAGCCTCGGCCACAGTTCCTTCTGCTGACCTGAAGCTTGGGCGCCGTTCCCTGACAGTGGATGCTGACCTGAAGCTCGAGCGCCGTTCCCCGACAATGGATGCAAGACGTGAAGAACAGGGCAGACGTGACCAGGCAGTCCAGAGAAGCCCCAACCAACTCAACTCTCGACCAATCAAGACAGAGCAGACTGATTCCAACCAACTCCAGGATCAACAACAGGGCAGACGTGACCAGGCAGTCCAGAGAAGCCCCAACCAACTCAACCCTCAATCAATCAAGACAGAGCAGACTGATTCCAACCAACTCCAGGATCAACAAGACTCTACTACTCAACGACCTGTTATAAAAGACCAGTCGTTACAAGTAGATAGTACACGCTCAGATCTGAGGCCTCAACGCACGCTTCAGCGCAGCCAGGTCATTGCAGGCGCAGTTGGCATAGGCTTTGGTGCCCACCGAAACTGGAGCACTCGACAAGTGACTGATTGGGAATCGGACCTGTTCGAGGCGGTGGTACGCCCCATCTGCAGAGGACCAACTGGAATGTCTGGATTGTGGAAGATATCCCGACTCTGGGAGGACCTGAACAGAGGAGATCGCTTCAATGCAGTCGAGCTTGGCAAGCGCATCGGTCTTTACCTGGCAAATCGTGCTCAGCACACTAAGAAGCTCCGAGAGTATCAGGCACAGGACGACTCGGAACTGGACCTACTGCTCAAACCGTTGACAGCCTTGTTAGGCATTAGCAAAATCGACCCCACCAGACCTGTGGGACAACGAGACTTGGTCACGGTCGACGATCACATCAGAGTGATCACCACCTTCAACTATTCACTGGGTGGCCAGTGCCGACGGATCCTCGCTATCAAGGGCCAGTCCCCTCACCGGGACGAACTGACTAACTTACTCAGTGAGGTCAAAGCTTACCCGTGGGGCCTCTATCTCAATAAGCTTACCCTGCTAATGAACCACCTGCTGGATGTCGACATTGATGACCGACGTTGGCATGAGGTGTTTGGAACCAACTACAGCGAGTTCTTGGAGTGTATCATGAACAGCTGGGTTTGAGACCAAAGCTTACTTCTTTGCAATCAGAGCTGTCGGGCACATACACAGGCCCGATGACAGGTCTCTACGCTCACATCCAAGACATGAACGGAGCTGAGGAGTAACCCCTTGCGACTATTGCGTTTCCACTTTGCTGTTTTTCTTTTCTTTTGCTTTGCGATTGCTATTATTTCACGGCTCTATTTCTACACAACTTACGCCAGCAGAAGTGGCACGACAGCGCCAATAAGTCACACGGAACGATTGGCGAATTCTGCGACAGACCCTTTTCGTTACGTTACGGAACTTCTTCGGCATCAGGTCTGACATTTCAGAGCAGCAGGGAATCATCTCATTTATGATATTGAATTGGTCTTGCAATTCTGGGCAGAAGCATCATGAAGCTTCTTCAGCATCAGGTTTTACATTTCAGAGCAGCAGGAATCACTTCACTTATGACATTAGGATTGGTCTTGCATTTCCGGGCAGCAAGCATCACCAAACTTCGGTGATGCAATCACGTCAGGCTCTACATTTCAGCACTGCGGACGCGGCTTTAGTTTTTGCTTTTCAAACGGAGGACAGCAACAGCACAGATTGGACCGGGCTTTGGTTGATAAGACATGCTTGAGGTACTTAGCGCTAATAAAAGTTTATAACACACACTTAACAACTGTAGACTCTTCGGTGATACAGCTATCGACTTGAGAAACGGACACTGAAGAGACGTGACTGATTGTTCGATATATTTAAGCAGCTAACAGACAGCACCGTCTAAACTTCCTAACGGATTGCAAATTCTCAATCTTCTCCATTAACTCGCGCCAGTTCTTGCCAGTCAGTCTTCTTCAGACCAGTCCTCGTCCTCTTCAACATCGTGATCCTCGTAATCCTCATCGTCGTCGTCCTCCTCTCCGTAATCCACCTCCTCACCACGATTGAGCCGGAAATCAAAAGGACCTAGCTCAAGATTTTCATTTGCGTATTTTAGAGGGATGTTAATCTCCTCAACAAGTCTTCTTATATGTAAATACAGTCGCTCCGGGAAATGCAACTTAGCGTAGTTGCTCGTTCTTGTTTCGATTAAGATGTTGTTCTAGTCATCGAGTCTGTCCTGCAGGCTAGTTGGGTCAGGATTCTATCCCGTTCTCATTTGGAGACCATGATGCCTATGGGCAACCGCGAAGGTCAGCGGATTATGATTTTCGACCGCCAGCGGGAGGCCGAAAAATTCAGCATACTGGGCTTGGACCCGAAGCTTGGTCTCTCGCTCTGGGTCCGAATCTTTGACGATCATGACCTTCACGCATGCCTGGTACACACACTCGAGATAGATAGTTGTCGGACTGTCCACTGTTTCATGCCGTTTGTTGCACATGATTCGCATTCGGTGAAACCGGTCGTTTATCAGGCGTCCACAGCTTTGCCAGCTCCAATCGTCTGGAAAGGTGTCAGGATGTGCAAAATAAGCACAGCCATCGTCAGATCTGATTAGTTCGACTCCGGTCCATTCTTCAATCTGCATGACAATGATCTTCGTCTTTTCCACGTATATCAGCCAGTCGGACGGGCTGGCCCAGATGCTGTAGTACGGACGTTTGAAGACGGTGACGTCTCCGGGGTGAGGCTTGCCTGCGATCCACTCATCCCGTAGATATTTCATTTGGGCAGGGCTGATATGAAGGTTGAGTCTTGCGGTTTTGGACCAGGGAACCTTGAGAGTAATGTCGGTGAAGCGACGACAGTCCCGAACAAGTTTGCTTTGTAGAAAAGCAATCTTTTCTCGTGCAGCTGACACCCCGGACTGGTACGAGCATTCTGTGGCAACCCATTGCCGATAATATTTCCCTAGTTCCTGAAGAAATATAGGCAGACTGGTGTGTTTGCATGTGTTGAGGCAAAAAGGTACGATGTCGATGTTTCCCGGGACATGCAAACCAGTGACGCCAGCCTCGTCTAGGGCAATAGGGAAAATGGCTTCGATGCTCAGGGCCAATGGGTGTCCCCTGACAGCGGGTGGCCGCACCATTGATCCGGAGTACCCGTTGGTGTACGAGGTACCAGTTTGACCGATGTACCGATGTTCGACCTCCTTCACAAGCGTATCGGTCAGGCCAGAAACGGCAGAAACAGATAGTTTGCGCCGTCTTCCCTCTGTAACTAAGTCACGAAGTCGTCGACGCACTTCGCGGCCACAGATCGAAGCGGATTGGAGCGCATTGCCGCAACATGCCGGACAGGCCCGGTAGCCATTTGGATGATCTGCGAGCAGCTCGCACATAGTTTCTTTGCCACAATGACCACATGCATGGGCTGCCATCGATTTTACCTCATCGCTGCAGTGACAAGCGTTTGGAGGTTCATGGCCGAGGGTTATTTGAGCGTTGGCGGCATCGACGCCTCTTGCCATAACCCCCCACACTTCAAGAATATTGTTTGTGGTCAACCAAGCGTTTATGGCGGCATCCCCGATGAGCTCCATCCAACCCATGTCCCTTGAATGGACTCCGAAAGATGGGAGCCCCGGCATATGTTCCAACAGCCGGTTGCCAGGCCTGATTCTGACGTCGAAGATGCATGCTCCGACACGGAAAAGTTGGCACGGAAGAGTGTCTCCGAGGATGAGCCTCCTGGCGCGTCCGGAACAGTTGGAAGGGGCAAACAGCTCAAACATATCCGTTTTGAACTGCTGTGTGTCGACGGTGTTCTGGAGCAGTGATCGGTTTCGGAGCCAAGTTGACACGGCGTGGCATGCGAACTGGTAGGTTCGGGATGCTGAGGCTGCCAATGCCGGGTCCGCGTTCTCTATGGTAGGCTCTGGCGAGCGTACAATGTCGTCCACGCTAGCGTACATGGCGGTGTCATTGTTGAAAGTGAAGATGACGCCGTTCGCGGTTGGGACCAATTTTGTAGAAGAGTCAAGCTTCTTGACTGCGATCCTCCACTTGAACGTTTTAAGCGCGTAGGTATCTGCATCAACGTACGGCAACGCAACAATCCAGTACCAGGCGCCTGCAGTATGAGCCAAAGCTGGGTTGGGAATCCGAAAAGGCTTGTCAGGGAAAAGACTATACTGCGCAGCTTTTGCCAGCGAAGTAATCAGAGCCGAAGGTTTACCGACTCGAGGAGCCTCCAGCTCTGCTGGGTTGCGCCAGACCTTTTTGGCGTCGATAAGCTTGGCACACAGCGACAAGGCTTCACGTTCCGTGAAGTCTTTGGTGCTGATGCGCAGAAACATTTTAGGATTCGACTCGCCGATTTTCAAAGCCCGGAGCTCCCACGACACCATGTCCGAAAACTTTCTCGAGTGATGCTTGACAACCTCAGGGGTGTAGTCCTGGCCAAGGATCGGAGGCAGGCTATAAACGAAATCGAAAGGATCCTCGAGTGACAGTGACTTTGGGGCCGAGTATCGGGTTTGGCGGTCGAGGGTTGGCAATAGGGACTCCCATCTCCGCTCACGTGGACCTTTCTGCACACTGGTTGGAGCCGAAGAAGCAGTGACAGCGTGTCCGTGGGACTGGGCTGGAGTTCTGCTCAGCAACAAGTCTCCGTCCCGTTCATCGGCTTCGTCATCCTGATCATCGTGCCCAAGGATTGCGCGCTTTCTCTTTCCTAGGATATGACTGGTTGGCGTAGGTAAAGAAGCGGCCGAAATTTCAGAACAAGGGGCGAGTGCTCGAGGAGTTCGCAAGACGGCTGACTGGAGATTGGCACTTTTATCGGGGATCAAATATGAACCTGAAACGTTCAGTGTTTGCTCCAAACATGAAGAAATGATTTCAAGCACTCACGTCTGGTCAGAATTTCGTCATCGCTATCAAATGGCTCAGATACGGTATCTTTGGATTGGAGTGGCGCAGTCTCTTGAACAGGCCCGACGTAAGGGGACTCGAATGATCGACGGATTCTCTGTGCCGCTTGACGCGCCGTAGCTCTGGTTGGTCTGGTATTCTCTAGAGAGATCGTCAACCGAAGCTAGATGATACCACTCAGTTCTGACGGACTTACGGCTGGACGACATCCTGGTAGCTTGGGCGACAGTTTGGACTTGAGATTAAACCAGGTCCGAGAAGAATGCCGAAGGAAACAAAATATATTCCCCAGAAGGGTGCTACCTAAGAAACAGAGCTGAACGAGACTATTACCGCGAATCGACGGAGAGACAGAGGAGATGGATGGGGGTAGAAGGGGTCGAGAGTCGAGAGTCGAGCAATGTTGAATGCAGCTGCCGACGGTCGAGGGTCGATGAACGGCGCAGACTGACAAAGACCAACATAAAAAACGTCTCAAACAAGACTGCCGACACGTTGGACACGGCAGAAGAAATTAAACATGAAGACCAGGAGGAGGAAAGAGACTGCTCTCGGGTCTGGGGCGGGGGGAGGCAGGTCCTGTTCAAAATAACAGTCATGTGGAAAGAAGGCCGTCCAGAGCAGCAACATCCATAAGTGGCAGTCGCACCTTCTCTCCCATGACATACAGGCCCAACAAGAGAGGGCAAGAGCATCCCCGGTCAGAAGCCATTTTGAGATGCAGTGCCTACGACCTCTAACTGTAGCAGCTTTCATGAGCCTGTTACAGGGCGCGGACAGCCTAACAGCCCAGCCAGCCCGCGCAAGCCCGCGCAGTAGCCCCTGAAGTTCAAGGGGGGTGTAGGGATGCGAAGCCCCTAGGTAGAGACAAACTGATAAAACACGCTTTGCTGTGTTCTTGCTGACAGTCTTTCTTATTCAATGTCCATCCGAAAGACTTAGATGGCCAAGTGACAGCGTTCGGCACCGTGACGGGTTGGACGGGCGCCGCGTGGGCAGCACAGTGGTCTCAATGGTGCCGACTTCGTAAGCCAACGATAAGCCTTTTGCTGTGATCCGTCCAATCATCCCACTTAGCACACTTAAAAAAAAGGATGATTTGCTCGGTAAGCTTGCCCAAACACAGTGTTGGCTACCACCACTGCCTCTGAATCCTATCGTCCCATTCACGACATTGCCCGGACGGAAAGACATCCAACCTTTAATCTCCAGCTAGATTTTGGAGGCGTCCGAGGTCAAGTTCCACTCGTGGGCGGCGTTCGGTGTCACAAACATCGTTGGGGATGTTATCGAACGTACAGGGCTGAAGAACAAGCCTCAGTCTACGGTTCTGGTGGCGGTCGTTTGCATGGAGTCCACAGGAGTGTAATTTCAGGGCTGTTTGAACTGGAAATGTAGAATTATCTTAGTATCTGTAAGCAGGAAACATGTAAGGGTACTTACTGTACCTAGTTCGTCACAGCATTAAGTCCCTCATCCTTCCGATAGGACTGTTCACTTTATGCTATTTATGTTACCGCTGCATCTATCTCTTCTATTTCCAGGAGAGGACTCCACGGTTGCGTTCTCATAGCAGTGAGGAGGCAGCCATTATCACCTAAGCAAAGGTGCGCAATCAGTCAGTCCTGATTAATGGATCAATATCTAACCTAGTAGGCTACCAAAGCCGACCTCCAATGGTTCTGTGAATGTGGTGAAAAGCAGGCAGGGTCGTATTATATTTGCTCTAAAGTATCCTACCTAGTTATTTGCTTTTTCCAAAGGTAATCAGGATTTAAGATGGGAACAGGCACAGCTTGCAATGGTCTCCTGAGATATACTACTCCTAACCTCTACTTAGTGGCCTGCTGATCCGTTCATATGTCTCGTAACGTAAGCAATGCGAACATTTAAAGGCAAAGCTTGTTCGTCAGTGGACCCTTGCCTCGACTCCTGTGTCGCTGGGATGTTCTATGAATCGAGAAGCACCCCTACAAGGCGTGAAGGAAACGTCGATTTCGGTCGGTAAGGCAGAGTTGTATAACGAATATCGAAACGCGTAGAGTCTGGAGAAAAAGGCTTCTCGTTCGGGTGGGAAAGCTTCCTCAGGAAAGCAGCCGAGATCACAGCAGAGTAAACGCGTATGTTTTTCCTGTCATCATAATCTGCGAGGATAAAATGGACCTGTTGGGAAAACCATAAGTATAAACAAACGCAAGGAAGCACGTGGCTTTTTACCTTGTAACAAGTTTCCATGGCGTTTTCAGATAAAGTTGTACTCCCTGCCTGGCTTTGCTGGGCCTCGGCAATCAAAAGCGCCGCAATGTATGGATCAACATGCGGGTTTTCTGGAAGAATTCCTAGCTTTTCGAGTTGCAGCGGAAATCTCCTGCGGCGGGGACCCCGAATACCCGTGTGAATCTGTGAGAATGCAATACGACAGTGATCCTGTTTCCAAGACTTCCGGTGCGGACCAGTGGAGATCATTTCACAGGGTAGTAGGATTCTGTGCTTGTTGAAGCAGAAGACGAGCGGGCAGTCTCTAAACACAGGTGAGTATTTCGGGCCTCTAAAGAGGGAAGGCGGTAATCGGCCACAGCCTTGGCAAGGAACACTGTGCTTACCGGACACTTTTGAAAGAATAGGCTTCCAAAAGGCTTTGAAGTGGCATGACTGGAGAAAATACCGAGTGGTTACAGTCAGCAACCCACTGGAACGCCTGCTTGCGTGTGATCTTTTTTTTCGGAGCCCAAGGCTTCTCTTTTGTTGGCCTAGGCCCGCTCGGCGACGTGTTGGGTGTGACTTCGACGAAAGAGCAGCGTAGGAAAACGAGGTGGTTTGCGGTCCATTGCAACGGTTCCACGATGAATCGCTTTTTCGGGAACTGGCGAGCAAAGCGGTGGGCGACCTCGTAGATGGAAAGGCCTGCAAGGTCGTCGTCGCTGCAGCCGTGATCGCTTGCCATGCTTGGCAGTTCTACCAGTTGGCCCCTTTACCTCCTCGTTAGTGTTGATAGTATCAAACCCGGTGATTGGAGACTTGGTTGGTTGGTTGGTTGGTAAATTTAACGTCTCGAGCGACAAGAGACGTGCCGGGCGCAATGCCGACATGGTCTATGCTAATCTAAACTATGTTACAGGGCTACGTCTTCACCTAACGCTCCTGTTCAAACCGCTCCAAGTTGAAGCGGATCTTCTCACCTGACCAGAATTCTCTTATCCGTCATCCTTTTCCCGGGTCGCTTCATCCACAAGGAAAGTAGTTCGGATAGTGCTAGGAAAAACCACAAGGGGGAAAAACCTAGCACGGCCGGTCGTAATGTGGTTCCACGCCTTTCTCCTCTCCACTTTGATTGGAGCGAAGCAAAGAAGGCATACAGCAAGTCGGCTCCCAGCCGATGGCGATACAGGAGCCCGCAACAATCGCTCTCCGTTACTGCCTGAACTAGTCAGGCTCTGGCAGGAGCGAAAGTGTTCAAGACCTTCCAGACAGAAGGTCTGGCACGGAGACAGAAAATGTCCTGACTTTTGTGCCGGGGCTTTGGTGTGTGGACAAGGGCAATTCGAGCCCTTGTTGGAGTGGTGGCCCGCACGCGGCGGGCACAGCGCGCCGCAGGCTAGCGGACGCGCGGATCGGCGAGGGCGAGAGTGACCTTCAAAGCTTCTGAACTCTCGCCCTACTTCACTTTCGGGGGAGGTCTCGTCGTGTTTGGTGTTGTGAGAGGATTGAAGGGGAGGGGTGCTGTGGTGGTGTTGAGAGACGAGTCCGAAAGTGAAGACGGGGATGATAAGACCCGTTAGGGGTACGGGCCGAAGCCCTGCAAAAACCTAAAAATTCTTAACACTGGGTGCCAAGAAAAAGTTTTTACAGGAGAAGGTGGATTGGAGACTTACTCCTCCCTAGGTAGAAAGGATAGGGGAGAGTGTGAAACTGTAGCACGTGACAGGAGGCTCACAGAAGAATCCCTGGGTCGCTTCCTTGAAGGTTGATCCCTGAGACCCAAAGCTGGGCTGACGAGGGATGGATGCAGATAACGTGATGTAAGTGAAGACCAGTAACCCAGAAGACCTTCGGAAGGTAGGTAGGTAGGCAGATACTTTCTTGACTCCTGTAAACAGTGGCGGCTCTTAGTGCACCTGCGACCGGAAGGACCGACACAACACTTGCTAGTCACGTGGTCTCGGCTGGCCCTTCCTAAAGGTACATGATTCATCAGACGAACTGAGTGCTGCCCTCACCTTTTCGCGAACCTTCTCTTTACAAGGTACCCACTGTTAGTAGCTGTTAAGATCATAGAGGGCTCCGGCCCACCACACTATCGTTTCCCATCTTCAGCCCACGCAAGCTGAAATTCACCATCATGGCCGTCTCTCTAGACGCAGGGCCATCGATCACGGTTCACGGGGACGCCAGTACATCTCGACGGTCTGGACGTGTCCGAAAACCGACCGCAAAGGTCAGAGTGGTTGAGCAAGTCAGCTACCAAGACAATGCGGAGCTTAAAGACGAGATCAACAAGCTCTCAAACCTCGTCCAGGATCTCCTACGACAGGACGCCGAAAGGGAACAGTTCCTGAAAGACTGTTTAATAAAGATCGAATCCTTGGAGAAAGAGCTTCAGGAAGAGAAGCAGCGTTCAGACCGGCACCAACGTGGTCTAGCAAGGTCCATGCATGCTGTTAGCACCGGACCCAGCGAGTCCGCCCTGAGTTTCCAAGGGCATCCCTTACACACAGCCCAGAACCAGCCGCCCCAAGTTCGGTCCTACGCAATGGTGGCGAGCCAGCCGCTTACCAGACAACTGCATGAAACAACGCCAGCAAAACAAGCCGCAAACCAGGCGGCTTCAAAAGACCTTCGCATCTTCGCACGTCTGCCACCTGAAAGCCCGCTCCGCAACGAGAGAGCCTACGACATATACATCTTCGTTCGAGAAAAGCTAAGTCCCCAAGCTTGAGAAGCCCTCAAGGGGATCGACCATGTCAAGACAGGATTAGCACTCCTACCATCGTCAGCAGACGGGGCAAAAGTCCTGCTAGAGGACAGAGAACAGATTGGTGCCCTTCTCCAGGCACAGGCGGTCAAGCAGCGCGACACCTGGATCCGGGCCTATATCGCAAACGTCCCTTACACCAGACACTGCCTGCTCACCAATACTGAGCTGGAAATCACGACCGAGGAGCTCCTTAAAGAGATCCAGGCCACAACGAAACTCAAGCCCGAAAAAGCATACTTTTCCAGAAAAGACGAAGCCGAAAGGCTAGGCACAGTGACAGCCTGGTTCAAGGCGGAAGCCGTAAGGCAACTACCAAGACGCCTCCGTTTGATGGGGGCCAGCGTGTTTGTGAACCTGCAGTTCCCGAAGGAGAAGAGGTCTCCCCAATGCCACCGCTGCGGCGGCTTTCACAACGAACGAACGTGTACCAGAAGGAAGAGATGCCTCAAGTGCAGCTCTCCTTCCCACACGACCGACCAACATCGGGCACCTTGCGGCGGCACTGAGGGTCACGATGGCTGTGACTGCCCCTTTAAATGCCCGTCGTGTAACGGACCCCACGCCGCCTTTGATGCGATGTGCCCTATCAAACCCAAAGTGGTGAAGGGCGTAGTCCAGAGGAGGAACAAGGCACAGCTACGGGCCATCCGAGCCGAGGGAGAAAGATCGTGGAGAACTGCAACCCAGCAGTCGCACCGACACTCCTGCGATGAACGACAAGCGATGGACTGTACCCCAGCAAATGAGACACAGGAGGAGAACGCGGCCATCTAAAACCCTGCAAATCATGCAAGCGAACGTGGGCAGGCGGCCATCTGCCCACGAAACAGCACTGAACCTGGCGTACGCAGCCCAGATTGATATACTCCTACTACAAGAGCCCTCTATCCGCTCGGAGGAGAGGAGGCTCACAAGATTCCACCCAGCTTTTGAGACTTTCACCCCGGTGGATAACTGGACCGAAGACCGGCCCAGGGTGCTTACTTATCTCCGCAGAGGAGTTGGGCTACGAGGCGTACAAATACGGCCTCTACCCGTTCCATCCACAGACCTGCTTTTCCTACGACTCCTCTCAGGAACGCAGGAAGTCCTCACAGTCATCAACGTGTACAACGCCCCTCGTGGCTCATTGCGACACGGCCAGGCTGTCATGGACATCATAGCGGCCTGGCAACCCAAACCCGAGGATCGAGTACTGATCGCGGGGGACTTTAACTTACACCATTGGACATGGCAGCCCGAGGCAACAAGCTCCTTTGACGCGGACAACCTGGTAGAATGGGCAGAAGACGCCAGACTTGTCCTGCTGTCGCCGATAGGTGAGCCTACGCACATAGACGGCAACACGCTAGACTTATGCTGGGGGTCCAGCAACCTCCATGGGGCATCCACCAGCATAGAAACGTCCCTACACACGACATCAGACCACGAATCCCTGCTTACCCGGGTCCCCTTAGCCCCAACCGATTTACCCAGTCCAACCGCAGGAAAGTTCCGGCTCGACACGATGGATGAGAAGCTTTTCCTCGACATGCTGAAGCGAAACCTACAACCTATACGACATATTGCAAGCAACACAAGGGGCCCACAGGCACTAGACCTCCTAGCACAGCGGCTCACGGACTCCCTCATAGAAGCGCTCACGGCTTCTACAAAGCGCACATTAGGCAGAGGGCCTGGGAGGCCATACTGGAACGAGAGCTGTGCGCGCAAACACCAAGCCTACACGACGAAGAGAGCAACTGTAAAGAGACTTCGCGCCTTAGGGATAGACTGTCGATGGGAGCTAGATGAGGAGGATGCTCTCAGACTGGACTTTCTCCATGAGCTACGCCGCTCGAAGGACACTTACTGGAGAGGGAAGATCGCCTCAGCCTCCACAGGCAAAGACGTATTCGAAATGGTCGGGTGGCATAAGGCCACAGGGTCCTTCCAGATCCCACCCCTCCGAGACGAAAATAACCCAGCCACGCTCGTCTCACAAACGAAAGAGAAGCGCAATCTGTTTGCCCGCGTTCTCCTCAGAAGATCTGCTATCTCCGCAGACATATCAGCAGAGACCCCAGCACCTCAGCTGCAGGCCAAACTCCCTTTCCCACAGGTTACGAAAGATGAGGTACAAACTGCAGTTCTCTCTGCAGGAAACACTACCCCTGGGTCTAATGGAATCACTACGGCCGCTCTCAAGACAGCGTGGCCCGTTATTAAGGACACCGTTTTCTCGCTCTATAGTGGATGCATACGCAAGGGCTGGCATCCCACCTGTTTCAAAGAAGCCATCCTAGTCATCCTGCCTAAGCCGGGCAAGAGAGATAGGGCGCTCCCACGCTCTTATAGACCAATCGCGCTCTTGTCTGTACTTGGAAAAGGCTTGGAGAGGCTTGTCGCAAGAAGGCTTGCCTGGATCACAGTGAAACACCGAGTACTGCACGACCAACAGTTCGGCGCCCTCCCCCTTCGCTCGTGTAGCGACCTCACCGCCGCCGCCATTCACGATATCGAGTGCGCCTGGCAAAGAGGTCTTGTCACCTCTATGCTCACACTCGACGTGAAAGGGGCCTTCGACGCTGTGCTGCCAGGGAGGCTGATCCGACGCCTCCGATGCCAAGGATGGCCGGAGAACCTCGTGCAGTGGGTCTCGAGCTTTGTCCTTGGGAGAAGAGCAAGAATAAGGCTAGACGGGGAGATGGGAGACGTCTTCGACCTCGAGTGTGGGTTACCACAGGGCTCGCCTGTGTCCCCCATCCTCTTCATGCTCCACATCAAACCCCTATTTAAGCTGGGCACTTCCCGTCCAGGAAGGAAGCGGTCCCGATTTAGCTATGCCGACGACATTGCTATCCTGGCAAGCTCAACTTCACTGGAGGACAACTGTGTCCTGCTAGCCAAAGAATGGGAAGAAGCTCAAGCATGGGGAGCGTCAGAGGGAGTCACTTTCGACACCGACAAGTCCGAGCTCATCTACTGCACCAGGAGGCACAAAGACGGAAACCCGCCAATCACAGTCACCTTGTTGGATGGAAGACAACATACAGTCCATGCCGCTAACCAAGGGGCCTCCCTACGATGGCTTGGCGTCCACTTCGACCGAAGGCTCACATTCAAGAACCATGTGAGAGACCTCTGCGCCAAAGCCCGCCGAGTGGTTAATGGACTACGGGGACTAGGAACCACTGTCTGGGGTGCGCCGGCACACCTGCTTTGCCACGCTACAATCTCTTGCGTATTGCCCATCCAGTACTATGCTTCCAAGGCATAGTGGCCCGGCAGGAACCGGATCAAGAATGGACACGTCACCTCGAACGGAGTCAACGATCTACTCCGCCAACTTGACACCACGCAAGCCAAAGCTATTAGAGCTGCACTTCCTGTGTACAAGACGACGCCTGCACCAATCCTGCAGCGCAAAGCTGCCCTGCCCCCAGCAGAGGTAATGCCAGATGCAAAGCTTCACAAAGCCTCCGCAAGGATCCATTGCCTTGACAAGCAACACCCCCTCCAAAAGAGACTTAGAGGAAAGCCAGGACCAGACTCAAGGCTCTAACAAATGGCAAATCTCGTAGATAACAACGCTGAATACATTGACCTGCTTGAACTACTACCTTGGGAGCGCTTAACGGACTGGCAAACGGCCCTCAGCATGGTCGGTCACAAGCCTAGGAAGACCAAGGAAGAACTGGCACTTGAGTTCACAGACAGACTGGGAACGTTTTCAAAGCAGGACATTGTAGTCTATACCGACGGTTCCCAAACGACAGACAGTAGCAGAACCTCCGCCAGAGCAGGCTGGGTAGGGTACCAGGCCACACAGCAGATCTTCCAAGGATCCGAACCGCTCAGTCACCAGACGGAGGTCTCTGACGCAGAAGCGCAAGCCGCTTTTCAGGGCCTACTGGAAGCCATGAGGTCTCCCACGGCGCAGATGGCAGACAATGTTCACATCTGCCTCGACAACCTCGCAGTCGCAGCCGGACTCTATTCCCAGAGCGCTGGAAGCAGCCAGGCCAGGTTTAGGGCCTTTAGTGGGCTCTGCGCCTCTTGGGCACAGAGAGAACGGGCAAGCTGGACGATCTCTGGCAGGGTGTACATTTGGTGGTGCCCCGGGCACACGGGTATACCGGGAAACAAGGAAGCAGACGCTCTAGCCAAGGAGGCCTGCAAACAGATGCCAGAATCACAGCCTCAGCCTACACTCGCGCACTTGAAACGGCAGTCTAAAGCAGTCGCTTTCCAAGCTTTCGCTAGGAGATGGCCGTCAATCTGCCCTCAGCAGTATGCCGACCTTGGGATAGTTCCTCATCCCAAGCCCCCCGAACTTCACCTTCCTCGGCATCTGCTGGGAAGGCTATATGCAGCAAGGTCCCATCACGGAGACTTTGCAGCGTACCACAAGAGATTTGACCACCAAGACGCACTGCTCAACTGCAGTTGCGGACGGCGCAAAAGCCCAGTACACTTTTACTTCTGTAAGCGCGGCCGGAAGGCCACGCCTCGCCATCTCCGCCAACGCATGGCGAAAGCAAGCATAGATGTTCTGCTAGGCTCTACGCAGGGAGCTTCTCTTCTGTGCGAATGGATGGAGGCAACCAATTTCTTTTCCGAAATCTGCCCGACTTTCGAACAGGAACGTTAGGTGAAGACGGTGGCCTGTAACATAGCTTAGATTAGCATAGACCATGTCGGCACTGCGCCCGGCACGTCCATCGATACTCCGGACGTTAAATATCATCATCATCATCATCACCGTCCACCCCACAACGTTGTTGAGCCAGGTACGGACTGTGATCCATCCACTTCACACGCACGACTTGTGCTTTGTGATCCGTCATCACGACACAGCAGAGTAAGCTTGAATGCGAACCTGCCCACAGACGAAGCGATGGGATGGACAACTGATGGCTGGACGGTTCTGGCCGCAGAAGGATTCGCCAGGGCTCAGTTCCTTCGGGAAGGCAATGCATATAAGGAATTGAAAGGCAGCAACGGCTTGAAGCTTTTGTTTTGCACAGACTCATCAGATCAAGCCCTATTCTCATAGCGGTCAGGAAAAAAGAAACCGTCATACCAGATTTTATAATACAAAAAACCATCATGTCTTTCCCCTCGGCAACCAAGACATACCACACAGAGTCGTACGCGGCCATTTCCCCATCCCGCCCGGAGTTGTCGACCAAAGGCAAGCATGCATTCGTTTCCGGTGGTGGCTCAGGCATAGGCGCCTCCATCGCACAGTCCCTTGCAAAGTCGGGCATCACGACCCTGGGTCTCCTCGGACGAACAATCAAGACTCTGCAAGACAGCAAGGCCGTCATTGAGGCCCTGAACCGCGACACCAAAGTCCATCTGTACGTCGCCGACATGACGGACGCCGAGCAGACCAGCGCCGCCCTGGCCTCCTTCTCCGAGTCCGTCGGCGGCAAGATCGACATCCTCGTCGCCAACGCCGCCTACATGGCCGACATCGAATCCATCCCCGACTCCGACCCCTCTGACTGGTGGCGCGCCTTCGAGATCAGCGTCCGCGGCAACTTCAACCTCCTCCGCGCCTTCCACCCGCACGCCTCCCCCGCCGCCTCCGTCATCCACATCTCCACCGCCGCCATCCACCTGCCCCACATGCCCGGCCACTCCGCCTACCGCGCCTCCAAGAGCGCCGCGACGAAGCTGTTCGAGTACTACCGGGACGAGAACCCGCAGTTCTTCGTGCTGCAGGTCCACCCGGGCCTTATCGAAACCGGCATGGCCGAGAAGTTCGCGTCCGCGGTAGTGGAGCTGGGGCTGAAGTACGACGACATCGCGCTGCCCGGGGACTTTGCGGTGTGGGCACTGAGTGGGGAGGCGGCCTTCTTGAACGGGCGGTTCGTGCATGCAAACTGGGACGTGGAGGAGCTGCAGGGGCTTCGGGAGGAGCTGGAAAAGGACCAGAGCCGCTTCACCATTGGGCTGCAGGGCTGGTTCTAGTTACGGCGACGGACAGTTGGTGGCAGGGCGGGGCTGGAAACGCATGACTAGATGAGGTTCTACGTGATAATTTAATGCACTGATTTCGTTGCGTTCTTTAGTACTGAGAAATGCATAGAAAGAATACCACTCGCCGGATGGATAGGAAAAAGCATCTCGTCCTGACAACTTCTTGCCGCTGAATGACGGCGTGAGGCGAAAGCTGACAGACAAACATGGTGCCAGCTCGGCCAAACCCGAAAGCCATGGCGCAGATCTCCAAAATGCTGGAAATTACAAAACCCATCAAAGCCACAATTACCAGCCTGCTGTGAGACATTGGGGGTTGTTCTCAACAGACTGCCGACTAAATGACGTTGCAAGATGCGACTCTTCGCTCAGTCCATTTACAAAGGAAAGAAGCTATCTGTATCCAATTCTTGATTTAACCATTGGTGTTGGAAAGATATACCGACGGCTCACTGCCGGGATCATGATCAGAGAAAAATAGAGAGTCCATTGAAACCAGTGAGGTTGAAAGATGGGTCTCAACCCATCTCATCCAAAGCGCAGCGAAGAATCCAAAGATCGACCCCAGTTTTCAGCAGAGTGAGACTTGTCTCACCAGTAGGACCGTTAGGACGACGTTGAGGGATCCAAGACTTACACCAGCCTCAAGAAACGGCCAGCCAAATCGACGACGAGGACCCAGGAAATCAATCCAAGCCGCAAAGCCCCTTGAGAATCGACAAAGAGCCTGAATAGGCTGCGGCCCTGATATCTTGATCGTCGAGGTTTCCGTGGCGAAGGCGAGACACTTTCTTGGCTTCGTCACGTACCGTCCCGTGAGATTGCGCAGGCGGCGTAATTCTCAACGAGACAAGTCGTTGCCGGCGTTTGCAGCAGAAGATGTAGCGGCATAAATAAGACCCTTCTTTCTCTTTCACAAGCAGAAATCGATCAGAACAGGTCACGAAACAAACGGTCACCAACTCTCTTTACGATGAAGCCCACTGCGGTTTTCCTTGCGCTTCTCGCTTCCACCGCGGTCGCTGCGCCCACAAACGTGAAGAACACCGAGGTCCTGGACGCTTGCGTCTCAGACTCCGTCGGAAGTGCCGGGACTATCCTCGAAGACATCTCTATTCTTTCCGCTATCTGCAAGCTCGGCACACCGGTCTGCTGCCCAGTCGATGTTGCGGGCGTTGAGTCTCTGCCCTGCGCCGCCCGTATGTTCTAAAAGCCATCAAACTAGATGGCATCATCCTTGTCCTGCACCTAATTAACGCTCGGCCATAGCCTCTACTGCCCCCGTCACTATTGCTGGTTTCCAAGCTTCTTGCAAAGTCAACGGTGATCATCGCCCAAGATGCTGCGTTCTTGACATTGTAAGTTGTCTTTGTGACAATGTGTTGGTGGTACCTGCGCTTACAATGGCTTGGTAGCTCGGCTCTGCTGTTTCCTGCCAGGAACCCGTCACCTAGACTCGTTATCAGTCACTCTGGAGTGATAATTAACAGTCCGGTCATCCACTCGTTTTGATTGTTTACTATAAGAACACGGCCGCCAGTTTTCCTTTGTCTCTAAACAAGCGCGTGGTCTTGAGGACCCGAATGCAAAGAATTCATTCTCCCACATGATTTGTTTTCTCATCGCAATGGAATTATAGCCACAGTGCGGTGTTGTCCGCCTATCGATCACCTCATACTTCTGATAGTACTGTATTATTCACCAACTCATCCTCATCACTCATGATTCATTCAACTTTCTGAGCATCGTAAACACCACCAATGATCACCATTGGTGACCCGCTGCGGCATGAGCGATGTCAATGTGTTTGTCCAGATGACTCATCCCATAGACTGGCAAGGAGCCTTCGATCTCTGCGGGAGTATTAGCTGGGGATACTTGCTTCCGTCCCTTGAGACAACCTACCCCGTCCATGGCTCTCGCCCGTGCTGTACGGCGTGATTCTGCCCATATCTTAGTAGTTCATCCCACAAACACGAAATAGCACAGACTCACATCTAGGAGCAACACATCGCCTTTCGTCCATGAAACCAGGGCTCTCGTTTCCCTGCATTATGAGTTAGAACTAAGCGGCTGCGTGGCCGGGGACCAATAACGGACTTGATAATCTCAACGGCCGAATCAAGAAATTCTCTCGAAATCAAAGAGCCATCGCCATACTTGACGAGTTAGTCAACTAAACGGTAGAATGCCAACAGAAGACTGCAACTTACAAACGCCGGTGGCTGGTACTTTCCGTCCTTGTTGATGTGAGGTGGCTGCAAGGTGCCGGCGTCAATCGCATTCAGGAACCGGGACACTACGTTGTTGAAAAATGCTGTGTCTCCTGTCCGTGGGTGGTTTCTCACAGCTTCGCGAGAAAGAGTCAGTGAAACTCTTCGTCGTACTTCCTGCATCTGGTTGCTCACCAGGCAGATGCTGCCAGACTCTCAGGTCCCCGAGTGGGTTGCTGTCGGATTGGTTCTCCCAGACCCACTGAGCGGTCGCCAAGCGCTTCACCTCGGTCTCGATCTTGGCCCGAGCCGTCTCGGTGTCGTCGCTGTCCGAGACATTTCGGCCATACGCCTGCAGGAGCGTTGTTCCCGCTGAGGACGTCTGGTCACTGGGCCCGTTCGGATAGAATAGTTGATATTTGACACCCTTTGGGAGAAGTTAATAGTACTTCAGATGATGCGGGACGCGACGAGCCACCCGAACCTTTTTTTCGATTTCATCGATGAAGTCGGGATGCTTCTCTTTTAGCCGGCGGTAGAGAACGACGGAATTGTTGATGGGAGTTTCACCGCCTACGTCATCAGGGCTCAAGCCGACTAAATCTCATGGTGAACCTGGCTCGGACATACCAGTCTCTGGCGCCGATGCGCAGTAGAAGAATACATACGCCGGGAAGTGCGGGCTCAAACCAAACTCATTATGAGGATAGACTGGCTGCGTGTTAGGGCCTTCGTTGGCCGTTGCCACGTTCTTGGCGTGGATGGTGCGTCGAACGGGGTTCCCAATGTCCTCGTGGGCCGTCCAGCCGAACGCGTGCGCGAACTGAGAAAACTGCTCGGCGCTCCCCAGGCCCAGGTTCTGGAAGTAGACGGCTCCGTGCTTGTCCAATAGAACCCGTAGCTTGCCGCTGGACGAAACCTCTTCGACCTCGGCGACAAGAGCCGCTATGTGGGTATTCGAGTGGGATGCCGCCAGGGACAGGGGGAACTCCGTCTTTTCCGGGTACGGGGCCGGCAAGTGGATAGCAGGGCCATACGGAGATGGTCTGAGCGCCTCGGAAACGGATCCCATCTTGGCCGGGTCTTGTTCGGAATCGTGAGAATCGAGAGAGAGAGTTGATAATTGTTTTTCCCTACGAACAAAACGTTGAAATAGACTTCTGTACGGGTTCTACCCGCGTCAAGGCCCCCCTCCTTGATGCTTTTATTCCCAGGCCTGATACTCTTTCGCGCCCGCATCCGTCTTGCGCGCTCGACCCGGCAGATGGCGAGCTGTGGAGGTCTCGATCCGCTTGCAGATGTCGCCATCGCACCCTTGTAAGCACGAAGCGATGCCGGGGAAAAGACCGACCCCATCCAGCCCGTCCAAGGGGCGCCCGTTAGTCTCCGAACACTCTTTGCGTTCGCTTGATCCCCCGACATGCGGCGCCCACGCCCGGCGGCCTGCATCAGGGATTGGCCGTCAAGAATTTCTGGTTTAGATCCCAAGGGGCAATGCTGAGTGGGATTGTCTCATTGCGATTTTCAATAACGCCACGCGACCAAGTCCGTTAGACTTATCTTCTCGGCCAATCTGGCGACAGCCCCGTATCTCCTCGGGTGCGGCGTCTGGGATTCCCAGCGGGGGAGAAAAATCTAACAATGGATGTCGGACGTTGACCGTATGCGACCTGCTCGCTTTTGGAGGATATTTTGAGTAGAGGAGGGAGGGGCGGGCACCGATGCAGCACGACCCCGACAGTCGGAATTCTTCTTAAAGAGCTCGACATCGAACCGGCCCCCAAACCCTTTCGCGCTTGCATGAACCCCTCAACCGTTGCGTCGGAAACCGCAAAGCAAAGCCTGCCCGCAAATGTCGTCAACCGATCACGCAAAGCAGCCCGATGAGGTGGACCGGGAGCTCCAGGATGAGCAGCCGTCGAAGCCCGTGTCACGGTTCACGCGCGGGTTCCGCAGTCCTTTGTTCAACGTCATCATCGTGGGCTTGATATCTTTCACTCAGCCCGGCATCTGGAATGCGCTCAACAGTCGGTCTACCGCCTCAACACAGCGAGCGATGGCTGTCTAGGAGTATGGTTGGATACTAACATCAGCTCTTAGGCACTGGCGCTGGTGGCCAGCAAGAGCCGTACCTGGTCAACGGGTCCAATTCCCTGACCTTCGGCATCATGGTCTTCGGCTGCAGTTTCTTCGCCATCATGGCCAATAAGATCGGCCTCAAGACGGTCCTCATTATTGGCACGCTCGGCTACGCACCCTACTCGGCAGCCATGTACGTCAACAACCGCTACGGCGTTGAATGGTTCGTCCTCTTTGGTGGGGCGACCTGCGGCATCGCTGCGTCTGCCCTATGGGCGGCAGAGGGTGCCATCGCCCTTGGCTACGCCGACATCAAGGACCGAGGCAAGTTCACCGGCATCTGGCTTGGCCTCCGCGAGCTCGGCCAGCTGCTCGGTGCCTCGATCCAGCTCTCCTTGAACTCCAAGAACGGCCAGCGCGGAAAGGTCGGATACTCGACCTACCTCGTATTGATCGCGCTCCAGTGTCTAGGCCTTCCTCTGGCCCTCCTCATCTCGCCCCCGCAAAAGGTCATCCACAGCGACGGCAGAACGGTGGCTGACCCGACCAAGAACAAGGCCGTCATGGGCGAGTTTCGCAAGTGGCTGAAGCTGCTCAAGAAGAAGCAGTTTTACCTTCTGATCCCTATCCTCATCGGCTTCAACTGGAACAGCACCTACCAGGGCATCTACCTGACAAAGTACTTTTCCGTTCGTGCCCGAACTCTGGGCGGCTTGACATCCGGCATCGCGGCGTCGGCCGCCAACATATTCTGGGGATGGTTCTACGACCTGAAGTGCTTCAGCCGCCCTCAGCTCGCCAAAATCACATGGGCCTCCTTTTCCGTCATCATGCTCGGGCTGTTTGCCTGGCAGGTCGCCAACGAGAAGCTGTACGAGGACACCGTCCCGAAGATCACGCTTGACTGGACGTCTCCCGGCTTTGGTCGCGGCTTCGCCGTCAACGTGCTTTTCAGGTAAGCCCTTTGCCCCGCCGTTTTTTGATTTATGAAATATGACTAACAGGGGAACAACTAGATTCATGAACGAGTCGCACTACATGTTTGTGTACTGGCTCATGGGCACGTTCTTCGACGACCTGGAGACTCTGACTCTGGGCGTCGGTCTCGTACGATCCTTTGAGTCGATCGGCTCATGCTTGGCGTTTGGTATCGGTGCGGTCAAGACCTCGCCGATGGTCAACCTGGTTGTCGCGTTTGTCATGTTTGGTGTGTGCATTCCCGCAACTTCGTGGGTGGTCTTCCTCGTGCCGGAGCGACCCATCGACAACACGAAGCTGGACCCGGACAACACCTCGGTGGAGGACAACAAGATTGCTGACCCGGTTGTTGTGTCCGCTGCCGCAGCAGCTGCGGATGGTCCGAGGAGTCCTTAAGACTTATAGGATGCTCTTCGTAGTCGGTTCGGCTCCATCCTGCGTCTTCCGTCGCCCCTTCAATAATAAATCACCAAAGAAATATTGCACCCTTCAAATCTCTTCTGAGTATAAACGCCTCATGTTCTTTTCATCAATGTTCAAATGATTGAACCATTTTCTTAGCAACAAAGGTATTAATTCCCTCCGTGCAAACCGAGATGAATATGTAAGATTGATTATGTACCGTGAAGAACATATGAACTGGCGTCTGGTTCGCCACCTGTTTCCTTAGCAATAAGGTCGCAAGACGTAGACAGAAGCTATGTGATCTAGACGAAGGCTTCCTCAAGATTTTCGACAAAGTTTTCGTCCTTGAACGGCACATTGGCGTCGCCAAAGTCGGCGTCGTTTAGAGCACTCTGCATCGTCGCGCTCATGGCATCCCAGTCGAGGACCGGGTACGTCCGGCCGGTCGTGGCGGAGAACTGCAATTCGTGGTTGAGAATTCCCTGCGTGAAGTACTCGATCTTCAAGCTGTCGCCCTCCCGCTGCGGACTCGATGTAGGTTTGAAGTCGCCATGCCCTGAGGCCGCTCCACCGAGGATCACCGGGTTCGCCACCGAAGCATTGTTGAGCCAGACGACGAGGCTTTCCCAGTCGTGTCTATGCGAGCCGACGGGTACGCCGTCATTGGGCATGTCTTTGGGGAAATACCACGCGTACATGATTGCGTATTTGCCATTGTGCCATGCTCCTCTGGCGTAGGTCTGGCCCTTACTCGTGTCTTTGCAGCCTCCATTTGAGCTGCCGGTGGGTTTGAGTCCGCCACTGTGATCGAGGTCAGCCGTGTGGGACAGACAGAAGCCGTATCTTCTCGACGACGAACCTTGTGTTGCCGGCATCGTCAACCGCGGTGTACGGTTGGCACCCGTGGGCGACGTGGAGAAGTGGGTTGAACCTCGCAATGGCTTCGCCCACGGCATTGTCTTGTACTTTCTGCGGACTGGGGCTCAGCTTGTCGTGTCCGACTCCTCCACGGCGAACGAATATGTTGTCAACGTGCTCAACAGGTGCGCCGAGGGCCCCGCCCATCAGGCCCAGAACAGGTAGCAGTATGCCGGCGAGCATTGTTGGATTATGAAAGCTGATGGCTGCAGATTAGCAACAAAAAAGGCTAAGATTATTCATCACCATCTGACGTACAGGTTTAGAACAGGTGATGTATAAAATTACGGGTTTGTAGAACCAGATGATGCCGCGAAGGCCAGCTTCCCTCGGCTTGATGCTGCGAGACGCAGCAAGTGAACGAACAAGATGTGGTATTTGATGTAAGGGGATTTTGACCTGCAACAAGACTCGGAGGAAAGGTCCCTTTTCTAGGCGAGAATGTTTCGTGAGTGTGGTCATCTTTGCCTACATTTTTCGGATTTCTATTCGGACCCGAGACCCCCGGTGGCCAACGGTGGCAAAATTGAACAAGGTGCAATAAATCCTTTAATCAATGTCATACTCGGGCTGTAATCCTCTCTTTCCAGGAGCCCTGTCCTCTCTTCCAGCTTCCTGTTGGAGATCCATGGATCGAAACACGTGAACACAACCGTGGTCCAAGGTAGTAAGTTCACAGCCGATCCTCCATGCTTCATTAAGATGCTGCTCTTGAAGTGGGCCTTGCGAACGTCTTGAGTCAGGTCGAGGTTACGTTCAGCGCGTTTTGACGACTGAGAACACGGGCTGCGAATCTTGTTGTCAATGATTTGGGTCCACAATCATCAATCTCTAACACGGTCGTCAGCCCAGCACGGTTGTTTCCTTGGTTGCGGTGCACAGAGAGATCCGAGTCCTCCGTTCCAAGTGGGCTCAGCGGGCGTGGTTCTCGCGTGGTTCTCCATGAGGTTAACGCAATATCTTAACTTTCTCCGCATCTTTTTTTGCTTATTTCATTTGGCTGGACATTCGAGCTCGGCCAGGCTTGCTTAGATCAATGGAACGGGCATAATGAAAAGTCCGTCTCCGGATGAATAATCACGTAGAGCGATACTGAGCTAGTGAGAGCGTGTAGAGGAGCTGGCGGACGAGACCTTCAGCCAACAAGCCCCTTTTCGCATCCCTTTGACTTCTTGCCAATAGGCTGGATCAGGGTGTAGCTACCCGACTTGTTGAACTCTTGGACGCCATTCAGCAAATACAGGGGGGTCATCTGTCCGTCATCACTGAAGTATAACTTCGGCCTCTCCCGACGATAGTAGTCCAGCTTGACTCCGTCCGTAAACTCAACAGTCGTGTTGTAAGCCAGAGTCTTGTTGTTGTACGTCCAAGGACCCTTCCACTCTCGAGCGTACGCATGTGCACCAACTCGCGGCCCCTTTCTGCCCTCCGCGATATCGATCATGTGGTGGACAAGAATGTGCCAATTCCCTCGCTTGTCCCTCCAGAGGAACGGGTCCTCGCTGCGCTCAGTGTTTCGCGGTTCCACGACGAGATTATGCGGGGCGGAAAAGTTGTCTGCGTGGTAGATGTTGTTCTTTTCGACCGCGAGGAGA
This sequence comes from Colletotrichum lini, assembly GCA_034638275.1. Taxonomy (NCBI): domain Eukaryota; kingdom Fungi; phylum Ascomycota; class Sordariomycetes; order Glomerellales; family Glomerellaceae; genus Colletotrichum; species Colletotrichum lini. Next base: position 1,987,796 of record JAWQJV010000006.1, read on the forward strand.
ATCTCGTGTGTCGGGTTCTCGAGTGACCACAACGGCCAGGGTGCGGGGTTTGTCACGTTAATCACCTGCGGTATTGGGGTTGTCCATTCTCTCAGGTCCGCCGAGGCGGAGACCGATATCGTATTGTTCCACTTCTGCGAGCGGCACACGTCGCCGACCTCGACATCTTTGCCGATAAAGTATATCAAAAACTTTTGGTCTGCTGGGCTCCAGATCGTCGTTGGATTATGATGGAAAGTGCTGAACAGTGTTTGTGCATAGTTGTAGGGGCCCTGCGGTCCTGTCCGGGACTCCGCCCTAATGATTGTGCTGAAGGGACGCCAGCCGGCCAAACCGCAGCCATGTGACATCTGTGACGTGATGAGGTGGAAGAGGCCCTTGTCTGAACGATCTTGTATGATGTGGCCTCCCCATGACGAGTTCCCAGCACCCTGCTTGTAGAAGTCTGTGCCAGTCGCGTTCGTGTGGTTGTATCCGGTCCATCGTTCGACGGGCTGGAGATCAAGCTCACTGCAGTCGGCAGAACGCCATCCCGGGTCGCAAATGCAAGAGCTGTCTAGGGAGCAGATACCGTTGAGGCTGCATTCATCGTCTGTTTGACAAGCCTGAACGGCGACGAGGAGGAGTCCAAAGACGAGAAAACTTCGAATCGGCCACATGATTTGTCTTCCACGGGGGTCAATCGAAGTTTAGTCAAACACTATTGCCGTCATTGCTTATTGCGAGTGCGGTGTTTGGTTCTTGTCTTGTGCGGGAACTTAGGCTGGTCACTGCTTGGCGTCTCTGAGGATCGACGGCATCATCACCGGGCTCGTCCTAATAAGGTCCGAACTGCACACGTTGTGGAAGGCTATCCAGCGGAAGAATTATGATCCTCGAATCTACTTCGATCTGCTCTTATTTCCCCGCAAAGAAATGATAATGACATGCGGCCTACACACATATATGGTTGAGAACCCCGCACCATCGAATTTAACCAGAGTTACATTGCTCGACGAATCCGTTCAGATGGACAGTAATGAGGTGCGCCTGTTAGGGAAATCTTCTCGGAAACATGTCATGTTTACCCCTCATTCATGACACGAGGTCTAGGTTGGTTTCTGTTACTGTTGTACTTGCTCGCTGATCTGTCATCGATATGACCAACAGAATAGTGTGTCAGGTCACAAAGTCCAGTTGGCATTCTTTTGGGGACTTCGAGATTCTTCAGAACGCTTCTAGATGCACCCAATATCATTGAGCTATTTGATCTTCCTCAGGTGCTCGCACGCATGCTCGGTCTCCTGAATATCGAACTCTTTCAGTGCCTCTGCAAACTTGGCTCTTCTATCACCACCAGTCGCAGCTTGGCAACTCTCGTTGCTGTCCCACCCAGTGACAACCATGAAACCCTTTTTCTTCTCACCCTTATAATCCACGTGACCGACAGACCAACCATGCGCGCCTGCGACGAATCCGCTCGTTACACCGCCAGAGCGAACCAAGTCTTGCCATTTCTGATAGAAGGCAGCAGTATCGACATCGGCGGGCAGGTATGACCCAGCCAGGAATACTACATTCGCGTCAGCGACTTTGTCGAAGTCGCTGCCAGAAAGGTCGAAGTAGGCTGTCCAGGGCAAGGCGGAGCCGATATCAATTACCTGACCATAAGCCTTTCTCACTTCCTGGGCGTCTGGTGATTGCTTGGTAGCTTCTGCGGCTTCAACTGACTTCCAGACTATGAAAAACGTATTAATCAGACAATTTCTTGAACATTGTTACGGATGCAAGGTATGATGAATTTGAAGGACAAAGATTTGAGTCATTGTTGAGTCAACTTACCGGCCGCCAAGTGAACGGCTTTTACTGGTTGTCTGTCCAAACCGTTTGCCGGCTGCACGCCTTCCCATTGCCCCAAAAGGTCGGATTGTACATTTACCTTCTTCTGTAATTCGTTGATAGTGGCAATGGCGGATGAAGTTTCAATATCCTCCTTGACAGGAAGCCAACTAAGTTCAACAACCTGAGACATAGTGACGCTGCGGTTTACCACCTGAGAAATAGAAGCATTGAGGGGTGATGGTATAAGATAAACATTGCTTCAAGAGGGAAACGTGTGTGAGTGATACCCCAGCCGCTTTTTTATAGCCCATCAAGCTGGGGTTTAATTCCGAGACTAGCGGCCTGAATAATCACATAATACGACACATCTCTTTGGCATGACCAAGTAGCACTTGGCAAATCTAAATCGCTGGAATGCTGTTGAACAGATGCTAGATCATTGTCAAGTCACTGCATTAAGGTTCTCAGCTCCTTGTTACAACATTCTACTGGAGAAGCAATTTACCAATGCGTTCATTTGTGTCCGGCGGAAACATTTGAAATTTGGGGTGAAACTCAATCTATTCACCTCGCCGAAGTCAGAACGAGTGTCAATGTTTGACACCTTCCCTTCGGCTCGCAGATCTCTTCTGGGCATAAATAATGCTAAAACAACCGTTCCTCCGTTTGTGATTATGCATTGTAGAAATTGAAAAGCTGCCAAGTCTTCCTTGTTTTGTCTTCATTCATGACTCGGAAAACCACGCCTTCAAACTCGCCAAGTTACATACGAGCATCAAACGTGTGGAACTTGAGGGAAGTTGCACCACACTGGGGCTGATCTACGAAAGACGAGGGCAAGTAGGCATGCTTCAAGTTTTTTCGAATAACTGTTGTCCGTCCAGTTACAATCGTAGTCGCAGAATATCGGAGTAGTCTTCACCTGAGATTTAAATCAGTACAGGGTCACATCTTCATGAGGATGTCACATTCAACGCCTTAGAACCAAGTTGCCAGCACCAAAATAGAACGAAGTCTAGACTACATCAAAGTGAAAACAAGCGTACGTAAAATGGTGCAACTCAAAGCCCCATTTACGGGTATATAACATCTGCTTCGTCGGACAACGAAAGTCCTCGTTTTGGATTTCGTCTCGAACATCTTTTAATCGAGAGCTTGCGTCCACAGTTGCTGTGATCCTCGACGGTTTTATGTCAACGACAGTACCAGTAATTCAATGAGGGGAAGGATTTTTGTTGGTTCGGCAGGATCAAGGCTGCCGGAATGGCGGTTCGGAGTTAAGGGGAGGATCGGGGTTAAGGCGGTAAGTGGGTCCACAGCCCACTTGCCTCCTTCAGCGGCCTGGGCGCAGGCACCCCTGTTGTGTTATTTCCTCCCTCCTCCATAGCCGTTCACCAATCCAGAAGTGAAGTTATCACCATTATCGATATATCGAGAAACCTGTGCCAACAATTTTTAACGATTCATAATGTGAGCAAGGCCGAGAGAGATGCTCAGAAAAGCTCTATTTGATATAGCAAGACAAAAAGTGAAAAGAAGACGTATGTAAAACTGTTCTCTTCATCACACGCGAAATCTTACGCCTCTTCCCTGACAGCCCTGAACTCGATAGGCTTCCTCAGATTCGGCACCCACCCCATGCCGGCCCTCTGAGGCTTCATTTCCTCATTCACTCCACCGGGCATACGAATGTCATATTGCAAGATCATCCGTGCCAGAATCAGCTTGATCTCATTATTGGCGAAGTAACGCCCAGGGCAAACGTGTGCTCCGTATCCCCACGCGAGGTTCTCCTTGGTGGCGTGGCTGAACGTATATTGCTCCTTGTTCTTGTAGCCGTTTGGATCCGGAGTTTCGCCCCTTCGGAGCTTCAGGAACCTGTAAGGATCAAACTTTTGCGGGTCGGGGAACAAGACAGGATCAAACAGCGGAGGAGCAAAGATGGCTTCGACCGTGATTCCCTTGGGGATGAAAGTGCCGTCCTTCAACGTGATGTCTTTTTCCACGTATCGGTGGAAGTGTGAGGGGGTAGTGGGGTTCAACCTCTGTGCCTCTTTCATGACGCTGTCGAGGACCTTCAGCTCGTGAAGCGCACTGGGGCTTAGCTTCCCGTCGAACTGAGCGCAAACGCGTTTGACTTCTTCGCGAAGTTCTTTGACCAACTCGGGCCTGATTGCCAGTTGGTACAAGGTCTGGGCAATCGTAGAGGAAGTGTTGTGGGTGGAGGCGACGCCGAGCTGGACCATTGATCCGGCCAGGTCATCGTCGGTCTGCTTCCACTCTTCCTGCTTCGCCATCATCCAGGCCAGCATATCGTTGTACTCGGCGCCAGTCGCTTGAACCTCCTCGCGTCTCTGCTGGATGATGGGCATCACGAGCTTCTTCGATGCTTTCAGGTGCGCCCAGGACTTGGAAAGCTGAGTACGTTCGCGTTTGAAGAAACGAGCAAATGGGCGCATCCAGCCGGGATACATCTGAAGCATGTGTACAGCCGTCAACACATTCTCGGTAAAGTGAACTACAATTCTGTCGTAAGTCGAGTGCTCCCAGCGTTGGGGTCAAAGACCAGGTAGGCTTCGGACTTACTGCTGTCGTGGATAAACTGCTCATTGCGACATACGATAGGACCAACGTAGACAGACCCGGATACAATGGCCACAATTCGGAGCGATGTCCGATAGATGGGGTGCGAAGTCCAGTCCTCGCAGGTGCCGATAGTTTGATCCACCGTCTTCTCAACCTCGGAAACGAGAGTGTTATTGATTTGTTCTGGTCTTTTGTTAGCGGATCTAGGTTCAGGGAAGCTTGGAGAAGAAAGTGATCAACTCACTCAGATTTCTTGTTAAGTCGGAACGAATGCAATGGACTAGGAAAGGATTGCCAGATGGCAGCCCAGTGTATTGTCTCAATACTCTCTATTCACGATGTCAGTCAACGTAAACTTGAGTCCCAACTAAAGAATGAGATTCTGTTACCTGATCATAGGCCCTATTCTTGTTCAGAACAGCTTCTGACATGTTCCAGAGCTCGTCAAGTGCCGTCCCAGGTAGGACGATCCGTTCTCCTAGAAAAAAGGTTATCAGCACGATGTACTATTTTCCCTCATGGTGTATGATATCCGGCGTAACATTACCTTCATAATGTGTGACGCGAAACGCCTTGTTCTTGCACTTCTGATACCCCTCCCAGTAGAACCTCATGGGATCTCGCAGGAACTCATTTCTTCGTTTGTAGTAGCCACCGATCTCTTGTCCCATGAGAGGGATCTGATCGAGCCTTTGTCGTATCCGCAGACGCGGTAGTAGGTACGAAGTAGAGAAAACGACAACGAGAACGAGCAACAGCGTGCTGCGTTCTGCTAGATTGGACAACACAACACTGGCGACTTGAGACATATTGGGGGTTGTGGAGTAGCAAATTGCAGGCTAGGTTGCTACTGACTTCAAAAGTAGTTATTTGAAGATGATGACTATTTGGACAGCAGCGTCGCTCCTAGTTTATGTAACAGAAGAGAGACAGGGAATCATGCTGATTTGCGTCGCATCCCTCAATTGGAAATTGTCAGTGCCCGTTTGGGCAAAGAAGCTTCCGCCGGCGCTCATACTTTGGTGAGACCTGTTTTACCCCTCCTGCGCTGTGTGAAAAACTCCAAGACAGATATACTATACTTTACTTAGCATGGGTCCTAGAGTACCCAGCCACAAAGCCCCATGGTCCTAGCTGTGGTTCATGATGACGAGAACGAAAAATCACTCGTCACAGACACCCCCAAAACCAGCGGACTTGTACGAGATGCCAAATTAAGCCATGAAATTCATGATCCCCACTTACCACCGGTGACTTTTGACGATGACACAGAGAAGTGGGATGTCCCATAAGCCCTGTTGCTTGCCATCTGGCGGTTCCACGCCTAGTCAACACAAACTCCACCAGTCGGCGACTTCTAATCACTCGGCAGTGGCAGTGTTTGGGGGTGGGATTTTTCATGAATCGGCCCCCGGTAACTTGATTCGCGATATGTGCATAATTCCCGACAGGCAATCTCCATGCTATCTGGTCAGACAACGGTCGTCTCGGCACCATCGAGTCATGGATGTGGACATTAGAGCATTTAGTTGATAGGTAATCTATTTAGAAACCATCAACATGTAAACTACTACTGAGAGAGCGCCAACCCCTTCCAGAACGATCGTCTTGCTATCCGCTCGCCTCAGCTGTTCTTGACTTGTATTCTCATTTATCCATTTGCACTTTTATTCGGAAATTTGTACGACATTGTTAGCCTCATCGACAATATGCCGTCTCTCAACACCAAAAACCTCGGTACTAAACTCAAGAAACTGCAGTCGCCGTCTGAATCCACGATAAGCATGGGTTTTGTAAAGGATCCAGACCTTGCCGAACCGAACATGGAAAAAGAAATCGTCGACTGGGATACACCTGATGATCGCATGAACCCTCTCAACTGGAGTCCGAGGAAGAAGCTGAGCCATGTCATGCTCGTCAGCTCTTTCACGCTTTACTCGTAAGTTGCGGTGTCCCTTCAATTTGTCACGAACAGGTTTGGATTCTGACAAACAAAAAGAAATTTGGCAGCCGTCATGTTTGCTCCAGGTGCCCAATACCTGGTCGAGGAATTCCAAATCACCAACTCGATGATTGCCTCCTTGACGGTCTCGGTCTACGTTCTCGGATACTGCGTCGGTCCCTTCCTCATCGCCCCGTTGTCGGAGATATACGGTCGATTAGTGATATATCACGTCTGCAACTTGTTTTACGAGATTTTCACCGTCGGATGTGCACTCAGTGTCAATCCTTCCATGTTTCTTGCTTTCCGCTTTCTAAGCGGCTGTGCCGGATCGGCCCCGATGGCCGTTGGAGGGGGAACTATTGCAGACATGCACAAGGCAGATGAACGTGGCAAGGCGATGGCAATCTTCAGTCTCGGGCCTCTGTTAGGTCCGGTACGTGCTTCAATATGCTTTCGATTTCCACATAACTAAGTCAGCTGACGTTGTGAACCAGGTCATTGGGCCAGTCGTGGGAGGGTTTCTCACCCAGTACAGTGGTTGGAGATGGACATTCTGGACAATCTTCATCCTGGTAGGGCCCCACTGGCTTCAACTTCTGACGCCATACTAACTCGTTTTCTCCCTAGGCTGGTGTTCTATCCCTGGTATCCGTTGTGTTCATGCGAGAAACATTTGAGCCCGTTCTTCTCGAAAAGAAAGCTGCTCTCCTGCGAAAGCAGACGGGCAACGAAAGGCTCCGAGCTAGAACAAACAAGAACATCACAAGATGGCAGTTGTTGGCTCGGGCTATTGTTCGCCCAACGAAGATGCTCATCTTCTCCCCCATCATTCTCTTGATTTCGTTGTATTGTGCCTTCATGTTCGGCCTCACGTACCTCCTCTATACGACGTTCCCTTCCGTCTTCCAGGTCAAATACGGTTGGGGTCCCAGCATTGCAGGACTGGCGTACCTAGGTTTGGCTATTGGCATGATCTTTGCTGTTGGGGTCGTTGGCGCTGTGAGCGATAAGCAGCTCCGCCGAGCCAAAGAGACCGGAGGCCAAGTTCGTCCGGAGATCCGTCTTCTCTTGTCGGTGTGGATGGCACCCGTCGTCTCCATTGGGTTTTTCTGGTACGGCTGGAGCGCGTACGCAGACACGCATTGGATTGCTCCGGTTTTGGGGACCCTCGTCATCGGCTTCGGATCCTTCATCGTCTTGATGCCTTCTCAGATCTATCTTGTCGACGCATTTGGAAGTGAGGCATCGGCTTCTGCGCTTGCTGCGAACACGTTCTTGCGGAGTCTGTTCGGCGCTTTTTTGCCTCTAGCAGGACCGCCGCTGTATAAATCTCTGGGACTTGGGTGGGGGAATAGTTTGCTTGCATTCATTGGGTTGGCGTTCATTCCCGTCCCGTTCCTGTTTTACAAGTATGGCGAGCGCCTCCGGGCCAGGTTTCCTGTAAACTACTAGGTGCGCATTTCTAGAACAGTAGAAGATATACATTCGTTTCATGTCATTTGAAACTCAATTACCCTGGTAACAAATTGGTCATACGGCAACTAACTGTATTTCGAAATGGTGACAATTGAGAGGCAGACTTGATTAAGTGACTATGAACGGTTTCTCTAACACGCCTAGCTGGTGTTTAAATCCTTCAGTTGCCGTCTCAAAATGCATTCTAACAGATATGAAACTCTCAATAACTCCCCGAATGTGAACAAATCTTCCATTTACGCAGGAAAAGTACTGATTTAGTGCTATCTAGGTCGCAAACTATACGCAGCGTCTCTTGATCGACACCTTGGCTTTGGGGTCCGCGACAAGCGACCACATGAATGTACGGGTCTGAGGCACAACCCCCTCTGCCAGCTTCCAGTCATACCGAAGCAAGAAGTGGCAAAGTGCCACCTTGACTTCGTGAGCCCCAAAGAACCGGCCAGGACAAGCGTGGGTTCCGATTCCAAAACCCATGTGCTCAGGAGAAGTCGAGACAAGTTGCGAGCTGTGCTCCTTTCCAGGCGTCTGCCGCAGGTTATAGAACCGCCATCCATCCCATTCTTGTGGGTTCTCATATGTTGCCTCGTCCCAGTGGAGGTGGGAGGAGACGGCAATGGAAGTGTTCTTCTCAAGAAGAGTGCCATCAGAGAGCGTCACGTCCGCATTTAGGACTCCTCGAAGGCCGCTGATGGCAGCAGGCTTCATCCTCTGGCACTCTTTTAAGACGCTATCTAGGAGTCTCATCTTGTGAAGCGCCGCCTTGGTCCATCCTCCTTCTTCGCGGAGGACTGTGTCGATCTCCTGACGAAGCGGTTCGATAACTTCAGGGTGCGCCGCAAGATCAAGGATGACCTGGGTCAAAAGATCCGTGGTAGTGTGCATTGCGGCCATCGAAAACAGCAGTTGAACAGCAGACGCATCGTAAGGCAAGCCCTTGGCGGCTTTTTCAGCCCACTCGACGGTATCGTCAAACTGGACATCAGGGTTTTCTGTCTTGGCCCGACGCCGCCGCTCGACCATCGGCTCAAATAATCGACGTGCAAGCCGAACTTGAGTACGCGCTTCGCGGCACGAGGGCAAAAACCAGTGGACGAAACTGCGAAGGGGCCTTGGCCATAAGCGTAGCATCACAGCTGCTTTGTTTACTGTGCCCGCGTACGTGGTAGTGATTTTCAGCCACTCTTCGTCTTGACATAGCGGGTCACCACCAAGGAAGGCCTTGGAAGAGATCCGGGAAATGAGATCAAGGAGTGCTGGCCGAAGCTCCAGATCATGATACGCTGTGATCTCAATGGTCAACATCCAGCTCACACAGGTGAGTTTTCGCAACGACTGGTGATCAAGCTTACCCTCATTATCCGAAAAAATAGTTTGCATGGATGCGACGCATTCTGACGACAAAGAGTCTGTTATCTTGCCTAACCGACCGCATGTTAGATTTCTGTACGCAGTTCATGGCATAATTTCCAAGGCTCTCCTACTCAAATGATGTGTAAGTTGGCTTTTGGTTACCTCTCGCAGGATTTTGGCGTCGCGGGCGCCCTGCTGGGTGAAGTCGAAGCCCGGAATACCCTCGTGGAAGTCCTAGAAATCAACAATCAACATCGCACCTCTTTGAAAGAATGAATCTAAGAAAAGACTATGTTTTTCGTGGTACCTACCCGCAGAAACAGCTTGACGAAGTCCACACGATGATCGTTTTTAAGCTCCGCGGCGAACTTGGGATCCAACATGACAATCTCGCCAGCATCGGCAACCATTCGGAACCCTGGGCTGTCGCTAAAATCTTCGAAACCTTTTTTGACCATGTCTCCTGCACCCATAAGAAACCGGTACTTTGCACCCATCCGCAAGACATCGAAGGTGCTGGGTCGGTTCACCCATGGTAGGGGCGTTGACTTGGAGGACCCTTTGCTGAGGAAAGACAACGCCGCCAGTGTCACGGCAAGGACTGTCGAGAAAGCGATGTAGACTGAGGACAAACCATTCAGCCCATCATCGGAAGCCGTGGAGTTGCTTCCCATCATCTGAGGAACGAGTTGGGGATCAATAGAGGCATCCATCTTGCTGACGCACAATGTGTACCGAGTCTGTGTATTGTTGAGTAAATGAAACTTGAGGTAGACTGGCCTGGTCCCGTGAATATCCAGTGCTTTAACAAGATACACGCCAATTCCCCCCCCCAAAAAAAAGCAAGGCATATTTCCGCAGCACAACACTAAAGTTCAAAGAGTTCAGAAAGGACCAAGTCATGACACAAACTAGAGGCTCCCACCCCCGTTACAACGATATGATGCGAGGCAGCGGGCCTCTTGAGTCAAGGATCCCCTTCGACACGCCATGTTAGGGATGCTAGGGCTGTGGAAAGCACTGACGATCGCTTGAGGCAGTGTTCGTGCAGAGTAATCTGTAATAAGTCACCGTACACCCCACTGACTGCAGATCCGCAAGCGGAGTTGAACACCGACGGCCGGAAGAATTCGTGCCGGGGCCGCAAGGCATCTCAAACAGCAGTAAACACGTGCGGTCAATCTGATTTTGCGTTTGACAACTGACATGAGGATTACTCAACCAAGTAGGCACGATGGTGAGTGTGCTTATGTTTCATGAGTTTGGTACGGGTAACTTGATGTTCCCAACGAGCACGGTTCAGTGCCGTGCCAAACTCTAGGTGTGGATCAAGAACGGTCGGGACGGATGGTGTGTCCATCAATGATCTGGAAGTCCTAGAAATAGCTCTGTAACTGGAAATGACTTCCAGGCAATACACACCGTGTTCCAAAATGGTGCTGAATTCGGATGAACGCAGATAATGACCTCGGACGGGTACATGACGCGCTTACATCCTTGATATGTTGGAGATCCTATCCCACACGTTCCAGAATTTGCACCAAGTGGCTCTTGGCTCTGCGGAGAGTATTCCTTTTGTCTCTTCGCCATCAAGGCCGGTTCTGGACTTGGCACAGATTCAAAACGTTGTTGGGTATACCTTTTGCGTTATTTTCGACCTAGTGTGATGAAGATGCCTGCCACAGTGACTGAGTGATTTTGTCTTGGTGGACTGGCAAGTATCAATATACTCAAGATGGTGAGAAACATATTGATTGCTATCGAGGAAATTCGGTTACTCCACTCAACTGCGCCTTGTAAAACGCAATTCGGCGGCTGGGCATCATGCCCAAAGCACATGAAATATCCCGGTCTCAGGTTGCCAATGCTGGCAGGATGATATTTGCTTTCTAGTTTTGTTACATTTGGTGTTAACAGCTGGTCAAGTTCGGGAAGCACAAAGGGTTATTTTCGCCGATGACTCAGCCCGTTAGTTGAGGTCCATGTAGGGTCAAGAGCAACTTTCGATACCTTATTTTGGTACAGTGTAATCTTTTTAGGGACAACCCCTTGGGCTCGACAGAGTTTGAGAAACTATGACCGAAACGTATGGCAGAATTGTGCTTTAGTGATACTCATGTAATCTTTGACATTGCGTAATGATACCGTTGTGCTGAACTCGATGTCCTAAACTCCTCGCGCGAATCTGACCCGACACGGATATCCATCAGCTGGATGACTCCCGCCGCCTCCAGTTGTTTGATAGACCCGATCCCCGCTGACTAATTTTGGTGCCCCGCCTGGCAGTAAGACTCCCAAGCCAATCTTGGCCTCCCCCTTTGCGGACTTGGACTGGATGCTGTCCCACTCTTGATAAGCAGGGGTGAAGTCAAACTCACGCGCTACCAGCATGATGACAGCCTTGATCTCAACCATGGCCAACTCTGAACCCATGCAAGCTCTTGGGCCTTTCTCGAACTAGAAAAAGATGTTAGCAAACTGGACAGAAGCCTGCTACAGAGGGTCTTCCGGACGAGGCATTGGGACTTACAGGACGCCAAGCATCAGGCAGGGGATGCAGGCCGGATAGATCATCCGAGCTGACGAGAAAGCGCTCGGGGATGAACCGTTCGGGGTCTTTCCAGTATCGAGGGTTGTGATGTAAGCCGTGATGGTTTCCGAAGATCATGCAGCCCTCAGTGGGAAACTTTGTTGTCGAGCCTGAGCCATCATGGTCATTGAGATAGAAGCCTGGCTTGCCATTCCTCAAGGTGGATGTAGGCGGATACATGCGCAATGTCTCCTTGAGAACTGCCGTCGTGTACGGAACACGGTTGACAAGATGTGGGTTCTCTTTAAGCTGTTGCGCAGCCCGAGAAACATCTGTTCCGAGGACTTCGTTGTGCTCTTCGCGTACCTTGGCGAGTATCTCGGGATGCTGGGAGAGGATGTGCAAAACATAGGTGATTGTAGAACCGGTAGTGTCGTAACCTGCCAGAAGGAGAAACCTCATCTGGCTTTTGATAACTCGATTGAAGTGCTTCTCGCCGCCGAGCTTGAGGTATGGGTCTTTTGACTCCTTTTTGTCAACTGGACCGTCGCGGACTTTGGCCACAGCTCTGCTGATGACGCACGCGCTGTCGTTCTTGCTGGATTTGTGTCGCTTTTGTACACCCGCGATGTATCTTTCCATCCTGAAGCTGTTGTATTTATGGACCATCGGCCGGATGAAGTTGAGACTCGCAAACGGCATGAAGCCATCCACTAGTAGCCACCTCAGCTGGGAGACGATGGCATCGGCCATATCGTTGTAGCCCCTCTGGCTATTCATGTTGTGGTCCCAAATGGCTTTCCCAGACATGTCCATGGCCAGCATTAGAGACGAGTGATGCAGTTGGAACACGCCGTTCTGGCTCTTGGCACGGCCGACGAGCTGATCCCGAAAAACGGAAATGTTTTCCACGATGTTGGGGACGAGCTCCGTCGCTCGGCCGAAAGCCGGGCGGAATACGTCGCGCCAGCGTTTCCACTCCTCGCCCTCCATGCTGACAAGGTCGTGGCCGCCACTGATGGGCTTCATGTAGTTCTTCAAGAACCCAACCTTGGGTAAGGGAGCTTCCCCTTGCGTGGCCTGACGCATGAGGTCTGGCGAGATAACCATGAGCATGGGGCCAGTGAAGGGCCACATGTCCAAGTAGAAGGCCTTGTCTAAGTGTGGATAGCGTCGTCTAACTTGATCGGCCAAGGCCACGGTCGGCATAACGTCGCGAGGTAGAGAGGCCATGATGCTCAACATCAGTCCAAGATGGCCGAGGATAGGATGGTGAGGAGGCATTGGGGCGCCATCTTTCAGGAGCCTACGAAAAAAAATGCGGGCTTTGTAGAGCGAGACCAAGAAGAAGACGATAGCGCATCCGGCCGCGGCGGCGAACGCAATGTGAAGCGTTGTAAGGTGCATGGTTTTGGTAGTAGTGTTGATGACCGTTGATGTCGAGTTGTTTCCAGTACTAATAGTGACTGTAAGAGTCGTCCGTCCGTATGCGCTCAGGGTGGGTCTGGGTGAAGCTTGACTCTGGAGAGACTGCAGAAGACTTTGGGCTCTAAGACAGATGGAGTGGAAGAGAATAGCGAACAAAAAGAGGGCTTTGGCGATACGCGGGAGAATAGTGACCAAGCAACAGTCCTTTTCCCATGAGCCCGAAACAAGACTCTTATTCAGCTCTGAGACAAGACGAAGCATCTGGACAGGCTGATAAGAGGGTCCATGTGGTGAGAAAGGGTTGCTGAGAAGTGAAAAAAGGTGCTCAAAAAGATGAGTTGCGATGATTTCATTTGACCTCGCTGTTCGTGATTTACTGAAGAGCCAATGTTCTATATCTTGTCCAAGGCCATTCTTCCAGTGGAAAGCAGTGATGAAGGGACTCCAAGAGCTTCACCATGTCCAAGGATCAAAATGGTGCTCATGCAAACAGTAGGCTATACTTGCTGCCAAGACACACCCGCAGATGGAAAGTCCACCTCGCATTTCGGCAACTACTTGACCATCCTAGCTACTGACTCGCAAGTCCGGAGACTCCAGAGCATGACGTCTGTTTGGCGTGTGGATACCCTCCGTCGTAGACTTTCTGACTCGGGCGTTTCAAATGGGGCTGGAGCTGCGTTAAGGGGCTTATGTACATATTATTTTATGATTCGTGGTGCCAAGTCTCCAAAACTATCAAAGGCGGCGTTCTGTTTTATGACTCGTGCTTGACTGCCTAGAGAATGATATCGATCATCGGGTCAGCACCGCCCAGGAGGTTGTGGAACAGGACCAATCCCAGGCCGGTCCGAAAAAGATGGGCACCTTCAGCCGATGTGTTTTAAGATGAATCCGCGAGGGTCGTCCTTGTTGGACGATATCATCCCATCGGCGACAGATTTGTCAATCGTCCTGATGCTGTGCCAACTATAGAACATAGCGGAGACAAAGTGACCCATCTGCCTGTGCCACGTTCTGGACCAGATATGTCTGATCACGAAGCACAGACTAGGTAGTTGGATGTTTCTTTTCCTGGAAGACTTGAAGGCTCGGCAGTCTTATGCCAAGTGCGGCGGAGGTAGCTTAGCCGCATGCCGAAAAGTCCCCAGCACTCGGTAGCTCTAGGATGAACAATGCGGAGGCAGCAAGTGGAAACCACGTGGGCTGTGTCAGATGAGGTACACCGTATAAGTCTCCTGTAGGTCTTAGTATCCCGCGTGACAATGTGCCCCCCTCTTGTGCCTTGCTGCAAAATCCATGCGTGAAGACCAATCAGATATTATTACCACATATGACGGTCAATTTCACCTCAGTCTTGTATTCTACGACCACAAACACCGCCTTCGGTAGCCAAAACCATGACGACAGAGACCATTATTTCACAGCAAGAGATTGATCTTGCCTCATCGGCCACCGACTGCATCAAACAGGCGGCCGGCCATGCCTACAGCCAGATGAGGCCAGACGGTCACTGGTATCTCGAGGTCCGCAGCAGCATCTCCTTCACAGTCCAGTGGCTCTGCATCCGACAAATCATCGGCCCCCAACTATCTCAGGAAGAGGCCACCAAATTCCAGACCTGGATTCTATCACAACAGAGCCACGAGAACGGTTCATGGGGCCTGGCGCCCTCGGTCCATGACTGGGCTGGAGACGTTTCAACCACAGTCGAAGCCTACTTCGGACTGAAGCTTCTGGGCACACCAGTGGACTCCAAAGCGATGCGCAAGGCCAGGGCCTTCATTCTACGCAATGGAGGCGTCGGCCAAGTAGGCGTCTTAACACAGCTGGTGCTCGCAGTCTTTGGCATCATCTCTTGGAAAGACATGGCCCAAGTCCCCGCTGAACTGATGGCTCTTCCCGCCGGCCTCTCCCCCGTCAACATCTACTCATTCTCCTACTGGTCGCGGGTGTCGGCTGTGCCCGTGATGTTGTTGAAACACCACCAGCCAATTTTCCCACTCTACCCACTCGGTTCCGAGGACGAAGAGGTCCTTGGCGCGACGTTCCTCGACGAGCTATTTGTCAATCCCCTGGATCGCACACTCAAGTCTATACCAAAACTGTCAACACTATGGCAGGAAGGCCAGGTTGGCCGCTTCGCCTGCACCATGATCGACAAGGCTGCCAGCATGGTTGAGCCGGTACTCAAGAGATCTCCCCTGCGCACCTATTGCCTCGACCAATGTGTGCAGTACATCGTCCAGCACCTGGATGACGGTGGCTTCGGCTCCCTCACCATTTCCAACTTCTTGTGCGTCGTCGGCCTACATGCCGCCGGGTTTCCAGCAAGCCATCCCGTCATGGGACATCTTACGACTGCCATGAAAGACGCCCTCTGGGAGGACGACGACGGTCTGAGGATGCAGGTCACCATCGGCCCTGTTTGGGACACAGCTCTGATGACGCTCGGTCTACTTGAAACCGGATTGGCCGATGACCGTACAGAGCTGTCAATCAAGTGGTTCAAGGATCACCAGATCCTCAAGACGCACGGCGACTACGTCGTGACGAACCCAAGAGCTGCTCTCCCTGGTGGGTGGTCATTCCAGTACTGTGTAAGTCACCCCTATGCAACATGAACCGAGTCAAACCGTATCCTTTGCTGACGCATCTCTCTGTCTTCAGAACGAGTATTTCCCCGACAACGATGATACCCTAGTGTGTCTTTTCGCCATCATCATGCGCAACCCCAAGGAGATCAACTCGGCATGCGGATCCCGAGCCCTGAACTGGCTTCTTTCCATGCAAGGGGGCGACGGCGGCTGGGGCGCGTACGATATTGACAACACGAGCAAGATTGCCAACCTCTTCCCGTTCGCAGACGGCGTCGAGTTCTTTGACCCCAGCGTCCCCGACATCTCGGGCCGCGTCTTAGAGGTCCTCGGGTACATCATCACCGAGCCCACGTGTTCTGCCATCCTGCCCCCGGCTGTTCTCCAACGCGTTCGCGAGGCCTGCAGACGAGGTCTTCAGTACATCGCCAAGTCGCAAGACAGGCTCACTGGCACCTGGTGGGCAAGGTGGCATGTCAACTACCTTAATGGCACCAGCAGTGTGCTCTGTGCGCTGCCGTATCTGCGGTCTATCGAGCAGCCGGAGGAGGGCATCCTCATCTCGGAGCCGCTGGCTTGGATCCAGGCCACTCAGAACGCGGACGGTGGTTGGGGAGAGAGCCTCGGCTCATATCGGGACGAGACGCTGGCTGGCCGTGGTCTCGTATCGACGCCGACGCAGACTGCCTGGGCCGTCATGGCGCTACTTTCCCATCTTCCTCACACACACCCGTCCATTGAGAGAGGGGTGCAGTATCTGATTCGCACTCAGGTTGATGTTCCTACAGGCGTCACTTGGGAGCAAGAGGCATACGTTAGCGTGGGATTCCCCAACACGCTGTGGCTGGATTTTGGGTGCATGAAGCACGGCTATCCAATGATTGCTTTGGGGCGTTACTTGCATGCTTGTAAAGAACACTAAGCGAATAAGTTCAAAATTTGTATTTTTATCTTTTTATTTTTTGGCCACTTAAAGCAACCGATTCCCTTAGTTAGAGCGACATTTACACACCCTTTCCTCTAAGGTTTCTTCCTAAAGTTTGATGTTGGACAGTTGAGTTCGTCCCAAATCAACCAAGATGGCTTCCTGTCATCCTTACTTGGTCCGAGTCCACATGGAGGGAAACGTGCAAGAGTATCTTCGAATCATTGGCAGATCGCCTTGGTTCCGTTTTATTTCGCTTGTTCTCCGCACAACACTCCGTGCAGCTACCTTGAAAAGTTTAGTTCTTGATTTACTTAGATGGGCCTCTATGTCTTGGTTGACTGTATTCCGCTTAGGGCAGACTGGCGTGGAGCAGCACCAGATGGGGTATATTGGCGTACACTTGGCGAAAGATATCGTCTCAACGTAGGGTTTGAACGGCTAAGTTGTTAATAGTTCGCATGACATGCCGGTGATCAACCTTGGAAATTGGTGTTCCACCAGTGTGGGCTGCCGAGCGTGATCAGCTAAGTCAACATACCCACTTTTGGAACACCCCCTCATTTGGAACACCCAGAATGAAGCTATCCCCAACATCACCACCATCTTCAATTAATTATTGACTAGGCCTAGATGCCACCACAATACAGCTTTCAGCTTTACTAGAGGTATTAGAGTTGCTAGATTCATCTATAATATCCTCTTTTTTGCTAGCCTTAATCTAAGCCTTCTAAATGTCCTTAATATTAGCAAACTTAGTGTTTAAGTTAATCTAGACTATCCTTCTTTTCCTTACTGCAGTATTAGTAACTTAGGCCTACAGGAGCTCTAGCTTATGCTAGGTAGTAGCTAGCTTATAGGCCTGCTTACTAAAGCCTTTTTTTACCTTCCTAAATAGAAGGCGTTAAGTAAAGGCATTATTCTCTAGCTTTATAAATAGCTTTAACTGCCTAGCTAGATCCTTTATCTTCCTTAGCGTTAACTATACTACTATAGATAATGTAGATACCTATCCTTTAGCTTTCTTACCTCTAGACTACCCTTTGCTAACCTAATTAAATAATCCTAATGCTGCTAGTGTTAATAGGAGCAGTAGGGAGCTTATTAGAGGCTTTACTATAAAGATAGGCTATAACCCTATCTATTTCTAACTACTTCTAATATTCTACATTATTATACCTATAGTATAAGCCTTCTAATAATAGCTTATAAAGTTCCTCTTACTTATAATAGTAGAGTTATTCTACTAACTAAGGTATTTAAGCTTCTTCCTATAGGCTGCCTTCATAAGGCTAAAGACTAACTAGTTAAGTAGCTAAAGCATATAGGAGGTATATAGTAGTAGAAATAATAGATAGATATTATTAATATAGTAGAGCTATATAAAGTCTATTATTATATAACTTCTATAGCTATTAATAACTAGCAGTCTAGCCTCCTCTTTACCCTTCTAGCCCTCCTTACCTTAGGAGGCAGTCTAAGGGATAGTCTAAGGGATAAAGACCTTCTACAGCTATTTAACTGCAGTATTATCTATAGTCTATCTATTCTCTATTATAGTAAACTGCTATCCTTTATAAGGGCTAAGGTCTAAAGGAAACTACTACTACTAGACTATCTTACCTTTATATATAATAAGGGGATTAAGGGTATAGCCTAAGGTAGAGATGCATTTAATAATAGATACTTATACCTTTAATTTAGGCTGTTTCTTATATATAGACTTTATCTTAGATATACCTAGCACTAGCCTATTAGATCCCTAGCCCTTAAGGATACTAGTTTTATCTATATTATATCTATTAGATAGTTTAATACTCTTAACCTTAAGTATAGTAAGAAGTTTAAACTAGTCCCTAATAACCTTAGTAGATGCTTTATTAATACATCTAAAGTTAATAAGGTAACTTCTCTAGACCTTAATAGATAGGTTTTATTAAATTAAGCAGTATAGTAATAGTAAGTTAATTGTATATAACGTGTTTGATAAGCGAGCTGGACAGACAAGCGAGCTGGACACAAAACCACAAACCTGCCACCTACATCATTCCGACGCGTCTTCCGACCGCCACAACAATGTCTGTGCAAAACAAAGAGGCTCAATTAAATCTTGCCATTCAGGCTATCCAAAAAGGCCAGGCAAAGAGCATTCGAGAGGCAGCTCGGATCTACTCAGTCCCACATTCAACTTTAGCGACGCGACTTAAGGGTATACCATCCCGACGCGACACCATGCCTAACTCACAGAATTTGACGGAGCTGGAAGAGAACAAGCTAGTTGAGTATATTCTTGACCTAGATGCCCGATCGTTTCCTCCCCGGATCAGTGGTGTTGAAAAAATGGCCAATCGACTGCTTGCCGACCGCAACGCGCCACCAGTCGGCAAGCGCTGGGCCTCGAACTTCGTCAAACGACAACCACAGCTCCGAACGCGTTTTTTTCGCAGATACGACTATAAGAGAGCTAAATGCGAAGATCCTGAGGCAATTAACGCGTGGTTTCGCCTTGTGGCAAACACAATCGCGAAATACGGCATTGAGGGGTCAGATATCTACAACTTCGATGAGACTGGCTTTATGATGGGCCAGATTGCTTACGGAATGGTCGTTACGAGCTCCGAAAGACGTTCAAACACAAAGATGGTGCAGCCTGGCAATCGAGAATGGGTTACAGTCATTCAGGCCATTAGTTCATCTGGCTACAGCGTCCCGCCGTACATCATTGTTGCAGGCAAAAATCTCCTCTCCACCTGGTACACTGAATCTGGCCTCCCACACGACTGGGTTATCGCAACGTCTGAAAATGGATGGACAACAAATGAAAGAGGTCTAGATTGGGTCCAGCACTTTGATCGGCATTCAAAGTCGCGTGCGAAGGGTAAATATCGCCTCCTTGTCGTCGATGGACACGAAAGTCACCACTCCACAGACTTCGAGCTATTTTGCCAGGAAAACAACATCATCACCCTCTGTATGCCGCCTCATTCTTCTCATCTACTTCAGCCCTTAGACGTAGGGTGTTTTGGGCCTCTGAAGTTGGCGTACGGTCGAGAAATTGAGGATAAGATGCGACGGGGTAACACCCATATTACAAAGGACGATTTCTTTCCAGCATTTCACAACGCCTTCAAGCGAGCTCTCACAGAAAAAAACATCCAAGGGGGTTTTAGAGGGGCAGGACTTGTCCCTCTAAGTGCAGAAAGTGTGCTATCTAAGCTAGACGTCAAATTACATACTCCTTCACCTCCAGGTTCCCTCCCAACAACACCACCAGCTTGGACTTCCCAGACACCACACACCACTGCAGAGTTAAGTTCTCAAGGAACTCTACTTAAGGATCGGTTCCTTAATCATCCAGATAGCTCTCCGACACATGGATGTACAGCTACTGAGCATATTCTAAAAGGAGCACTAGAATTTGCGCATGAGAATGCAATGTTGAGAGCTAGGGTTAAGAGCCTTGAAGAGGAGGTGGTCTACTTAACCGACGTAAAAGAACCAAAAAAACACGTCTTAGACAAGGAGGAAGTCTTACTGTATCTGAGGCACAGGATATCCAGTCCCAGAGAGAGGCGACAGCCCAGGTACAAGAGGAAACGCGTCGGAGTAGTGGTCGCAGACTGAGGACAGAAACAGGTCAACGGCGGTGTGGCATCTGCGGAAACACTGGACACAATGCACGAACGTGTCAGTTTGATGAAGAAATGTCTATAGAAGAGGATTCTGAGTAGTTTGAATTGATTTAACCTTTTTGTTGTTCCGTTATGGTCGCATTCGCGATATGGTGGTGGTTTTGTGTCCAGCTCGCTTGTCTGTCCAGCTCGCTTATCAAACACGTTATTGTAGTTATATATATTATTTATATTGTTGTCTATTATGCTAATTGCCCTACTTCTAGCCACCTAACTTAGCCCTTAAGAATCCCTTTCCTAGGTGCCTAAAGCCTCTACAAAGCCTACTGCCTAAGTCTAAGCATGTAACAGTCCCTCTGCTAACGCTAAGCAGGCCGGCCGAGCCAGGCTAATATCTCCTATCTCTAGTGCCCTCTGTATGCTCTATGCCCTCTAATTCAACAGGTTTCTCTTTAGAAAGGCATAGATCTAGCCCTTTCCTATAGGCTCCTTATCCCCTATAGCATAGAAGATTTATTCTACAAATACCCTTACTTATTAATAGGTTAAGGTAATACTAAGGGTATACTAGATTTACACCTATTTAGCTAACTTAGCCTCCTAGTTAAGGGAAAGCCTCTAAAGGTCTAAAAATGCTGCTACCCTTACCTAAGTACCTATAAGATAGTTGTAAAGGGTAGTAATTAGGATGCTATATTTGCAGGCTGCCTTCCTTAGGCTTTAGCTGTCTAAAACAGCCTAGATTGCCTAATTAACTTTATACTTAGTATACTAGGCTATAAGGTAGAAATAAAGGTCTTCTAAAAAAATAAGGTTATTTGCATAAGGTATGAAATTGTTGTAATAGTTTAAAGTTGGAGGAAGTAGGAGGTGTTACGACCCGAATTCGGTTGGTGACTGATGCAGCCTGGAACGACCCCTGGCGCGAACAGCAGGGCAGAGGGACACTCATGTATGCAGGCGCACGGCGCAGGCCGAACGACGGAACGGAAGAACTAGGGAAGGTCACGTGATGGATCAGTTTGGATCACTGGTGATCCAACATGATCCTGCACCAAGGATCAGTGAGCCACTGAACTGATCCAACACCAAGGATCACCAACAGCGAGAAGTGATCCAACAACAGGACAATAGGATATAAGGACATTCATTCCACATAGAATAGATTACCTTCCATAGCTCTTCAGCAATCAACTTCGTGATTCACTCTACCATAAGTGACTCTTAGGTTATCCTTCTGTTGTGAAAGACAAAGTTATCTACGCTTCGAGTATACGACTGATCACCGCATCCTCACCAACAAGATTACCAACAAGCCAGCAAGACCCCAGCACTGTTCATTGAGTACTGACCTCAGCTACCTGTTAGCAGAAACACCACTGTCGGATATCTGACCGTAACAGGAGGCTGGTGGTGGGGTTGAGGCATTTTTAGGTGTTCCAAATGAGGGGGTGTTCCAAAAGTGGGTATGTTGACTTAATCGTCCCTGAAAATCCAGGATATCCTTGTGTTCGCCTTCGAGCCGGGACGGCACCTGTTGCAACCCAGCCTCCGGGTCCCATCCATGTTTCAATGTACGCACTGGCCGAGACCATCCAGAAAGTAGCCGGTTGAAGAGCGGCTGAAGAATGCGGCGTATTCAGTCAATCAGTTCGAAAGTTTAAAATCCGGGTCAATTAGATCAGCAACATATTACTGAACCTTGTGTCTATGACTCGTCTTACACGCTTGAACCGTGCCTTGGCAGTGATACAACATTGTGCCACAAACGTAAAAACCACAGAGCCCAGAAAGAAAATGAAACCCCCCACCTTCTCTGGGAAATCTGGGAAAGTCGCCGTTTGAGCTTGGGACAAAAGTAAAGCCTTGAGGAAACAGCTCTAGTCATGCTCCGTGCGGAGCGCCAAGTCGAACAAAGGCCGGTGTTAACGACGGGCTGTGAAATGACAAGAGCATTGCCATAAAACCAAGAAACACATACTCGATATAGAAATATTCGATCCCTGCTGAGGGTTTTGGCGTTCGGGCAGCTGAAAGACACGGATCTAAGGTGATAAAAGACTGGTCAATGGCCATCCAATGATTCCAATCGCAGTTGATCATTACTAATATCGTTTGTCCTAGAACACATATGATTCACAAAAGATATTTCACTCCAAGTCTTCTATCAGTTTGACAGACAGTCATAGGACTACAGACAAGCCATTCCACGTTCTACCCATTTTTCTTCTAGTCACCTCCTTGAGCAGCCTCCAGTATGGCTATCAAACAAATTGTCGCCAGCTCAATGGCGAGCTGCCAGTCCACCACATTGCTGGCCATTTTCGTCGCGCTTGGTGCTGTGTCGTACATCGCATTCTTCAGGAAACCAAGCCTCAACATGCCAGTTGTGGTCCCTGATCCGGGCCCGGAAGGAGTTTTCAACACCCTCACGCGATTGTACGAGAAGGTAAGACCTATACTGCTCGTGTAAACCCATTCTGCAAGGCCCCTCTGATCTAACGCCACCGCAGTACCCCGACACACCCTTCATGTTGAAGACATCGAGGCCAATTGTCATCCTCCCCGGCAATCTCGTTGATGATGTCAAGAACATGCCCGAAGACAAAGTCTCGCTCCATGCCGAGGTCAAGATCGACCACTCCATGGCCGTGACCAAGGTCGGAGGCGGCACATACGGCAGCGAGTTGCTGCCCACCGTCCGCATCGATCTGACCAGACATACCAACGGCGCCATCCCCGCCATCCTGGACGAGCTGCGCTTCGCCATGGACATCGAGCTCAACGATGTCGGCAGTGACAAATGGTCGACCAAGATGCTTCACATGAGCGTCACCAAGATGTCGGCCCTGATGCTCTCGCGCATCTTCATCGGCCGCCCCATCAGCCGTCGTCCCGAGTGGCTGCGCTCGGCCATCGGGTACACTATCGACCTCATGCGCGCTCGCCACGCGTTGAACAAATACCCCTACTGGCTTCGTCTGATCATTGGCAAGTGGGTTCCCGAGGTCAAGCAAATGCAGTCCCATCTGGAAGGCGGCAAGAAGATCCTTATGCCCATTGTCGAGAACTTGGTCAAGGAGAGGACCAGCATGAAGAACCCGAACTCATGGCAGGACGAGAAGAAGTCTCTCCAGCACTATATGTCCGACGAGGAAGCGCTTGAGTTTGACGACGCGCAGGGCACTTTTTGCTCGTGGCTGTTGAAGTACGCCATAATCCCCGAGGGCGCCTCTAATGAGGACATTGCGACCTCCCTGGCCCTCAACCAACTTGCCCGTAAGTTTAGTATCCCTTGACTATCAAGACGCAACTACTAACGAGGCAATTGCAGTGTCGTGGGTATCTATCCACAGCGTGAGCTACACGGTCACTCGTGCCATGTATGATCTCGCCACCAGACCAGAGTACTTCGCCCCCCTCCGTCAGGAGATCGAGGATATTCTGAAGGAGGACGGATTCACCACGGACGAGAAGGGCCGCAGGATCATGGACCGCACATCCTACGTCAAGCTGAGGAAGCTCGACAGCTTCCTGAAGGAGAGCATGAGACTCTGCCCGAACAAGCTCGTCAACATGGCCCGCATCGTCCAGAGCCCTGTCACTCTCTCGACGGGTCACACGCTGCCCGCCGGCACTCGTATCGGTGTCCCGGTGTACCACGTCATGACCTCCCCCAGCACGCAACAGACCTACGACGAGAGCGCGGGCATGGCCCCCGCCAACGAGTTTGATGGGTTCAGGTTCTACAAGCTGCGCCAGCAGGACGGCAACGAGAACAAGTTCCACTACATCACAACGACGTCCGACTACCTGGCCTGGGGGCTCGGCACCCACAGCTGTCCGGGCCGCTTCTTCAGCAGTACTGCCATCAAGGTGCTCTTTGTCGAGATGCTTCGCTTCTGGGACTTCAGGCTCGTGGGCGACGTCGACCGCAAGGGCGGGCCGGCTGTCGGCCACAGGCTCAACGACTTCACCCTGACGACGGATGTCACGGTTCCGCTTGAGATTAAGCGTTTGGAGGGGGCTAACTAGACATTGTTGAAGAGCTCGCTTATTATCATTCAAAGTCTGTTTGACGATATTTAGGAGGGGGAGGGGGAGGAGGAGGAGAAGGAGGAGGTTAGCGGCAAATCTATGCCTGGAGTTTTGCGGTGTATACGGGGATAGACTTGCAGATTTCAAGCAACTAGGTGGAACAGTTCAATGATTTTCAAATTGTTATGATGCTTGCTCCATCACAAAGATGCCTAGATTTAGAGTGAAAACGATTGTCTTTTTGCTCATAGAGAAGATACGACCGTGCTTGTTTGCTACATGGGTTTAAGCTATTTAACAGGCACCAATTGATAGCTGGCCCTTGCAATTGGCAGTGGTTGAAACCTTGGGGCTCTCCAGTCCCTTATCGACACCCTTGTATTCCTGGCAAACCTTGGCCACAGCTGTACCGCAAGAGCCGGTCACAGAGGCCGTGTCTCCGTAGTTGGAGTTGATGCCGGCGACCAGTTTGACGTTGTTGGCCTTCAGGTTGCTCACCGCGACATTTCTCGGCCCTCCGTTGTTGCTGCAGCTGCCGCATGAGCGGTACAGGTATGTCGAGTCGATGGCAGTGAAGTCCTTGACGGTGACGTTGCCGCGGCCCTTGTGGTAGATGATCTCGGCGGCCTTGGCGCCACCGCCCTCTACAAGGACGTTGCCGTTGCCACTGAGCACAATCGAATCTGTTTTCATCCGCTAGTCAGTCGGGTGGCTGACTTTCCCACGCCAGATCTTGGGGCGTTGTAGACGCGTGATGGCGGGATGAGCAAACTTACAATGACAACCGCGACGAAACCAGACATTCTTCAACGTGCAGGCACCTCTGCACTCGATGCCCTGCACCTGGCCTTGGCCAATGATGACGTTGCTGATGCTCGCGCCGTCTTCCAGGATGAACACCGGCTCGCCGCCGTTGCTCAGGACGTCGCTCTCGCAAGCCCGTCCGCGATCGAACTCCTTGTTTCCAAAGTCCTTGGAGCCGGAGATCAGACTGGGTAGGCTCAGGGAGACGATGGAGCCAGTACGGGTGGGGATCGTCAGGGTTTGGGCGGCGACAAGGCCGGCGAGCAGCGCCGTCGTGAAGATCTTGGCGATAGCCATGATGATGGAGGTGCTGAGACTGGATAAAGACCCGAAGGAAAGTAGTGTGTTCTTGGTATAGGTGGGTGAGTAACTGAGAGTCAACAAAGTTTGTTGCAGGATGTTGACCACTATATAGTATGGGCTCGCAGCTTCAGATTGAGTTGGAGTAAGAAGTTCGTCAACACACACACCAAAGGGGCTCACCGCGACCAGGCGTGATAGGATTGCAGGAGGGGTTGGCAACCCACGCAAACAATGTATATGAACAGCCGTGACAGTCCATGATTGATCGTGTCTCACATGCGTCAAGCAGCCCCTAGCAGTGAGCAGTGTAAGTAGACAATTTCCCGCGTGGTTTTTTTCGGCCTGCTGCCAGTTTTGGGAAAGTGGATTAATCGATGGATACAATTCCAGCCTGGGGAACACCGGGTCAGGTGATGCTTTGTGCACATTCATTCGTGGCTTTAATCTGGAAACCGAGCTCTGCTACGAGTTCTCCAACACAGATGGCTCGGATCCGCTCCTCTTTGGTGGATGTTCCGTCCAGGAAATATTCCACTCATCAAGTATCTGCACAACTGGACGTTGGAGGCCCCGTCTAATTGAAGTAGTAATATATCCGTGAAACATCTAACGGCAGTGACCAGGGCCAGGGCCCACATTGATGATTGTGCGATGTAACCTAGATCTCGAGGGAAACCAGATTTGCTCTGATGTTTGCTCTCTAGCTTCTATACAGTTGAGTCTTGCGATGCAACTGTCTCATACTGCCTTCGGTGGGCAATCAACATATCTTTAAAACACACGGCGGAACACGGTGGACTTCCTGGGAGAAACGAGAACTTTGCCCATTCATTAGACTCAAACAGGCCCGGATAAACAGTCCACAACGTCGCCTAACGGGGCAAGGGGGTGATCCAGGGTCACGGTGAGGACGATAGGGGGATGCTGCAACTCGCTGACGCCAAGCTCTATCACGAGACAGGCTACCTTGCGACGGAAAACGGGCCCGGAGCCCCAGGCCCACGCAGCTAGTGCATCATTCGACCACGGAAAAGTCTTCCCTGGAAGCTTTTCTGCACAGGAGAGCCGGTCGGGTTTTAAGCTTAAGCTTGAGTCGACCCCATGTGACCTATGCCGGCAGCGGTAATGCGCCCACCATTGTGTCTTCTTCGAATGCCATGTTGACAGAAAACCTGGCATTCGCTGCATCGGTGGCTTGTTTGCCGGGCCCAAGCCTGTAAGTACTGTGTATATACGATACCCACTAGATATGACGACGCTTATTCATAGCTAAATGTTCCCTTCATGGATCAAAAGAAATTCATCTGATGGCTCTTTGCTTACGTCCAGGCCCGAAAAGACTAGACTATCATCTTCCTAGCATGGCGATCACAGAGCTTCGGGGAACGTCTCCTGACCTGGGAGATGACTAAGCATGCTATCAAGTATTCCTGGCTGGCTGGCTGAATGCCCAGCCAGGAATAATTCACCTCGCTGAAAACCTCCAATGACGCACCGAATCTCAGAACGCCCAGCACACCCACAGACTCGCAACCTGTAATCGCCAGACCAGAGCACCGTGTACTCTGTACGTCTCTCCCTCGAGAACACCCCGATGAGACTTGTCCGAACCGAGGCCTGCGCTCCATGATGGCCGGCAGGACCGCAGAGCGTACCCAGGAGAAAACGGCTCGGAAGAAGCGGCAGAAGACCTTTACGGGCTGCTGGACGTGTCGCGAGCGGCATGTCAAGTGCGACGAGCAGCGTCCTAGATGTAGGCGCTGCCTCATGGGCGATTTCACATGCCAGGGGTACGGCACGCGCCTGACTTGGCTCGCGCCGACGGACCAAGGGGCGCCGAAAGGCGGTGGCCGGGGCCGGTCAAGGACTGAAATGAGCCCCTTGCTGGGCATCTCTGGGCGACCGTCGAATCGAGGAACATCTCCGAATATCGATGTTTCATTGCGCGACTCTTTTGCTTCCTCTCAGGCCTCTTCTGGACAGCAGCCTACGCCAACGAGTCGGAGTTGTACCGACCAACGCGGCAGAGCTGGCGCCGCCACGAAAGAGCTGGCCTCCAAAGACATCCATCATCATGCCTATGGCGCTCTGGGCCCGGAAACTGTTCAATGCGATCTAGTCAACAACATGATGGAACCGGGTACATTATTGGAGGGAGTGTGGAGCGGCAAACCCAGTTCGTCATTTCACAGCGACATTGTTCATTCGGTAAGAGAAGTTCAGGACTTCAGCCCGTGGCCAGCTGAACACACGTCGGTTTGGCCGTTGGACGAGGACCAGCTTCACTCACAACTGCATCCCCATCTACGTGGCGGAGACTCGTTCAACTCTTGGGTTCGTCGGCCTATGCCTTCAATGGGCAGCCCGATGAGACCGTTCGGATTGCCATCAGCTCCGGCTCGAGAACGAGATCTCATCAGCCACTGGGCAACGAATCTCGCGCACAAGCTGATCCCGATCCGGAGCCCAGTCAACCCTTTTCTTACCGTCGTCTCGCCCATGGCACTCGCGGGGAGTCGGGCGGCCCGCACGAAGTCCACCAGTACCGTCGCATTGTTCCACGCGGTTTGCGCCATCTCCGCGGCCCATCAGGCGAATCTCAGAGGCTGCCCCCATGAAGACGGGTTAATGCTTCACCACAAGCAACTGAGCTTTCATCACCTCATGCAGAACATCAACCGCAATGAACACGACGAACAGATGGCGACCCTCGCTACCTTGTGCCTGTGGATACTCATCCACTTCGTCACCGGTACGCCGGGGGCCTGGCGAGAAGTCGTCAAGGTGACCCGGAATCTCCTCCAAGGGATCAGCACGGATACCTGGAGCCAGTCAAGCACTGCGGCCCTGACGTATCAGTCGTTTTCTTCTGCTTTCACTCTGATTCAGGCTCAGTACCTCGGGCGGCTGGAGTTTCCCGCCCCGCTGAGGAACGATCTACCGGGTGCAAAATCAACTGGAAGCCAGAGCATGCCGGCACAATCTCTCGAGCTCGTTTCTTCTTTCAATACAAAGCTACTCCAGTCCCATGTCTTGGCGCCAGACGAGCTCGATCAGCTCGAGATTGAATTTGCCCTATCCACACCGGAGCCATCGACGGATTTCGACGTCGGGAATGCCGACTCGGCAATGGTACATCACCACCGCTCGCTGTTCTACTGCGCTTGTCTGCTCTACTTCAGGTGCAACTCCGGCCGGCGTGGTCCCGAAGAGGGGGTCCGGGATCTTGTTGCCAGGTGCCTAGACCACATGGAGCTGCTCGAGCTGCTGCAGAAGGACAGCAGTCCCAAGGCCTGGGTATACGCAGCGGTTGCCTTTGAGGCTACCACACCGGAGCTTCGTGACAGAGCGAGATCTTTGTTCACCAGACGAAGTTCATTGGGTATCGCTACATGGGACACGCTGCTTCTCGCAGTTGAAGAGGTCTGGAGGCGCCGCGACGCTGCCCCTCCGAGATCTGCACCGGAGCCCTGGACTCGCGTCCTCGCAAGCATGCCAGAATTTGACGTGGTGTTGTATTGAGCGTAGCTGATAGATCCCCGCCGTCCCTGCTGGCTTTCTAGACGATAACATCCGGGTCCCGCTCAACTTCCGCTATCAGATCCCTGGCCGTTCTAAACTTGATCCCCGCAAAGTACTTCTCGCGATGAGCGGCCACCTTGTCGACGGGCAGAGACCCAGCGCCGCTGGCGGAGAAGACGCCGTACTCTGCCACAATCCGCTCCTCGCCGTCTGGATGGGCGACAATATCCTCAATCAGCTGGGCGAGACTGCGGTGCCTGACGCTAACCTGGGGGTGTTTCGCCTGCACCAACACTGCGATATCGTCCCACGTCGACTTTTCTCCCGAAAGGTACGTATATCTCTCCCATCGAGGCGCCTGCACCAGCTGGGCAACTGCCCGGGCCATGTCCCTGACTGAGGTCAAGTCCAAAGGCTCTTTGCCGGAGCCCGGGATCAGCATGCTGTCGCCGGCGATGTTGACGGGGATCGCATCACCCGCGTCTTGCAGCATCCGGTTGCGCCTCGGGACGACGTAGTCCACGAACCAGCCGGTTGACAGCAGCGTCCACTCGAGCTCGTCCTGCTCGGCCAGCTCCCTGCGGACGACCCCCTGGAGGCGAGAGTAGAAGGCCGGCTGGTCGGGGAAGTCCTCCAGGTTGCCGCCATACTCGGCGGGGATGAAGCGCTTGCATGTGCTGCTCTTCTTGGCGGCTTCGATGAGTCTTCGGTGCACGTCGATGAAGGCGGACGTGTAGCCGAGAATGGCCGAGATGAGGGTGCTGGAACCCTCGATGCCCTCGAGGAGCGAGGAGACGGAGTAGTCCGTGACGAACTGTTGGACGCCGGGAAGATTCTCGAACTCGGGCTTGATGGACCGGGTGAGGATGACGACGTCGAGGCCAGCCGCGGGGAGTTCTTCCGCAAAGTAACGGGCGACGCTTCCGGAGCCGGCGATAGCAACGCGCATTTTTGAGTGATTATGGAGTTGTGGCGGAGCGTTGAAAAAGTGAGATAGTTTTGACAGTGTTCTGTATGCGTTGAGAAATGTGATCTTGTGTGTTTAGCACCTTCCCTCGCTTTCAAAGGCGCTGAAGTTGGCCATCTTATAGATCCCAATTATTTTAGTTGTCCAGCTCGCCATTTGACCAAAGTCGTGTTGACTTTCCGAATGAGGCATCGCCAAATAGCTGTCAATGACATAATCAGATATTGATGCTGGTGTTTTCCTGGAACCCAAGTCTTTTTGTGTTGGGTAAAGGAGCAAACGATTCATAAGCAGGATCGTCACGCTAATATAAACCAATGGCATCAACGTGGTTAAGAAAGCCGACTTTGTCTGCGATCACTGCGATTAATCATGTAGATCATTGCCTGAATAGGCAACTCACTGCGAGCTTGGCCTCTACCGCCAAGGCCAATGCTGACTGACAGCATTCTGGAGTCTGAATGAGGGCAGAGTCCCTCCCGTCAACTGGCGCTAAACATCCTCAGCGCGCCGCGAGAAGATGTGTGAGGCTCGGCAGACGATATTGTGGCAGCTTGTACTTACGCCGTAATGGTACAAACATCGGCGCAGGTAGCTGACCTAGACTGTCTCTGGCGGATACAGTGTCCAATAACTTTCAGGGCTTGGTTACTGTGACTGGCCCCTAAGCTCTGCGCTGTGGCCGTTGAGCCAACTTCGGTTCAGCTCCGTTGGCGGCCACTTTCAAGGTTCTCAATCGCTGTGGCTCCGATCCTGCTCATGCTGTCCTTCCTCTCTTTCACGTCGTCTTAGTACTCCCCAACTTTTGTTACCATTCATGTTGGAAGGGCGAAGCATCGTTTCGCAGCTCCTTGAAAGGCAACCAGGGCACACACGATAGGCTGTCCACAATATTTCATGTGCATTACCAGTGATCGTAAGATTTTCCGCATCGTATTATATGTGCTTGACGTCTCTGCCCTCGTCAATAGCCCTTGATAGTAACACGCCTCCAATCAAAAACACCATGAAGCGTCCGATCGGGATGCCACGCTTGCCCGCCGTCTACTCGTCCTCGGGCTTGCCGCCCAGCTCTTCCGCGTCGACATAATCCTGCCTCGTGTAACTCCCCACGAGCCCGGCCTCGGTCCGGTTTCGAATATCGTCAAGGGCGGGCTGCGCCGTAAGCCACCCAACCACAAGCATGCTCCTCATCTGCCAGCTCGAATTGAATCTGTCGGAAGTATACCACGCGAGGCCTTTGCGGCCCAGCTCCGGCTTCCACGGGAAGTTGGCGATGAGATGAAGCCGCAAGAGGGACGGGTAGTTGTCCAGCTGGAGCAGGGCTTCCTTCGTGGCGGTCACGTACCATCTGGTACTACCCAGCGCGAAACCCAACGACGATCCGACGATGAAGGGCAGGGCCGCAGTGCCCCAGATAGTGCTCCCGATCATCGCGGCCGAGAGGCCAAAGACGGCAGCCGCTGACATGCCTGCAATCATGCTACGGAGCATTCTTTCATGACGTTTAACTATTAGCAGTCATTGTTTTCACAAATACCGAACCGAGTGATATCCCTTGCTTACAAAAGACCCGGACCACTATTTAAAGTCAGCCAAAACATGGTGAAAGGTCGAAGATTGCGCGCAAAGACACATACTTCACATTGCCCCAGCCGCCCAAGATCCTGAGCAGGTTGAAGTGAGGCTGGGTGCTCAAGCTGAACTCGTTGACCTGTCCCGCACTTCAGTTTACAACAGCCAGCCTAACAACCTCAAGAAGACGGATTTACCGCGTATTCCTGCGTCGGCATCTTTTTTTCGATGCAATGATAGCGACCGACAAAGGGGTTGATGATTGGATTTCAGGGAGACCAGGAGTTCGGAAATATTCGTGCGTTGTTAGTGGCCAGACTCTAGTATGAGCTGACGGCATTCATGAGTCAGCAACAACTTGCGACTAGCATCATTTGTCACGTGATGCTTGGCCTTCTCAACCCAATTCGATTTGGCGTGAATTGATTGACACTTTGACCGCACCTTCTCCTGTAAAAACTTTTTCTTGGCACCCAGTGTTAAGAATTTTTAGGTTTTTGCAGGGCTTCGGCCCGTACCCCTAACGGGTCTTATCATCCCCGTCTTCACTTTCGGACTCGTCTCTCAACACCACCACAGCACCCCTCCCCTTCAATCCTCTCACAACACCAAACACGACGAGACCTCCCCCGAAAGTGAAGTAGGGCGAGAGTTCAGAAGCTTTGAAGGTCACTCTCGCCCTCGCCGATCCGCGCGTCCGCTAGCCTGCGGCGCGCTGTGCCCGCCGCGTGCGGGCCACCACTCCAACAAGGGCTCGAATTGCCCTTGTCCACACACCAAAGCCCCGGCACAAAAGTCAGGACATTTTCTGTCTCCGTGCCAGACCTTCTGTCTGGAAGGTCTTGAACACTTTCGCTCCTGCCAGAGCCTGACTAGTTCAGGCAGTAACGGAGAGCGATTGTTGCGGGCTCCTGTATCGCCATCGGCTGGGAGCCGACTTGCTGTATGCCTTCTTTGCTTCGCTCCAATCAAAGTGGAGAGGAGAAAGGCGTGGAACCACATTACGACCGGCCGTGCTAGGTTTTTCCCCCTTGTGGTTTTTCCTAGCACTATCCGAACTACTTTCCTTGTGGATGAAGCGACCCGGGAAAAGGATGACGGATAAGAGAATTCTGGTCAGGTGAGAAGATCCGCTTCAACTTGGAGCGGTTTGAACAGGAGCGTTAGGTGAAGACGTAGCCCTGTAACATAGTTTAGATTAGCATAGACCATGTCGGCATTGCGCCCGGCACGTCTCTTGTCGCTCGAGACGTTAAATTTACCAACCAACCAACCAACGACACTTTGACCGCTATTTACCTCGTCCACCCGCTAGTTCTGCAAGCACATTTGATGATCTATGATGGAACCTGGATCTTTTTCTGGTCATCTTGAACAATATTGAAACAGAAACACGCCAGTATGATATGATCCGAGAGTACAGTTCCTCGCGGCACTCATGGCCCGAAAGCATTTTGGCTCTCAAGTCGGGAGCTTTGTCATGGTAGCACTGGCCCCTGGGCTTCGTAGTTGGTCCAGTTGACCAAATCATAGTTGTTTCTTATTTTCAGAAGCCACAAGAAACACCATGTTGTAGTACCTTGTGGCGAAGCCATCTGATCTGACCATCAGCATTGCAACGGTAGCATCGGAAACAAAGAAGGAGTCCCGATTAGAGGAAGGATATGAGGCAAAAGCCTTAGGTCCGTGACTCTCGATTAGTATTCAAGCCTATTCAGTATCGAGATATGCTGGACGGAGGTAAGAGAACGGACGCGCACATATGTGAGAGGAAATAGAATCGTTTCGACCGAAATCAAGAAAAGTTTGACGGATCCTGACTACCAGTGGCCAAGGTCCCAATTACTTCAGGCGAATGGCGTCAACCAACTCAATGGGTTGCACTCATTGAATGACAGGGTCATCTTTCAGGAAACCCGGGTGTCATCAGATTTGTGTTGTAGCTTGGACCTGCACCTCGATCAACCATCGATTCACAAGCACCTCGGACACACATTAACACTGACACATTGGAATGTCTAACTACAAACTCCTAGCCATAAACATCGCAAAAAAAACCTAGGCGAAACATTTCTATCCTGTCCAGAATATTCTTTCTTCCCAACGATACTACAGCCACAGCCACACGCTTTTGTCGTAATATGCGTTTCCAGGCACCTTCTTCGTGTGCCCAGAACGGAACTACACTTTCTGGGTTGGCGCTCTAGTCTGTTACCAGCTCCTTCGCAGGCACTTCGACTATGAGGGCAAACTGAGAATACTTCTCGCTAGTCTCCGGTTCGTTCCCGTACTACAGTGACAGTCAGCGCGGGCGCTTCCACAAGGCCTGCGAGGGTACGTGGACTTACTGCAAGGTAATTAAACTGGAGTTTCTTATTTCCCTTATTCTTTTTGTTAAGCCAAACCACCTTATAGTCGATACGGTCGCTGAAGTTCTCGAGCCTCTGCTCCAAGTCGTCCGATCCATCGCATGTGCCGGCGTTGATCAGGGGACAAATGGGTCTGATCAACTGAGACGGCACATCCTTGGCGTCATCGCCCACATTATCGTTGACCTCATCTGAATCGTACATATACCTGCAATTACGGCGGTCAAGTTTCGGCTTGTCGGCCGTCACGCCACCTTGCTTCTCAGTCGACTCACTGTCTGAGAACCCTTGCAAGTCTCTATCCCAGGCTCGCCTTCCGTACCAGCCGCCGTATGGATTGTCGACAACAGCACAGAGCCTTACACTCAATCCTGTGGCTCTGAACGCTTCGTACATGGCCATGTCGATACCCTTGAGGCAGAACGGCAAACCCGTTTTCTTCTCCGTGTGGGGATACGCATGTGTGCTGTAATAGCCAAGGACACGATCTGGGCGAAGTCAGAACATGTACATGAGAGCAGAAATAAGCACCTTGTGGAGCCAATTGCCATACCTTTGCTTTGGAACCTCTCTGACGAAATGAGATTCTTGACCTGGCGATAGAGGGGCAGGGAAGTTGGGTCCAATGCCGATTGGCTCGGGAGGAAACAGTTACCGCGCGCGGCGTACAAGTTATACGTGAGAGTAACGCGATGTCCCTTTGTTACCTCGAAGACTTCGTGCTCACAATCGCTGTAGAAAGCTGCCCACTTTATCGATGGCTGCGCCTCGCTGGCAGTCTTGTCCGACCAGTCAAACGTGTGGGCCTTTCCCTCGTGTCGAACGGCAAGCTCGCCATCTTTGTGGCTCATAGGCAGACAGACAACCAAAGAGCCGATCTGGTATGTGGAACGAGGAGTGTCGACGTGAGCCTTGAACTTTCCTGATGGCCCAGAGTAGATATTCAAGCTGTAGAGCTCGGCGCGGATGGTCCACTCATAGTCTTTGTGTCGGGTGCTCGACAAGAGAATCTTCCTCACGGTGTCAATGATGCCCAGCTCGTATGGGTTAAAGCTCGTCGAAAAGTCTGAGGCGTACAGCTTCTGAGCCTTGCGGTACGTCTCGTCCAGGACATGCTGCCCCTCTAGACCGAACGTAGCCGGCGAAGAGTCTCGGAGAAGCTTTTCGAAGCCCTTGGAGTCCTCATCCGATGACACTGGGAAAACAACCTTGGCGGGTTCCGAGTCAACAGAGTCTCTGGGTGCATCCCAGCGAAGGACGACGGGGCCAGACGTTCCGGCCGAAGCCCTGTCGTAGGCCTCCTTGACTTGCTCGGGGGAGGAGTAGATTGGAACCTCACCCCCACAAGCAAAGGTGCCAATGGGCAGCTCTCGTGCATTCGATATGCTGGCGGAGATCTCTTGAGCCAGAGAAGTCAGTGTTGGAGCCATGGTGAGAACGCCCCTGTCGTTGTGGGATTATAGTGGAGTGGAATGAGAATGAATCTTTGGACCGCGAATGTATGGTATGAAGGCTTTCTTCCGTGACGGATGTTGTTCCTGAAGGCGGCATGCTAAGGATGCAAAGTTTGATCTTTAGGAAACACTTGCTGGGTAGGGTAGCTGCACTTTATATTCCTTCCAGACCTTAATGGCCGTATATGATTGTTACAAGGTTGGGTAAGCCTAGATACCTTCCAAGCTTCATTTGAAGAACCATGGTCAGGTCACGGTAACCCTTTGGTGGCGTATCCGCTCGTCTCCATTCTCAGCGAGAGAAAGATGTTGAATGAATCCAAGCGTAGCGGGAATCGGGAGAGACTGATTGTCTTATGGTATCCATAGGATCTCTCTGATTGGTGGTATCCTTCGAGCCATGCATGTATTACTGTTGCCAATCAGCTCGAGAGAGGACAAGACAAGCCCAAACCCGGATAAACCCCTGTCTGTGAATTCCCCTCTTCTGTTCTCTTTCTGTCAGATGCTCGCCCGTTGGCCATATTGATCGTCGAACCCAACCCTCGCATAGACGTCCAGTTTCTCATGGTTTCTTCTGCTTGAGACCGTTGAAAACCCCAACAAAAAAACATACAGCAACGTCGCCCAAGCATGTACGGTGGTCAGGAAGAACTAGACAACCTTGTCTGGGACAAAAACGACGAAGACTCCGTCGAGGCGCAGAATCAAATGCGACTCAAGGCAAAATGTCGTCAAGTGGAGGAACTCACGAGAGAGAAACTCGGGAAGCCAGCAACCTTGATTTCGCCCTTGATCTTCGGCGGCTTCAACATTCTCTACAGGATTCACCTCGACGGAACGTCTCCAGATATCATGGTTCGACTGCCTTGTCCAAGCCTCGTTCAGTTTCCGAATGAGAAAACGGTTTACGAGGCCGCCACGGCAACTTTGATTGCATAACGCACTCAACTTCCTGTTCCTCAACAACTCTGTTACGGACAAGACTCACCCGTCGGCCCTTTCATTATCATGGAACGCGTTGAAAACTGCGGTAGCGTGTCGGCGAGGCTGAACAGGCGTAGCGAAGACCCCTCAGCACCTCATGTTTTGGATTCAAATGTTTCCGAAGCGGTGCTAGAGGTCATCTGGGGAAAGGTAGCGCACTGTTTACTGCAGTTATCCTGCCTCACCTTCCCACGCATTGGGTCTTTGGTTGAGACTGATGACGGCTCCTATGAGGTGAGCGGGCGGCCGTTGACCCATAACATGACTGACATGGTTCGACTGGCCAACATTCCGAGTGCCGTTCTCCCACCAAAGGAAGAGACATATCAGACTGCAGACGAGTGGTACACGGCGTTGGCAGACATGCACATCGCACAGCTCATCTTTCAACACAACGATCTGGTCACTTCTGAAGACGATTGCCGCAACAAGTACGTTGCACGCCATGTCTTCCGCAGGTTGGCCAGAGAAGGTCGACTTTCGACCTTCGGATTCGCCGAGGATAATTGGTCTGCGCAGTCGTCCAATATTCCAAGCCACACACTCTCGCCCGCCCCCTCAGGCTCCCACTCCTTCCGACTCTGGGGCAATGATTTCCGAGCTGGAAACATACTCCTTAACGACTCAGATGACATCGCTGCCCTCATCGACTGGGAATACACGTATGTTGGGCCCACTCAATTCATTCTCGACCCACCCTGGTGGCTCCTTATCGAGACGGCCGAGATGTGGTCGGCCGGCATCGACGACTGGAGGGAAACATACGACATGCGCCTAAAGATCTGGCTTTCTGCCATGGAAAAAGCAGAAGCCAACATGGCAGGGCCCAGTCCTTTACCGGCACCGCTGTCTACTTACATGCGGGAAAGCTGGGAAACGGGGCGGTTTTTCCTCAGTTACGGGGCACGGAAAAGTTGGGCCTTCGACGCCATGTACTGGAAGTTCCTTGATGAGAGATTCTTTGGCGGTCGAAAAGACGGCGTTCTCAAGAATGAGTTATGGAAGTCGAGGGTGCACCTCTTGAGCGAGGAAGAGAGGGCAGCCATGGACCCCTTTGTGAAGAGGAAGATGGCCGAGTTGGAGGAAAGACGAATCGTCGACTGGGATCCAGAGGAAGCCATAAAGCGTTTTTCCGATTTCTTGTTTGACTGAGAAGAGTAGAAGAGCAAGAAAGCCGTCTGGCAGCAAAGTTCGAAACATTCAGCAATTGCGTCTGAGTGATATGTGCTCCCCTGCGTGAACCGATATCTGAAGGAGCTCCCAGAACTCATAACAGTGGCCGACTAGTCTCATACATGTATCGATTTGACAAGATACTCTTGAACATCTATTCTGCAGCAATCATCCATGGACATTTAGATTTCCCTCTCTGATTTCAGTTCCTCTGTAAACCCTGCACGTAGCTCAAACTCTTTAGGAAATTAGTATGGGAAAGGCACGACAGTAGATGTCGTCGCCTCAGAAATGAACAACCCTTGCGAGGATGGGGGCAAGAAGGATTTGCACGAAGTGCTCATGCCGATAAAATCTGATGTCCTGCGCCGGCCAGGCGTGTTTCAAGCATTACAAGAG
Organism: Colletotrichum lini; assembly: GCA_034638275.1. Taxonomy (NCBI): domain Eukaryota; kingdom Fungi; phylum Ascomycota; class Sordariomycetes; order Glomerellales; family Glomerellaceae; genus Colletotrichum; species Colletotrichum lini. Next base: position 2,025,680 of record JAWQJV010000006.1, read on the forward strand.
CAATCGTTTAGTCAGAGAACCCGTGGAAGAACCCAAATACACACTCAGTAATCCATTTTATAACGGGGTCGAATACTTGGCTAGTTGATAAGCCTTGCCCTATATTTAACGGGCTTGTGCCCAACTGCGTGTGCTCTCATTGCCTATTTCCTTGGGGATCATTTTGCGTGGGTGTCCGACGTCCTTGGGGATCGTTTTCCGTGGGCGTCCGACCTCCCTGCGCAAACAACATGGCGGTTATGCAGTTGTCGCATAGCACTCCCTGATACCACGTATTCTTGAGGACCTGGACGCTAAAACACTGGTGGTTGGGGTCGTTGCGGGCAAAGTGGCAGTAACTCTTCTTTTTAACGACCGAGTGATTACAGGAGAAGAGGAACTCCTCAAACTCGCACATCTCGGCGTCTACAATGGTTCTGTTACGGTTTGCGGAATTTTTCGCAGTGTGGGTTAGTTCTGTGGCTGTTGACTGTTGCCGTTTCGTTGGATTCAGGTCTTTGTTTCTAGGGCTCAGTTTTGTTTCTGAAGTGATATGGCCCAAGGTGGTAGAACAAAAGCACGCCATTTATAGCAATTTTCTGGCCCTGAAAGTCGCCTGTCCAAAGACCGCTATGCAGGTGATTCATGACCTGTTTTGCAAAAGGTGACACCAAACGGAAAAGTCGTGCAATGAATCGTGACATTAGCTGCTGTTAATATGTCCAATGAATTGGCCAAGCCTTATTCACTGATCCTGAATACCTGCCAAGTGGTGGACATCTATGGTATGCAGATCCCTTCACTATGATAAGACGTGAATGTAGAAAAGAGTATCACAGGTAGGATATGAAAAAAACAGAATAGAGAGTGATTTCTGCAGCTAATCTTCAAGCACAAAATACACAATTGTGCAAGGCAGCGTGGATATTAATGCAAGTTACAATGCCCTTTCTCTCATGGCCATCGACACAGACGCCATTCATTGAATAATGCTGCTTATTTTCGCCTTCTAGTTGAAAACCTAAAAACATAGTAGACTAAAAAATGTAAAGGGAAATAAACCATGAATGGTTTGGGAGTTACGTCAATAGGATGAGAGAAAAGTTTAACGAGGTCGATCGACGAACAAGTGGGCTGTTGGCAGCTGAATTCCGGCCGCGCGACTGTCCCTCCACAATGGTAGACAGACCTTGCTTCGCAGCAGGCATCAGCTTCCGTCAACTCGGCACATGACATATGAGAGAATAAGCGTGCGGACCAACGGCAGACAGCACGGCATGAATTTCGGGAACCTTAAGGGAACGCGAACTGTGTCGCGTCGGTTCAATGTTTCGTTTCAGTCATTTTGCTGATCTCATCCGGTCTTCTTGCCGGCGGAGGTTCATTCCGTTGTTGTTGGTTGTGCCACGGCGGAACTCGCCAAGACGGCGCCGCATCATCCCCTTCACTCCTGCCGAACGGCACCGCGGCTTGAGTTGATAGGACTAAAAACGGCCGATAGAGCCGTTGCGGAAGCAAGAGAAGCCCAACATCTTGCTGTGTAGAACTCCTACCGAAAATGCGGAGTCGGGCTTGGTGATTTGTCTTTGTCCACGCGGTCGGTGCTGACACGCCCCGACCGGTCCCGGACATTTTGGGGATGACCGAGATCATACCGGCTGCGTCGAGACGCCCCCCACCCTCGCCTGATCCTTCAAACTGTCTCACCCGACCGTGCAAGTCCACATGGGCAAGCTCAGCTCGGTCCAGCTGAGGCTGCGTCTGCCTTTTAAACAGCCGTTCACCCTGCAGGACAGCGCTTGTCAAACGTCAACCCAAGACTTGCATCCAGAATCATTGCGCCGAAAGATCAAATACTCAGTTTCCTTCACCCAGTCAGTCAGTCTCGTACTCGCCTCGCAACAATGGCGTCGACAACTGCAATTCGCCGCTTCCGACCGGCGTCCGTCGCGGCCACCATTGCCGCGGGGGGTATCGGTTTGGGCGTCATGTCAAAGATGCTCGTCGGGAACGCGTCCGCCGAGTCGGATGCGCCGCCAAAGGTCTTTGGCGCAGGGCCCGCGTTCGTGTCGTTGCCGCTGGAAAGCTCGGAGCAGATGAACCACAACACGAAGCGGTTGCGATTCAAGTTGCCGCAAAGAGAGGCCGTTAGCGGACTGTCACTAACATGTGAGACCCCGGTTCGACACGTCCACTTGAGCGAGATTGGAGGCTAACACCAGGACAGCTGCTGTCCTCACCATGTCATGGCCAGAGGGCCGATGGCTCCCCGTCGCAAGGCCGTACACGCCTGTGCAGCCCCTGGGTAAGACCACTGCCCTGAACACAAACCGAACCGCAATTGTAATAAATGACCAGATGACACCGGCTACCTGGAGCTCTTGGTAAAAAAGTACCCGGACGGCAAGCAGAGCACACACCTCCACTCCATGACACCAGGCCAAACGCTGCTCTTCGCCCTGGCCATCAAGGGCCATCAGTGGAAGCCCAACAGCTACCCGCACGTCACGCTGATCGCCGGCGGCGCGGGCATTACGCCCATCTACCAGCTCGCGCAGGGCATCCTCCGCAACCCGCTGGATAAGACGGCCATCACGCTCGTCTTCGGCGTCAACTCAGACCCGGACGTCCTGCTCAAGAAGGAGCTTGAACAGTTCGAAAAGGAGTTCCCCGGGAGGTTTAGGGCCGTGTATACGGTCAGCAACCCGGCACCAAACTCGCCTCTGAGGAAGGGCTATGTATCGAAGGAGCTGTTGCAGGAGGTTGGTGCGGTGCCCAAAGACGGGGCCGAGACCAAGGTGTTTGTGTGCGGACCGCCGGCGATGGAGGCGGCGTTAGTCGGGAAGAAGGGCACGTCGGGGATCTTGCAGCAACTCGGGTACCGCAAGGACCAGATCCATCAGTTTTGAGGGGGAAAAAAGAGAAAGGATTGTAATATATAGAACGGAATTCTAGATCGCTTGTAAACGTTCAACCTGGGGGATCGGTTGGTGAGGCTTGCGATTGCATTGAATCAAACATTAAGGCTGATTCGCGAACATCGCACATCAATCAAAATGGCCCGCCTTGCTAGCTCAATCGGTAGAGCGTGAGACTCTTAATCTCAAGGTTGCGGGTTCGACCCCCGCGTGAGGCTCAAATCCTCACCGCGATTGGCAGAGCCACTCATATGGGTTACTTTTTTTGCGCCTTTTGAATTGTCAGTCAGTCCCAACATATTTTCATTCACCTGACTTCTTCCTTGCTTGACTGGCCCAACCATCTCGAAAAGGTTTCGAGTTACTGTAGTGAATAACCTGGCACAAAACCTTTTGTGGAGCTGCAGACACAGCCTATAGAGAGACTAAAAAGCCTGTAATGATCTTTAGTTGACTTAACATGTTGTTTACCCAATTAGCAAGCCTGGGTGGGTATGGGACAGGCCAACCAACGTGGCATTTGCATTGATAAGTTGCAGCTGAGCTTCTAGGGGAGGAGCAGATTAATATTTCTCCAGTCGGAAAGATCCATTTGTCGCTGCTGAAGGCCTGTTTCCCGTCGGAATTTGTTCACTTCCAATTGCGCAAAGACCTTGAGTTCAAAAAGCACATGGCTAGCTTCTATACAATATGTCATTCCGCCTGGTCCGTCGCTAGCAGCGCAACTCTAGCTGGAAACGGGCCAAAAGACGACGTTTGCATGCGTCCACGCTGACGAAATGGATGTGGCTGGTGTCCAGGAGCAGAACGTCAAGGTACCGAAGATACTGTGTGCGGATTGGGGCTGATAAGATAAAGTTGCGTGAAGCCGGCCCGGGGCGGCGATGCCTTCGGAAATCCGCTTTCTCCGCATTCCGCTCAATGCCCCATAGATTCCGGCAAATCAGCGCTTGAATCGGCCACAGAGTGGACCCCATGTCCTCGTAGCGAACCTCTCCAGCGCCGAGTCGGGCCACGGGTGCCCCCCTGGCCGTGGCTTCCAGTGGAAGTGGGACGTGCGGCCTGGGTGAGGTCAGTGCCTGGCCCACATCAGCTTCAACACACCTTACTGCTATCTGTCCAGGGGAATCGCGATCCAACCCACCCAGCCTGTTCTTCACCCTGACTGCATCGACTTTATCCCGTACCATCTTAGCGATCGACACTTGCGATTTCTCGACGACCTGCGCCCGACGACGACTCTTTCGCATCTTCGCCGCCTCGATCATTACCCAGCGAACCCATTATTTATCAGCGTCCGTCCTGCTGTTCTTCTTCTACTTTGCTGACGACCCCTGGCACCTCCGTGCCTGCGATCTCCCGCCCGACCCTCGTTACTCTATCCCTTCTCCCTGCAATCCTGGCTTCCCCGGCCGGGTGAGCTGGTCGAGGACGTCCAGCGCCAGTCGAATGAATGCAACCCCTAAATCCATTCCTCGCTGCCTTCTTCCGAAGCTCCTTGCCGTCCCAGTGTACGCCGGTACGTCACCACATCCTCCTGGTCCCGACCACCGACATCCTCCTCACATGCCGCGAGATCGAGAGCGGCTCGACCTTCAACGAGGTCGTCACCTCAGAGGAGTTTCTAGCTAGTCATGTGCTGCGCATACCGGCGTCCAACACCGCCGCGGCCGCCGCCGGGGGCAAGGAGGGGGCGCAAAACCTGCGGGAGCTGAGGGGCAAGGCGAAGCAGTATCAGACCATCAATGGTCGCACAGTCGTTATCAAAGACACCCACGTCTACAGTAATAAAGGTGCGCCTGCCGAATACGGGCATTTTGCCGACCACCACCAGCTAACACCCACATGATAGGCTTCAAGTCGCTCGCGCAAGCACAGCTGCTCAACGATTCGACATGGTACCCCGACTTGCTCGAGCCTCGCCAATGGCTCATCTACTACATTTCGCGGCCGCTGGTTGGGGTATGGGAGGAAATGAAGATCGAGCCTGCGATCCTGATTGAAGGCATGGCGAGACAGCGGGTGCTCGAGCAGAGCCGATCACCCGCCGCCGCCGGCAACGAAGGTGCCATGCTGCCGCGCAAGAAGGACATCAAGAGCTTCCACGACCTCCTCAATCATTTCCCTATCATCGCGCGGCAGATGCAGCCCGGCCTGGAGAAGCTATTCCGCGAATTTTCCACCGTCTTCGAGCGACCGCTGCCCCCGCCCCCTTCCGCCTTCCGAATACCCGACCCCGCGCCTGAGGGACCGATCACCACGGCGATGAAGAAGGCCAGATCCAACAGCATGTCTGCAGCCAGAAGGCCAAACGGCGTGCCTAATGGACTGCCAGTGACGGAAAACTTCTACGCCGAGGACGACGAGGACGTGATGAGGGCATCGCTCGAGACTGCCGTGACGGCGGCGATTGACCTGTTTCAGGGCGTCGACAAGCAGCAGCTTTCGATGCTGGGAGCCACGACGGACTTAACTGGCCCACTCGTGGAGAGACTCATCGAGAGATACGTCTCGGAAAATGTGCACCACCTTTTGTTTCCACGTCTCAGCGCGTCAAAACGCCCGTACGACCTCGAACTGGAAGCCAAAGTTCGACAGATGGAGTTTATCGACCTGTCTCAACTGGGAATTGCCATCGAAGGCGGCTCTCGGGGGAAGCACGAACTGACGATACAGCTCGGCCTGGCCGTCGAGGAATTCAAGAAGATGACGAATGCCATGAGCGCGCAAGAAATGCTTGACCTACTGCTGTCGACCATAAAGCTTGTAACTCACCTGACCAACTCTGCCCAGGCGCAAACGGCCTCTTCCTTTGAAAAGCCAACACTCACCGTCAACGCCGATACTCTCGTTTCTCTACTGCTGTTCGTGGTCATTCGAGCCCAAGTGAGACACCTACACGCCCGACTCATTTACATCCGGCACTTCATCTTCATTGACGACGTTGACAACGGCGAAATGGGTTACGCTTTGAGCACGTTCGAAGCTGTACTGGCATACCTTGTTTTGGACTCGGCCGGACTGCGGAAGGCTAGTCGTCGAAACAAAGCATTGTGGGACGCTGCTTGCAATGGAAGCCTGGATGACCTGAAGAGGATTATGGAGCCTGACTTCAATGCCATCATTGACGACGACTTGTACGACTCACCGGAATCAAGTAGACGACCGTCTCGTAGCTGGAGCTACACCAATGGCTCTGCATCTAGAAGATCGTCTACGGCTCTAACGTTCTCGGACCGTTTCTCGTCAGGCTCTGGCCTCAGTCATGTCTTTCCGTTCCAGGCCGAGGCCAGCGGTGGCGAGCTCGAGTTTCCTTTGCCACCTGTCCCTAGGAAGGTCAAGAGGGTTGCAATGGACACAAGGAGTATGTCGAGCGGGTCCGAGATATCTTACCATTCGAGAGCGACGAGCAACGGGACCGTAGGCAGCGCGCTGGAAGGAGACATCAGCATCGATCGGTTATCGCAGACGCACAACTCGTTCGGCGAGTCAATCTTGATGATGGCCGTCCAAAACGAGAGGCCCCATCTGCTGCGGTACCTGTTGTCGCTGAACGAGTATTACTCGCCTTCGGTGGTCCTAGACGACATTAACAACGAGGACACAACACTGTTTAGTGCCGCGGTCCAGCTGGGTCACGCAGAGCTGATCAACATCATCCTCGAGTTTGTCATGGCCTCGGCGTCAAGAGAGCGGCTCATCGAGTATTTGGCCCAGCAGGACATCTGGGGGCGCAGCTGCGCGCATTACCTGTTCCATGCGCCATTTCTGATATCCCGGATCGGCAGATTAGTCCCCTGGCGGCAAAGGGACAAGAACGGGCAGACACCACTGTTTGCGCTGTGTCGGTCGTATGACCATGTTCACTACCGTGAAATGGTGGATGCTGGCCTCGATGCCGCCGAGGAAGCGCAGGGCGACGGGCTTTCGCTGCACGTCGATGACCATGTGGACGCCAAGGGGAACACGCTGCTTCACATTGTCAACGATCCCCAGCTCGCCCTCCGAATCCTCCAGCAATGCGATGTCAACGTCAACGCTACTAACGAAAAGAAGTTCACGCCGCTGATGGTGGCCAGCAAATACGGCAGGCTGGACATGGTCCGGACATTATTCATGGATGCAAGCGTCGACGTCGCGGCACGAGAGCTCCGAAGTCTGACGGCCGTCGAACTAGCCAAGGACGATGACATACGAAATAAGATTGACGACCTGGCACTCTTCAGCATGCCCCCTGCCGCGGATGGCCGCATCACCGGCGTCGTCAGGGCCTTTTTTGTGGAGGACGCGACCATCCGGCTGGTTTTGAAATCGGCCGCCCCGGCCGATCACATGAGCTACACCGTTACCACAAGCCGTCGGAATCTGTCCGATTTCGAGCATCTCGGTAACCTGCTCGCGCTTGAGAACCCGGCGTCATGGATCCCCGCAGTCGCCGGCGTGCGGTCACCGTTTCAGATACCCTCAAAGCCGTCGAGAGCGGTGCTGAGGGATATACAGACGCGGGCCGACTGGTTCCTCAAGATCATGCTCAACCACCCGACGTTTGCGACGCACGAAATGCTTTGGGAATTCTTCCTGGTGCCTGATATCCAGCTGGGCATGATGGAGCAGAGGAGCAATCTAAAGGCCGAGACACGAGCTGAGAAGGTCCGGGAAGAATACGAGCCTGTGAAGGATGTGCGCGAGGTCGAGCAGTTCGTGGATCATGCCAGGGAAATGGTGCGCAGCGTCAACTACTCGACCAAGAGCGTGGCCAGAAGAGTCAACTCGATCGCCATTGTTGCATCAGGTAAGCAAGCTTTGTTTCTCTGGCCTGATACGTATTGGACACGCTGACCATATTAGATCTCCACGATGCATCGGCTCTTCTGCACCGTGCCGTCTCGACGCTACCGTTCTTGCCGCCAGCTTACATCACAGCACTCGAGTCGTACGTCCGCTCGATTGCACCGATGCAGTCAAACCCTTACGCCATCTTCCACTCGACGTTTTTGGCATCGCAATCGACGATCCAGGCCCTTTTGTCCGCTCTCTCACGGCCGCCAGCCCAGATTGCGCAGATATCAGTCGCGCGCAAGTCGGTGGAAAGAAACTACAACTCGCTCACACGGTCGACCCGATGGCCACTCGGGCTGCTCGACGACACACGACAGCGATTCAACGAAGAGAGGGAGGAGAAGGCCCGGCAGTCGCAGGAGCAGGTGGACGACCTCGGTCGAGAGCTTCGATACTCGCAGCAGGTGGTGGCCGGGGAGCTGGCCGGGTGGCAAGACCTGCACGAAAAGATGGGGCGGCGGGCGATCAAGGAATTCGCCAAGGGCATGATGATCCAGGAGCGGCTCCGGCTGGCCGGGATGATGCGGGCCCTGCGCAGACTGCGGGAAGGCAAGGCGGAGCTCGAGAGGGCATCCGCTTCTTTGTCAGGCGTTTCAGGGCGGTCGAGTGTGAGTCAATCGACGCATGAGGGGACAACGAGGTCGTGGATGGGGGGCACAGATGCAGGCGAGGGGGCCAGCAGCGGCGCGAGGTCGGGAGCAGGTGATGGATGAGGTGGCGAATGGTGCAAGACTCTAGTTTCTGCACTGCCTTTGAGTCGGCACCCCATTGCTTGCCTGGGATGGATGGGATATGTCGGATGGGGTTAGGAGACTTTTTCAACACCATGGACGAGACGCGTGGTATGGAAGATGCGACGCGTCTGGGCCAGGAGCGGTCGTGAGTGGGCGGTGGCAGTATTGGCGGGACGGACGATCAGTCCGTCGTCGCACCTCTTGGACACCGCACCGGATGAATGCAGGCAGAGCAATGTGTGTGTGGGACGGACGGACAGGATGGGATGGGGGATGGGATGGGTGCCACATCACCTGCATGAAAGCACCAGGCACACACAGACACACAACACACAACCCTTTGAAGGTCATTTCCTGATCTCTACTCCATCAATAACTTTTCTTGCTTGTCTTATCTTTTTTTCTTTTTTTTTTGTTCTGCGTAGCAAGTAGAGCCAGACAGACCTCTTGTTCATTTTCGGGTTGTTTTTGTTTGACGGATACCCTTTCGGCGTCCTTGGCGTGTTGGGGGAAAATGTTCTAGACACGCACAAGCCTTGCCTCGGTAGGAGCCGAGTAGTTCGAGGACGATTATTATTACATCACCCTTTTGGATAAACGGATACATGAAGGATAAATAGACAATGTCTGATCCATTACCCTCGAATTCAATGGCGGTTTGTGGGGACGAGTGAAGTGACGGTGAAAAGACGGCGGGCAGAAGTCGAGGATGCCGAGCGAGCTGTTGGCCGCTAGTTGTTGTGGTCTGGTGGGCCAGCCACTCGGTCCCCCGGGCAGTTCCCGAGTGGGTTGGCTGGCTGGCTGGCTGGCTGGCTGTCATCCACATGCGTTTGTTTGCCCCGTTCTCGAAGACGTTGGACACCAACCCGAACTTGCCGGGGGGAGAGCAATGATGTCGTTGGGGGGAAAACCAGTGATCGATTCGCGACCTCCCCTCCCCCCCGGTCTCTGTAGCAGTCCAAGTCAAGGTTCCCACAGACGATGGACAACGAGATGTGAGTCACCCTTCCTTGCCAAGCCAAGGAAAGAAGGGAAAAAAGAGTTCGTCATGCATGGCAAGGGTAGTCCGCTCTCTGTAGTAGTAGTAGTAGTAGTAGTGTATCCTGGGCGGGGGGGCTGGATGGACATCAAAGGCTAGCTAGGCTAGGGTGGACGGAGGAAGTAAAAAAAAAAAGAGAGGATTCAGAAACATGGAATCGAAGAAACGAAAATGGGTCGGTCTTGAAACATCCCGGGAAGACGGCTGGGCCAATGAAGCGATCGAGACACGGTGGCTCGCCTCGCAGGGAACAGCGCGATGCCGACTGGGTGGATGGGTCAGAACTGGTTCTTGGACTGATCAGTTTTGGCAGGTTGAAAGGATCGGCGGCGCGTCAAGATTGGGCGAGATGATGGCGCGTGGTGGAGGGCCAATGGGAATAAAGAAACCGGGGGAGAAGGAAGGAGCACGGACCATAGTTGCTGGGAACGGACGGTGGGGACGTGTGGAGTGCACGGGCCATGCGGGAGCGGGAAGGAGAGAAGGGCCCAAAAACATCCTTTCAGTGGGGGAAGCGAAGAGAGACAGACACTGGGCGGACATTTGGATGCTGACTGGCTCAGTGTGGCGCTTGAGATGAGAATTCTGGACGAGAGGCTGGGGGGAAGAGACGAAGGAAAAATACAAGGGAGAAAGGCTAAGCGCCCGAGTGCGGCTGTGCAAGTGCGGCGTGCCCCCCTCCCCTCCGCCATTCTTCACCTTGCGAGCATGAGAGTCCTACTACGTGCGGTAATGGCATATCGGCCGAGGTGAAGAGAGAAGAGACATGGCCGGGTGCAGTTCTCCTCCCAGAGGCGGGCACGAATGACGGAGCAGAGACCGGCCGGCGACTAGTAGCCTTGCCGCCCCCATGACGAAGAGAGAGCCCCCAAGAACTGCTACTGCTGTGTAGCAGTATCGTCGCAGACGGCGGTTGTGCTGCGTGGCTTAGGCTTGGACTACGGACAAGGGCCTGAGGGCGTAAGCAGACAGGCAAGACGAGACAAACGCTTCCCGTCATCGTTGTCGGACGGCATTAGGGGCCGGCTTCGGGGCCATCGAGGCTTAGGTCAGTTTCGAACGCGTGTTCGGGAGTCGTTAGAGGGTGAGACTGGCAATCAAGCAGGCGGCTGACCGGCTGCCTCCTCCTCCTCCTCCTCTTCATCCTCTTCGAACACCTCTTCGAGCCCGTTCTTAAGGCCATTCTCGAGGCCGTCCTCCGCCTGATGTTCGTCTGACTTCACAGTGTGTGTTGCGAAAGGGTGGAGCAAATGAGGGACTGCAAGCGCCGTCCGAAAATCGGGGGGGAGAGAGGCTGCTGTGTAGCCCGTAGCCGCCCGGGCGGTTAAGGGAGCCGGGCGGCTGTTTCGAGGACACCAAGCGGGTCAAGACTGGGGGGGAAGGGGGGCCGGGTGTTTCTTTTCTTGTACAGTGCAATTTCGGAGCGATTGACGCCGGACGGTGACATTCGGAGTGGGAGGTTGTCTTTGGTGGGAGACTTGGACGCAGCATGATGCGACAGCCGCCGGTAATCTCGGTAGGCGCTCGGCTGGGCTTATTGCGAGACATAGGTGGTGTTCAATGACGTGGGCAGGCGACAATGGAAGTGAGGCGAGCACTGCACAGGACACTGAGACAAAGTGGTCGACTGCTCAGCGGGATGTACCGACAAAGGGTTGAGAGTGAAGTGCGACAGGACGTGTAAGCGTGTGACGGACGAGTTGGGAATGCCCTCGCGAAAGTGGTTCCGTTGACGCGTCACAGGGCTCAACCCGAGGTTGGCGCATCGCATGCCACGACGACGCATGACATCGCGTCGGAATATGATCGCACCCGGACGCGGCAACACGAGGCGCGTTTTTGTCCGACGACGACGAGGCGCATCTTAGGGTTTGTTGATGTTTGCGTCGTCCGTCGTTCGTTCGTCCCGTCTGTTGATGTGGGGGGAAGGGCCGAGGACGAGAGGAAGCCAAGGAAGAAGCTACACTAGCCAGAGGCTAATGCACGGCTCAACTGCCATGTGTCTAAAAATGAGTCATAAACGCCCTGCAGGGGTGGTTCTGGTGGGATTGATGAAAACTAGCCAGAGGAGCAAAAGAGCGGTTGAAGGGTTTGATATGCAAGACAGCTGTCTTGGACGGTGAGTGGCTGCTGCCGTACTGTGCTTGAAATAACACATAGAGACAGTACAGACATGTATTAAATAGCGCTTGTGTACAGTGCGCATGGCAAGCGAGTTACGTCCTCAGACTCCGCCCCGAGGATATCCACTCACACCCGCTTCTAGGATACGTACCCCCGGCCGTGCTTCCCCCGACCACACTGGGAAAGAACTTCCACGCCGGTTGTCCTCTACCTTACAGAGTACACAGCGCACAGTTACTCTGTACACATCCCACATCCCACATCCCACATCCTACATCCTACATCCACCGCAGCCGGTCGAAGCCATCAGCTTCTCGCCCTTATTCTTCTCCATGCATGAGCCTTGCATGTACTTTCCAAGCGGGAATCCATCCACGCACTTCTCTTACCCCGTGTTTCAGATCTTGGGCTCTCTCAACGCCCCGGTGGACCGACTTGGACCTCCCAAGGGGACCATCTTCCATCATGATGCATCCATCCATCTGTAAGTCTCTTTCTCTTCTGCAGTAGCCCCATTCCACATCGTTTTCCTTGTTGTCGTTCGTGGTCGGGGCCGGAGGTCACAGACAACAGACACACCGTCTCTGTTCTTTTAGCTCTGCGTATATCCCTACCTATCCAGCGATACGTAACACTCGGTCACTCACTGGTTCGTCTCTGGTCTCGGCCCACGATCTGTCCAAGGGACCCTGGGAGCACGAGCATCTCCATCCAAGCCGGATGGGTGCATCAAGAAACTCCACCGCTGCGTTGTACACACACATACACACACACGCTCTCTCTCTCTATCTCTCGCATTCTCCCCCAGTCTCCATGAGTGTGCAGATGCAGAGACCCAGACTTCAACCCGACGACGTTACGGTCAGTCCCAAGGCTAGCCGGGGGGAGGGGGTGGGTGGACGAGTGGTCGCGGCGACGGTCAGTCGGCCACACACCCACGCGCCCTCGTCCTCTCACCCGGCCGTCAGTCGCGCGCCGCATCACCACGACCACATCCATTGGGCTGCGTGCCTCAAACTCGAGGATAAAGATGTCCTCTCTCCCGCGCCTCCTGTCCCCTTCTGTTGGCCCTCCTCTCTCCATCTTCATCTCGTCTCCTCTTTTCTCCTTTTCCACTCTCATCCCCTCCTCCTTCTTCTCATCTTACTGTTTTCACTGTTTGTCGGTTTTGCTATTGCTTGCATATCTGGAATCCAAAACAAAAGTTATACACTTAGATCTCGAAACACTGGCCTCGTTGAACGCGGCCAACCTGTTCCTGCTTCACGGCACCTCGTCTGCTATTACAACTCCTCGCTCGCAAACCTCAAACACCCAAGACTCTGGAGCCGGCCTCCTCTCTCAATCACGAAACACCATCTCTAATTTCGTAATCGTGTCCTTCACGACACAACCCGACTCGCAGCCAATATGTCCACGTATGTTATTCCCCCTTGCACTTTGCCTCATTCACACAGCCCTTGCTAATACGTTAACCCCCAGTCTGGCAGCGGACATGTCGTTTGACTTCATCTTCCCCTCGTGCGAGCCGTCGACGCCGCCGAGCTTCTCTTTTGACCCCTCCCTCCTCGACCTTCCCTACCATCACAACCCGGGCCACAACCGCTCCCGTTCCAATGGCTCCGTCTACTCCTTCGTCTCCACTGCCGAGTCCACCCCGGATTCCGTGAGCACCCGCATGACAACGCCTTCCCGTGCCTCGCCTCCCATCCGCCAGCACGGTCCCCTCCTGCTCCCCAAGATCCGCTCCCAGGACCAAGCCATCGAGTCGCCGCCGAAGCGCATCAGGACTTCGCCCAAGACCCGTGTAGCGGCTACCAGACGGACCAGCCCCCCCGCCCCGACCACCAACGCCGTCTTCCGCCCGGCTCACTCCCGTAGCTTTACCAACCCGGAGACCATCACTTGGAACATGCCCTCCTCCTTTTGCAGCCAGCCCGACGACCAATCCACCTCCTCTCTGCTTTGCTCGCCAGTCATCTTCGCCGATGATATGCAATCCCGTCGTGCATCCACCTGCAGCCTTGACGGTTCGGCCCTGGAGAAGTTTGGCTTCCCGACCTACCGCCAAATGCCCTCATACGTACCCTCGGCGGCACCTCAGCCCACCACAGATGCTTACATGTTCCCTTCTTACACCGTACGCGCGCCATCTCCCCTCAGCCTGTCCACCACGGCCACCCCGGACCCGACTCCCAGCACGACGCTCCTGACCTACCTCACCGAGTCCAACCCGGCTCCCTCTCTGGTGCGCACAATTTCCTTCCCTCTTCGGGACCCCAACACCAAGCACTTCTGGTGGGACGTCCGTCAAATCCGTCCCTGGTCCACTTTCAACGCCTCGTCGGTCCTCTCCCTCCCCGGCGCTGCTGCTCTTCTCAACTGCCCCGTCCCGGCGCCCCTCCTCCCCAATCCGGCCCAGACGGCTCGCCACCCAGAGACCGAGGCAGCTCTGCACAGCATCTACGCCTCGCACTACCTTCCAAAGCTGAATGCCGCGCTCGCCATCTCTTCCAACCGGCCGATGCAGCTCTCCGTTCCCGCGACGACGGCCAACGCCAAGCACTCCGACCTCCTCTTTACGGCCTCCCCAGCCGGCGAGCCCGCTTCTGCGGCGCAGATCTTCGGGGGCAAGCCTACGGCCCGCGTTGTCGGTCTCGTCCGCTCATTCGACCGCTTTAACACGGGCATGCGCGTCGAGGGTAACATCAAGCGCGTCGAGTACCTCCGCGGCCTCGCCGCCCTGCACCACGCCATGCGCGAGCACTCGTGCCGCTACGGTTTCATCCTCACCGAGATCGAGCTCGTCATCGTTCGTAACGGCACCGAGACTGTGCCCAACTTTGGCTACCTCGAGGTCACGTCGGTGCAGCTCGGCGCCGTTGCCGACGACGCCGATTGCGAGGTCGGCGAGATCCCCCTGACGGCGTGCCTCGCGCTCTGGGGCCTGTGCATGATGGCCGGCGACGACGCGCCGCAGGGTCCCCCCGCTCGCGTCGCGCACTGGAAAACGGAGATCGGAGCGCCCGCCGAGGGGACGAGGCGCAAGGCGCTGCCGCGGGACGACTGGATGCCCAAGCCGCAGCTGGCGGAGAAGAGGGAGGCCAAGAGAGCGAGGGGATGGATCATGCCCGAGGACCCCGTCGGTAGGAAGGAGTTGGGAAAGAGGGGTGTGCGCTACGGGGCTTGCTGAGATTCCGGGGCCTTGTTTCTCTGAAGTTTCTTGAATTGGATGAAGATGAGTAAGGCGTTTGGAAAGAGGTTGGCTGGCTCCAATACTCTTGGGTACACGACAAAAGGATAATGGGGATATTAACGGTATTAACGGACTGGAAAGTAAACTGGGATGGGGAGTGCAAGGTATGAACCTATAGACGACTGGATGAGACGGGATGATGAACGAGTGATGATGAGTGGCATTTTTATTCACTTGCATGTCGCTTTAGTTGCTTGTAATTACACCAATTTCCATGCTCAGATTAACATATTAAATTGGCTCGATCGGTGACCCTCCTTGATCGACGGCTGATGAAATCAATAGGGGGTTCCTCCCATCAGTGACGTGACCCGTCCCCGTCTGGCCCAGGCCCAGGTCCCAGGACTTTGTCGGAACGAGAGCGCTGGAAGAGGTAAGCTTTGGCGAAGCAAGGACCAGGCCGAGGATAATCGTCCATCCAGACGGCTCCGAGGCTTTGGACCTCGTTTCATCGCTGGGCAACTCACGATACTGCCCTCGGAGACCTGCCTTTGGCCGCCCGGGTATGATTTGACGACGGTCATTCTTTCAAAGTCCCCTTAACCTCACTCACTTTTGCGTCTGGCGCCGTCACCAGCTAGAGCATCGCCGCGGAGTCGCCGCCAGCACGTCTGGCGATAGACTTATACCGTACACTCATTGCGCCTATCACACTCCATTCAAACAAGTTTTACATGCCGTCATGTGTTTTGCCGCCCATCTCCACCTGATCTCCATCGGCCTAGCCACGTCCATGGCGTTGGGTACGTCGTCGCCCCCGTCCATGCAAATGACACGAGCATATGATCCTTTGCTCCTGCTTCCTTTATGCTGCAACTTGCCGCGTGTCACGCGTCTACGGAACCAACACTGATGCTGGACTAAGACGTCTTCGGAGAGGCTTCGCGGGCCGCGCCCGGGTCGCCGGCAGCGGAGATCTGCAGGCTCGTCGGCCCGGTGCCGTCGGCCGACGCAGCGTGCCAGGACGGTTGGGAGAAGGTGTGCAAGAATGAGAGGGGCCATGAGCGGGAGTGTCGGGCGGGGGCGATGGTATGGTGTTGTTTGAAGACGGATGAGGGGAGGGTAGTGGATGCTGATTAACAGCATTGAGATGTCCGAGCCAACGGGCCAATTTGGTCACCAGATCGGGGTTGGGCTAGCAGAATATTTGATAGTACATGACCTGCTGCAGTAAAGTCCCTGGCGAGTGTTCCGTGATACCCGCGCGCACTCAAACGTCGAGCGCAATTTCTTTCAGTTCGTTGCCGTGCAAAGTCCTTCGAAGCGGACTAAACACGTTGTGTTGCAGTCCGTTCATCCCACACAACCTTTTGACGGTCAACTACCCCCGTCCCCTCCCCCGACGACCGCCGCTTAACGCCTCCCGCGGTCAAAGTAAGTCCTGATCCCCGTGACGGCGATCCAGCCGACGACGACGACGGTCACGGCCAACCGCACCTCCCGGACGACGTCCACGGCGGCGGGCCCGAAGTGGATGGCGTGGACGTGGTTGATTGCGCCCGAATGCGCCGCGGCGACGCCGAATTGTTCCATCTGGAGTGTGTGTTAGTTAGCGGCGGTCAAAGTCTTACTGCGGAGGTTCTTGCTGTGCTTGGCTGAAGGGGCGGTACAAACCTCTGCCGGTTTGATGATGAATGGTCGAGGCGAGGAGAGAATCCCAAAAGGTATGGATGGTGTGGGTGATGAAGGTGAGTTGAGTTGGCTGAGTGATGGAGAACTTCTTTGGTGGGTCTATTTGATTACGTCAACGACAGATTGTCTATGGCTCCCAATAGGCTCACGGGTACCCGTGCGTGTAAAATTCCACGGGTCCCCGTGGAAATGACTAAGCAATTTTACTGCACGGGTCTTGAGCCGATCGGAGGTATGAGTTGGGTTTAAGCTGTCCTTTATTTCACGATATAACCATGATACACTCTCCGGGCTGACCCTCAGCATACAACGCCTCTTGTTCGGCACTGTCTCTCTCGGCTCGTTTCCAGATGTCCCCCATACCTCTCCTGCTGTTCAGAAAAGGGTCTTCTCCCTCTTCTGCGACGGCAAGCTCATCAACCCGTTCCTGTTCAGCTTTGTCCCAGTCTAGATAAGCCATCATCTCCTCCTTGAGCCAATCCCTTGACCCCTTGGAGGTGGTGCAACGTCTGTTCATCTGCTTGTAGTCAAGACACCACTCATAGCACTTCTTTCCGTACCGCAGGGGAAGTCCCATTGCCCTCCGATACTCCTGGTTTGTTTTGACACTTCCACGAGGCTGGGCAGCATACCAGGCGGTTCTCGCTGCACAGTACCGTCCGTATATTGCCTGAGGTGAATCGTATCTCGACCGCGAGGGTGAAGGCGAACGCTGGGACGGTGGTGGCATCTCCGGTGGTGACATCCTAGCTTCCACTGCTCTATCTGTAGTCGGTTGAGCCAAGGCAGACATGGACTGTAAGGCGTTCAAAGGAAGGTTTTCTGTGACTTTAGATGCAGTGGCATAGACCGCACTTGGCGTTGAGGCTGGACCCGGAGTAGGCTCTTGCTCGGGCAATAAATGCGAGTATCGCAGAGGGCACGCCTTTGAAGTCATGGTATGACCAATCACATGACACCTACTACATGTGCTTGGGGCCCGTGACGCAACTTCAACGATTTCAAACCCACTTGGCTCTCGCCTAGTGCTTGACTTCGGAATTCGGGAGCTCTCCAACTGCAACCTGGGCTCGATTCGCTGGCGAGGCTCTAGCAACAGCTGCGGCGCTCCTTCGCGCCTCAGATGCCAATGCGCATGGAAGTGCTCACGTAGCAGAACAAGATTTCGTTCTTGTAAAGCCTTCAATTTGTGTAAGCATGGCAGACCGTACACTCGAGAGAAGGCCCCCGTACAGATCGCAGAATGGGTTGGCTCATGCTTCGAGAGCAGCTTCCGTTGTTCTTCTACTTTGCGGAGGGCTTCATGCGATACCCAGCCAAGTACTGCGCCATAAAATGATCCCGAAAGCTCGACCGGGATTCTTGTCTGTTGTTTGGCTTGATTAGATCTGAGATCCGACAGCTGATTGAGTAACGCGTGCTTCATCGCTCGCCAGGCCTCAAACAGATCCAAGGTGGATCTCTTTAAGTGCGATTTCAGCAGAGCATGAATGCCTTCAACCCGCGAGGTAGCCACGTTGCCAAAATGGGTGTGCTGATCAACCCAGGCTTTCACTAGCTTCTCCTTGTATGGGTCAAGCCAAAAGGATGTAACGTAGCCAACTTCTTCGAGATGGTCCGTGAGATAACGTTCTTCGAGTTGGGAAACACGCTCCTGAAAGGTTATCTCAGACGGCGAGCTAATAATCAAATGCCAGGACTTGTAGAACTCTTCCCAGTTGTTAGTCGATGACTTTGACGCTGCGGAGCCACTGGTTGTTTTCTTCTTGGCAAGGTCGAACGCAGAATAACAATGCTGAAGCACCGCCTTGTTTGCATGCCAGAGGCAAAGCAAAGATGCCGAAGAGGGAAAGACAGTGGCTACAGCATTAATGCATGCTAAGCAGCGATCTGTGAGGATAACCGCGGGCATGCTGGCGTTGCACTGATCATACAGGGACCTGACCCGCTCCAAAGCCCAGGTATAATCGTCTTCTGTTTCGCCACTGAGAAATGCGAACGCAATACAGAAGGATCGTTGGCAAGCGTCGACGCCAACTATGTCAAGAAGCGGCATACCGTACTTGTTGGTCTTATAGGTGCAGTCCAACAGCATTACGTCTGGGTAGGCTTGTAGAAGGGCCAAGGAATCTGGGTGGGCGAATAAGACAGCTGTAACCCGGCCATCTGGTGCAAACTGCATTCGACTCCAGAAGCCTTCCTCGTCAAGTTGATTGGCAAGTGCATGGATCGAGGTCTGCCCTCCACGAATATCTCGTTTGACGGCTGCAATATGGTTGTAGATATCCTGTTGGGTTGCTACAGAGTTTGTCGTTTGTCGTATGTATGTCCGGATATCCCTGGGCGCTACGCCAGCATTTGAAAGGCCAGCTACTTTCGCAAATTCCTCCTCTGTCAGCTTGCGATGCGTTGGGTGAGCAGACGGATGCTGGCTTGGGGGATGATTATGAGAAGAAAATCGTTTGTCGGGTCGGTGTCTCAAACTCCACGTGCTTTTATCCAAAGATTCCTTGGCAAGCACGGAAAACTGACAACCGGTTCCCCTACTCGTGGTTCGTCTTTGGCGCGCTGTTGTTTTGCTTGGAGGCTGGCATGACCGATCGCACGAATATGTAATCGTCCGTCGTCCACTTTTCTCTTTGGTCGATCTCCCGGTCGTGAAGGCGTATCCCCTTGCTGCCGCCCAGTTGTTAATTGACAGTATGAGGTCATCGCGTGATTCGTAATCGCTTTCAGGAGGTAGACAGTCGTCCAAAAATACGAGTGCTGGATTTCCTGGGGCTGTTTCCATGCTTTTCAGAATTTTATGACCGAGTTACCACATGTAGAGAAACGTGTAGAGTGCGTCGAACGCGAGACGCGTTCGTCGACGTGCGACGGAAAACAGCTTGCTTAGTCATTTCCACGGGGACCCGTGGAATTTTACACGCACGGGTACCCGTGAGCCTATTGGGAGCCATTGTCTATGTGATGGTCTAGGTTGAGTAACTGGGAGTGTGAGAGAGAGAGAGAGAGAGAGCCCAACAACACGAATAACAGAGCCAGCAAACACAACACATCAAATCTCTCCCTAGCAAGACATTTTGCATGCTATCTGCTTTTTGAGCCGTAAATGAATCATTTGAATGATGTATTCACGCAATATGTGTTTTACCCGCAATCGAAAACTCGTGTAAGTCTCCCGATTATCGCCTTAAATAAACAATGGCAACCTGTTTGGCCATAAAGTGTTATTGTTACTGCTCGCAACGCCAAAAATCAAGTTTATTAACACTCCTGAATAGCTCCTTTGGCCGTATGCAAGTCCCGGCAATTCAATGCTCCAACTCACGGTATCGTCACACAAGCCACAAGCATCAAGCATGATCTCCCTACATTTGAAATACTTCAACCCAAATTTCACGACATGAGCCCGAGTCGAATGCAAAAAGAGCCTCAAGGACCTCTGGCTCAATTCGGAATTTACTCCACCGTAGAAGCCGGCCAACACGAGCTGCCCCAACCCTTGTCCGACGCGAGTTGACAACTTCCCAGCACGCAATGCTGCAGGCCGAGGCGCAACATGCCAAAGTCGGAAGGTCAAGCAATATCTTGGCGCCCTTAACCGCCCTGCGATGCGACGCTGCAGGGCTTTTGCCAATGCTCATTGCCGGCGTGCGATACGAGATTAAAATGAACCCTTTCTTGCCCATGGGTGTGCGGACGCATCTCTTTTCGTGAGCGGAATCAAGGGAACTATGTTCTTATGCTGCCTCGGCTCGAAAGACTCGCACAGCAGTCGAGACCCGTCGTCCGGCTTCCCATCGGCGGTCATGGATCATGAACCCTGCTATCCAAGACACTAAAGCGCAGGCCCGCCATCGTCCTTCGAGCACGGCAGGCCACCCGCGTTGGTCTCAACACTCACGTCTCCTGCGCGATTTAGCCAGCGGCAAAGACCCCTCGGGAGATCTCAGAGTGGCATTGGAAACAACTGGAATCGCGTGATGTCCCCCGGGCTCGGGTCTTGTTGGTTCAAATACCCGATGTCCCCCGCGCGGGCATCTGAGAACCCATCTCCTCCTTGTCTTTGAGCATCATCTTCAGCCAGTCCCCCCTATCGGACGAACTTCAAGATGAGGACGTGGATTCTTACCATCGCCTACTCGCTGGCAACGACGGTTGTCGGTTAGAAAGAGGGCAACCCCGACGAGACGGCGGTCCGTTTCGCCAAGAGCTACATTGTCGAATATGCCGCCGTGGGTTTCCTTAGCCCCCCCCCTTTTTTTTTATCTCGCTTGCATCCGCTGACCGTGTGATACCGCAGGGCACAATCGGCAAGAGAAGCTCACTCGCCTCGACGGACGGCGTCAAGGTGATCAAGAACTTCGACAGCGACGTCTCCAACGGCGCCAGCGTCGAGACCGCCGACCTGAACCTCGACAGTCTGCTTTCCCTCCCAGACGTCGTCGGCGTCTGGCCGAACAGCCCCGTGTATCTCGAGCCTTCAGCTCCTGTCGACGCCAGCCTCCAGGCTGCCTCGTCCGTAGTCCACAGCGTCACGGGCGTGGGCAAGCTGCACGAACAAGGGATCTTCGGCAAAGGCGTCAAGGTCGGTGTTGTCGACACCGGTATCTGGTACGACCACGATGCTGTAAGTTGTATATGTAACGCCGACCGTATCTAGGAACCCCGAAGTCAGTGACTGACGATTGAACAGCTTGGCGGAGGATTCGGAGAGGGCTTCAAGGTGGCCGGCGGACACGACTTCGTTGGAGACCAATGTGAGCTTGTCTCACACCCATGTATATGTCTTCGCCCTCAATGCTCATTACAACCACAGATTGGCCTTCTATCGGTTACGAAAGGGAACCGGATTCTGATCCCTTGGACCTGCTGGGCCACGGTACCCACGTCGCTGGTATCGTCGCTGGAAAGGCAGATGAGTGGGTTTCCAGGGACACTTGCCGGACTAGAGAACAGTTCTGTTGTTACTGACGCTTCACGTTTAGTTTCACCGGCGTTGCCCCCGAGGCGACCCTCTACGCCTACAAGGTTATGTCCAGACAGGTAAAGACGTCGCCGATGAGGGCATCCGCTTCTGGGGAGCGCTGATTGCTGACCTCCATGCTCAGGGCTCGACAGATGCTGCAACTCTGATCGAATCCTTTCTCAAGGCATACGATGACGGCGTGAGTACCCTTCGCCTTCTTCTTTATTCGCCGATGGCGCTATTCCTGAGGCTTCCCAGTGTACATGTAACACTATTGCGAGCATCCATCTCTGACGCGGATCGAAGGTCGACATCATCACCTCCAGCATCGGTGGCTCCAGCGGCTGGGCCGAGGAAGCCTGGGCTGTAGTCGCGTCCAGACTCGTCGAGCAAGGAGTCGTGGTGACAATATCAGCCGCCAACTCCGGCTCGCAGGGCGCGTTCTACTCCAGCAGCGGCTCCGCCGGCAAGAATGTCCTCGCCGTTGCCTCGGCTGACGCACCCTCCGTCGACGCCGTCCGCGCATCCTCCTTCACGTCCTGGGGACTCCTGAATGACCTCAGCGTGAAGCCGGACGTCACGGCCCCCGGCGGCTCCATATACAGCACGTACCTCGATAACGGCTGGACCACGATGAGCGGCACGTCCATGTCGTGTCCGTACGTCGCCGGCGTCGCGGCTCTCTATATCGGTGCTTTTGGCGGTCGCTCGGTACACGGCAAGGGCTTCGCCTTGGCTCTTTACAAGCAGATCATTGCCAGCGCTCGTCCGCTCGGGTACCACGACTCCCGGTACGCCGATCTCTTTGCTCCTGTGCCCCAGGTTGGTAATGGCCTGGTGGATGCGGTCAAGTTGCTCCATTCGAACACGACTCTGGACTTCAGGCCCATCGCCCTAAACGACACCCGCTACTTTAGCAGATACCACGACATCACCGTCAAGAACGGGGGGTCCGAGGATGTGACCTATCACCTTTCGGCGCAGGACGCATATGGATTCGAGACGTTGCTCCTGAACAGCAACACCCAAGACAAACAGGTGAAAACCCTCAGCCAGTTGGTCCCTCAAAAGTTGGCAGTGGAGGTCAGCCTGCCTCGCGATTTCACCCTCAAGCCCGGCGAGAGCAAGACCGTCTCGTAAGTTCACGTTTCATCGGCACGGGCTTGGTCTCCGTACTAATCCACGCCGCAGTGTCAACTTCAAGAACCCAGATTCTCTTGGATGGAACGCGGCAGTGCTCCCGCTGTACAGCGGTAGGATCATCGTGTCCGGTGACAATGGCGAAGAGCTCTCGGTACCGTATGCAGGTATTCGGTTCGATGTTGGAATCAAAACAGGACCAGTTGTCGGTGTTGGGCTGTTGCAGTGGCAAATGGGTCGCCGTCTCCAGGGGTAGGTCCCCGTACGGAAGAGCCTTTTTCGCCTTGAGGTAGGCCTCGGCAATGCGGTAGAGCGCCCGGTATAACTCGTATTGTCTTTTGCACGATTCCGCCAGTCCACTGAGCCGTTCACTGATCTCGAGGGCGGTGCGGAGGAGGGCCAGGTCCTCTGTGTTTACGTTCCCGACACAATGGATAAACGTGATGATGTAGGGGGTGAACGATGAAAAGAGATGTGTCCTTTGAGTTGTTAGCATGGTACAGCGCAGAAGATGTGTGTGCTGACGGACCAGATTGAGTAACTAAAAGATGACGCATAGCCGCCAGAAGAGAATCGAGGATAGGCAGTAGTATGAGCAATCAATTCTTTCCGGGCCGCCTCGAAACACTGTGGTGTTATATCGCTCGCCGAGTTGGATGAACTTGCTCCGCGATGTGTCAAGGTAAGGATGGAGTAGAAGACGACGTCGATGGCGGCGAGGCTGAATTCGAACAAGTCTTGGCGGCATGCGTGGGTATAATCGATGTTCCGCCACACAACGTACCACTGCGACAACATGTTGGAGAGGCAGCCGACCACGGCCCGTCTTTCTTCGTCGCTGGCCCTCGATGCGGAGGGCGAGTAAAGCTTCTCATAGATCCTCGACTGTATCCTGCTGAGCTCGATGAAGGCGCCGAACATCAAATCCCACGGCCGTCTATGTGGCCGCTGGGAGATCTCGAGCGGATCGACATCGACGTCCATGTCCTGGATGATGGGCGCCTTGCCCTGGGACAGCGTGAAGCCGCGGTCGACGAAGTAGATGTGCCAAAAGATCCGGCGGGCCCTGGGGGATTCGTGCGGCGGCATCGCGTCCAGCCTTGCTTTCCGGTTGTACCCCAACGCGAGCACATGTCTGGCTGCCGCCGACACGACGCTCCACTGCAGCGGCATGTCCTCGTCCTGCTGGGCTCTCAAAGCCTTTCGTCTCGGCGTCAGCGAACGCGTTATGAAGGAACAATGTGGCCGGCGAGGCGGAAAGGGGACGACGTACCGCGATAAATAATATGAGCGTGTGCTCGAACGTTGGCAATGCCATCACCTCGTACGTCTCAACGCCCGCCTTGAAGTTGGAGTCGCATAGCTTGTAGTACCGATCCGTATCCTCGCGGTTGAACTCGGGGCGCGCCTCGAAATCGATGTCTTTCAAGAGGACTGAGAGGTACCCGTGAAGGAGAGTGATCTCCCCTATCGTCACCGGCTCGACCGAGAAATAGACTCTCCGGCAAAGATCTTCCACTTGTTTGCGGTTCTCGACAGCGTAAAATAGGAACAGGACTGAGTGCTCTGTTTACAGAAAATCTTAGCACCTGGGAACAGACGGCCGAGGCAAGTCGTCGGGGCCTTACCTGTCACAGTTCGGAGAAGGCGGATCACAAAGTCAGACGGCGGCAGTTGCAACAAAGATTGGGGGCAGGCGTTCGGCCGGCGAGTCTTTCTTTTCAGCCTTTTGTCTGACCATTCGTCGTGTCTCTGATATATTCCCCGCAAGGTGGCTAGCTCTTCGATGACGCCAGGCGTCTGCGCGTCTTCGACTTTGAGCTCCTCTATCTGATTTGCGAGCAGGGTTTGTTGACTAAACGACGAACCCCCTTCGTAGGAGACTGGTTGGTCATCCCATACGAGCTGATGTAATGTTGAATCATCCTCGAGTGCCGGTAAGGTATTTGGCGTGGAAGATGGCGTCGTCGTCGTCGTCCTATTGGTCTGCTGCTCGCCTTGGTTTCGGAGAGCTTCCTCGACGGCTTTTAGTCTCTCGTGCAGTTGCTGGATTGTTGGGCCCGCTTGACTGAAGATATTTTTACTCCCATCAGCCCAGATCTCAAGCAAGTATCACTCTCGCCAGTTGCTCAAATCGAGTAAGATTACCTGTCGGTTCTGTCCACACTCTGCCGCTGGGATTGTGCGACGGACCTCCCTGCTGGACGGCAGAGTATCTTTGAAGTGATGCAGTTGGAACAGGGAAACTCTCGGTTGCATCTTTTCTAACACTCGGCTTGTTAATTCGGTGCATGTTCTCAAGTATGATGCATCACTCGAACGAGTTCCAAGACTCGGGCCGAAGCCCAGGACGGGCCCTCAAGAAAGCCCACCATAACAGGGGTTGTAGATATAGAAACTCATATACCTTGCGGATCCGACAGTTATGGCACTGCAGTAGAGTCAAAATAGTCAGCGTCATCGAATCTATAGCGTCGGGGGTGGATTCCGGGGCGTCAAGACCTACTGCTCTTGGAATCACGCTTGTCTTCGGCGTGCGCGGCTCCGGGTCCATGATATCCCACCCCGGCCTAGAATATGTCGGAGCTCGCAAAAGACGTAAGACTATGCACACACACACAGACACACACACGCACACATACACGAACTGGAAGTACGTACGGTTGCGGATTTGTTTTGCCGAATGGGCCTTTGAAGTCTTTTTTGTATTTCCCGAGCGCGGATCCCGTGGGATCTCGGGACGCACGGGGCTTGGCCGCGTTATATCCACATTTGGCCTGGCTTCGAGGAGCGGAGTTCCCGACTACAAAAACCCTACTGGAACCCTCACCGATTGGTGGCAGCGAGACCAGGTTGGCCTGGCTCTCTGGCTGCCATTTGTCAGCCTGCCGCTCTACTCTGCACTCCCTACACGGATGTTCCGAAGAGGAGAATCCAGAAGACGCGCGCCGAGCAAGCAGGATAGGCAATGTAGCGTCTCGGACAAGGTTCGCCGACTTCACGCTCATGAGACGACGTTCGCGACATCACGATCTACAGGGGGCGACTCACCGCTGCTTCAGACCACACACAATTCACGCGTTTTAGAAGCAAACGCTGAGCACAGCTATCACCAACAGGGCAGCTCTGATGAATGAAACTGCTAATACCATGTTTATGTTGGTCTTGGGACGAAGAATTCTGAACAGTTGCAATCCCTCAACTCCTACAAAGCTTCAGTGCGGGATGGTAGCCAGGCAGTAGGGCCTAGCCGCCGAGGCGCTACTGATCGGATCAGGCCAATGTCCTTTCTCATTGAGGTCTTGTATAGGCGACCAGCTAAAAATGGCCATTTAGAGGGCGTTTAGGGCTTTTTAAGCAGTAAGGCAAGGTCTGTAGTGACTCTAGTGGCCTACGTTAGTGCAATAGGCCTGTGTAGGATGGGTGCGGAGAAGAGGTGGGCTCAAAGGTGGAGATGGTGGATGATAGCGGCAAGCGAGTTGAATAGAGATTACCGGACGCTTTTCCTACAATGGTTGGGCCGAGTCTTCAGATACAGTGACATTCATACTTTGGCTTTGCCTGAGAGATATGCAAGTTTCTGTTTCAATTTAAGAGTCGACCGCATCTACGGACCACGATTATCTAAGGGCAGAGCGTCGACCGCCTCGACTATTCCATCACGTAAGATCCGAACATGCTCACTCTTTCAGTCGGTCAACAACACGACCAAGGCGTGGCGTCAATGAAGCCCAAAACATGCCTGGATTCGAATGGCTTCTTCTTGTTACGCAGGATCCTGTTCGGGGCCTGTGACCGTTTCACGTCGACGCATTTTGACCGCGATGGTTTGTGGACGCTTCCCGAAAAGAAGGCCACCAGCGTGGTCCAGTCTGGGTGAAACGCTCCGAGGTGCGTTGGCGAAGGACTTGAGCACGGCCAGGGAAATGGGAAACAAGAGATGACCCGAGTCAAGAAGCCAACCGTGAGAGTGACAGATGCCTTGACTGATGAAGTAGCTGATGTTGGAAGCTGCACGACTTGGGCAACGTGGCGTATAAGGTGTCAAGGACGGAACCGGGGTTCTCGGGTCGCGATGCCCGACACCCGATCCGGAAATAGTTGTTGTCTCCTGTTTGACAGGGTCCAAGTTTAAGCTTGTTGCACCAGCGAGTCAGTATGTACATCGTATCCGTTCTCTGTACGGATGGACAGTGACGTATGTGTTTGCCGCTTGGCATACAGGGTTTTCCCTGAGATCTACAGAGTATTCGTACCATCATCAACAGAGTATCCGTACAGATGCACATTGCACGCATGTGAATTGATAACGGACCCCCCCTGTCCCTCCCGTCCGTTAGCCCGAGAGTCTCGTGCGTTTGTGGGTTGTGCAGAGATCGCGCTCCCTCGCAAGAAACATAGGTCCTCATCTAAACCAATTACATCTAGACCAGTCCCTAAACCGAAATCGAATGCTAAACCGAAGGCGAAGCATTAACCACTGGGGACTACTCAGTCATCTTAGTAACGCACGGCACTCTCGGCATATCAGAGGGAGTGGGAGGGGGGCGGGCGCTACCAGGTAACCTGATCAACCGTCGCTTCGTAATACAATCGGTGACATAGCCGTGTCTAGGTATCATTGCTGCTTGCTTGTTTCCACAAAACTCACTAGGTATCAAACTTGTTAATGCTAGACTTTGATGCATCAAGGTACATGGCTAATGCCAATCTTCTCGACGTCGCACAGGTACACAATATGACAAAAGAAACGCAGCGGGGGAAAACCCCACCGTCGAAATAGATTTTCACGCACCGGCAGCTTTGAAAGTGCTGCTTGGACTATCTTATCTCTGGACTATCTCCTCGACCGCGAAGATGGCTCCAGTTCCGCTTTTCCTTCCCAGTTGCCCCACCTCTACTCGGCACTACAGAGTACCTGTTACACTGAAGCCCACGTTGTAACGGCCCTGGAGGCTACTAATCTATCAAGTGCCACATCAGCCCAAAACCCCTATGGGTAGGGCAAAGCTAACGGGAAGTGGTAAGCCTTGAGTTCACTAATCCAATCTTTTGTGAGAAAAGCGTTGAGTAATTCCAGGTCTTCGATAGGGC
Source organism: Colletotrichum lini (assembly GCA_034638275.1). Classification (NCBI taxonomy): domain Eukaryota; kingdom Fungi; phylum Ascomycota; class Sordariomycetes; order Glomerellales; family Glomerellaceae; genus Colletotrichum; species Colletotrichum lini. The sequence continues at coordinate 2,053,407 of JAWQJV010000006.1, forward strand.
AGGGCTTTCTAGGGTGCGGCACAGCGCAGGGATGGATGAAAATGCCCAGTAAGAGTCAAGCTGGGGAGTATCGGCGCCGACGAGGGAGGAAAGCAAGCTACCAAATATGGGTTGTTCGCCGACATGGAAAGTTAGACACGAGTTACAACCGGCCTAGTCCTTGCGAGAGAGGAGCCATCTGTCCGAAGACGGCATTCCAATTGGATGGCCGCTCTACAGGCCTTGATTGACCGCATAGGTTTCCTAGGGATTATGGAAGAGCAGAAATTGTAACCAACAAACCAAATCAACGTAAATCACAGTGTTACGGAGGGGAAGTGAGCAGTCCTGTTGGGGACGGGGGAAGGCGAGCTGCTGGTTTGCGTCGGCTTGACGAGCCCCCACTGAACACCGAACCCTGGCCGTCGTCGTTGTTGTCGAGGAGGAAAGAATCTGAAATGGGGAACGCGGTGCCTGCGGATCCGGACATGCAAAATGTCCGTTGTTCTTTCGAGGCGCAAAACCACGCGCTCGTCGCGTTCCTCTTGTCAAACCATTCGTTGTTGCATTTGCATACACATCAGTGGACACCCAGCTAGGAGGCGTGGTCGACAGGTAGAGGTTGTAGTGGGACGACTTGGCATCGGACAAGCCAGCCCTTCCGTCGAGGTCGATGCGGATTCTGACTTCGACATCGGAGTCGAGTCGGCCTTGACGATGGACGAGATGCGGCGGATTCTCTCGACCGCCACGACGCTTGACACACCGGCAAGTAGGACGCCGAATGGGGTGCTAGAAGCGTGGAGAAGATCATGCTAGTAGAGCAAGGCGGCATGGTACCTCGGCAGGCATGGTAACTGGCTTGGAAATGATGACGGGAGATTTTGACAGCGCGGGTGAAAGTTGACCAAGTTAGATTAGAGAGACACGCGGACAACGTGAAGGGATGACGAAGTCTTCAACAGACGATATAGGCATGGACGGCCGATGGGTTGATGGCTGAATTCTTTCTTCCTCGCCCTCTTTTTGGAAAGGAATCGCACCTTGCCTCCCTTTTCTGAACCCTACTGCCGCCAGGCGACCAGCAAAAACGATCCAGGGGAGCGAGATTGGCTTTGCCGGGCTTGTGTAAAACGATGCCAGCCGAACGGTTACGGCACGAGCCCCGGGCGACAAACACGACAAGAATTGGCTGGACGACCGTCGCTGGCCGAAGAGAAATCGCCAGGTGTGTTAGGGTGCTTTGATCGGTGTGCCGAGAACAACACCCGAAGGCCCACTCTAGCGTTGGTTCTGCCGGTTAACAATAAGTTCCTCGAGGCGTCTCTCATCGAGAATCTCGGCTTCCACTCGCCGACCCGTCTCCCTGACCTCGCCGCCCAGACGCTGATACCGCACAAGAGTGGGCACGTTGTGGACATTCCACTTGGTTCGAAAGACGTTTGTAGGGTAGGGACCTTCCACCTGTTTCGCTAGGTTAGCGAACCCCCATGGTTGAACGCGGGCTAGATGCGAGATACTCACTCCGGCCTCTGTCCAACTTCAACAAAGGCCATCTCTGGCGCGCCGTCCGCCGAGAAGGCGGCGTTAATAAGCGGCAGAGCGGCCCTCACGTCGGGACACCATGACTCTCCGGTGTCCGGGAGGTTAGAAGTAGTGAACGTGATAAAGAACGGTGCAGCGGCGTTTTCCGGCAGAGGAAGGGCATTTGCCGCCTCGGGCAGCGTGAAGCTTGAGTTGATGGGCATGATTGTCGTCTTGTCAGTTGAAGGATTAAGTGTGAGGCCGGGTTGTGGTTCACAAATAGTCGTGGACGATATGCACCAAACAAACCTTGAGTTGAATATGAAATCGAGACTTCTGGCAGCAACTGAAATGGCGCGATTCAAACCCACTATGGTGTTCTCCGGCCGACAACCCCGATGACCTCCGACACCGGCCCCCGGAGCATCTCGAAGTGGAGTCTCGGCGGACACCGGCAATCTGCATGGTATTCGGTTGACGGGGCGATGTGTGACTTTTAACGATACTCAGGCTACCATACTCCAAGAGCAATAGGTTTGTATTATTAGTTTCAACCGATATCATGATGGGCTTTATTCTATTTGAGCAACCACGATGCGGAACCCATTTCCACGCCAATATCCCGACGGTTCGAGACTGCCGCGATATGTACAGTTGGCCTTGACCTTCGGGCTCGAGAAACACCCTCCGCGCAGCACACGCCGAATATTATCACTGGCATCCGGCTCTTCTCGCCCGTCATCTCGCCATGGATACCGGAAGGACGGGGTGGCCATGTCCTCGCCCCAGAGCGTCGAGCACCATTCCCAGACATGCCCCGCCATGTCGAGGCAGCCGTACGGCGAGCGGCCTTTGGGAAACAGACCGACTGCGCACGTCGTGTTGAAGCCTGTCGTTTCGCAGTTGGCCCCGTTGCCATCCCAAGTCGTGCCCTAAGGGTATATCAGCCCTTCGTTTCCGCCATCTTGTTGATCCCCCCTGGCTGCTCGCTCCCACTCTGGCTCTTTCGGAAGGCGTACTTGCTCGTGAGGACCAATCCTGCCGCTCAGTCGCCAACGGTGAGTCAACCAAGTGCAATACTCTCTTGCATCATGCCACGTGAGGTCTGTTGCTGGCGCGTTCAATCGTTCGGGGTCTGCGCCATCCGGGCTGACCCAGTCGCGGGCCGTTTCCTGGGTGAAGGCCATGTAATCACTGACAACAACCGGGTATACGCCGATGCGGAAGCTGTGCAGGGTGATGGTCTCCGGAGGCTGTGAGTTTGGATGGCTTTGAGAGCCCATAGTAAAGCTTCCGGCGGGCACCTCTGCTAGCAGGGACAGATCTCGCGGGTCGCCAAGCCTAGAAAGGATGCGGCCAGCTCTCTCCCTCTGACTCGCTGGCAATTTTCCCTGTGTAACAATATCCAACATCCAGTTGGTGACCCTGTCTCGAAATCTCTCTGTTTCTCCGACAAGATCTGCCACGAGTAGGGCGCCTCGTTGACTATCGGCGGGCGAGCCGCCAAGAAGCCCCTCAACAAGGTCATCCGAGCGACCTGACGCGCTCAAACGAACCAAACAACTTTTTATGATAAAGGCATGCGCTTGGGGATGTTGGCGGAATAGCCCGACAGCAGTATCCACGGGTAGACCTGCAAGGTGCCGAGCCGCCAGTAGCTGTTGGACAACGCTGCAGGATACCGCCGGGTTGTCGACCGTCCCGGTTGTGAAACAGTGATTTAAAGCTCCTAAAGGTTGGCCTTGGCTTATGCGGTTGTACGCGATTTCGGTTAGCGTTTGAGCGGCGCCTGGCAAGGCAATCGAAAGCCATGAATCGAGGAGTTCCTCGGCTCGGTCGCCGCGGTCTTGAGCTTGAAGCGCCAGCGCAAACAAGGCTGGAGTCTCTGCCGAAGATCCTGTAGCAATCAGGGACTCGGACAACTCGGACCCGAGGTGTCTCAGAACGGCCTGTCGTCTATGAGCCTCCAACAGTGGCAGCAAGGCATGTCGAACGACGCTGGGAGGCAGAACCAAATGACTGAAGACATCGGCAGTCCCGAGTAAGAGCAACCTGTGTTTTTTGTGCTCCATAAACAACGTGAACAGTAGTTGAAGAAGATCCAGGCTGGCGTCAGCCGCCTCGTCGCTCGTATCAATCACAACCATCAGGGCCAGGCCTTCCTTCGAGGCTGTGCTGATCAAGGCGGGAATCGTAACGCTGACCAGAGTCTGCAGCAAATGCGAGTTGTCCACCGCGAAATAACAGGGCAGAAACCTCCCAGAACCCCATGCTTCCTCTCGTGTATCGCCAAAGTCGTTGCGGACAAGTGGCGGGGCATAACCGAAACCCGAGGTCGCCAGGCAAAAGCAGAGGTGTTTCGCAAACGTTGTCTTGCCGCTGCCGCTAGACCCCGTCAAGAGCAATAGTTCATTGTCGCGGACCAGTTCCAGCGCGGAAAAGTAGATGGGAGGCTCGGGCTTGTCGCCCGCGCTGCGCTTCCGTAAGCCTTTGGCGGCCTTGTCCTCGTGGGTAAAGCGTGCAAGAAGAGGGATGTAGCCGCTGGCCAGGTCGACTGCTGTCCCATCCCGCAAGACTAACAGGGGCTCGCTGCCGAAGCTCTCGGCGGCTGCTCGATGGCGTTGGAGGGTATCAGGTGTGATCGTGTCCATGGTGTTCTTGATAGAATCCGAGATGATGGTGTGCCTTGCGCGATCGGCCGGCTTTAAATACCGAAACACTACCCGACTGGTGGGTCTAGGCTTCCGAGTACATAGTGGAGGGTCCGCATACGAGGGAAAGGTTTCTGGGTCTGGCCAAGTTTCCGTCTGGAGGGCGTGGCCAGGGTACCAATCGATTGTTCATCCTCGATTGTCTCTGGTCCTTGTCTACGCTGTCACAGTCCGTTTCAGAGAGCCGAGTCTTCATGAAGGGGACGCTCTCAAAGCTGGGCTACTTGATGGGATTTCTTTCTACAATCCAGCAAGACTTGATGCTGGTTCATGATTCAAGAGTGAGAACACCAGAATGTCCGATCCTCAAACCAACGTCCCGTCCAGTTGCCCACACCACTTCAGGATGTGCTACATAAAGCCACGGAGGGTTCTCCTGCAATCGTTTCAACGTCTCAGCATAGTCGACGGCCCGATCCTCGTAGTGGATTTTGGTCCTCGCCTCGTGGAATAGCCGCTGAACCTCGTCGTCATGGTATCCGAGCCACCAGGTAGCGTGGGACGAGCTGGATATCTTGTCATCCAGGACCCTGAATGTGCTATTGGGCGTCGAGTCGAACAACGCAAGGCTGCCAATCTGCTTTTGGAGGCCAATTTGGCGAGCGTACTCGGGACGGTCCGTCTCAACCCTAACTTCAACCTCGAACCCGACGGCTCGCAACGAAGACGCTACGAAAGCGGATATCTTCTGCGCGTGCTCCGGCATGTAGGTCGGCGTCCTCAACACCAGGGGTTCACTCGTGTCCAAGCCTTTGAGTATTTCCCGGGCTCGCTCTGCATTGTAAGGGAATGGTTTCAGCCCTGACTCTGGGAAACCGAGGTGAAAGGGGCTAACGATGGTGGCGGACGGCAGGGCAAAGCCGCGGTATACCTCCTTGAAGAGTGCCTCATTGTCGATGGCGAGATTGACAGCAAGACGTGCTTCCGGCGAGGTGAAGATACCCTCGGTGCAATTGAGATAGTATATGGCCGAGAGCGTGCTGGTGACTCGGCCCCATTTCAATGAATCGTCAAAGTCGAGTAGGTCAAGGTTGTCCACTCGCTCGAGATTCAAGGCAGCATCCACCTCACCCGTACGAAGTAGCTGGAGTCTCTTGGCAGCACTTGGCTCTGTCGAAGCGACGATGATGTGCGGAGCGTTGTGTCGGGTCGGGTTCAGCCGCTGCAATCTCGCTCTTCCGATGCCGTCTTCACGCTCGAACTCAACCACTCGGAAAGGGCCTGTTCCAAGTACCGGCTTGCCGTCCTTGTCTAGTCTCGAAGGCCAAAACTCGCAGAAGACGCCCACAATGTCCGCAAATGGCTCCGAGCTGACGACCTTTACCGTCTGGCTGCCTTCGGTCGAGAATTGGGTCTGCTCAAAATAGCGGCTGTAGCTCCAGCGCATGCCAAAGTAGTCCCGTGAGTCCAAGAGCCCGTTGATGTAGTTGACGATATCAGCTGCCGTACACTGTTCTCCGTCATGGAACACGGTGTCGTCGCGGATGTGAAAATGCCATGTGCGGGCGTCGAGAGAACTCTCCCAACGGTCGAAGAGACCGGGAAGGACGTGACCGTGGGGCTGCCAACGGAGGAGGGGCTCAAAGACGAGGCTCTTCAGAGCCGTGACGCTGTTGTCATCTGTGACTTGGGTCGGCAGCCGGAAGTCGACGTTTTCTAGGGACAGGCGGAGCGTTTCTGGCGTCATTGTGGCGGACATTTGTTGGTCGAGCGGCGAGTCTGTCGCTGCGTGCTAGCCCTGGGACTAGAACGCGTTTAAAATGGCTTCTGCGAAGTGGTTCAAGCCGAGACAAGTTCAACCCCCGGCCGGGAAATGCTTTTGGTCCAAGTCGCCGACGATTCGACCTAGACAAGGCCCCACCCACACCACACTTGTAATCCCGAATCCAAGAGTGAGGAGATGCGATCGCGGAGATGGGTAAAACTCGCCTACGAAGCGGCCACTCGTGTTGTGGGTACGTCGGTGGTTGACGTGGTTTGTGAGTCTTTTCAGCATGTGGATGGCGCGAGGCTGGCGGGGAAGAAGCTCTCTTGGCTGTATTCATGGGTAATCGTTTATAGTTGTCCGGAATCTGGATTCCAATCTTGTCAAACGTGGAACATGGTGGTCTTCTATCCGGCGGAATAGACATCAACTGTCTTGGTTGGGTCCTGGCCAAGATTCAAAATAGACCAGAGCTTCCCTCAAGATTGATCTATTCTCCAATACTCCCTGGTCCTTACTAACCCTCCAGCTAACCAAGGGCCAAGGAAATGAAGCTCAAAAGCCAAGAACCTTGCCGGACGGAGGTATCGGCCCCGGCTGATGGTGCCGGGATCAAGAAAGACGACAGAGCGGAGAGTGATAACGACATTGCGGGGCTCCCAGTCACGACATGTTTTCCGCGACTCGAGCCGCAAATACCATCTGACAGCGGTACGACTCTCTCGGACTGTAACGCGAGCCTTACATGTATTCCCGGAGAAGCTTCACAGTATCGGCCTCTGTGGGAGAATGGAGTTTCTGCGACCTCAATCTCGGCAGGCACAAAACTGGGGCAGAGGGATCCAAGAAGGAAGACTAGCTGGTCTAAAACTCAAGACAGCCAGGATTGCAATGACACCATCTCGCTGCAACAAATCAGGTCGATTGACTTATCTAGCTCCTGTTCAAGGAGCTCCAGAATGAAGTGAATGCGGTTAGAGTGTTCGGAAAAAATCGTTTCTCTCCAACGGCACAAGGTATATAGCGATCTGGAGCCAACCGAGCTGCAGCGGCATTCCGGACGGCTGGAACCACCGTGCAGAGACAGCATATTCAGAACCGTCTGCTTGCTGCCTACTGTTGGCCAACATGTCGGCTACCAAGGCCATTGTCCCCGTCGTGGCACCGTCCGAAACGAACAGTGACCTCAACACGAGCGGCAAAGACGACAGCCCTGTGACTGTGACCGAGACGAACCCTAGTGAGACTAAATCCTCCTGGTGGCGCAAAGCCGTGGGACTTGTCTGGGACTCTGTCGAGGGAGATCCAGAGTACCGCAAGTATGTCCAAAGGCTGGACACCTTCTTCTTGTAAGTGCTCTGTTCAACATCGACTTCTTGCATACTGTGCAGTTTATAGATGCTGACTCGAGATTCTCGAACCTCCAGCCCTACCGTCTGTTTTGGCTATTTCATCAAGTACCTCGACCAAACCAACTACAGTAAGCTCTGTCGCACCCCGGTTCCTGTCTCTGCCGTTAACATGGTAATACAGGCAATGCCTTCATCAGTGGAATGCAGACAGACCTCAACCTCTACGGCAATGAACGCAACTGGTTGAACACCTGGTTCAGCCTGGGCATCATGATCGGCAGTGTACCCGCCCAGATGTCGCAGCTGAGCTTCATCAGACCGTCGATTCTCATCCCATCATGCGAAGTGATTTGGTCGTTGCTTGTGATCGGCATGGGCTTCGCCAAGAACATCGAAACCGTAAGACTGAGACTCCATTCCCGACGCCCGCGGGAAATTCCAAACTGATCACGGTCCCCAGATGTATGCTCTGCGTTTCTTCATTGGGCTGTTCGAGGCGTGCGCGTTTCCCGGTTACATTGCGATGCTGGGCGGATGGTACGGTCCCAAAGAGCTCACCAAGCGGCTGGCCATCCTCCTCCAGGTCGAGTCCATCGCAAGCATGTTCAGCGGTTATCTGCAGGCCGGTCTGTACTCAAGCATGAACGGCCGTCACGGCATAGCCGGGTGGAGATGGTTGTTCATCATGGACGCGATCATCTCGCTTCCCATCGCCATCTGGGGGTTCTTCGGACTCCCCGATCTGCCTCACAACACGAAGGCGTTTTACTGGTCGCCCGAGGTAGGACCCAAGAGTTGCTGCGCTGCTTCGGCTCGTGTTGTTGACACAAGTGCTACAGCTTATCAAATACGGCATCGAAAGAATCGAGAAATTCGGCCAGAAGGCCCAGCAGAGGCTGACCTGGAAAGAAGCCAAGCGCATTTATCTCGGTTGGGAGATCTGGGTGTTTGTCGTCCCATACACGTGAGTTGGCCTGAACTTATAAAGAACTTATGAGGAGACCGCTAAAGCTTCCGTGAAGCATGGTGGCAGCATGCCATTCGGCAACAAGCTACTTCAACTTGTGGCTCAAAGCTGCTGGCTATAGCGTTGTGGACGCCAACATCTACCCGACCGGCGGAAGCGCCCTGAACATTGTTGCGACGGTGATCTGGGGCATTATCGCGGACCATACCGGGCAGAACTACCTGATGATTATCATCGTTCAGGCTCTGATGATTCTACCCAACATCCTTCTTTCTGTGTGGTACATTCCCAAGGGCGCACTGATGTTTGCGTACTATCTGTCATACGCCGGATCGGCTGCCACCCCCGTTCTGATTGTGAGTACCCGAGTTGTTCCAACTGGCTAACAATGTCACGAAACCATGCTGACTCTTTTACACAGAGCTGGGCCAACAGACTCAATGCAGGCGACCCCAGCTTACGACAACTTCTGGTGGCCACCGCAAACGTCGTCTCTTATGCGTGGGTTCTCTGGGTGCCTTGTAAGTTTGGAAATTGTCGTTACAAAAACACACCGACTGACGCCATGCCAGTGGTTTTGTTCCCGACGTACGATGCACCAAAGTACAAATACGGATACCAGGTCCTCATCCTTTTCGGAGGTCTTGCCATTATCAGCGTCACTCTGATGTGGTACATGTACAGAAGAAGAGAGTAGGTTTCAGCACCAAAACCTCGAGTGTCTTTAGAGGTGTGGGCTAACCCGACGTAATCAGCCAAAAGCGGGTTCAGGAGCAAGACCAAGGTGCTGAAGGAGGATCGGCGGCCTCAAACGAGCAGTGAGGGACTGGCTTGGGCACGGGGGCACGATGTGATGGTAAACAGGCGCCATCTATGCCAGCTAATCGGTTCTTGATCCATTGCAGAGGCAGACTACGCAAACCCTCAAACCGTTGGTTAATAGCGGTTGGTATTGTAGGAGTCCAACTGATCATGCATTCAACTGGAAACAATCAGAGTACAACTACAGATCTGGAGATATCTTCTCGAATAAATTGAACTTACAACTGTAATCGTATACCTTGGGGCCAGCCCTTGCCGCAAATCGCTCAAATATACATTTTTCTACTCCCGCATTTTATCATCACAAAACTATCCAAGACAAGTATTACGAGCAAACATTTCTGTATCGACATTGACAATCAGCTACACATACACTATGAACAGTGAAATATACAAAAGCTCTGCAAGACCACTACTAGATGAACTCTACAACTAGCAGGATTCAGACGACGCGCGTGTGTATCAACATTCGAGACCAAATTACTCCAGAGGTGCCTGGATCGGCAGCCCCGGTTTGCGAGCAGTCACAACGTAGCTGTGCGATAAAGGTCAGCCACACCAACCCGATTTATGCGTCAGGAAACTTACACTGGCCACCAGACGTGGATCCTCGGATCACGCATCTCCTTCCTCGCCTGCGAACACAGCACGAGGACCTCCTCCCTCGACCACCCCTTGATGTTCGTCAGCGTCCCGAGCGCCGCGGACTCGAGGAAGGAGTCGAGATTGGCCAGGCCCCAGCCGCCGATGTCCTTCATCGTCTTGTCCCGGGGCCACGTGTTGGTCGGCCACTTGTAGATCGTCTCCTGGACGTCCTCGAAACCGCGGTCGATGAGGAGCTGCTTCCACTGCATCGCAAGCTTGAGCGAGCGGCCAATCTTCTCCATCGCGTCGACGACTTCCTCGGCCCACCGCACTAGCGAGCTGTTCTCCGGTATCGTGTCGTCGTCGCTTTGGGCCGACATGCAGACATCTTGGGCTTCGAACCAGCCACCGGGCTCGAGTTGCCTAGGGGGAACACGTGTTCACACGATGCCACTCAATGAGGAACGCCCGTGCATGGACTTACTTGTAGATGCTATCGACTAATTTCACTGGATCCAGAATACTGCCGTTCAACGTCCTGGAAAAGATGAAGTCGAAACTTTTGGACCAAGTCCACGGCTTCTCAAGGTCGTCGATTTCGAAGGAGCAATTCGGCGGCATGCTGTGTCTTGGTCAGCTGCTTCACCAGCTCAAACAGCGGATGATGATGATGATGATGATGATAAGCTTACAAGTCCGGTTGCACTGGGCTTAGGTCGACTCCAATAACCTGAGGTGTGGTGAGTGAGAAGTGTGAGATGACAAAGTCGATCAATTGCAACCCTCACCTCTGACTCGGGATGCTCCTCGGCTATAATGGAGTCGTTGTGAGTAAATGGCATAGCCAGAACAAGAGACAAAGTACAGGAACGCACCATATTCCAATGCCCAAATGCCGGTGCCTGTTCCGAGATCGAGTACTCTCTTGGCGCCATAGAACTTTGGGCAGGTGCAGAGGCGGCCTCTGAAAGTCCTCACAAAGAGTTCGTGCTGCAAGTCCAAGCGATCTTGCTCGATCTAGATGTTTTGCGTGAGCAAATGTATGAGCGAGTGGAAAATGAGCATGTTGGTCGTACGTTATCGTGAGGAAAGAAATATTCTGTGAGTGAATGGTTACTAATGACAACGGCCAAGCTCAAGTTGGGCTTTCTTCATACTCACTGCCGCGGGAGTGGGAGTGATAAAGGCGTCCGTACTCGTCTTCGAAATTCAACAGCGAAGAGCGAATGGATGTGAGGGAGTCGCGGATGGACTGCGAAAGGTAACAACAATAACAACAACAGTCAGCTAGGGGGTGTCTCAATGCCTGGGAGAACACCCCAACAGATGGCAACTCCCAGATCATCGCAGTTCACTTACGACGTTGATGGCGGAATCGGTCTCGCCGTCATCTGGATCCTGTGGTAACCGCGCCGCAAGTCAGCAAGCGGGGGCCGACCCCATTCCATATCCGCGTGGCAGATCAAACCCTACGATGAGGCCGGTGGCCGGGTTCGCGGCCTCTTCGGGATGGGCCGCGGGAGACATTGGAGCTGCGATTGCGGCTGCCGAGGAGGACGGCGTCTCTCCCCCCTGCGCTGCCATATCGAATGCTCTGTCAAGATGGAGTAATCGAGGGCTTCGGGAAGGGATTCGGCCTTGGAGATTGCGGGTTGGGTGAGGCAGAGTTTACCTAGGTAATGTATGTGGTCAGTTGAAACTCAAAACTGGCTTTCGGGGAGTGATTTGGGGGGGAGGAGCCCCGATCTACTGCTCTGTACAGTATGAGTAATCCCAAACCCCCATCCGGTCTGAAGAGTGCGGTGCGTGCCCATCATGGGTCTATGATTGGCGCCTCGAAGAGCCGAACGACTTCGATCCTGGGAGGGACCCGGGAGCGGGGAGAATCTTTAGCAGAACGATCCAACCAGGCTTGGAGTTTCGGTCTCCAATGAGACACAACTCCACCGCCTAACGGTGATCGCCAAGGACACGGACACGTGTGCCAGCAGCTAGCAAGGAACAAAAGCATTCAAGATTCGGCGGTTGGTGGGGTTCGCTTAGAGAGTTCCGTCAACCAGGTACGGTTTCTCTAGGCATACCTGTACTGTCCACGGGCGGTGGGTGATCTTCCGGATGAGATGAACAGCGACGCAAGACGCTTTCACTCAACCAATTCTCATTTGCTATCATTCTTTATACATGTGTGAGCGCACTTCTTGTTTTTGGAACTATTTTCAGAGAATGATCTGCTTATCTCGTCACTCCAACAAGCCTGTATGAGATCAGGTGACGGATGTGGCAAGCAGCGGTCAATGACTCAACATCGCGCACACTTACTTACCTGCAGTTGTCGGTGTGTCTGCAACGAACCTGGTCGCCGATTGTGCAACAGATCAAGAGACCATCCCTATCTGCAAAATCTAATGGTGGTGGGCAGGAATCCCAACTCCGAGGACTTGACCTCTTTGTCAACCAGGCGAGATGGCCTCAAGCTCAAGCAAAACCTCGAGGCGATGTCGTGCAACTTGCTTGGTGTCACAGAGGTCAAAGACGGGCAGCGGAGACCTCGGACCGTGCCGCAGCCCGGTGGCTTTACGCACCCCGATTTCGAAAGAAATGGTTTGTGTAAGTTTTGCAGAGGTTGGACTCTACAATAAGGAAACACAAAAAAGCATGCCAAGTCGTCAGTTGCACATCAAACTAAACCGCCCGCCATGGTGGGATCGAGGCCAGGAAACCCCATCAACAATGTTAAACCTTCGGGACATGTCAGTGAGCGACATCTACTGGCAGATACCCGAAGTGGAAAACCTGAAAATAGTTGTGCAACAGTTCATGCCTGTCTTCAAATCCCAAGCACTGGAGCCACTCCGAAGCTGCCAGCCAGAATTCTTACGTAGTGTGGGTGGCCTACACCAACGGTGTACGCAGTCGTTCGAAGCCATGTCTTTGCCAGGTGCTGTCTATACCTATGAATGTATACTGTATAAATGACTTTAGAGTGCCGCACGAGGTCTAGTAGCCTTGAGTCTCGCATACATCTCGTCCTCGAAAGCTTTGATATGTGGTCGCACCCCCTCCTCTGCCGCCGGCAACATCTGTGTTGCGAACAAGCCACACAGCCCAGACTGCCTGTCGATCCACTGCGACTAGTCAGTATCTTCATTGCACGGTTTTGATGATGGGAGCCTAGCCCGACTTACCCAGAAAACATTCGACGCGCCACTCCACATCAACGTCCCGTTTTGCCTGTTCGGGTGGCCATGCCCGTCAACGAGAAGACCCCCGAGCCCCCAGTCATACTCGCGAGTGACGGGGAAATGCCCCACGGCCCACTCGGGCTCCTCCATGGCCTTCAACAGGCTCTTCTTGGACTCCAGAGAGAGCTGGGGCCGGAACATTTCCGCCGTCGTGCCTGGGCTCAGCAGCTTCCCGTCGTCTACCAGGAGGGAATGCAGCACGCGCATGACGTCTGGCGCAGAACCGTACGACCCCTGCCCGCCCAGACAGTCCGTGACCCCCTGGTTCAGGTCTCTGCCGCGGTAGGGAACGATCTTGCCCGTGTCCTTGTCGCGGGTGGTCATCCCCCACAACCCGGGCTTCACGGCCTCCACGTCGAACGTGAAGCTGGCCGCGCCGACCGGGTTCCAGATGTGCTCGCGCATGTACCGCTCCAGCGACTTCCCGGTGACGGCCTCGATGACTTTACCGGCCCAGTCCGAGCTGGAGCTGTAGGCCCAGTCTTCCCCGGGCTCGTAGTTCAGCGGGTGTCCGAAGCGCTCCTCGACGGTGGACCCGCGGGTCGGCTTGATGCCGTGGAACGCCTGCCATTCCCTCGTCGCGTCGCTCAGGAAGTCGTAGCTGTTCCCGGCGCTGTGGGTGAGGAGGTGGCGCAGGGTGATTGGCTTCTTGCGTGGCGACTCGATGGGCGCCCCGGCCTCGGTGAAGCCCTTTAAGACGGGCAACTTCGCCAGCGCCGGGACGTGCCTTGAGACATCTTCGTCGAGGGAGAGGACGCCCTTCTCAACGAGTTGAAGGGCAGCGACGGTTGTGAAAAGCTTTGTGACGGAGGCGAGGGTGAGTATGTCGTCCGCGGCCAGTGGCTTTTGGCGTTTCAAGTCGTCGCCGACAATGTGTGAATATTTGAAGTCGCCTAGGCGGTCGGTCAGCCTAAAGTCGTAAGCACACCTGGTGGGCAGAAACGCGAACGACGACTCATTGGGCTCCTGACGTACCAGATGTGGCCTCGGCGAAGAGCATGACGCCTGGGATGTCACGGTTGCTCACGGCATTGTCAATGTGTTCCTCGAACGAGCCCATGATTACAAATGCCTCGCCGCTGCCAATGCGCTATTATATACAAGCTGGTGGTCTGAAGAGAACTTGTCAGGTTGCGCGGTCTGTGAAAAGTCTATGTGAAAGTTTGAGAGCAATTTGAAACAATTGGTCGTAACCGGAAGACAAAACGACGAAGGCTTCTTAGTCATCCACTGTCTGCTGATCTCTCCCGTCCCCGCAACTGGAAGTGATGACATCACGAGGTAACAATACCGAGGAAGAAGGATGTTGGTTTGGCTGGTTGAAAGGAGTCACTTACATCAAAAACACAGGGAAAGATTCAAAGCTGTAACTCAACTGATCGTTTCATAGTTGTACTAGTATTCCGAGAGGAAGCAATAAAGCTCAAACTCTCATCTCCACAACTGACTACATACAATCATGGAATTTTTATCATTAATAGGCCTTCACTATTGTCGACTCCAGGAACCCAGTCATCAGAACCGTCGATGTAGAGATGCATTTTAGAGCAGTTGTATCTAAAACCATTTTCCAAGGAGACTAATGGCGGCAGCGGCGACTCAGTAGAGACTGGCCCGAAAGCCGATAAGCTTGTAGGCGATTCGCTTAGCAGCCAACGTAGATGGCTAGTGCATTAGTCAGTAAGCTCAGTTCATTCATTTTGCAACATGTTTTCATATTAGAAACGCGCAATAGAAGGACTAACCGTTGGCGAAAAGAGCTAGTTAAGGAATCCAAGTCAGTGAACACAATCTCAAGCAATAGTATACTAGTATAATACTCTATCACAAGTTAGAGCACACAGTAAGGCATAGGAGAATAGGGGAGAAAGATGCTTATTCTATGTAATGTAAAGAGAGTAAAATGTAGTCTAGTTATATAAGTCTAATTACGTAAGACAGTACATAAGAAGACTAATTTAGTAAGCTCTAATATACAAGGGTATTCCTATAATATACCCCCTAATTATTTAAGTAATTAAGTAATTATTTCCTTTATGCTAATATATAATAGCCTTTTAAAAGTAATCCCTTAGGTGCTTATATAATAGATAAATAACGTACATGCATAGTGAGTCGGCCATCATAGTGAGTCGGCCACTCCTCTTTACTTCTACACCTTTCCTCTTTATACTAAGTTTCCTCTACGTACGACTATGGAATCCTCCTTAAAAGAAAGCCGCATTATACTTGCACTTCAAGCTATCAATAAAGACCCAAATCTTTCCGTACGAAAAGCAGCTACTATCTACAATATCCCAAGAACAACACTTCAGGACCGACGCATCGGACGACTACCACGACAAGAAACGCGATCGAAATCAATGAAGATGACTGAGCTAGAAGAAACAGTGATTCTTGAACGAGTTATTGACCTAATCGATCGAGGATTTCCACCGCGACTTGACGACGTACGAGATATGGCTGATTGCCTCCTTGACGAACGCGACGCGACGCGTGTCGGACCCCGATGGGCAGAGAACTTCGTACGACGCCAACCACAACTAAAGACGCGTTTTCGACGTGGAATCGACTATCAGAGGGCATTAGCTGAGGATCCTGCAATTGTGCAGGCCTGGTTTGCCCTCGTACGAAACACAATTGCGAAGTACGGAATCCACGATGACGATATCTACAATTTTGATGAGACGGGCTTCTTGATGGGAATGCTGTCGCACGCAAAGGTTGTTACAACCTCTGATCGCCGTGGAAGGCCTCGTACGAAGCAGCCTGGCAATCGCGAATGGGTTTCTGTCATTCAGGGCGTATGTGCAGATGGCTGGGCGCTGCCTCCGTACGTCATCGTCAAGGGCAAATATCACCTCCTCTCGTGGTATACCAATAGCCAATTCCCACCCCAATGGCGCGTCCACCCTAGCGAAAATGGATGGACTACAAATGAGATTGGCCTAGATTGGCTACAGCATTTTGAAAAGTGCACAAAGTCTCGTACAAAGGGTGTTAAGCGGCTCCTAATCCTTGATGGCCACAACAGCCACAAGTCTACCAAGTTTGACGATTACTGCAAGGAACACAGCATTATTGCTCTTTGCATGCCTCCCCATTCATCGCACGAGCTCCAGCCTCTTGATGTTGGCTGTTTTAGTCCGCTGAAGGCGTCGTACGGCAAGGAAATTGAGAAAATGATGCGGATGCAGATTACGCACATTACTAAGGACGACTTCTTTCCTGCCTTTAAGGCAGCCTTTTTCACTTCAATGGGTGAAGAAAACGTACGAGCTGGCTTTAGAC
The DNA here is from genome assembly GCA_034638275.1 of Colletotrichum lini. Classification (NCBI taxonomy): domain Eukaryota; kingdom Fungi; phylum Ascomycota; class Sordariomycetes; order Glomerellales; family Glomerellaceae; genus Colletotrichum; species Colletotrichum lini. Next base: position 2,069,585 of record JAWQJV010000006.1, read on the forward strand.
AGGCTGGCCTTATCCCTTTCAACCCAGAAGTAGTTATTTCCCGCCTGGATTTCAAGCCAAAGACGCCAACACCATCCAACTCACGCCCAAGCAGCCAGGGCTCCTGGGACCCAAAGACACCAACTACAGCACATGACGCCGTACGAAGCTCTGCATCACTTAAGAAAAGGATTACCAGTCATCAAGATAGCTCACCAACCCATTTGTACGAAGTAGTTGACTTGCAGGCCAAAGGTATTAGCAAGTTAGCACACAAACTAGCTCTTGTTGAAGCTGAGTGCCGTGGGCTTCGTACGGCAAATGAGATACTAAGCAAGCGTCGGAGGGCTAAAAAAACCCAACTGCGTCTTGGAGGGTCCCTTAATGCAGCTGAAGCAGAGGCAATCCGGGTAGAGAAGGGGGTTGTTGATGCTGGAGGCGAAAATACACGTCAGGAGGGGGCTCGTACGGAGGGGGGTGAATTGCGCGGTCGGCGATGTGGCAATTGCGGAAAGACTGGACATAACGTACGAACATGTCAGGTAGTATGGGAGACCTCTGAAGAAGAGGATGATGAGTAGTTTTAATTGATTTCGTACGATGCTGCTTGATTGACTTACATAAATAGCTGGAGGGTAGGAGGAGGTGGCCGACTCACTATGATGGCCGACTCACTATGCATGTACGTTAAAAGAAATAAAAAATAAGTATATTGTAGTATGTTGCATTACCTTTATTAATAGCCTTACTTTACTTATGTAACCCTTTCTAAAATAGGTAAGAGGGTAGCTAAAGGTAGTATAAGTAGTATATATATAAATATTCTACCCTACCTATTATTATTTTCCTTTCCTTTCTTCCTTATGCCTTTATTAAGTTAATATAAGTAAAAATTTAAGCTGTTTTTACTGCATTAATATACTTTTGCTATACATTTTTACTAATAAGACTTAATATACTAACTATATTAATAGATAAATTTTAAAATAACTAATAAGAAGAATAGTATATTTACCTTTAACGTGGTTGATAAGCTCGGCGATCAGACAAGCTCGGCGATCACGCAACCGCAACCACAGCACATTTCCAACTAATAAGCAACACCCAGGAAATCAATTGAATTCAAACTAATGAAGGTCCTCTTCCTCAGATATTTCTTCGACAAATTGACATGTTCGCGCATTATGACCGGTGTTCCCACAGACGCCACACCGCCGTTGGCCCGTCTCAGTCCTCGGTCGGCGACCACTACTCCGCCGCGTTTCCTCCTCAATCTGAGCTGTCGCCTCTCTCTGTGATTTCAGGTCCTCTGCCTCAGCTATAGTAAGACTTCCTCCTTGTTTGAGACGGGTTTTCTTAGCCCTCCTGCGTCGGCTAAGCAGGTTATTCTCCTCTCGAAGGATCTGGACCTCCGACCTTAATAAGGCAATCTGGTGCATAAATCCTCGCGCTCCCTTTGATAAATGCTCTACAGCTTCAATAATTGAAGTTGGGGAGCTATTCTGATGGCGGGAGATCCTCCTTTTAATGAGTTCAGACTGAGAAGATGCTTCTGTTGGGTTGTTTGGCGTCTGAGAAGTCCACGCAGGGGGTGTTGTTGGGAGGGACCCTGGAGGTGTTGGAGTGTGTAACTTGACATCAAGCTTTGAAAGCACACTTTCTGCGCTTAGAGGGACAAGCCCTGCTCCTCTGAATCCTCCCTGAATGTTATTTTCCGTGATAGCTTGCGTGAAAGCCTTACGAAACGCAGGGAAGAAGTCTTCTTTCGCAATATGCGTATTACCCCGGCGTATCTTATCCTCAATTTGTCGACCGTATGCCGTCTTTAGTGGCCCAAAACACCCAACGTCCAAGGGCTGAAGCAAGTGAGACGAATGAGCCGGCATGCAGAGTGTGACGATATTGTTTTCCTTGCAATATATCTCAAAGTCGGCGGCGTGGTGACTTTCGTGCCCATCGACGATAAGGAGGCGATAACTACCACTTGCACGCAGTTTTGAATGCCGATCAAAGTGCCGTAGCCAATCTAGGCCTCTTTCGTTTGTTGTCCACCCATTTTCAGACGTTGCAATGACCCAGTCGCGTGGGAGACCGGTTTCAGTATACCAGGTGGAGAGGTGATATTGGCCTGCAACGATGATGTACGGCGGAACGCTGTAGCCTGACGAACTAATGGCCTGAACGACTGTAACCCATTCACGATTGCCAGGCTGCATCATTCTCGTATTTGACCGCCTTTCGGCACTAGTGACGACCATTCCGGATGCAATCTGGCCCATCATAAAACCAGTCTCGTCAAAGTTGTAGATGTCGGAGTCCACGATGCCGTATTTCGCGATTGTGTTCGCCACAAGGCGAAACCACGCGTTTATCGCGCCTGGATCCTCGCATTGGGCCCTCTTATAGTCGTACTTACGAAAAAAGCGCGTCCGAAGCTGTGGTTGTCGCTTGACGAAGTTTGAAGCCCAGCGCTTCCCAACTGGGGGTGCGTCGCGGTCGGCAAGCAGTCGATTAGCCATATCTTCCACACCACTGAGGCGAGGAGGAAACGATCGGGAATCCAGGTCTAGAATGTACTCAACTAGCTTCTCCTCTTCAAGCGCAGTCAAATTTCGTAGGCTAGGCAATACGTCGCGTCGTGACAGCTTTCCCTTAATTCGGTCGCGTAACGTTGAGTAGGGTACTGAGTAGATCCGGCATGCGGCTCTTATACTAAGATTTTTAGTTTGTTTGATTGCCTGGATAGCTAAGTTCAATTGAGCTTCTTTATTCATGAGGGACATTGCTGAGTATGGTGTGATGTGTATGTAAAGGTGAGAGGTTAGTTTGTCCGGTCGGGTGATCGCCGAGCTTGTCTGATCGCCGAGCTTATCAACCACGTTATATATATATAAAATAAGTATTAGCAGTTGCTAATATTGTTTATAGCTAACTATACCTCTATTACTAAAGAGGAGAAGACTAAGGATTAGTTTAATATACCCTTTCTGCTGCCTTTTACTACTGCTACTACTACTACTGCTGCTGCTGCTTCTACTACTACTACTACCCCTACTAAAAGCTTATCTCCTAAGGAGCTTATAGTAAGAACTCCCCTACCTACCTTTAAGGAGGAGGAGGAGGAGGAAGAGGAGGATAAGGCTAAGGAGAATAAGGATAATAATAGCCTTAAGGAGGGTAAGAAGGAAAAGGAGGGTTAAACCTTTAAGGAGGAGACTCTAGCGCCCCCCTTTAAGCATTAGTTATAACGTAGTTCACAAGTGAGTGAGCCACACAAGTGAGTGAGCCACTTTTCTACTACCCGTACAACAATGTATAAGAGAAATCAACCACAACGCCTTAAATTAATTTAAACTATTCTGAATCCTCTTCTTCAGAGGTAGATTCAACTTTTTGACACGTGCGAGCATTATGGCCAGTCTCTCCACATATGCCACATCGTCGTGCGCGCGTTTCTGTCCTCCTCGCACGACTACTACCCTGACCTGTTTCTACCTGTAACTGCTCCGTTACATCAATCTGAGACTTTATATCCTTTGCCTGATTGATTGTAAGTGTTCCACCTTTCTGAAGCTGTTTTTTTTTCGTACGGCGACGGCGGCTCATACGCTCATTTGCCTCTTGATACTCAGTCATTTGTGCCTGCATTAAAACCTGGTTATGGGCTACCACCATAATTCCTTTCTTCAGCTGCTGCATATACCCAATAATTGACGTTGGGGAGCTATTCTGATGTCGTACGATGCGATTCGTAATAAAATCAGAATGTGAATCGAATTCAATTGGGTTGTTTGGCGTCTTTGGGACCCAAGCTGCTGGTAAGCCAGCAGAAGAACCTGGAGGTGATGGCGTATGAAGCTTCACATCTAGCTGTGAAATCACATATTCCGGATCGTACGGGACAAGGCCAGTTGCTCTGAAGCCTGCTTGAATGTTTGATGTTGTCATTGCCTTGTTGTACGCCTTATAAAAGGCTGGGAGGAAGTCTTCCTTTGCAATATGCGTAATGTGCACCCGCATAAGGACCTCGATTTCTTGGCCGTACGCCCGTTTTAAGGGACTAAAGCACCCGACATCAAGCGGCTGGAGCTTGTGCGATGAATGAGGGGGCATACAGAGCGTGATAATGTTCTGCTCCTTGCAGTATAGCTCAAAATCGACAGAATGGTGGCTTTCGTGGCCATCAAGGATGAGGAGGCGGTAAGCACCCTTCGTACGACTCCTTGTATGGAAATCAAAGTGCTGTACCCATTCTAGGCCTTTCTCATTTGTCGTCCAACCATTTTCTGTAAGTGTAATTACCCAGTCGGGTGGGAGGGGGCTGTCGCACGTCCAGGAGTCAAGATGGACCTTGCCTGCAAAGATGATGTACGGCGGGATAGAATAGCCGCACGACCCAATGCCCTGGATTACTGTAACCCATTCCTGATTCCCTTGTTGTACTCCTCTTGGCTTGCCACGTCGTTCAGAGGCTGTAACAACCATTTCAGAGGACATCTTGCCCATCGCAAACCCAGTCTCATCAAAGTTATAGATATCGGTATCGTCTATCCCGTACTTCGCAATTGTGTTTCGTACGAGGGAAAACCACGCGCGATACGCGTCCGGATCTTCGCAGAGGACTCTCTGATAGTCGATTCTTCGATTAAAACGCGTCTGGAGCTCAGGTCGTCGTCGTACGAAGTTTGAGGCCCAGTTTGTTCCGACGCGTCGCGCGCCGCGGTCGCGAAGCAGTCGATCAGCCATTTCTCGAACAGCACTAAGGCGTGGCGAAAATGCTCGCGAATCCAGGTCAACGATGTATCGTACAATGGTCTCCTCTTCGTACGAGGTTAAATTCTGGCAGGGTGGTCGGATATCGCGTCTAGCAGGTTGGCCATGGTATCGTCGTTGGAGGGTTGCACGAGATACTTTGTAGTGAGATGCAGCCTTTCGCACGCTTAATTTTGGGTCGGATCTGAGCGCATTTAGTGCTAGGACTAAATCGCTTTCATTTGAATGTTGTACCATAGTTGTAGGTGGAGAAAAATAAAGGGAAAGGTAGGTTGTGCGAAATTCTAGAAAAGTGGCTCACTCACTTGTGTGGCTCACTCACTTGTGAACTACGTTATACGTTTCTTAAATTTAGTTCTCTAGCTAACTATCTTTTTAGGTTATTATCTTTCTACCCTTATTAAGAAAAGTAAGGAAAGTATTTTTAAGTATAGTAAGTAGTAAATATTATATTTAGCTATTAAGAAATATATTAATAGTTATATAGCTCTTAAGAAGAAGAGTGCTACTAAGCCTAAGGAGCATAAGATTCTATACCTCTTATACTTAAAGGCTACCCTTTATAGTAATAGTATAGGCTGTTATCTAAAAGGTAGCAGAAGGCGCTATCTATACTGCTTTAGCAGTTAGTCTGCTAAGGACTACATCTTAATTGCACTAGTATTATAGGCCTTTGCAGCTAAGCTCTAAAAGAAGCTTAAAGGTCTTAATAATAAGACTATAAGTCTTATATATATTTTTATAGTAGAGTAGTTACTAATAGTATATATAGTACTTTAGCTATCTACAGACAGTTATTTATAGTTTAATTAACTATAGTAATAAGGTTGCTGCTAACATTTTAGCTTTACACCCTGCTGCCTCTACTACTTCTACCCCTACCTCTATCCCTAAGCCTGCAGCTATAGACACGCTGCATGCTCTTCCTAAGTATATAGTGCTAAAGCAGCCTATAGTGCTATTTAATATTCTGCCTATAGCTGCTATCTTACTAATTGCAGTTACTACACCCTCTAAGGCTAGTGCTTCTTATAAGAAGCATAAGGCTTACCTTCTTAAGGCAGTTAAGCCTCTTATTAGGGATACCCTTATAGCTCCCTTAGGCTAATACCTTAATAAGCATATAAAGTAGCTGTTAAGGTTAGTATTCTTATATGCACCCTATAGGGTAGAATTTTGCTTTCTTTTAGGTGTAGCCTAAATATAAGACTTTTTCTAGCTGCTATTTATTATTAACTATATAATATATATTACTAAGGTTAAGCTGTAAGTAGAAGTCTTTAAACTTTAACTATAAGAGGTTTTTTATTAGACTATTAGCTAGCATATTATTTATAGGTATATATACTACTATAAAGCTTCCTTTTGCATACTCTTATTGTAACTATATATTCTAGATATTAATATACTAAAGTTATAACGTGGCTGATAAGCGAGTCGATCAGACAAGCGAGTCGATCACCCAACCGCGATCATACCATCTTCCCGCTTTCAACACACGTCCATCGACCATAAAGAATGTCGTCATCAAACAAAGAAGCGCAATTGATCCTAGCGGTTCAAGCGATTAAAAACACTCCAAATCTTAGTATTCGAGCTGCAGCACGGATCTATTCAGTACCCTTCACAACATTACGCGACCGACTTAATGGAAAACCTTCGCGACGCGACATCATGCCGAAATCACGGAATTTGACGCTGCTTGAAGAAGAGAAGCTAGTTAAGTACATTCTTGACCTAGATGCCCGATCGTTTCCTCCCCGGATCAGTGGTGTTGAAGAAATGGCCAATCACCTGCTTGCCGACCGTGGCGCGCGACCGGTTGGGAAGCGCTGGGCGTCGAACTTCATCAAACGACAACCACAGCTTCGGACGCGTTTTTTTCGCAAGTATGACTATAAGAGAGCCCAATGCGAAGATCCAGAGGTTATTCGCGGTTGGTTCGACCTTGTGAAGAACACAATCGCGAAATACGGCATCGACGCGTCTGATATCTACAACTTTGACGAGACTGGCTTTATGATGGGCCAGATTGCATCCGGAATGGTTGTAACGAGTGCCGAAAGGCGTTCAAACACGAAAATGGTGCAGCCTGGTAATCGGGAATGGGTTACAGTTATCCAAGCCATAAGTTCGTCAGGCTACAGCGTCCCGCCATACATCATCGTTGCAGGCCATTATCACCTCTCAACCTGGTACACTGAAACAGATCTCCCACACGACTGGGTTATCGCAACATCTGAAAACGGATGGACAACAAACGAGATAGGCCTAAATTGGGTCAAACACTTCGATCGTCATTCAAAGCCACGTGCAAGAGGTCCTCATCGCCTCCTTATCGTTGATGGGCATGAAAGCCACCACTCTGCAGGTTTCGAGCTATATTGTCAGGAAAACAACATCGTCCCACTCTGTATGCCAGCTCATTCATCTCATCTACTTCAGCCCTTAGATGTAGGATGCTTTGGGCCTCTCAAAACGGCGTACGGTCGACAAATTGAGGAAAAGATGCGGCGAGGTGTAACCCATATTACGAAGGAAGACTTCTTTCCAGCGTTTCGTGAGGCCTTTACACAAGCACTTACGGGAAAGAATATCCAGGGAGGTTTCAGAGGCTCCGGGCTTGTCCCTCTGAGTGCAGAAAGTGTATTATCAAAGCTGGACGTCAAGTTACACACTCCAACGCCTCCAGGATCACTTCCAACAACACCGCTCCCTTGGGTTTCCAGGACACCAAACAACCCAACAGAAGCAACTTCTCAGTCAACACTGATCAAGGATCGAATTGCCCGTCATCAAAATAGCTCCCCAACACCTATCAATAACGACGTTGACTATATTCTTAAAGGAACACTAGGAATAATGCATGAGAATGCATTCCTGAGGGCGGAGAACAAAACTCTTCGAGAGGAAAACAGCACACTAAGCCGACGTCGGAGAGCTAAGAAAACGCGTCTCCAGCAAGGAGGAAGTCTTACTGTAGCTGATGCAGAGGATATACAGTCGCAGAGGGACGCAACAGCACAGGTTTATGAGGAAACGCGTCGGAGGAGTGGTCGTAAGCCAAGGACTGAATCGGGTCAACGACGGTGTGGCGTGTGCGGAAACACAGGACACAATGCGCGAACGTGTCAGTTTGATGTAGAAACGACTGAGGAAGAGAATTCTTAGTAGCGTTAATTGATTTAGTGGTGTTGATATTGATGTCTTCTTGGGTTTGTAATGTAGTCGTGGTTGGGTGATCGACTCGCTTGTCTGATCGACTCGCTTATCAGCCACGTTACTCCTAAGTTAGTAAGAAAGCATAAAAGCTATAACGTAGTTCACAAGTGAGTGAGCCACACAAGTGAGTGAGCCACTTTTCTACTACCCGTACAACAATGTATAAGAGAAATCAACCACAACGCCTTAAATTAATTTAAACTATTCTGAATCCTCTTCTTCAGAGGTAGATTCAACTTTTTGACACGTGCGAGCATTATGGCCAGTCTCTCCACATATGCCACATCGTCGTGCGCGCGTTTCTGTCCTCCTCGCACGACTACTACCCTGACCTGTTTCTACCTGTAACTGCTCCGTTACATCAATCTGAGACTTTATATCCTTTGCCTGATTGATTGTAAGTGTTCCACCTTTCTGAAGCTGTTTTTTTTTCGTACGGCGACGGCGGCTCATACGCTCATTTGCCTCTTGATACTCAGTCATTTGTGCCTGCATTAAAACCTGGTTATGGGCTACCACCATAATTCCTTTCTTCAGCTGCTGCATATACCCAATAATTGACGTTGGGGAGCTATTCTGATGTCGTACGATGCGATTCGTAATAAAATCAGAATGTGAATCGAATTCAATTGGGTTGTTTGGCGTCTTTGGGACCCAAGCTGCTGGTAAGCCAGCAGAAGAACCTGGAGGTGATGGCGTATGAAGCTTCACATCTAGCTGTGAAATCACATATTCCGGATCGTACGGGACAAGGCCAGTTGCTCTGAAGCCTGCTTGAATGTTTGATGTTGTCATTGCCTTGTTGTACGCCTTATAAAAGGCTGGGAGGAAGTCTTCCTTTGCAATATGCGTAATGTGCACCCGCATAAGGACCTCGATTTCTTGGCCGTACGCCCGTTTTAAGGGACTAAAGCACCCGACATCAAGCGGCTGGAGCTTGTGCGATGAATGAGGGGGCATACAGAGCGTGATAATGTTCTGCTCCTTGCAGTATAGCTCAAAATCGACAGAATGGTGGCTTTCATGGCCATCAAGGATAAGGAGGCGGTAAACACCCTTCGTACGACTTCTTGTATGGAAATCAAAGTGCTTTACCCATTCTAGGCCTTTCTCGTTTGTCGTCCAACCGTTTTCTGTAAGGGTAATTACCCAGTTGGGTGGGAGGGGGCTGTCGTACGTCCAGGAGTCAAGATGGACTTTGCCTGCAAAGATGATGTACGGTGGGATAGAATAGCCGTACGACCCAATGCCCTGGATTACTGTAACCCATTCCTGATTCCCTTGTTGTGCTCCTCTTGGCTTGCCACGTCGTTCAGAGGCTGTAACAACCATTTCAGAGGACATTTTGCCCATTGCAAACCCAGTCTCATCAAAGTTATAGATATCGTCATCGTGTATCCCATACTTCGCAATTGTATTTCGTACAAGGGAAAACCACGCGCGATACGCGTCAGGATCTTCGCAGAGGACTCTCTGATAGTCGATTCTTCGATTAAAACGCGTTCGGAGCTCAGGTCGTCGTCGTACGAAGTTTGAGGCCCAGTTTGTTCCGACGCGTCGCGCGCCGCGGTCGCGAAGCAGTCGATCGGCCATTTCTCGAACAGCACTAAGGCGCGGTGGAAATGATCGTGAATCTAGGTCGATTATGTATCGTACAATGCTCTCCTCTTCGTACAAGGTCAAATTCTGGTTATGTGGTCGGATGTCGCGTTTCGCAGGTCGGCCGTGTTTTCGTCGTTGGAGGGTAGAGAATGATACATTATAGAGTAATGCAGCCTTTCGTACGCTTAATTTTGGGTTGGATTGGAGCGCATTAAGCGCTAGGACTAAATCACTTTCAATTGATTGCTGTCCCATAGTTGTTGGTGGAGAAAAACTAGGAGAAAGAGGATGCGTACGAAATAATTAGAAAGTGATTCACTAGCTTGTGTGATTCACTTGCTTGTGAACTACGTTATATATACAAATGCAACGTTTAGTCTAGTTATTACTGCTAAATATAGCACTAATCTAACCTTCTCCTAATAGCATTTTACCTCCTAAGGCGTTACCTACCTATTTGTTACGGCCTAACCAGTTGGGTGCTGGCCGGCGTAACTATATAGTGCAGAACAGGGGATAATGATGCAGGTGCATCATTACCGAAGCTTTTGCTTTGTGCCACAGTTGGTTGCCCTGACCTGCTCGTAACACAATGATGCACCTACCCCGCGTTGAGGGTTGTGGGTTCAATTCCCGCACGTCGAGAAGAACAGTACTGCCTCCACTGTTGTGTGACGTCTGACCGTGGGCAGGCACGTGTGGGTTGGTCCCCCGCACCAATACCTGGAGTTTCCCTGCTTATACCCGTGATATGTCCGATTGGTCCTCGGCATAGGGACATGCCTCTTGGAGGGGAGACATGGTGTTACGGCCTAACCAGTTGGGTGCTGGCCGGCGTAACTATATAGTGCAGAACAGGGGATAATGATGCAGGTGCATCATTACCGAAGCTTTTGCTTTGTGCCACAGTTGGTTGCCCTGACCTGCTCGTAACACTATTATTTAGAATAAAAGTAATAAATAGCAATAGTATTAAAAGAGGAAGGCTATCTATAAGGTTAAAGCGCTTTACTATTCTTTTAGTATAGGCATCTTAAAGGAGATAAATTTTCCTTCATTATCTATCTTAGATAATATATACGCCTAAATAGTATTTTAGTAGGCTTTCCTTAAGTTTAAACCTTTCCTTAATGCTATTAATAATCCTATTAGCCTCCTTCTTATAGCTCTTATAGTATATAACTTTAAAGTTATTAATATAAAACATAAGAATAACCTTCTTATTAGTAGATTAGTAGATATATTAGTCTTTATTATAGGCAACTATTAAAAGGTCTTTAAGGGCGCCTGTAAAAGTAAGAAACTAAAGTAGAGGTATATTATAAAGACTGTATAAAGCGCACTTTAGCCTTGCAATTTTACCTAGTATCTTATATCCCTTTAGAAGCTCTATATAGACTACATTATTGCTACTAAATACTAAGTTAAGAAATACATTAATAATATTAAATTATTAGATCTTAAGGTTAAACTATACTACTAGAGCTATTACAATCTAGAAGGCCTTTGCTGCAAGCATTAACGCATAGGTGCTCTACAAAAGGTTAAAAAGCTAAAGATCTCCTTAAACGTAAATCTACGCTTTATAGCAGTTAAGGTTTCTATCCTTATTAAACTTATAGGTAAAGACCTATTTAAGTAGTAGAGTTTAAAAAGAAGGATTATAAGTAAGGATCTCCTATATATCTTTATCCTAGATCTTACCTATCTTAATTATAGTTGCTTTTATAAATATAGATTTAACTACAGGAGGGAGATTATTAAGATCCTTCTACTTTATTAGTAGGTTAACTAGGTAGTCTTTGTAAAGCTTAAGGTCCTTACTAGTTAAAGGGTGCTTAAAATAAGCTCTATTAACTGCTCCTCTTAGTACCTTATATAGTATTTTATACCTTAGGTTGCCTTTTTTAACTACCTTTTGCTAATTAGGTAGAAAGGTGCTAAAAAGGCATTTTTAGGAGTGTTATCTGTATGCAGTCTTCTAAAAGACCTAAAGGGTTGTATAAATATACCTGCTTTATATTACCTTTAGTAAGAGTAGTATTATTAGCCTTACTAGATAAGTAATTACATAATGCATTTATCTATTTAGAATCTATAGCACTATATTAATAGGTAGTTAATCTCTACTGTTAGCATCTAGCCTGCTAGGCGTAGTTACACTAGTTAAAGGTAATAATAGTTCTATAGAGAAAAAAGAGGACTTTAACCTATTTCTACTATTAACTATTAATAACTTAGTTGCAAAAGTAGAAGACTTTATCTTACCCCTAAGTGTAGTATAACTTATAAGGGTATTAAGGAGTATAACTAATGCTGCCTTTACCTCTCCTATATGCTTAACGTCTTAAGTAAGGTTAGCTTATTAGTAATCCTTAACTACAGGTTGTAATGCAGTTAGCATAGGAGTAGTATTATCTTTAGAAGCAATTATACTAAGTAACCTAAAGAGGTTGTCTAAGACTATAATAGACTTCTTAATAACCTTAGTTACTTATTATACCTTAAGGCCTTAGATTGCATCCTTCTCTTAAGCTTTACTATAGAAAGCGCTTTTATTAAACTATACATTGCATATTATTATAACCTACTTAAGCGTAGGTACCTAAATTCTATATAGGTTGTATGTTTATAGCATATAACTAATAAGGTATCTAATATAACTATAGAGAAGTACTTAAAAATCCCTTCTCTATATACCTTTCTCTTAATCCCTCTACAATAAATATGCTTTATATCTATATATGGGAATTGATATACGGGCATGAAGAATTGATACACAGGCATGACTCTTATCCGGGCATGAAAATTCCCTTCTGCGATTGGCTAAAAATTTAATGACCCACAGGTACATCCCTCTAAAGGCGGTGAAGACGACTGCACTAACATTTCTTTCTGTTCTGCATTTCCTAAACTCCTGCAAACCTTCCCTTTGAGATTTATAAAACTCAACCAGCAACTAACCTACTTCTATTTTTATAAATCTCAAAGGGCCCCTTTCGTTACCCTTCACGGCCGTGGAGAGAGAGTAGCCCTCCCTTTGCCTGCGATTTGCTAGACTGGAACCCTCTTAAATTACTACATAACTACTTCCTTAATCGACGTGGTCGCGAAGGCCAATACTCATTATCGTCACTAACCAACATTTCCCACTCACAGCGCCGCCTCCGAATACTTGGCTGCAAGGGCCGTCCACTTGCACGATTGCCTGTTGTCCTCCCTCTACTAAGAACACTAGACTGGCTCCTTGTTTGTCGCTGGGTTGAGGTTGGGGCCTGGCTTTGACTTGCCTGAGTTGCCTGTTGTGTGACCCTAGTTGATGTTGACTTGTTCCGGCTACCGGGTGGGCGGCCTCGCTTCCGACCGGTTGAGGCTTGACTAGCATGGGGTCTGCTGGTTTGGCTGGCTGGCTGGCTTGATATAGCCAGCTGCGCTGGAACAGGTTGCGCCATGTTCCTAGGTCTGCCACGGAGGGATATCACAATCTTAGGATCAAGAATGCGGCGGTATGGATCACGAGAAGAGGTTTCTCGTAGACGCCACCGGGGGTGAACCTCCCACTTGCTGAAGGTTGCCGAGTCTGCCATCTTTGAGTAGATCTTGTGGCAGCATGGTATACCAAGCTCAACGGAGACAGTACAATTGTCACCACACTCTCCAAGGGGGGCTGGAAAAGGCCTCTTGCCAGTAGGCATTGCTTTTCGTGCCAATCGGTATTGCCTTGTAATTAACTCAAGGCACTTTGAGGAAAGCATCGTTCGAAGCTCGCCAAGGTATTCAGAGCGCGTACTCATATACTCTCGGCCTGTAAGAACCTCATCCTCTGCACATGCCTGTTTAAAGCGCAGCTCCTGATCACTGATCATATCCTGCATGACGTCAACTAGATGATACAGGTGACTAAGACCATTCAGAAGGTAGCCCTTAATGTTGTTGTTGCTTGACTCTGTGCCAGAGGTAACGCGAACACCAAAATTCTGGTACTTGCGAATAGAACAACGGGCCCACTGTGCTCTTAGGGGCATGTATGTGGTGTGGAGGTACTGCAGGATTAGGCGTTGGTCGTCGAACTCTTTGCAGAGCTTGGACCAGGCCTTCTCAAAATCGTGCTCAGTCTCAGCAAACACCACAAGTTTCCACAGCATAAAGACCCCCCGGTAGGTATGCGGAGTGGCTGCATCCACTGGTGTATCAATGTAGGCGCGGTCTTCGTCGCTAAGTTCAGCTGTTGCTTGTGTTGCTGGGTGGTTGTCCTCATCGTCAGTCCCACTGCTATCGCTATTGCTGCTGCGATCTTTAACCCATTTCTGCTTAGCCTTAAGCATAACGTTAGAGTTGATGTGGTGGATGCAGAGTTGCTGCTGGACATCGGGAAAATGCTCGTTCAGAGCCGCCTTCATTTGCTTGTCGTAGTCTGTAATAATAACAGCAGGCTGGCGAATAGAGTGCTGCTCAACCAGCTGACGGATGCTTGCAGCGAGAAACTGGAAGCCTTCCAGTCTCTCGTTGTCGATAAGACCAAATGCTGCGTTGTAGACAGACCCTAGACAGGTCTGTCCAGTAGCCTGGAACAGTGGAAGCTTGAAGCGGTTGGTGTTGTATGTGTTATCAAAGCTGATGACTTCAGGGAACCGCTTCCACATTTGGAGACAGTAGGGGAAGGTCCAAACAAGGCCAACAAGGCGGTTTGGCTCATCCTCATCCCACTTGACAACGTATGGGATATCTCGTTCATCAAACAACTTGATCAACGCTGCAGTCGGCGAATACCCATCCAGCTTCTCCCGGTTCACAAGAGCTCTGGCGTTGTAGATATCTCGCTGGGTGAATGAGGAATCTGGGAACTGCTCTTGGACCACAGCACGTACATCACGTGCCCGAATCCCAACCCGTCGGCTTGTTGTTTGAACAGCATCCTTGACTGGCTGGGTAAGCCTGCGGTGAGAGGGGTGTGCAGATGCTTCAAGGCTGGGGCCATGGTTGTGTTGGCTGTGCTGGGGGTCTTGATGCTGACGTAATAGCCACTTGCCCTCCTCTCGGGCCTCTGCAATTATCATCCACTGGCAACCAGATTTACGCGACTTTCTGTTACGTAGCCCAGCACCTTCAGAGGGGCGTGGGTTTCCAAAGCGATCGCACTGGATAGAGTATCTCATCTTACGGCCCTTATAGGTATAACCGTGTTTCCGGACAATACCAAAACTATGTTGCCTTGCAAAACTATTGACTCGGTCGAATAGAGCGTTGAATGATAGCTCTGGGTCGCCTGGGATTGGTGGGTTTGGAATTATATTAGGAAGGGGTGACTTTGATTGTTCGCGTGCAGAGGACGGTGATAAAGCTGGTGATCGGTAAGGTGTAGTCAGCCTTGGAGACTGCCTTTGTCGAGGGGGAGAGTATGGCGGAGGCGAAGTAGATGTGTCCGAGGCATGTGGTGAATAACCCCATCTTTGCCGCCATCGACGCACTCGTTCGTAGGATTTCGCAAGCTCAAGAGTAAGTCTCCGGTCTTCCCCAATGACTTCCTGGACTAGGCGCAAAGCAGACGCAAACTCAGCCTGGGATGGAGCTTGGGACTGTTGGGCCTCTGCTTGGAGCTGGGCGGTTGGGGAAGAGGGGACTTGATTAGGGTCAGGGCCTAGCATTGGCATTGCGACTCGTTGAAGATGTTCGTGTCGGGAAGGGTAGCTTCGGTCGAAATAGATCTCGTGGTTATCCTGAATTGTGACAGCTGGTTGCTCTGCCTTTCGAACAGTCCTCGAAAGCAAGTCGCTGATGGCGCCTTCGTCACCAACGCCATAGTGGCTGCCGATGCTTGTTCCAGTGCTGCCTGACGAAGGGGGTCGCAAACTAGGGATGGCGTCGCGTCGCAGACGTTTAGGAGGGGGCTGGTTGCTTGAGCTTTGGCTTCGTGACCTGCGATAAGGATTACGCCTTAGTGAGGGTAATAGATCTGAGATTGAGCTGGATTGGGACATATTAAATTATGATAATAGAGGTTGTTGATGATAATAAAGCAAAGAAGACGCGTGAAAAATAGGGGATAGAGAGGTTAAGGGAGCTTGTTGTGGGGGCAGTACTTTGAGAGCTTTTGGCAGAATTTAGGCAAGCTAACAGAAAAGCTTTTAGCCAATCACAGAAGGGAATTTTCATGCCCGGATAAGAGTCATGCCTGTGTATCAATTCTTCATGCCCGTATATCAATTCCCCTATATATATAGAGGCCTCCCTAGTATAGTTATAGTAACTTATATTATAGCACTAAAGAGTCTGCTTACTACTAGCAGAAGTATTACTAATACTATTTA
The DNA here is from genome assembly GCA_034638275.1 of Colletotrichum lini. Lineage (NCBI taxonomy): Eukaryota > Fungi > Ascomycota > Sordariomycetes > Glomerellales > Glomerellaceae > Colletotrichum > Colletotrichum lini. Next base: position 2,085,469 of record JAWQJV010000006.1, read on the forward strand.
AGTTTCTTTTTAATAGGAGACTTCTAGCTATTTAATTCTTGTAGGCTAATATTATAAATATAGACTGCTATAAAGACTGCCTTATTATACAGCCCCTTAGGAAGATTTACTATAGTATATATCTTAATAGACTTAATAATAACTAGATAACCTACTCTTTTAGTAGCTTTAATAGGCTCCTTAGTATATAGAGGTAGTATCTTTATTTTAATTCTAATTAAGGAAGTCTACATCTTATATGCTTTTATAACTTTAGGGCTAAGGAGTGCTACCTTATTGTTATACTAAAACTTATATATATTAAGACCCTTTTTATATTACACTTAGGCCTTAATTATCTAAAGAGCATTAAGCATAAAAGACTTAGTCTTATATGTAAGTAGGTAGGCTATAATAAAACCTAAGTACTTATTATAAGCTATAAGGATCTATCTTATCCCTAATAGTAACTTTAGGAAGTTAAAGAGATCCTAGTAAACCCTATACTATAGGTATATTACCCTTAATTTAAATAGTCCTCTTAAGATAATAGTCTCTGCATGCATAATACTGCAGTCTTTGCATTTAAGCTAATTTAGGCCTTTAATCTGTATGCCTCTTACCCTCTAGACTAGGTTGCAAAGTCCCTCTAGACTAAGGTAACCTAATCTAAGATGCTAAAGGAGTGCAGTATTAGCTCTCTTACATATATTTTAATATATTCTCCTCTATAACAATAACTATATTGCTATTATTAATTATCCTATAGTATATAGTGCAATCTTACCTACAGTACTATAGTTTGCTTTTAAGAAGGAGGGTCTTTAAGGTAATATTAATATAAAAGCCTTTAATAATAGTAATATTTGTAAGCATAAGATCTTCTATTGCTACCCCTTATAGGCTATTAATAATACCCTTAATAATATAAATTCCTCTTCTGCTTATAGAAAGCAATAAGGTGCCTACCTTAATATAGTTATTAGAGGTTAATAGCTTATAGGATTCTAGTTTTAGGAGGCTTTTGTTATTAATAAGGTGTATAGCACTACAGCTGTCTATAACTATACTCTTAGAGAGTAGATAAGTGCTGCTAAAAGCTATACTAAAGATTACGCAAGAGGTCTTAGAGATTAAAAGAGGTTTAATAGTAACTGCTATAATGCTGCTAAAATACCTTAGGTTATTTACGTTTCCTAGGTAGTTTAAGTTAGGCATTATTAAGAAGAGTCTTCTATTAAGCTTTAGCTACTTATTTAAGATTAGCTTCTAGTAGGTAGATTTCTATTTACTAGTTATAACTTTATCTTAGATTTGCTTTTATTACTTCTTTATAAGGTTAGAAGTCTTTTAGTTATTATTAACCTTCCTTATAAGGGTATATTATAGGTAAATATATTAGTAAATAGTCTAGCTATAAGTGCAACTATAAGGGTATATAACCTTCTAAATCTTATAGGTATCTATTTGTTTATTAAATTAGCTAGTAAGTATTAAGTATACGCTAGCTCTAAAAGAGCTCTTCTTAGCTATATTATTATAAGTTATAATATTAAAGATCTATTCTAGCTTTAAGACTAAGAGTATTAGGTACTCTAGCTTAAGGTTTTTAATAAGCATTTTATATATGCATTTACCTTAGGTTAAGTTTAACTTAACTTAAACTGCATTAAGGAAGTCTTTTGCTGCAAGCTCTCTCTATACTTTAGGGATGTTGTAGGTATAGGCCTAAAGGTAGGCTGCTTGCTAGTCCTTATACTAGCGCATAAGGTTAACTTCTCCTTTTATGCATTTAAGAACCTATTAATATTCTTTATAGATAGTAGATAGAGTGCTAAAGTTGTTAGGCATAAGGTTTGCTTTTAGATAATAAAGAGTTTATTAAACTATAGCTTTACTATTAGTGCTTACCTTTAGGTATGCAGTTGTAAGAAGCATTATGCTTATAGTCTTTATTATTTAGTTAAGTACTATATATAGACTTTTAACTTAATAGGTATATAGTAGAGCTATTATACTATAAGCTTTAATAGTAATATTCTAGTCCTTTAGGATATCTAATTACAAGATTAAGGGTTTTAACAGCTTTATAAAAGAATATGCAGCTTAGTTAGGTAGAGGAGTTAATTCTTTAGTAGTAAGGTAAGAAGGATAAGCATTATCTTAAGCCTTTTTGTTTTCCTTATATATCCTAAAGTTAATCTTATACTGCTAGTTAGAGGCAGCTTATTTTTTAGCTATTAGCTTCTTAATTATTAGGATCCCTTCTTTAGATAAGGCTTTAAAAGGGATATTTTTAAGATTAAGGTTAATAAGTGCTTAGACGCTTAGTCCTTAACACTAGGATTTTAGCGCTTAGTACTAAGTTAGCTAGTTATATTAACTAGTTAACTTAACTATATTAAAGAGGGTAAAAGGCTAGTCTATTATATTAGTAAACAGAAGACTGCTTAAGATATACTCTTTTTGTAAAAGGGATATTAATAGATAATTATAGTTAACTGCATAATAGCAAGTAAATCTAGGCTTATAACTATTATAAGTTAGAGCATATAGTAAGGCATAGGAGAATAGGGGAGAAAGATGCTTATTCTATGTAATGTAAAAAGAGTAAAATGTAGTCTAGTTATATAAGTCTAATTACGTAAGACAGTACGTAAGAAGACTGATTTAGTAAGCTCTAATATACGAGGGTATTCCTGTGACATACTTACAGTACGTGTCGGCGTGGTTCAGGTTCTAAGCCGCAGTCAGGCTTGTAACACAGCTGTAGCTGTAGCAAGAGCTCTGGTCGGTGGTTCCCTTGATCTGGGTGAGGTGGGTGACCTCGTGCTGTAGGGTGATGACAACGTGTCAGCTAGGGGGGGTGTGTCCCGGAGAAGACTGCAGAGAAATATGTGCAGAAACTCACAAGCGCGGTCGTGGCCCTGTCCTGGGCGTGGCAGGTGCTGGAGAGGGCAACCATGTTGTTGAAGAAGTAAGGGCAGTTGACCATGTAGCTCTGGCTGGGGAGGGTGTAGGCGATGACACCGGAGGAGCAGGCGGGGTAGATGTCGGTGCAGTACTGGCGGGAGACGCCCGAGGTGGTGCTGCCACACTCGCTGGCGACACGGGCGAAGACGGCGGCGACGGTGATGCGGGTGGCGGTGGTGGAGGACTTGAAGTACTCGGTCATCTTGGCGGCCGGGCCGGAGACGGCGGCGGAGGAGGCGGCGGCGGCGAGGGCGCGGCAGTTGGACAGGGCGGTGGTGGTGGCGGTGCGCTGGGTGCCGGTGCAGTCGCTCTGGACGACGGTGCGCTTGACGTTCTCGTGGAAGTCGCGGCGGACCTTGGCGGCGGCGGCGCCGTCGACGTCGACGCTGAGGACGTTGGAGCTGAAGCTGGCGGTGCCGGCGATGTCGGTGCTGTCGGCGTCGGCGAAGGAGAAGGATCCCTTGGCCACGACGTCGAACTTGCCGCCGGCGCTCAGGTCGTGGACCTCGGCGACGTCCCACTCGACCTCGACGGTCTTGCCGGCGGGGATGATCTCGAAGGCGTCCTCGGCGATGCCCGAGGTGGCGAGACGAAGGCGAACACCGTCAAAGGCAACCTGCTCGGCTATGGAGTGGCGTTCTTTTGTCAGTACAGCAAACCCAAGAAAAAAAAGAAAAAGGCCAAAAAGTGCTGGTTTTTCTTATAAGAGAAGCTCACCTCCGGCAAAGACCTCGGCCTTCTCGACGGCGAGCTTGTCGAGGATGGAACCGGCCTTCAGGACCTTGAGGTCCGAGGCACCGGTGTTAGTGATGCTGGCCTTGACGCCAGAGTTGCCGACGGCCTCGATCTTGACGTCGAGGGGGCTGTTACGCTTGCTGAGATCGACAACAACGGCGCTCGCGAGAGCGGCGAAGCAGGAAAGGCCGGCGAGGAACTTCATGGTGGAAGTCTGGACTGAACAAAGAGAGGCAGTTGAGATTGAATGGGGCCGGTTGTGGTCTAAGGTGCCGAGGCTGGCTGATACTGATGATGAGGGATGAGGATGAAAGAAGCTGGCCATCAAGGTCCTCACTCGGTTGATATATATAGTCGCGTGAGGCCATACACGAAACAAGTTGGGAGACCTGAAGCTCTCGCAGTCTTTGCCGCGATAAGGGGCCCCTGGCCGAGATCAAGCTTCGGTCTCGTCAACTAGCGATGCTCGACAACTGCCAAGCCGGAAACCAGGACGAAAGAGGAATGTGCGAGGTTAAATGGCTACATCTTACTTCTGGCGATGTGAGGAGCTGACGAGGTCTCATGCAACGAGTGCTCGGAGCATGGCGAGGATAGGAAGGAACGAAGGCGAGTCGCGGGTGCGCCAGTCATTGAAGGGAGGGAGGACAAAGATGGCCAGAAAGGGGAAGTCGATCTATACGGATGTTGATTCCTTGTTGGTCTTACGGTTCAAGTTTTAACAGACGAGGCCGAAAGTTGTCTAGATGCTTGCAATCTACGAGAAGGACGTTGCGTTAAAGCTCTTGGCACGTTGCCGCATGTCTGACTTTTCTCCACAACCCATATCGCACAATGGACGGCCGCTAAGATGGGAACATCAACTTTGAACGAGAGAAGCATAACAGTAACTAGGTTTCCTTCCCCTAAACTCAATGGAGGGAAAACAACGGGGAGGGAGGGAGGGGGGAAGGACCGGCGACCGCCGCTGTTCGCGAGACCCTCCTCCCTCCCCCAACCCCCTGCTCCGAGTCCGGGCTAATATCAGATAGGCATCTGGTGATGTTCAGTCTTCGCAACCGGAAAAGCAGATCAATGAGGGGCTTTCCAGCTCAGGAAGGAGACAAACACACAATCATTTGATACAAACTCCGGCGGCGCATATCCAGACTACATCACCTTCGTTTTGGGCGGTGGATGTGGCCAGCAGATAGATACGTGGTGGCAATCATTCATGTACGTGAAGGTTTCAAGGCCCGGGGCCACGCGTGTGTTCATCCGGTAAGCCGGCCAATACACTACGCCGTTTTCCGTACCACCGTATTCCTCTCGGCAGCCGTTGACGGAAATGTGGCCAGATGGAGGAGATTGCGTCCGGAGGTTGAAACCAGCTAGGAGAGGCGGGAAGCTTATGTGGTCGATCGATATCCCCTCCCATGACAGGGTGGCAGTTGATGCGGGAAGACAAATGAAGAGTCCCCCCCCCAGAGCGGAGTTGAAGCGGTGCTTGGAGGAGTGAGTGCCCGCAATCTAGGCTCTCCCTAATGCTGAGCTGAGCTGCCTCCTTTGGCATCGCGGCGCTCGCAACTCTTTGTCCTCCAACGCTTGGACTTCACCGCTTCACCGGCGCAGGCTACATGTCGTTGGCTCGTCTCTTCCTTGTTTGGGCATGTTGTTGCAGGTCCGCATCGGGGCAGAATTCCCCATGATCCAGCCCGGCACAACGGCACCCTTGGCGGCTGGGCACACAGCAGACGCGCAGCGCGCCGTTGTCTCAATCACCCTGGTCCGCCGAAAGACGACCTTCCTATTCCGATCCCATTTGCCGGGTCTAGGCACAACACTGCGGTAGTTCGGGGGTCGTAACAGGAGCGACAGCGCTCCGGACATCAGGTGACACGAGCACTCTGTAGTCGGCATACCATTTAACTCTGACAAACCCCCAATGGGTCATCTCCACTCTCAACGGGTTCCTTCACTTGGTTGGCAGCCCCAATGCCGAAGATCGGCGTGGAGAAGACTTGGCAAGATACGTTGTCGATAGACGCAGATGCCCGCCCGACTGACCCGAAGCCGTGTCTTTTTAGTTTCTCTACTCAGTGGAAATCCGAATGAAACGCAGTGGCATGCGAGTTGAAGAGACCTGCCTGACTTGGACTTCGGTTGCACTTTGTAAGGATGAGTAGTGAACGTACCAAAATGCAATCATTCCGTGCGATCGGAGACATTGCACCTGGGTCCTGGGATGACACTACCGAGGCTCGATATTCAAGCTCAAAGACACCTTCCTAAGACGAGCAGGCCTAATCATTTCCCCCCGGCAAAGATGGAGAACTCCGACAGAGGCAGGTCTCTCCGTCAACAATCCTCAAGTCAGCCCTGGACTTCCAGTCACCCCTAACAGTCGCTGACCAGTGGAAGACGGCTGAGCCGGAGAACCAGCATCTTCAATTCTGTCCCACGCAAGCACCATCTTCGACTAAACTCGGGGAAGTGCTGTACCAGAGGTGCATAGTTGAAACGATGACAACATCGCATCAACTCATCACGTAGTCAGTTCATGATAGAACGACCGCGCCGTTGGAGGCTTACATGAGATGAAAGTATCATGCAGTCGTCGATCTTTGGAGAGCCTCTGGCTTGGCCTTTTGCATGTCCCGTATGGCTAAGCATTTGCCAAGTTGCCAAGCCGAAGGGGAAGTCGGCCACGGCATGCTCGGCCACCGCGCAAACGCCACCAATCCCTTACAGGAAGGCCGTTTGACAGACCATGGCTTTGCCTACTAGATAGGAAGCTCATTTCCGGCCTCGACAATGCGCAGTGGATGACATGCTGCCTCGACCGTCAGTCAGACAAGCACTACATCGGGAGTGGTCAAGTTTGCAGTCCAGGTACCCCATCATCATCATCATCACTCGCCATTCATCTATGTTGCTAGGCCAGATAGCTATCGAACAGGAGGAAGCTTGCCATATAAACAAACGGACAAAAACAATCAAACCCATCCCCCTCCCCAGGGTCAGACCTCATAATTCTCAAACGGGTTGTGACGCCCCAGACACCCAATCATGTCACAACTGTACACCAAGTTGTCCATGTCGAGCACGAGCTGCGCCGTGAAGGGCGTGCCGTCCTCGTTGGGCGTCAGCCGGAAGTACGTCGCGACGAGCTCCCGCTTCTCAATGTCCCACTTGCCCGACATCCAGATCCACCGCGCCTCGGCCGGGATGAAGCCGCTGGCGTCCATGCCCCTCTCCTCGAGCAGGACGACGCCCGACTTGCCCACCACCAGCGCCTGCCCGTCCCAGGCGCTCTCCCTCCACGACAGGTTGTTCAGCACGTGGACCCCCCGCATCCTCAGCTCGTGGTTCCGGCACTTGGCGATGATCATGGCCAGCGGCGACGTCAGGCCCTCGGAGAAGGTGAAGGACACCCTGGGGATCGGGCCCGGGTCCCGCAGGTAGCGCACGACGCGGTCCAGCAGCTCCCGGAACTCGTCCTCGAACGCGTCGTACATCATCTCGCTGCGGTCGAGGCTGCAGCTGATGACGATGTGGATCAGCAGCCGGTGGATCTGGATGCTGTCGAGCGTCCGTCTGGCGTCGGCGTCGAGCGCCGGGTCGTCCAGATACGCCTCCAGCACGCCGTTCCACATGCCAATGTACTCGACGAACTTCACCTGCTCCTGCGCCGCCTTCATCAGGTCCATCGGGTTGTAGTTGAGCTGGTCGTGCACCGTCCGCATGACGTGCACGACGGCGCGCGTGAAGAACTGGCCCCAGAGCGCCTGCAGCTTCGTGATGACGGTGACGCCCGGCCGGGGGAGCTGCAGCTTCGGGCTGCTGTTCATCAGGAGCACGCTGTTGCGGTGCGAGTTGAAGAAGTGGGTGAAGCCGGCCATGAGACACAGGCACGGCAGCAGGTGCTCGATGTCCTCCATCTCGTCGTCGGGGGCGCCGCTTCGCAGCCTGGGCGACAGGTACCCGGCCCCGCCGTCGACGAGCTCGTCCCCGGGCTGCAGACCGTGCATCAACGTGATCTTGTTTTCGAGGAGACGCATGCCCGTGCCCATCAACGAGTCGACGTTCTTCATGTTGCCCTGGATGAATTCGAATGCGATGAGCAACAGCGTCATGATGATGATGGACCTCGGCGAGGTGTCGGCGGATGATGAGCCTTGGATACGCTGTCTGTAGATGGAGACGGCTCTGACGTGGTGCAGCAGGGCCGCCTTGTGGTGTCGGTTGAGGAAGCCGGTCGAGTACGACCTCGGTGTCCCCCAGGGACGGAGTGCCGAGGGGGGCAGGCCACCGAACCTTTTGCTCGACTCGGCATCGAAGAAGATGGTTTGGGAGATGGCCCCGATGGCCAAGATCGACTCTCGGATACACGGGTCTCGCGTGCTCTCGTTGAGGACGATGCGCGACCAGAAGTCGGCCTGGCATGAACCGCCGAGATCTTTGATCAGCTGGTATCGAAAGAGGTCGTAGTACGGGACGTCGCTCTGGTCGACCCGTATGAAGGGAGGGTTACTCGAGAGTAGAGCCGCCGCGGCCGCCGGAGCCGACCCGCCGCCGCGGGATGCCGCCCCGTCCGGCCGCGGGAGCAGATGCCGACTGCTGGCCTTTTGCGCGGCCAGGATGAGGTGCTCCCGCTCGGCGGTCCTCTTGGGATCGACGGCCTCCTTTATGTACCCGTCGCACTCGACGTCGGCCTTCTCGCAGCGGGCACACGTGGGCTTGCGCTCGTCGCACTTGACCCGCCGGGTCTTGCATGTCAGGCACCCGGATCGGACTTTGGGCTTGCTGGCCCGTTTCCTCCTGGCAGCAAGAGAACCAGCGCTGCTTGGGCCTCCTCTCGGTGCGAGCTGGGCCACCTGATTGGCAGCATGCGTAAAGCCGTGGCGTGGAAGCAGAGGCAGCACGCGGCTGTCGTGTCTTCCCGAGGTGCTGGTCGATGCTTGGTGCTCGTCTTGTGTGTCTCGAGAATACGATCCGTCGCCCATGATTGGCTGCTTGTCTCGAAGATAGCAGTAGATAGAGTTACCGGTGTCGTAAAGGCGACCGCTTTGCAAGTTCTTTACGGGAGACGGCCTCGCATTTGTGATGTTGGTGGCAGAAGGCGGAGACGATGTAGTCAGTCGGGTTCTAGATGACACGAGCTGACTCCGAAGCTGATTAATTGCAGGTAATGTGTATTCCCGATTTGAACCTCCGCTCAAGTCCACGATGGTTTCCGTCAACTCCGTCAGCAGGAGACGGAGACCACCCGAGGCATCAAATACGGCCGTTCCTTGGCCCTGCATGTCGGTTCCAGGGGGCCCAAGTCGAAATCACCGTCAGCACAGCGTCCATTGGTTGATGAAAAACGCAACCAATGAGAACAGACAGCTCGTATACTCTGACCTGCAGTTCTCATTGGTTATCGTCGTTGTTCAGCTGTTGACGAAGCGCGGCAGGCAATAATTAGCATCACGGCCCGTCCCAACCACCCGCAGCATCACGTGTCTGAACACTTTCCGAAAGATTGACAGCATTGCACTCGTTCTCTCGTCGGAGGCAATGAATTGCTGAGAAGTCCAAGAGACGGAGTGGCGTGGCTTGGCTTAGTTGTATACGGCCTTGCCGGCAGGGCACTTTGCGGAGCTGGACCTTACTTCACTCTGAGCGGATAGGCGGAGCGGAATTTCTTGCGAACAATACTCGGTAACTTCCGAAACAGCGATGATGCCCAATCACGCTTCTCACCCATCTCTGGGCGCCAGGAGACGATTCTTTGAATTATGCAGGCTCTTTCGACCAAGCCGTCTCATTCGGAACTGATCTGCAAGGTCCAAGCCTATGCTCTTCAACTCCAAGCCAGCCAGCCACTCATCGGTCAGTCTTTGCAGAGTAGCCATAAGCCAAAGTAGCCGCAGCTTCATTGGTTCATGCGCGACCGAAAAGACTCGCATGTTCTCGGAGCAATCCGGGGAGCCTCATGTGTGGTTTCGACGACGTAGTCCGATCTTTGACAGCTGTACAGAGTAGATCTTCTTCGTATAATTATCTCAACATACATCTCGCATGACCGGGCATTCTCAGCACTCGAGAAATATCAAAGTGTGAGTACGTTCAGTTGCTTAAAATATTTGAGAAGTATCTTTTGGCAAAGAGGGACACATTCCACGCCTTAGCTGAGCTGGGCTATCTGCCGCGTTCGTTTCCCAAGACATGAACCTCTACCCCCTCAAGCTTGCTTGACCAACCCCTCGGACTTCAAGAATAATTCATGACACAAAAGTCGCCCATAAGCCATGGAGCTAGTTGATCTATTGTTTCATTATTGTTATTCTCTTTTAGTGCGCCAGTCATTCTCCAAACCATGTTTTAATTTATTCGCACCAACCAATCATGACCATGACGGCTGTTGAGAGGTCTCCGGGTGGAAGGACACTCCTTTCATCACACGTTGCCACTAGATATCGTGGCCGCATCCCAGATGCCTCTCGCCAAGAGCCTCGAGCTCCTCAATCTGGATAATGTCCAGCCCAAGGCTTCTCGACTGCAGGTGACTCAGCATGGTGGCGTTGATGGATGTCTTGGGGATCAGCGCCGTTCCGTTCAACGACAGGACAGTCAGGATGTGAGCAGCCGCCTGGGATATGTGTCAGCCATAGATTCTCATAATCTTGCGTGATCAGCACACGGCGAGATGGGAAAGCCTACCTTGGCGTTGATGGTGATGGTGGTGGGGTCGGGGTTGTCGATGGTGTCGCAAGCCTGGTGGTAGCACGGGTCCTGGGCAACCCCGGTGCCGGTGTGCAAGAACCCGAAAGGCTTGTTGAGAATCTGCCAGAAGGAAGCGTAGTCGCTGCCGTTGGTGACGACAGCCGGGGTGACCTCGATGCCCTGGCTCTTGAAGTAGTCTTCGTAGATGTGCTCGACGACGTCGGACCCCGCGGGCCCGGCGCTGCCGTGTGTGCTCCCGTCCGTGTCGGCGACCCCGATGTAGCCCTTGGCCACCATGTCGAAGTTGAGATAGACGAGCAGGTCGTCGACGTCGGACGCCGGCAGGTTCGAACAGTAGTATTTGGAGCCCAGCAGGCCGTTCTCCTCGGCACCCCACCAGGCGAAGCGGACCTTGTTCTTGGTGCGGTACTTTGTCGAGGCGAGGAAGAGCTCAAGGAGCAGACTGGTCCCGGATCCTGGGTCCCTGTCAGTGAAACTTCTGATTGCAGACATGTTGCTATCGCTTACCATCGTCGTTGATGCCAGGTCCGGCTTGCACGCTGTCCAAGTGGGCTCCGAGCTAAGAAACATGTGTAAGTAAGTCACTGGGACCAAAGTTCAAGTAAACAGATCGAGTGGAGAGCGTACCATGATGACGTTGTGGGGATCGCCCTCCTCGGTCTCGACAAAGACGTTTTGCGTGATGCGCTCCTCGACGATCTGCGTCTGCTGGAAGTGACCCTGGACGGTCTCGCCCGCATCGAGGCGCTCCTTGATCTTCAAACCGTCGGCCAGGTTGATGAAGCCGGCAGGGACGAAGCCGTTCGGGTCGGGCGCGCTGAGCGAGCCGGCCGTGGCGTTCGTCGTAATGTCGTGGTAAACGATGACGGCGGCGGCACCGGCGGCGGCGGCGGGCCGGACCCTGCCGGCGAGGGTGCCTCCCGTCGGGCACCGGAAGCGCTGGACAAGCACGATCTTGTCCTTGACGTCGAGGCCCGCATAGTTGGCGGCGTCGCAGCCGGCGGCCCCGTCGGGGCCCAGGACGATCTCGGCCGTGATGCCCTCCTCGCTGGTGGAGGGGGAGTAGGTCAGGCCGAAGACGTAGACGGACTCGTCCTCTACCTTGAAATCGATCGAGGTGACCTGGCCGAAGGTGGCGGGGAAGTCTTGCTTCCACGCCTTTGTGGCCGGGATCTTGGAGACACGGTCCCAGACGTAGTCGACCGACGCCGCGTAACCGGGCAGGCCGAAAGCTCTGTTGCCGCCGTTGGCGAAGGCGATCTTGTTGAGAGCCTCGAGGTTGGCCATTAGGCTGTTTCACAAAAGGCAAGTCAGTTCATTTTGCGAGATCGCGCAATCCCCCTCGACATGATCTCGGCTTACTTGTCGGTTGTGAGGTCAGCTTGGAGCTTCTCGGAATCGATCTTGGGTCTGCATGTAGTGTTCGTGGCGGCGGCGGCGCCGGAGGCGGCCAGCGACAGCAAAGCCGCGGCGGACTTGGAGAACTTCATCGCTGCGTATGAATTGAGGGTGAAGACAGCAAAGAAGACTAGGCACTCGGGAAGAAGATCTAGAAGCCAGAGGGGGGACAAGGGTGTCGCCAACGGCGGCGCAAGCTGGCCTATTTATCTGTTTGGCCCGGCCGTCAGTCAGTGTCGCTTTTTCTGGAACCAGACGACTCGGCGTTGCAGGCCACGGCGGCGTAACCAGAGTCCAGAATCCAAAGCATCGCCGCAAATCAGAGAGAGCACGATAGTCTGCATGCCTCATCCCAGCCCGCCGAGCCTCCGGCACCCAATCGGCCGCCGTCAGTTGGGGTAGGGTCATCTATCCAGGGTTGAATCGGGAAGGTCGACAACGGAGGTGAGGGGAATCCGGGTCCGCCAAGAGCCAAGCTCTGTTGAAGTCGCGGTCATGGCCCGACCACCTCGTCATGTCGTCAACGCCGTGGTTGGCGTCCAGTTTCTTTTCTCCTCTCCAATCTCTTCTTAGCCACCGCCTTGGCGAGGTACCTCATGGACAGTTTCTACTTAGTCATGACGAGTATGACGAACCGGTTGCGTGGTTTCTACTAACATGGTCCTCTGAGCAGGTAAGTCAACATACCCACTTTCGGACACCCCCCACATGCGGACACCCAAAAATGAAGCCATCTCCAACATCACCACTATTTTCACTTAATTACTGCCCTCTTCTAGATGCCACTACAATACAGTCTTCAGCTTCACTAGGTAAATCAGACTCGCTGGATTCACCTGCAGTATCCTCTTTTTCACCAGCCTCAACCTGCGCCTTCTGCACGTCTGAGATAGTGGCAAACTTGGTGTTAGGATCCAGCTGGACTGCCTTCCTCTTTCTGACTGCAGTATTAGTCACTTGGGCCTGCAGAAGCTCTAGCTTGTGCTGGGCAGTAGCCAGCTCATAGGCCTTCTCGCTGAAGCCTTTTTTCACCTTTATAAAAAGGAGGCGTTGAGTACTGGCGTCATTGTCCAGCTCTGTGAATAGCTTCAGTTGGCCAGCCAGGTCCTTCATCTTCCTTGGCGTCGACCACACCACTGCAGACGACGCAGATGCCCATCCTTCAGCTTCCCTGCCTTCCTTGCCTCCAGACTGCCCTTTGCTGACCTGATCTGATGATGCGGATGGCTTTGGTGTTGTTGGGAGTAGGAGGGAGCTCATCAGAGGCTTCGCCATAGAGACAGGCCATAACCCTGTCCATTTCCAACCACTTCTGATGTTCTTGATCGTCATACCTGCAAGGGCAGCCTTATAATAACAGCCCAAGAAGTTCCTCTTGCCTACAATAGTAGAGTCATTCCATTGACTAAGGTATCCAAGCTCCTTCCTATAGGCTGCCTTTAGAGGGCTAAAGACTGCTTGATCAAGTGGCTGGAGGACATGGGAGGTGTGTGGCGGTAAGAATAGTAGATGGATGTTGTTTATATAGCATAACCACATAAAGTCTGTCGTTGTATGGCTCCCATGCCCATCCAGGATCAATAGTCTAGCCTCCTTCTTGTCATCCTTGCCCTGAGGGACAGTCTGAGGGATGAAGACCTTCTGCAGCCATTCAACTGCAGTAGCATCTGTTGTCCAGCCATTTTCCGTTGCTGTAAATAGCCATCCTTCATAAGGGCCAAGATCCAGAGGAAACCACTGCTGCTGGACTGTCTTGCCCTTATATATAATGAGGGGATAAAGCCTCTGGCCCAGGGCAGAGATGCATTCGATGATGGATACCCATGCCCTTGATCCAGGCTGTTTCTTGCGAACAGACTTCGTCTCAGACATGCCCAGCACCAGCCCATTAGATCCCTGGCCCTCAAGGATACCAGTCTCATCCATGTTATATCTATTGGCTGGTTTAATGCCCTGGACCTCTGGTATGGCGAGGATTTTGAACCATTCCCTGATGACCTCAGTAGATGCCCCATTAATACGTCTGGAGTCAATAGGGCGACTTCTCTGGACCTTGATAGATGGGTTTCTCTTGAGGAAGGCATGGATCCATCCTTTGCCTATAGGCTCTGTGTCCCCCATAGCATGAAGGATACTTTCTGCGAATACCTTCACCTGCTGATGAGTTGGAGCAAGGCCAAGGGCATGCTGGATTCGCACCCATTCAGCCAGCTTAGCCTCCTGGTCAGGGGAAAGCCTCTGGAGATCTGCAAAGGCAATAACCCTTGACTGGGCACCAGTCATGCGTCGATATATCGTTGTTCGAGGGATCCCATACTCGCGAGATGCATGTTACGACCCGAATTCGGTTGGTGACTGATGCAGCCTGGAACGACCCCTGGCGCGAACAGCAGGGCAGAGGGACACTCATGTATGCAGGCGCACGGCGCAGGCCGAACGACGGAACGGAAGAACTAGGGAAGGTCACGTGATGGATCAGTTTGGATCACTGGTGATCCAACATGATCATCATCAAGGATCAGTGAGCCACTGAACTGATCCAACACCAAGGATCACCAACAGCGAGAAGTGATCCAACAACAGGACAATAGGATATAAGGACATTCATTCCACATAGAATAGATTACCTTCCATAGCTCTTCAGCAATCAACTTCGTGATTCACTCTACCATAAGTGACTCTTAGGTTATCCTTCTGTTGTGAAAGACAAAGTTATCTACGCTTCGAGTATACGACTGATCACCGCATCCTCACCAACAAGATTACCAACAAGCCAGCAAGACCCCAGCACTGTTCATTGAGTACTGACCTCAGCTACCTGTTAGCAGAAACACCACTGTCGGATATCTGACCGTAACAATGCACTCTTAATAGCCTGGCCACGACTAATAGCCTCAAGAGCCTGTTGAAGCTGATCTTCGGTATAACGTCACATACCCACATTTCGGCCACCCCCCCATTTCGGCCACCCAAAAATGCCTCATTTCCCCTCAACACCATGACTACCCTCCAACTTCTAACTATCACAACATTTACATACCTTATCTGAATGACTTCATTTTTTGCACATACCTTCCTCTATACCTAATGGTCGAATATACCGAAGATGAAATCAATCAGGCAATCCAAGCTGTCAGCAACGGTATGAGCCTAAGGAAGGCAGCACATCAATATGGGATCCCAAGGACAACCCTTCAGTATCGACTCCATGGAACCCAGGGCAGGGCAGCTGCCTTTGCTGACCTTCAGAGGCTTTCCCCTGATCAGGAGGCTAAGCTGGCTGAATGGGTGCGAATCCAGCATGCCCTTGGGCTTGCTCCAACCCATCAGCAAGTGAAGGTATTCGCAGAAAGGATCCTTCATGCTTTGGGGGATACAGATCCTCTAGGAAAGACTTGGATCCAAGGCTTCAAAAGAAGAAACCCATCAATCAAGGTCCAGAGAAGTCGCCCTGTTGATTCTAGGCGTGTTAATGGGGCATCTACTGAGGTCATCAGGGACTGGTTCAAACTCCTCGCCATACCAGAGATCAAGGGCATCAAACCAGCCAACAGATATAACATGGATGAGACTGGTATACTTGAGGGCCAGGGATCTAATGGGCTGGTGCTGGGGATGGCTGAGACGAAGTCTGTCCGCAAGAAACAGCCTGGATCAAGGGCATGGGTGTCTATTATCGAATGCATCTCTGCCATGGGCCATGCCCTGAATCCCCTCATCATATACAAGGGCAAGACAGTCCAGCAGCAGTGGTTTCCTCTGGATCTTGGCCCTTATGAAGGATGGCAGTTCACTGCAACAGAAAATGGATGGACAACAGACGACACTGCAGTTGAATGGCTGCAGAAGGTCTTCATCCCTCAGACTATCCCCCAGACTGCCTCCCAGGGCAAGGAGGAGGCTAGACTGCTGGTTGTTGATGGCCATGGGAGTCACACTACGACAGAATTCATGTGGACATGTTATATTAATAACGTCCATCTCTTATTCCTACCACCACATACCTCCCATGTCCTCCAGCCACTTGACCAGTCAGTCTTTGGCCCTGTGAAGGCAGCCTATAGGAAGGAGCTTGGATACCTCAGTCAGTGGAATGATTCTACTATTGTAGGCAAGAGGAACTTTATAGGCTGTTATCAGAAGGCTCGTTTGGCAGGCTTGACGATGGATAACATTAAAAGTGGTTGGAAATATACTGGCCTATGGCCTGTCTCTATGGCTAAGCCCCTTATGAGCCCTTTAATGCTCCCATCAACACCAGGGCCATCAGATCAGGCCTGCAAAGGGCAAAATAAAGGCGTTAGAGATGAGGAATGGGTTTCTGCTTCATCTGCAGTGGCATGGTCGACGCCAAGGAAGATGAAGGATCTGGCTGGCCAACTGAAGCTATTCACAGACCTGGATAATGACGCTAGGACTCAACGTCTCCTTTTCATGAAGGTGAAAAAAGGCTTCAGCGAAAAGGCCTATGAGCTGGCAGCTGCCCAGCAAAAGCTGGAGCTTCTACAGGCCCAAGTTACCAACAACGCAGCAAGGAAAAGAAGGGCAGTCCAACTAGATCCTAACACCAAGTTTGCTACTATCTTAGACGTACAGAAGGCGCAGGTTGAAGCTGGTGAAAAGGAGGATATCACAGATGAATCCAGCGAGTCTGATTTACCTAGTGAAGCAGAAAGCTGTATTGTAGTGGCATCTAGGTGCAGTTAGTAGTTAATTGAACATACTGGTGTTGGTGGGAATGCCCTCTTTTTGGGTGGCCGAAATGGGGGGGTGGCCGAAATGTGGGTATGTGACGTTATTGGGTCATAATACCTAAAAGAAGGTATGCTGAAAAAATGAGCCCATTTGGATAAGGTAGGATAATGTTGTGATGGGTTGAAGTTGGAGGAGGGTGGTGGTGATGAGGGGGAAATGAGGCATTTTTGGGTGTCCGCATGTGGGGGGTGTCCGAAAGTGGGTATGTTGACTTACACACTAACAGGACGGACCACTCAACTGTGCAAAATGTTGCCCAGTCTGCCACAGAGCCTTGTCCACGATTTGGGCATCCTGATTAGCGCAACGGACAATTGCTTCTCTTATCTAGGCTAGATGAACCGGGATGACCTGTATTTCCAGCCGAATCCGTGCAAAAACTTTGTGGGTCAAGGTTGACAACCAGAATGCCTTGCGCATTTCAGGTACCGGAAGCATATGTCTATCCATCCATTAGGGAGGCAGCGTAGCCAGCCATCAGGTTCCATTCCTAGGCCAGGTATCCCGCTGTTAGGTCAACTAACCCCGCCCTTGTCAGACGGACTGGCGAAGCAGAACTGAGCATTGTGTGCGCATCTGTCGCTGAGTTAAGTGTGGCTGCACCTCTAACAGAGTTTTTTTACTTACCCCTATACCTTTGTATAGTCTACCTGTACCTGGAAAGGATAAAAACGAGAGTGACTGGATATATCCTTACTGCTGCGGAGATACAGGTAAGTGTGCCTGCAACCCCCCAAATTTTAACTCACAAGAGACCTAATCCTTGTCTTTTCTTTTTGCCTACAACCACAATAGAGTGGTCCGTACTCCAGCGGCGGGCATGCTAGCCGCTGCCATCTATCTAGCGATATAACGCATTCACGGATAGTGAGTTTCAACGCCATGCTTCCCTGCTTCATTCCACTAGGGCCGAAGCCAATAATTGATTCGTTGCTATTCACACTTTTCCGAGCCGTAAATCTGCGCACTCCGACCGTCTTGAGCGCCTCCCCGCGACAGTGCCTCACCGCTAGTTGCTTCTTCATAGCAGTCAATTCAACTGCAAGGAAATCCCGATCCCGTTGCATCTAATTGGTGTCTACTCGTTTTAATTACATCTGTGTCTTGCTCAGAGAGCATTAGTTCTCCGCATGCGAAAGATAGTCAACCATACGAAAGAGAATGCGTTGGCCTGAGAGCAGGATGGACGACGCCCGAAAAACCTTTCCACCGGACCGTCTCTCAAGACCTTGCCAGTCCAGTTTGGCTTCTGATTCTGATACTGATATCTTAGACACTTCTATTGTGTTAAGCCCCTCGTACTGGCCCAGCTTCATAAACAAAAAAAAACACGGGTTATGTAAGGTCTGGCCCATTGTTGACACGAAGCCACTACCGGGGGGCGATCACGCCCCGGTCAGCATCCTACAAATCTCACGTTGATGCCTAGAATATCTCAAAATTGGTTAAAACTTCGGCCAATCCCTCAGCGTCAAATTTATAATTCTCAACCCTGACAAGCTCAATCCAAGTCTCCAAGACGTACCCCAAGCCATCGACTCTTATGTCACGTAACCAATCCCCCGTCGAAGAGGTGCACGACGATCCAGACGGCTATGAGTTTCAAATCGCTCTTGATCAGCTTTCCGCCGGCTCTACAGAGGCGCTGAGGCTGTATCTCGCCCGAAAAAACGGACAAGACCCTGCCACCGTGTCCCTACGAACAACGCCATGGAAGCCGAGCACCAATGAGGGTACTAAATTGTATTTCGCCGGCAAGTTGGATGATACAAGAGCGCCAGTCGACAAAGATGGCGCAGTGGTCGACGAAGCCCGGAGCATGCCACGAGTTATCTTTGAGGATACAGAAAAGCCCTTCGACTACAAGGCCCTGGACTCGGAATCACGTCAATTTCGACTGCTGAGACTTGCGCCCCCAGACGAGCATGGAGTCACCCGCCAGTTTCAGCTAGAGACGTTCTCGCTCAGCGACGCACCGTCCTACTTCTGTCTCTCATACGTTTGGGGAGACCCTGAGCGATTCCTCGGGGTCAACTGCAACGGCGAGATGGTTTCGGTGACGCAGAATCTCTTCCACGCATTGCGAACGTGCTTCAACAGACACCCCGACTCTTGGCTCTGGGCAGACGGCATTTGTGTCAACCAAGAGGACATTGTCGAGCGAAGTCAGCAGGTGCTGCTAATGGGAGACATATACCACAATGCATCGATGGTGCTTGCACACCCAGGCCATTTTTCCTATGTTCGAAAGCAGCCCGAGGAGGAAGATTCCCCGAGGACCGTTCTCGCAAATCGTTTGGGAAGTCTCGGTATGCAAGACATGCTGAGCTTTGGTGCCGAAACCCCGACGGAGGAGAAGACTCGCGTCGGAGACGAGAAACCTTACGGCATTGCTGAATTCGCCCTCGAGCCTCTTGATGATGCCTACGACCCCGGGAATATCCAAGGAGCCATCAGCATCATGACGTACATGACGCGAGTCTGGAGCGATACCCGACGAGACAAGATTCTGTCCGACCTGCAATGGAACGAAATGAAGCTTCCCGACCCAGGAACGGAGAGCGGCCGTGAGGTATGGGACAACCTGGTGCGTTTCTGGACCACGGACTGGTATTTCCGTACCTGGGTGCTGCAGGAGGTGATTCTTGGAGCAAAGGTCGTGGTGTTGTATGGTACAACCGCGATCAGCCTGGAAGCAATCACAGAGTTCTGGGATCTTGCGAGACGGCGTGGCCTCCCGCGGCCGCTTCGGATTGGCGCATACGCGGACATCTTCAACATGGTCTTACATCTGAGTCCTGTCGCATCCTTCAAGATTCTCCGCGATCGTCGACGGGAGGGATTGGAAAATTCCCCAGAGAATGTCGAGGACGACTTCAAGCCCCTGGGTGGCAGCCCAAACCAGAATGATGTCGGCATCCTGACCCCTATCAACGGAAAAAAGAACAGCAAAGACTCCGGCAACCCAGCGGTGAAATCATCGAGCCTTCTTGAGCTACTGTGTTTAACCAGGAACAACCTCGCTACCGATCCCAGGGACAAGATTTATGGGCTTCTCGGTCTCACTGACGACATGGCTGCTCGATCCATTGTTCCCGACTACAGCCATGACAACACTCCGGCAAAGGTATTCATCGAAGTTGCCACTCATATGGTGGAGTTGGGGCATGCTGAAGATCTGTTGCATCACGCAGGTATCGATCAAGCCGTCCAGGGTCTGCCCTCTTGGGCTCCCGACTGGACGATGCAGTCACGCTCGACACTCCCAGTGCACCTGTACAACTGTCTTCCCGACACCTCACCGACCGTATCGGTCTTGGCCTCAGACCAGAACCCCAGTTTGAGAGTGCGAGGAGCAGTCCTGGCCCGAATCAACACACCCGGACCAGCTTGGAGGTATTACTCCCATGACCCCTCCTCACCACCGTTCCGCAGCTTCAAGAACGCTCGCGAGACAGAAATCCCGCCTTTCAACGACGAGGATGCTAGGAACTTTATTCTCGCATTCTTGTCATATGCTGCTGAAGGAAGTCTCGAGGAACGATACCACCCAGAGGGGCTTAACGACGCGCTGGTGCGGACGTTGGCTGTAGATTGTTCGTGGCAAAACGAGAGAATCGGAGCCAGAAGCCCTCCGCAGAATGTAGATAAAACGCAAGCGATCGAAACCGCTGCTGGGATGAGCGAGGCGCCAACCACGTCCGCGTCCGCGTCCGCATCAGATGAATTCTTTGCCGGCGTCGATGCCTTTCGACGCTTCTACGCCCGCGGTCCGGACTCGGAAAAGGACTTGAAGGAGCCGGGAATCCGTCTTCACCAGACACACATCTTCCAATGGCTTCTCGACTTTGACCAAAAAGTTGAAGCCGACCTGCAACAACGCATGGTCCCGTTCACCGTCCCGTTCCAGGAGGCCCAGCGGGGGCGAAGATGGGCCGCTATCGGCACCAGGGGCCCCAAAACGACGGAGGACTTGGCCCGAGATGCGGCAGAAAAGGTAGAGGACCCATCGAAGTATTCATATGATACAAAGGCCTTGACCGATTGTTTCATGGGCACCGTGCCGTGGGACGCGGAGACGGAGGACTATGTCGTTTTGCTCGAAGGCTTCAGGACGCCATTTGTCCTACGCAAGTCCCTAGAAGAGACCACAAGCAACGGGAAGTCAGTCTTCAATCTAGTTGGAGATTGCTATGTACACGGCGCGATGGACGGTCAGTCGATGGCTTGGGTCGACGAGATGGAGGAAGAATTGCAACTTTGTCAGGTGGGGAAGAATGCGAAGGGAAGGGCATACGCCATACGAACTCCGGGAGGATTTGCCTCTTTCGAGGACTTCATTATTACTTGATTCTACAACTAGAAACCTTTCATGCGACCATACGCTTCTTTTTGACCCTTCCTCTCACGAGTGGCTGATACCTTGAAGCGATGAAGCTCACTAATGAGAGGCCGTGTTGTAATGCGCAGTATATCAAACAGTGTAAGGCAGGATTGTGATCTGAGGAGTCTCCCAGATATCCCAATTGTCAGAGTGCTCCGGGTTGCTAAAAGGCGTGAGTGCGGCAAAACGAATTCTGAACTAGGTCATCAGTATCTAACCTCAACATTCGCAAACGTACGGGATGCTCCAGGACTCGGCAACTCACATGTAGTTGCCAGGGGCGATATAGCTCCCG
The DNA here is from genome assembly GCA_034638275.1 of Colletotrichum lini. Taxonomy (NCBI): domain Eukaryota; kingdom Fungi; phylum Ascomycota; class Sordariomycetes; order Glomerellales; family Glomerellaceae; genus Colletotrichum; species Colletotrichum lini. Next base: position 2,106,699 of record JAWQJV010000006.1, read on the forward strand.
TTGGCCAACTTGCCCAGCCACCAGAACCTATCGGTCAACTCACTCCACGTCGTCGTTCGCTCAATTCCCCGCATTGGAAAAGGCAGAACATTCTCTCGGTCCATCGTCGCAGGGTCGAATGTGACAGAACTGGACCCGTATGTCGAGTACGTCGCCGCTCCGATGTAGCCGTTCTCTCCAACGACCGGAGGATAAGTCCAGTCAGACTCTTTGTAATCCTTATCAAATATCTGAAGAACGGTCAGCGATCGCTATTGATGGGTTGGGGCTGACATGCGGAGACGGTTCATCGTGACTTACATCCCATCGCAGCTCCTTCGTTCCCCATTTGAACTTTGCATTGACCTTTGGAAAGTCCTGCGCAGCGCGACTTGTGTTGAAGGCATACCTGAGAATTGTTATTACTTTCAGGCCCATACTACTACTGCCTGCAACTTGAGTACATACGTATGATACGCATCAATGTCTTGGCTGCCTGGACCCGATCTCTGAAAGGGATAACTGGGAGGAAACATTGTGCCTCTCATCTGGATCTTCAAGTCGAAGGCCGCACCTAGAAGACGGTCAGTGACCACGAATGGTAAGTTAAAAAATGTGAATTAGATCGTACCCATGTAAGGAACAGCGACAGTCTCGCCATTGCTTCCTTTGATGATAATCCTGCCGCTGTACACCGGTAGTTTCGCCTCGTCGACAGTCTCTGGGAACATGAAATTGAACCTGCGATACAAAGTCAGGTTACCGCGTTTCATTGTTTATCTGCGGTTCCGATCGGAACTTACTGGGCCTCTTTCGACTCGCCAGGGTTGACACGGAAGACGCCCGACGGGAAAGTAATTGTCGGAACGAGGCTGAAGGGCTTCACGTCCAGGATGTCTGCGAGTAAACCAGAGGTTCTTCCCTGAGCGAAGAACCCGCCTGCCGGCTCCAGTGTGAAGTTGTAGGTTACTGGGCTGTCGTCATAATTCGTGATCTCAGCCTTGTGGTACCGACTGAACGAACCGGTGTCGTTGAGTGCAAACTTCTCGAACGACAGCGATGTCTTGTAATCCAGGAGTTTCGATGCGTTGAGGAGCCCGCTTCCCACTTGAGTGACTGGAGCAAGAAATCCAAAGTCCGTAGGAAGGCCCTGTGGCTCGAAAAGCTGCCATGGTAGGCTTTCCCCGCTGGAGATGATGCGCCTGGAGAGCTTCTTGGCAAAGTCTTTTCCGTGCACGGAACGACCTCCGTGCTTGCTAATATAAAGAGCGGCGACACCTGCAACATATGGCGTTGCCATGGAGGTACCACTGAGGACTTTGTAGGTGCCGTCGAGATATGTACTGTAGATGTTGGCACCAGGGGCGGCAATGTCAGGTTTGATCTCCAGCTCGTAGGTGCCACCCCAGGAAGTGTACTGCGAGGGAATACCGCCGGCGGCATCGAAGAAACCAACAGCCCGGTTGCCGTCCGCAGGCACGGTGAAGTCTGCGGTGACGCTGCCTCCGGCTTTGACGGTCTCGATGATGGCTGCCCCGGCCTTGGCATCGATCAGTGCCATTTGGGACTTGTATGCTGAGTTGGCAACGAGTTCAAACGGGCGGGAGTTGTCGTTGTAGAATAGGACGTGGCGGGCGCCGAACTTTTCAACATTTGTCTGCTTCACGTAAGGCGTGCATGTCCCTCTCCGGATGAGCACGATGACGTCCGAGAGGTCTGGCGTCGTGTCTGGCAGCGGACTGCACGCTTCCGCTGGGTTGCTGGTGTCAAAACCCAGCGGGAGAATGGGCAGGCCGGTAGTGTTCCAAAGGGCTCTGTTGACCGGAGGTATGTATGCAAGCTGAGTGGTGCTAGCCTCGCCGTTCAGGTTGAATGTTGCGTGCCATGGCTTCGCAGGAACTCGACTGGTATCGACAGAAGCAACCGCGAGTACTTCCTTGCCGGATGATCCGGTGCTGGCATAAAACGGACCCTCGTCACCGTCGTTACCGGCTGCGATGGTGACGACGACTCCTTGCTCCACGATTCTGGACGCGACAGTGGCCCAAGGCCCGTCCGAGAAGCCGTTGGCACGACCGATGCTTGCAGTAATGATATCTGCCTGAGACAGAGATGAGCGATGATCAAATCGAAGTGATCAGAGCATGCATGCAAGTCACTTACACCAGACTCGTATGCCATAATGGTTGCTTCTACCAAAGTGTCTTCGTCGGTGCCCTCGAACTACCCAGATCAGTACATGTGTCGTCTCATGTGGAAAACCGACCTTACAGCGCCAAAGACTTTGAAAGCAACAATCTCTGCCTCCGGTGCAACACCGACGTAGCTGAGGTGTTAAAAGCATTAGCCGTTGCACCGAGAGCCAGTAGCTTTCGCGTCCTGATGCGCAAGAACTCAACTTACAAGTCGCTCTTCCCGGCGATTATACCGGCAACGTGAGTGCCATGCCCGAGTGAGTCCAAAGGATCTCCGTCAGGATTTTTCTCATTGGATCCATCGTACTCTGTAAACGAACGTCAGCCCTAATTGAGGACGTCAACAGTTTGATTTGAATACCTTCGCCAACAAGATCGTAACCACCCGCGACTTTGAACCCGGGTCCGAACCCACCACCAAGCTGGAAGTGTTAACAGAGTCTCGCAACATCAGTCACCTACGAAATCGGTAACTTACAGCAGGGTGGCGGTAGTCAACTCCTGAGTCGATAACCGCAACCTTCACGCCCTTGCCCAGAATACCGGCTTCGTGGAGCTTGTCGACTCCAGTCGAGAAGTGAATGGACCAGTTCTTGGCAGTGGCGTCGTCGCCAAATGACGCCTGGGGTATCACAGGTGCAAGTCGGTAGGTTTTCACAGGCCAAGCCTGGGCGACCTCGCCAACATTTTGCAGCGTGTCCAGATTGTCGATTTCCGATTCAACGCTGAGGCCAGAAAAAATGTCGCTATCAAATGACTTGAGAACCCTGGAGCCGGTGGCTTCAATCTTCCGTGACAAGTCATCTAGAACAGTGCCCTACGAGCAAATCATGTCAACACAGGGGCATACCGACGGTTCCCGTCATGGGTCTCTTCTAACTCACCGGTTCTGCCTCAACAATGAACTTTTTAGTATCGGCAATGCTGTTTTGGGCACCGTCCTGCCTTCGGCCGGGTTGGGACCGGTTGGTTGCTTCCGCAACCCCCAAGGTCGCTGCCCAGAACAAGAGACGGAGACGCATGTTGACAACCAAAGCTTGAGTAGTTGTAACGACGCTTAGCAAACCGGACTTTGGTGCGAAATGACAACCTCATATGTGATTGTGTCCGTCCTGTTGGGGGCACCCGGATAGCACGGTGCAACAGTCTAGCAGTGCCATCTGCTCACGAGTGGACCGCGAATCCACAGCGTGCTGCCAAAACAGATTTCTCCTGCATGTTCTGGTCGGGTTCCTGGCATGCTGTATATTGTCCTGCCGGATTGGGATTCGTGTTCATCGTGCAGCCATTTGCTTCCCTGGCAGCCAGGGTCGTAATAGCGTCCGAAAAGAGTCCCTACCACCGTTGTCGACTCTTGGGTTCACCTGGCATCCCTGTCGATGCAGCACCGCCAAGCACACGCACACACATCATCAAACACGCGCATATTGGCTCACTCCTCTGGCTCAGTGGAAGCAAGATGCCCGGCCCGGTGCGGTCAACAGGCACTCGGGGGGCCCTTATCTACAAAACAGAGATTCGTTACCAACTAACGATAACACTGAACGTGCAAGGGAAGACTAAACTAATGAACTTAACTCCTCTCTACACCAAGAGCAAAAGTGAAATCTCAATATTAGGTGTGGAATCTAACCACTTGATCTCCCCGAGGTGGGCTCGAACCACCAACCTCCAGATTAACAGTCTGACGCGCTAGCCAATTGTGCCATCGGGGATATTGAGATCCAAGTTGTTGACGTTGCGTCGATGTCAAGTGAGTTATTGCCGCAGTGGACACTGGTTGTGGGACGCGAACCCCTGAAAGCAAAGGCTATCCGCACCTACTGTGGATCCTTCTTCGGCCGATTCTGTCAAGGGATACTGCATCTATTGAACCCAGCAGCAACCCGATAGAAAAGATCATAAGCCTATTTGCTGCTGATAATCAATTCGGGTGGTTTGACGGGCTGCCTGGTCGATTCTCTCGATGGACAACATTGGAGATATCGCGGTCACACGAAGACCAGGACAACGGCTTTGGCATGTCAGATTGTTAACTTCAAACCGGGTTCCCTCAGCGGATTCTAGAGATGGACGAGGTCGTTCATCTGCCAAGCCAACAATGCAAAACTTTTCCTACAGTGTCTTGAGTGTCATCCGGGTTATCATTGTGTCGAGACGGCCGTTCTCTGTGAAACGACGAGCACACGTGAAGTGGGTATGCTAGGTGGGTAGCGCTGAGCCACTCACAATCTCTTCCCCAAGAATAGGGAGCCGTAAATGACGTTGGAAAACACAAGTACCATCCCGTCATCGTAGACTGATTAGAAAATCTCATAATGTAGGATGTGGAGGACTTGTTTGGTAATGTGTACATGCTGCATGGTTTTACAGCAGGGACTCCACGACCAATCTGGACTCATCCAATGTAAACACGGGGATCAACGCACCTTGCCAACTAGTGCTTAGTCGTCTGTTGTTCCCCGAAGGGCGCTCGCTGCTGACGAGTAGCAAGCTAGGCCGTCTCGCCACGAGATCATCTCCAAGTACCTAGGATTTGTAATAATTGCTCCGCACCTGTCTCCGTTTTGCCCCGAGGGAAATCTTACCCTCTTCGTTTACAGAAACCGACAGCTGTTTACGTTCTTATCAAATCAACATCTCACTGCTTCTTGTTGAAACCTCATCATCGTGTCAAAATGTCTGGCCAATTGATTCTATTTGACATCCCAGACCGCAACGGCACCTGTTGGTCCCTGAACCCTTGGAAGAGTGAGTTATGCTACCATGCAGGGCGTATTTCGAAGATGACTGACGTCAGACACCAGCCCGACTGGCACTTAACTACAAGGGCATCAACTACAAAACCGAATGGCTCGAGTACCCAGACATTGAGCCCAGGTTGGCGCCTACTGGCCTGGAGGGTGATCCCAGCCAGATCGCCCTGTTCACGTGTCCCACTGTCCAATTTCCCGACGGGACGTACATCATGAACAGCGCCAAGATCATCAAGCGCATCGAGGCCGACTATCCTGAGCCGTCTCTCCACGCGGATTCGGAGGTTCTCCAGCAGATGTATGACTTGCTCAGCGAGACCTTTGATGCCTTGGGTCCCGTGTTCTTGCCCGTCGCGCCTCGAGACATCCTCAGCAAGGAAAGCGCGGAATATTTTTGGGAGACTCGGGCGGTTCGGTTCGGCATGACTTTGGATAAGTTGGAGGAGACGCAGGGTGGTGAGCCCGCGTGGGCCAAGGCCAAGGCGTCTTTGGAGAAAACAGCGGCTCTGTTGGACAAGACTGAAGGACCCTTTTTTCTCGGAGACAAATGTAAGGCGCTCCCAACTCTTGGATGCCCAGCTATCTCGGCGCTTCTTTGCTGACCAAATCATAGTCTCCTACATCGACTGCGTCTACGTCGGATTCCTGTTTTTCGCCAAAAGATTCGGCGAGGACAACTACCAGCGCATCATTCGGCACTCGGAGTCGTTCGATAAGCTTTACAAAGCTTGCGAGAAGTGGTTGCAGCGAAAGGATTAAGTAATCGCTGGACTTTGAAACCTGTAGCAGCAAAATAGGCTTTTCGAACGCTTGTTATAAGTATGTTGATGATGTATCGGTGAACAACAGGCACTCCATGCACGCAAGGTTGAACTCGGATCTAATTAACAAAAGAAAAAGAAAGAAAAACAAAACTACTGTGATGATCATCTTCCACATCTAACGCCTCTCCAGCATTATGTTTGACTCGTCAGGCCATGTGTACTCCTTGATACGGCTTACGTCGCGGACCAGCCTTCCTGGATGGATCCAGAGATACAACGACATGATTGCAACCATGGGAACGGCGTCAAAGAGATAGAGGAAAACCTCGTGCGTCATGACGAACCCATCCTCGCCTTGGAGATACTCAATACCCCTTACCAAACTTCTGACGAACATCAAAGAGGCGACCGCATACGTCATCAGATAGTACTTCCTCCACTGGATGCCTGCGCGCGTTGCGTTGAGCTCGCTCGCTTCTCGTTGAGCGCATCGATGGGAGTGCCAACATGAGAGCGTGAAGAGAGTTATGACCGCAAGCTGGGCGATCAGGCCAGACATGATGAGTGTTTTGGCCATCTTCATGCCATCTGGGTCGCCCGAGGCGGGCATCACGGCTCCGAAGACTTGTGTCACAAAGCAGCCGATATCGACGACGACGTAGAAGAAGGCCGTCAGGCGAGGGCTTATCATAGTGTGTCGTCGGAGGTCGAGGGCTATGATGATACGGCCGAGGCTCATATAGATGGTCGCAGCGAATAGGGGCGGGGATCCGAGAATCAGCAGGTTCTGGAGGATAAACGGCCCGGCTTCGGCCGGAGTTTCATGTGCTTTCGCGCGTCCATAGTAGCCGAATGCCTCTCCTTTGATCTATTGTTAGATGACTGGATGATTCGGGGAGGGAGAAGGTTGTAACCTACCAACGCCCCCAAGAATAAAAGGAATGAAATGCCACGACCGAAGCCAGAACATATACCCAATGTGGCCCAAGACACCAATGGCAAAAAGAACAAGGAATGCCCATCCTGCTTCTCCGTTCGGCCGGTAGTGATAGAAGACGATTTGTGTCCCATTAACGACGGGGCCAAAAGGGCCTCCGCCGTCTAGCTCGTTGACCATAATTTCTTGGGCCTGTGTTGTACGTCTTCTTATCGGTTGTCGTTGCAAGTGACTCGTGAGCGTCGATGTTGGCTGGCTGGCGAGCGAGGTGGGAAATGGGAGAAAACGAACGAGAGTGAAAAAAAAATTGATTATGCCAATCAAAAAGCCAAGAAACTTGGATCGGTTGGTCTTGTCTCTTATAATATTCCCATAGACTGAAAAGAAGCGACGACGATTCAGGGGCGGTCCACAGTGGCAGTGTATGTCGTATTGTAATACGACCATTTCTGCGACGCGAATTTTCGTATCACAATACGACAATACGACAATCAGTGGTGAGTGGGATGGACCCATCTTCAAAAGCGCTCTGTGTTACTGAAACCTATTTTCTCTAGATTACACGCGGCTAATTTTCTTCCAGTGCAAGGGAACCGACATCTTCTACCTTCTGTTTTGTTTGTCCAGCGATTGAATAATTTACTTCGGCCTTGTTGAATGTTGCTGACTTGAAATGGATGGTAGGGGAATGACAAGCGAATCCTTGTGGCGATCCTACAATACCATATTCTCTCTGCCTTCGCATCCCCCCTCCCAGTTCATGGCTTGCCTAGCTTGTCCCAAGTCCAGGGTCAATCCATGAAATGATATCCCTCTATCTGTGGGTTTTCAATATGGCTCTCCCTGCTGCTTAATCCAAGCACGCAAAGGAAACTTTATCAGTCAAAGTCGAAGCGGCTAGTAATCGTTGAATGATTGAGTGTCACATTCCTGTCTAGCAGTTACCGTAGGGACTGAGGCTTTCGGTATGGAACAACTTTATTCGCGCCTAGGTATCTTGCTGCATCCATCGACTGTCCATGTCTTTGGGCTAAGCCACGGAAAAGTCCGTCTGAAACAGACGTCAAAACTCCCAACGACCACTTTACGCATCGCGCAGAATTCCTTCAAACCTCTCGGGCTCAACCCAATACCACGTTGCTGTGCTCGACATACCTTACGAGGCGTTTCATCATCCTCGACCCAAAGAGACAAAGTCGCATCAAATCCAACGGATCGCAAATTGTTGAAAACATGGGCTCGAACGACCCGTTGCATTTCGGGGGTTCCAAGCCGGGCCAGGCAATCAAGCCCGGGACGACACTCCGCATCTTGTGTGTTGGCGATTCAATCACCGTTGGTTTTCTCAGTGATATGGATGGAGGAGATGGCAACGGATACAGACTCAAGCTTCTAGAGGACCTGTCAAGTCAGTTCGGCCCAGCAACACTTCCTTCAAGCAGCGAGCTGACATGCGGAGCAGAAGATAAGGTGGTCTTTGCAGGAACAGAAATCATGAATGGCACAATGCCTGGCGGTTATTTCGTAAGCACGCCCTGGGATGAAATCGACCTGTCCTCATCTTGGGCTCAGCTGATGAAGAATCCGACATGAAAGGCGGCATGGTCGGCCATGACCATCAAGTTCATTTCAGAACATGTCGGGCCATCCCTGGCGCAGAGGCCAAACATCATACTCATTCACGCCGGTACGAATGACATGAATCCCGACCCAAACGTATCCAGGGAAGGACACGATCCGAAAGAGGCCGCAGATCGTCTCGGTGAGCTCATCGATAAGACCGTCATGGCGTGTCCTGATGCCACGGTCCTCGTGGGGATGATCATCGGCTGTTACGATGAGACGCAGATGAGGAACATCGCTCAATTTCGGTCCTTGATTCCGGGCATCGTTCAAGCTCGACGGGATGCAAAGAAACACGTTCTCGCCGTCGATTTCTCGACCTTCCCCATGAATGCTCTGAGGGACGGCATCCACCCTACAAATCAGGGGTACAGGTTGATGGGGGACTACTGGTACGATTTCATCACGCAGATCCCCGCCGATTGGATCCAAAAGCCGATTGGCGATGATCCTCGTCGGTCAAGTGAGCTCCTTCATGAGAAATCGACTGAAAAGGTGACGGCAACTTGGTGCCAGCGGATCGGTCAGTTGGTGTTTGGCAAGACAGCCTAACAAATCGTCTCGTTGCACTTTTATCTTTTTGGCTCAAGGCATCGACTCGGAGTGAACAAGAGTATTGCTAATGTCTGTCTTTGCGAGTTGGGTACGGTTCTGGCCTCTCGGGACCGGGCCTGGACCGGGGAATTGATCGGAGCAACTGGCCGGAGCTCTCCCGGGACTCCGACGACGACGGGGATGTTCAGGTATGGCTTAAATCGGCGTCCCTGCTGTCATAAACAGACAGAACCTGAGCTTGTATGTTGCATGAATTGGATCTGAAGCAACTTTCCAGACTGAACATCGTCTGTCTTTGTGTGCTATTTCCTACCATCAGAGCTGATCTACACCTTCGCTAGATTGACTTCAATCTAAGCTAAGACATGAGAACGGACGTCGCCCTTTCGAGCGCACTTACAAGCTAGGGAAGATTTCTCAACGCGGAACCCCATTAAGCATTGTTATTCATTGCGTCTGTTTCTACGTTGTAGTGCAGCACCCGGCGAAATGGTTGCTGAAGACGGCCGTTGAATGCATCGCCCATCGGCATAAATGCCAGCGAGGGACCGACCGATGTTACGGGGCTAGAGGAACACAGGATTCGACCGCCAAATCAGGAATGTTTGTGTCATTGGCATGCAAGAGGGATCGAAAGCATCTGACCTGGTGTTAAATGGCGAGAGTGGCTTGCATCCGCAGCGGAAACATAAACAGCCAACCCAATCAGCATCGTGGAACGATCGGAGTATAAGCGCTAGGATGCTCCCCCGGACTATCAAAAGACGGATAACAGTCATAAGCAGCGCCCTCTTCGTTTAGGCTAAATAGCTATTGCCGGCGCTGATCGTGCTTAATACATGGGTTGAGTCGCCATTCTCACGCGGGGTAGCAGCCCGGGGTTTGCCTGGGTGTCACACAAGGAGAGGGGAGGGAAACCTCACACACCCGTGTTTTCTCGTTTCAGACGAAAGGCAATCACTGTGGGAATGAAGTAGCTTGGTGCCCAGAGTCTTGGTATCTGCCACTGTCCGTACTGGGTCGGTATCCTACCTGTCTTGATAGGGCCGGCCATTCAGGCGGAAATGCGCCACGGCGCCGTTAGAAAAGGATGGAGAAGTTTGACTGTCACTTGATTAAGCTATGCCCCTGCGCCGCGACGTTGCTTCTAGTGGAAATATAAATGCCGACATCCCCATCGAAGCTCGAGAGCTGTCGTTCCTGTGCCTTTGTTCATTTTGCTCGTCATATTTCCAACAACAACCTCACCGAAGAGGATTTTGATCGCCTAATACAGCTCATCGAAGAGTGCAGCTTCCCACGACAACTGCCGGCTGAGATACTACCTCAGAAACTATGGGAGGACACGCGACCGGCACCGCAGCTTATGATGCTGCTCTGCAGCGGCGCCAGGCGCTCATGGGCGCCAGTGGTGCCAGAGCGCTGGTCAAGAACTGGAAGGTTGCCCGCATCGCCGCCTTCGCATGTATCGGAGGTGTTTTATATGGCTATAACCAAGGGTTAGATACCTGTCGCGCTTTTCTCGGAACCAGCAAGGCTCACTTTTGGCGCGCAGAATGTTTTCCGGAATCTTGGCCATGCCGTCTTTTGAGAAGCGTAAGCATACACCCAGCTGCTCCGAGGTCGAGAAGGGCGCCCCAGGATCTGTTTTTCAAGTTGCAATTTGACTGATTGATCGTCTTGTATCTAGACATGGACGGATATACCAAGAACCAGACCCAGAAGGGATGGTTAACGGCCATTCTAGAGCTTGGCGCCTGGGTCGGTGCTGTTCTATCTGGCTTCATCGCCGAAGTCTGTTCCCGCAAGTACGGCGTACTCATTGCCACGGGTGTCTTCATTCTTGGTGTGATTGTACAAATTACTTCCATCACGGGTGGCCACGAGTCCATCCTGGGAGGGCGTTTCATTACGTATGTCAAAAACTCCGAATCTCTCACTTGACTAGACGCTAACCTGGTTGAAGGGGTATGGGTGTTGGAAGCCTGTCGATGATTGTGCCACTGTACAACTCCGAATGCGCACCACCGTATGTCACAGACAAGACTCTGAGGGCGAACTGCCATACATACATTCATGCTAATGGCGATTTTCACAGGGAAGTTCGAGGCGCCCTCGTTGCTCTCCAACAACTCGCCATTACTTTCGGTATCATGATCAGCTTCTGGATTGAGCAAGTAACGTTCTGGCCTAATTCCAAGACTTTTAGCTAATAATGATACAGTTAGTCAGTTGATTTCCTCTGCAGTCCATCAACACAGGATATAGTCCTACAGATTTTTTTGCTGGAATATAGCTAACGTCAGCCTCAGCGGCTGCAATTACATCGGCGGCACAACTGAGGCAACGCAGTCCGATGCGGCCTGGCTGGTGCCCATCTGCCTGCAACTGGGTCCGGCCGCAATCCTCTTTGTCGGAATGATCTGGATGCCGTTTTCCCCGCGTTGGTTGATTCACCACGGTCGCGAGCAGGAAGCTCGAAAGATCCTCGCCGACCTCCGCGACCTTCCCGAGAACCACGAATTGATCGAACTCGAGTTCCTCGAGATCAAGGCCCAGTCGCTGTTCGAGAAGCGCAGCACCGCCGAGCTCTTCCCCCACCTCCAGGAGCAAACTGCGTGGAACACATTCAAACTGCAGTTCGTTGCGATCAAAGCACTCTTCCAGACCAGAGCCATGTTCAAGCGAGTTATCGTGGCGACGGTCACTATGTTAGTTTCAACTTTGACGTCGTGATGATGGTGCGAAAACGCGACTAACAGCTTCTTCCAGGTTTTTCCAACAATGGACAGGTATCAATGCTGTAAGTATCCAACCTCTAATCTATTAATCTTCTGCCCAACCTTGAAGTTTCCCATTCCTCTGCTCCATGCTGCTGTTGTTCTGTGGTCAGCAAATACTTTGATACCTCGGTCGAAGACCGGGTTCCCGTCGAATTTCGGCACGCCTTTCTTGAACAAGTCCACAGAACTGACTAACAAACAAAATAGGTTCTATACTACGCGCCCCAGATCTTTGGACAGCTTGGCCTCAGTCAGACAACTACAAGTCTATTGGCTACTGGTGTAGTCGGTGTTGTCATGTTCATTGCAACTATTCCTGCAGTCCTCTGGATCGACCGTCTGGGTCGCAAGCCTGTTCTTGCCGTGGGTGCTATTGGCATGGGAACCTGCCATCTCATCATTGCTGTAATCCTTGCCAAGAACATTGACCGCTTCGATCAGCAGCCCGCGGCTGGCTGGGCTGCCGTTTGCATGGTCTGGCTGTTTGTGGTCCATTTTGGATGTACGTTGCCCCCCTCCCCAGTTCAAGTGTGAAAATCTCGAGATCGAAGTTGTTGACCATACAAAAGATTCTTGGGGCCCTTGTGCTTGGATCATCATCGCAGAGGTGTGGCCTCTGAGCACCCGTCCGTACGGTGTCGCACTTGGCGCTTCCAGCAACTGGATGTGAGTACAAGTAGACCCAACTTCTCTTGGTGTTTGCTGACAAATTTCATCGCAGGAACAACTTTATGTAAGATCACTCAACACCTCGAGATGCTTGACTGTGAGAGACCTTTAGTAACATCTTGCAAAAGTGTGGGACAAGTTACCCCCGACATGCTAACAAGCATCACCTATGGGACCTACATCCTATTCGGCCTCTTGACATACCTTGGTGCGGCCTTCATCTGGTTCTTTGTCCCGGAAACTAAACGGCTGTCCCTGGAGGAAATGGTAAGTTTTCATTCTTCACCCAACTTCCATCAACTTCGCGGTGGCCTTCCCGCAAAGTCTCGTTGCGTCTGGTTCCCTGATATTTCACGTAGGACCTCGTCTTCGGCTCTGAAGGGACTGCCGCTGCCGACTTTGAGCGTATGGAGGAGATTAACACCGAGATTGGTCTGAGTGCCGTTTTGAATCGCGCCACAGGGAATGATCGGCTCTCCCAGTCGGCTGATTTAGAGAAGAGAGAAGTCAATGCAGCTGCCACTGAGCACCGATGAGGGTAAGGTCCGGTCAACCCATAATGTTGCCATGTGTAGCAAAAGGTTTCCTGGGAATTGATTTTGTGATAAGCCTTCAGAGGATCCTACAAAACCAGGCCTGATTTGGGCTTTTCTTTTCAGCAGATTGTCATCAATTCAACAGTTTGTAACATTTTTTGAAACATTGACCCCCGGCGATGCTCAACAGCTGGAGCAACCCCACGTCTGGTGATGTTGTGACATAAGCCAACGAGCCAGCCTCACACATTTTCCCCGGTAAGAACCCTTTGGCGCCCGGCAGTGTGGAAATCAGTATCACGTTTGTATGGTCTGTTCTGAGACAGCTACCTGAATGACTTGTCTGGTTGAATTCCCTGGCCGGATGCTGCAGCATCGCAATGTCTGCGGAATTCCGTATCAACCATGCGTCCAAGTCTTACAGGGACTGCTTTGTCGTCGAATACTTGGCAGATACTCTCTATGCTGGGGAGGACGTCGAGATCAGCGAAAGATACCCAGAGGCCATCGGTCAAGAGCTCTAGAAGGGCCCCAGGAAGTGTCAGTGTTGTATCGATAGGATGACCGAGTGTCCCCATGGCGTTGATCTTACAGAAGTTGAAAAAAAAGACAATGGGGACGAGGCCGGCAATCCTCTGGTTATCCGACGTCTAGTCAGTCCGGGCCAAAACGGTACGTTGCTTCCGTTCGCTCGATCGAGATTCGTCACAGCGGCTCGCAAGGTTCTCGTCGACATCTTTCAGCCTTGACTATCTCGAAAACGTCTCACATACCTGGCGCTTTTACACCCGTTTATCTGGCGCTAGAAGCGTATCGAGAAGGCCATCGTTGAGGAGCAGGACAAGACAGTTGATAAGATTTTTGTCGCGATGAGAGTAATTGTCAAACGCGAGATAGAGGGCCTCTTTGCCGTCAGCGATAAACTTGTCGCTCGTGATGTCATCACATTCGACTACCTTTGGACGTTGCTCGCGCCCGGAGAGCGCAGATACATCAATAGCGGTGGCCATAGCCGGCCGGCTCTACAAGCTCCTCCCTTCCAGCTTGCAACATGAAGACCCCGTAGTCGATCTCAGCCTTGTATCGCTTGGAGTTTTGTCAACGATGATTTCGGCACGTTTCATGATGACATTTCGATCCACCAGTTTCCAGGAACTCGCCCCATCAGCAGCTTGCCTGCGTTTCTTGCCAAGTGCCTGGATGACTTTGAAAATATTCACCAGAAGCTCACGTAAAGGGGGCGCAATTTCGCGAGTCTCGCAGGTGCAAATCAGTACAGAGCATATCGTCTTCAGAGCTTCGGAGCAACCGCGGAGCTGCGAGTCATGATGGACGTTTTGAAGAACAGTCACAATGAGTGAGTAAACACAAAGTCAAGATTTCCGTCGGAGAAATGAGTTTTCTGTAGTCATACACCGTTGTAGACAGCTGACAGCTGTTGGTAGCTGTTGGTGTAGGTCATAGGTCTGGCGGTGACCTCCTTGAGTTGGTTTGTGACCAACACGGAGCAACTCCACTCCCACTGGAGAGTTGCACAACAGCTCAGTGCAAGGAAATCGGCCGGCTGGCGCAATGGTAGCGCGTCAGACTTCTACCGAGTAGCAATCTGAAGGCTGCGGGTTCGAGCCCCGCGTTGGTCAGAGAATCAACTTGGACAGCAACAGTGGAAGCAGTTGGTTTTTTTGCAACTTTTTTATCAAGATTTTTTCATGTGTGGGGTCCGGGTGGACCGGATCGGCCGAGTGTCGGCTGAAGCGGGGCCGTGGAGCGTGGAGGGCCGGAACCAAGTGGTGCGCGTCATTACGTCCGCCATGCCGGTTTCCGCTTCTGCGTAAAAGCCGCGATGCCCTCCTTTGCGTCGGCACTTCGCGCATGCAGTGCCATGACGCCCCCGGCCCAGCTCGCGGCCTCCTCATACCCGTCGGCTCCTCCCTCGTCAGCGATGTCTCCTCTGATACCGAGTTGCGTCCAGTACGCCCACTTCCCAAGAGCCATTGGTTGTCCCGCAGACCCCGCCAGCCGCTCCACCACTTCCGCTACACGCCCCTCAAAAGCCGCGGCAGCGGTGTCCGTGGACTCGGCGTGGTCAGGCGTGGGCACCACGTCCACGGCGCCCCGCATGTCGTCCGCCGTGACGGCTTCCGCGGAAAGCAGAAGCCGGTACGCCTGGCCAGGTGGTAGACGGCGTGACACGGCAGTCGCGGGGCTAGTGCACGGGAGTCCGATGCTCGCACCTGGCAGCTGAAACTTGGTGGTGGAGAGGGCGATTGGATAATCAGTCGACAGCGCGAGCTGCAGCCCAGCGGCGGTCGCAAGGCCCTGGATGGGACAGACAACGGGCGCGGGACTGCGCCTGATGAGGGACATGACTTCGGCGCACAGGGCGAATGTCCGCCTCACTTCGACTTCGGAGAGAGATGCGAGCTGCTTCAGGTCGTGGCCCGACGAGAAGACGGGCCCGGAACTGCGAAGGACGATCACATTGGGCAAGCCATCCCGATGGTGCTTCCACTCCGCGGCATCAACAAGCCAGCTGTGTTTCGACGGGCCGCCTGAGCCAGATTCGGTGTGCCCGCTTGAGCCAGATTCGGTGTGCCCGCTTGCAGCTTCGAGTTCGGAGAGGATCGAGGGTTTGAAAGCAGGGAGGGTAAGAAGCCTCCCTGTCGCCCGTGATGTAAGGTGCGAGAGGAGCTGCGTGCGGAGGTCCTCAAGAACCTCGAGGCTCAGGGCATTGCGTTTCGTCGGGTTCTTCAGATGAAGGTACGCGACCCTTGCCGGAAGCTTGGGGAATTGCATCGGTGGTAGCTCGCTGTTGAGAATTCCCCGATCGGCCGTCATCGAGATGTTGGATTCGGAGAGTGAATGGCGTACATAGAATGGCTTTTGGAAAGCCGGTGGCCAGAAGGCAATTGCCGCTTCCGATAAGGAATCGCCACCTCCCCGTATTCCCCCCACATCCCGAGAGGGTCCATGCTCGTGCGGAGTTCAACAGCGGAGTTTAACAGCAAAGCTTTGATTAAGGGTGGTGGGGGGTGGCTCAGTTCGCTCTCTGGTGCTTGAGTGCATGCATGCATCCTTCACACTTCGTCAGAATGGTACCATACATAGTTCGGACACTGCGGACAGTTCAGCCCTATGGCTGAGCCGGCCTGCAACGGCAAGGATGATGACGGGACCAAAGCTTCGCTGCGGGGATGCTTCTGGCCGCTCGATAACCATATGCAGCTCGCTCTCGGTCTACATTCTTCTACAATAAGACTTGTCAAGGTTCGGCTGAAACAGGATCTCCCGCCGGCAGGCAGTAAAAGCCAGTCGACTGCTTTTCTTGTACGGGAAGTTTCTTTCGCGGAAAGATAGAACGGCAAATCGATCCCTCTGTCAACGGTGACACTCCCTCCACTTCTCCAGGCTGCCGGCCTGAGCAATAATTCCAAGCAGCGTTTGACGGTTTGACGATCCAATTCACGCACTCTAGAAGAGTTACGTTGATGCCGATGCCATAAGCAGCCTGACAATGGTCGCGTTTTTTAACTGTCATGGAACACCTGATTCCTGATATTGACGACTTGTAGGACCTTCACACAACTTCCGTTGATGTGATGTAGCATGGGTAACCTGCCCGCACTTATCTCTTACTCTGAAAAATCACTACAGCACAAGGTTTCTTATCAAGCTGTCTGGCTACTGGCGTCTAGGTGAGTCAATTACGCATGCTATGCCTCGAGTTGCAGTGCTAAGCTAGCTATAACCGTCCAGTACCCCTGCTTCGGCATCTACAAGCGGTACTCGCTCGTCTACAATTCCTTAGTTCTTCTTTTTGATGCTGCTTGGTGATACAGCAACTACATCAGTACTATCTGTCATGAGTTAGAGCATACAGTAAGGCATAGGAGAATAGGGGAGAAAGATGCTTATTCTATATAATGTAAAGAGAGTAAAATGTAGTCTAGTTATATAAGTCTAACTATATAAGATAGTACGTAAGAAGACTAATTTAGTAAGCTTTAATATATAAGGGTATTTCTGTAATACACCTCTTAATTGTTTAAGTAATTAAGTAATTATTTCCTTTATACTAATATATAATAGCCTTTTAAAAGTAATCCTTTAGGTGCTTAACGTAGTTCACAAGCAAGTGAATCACACAAGCTAGTGAATCACTTTTCTACTACTCGTACAATAACATGTAAGAGAAATCAACTACAACGCCTTAAACTAATTTAAATTAACTGGAATCCTCTTCTTCAGATGTAGATTCAACCTTTTGACATGTACGAGCATTATGGCCAGGCTCTCCACAGATACCACATCGTCGCGCGCGCGTTTCCTGCCTCCTCGTACGACCACCATTCTGACTTGTTTCTGCCTTTAACTGCTCCGTCGCATCTATTTGAGACTTTAAATCCTTTGCCTGGTTAATTGTAAGTGTCCCTCCTTGCTGTAGCTGTTTTTTTTCGTACGCCGACGGCGGCTAAGGCGGTCATTTGCCTCTCGAAGTTCAGCCAAATCCTCCCGCATCAAGGTCTGTTCGTGCACCATCATCATCATCCCTTTCTTCAGCTGCTGCATACCTGTAAGAATTGATGTTGGGGAGCTATTTTGATGTCGTACGATGCGATTACTGATATAATCGGATTGTGACGTGATTTCGATTGGGTTGTTTGGTGTCTTTGGTACCCAAGCTGGTGGTAAGCCAGCAGAAGAACCTGGTGGTGTTGGCGTATGAAGCTTGATATCTAGCTGTGAAATCACATAATCAGGGTCGTACGGTATAAGGCCAGTTGCTCTAAAGCCTGCTTGAATGTTTGACTTAGTTATCGCCTTGTCGTACGCCTTAGAAAAAGCTGGGAGGAAGTCTTCCTTTGCAATATGCGTAACATGCGCCCGCATAAGGACCTCGATTTCTTGACCGTACGCCCGTTTCAAGGGACCAAAGCACCCAACATCAAGAGGCTGGAGCTTATGCGATGAATGAGGTGGCATACAGAGCGTAATAATCTTCTGTTCCTTGCAGTATAGCTCAAAATCGACAGAATGGTGGCTTTCATGGCCATCAAGGATAAGGAGGCGGTAAACACCCTTCGTACGACTTCTTGTATGGAAATCAAAGTGCTTTACCCATTCTAGGCCTTTCTCGTTTGTCGTCCAACCGTTTTCTGTAAGGGTAATTACCCAGTTGGGTGGGAGGGGGCTGTCGTACGTCCAGGAGTCAAGATGGACTTTGCCTGCAAAGATGATGTACGGTGGGATAGAATAGCCGTACGACCCAATGCCCTGGATTACTGTAACCCATTCCTGATTCCCTTGTTGTGCTCCTCTTGGCTTGCCACGTCGTTCAGAGGCTGTAACAACCATTTCAGAGGACATTTTGCCCATTGCAAACCCAGTCTCATCAAAGTTATAGATATCGTCATCGTGTATCCCATACTTCGCAATTGTATTTCGTACAAGGGAAAACCACGCGCGATACGCGTCAGGATCTTCGCAGAGGACTCTCTGATAGTCGATTCTTCGATTAAAACGCGTTCGGAGCTCAGGTCGTCGTCGTACGAAGTTTGAGGCCCAGTTTGTTCCGACGCGTCGCGCGCCGCGGTCGCGAAGCAGTCGATCGGCCATTTCTCGAACAGCACTAAGGCGCGGTGGAAATGATCGTGAATCTAGGTCGATTATGTATCGTACAATGCTCTCCTCTTCGTACAAGGTCAAATTCTGGTTATGTGGTCGGATGTCGCGTTTCGCAGGTCGGCCGTGTTTTCGTCGTTGGAGGGTAGAGAATGATACATTATAGAGTAATGCAGCCTTTCGTACGCTTAATTTTGGGTTGGATTGGAGCGCATTAAGCGCTAGGACTAAATCACTTTCAATTGATTGCTGTCCCATAGTTGTTGGTGGAGAAAAACTAGGAGAAAGAGGATGCGTACGAAATAATTAGAAAGTGATTCACTAGCTTGTGTGATTCACTTGCTTGTGAACTACGTTAGTCCTTAACATTAGGATTTTAATGTTTAGTACTAGGTTAGCTAGTTATATTAACTAATTAACTTAACTATATTAAAGAGGGTAGAAGGCTAGTCTATTATATTAGCAAATAGAAGACTACTTAAGATAACGTGGCTGATAAGCGAGTCGATCAGACAAGCGAGTCGATCACCCAACCACGACTACATTACAAACCCAAGAAGACATCAATATCAACACCACTAAATCAATTAACGCTACTAAGAATTCTCTTCCTCAGTCGTTTCTACATCAAACTGACACGTTCGCGCATTGTGTCCTGTGTTTCCGCACACGCCACACCGTCGTTGACCCGATTCAGTCCTTGGCTTACGACCACTCCTCCGACGCGTTTCCTCATAAACCTGTGCTGTTGCGTCCCTCTGCGACTGTATATCCTCTGCATCAGCTACAGTAAGACTTCCTCCTTGCTGGAGACGCGTTTTCTTAGCTCTCCGACGTCGGCTTAGTGTGCTGTTTTCCTCTCGAAGAGTTTTGTTCTCCGCCCTCAGGAATGCATTCTCATGCATTATTCCTAGTGTTCCTTTAAGAATATAGTCAACGTCGTTATTGATAGGTGTTGGGGAGCTATTTTGATGACGGGCAATTCGATCCTTGATCAGTGTTGACTGAGAAGTTGCTTCTGTTGGGTTGTTTGGTGTCCTGGAAACCCAAGGGAGCGGTGTTGTTGGAAGTGATCCTGGAGGCGTTGGAGTGTGTAACTTGACGTCCAGCTTTGATAATACACTTTCTGCACTCAGAGGGACAAGCCCGGAGCCTCTGAAACCTCCCTGGATATTCTTTCCCGTAAGTGCTTGTGTAAAGGCCTCACGAAACGCTGGAAAGAAGTCTTCCTTCGTAATATGGGTTACACCTCGCCGCATCTTTTCCTCAATTTGTCGACCGTACGCCGTTTTGAGAGGCCCAAAGCATCCTACATCTAAGGGCTGAAGTAGATGAGATGAATGAGCTGGCATACAGAGTGGGACGATGTTGTTTTCCTGACAATATAGCTCGAAACCTGCAGAGTGGTGGCTTTCATGCCCATCAACGATAAGGAGGCGATGAGGACCTCTTGCACGTGGCTTTGAATGACGATCGAAGTGTTTGACCCAATTTAGGCCTATCTCGTTTGTTGTCCATCCGTTTTCAGATGTTGCGATAACCCAGTCGTGTGGGAGATCTGTTTCAGTGTACCAGGTTGAGAGGTGATAATGGCCTGCAACGATGATGTATGGCGGGACGCTGTAGCCTGGCGAACTTATGGCTTGGATAACTGTAACCCATTCCCGATTACCAGGCTGCACCATTTTCGTGTTTGATCGCCTTTCAGCACTCGTTACAACCATGCCAGCTGCGATCTGGCCCATCATGAAACCAGTCTCATCAAAGTTGTAGATATCAGACTCTTGGATACCGTACTTTACGATTGTGTTCTTCACAAGGGCAAACCAGCTGCAAATAGCCTGTGGATCTTCGCATTGGGCTCTCTTGTAGTCATACTTGCGAAAAAAACGCGTCCGAAGCTGTGGTTGTCGTTTGATGAAGTTCGACGCCCAGCGCTTCCCAACCGGTCGCGCGCCACGGTCGGCAAGCAGGTGATTGGCCATTTCTTCAACACCACTGATCCGGGGAGGAAACGATCGGGCATCTAGGTCAAGAATGTACTTAACTAGCTTCTCTTCTTCAAGCAGCGTCAAATTCCGTGATTTCGGCATGATGTCGCGTCGCGAAGGTTTTCCATTAAGTCGGTCGCGTAATGTTGTGAAGGGTACTGAATAGATCCGTGCTGCAGCTCGAATACTAAGATTTGGAGTGTTTTTAATCGCTTGAACCGCTAGGATCAATTGCGCTTCTTTGTTTGATGACGACATTCTTTATGGTCGATGGACGTGTGTTGAAAGCGGGAAGATGGTATGATCGCGGTTGGGTGATCGACTCGCTTGTCTGATCGACTCGCTTATCAGCCACGTTATACTCTTTTTATAAAAGGGATATTAATAGATAATTATAGTTAACTATATAATAGTAAGTAAATCTAGGCTTATAATTATTATAAGTTAGAGTATACAGTAAGGTATAGGAGAATAAGGGAGAAAGATGCTTATTTTATATAATGTAAAGAGAGTAAAATGTAGTCTAGTTATATAAGTCTAACTACATAAGACGGTACGTGAGAAGACTGATTTAGTGAGCTCTGATATACGAGGGTATTCCTGTGACACTATCTTTCTGCAGTGCCTCTGGCGATGCCGGCACGGTCGCTAAAACCGATTCTAACTCGACCGAGGGACATGGTCTTGCTCTGCCGCTGGAGTTTATCCAGTGAATGGCCAAGGATGTGAAAAGAACTAAAAATGTGTCAGACCTGTGTTCCAAAGGTGTATTTCAGCCCTGTCAAGCAACACACTCGCATCTGCACTTACTGTCGGTGTTGCAGCATGTCAAACACAGCCAAACTACTTCACCCCACAGAGCTATCAGTATTGTGAGATTGCTGCCTCAAGTCAGTGAACTAGAATGAATATCAACATCCCACAGATCTCTCTTACACGATACTGATCATCAAACTTCCTGCTACGCCTGCAAATGTCCGAAGAGCCAGTCTCCGTAACCTTACGTTTGACGGCATTTGCGAAAGGTGTCGTAGATTTTCCATCACTGTCCAAGGCTTCATGATCGATATTTGGATCGAGTGCAGCCCTAAACTCGCATCAGAATATACCCCAGACGACAAGGTCTTGAAAGCTGGAAAGACCTTACTGAATAGCGGCACTAAGAACATTGAAGTGAGGTACACGTTGACTACTGTGTCGAAGCACAGAACTGGTAGTAGTGTAGCTCTGGTCAACTCGACGACGCAACTTTGTGTATCATTTTCGTAGTGCGCTCCATGACTAAACATGCAGATGTCAACCTTGTGAGCGCTTCAAGTGCGTCGGATGATACTCACGAGACGTAGTTCAATGTTGCGATCACACTATAGATTCCTAGACAAAAAGCAGTCAGTGTCTGGGAATCTTTTCTGGGTTTGGATAGAAACATACCCAGCACTAAGATAGAGTTAAATACGTACAGCTTGGATTGAAGACGTGACTTGGTGGTACCACGAATAATGTGCTGTGATCAATCAGCACCTTGCCAAAAGGAATGAGTCTCATGGAAGGACTTGTTAGGCTTACCGCTTTGTCGACCATGAAGAGATAGACAAGCTATTGTAAACATCAGACCCATACAACTCTTAGAGACGCACTGAGAACGACCTACAGTCTGAAATGGTATCAGCGTTGCTTCAAGGGGTTCGGTTCGCATGGCAACAACTACGCACCTTGATTGCAATATATGAACTGAGACACAGTGCCCCAGCTGCTGAACATAACGTGGAGTTCATACGCACTTCGGCCAAGAGTAACACTTGGAAGGTCCAGGATCCGAGTGCAAAAAGAAACGAAGACAGGTAAATACCCAGAACAACTGCTATGTGTCAACACGGCTTGCGGGTTGAAGGCAAGCTGAGTTGTCTTACGCCATTTAGTCCATGGCAATGGACGCCATCCCTTTACAGTTGGCCACTGATAACCTTGCCGGACAAAACCGTCAGCTGGGCTCAGACAACACAACCACAGTCAGTAGCAATGACCTACGAAGCAAATATGCCAACAACGCTGCAGTGATGGGCGCAGCAATCAGGCTGATAATTTGCTCCGAATGTGGTTCGTGAGTCAGGACGCTCGATGTTCCGTCGGATTTGGGGTTGACATTGTCCATCTCGAGGGTTGGGGATGCCGTTATCATGATTCTTGAAAGCATTTTTGTGAAACAATTCGGCCCTCAAACTGGTACTTTCTGTCGTAGAGATCTTGTCTTGCGGGACAGGAACCCATTGAAGATGTACTGAAATCACAGAAGTCGCCTAGACCAGCTGAGCCGGTTTCTATAAGTAGTCTCCAGCTTACGGCCGAACAATTCAAACGAAACAAGCGTCTAGAGGTGGTAGACTTTGTTCTTCGGGGCACAATTTCCCCTTCTAGACATACGAGTACGGCCTGACTCGATTTTGGGTTTTGTACTTCTCCTCCATCCTAGCCTACCGAAACAACTTCGGATGCAACTGTTCGTTGTTACCAAAAAGTCCGTTCGGCCCGTCCACTCAATAATTATCCGGACAGTAGAAATCCCGTTACAATAGGTTCGAATGAGGGCAAGAATTGGCTTAGGCTCTATAACCGCCTCTCCTGTGCAGTGCGGTCCAAGATCTCAGATTGGACGTCCCATGCCCCTTCTGCTACGTCTACCTCAAGTATCTTGGAAACGTTCTTCTTCTCGCTTTGGGTTTGGCCACATTCGAAGGTGTGGGAAAGCAATGATATGTCAAAACAAGGGTGTAAAGTGTACGCGCACACCCCGGACAGTCGCGAGGCCGGTAATCAATGCAGTTCAGTAGTACTAAGCAACTCCATGATTCTATGGTGGTCTCCGCGTCAAGCTGTTGCCGCGAGATTTTTCGCGGTGCCTGCCGGGATTTACGCCCCCCCCCACCACCCAGTACTACTATGGTTGCAGGCCAATGTTTTAGCCACCCTGCCAGGTAGATTTTGGTGATGTAGTCACACTCAGCTTCGCAGGAGTGCATCCAGCAACTAAGGCATGTACACACGCATTTACGTGTCTACAGGGGTCAGGTGTGTTGGCCTAACCTTGCAGGCTACACAGCACAACGATTAAACTTACCACAGACCATAGTATTATTGTCCGTTTCCGGTGTCTCGTAGCCACACGTCAGGGGAAACCTTGGGTCTGAGCCAGGATCATTCACAACATCAAGATCTGATCTCGTCTCAGAGTCGCCTTAGCACATTCCGGGCCCAGGGAAAATGTCGATGAACGAACCGAGATCTCATAGTTTCCCCTCGCGCGTACATCTATCCCCTGCCGTATCGTTGGAATTCAGATGGGAAGCTGGCAGCAGTCGGTTGCTTGTTGGCCCAGGCAGCGTCAAAGCCTTCGGGCTTTGAAATCATAGACTTCCCGAACTAAGATGGACAAAATGGGCCGCTCTAGAGTACGGCGGCAGTTTATGTGCCCGGATGACATGAAGTTAAAATACCGCGGCTGCGGCTAATTAACGGTACATGTATTACCTCCCAAGTTAGGGCTGAACTCAAATTCACTCTGATTAGTGACCGGGAGGAGCATTGGCCTTACCCAACCACGCCGTTTCGGCATTAATCTCGTAGTCCCCCACACCCGGCGAGGTCTGGGCATCTTGAGAGTTCACGGTAGCAGATACAAGCAGGTTCATACCGTTGAGATAGGTCAGTCACCACACCACTGCTGTTCGAGCTTTGTGTGTTTAGGTTCACTCGGCCAGCCGACCCGACCTGCAACAGACGCTTTCTGCCCACTATCCCAATGCGCAATACGGAGTGTTTCCACTGCCCACCAACAACGCGTCATGATCACGGCACTTTTGGCCTGGCTTGGGAGTCCCAAAACTTCTGATTTCCGGCGCTGATTTTCTCTGGGGAGTGGGCGTGCGATACGGGTCTGAAAACAAGCTCGGTTGCTGATGTAATGCAGCTGACATGCCCGTTCGATACACAGAGCTGGATAGATGCTTGGCTGGAGGTAAGCAGACTCCAGCAAAGTGATGGAGTCTGAGAATTCTGGAAAAGGTGTTCATATGACTTGCACTACAAGTAGAGCAGAAATGCCTTTCTTCTTCGCTCAAACCGCAACTTTAAAAGGCATACAACTCATTTTTGCGGCCATTGTAGTGTTGAAAGTAATGCCGCTATTGTATTGCTGTTGTTTAAGAAAGGTATTTCAGTTTCATGACCCCTACTTCAAGGCGCTTCCCTCGTTATCCAAATGACACGCAGAAGCATGTGCTGCAATTCGGAGGTTTTTCCCCCTTTTGTTTACCACAACAGACAAACCCAACGACGCCGTCTCTAGACTCCAATCCAGGCAATGGTGCTTAAGAACCCTGACTCGACTGTTTCAAACTTTGTCTCCGGAAATTTCAGCTCTGTACGGGCTGTTATTTCGGTATTCAGCAGCCTCCTGTTCGCCCGATTAATCATCGCCACCGCAAGGCTCCCTAGCCTCAGAAATTGCTGCCATTGAACACACAATACTTGAAATCAGACGGCTGCTTGATTTAGTCTCAGACAACGGATACACGCGACTAGCCTGTTTGGCGTTAGCTTGCGAAGAAGGTTCCCGAGGACTGCATTCTAACAGATGGACTCAGGCCGATTCAAAGCTTGACGAACTTTACTCAACCAACCTGGCGATCGACCATTCATCTAACTCTGGGTTTCAGAGTAACAGGCCACTTTGACCCGTGAAAGTGAAGTTGAATCAGCTATGACCGTGTTTGGAAGGTTGTTACGTATCCAGAGAGCTGTTGTGTATGTGATATTCAGGCTGCGCGGCCTGAGTCCAAGAATCTGTCTCTTGCGCAAGGCGGATTCTGCCCCAGCGTGGTAAGTACATACGGCGCGATAGCGATCACAAGACAACTTGAAGGCAGCTTTGTGTTTGTTAGTTAACGGCCAACGCTTCTGTTAGACCACAGCTTGTAGCTGATAGACGTTCACGGTCATTAAAGCAATCGGACTGGTGGAGGGTTATAGACTTGAAACCCAAATAGAGTACCTCAACAATGAAAGGCTGTATCATCAAGAGTGAACTGCCTTATGTAAAGCCAAACAGAGCCAAGAACAACAGCTTTCGTCTCTGTGTCAAAATACACAAGGTGTGAAGTTACAACAGCGTGTTCTGATATTACCGTAATGCTTCAGGCGTAATGTCTCAGCAGTCGTACCTCGCCCCAAATTCACTGATGATAATTCGATAGTCGGACTCTGCAAATATGTTCCGTGGGTCACCAGTCGACGCCACTCACATCTTTAACAGAAGTCTTTCTGCTGTCGGTTCGTCTCATCGTGCGGTCTCTCGAAAGCTCACACCAATCCCAATCGGATATTGTACGTCAAAAGATCCTGCTGTCCACTCTCCGGCTTAATTAAATCGTCACCTCAAGCTGTCCAGCCGACGCCGACGTTGAAGACTTTTCTCCTCCCTCGGCAACTCGGACATTCTGCTCATCCAGGGCGCGCCACCGTTTTGAGAAAGCACTGCGAGCGGCCAGCCGATCGGATGTGTCCCCTGCAGTGCGGCTGGACGCTAACAGTCGAGAAGCTAATGTAACTAGGCCTTAGCTTCGTTGCGAGACCTCTGCCCTGCAAATGGGCCCTGGGCTAGGTAGGGGGGCTCTGCCAAGGACAGCATATCACAATCTGGAATCTCGCAAAGGTCGAGAAGCCCGATTTCACCCCTGTTCTTTTGCGTCAGCCATCGTGGTTGTTGTATGCTGAATCATGAAAAACCAAACCCAGAATGATGGCAGGGCCCACGGAAGACACAGCAGGATCCAACTCAACATCACGAGTTGTGATCCTTTGAGAGGCAAGACTGGGGACAGGCCCCCCCTACGGCCGTACTGGGCTGCTCGGCTAGAAACTAGTTGGCGGACAGCGAGTCATGACACCGAGCAGGCAGGAAACCTACGATGCTGCGGTATGTCCGACGGACACGGGGTCGAGAACAGTTGCTTGCATCGAGTGAGCAGTGATTTAGTGTTCTATTGCGCGACAAATTGTCTCAACCACCATCTGCTTCGGGCTTCATGCCGAAGACTTTGGAAGGGACGTGGAAGGTGTTTTGGCGCCGTGCAAACTCAGCCAAGAATGCTTTCTTTTTCTCGGACAGCCCAGCCAGGATCGGCCAGAGTTGACAGTTCGGAAGACGGAGAGATAATCGATGGAGTGGCGCCGCCACCAACCGACCCTTGCGGGCAATCGCATCATTCATTCCAATACCGGAGCCAACGGTTGAAACGGATAGATAGCTGGTCCCTGAGGACCACGCTGAGAGGCCTGCCGCAACCGGACAGGACACAATTCGTGGTGTTCTGCTTCGTCAGCCCCAACGGTCCTAACCCGAAATGCGATTGCCCCCCCCGTGTACGAGCGAGGAGAGGAGAACATGCCTTTTTCTTGGAAACAATCTATTAGAGGAGCGACCGCGTGAAAGCCAAGAGCAGTCAGACGCAGCCGTCAAGCCTAGGCTGCCCAGTGGATTCAACTCTCGTTAAAGGTGACCGTCTTGAGCCTAGCGTGCGTGTCCACAACGTGAGCTGTGGGAACCGAGCTGAAGAAGCGCGATGGCGCTTGACGGAGACATACACCACATCCAGGAGACGCAGGGAGGAGATTGTGGGAATAAATAAAAAATTAAGATACCCCCAACGAAAACTCCCCCAGTGCGTGCGTGATTCCACAAAAGAGATTCTAGCTCGTCCACATCGTGCCATTGCAACGACTCAAGCTATCGCACCTCCCAGCACGAGGACGTCCCGAAACCCATGCTATTAGCATCTCATCACCACGGCCATCTCGGTAATTATTCCAGGCCATGTCAGTTCTCTCCCCCTGTCAGACCATCTCGAAAAGCACCAATCACTAAACCTGATGGGCTCAGCTAAGGTTTGGCCTAGTCGTTTAGCACCAGCGGGTTCGTGGAGCTCTGGATCAGCCAGCCCTCGTGGCAGCCCGCCGCCCCCCTCCGCTTCTTGCCCCTGTCTCGGGCTCCCCTCACAGGCTCGCAGGCGTTGGTGAAATGAGGCAGCCAGTCAAAAAGAGTCTAGACCAAGGTACGGATATGCAGTAGAGTAGGTAGACTACGGATACTGTGGTCGGAATTTCGCTGGAATGGAACACACATCATTGCTAGGACCGTAGAAGGTTCTTCTGGAACGAACTTGCGGGAACTTCTGGCGTTGGTCTTTAGTGATGATGGGTTTCTTGATCGGGGCTGCCATAGAGAGGTTGCTACATACAGGTGGAAGGACAATCGGCAATCTAGCGATTAAGATTTCATTCGATGAAACATCGCCCACACGGCTTTCAGTTCCCCAGATTCATAACATGGCTGGGAAACCCGCCCCTCCCTTCCCTTCCCTGCCCTTCCCTTCCCTGCCCTTCCCTTCCCCTCTGCTGTGCTTCAGCTTGTCCGAGGCTCCAATGCGAATGTAATGGAGCCATCCACGATGGGAGAAAGATCCGGATTCCCGGTCAGATATCCCTTTTGCGTTAGGTGGGACCCTCTCTTGGCCACTGACACATATCCCATCTCCATCATCCCATCAGCTTACTATGTCTTCTGTTCCTCTCCTATGCGTGGAAGATGTCTTTGCCAGCATGGGCCCCTCCCTTCCCACTCCTCTCCGTTCCCTAGTTAGTCATCTACAGAGCAGGCCTTGTTCGCCAGTGTTCGGGTTGTTGATTCCATTGGCACTAAACTTCCCGTCAGGGTCAGGGTCTCCATCATCCTTACCTTGGCTCCGTAGTTCTGGTCTGGGCCCTCCCTCCCCTCTTGAGGCGAAGGAAAAGGCAAAAGCAATCCGTTTCGGCCATTTAATCATCTGGCCCTGCAGCCACCGGGCCAGCAAGATGAACTGCCGCCCAAACTCTTGCGTCAGTGGTATTTCCCCAACCTTAGCATCGACGGCATTTCGAGAGGAGAGGGATCCTGAACAAAAAGAAGATTGAATGGATTGGACGACACTTCGGTAACCACATGTTGGCCGACGGCGACTAACACGTCCTCCAACGCCTTTCCTTTCTATTCTTCTTCCCGAGCGAACGCCACCACCACTCGGGGCTCCGACGCCGCCGACCGGCGATCCAGTCCCGCCATGGACCCTCAAAGCCAAACGCTGGCGCCACTCCCCGACACCCTTCGTCGGGGCCTCACGGCCGTCTCCTTCTTCGGCTTCCTCTCTTTCGTCACGACAACGGCGCTCTTCTTCGTCCTGACCTACAGGTTGCTTTCGTGGTACTTCGCGCCGGCCCCCGGGCGGCCCCAGCGCATGGCGGACGAGCCCAACGTCGACGCCGTTCTGGCCGAGGAGATGGGCCTCCCGGAGACCATGTATTCCGCAGGCGGCAAGACGAGCAATAGCAGCACGAAACGGGACGCCCCCAACCAGTTTCTCATGCTCATCTACAACCTCCTCCTGGCCGACATGCAGCAGGCCCTCGCCTTCCTCCTCAATGCGTCGTGGCTGAGCAGAAACGCCATTGTCGTCGAGAGCACAACCTGCTGGGCCCAGGGCTGGTTCATCTCGACGGGCGACCTGGCGTCCAGCGCCTTCATCACTACCATCGCCGTGCACACGTATCTGTCTGTCGTGCGGGACTACAAGCTACCCACGTGGGCCTTTTGGACCATGATCGGCTCCGTGTGGTTCTTCATCTACGCCTTTGCGGTAGCCGGCATCATCATCACCAACAACGGAGCGGCCGACGGCGGTCTGTACGTCCGCGCCGCTGCTTGGGTAAGTCCCTGGGGGCCCATAGCCAATTTACGCGCTCTCGAAGCAGGCGAAGACTAACTAACATGACGCCAGTGCTGGGTTAATGTCCGCTACGAGGCGATGCGTCTCTACCTTCACTACCTGTGGATGTTCGTGTCCTTCTTCATCACCGCCGCCCTTTACGTCCTCATCTTCAACCACATCCGCCGCACCAATCCCGCTCTCCAACTCCCGTCTTCCTCCAACAACACCACCTCCTCGGCTTCCAAGAGCAATCGCGGTCGCAGGCTAAGCCATGCACATACCCTCTCACAGTCGGGACACCAAAAGAGCTCGCATGGAGAGACGCCAGCCGCAAACCCGAGCAGCGCCGGACACCACCCGGCCTTCCTCATCTATCCCATAATCTACATTCTCTGCACGGCACCCCTGGCCCTGGGTCGTGCCATCACGATGGCAGGGAAGCAGGTCTCGCTCGAGTACTTCTGCCTCGCCGGCGCCATGATCGCATCCAACGGCTGGCTCGACGTGCTCCTCTTTTCCACCACCCGCCACGTCATCATCTTCAACGCGTCGCCAGACTACGAGGAGACGGGCCTCGAGACCTTCGCCTTCATGCGCACGCCGGCCAACCGCCGCTACGGAAACATGGTCTGGGTCCAGGGCGCCGGGAGCGCCCCGCAGAACCTCACGGCAGACGAGGGCACCGGCGGCTGGCTCTCCAAGCTGTTTCGCGGAGGGCGCCGCCACGGGGCTGATACGAAACGAGACCGCCACCGCAGCGGCGCCCATCGGAGTATCAGCCAGGAGTCTCTACGGATGCGCGGCGGGAACATGGAGGGCATCCAGATGGAAACGGTGACCACGGTGGTTGTGGAGATGGACGGCCAGCCCGGGGGGAAGAAGGCGGCTGGCAGGCCGCACTCTGTTGACACCATCGAGAAAGAGCGGGCGCAGAGCTTTGGAAGCATATGAGGCATTCGTGTTCCAGTGCAAAGGTCTGGGTGATGGTTGACCCATCTCGAGACTTTGGAACAGGAGCCTGGGAGGGCACTTGGAGCCACAGCCGGGCCCTTTCGCCTGATGGTCGAGACCAACACCGCAGGTCTTCGATCACGTTTTTTTCTTTCTTTGTCGATATGTTTGTATACTTACTAAAGGTAACGTTCTTACGCGGATAGATAGCGAGCATCTGGGAGGTTACCTGTATTAGTTATACCCGATAATGTCGTTCATGCACATCAGAAGCCCAGTCTCAACTCGCTTGTACCCTTTTGGCTGTTCGCCACTGCCTCGATTCCATGCAGCTTGTGGTCTGCTTCAGGTTCCGGGAGACAAGACTAGGTAAGGAACGCGTGCCCAAGTGGCACCCCAAGTACGTGGAATCTTAGCCCTTCTAGTCCTCTTCATCATTTGCTTCGAACAAGAATGAGCTGTCATGGAATCGAGCGTTTGAGACGCAAAGCGAGACATCTTAACCTATCGTTCAAGTAAACAACCCATCTTACAGCCGGATCATGACCCTGCTTGGAGTCCAGTCACCCTTGGCGATTCAACTAAACAAAGAATACGACGGATGGAAATCGTAACATCGTTCGCTGAAACGACATCGCTGAAACTCCTCAATTATTGACTGGATTACCGAAGAGTATCAAATACTCGCAGCTACATCTCGCGTAGCCACTAGTGATGGGTCAGTTCTGACCTGGGCTGCTCCAGACGTCTACAACGTCTTTGTTAGATGAAAAGACGCCTATGGGATAAAAGGCTATCAGAGAACATGAATTTCAACATGTGAGACTCGAAATGTACCATATCCAACCCTCAGCGCTCATAAGAAAAACATGCCTACCACACGACACGCCTCGTTCGCCCGACAAGTCGAGACCCCGCGAAAAGTCGACACCCCATCGACATCGCTGGTGGCCCACAACAGAAACGCGAGGCTCAACAGATTGAGTCCGCCTGAAGACAAACTCACTGCACAGAACCTTCTAAACGAGTATACTAAATTTCTAGGTTCTCCAAAGACTAGGGTCCTCTTCCGCGAAGCAAGCAAGTTGCCCGAGCTCCAGTTCCGGGACTTCGTCAGTGATCTGCCCGCCCCGGCCTTCATCCGCACCACCGACCTTGGTGCGGAGATCGAATCTCTATAAAGGGCCCTCGCTTACTTCTTGCAAACTGTTAGCGGGGTTCCAAACGGCGTGTTTGACCACGTGGGCGCAGTCGGCTGCGACGTTGTACAGAAGGAGGACGGCAGTGACAGAAAATCCACCTTGAACTTCAGACTGGCGAAGAACAAGGAACTCCAGGAAGAGGACTTCAAGTTCTTTGGCATTATTCTCGGAATTTTGAACGGAACCTCGAGGAACGTTCCGTCCGATGAGGTTGAGAGACTGTCTTTACGCCACCCGCTCGTCCGGATCAACTACGACGTCAACAGGATCTACAAACAAATTCGGGAGAACACCGGGTCCAGGCCGAAGCCTTGTCTCGGCACTAAAACGACGGACAAACGGAGCGGTAAGGATTACATGACTGTGCTGACATGGTTACTAGAAGGGTACGAGCCGGAAGAGCTCCATTGTCTCGGCATGAACCGGAGAATTGTCATCCGCAAGTGCGGCGCGCAGTCGACTCACGGGACGACGGAAATTGCACAAATCTCGGTGGACCAGATCATGCCGGACAGCTCACTGTCCTCGACGCATCTCTTACTGCTTCACCGAGCGTCGCAGGCGGCGGTTCGCTTACTGCGCGGCCGGATCGCCAGCGATATCAGAGACGGACTTCGTAGGCTGCTCGAGTGTCTCCGGTCGTCAAGCAAGCCACCGAATCTCTGCGGTGTCAAGGAAGAGGAGCTCATCCAGAGCTTTCCTTCCGTGCTGACTTGCATCGCAGAGCCCCTGACGCGTCTGGAAGTCATCTCCGGGTTCCTCCCCCGGTATTACCGCTCACAGCACGCTGACGACGACGACGACGACGGCGCCAAAGTCGACGTCCGGTTCTTCGCGCTGGCGGCCCCCAGCAACCCGGTGATCCAGGGAAGAGGTAAGACCATGAGCAGGCTGACCCACTGCGAGATGCAAGTTCTAGATCACTACCTTCTCCAGAGGAGGCCGGACAACCGGCTCCAGGGCACGCGCACGCGCGTGGGTAAGTTTATCGGCATCTCCAAGCTCTGCTGCCCTCTGTGCAGCATCGTCATGTGGACGCTGACGGGCGTCTTCGCGGTGGACGGGTCGCACGACGACCTCTCCGTCTGGTGGACGCTCCCCTTGTTCCTATTTTGCGAAGACGGTCTTTTCAGCGAGCACAGGAGGTGTTTCTTCCGGGTCGTGGCGCACTGGGCGGACAAGCACGGGTATCGGCCTAACAGCGCCTGGCAGTAGGGGACTCACGTAGAATGATGGCAAAGAGACGGCATTGTTACCATTCTTGCATCCTTGGTGAGCACTTGTGTGATGTTCCGAAGCGGTTGTGGGTGACTATATGTATGACTTGCCAAGCCCTGAACTGTTAAACCCTGGTTCGTCACTGTTCTGGGCAAAGAGATCGTCAACTTGGCAGGATGACAGTACTAATGGGCTACCAAGTAGACTAGGCAAAGTTGCCTCAAACTGATACGCGATTATTTCTGTCTAATCGGTTTCCCAATCTCGTTTACTAGGGGTGGAGGGACAGCCTGTAAGGGGCCCGTCCTGTGACCTGAGACCGGAAACATGAGAATTGAACAATAGGGTCGTATAAAGGACAAAGAGCGTAGATCATTCAATGACCATGTTTGGTTACTACTGTGTAACGAGCCCAAACGCGAGAGCAGTGGCAACAAACTCTCCCATATAGATATGAGGCGGTGACCCTGAGCGTGCTTCTTCACAACGTATAGGTCATATTGCATCCGATGAACAGACTCCAAGTGCCAAACTGAAATGCTGATGACCCCCATTTGACGCTGTCTCTTACCTCATCGCTGACGGGACATCATGCACTACCGCTCACTCGGTTTTCCTTTGGCATTCCTCGCTCTCACGGCACTCGCCGCTGGGAGAGGCATCAGCGTCCACCTGGAGCCTGTCCAGCTCCCTCCGACCTCCCTTCTCAACCCTCCGGGTAGAACTGATGCCATTGAAAACCAAATCCTCGGCCCCCGGTTGTACAGCCACCCCTCGGGCAAAACCAACCCCGAACAGGACCACTTCTTCGGGCGCCGATCTAGTCGCAGCCCGATCTCCCTCCGCTTCGTGTCATTGGCGCCGTTGCGGCCCCGCGAGGAAGCCCCCTTCGAGGTCCAGCAGATCAACTGCAACAACCCGAAAGAGTCGGAGTACAAGCGGCATCCGGACGTCCACCGCGACGCCGTCAACAAGGGGGCCAAGCGCTTCTGCGAGTCGGACTTCGCACGCGAAACCCTCACGATCGTTGACGACACCATAGACCACCCGCTGCACGCCTGGCGCTGGCGCTACAAGGACCAAATGGGCGTCCTCCAGGACTACAAGGTCCTCTGGCGCGCCAAGTGCCGCACGAAGCAGGGGTTCCAGGACATCGGGTACCCGCTGGGGCCGGACGGGCCGTCATGCGTCGATATCATGAAGGACAACTATGCGAAGTGTGAGTTCATGTCCCTTTGTGTTGTTCTCTTCCGTGACATTTTTGGGAATCGCAGTAGTCGGGACGGGTACTGACCAACGACCTGCTTAGGCAACAACGGCGGCATCGGTGGCAGTACGCAGGTCGGCTGTCTTGTTTTCACTCTCAATGCTGGGAGGAAAGACAACTATTACTGAAGAAGGCCGAGCATCATGCTCGATGAGGTCGGCGTCTCGACCGTATCATGTATGCTGCGTGTAATTGAACGCGCCATCACCGACGTTCATTTCCCTCAGCCTTGATTTCTCCAATTACCACGTCCACCGTAGGTGAAGAATATAAGATGATTGAAACATAATGAGCAAGGATGACAGTCACCATTGTTCGGTGGATGTGATGTGGATGGCGAAAGCGCACATGTCTCATGGATGAGAGCCTCTGGAGAATAATCGGGTAGGAAACGATGTAGGCAATCGATCACACGGAAGTGGTTATCGCCACTCAAGACACCTGCCGGGTACCGTTGTTTGCCCAGGCTGAGAGTCGAAATTGAGGAGAAAAGTAACAAAAAAATCGTTACTAATTACTTTGGAGGCACCTCCTAAGCAACGAAGCTGTCCCTGTAAAACCCAAGAGAAGGAGGGTTGGCGACATCAGGCGGCCAGGCAAAATCCAGGTTCAAGAGCAAAGAAGCAAAGATGACATGCTGCAAATCGAAGCGGCCATTTCAGCCAGTGAAACATCGACATCAAAAAAAAACGAGCCATGGGTTCCGGGAGGCGATGGCGTGTAAGCGGTAACCCACCTGAAATATCGAACCGGATTCCGACTTCAAGCAGGCTGCCGTCTCGTTCAACAGGTAGCTGAAAGCCTGCAGATCTTGGCAGTCTCATCGGACGATCTCGGACGTGATATTCCCAGTTGCCCGAAAGATGTGGTGAGATGAGGGGCTGTGTCGGCGCCTTGGAGATAGATGCTGGACCGCAATGCATCGACGAGTGCGCAGACGCGCCGGACTGGAGCCTACGTCCTGCACCAACATGCGCTCTCATCCATCGATGCAGTCCAGACGAGACACTCATACTATGGAGCAGGGCGGGATGACGCAAAGAGTGAAACACGGGTGAATTTCATTGCTTCAATCACTGTATCCCCGGCGAGCTGTCTCATCCGCGTCCTAGGGGGGGTAATGCAGACAAGCTTTTTGTTGAAGGGATGCTTGCTTGCTGCTCCCGCGAAGTGAGGAGGGAGCGGTGAACCAGTGCCGACGCAGCATATTTGGGGGGCCATCATTGTGTCTCGGGTCGGGCGCTGCTTCTTGGCGGTACATTTGCCATGGAGAGCCGGGAAAATCGTGATCTGCAGTGAGATGCAAGGCCGGGAGAGGGGGAGGAGTGAAATGTTCCTGTGGGAAAGGCAAGGCGGGCCTTGGCGTGTTGTCAGACAAATGAGATGGGGACTGGACGAAATCAAAAACATGAATGGGAAAAAGATCCACGGTAAAAACTAACTCACCCGTCTGTGACACGCGAGGAATAAGACCAAAAGGTGAGACTAAGACAAGAATAAGCAACAAACAAGTCTTGGCTCTGCCGACGTGATGAAACCATGTTCCATGTTCCTGAGAACTTTTATATTGTTCCGATTTTGGACCGGAAATCAAAGAGGGAGATTGGTTAGGACAGGGAAGTGAGCCATCCCCCTCCCTCGTCCGTGTCTCTCCGTCGAGTGCACGACCGAGAACACTACGAATGGGAGACCAGCTTGTGTTGCCGGGGAGTCAGGAGTCGGTAGGCCTGGAGATGCAGACAAAAACACAAGACAGTACGGCGCAAGTTGAGTTCCCACTGTGACGAGGCGGCGCCCGAACGCAGGACAAGACTGTGCGAGGCAGCTGTGACTGGCATTGACATTGAACGAAGGACGCACGTGATTAGCGCACGTGCTTTGATCGCAGTTGCCTGATGGAATTGGCAGGACGGAGCATCAAGAACGTACCTGCCTGCTGCCTACCTACCCTACCTGCACTCATAGTAGTAAAGGAAGGAAGAAATGGGGGGAAGAGGAGAATGGAAAGAGGAAACAGTGGTGGTCGTGCACTCATCCGCGTAAGGCTGATGAAACCAGTCGAATCCATGGAAATGGAATTCTATCCTGGGTGTCCCCTATCCGTACCTGCCGCAACCTGCCGTGCCAACCTGCCCAAGCACATGCCTGTGAGCCCTCCATTCTTGGCTCTCTCAAGCTTCATCCCATCCCATCCCCCCTTCGGCAAAGCTCGGTCTGACGGATATACTTCCATGCCGCTCTAGCTCTGCTCACCGTTCTCCCCATCGCATCTTCGAGGGCGGGCCAATACGAGAGAGATCCCACCCATACAAAGGTGCCATATTTGGACCCAATCAATCTGACGTGGGACAAGGCCAAACTCAACATGCTGTTGGCAGAAAGTTGGTCATCTTTACCCACCCGTCTGTCCATTTGGCCATGTCGCCCAACGACCACTTGCTGAGGCCTATTCTCGCAACTCGGTCCACTGAGCGACTCGGTCTCTATAGGTAGTGTACGGAGTACAGATGTACCTGCCTAGGTACCTGCGGCACAGCAGGACACAGCACTGCACAACAGCTTGCAGGCAAGAGAGCATGCGCCTCGGAAATGAGAGCGACAAGAGACCAATACCAACCCGAACAACACACCACCCATCATCATCTGACCCGAGCAACGAAGTCGGGGACGAGCGACGGCCATGTCAACGACAAAAATAAGCCCGCGCGAGAAGACGAAGAAGCAATGGAAGGAAGCCACTAACCAATCCTTCGTTCGTCTCAAGTCGATCCGAGCCACAGCCAACGGCGCCATGGGCCCTGATGGGTACGTCAACAAACCGCCCACGCCGCCGACGGGAACACACTGAGACGCGGACCAGCCACGCCGTCGTCGCTCCGTGCCCCATCTACGAGCTTTAGCCTTTTGGCCGCCAACATCAATCTCCCAGCCTGTTCCTCCCATCCGTCGTCCGAACGCGCAGGAAACTCGGCGGCAGGGAGACAGACTCCTCTTCTACCGTCGTCCGCGCAACACGAACCTGTTCATGTCGGCCGTTCCCATTGTAGAAGGGAACATTGCCCTCCCTCCCTTTCCTCAGACGACAAGAGCGACAGACAAGACGGCAATGTGTGCGACCAGACAGACGGCAGTACCTACCTGTACTTTGCCCAAGTGGCTGATGCTAACGACCAATCACGGAGACGGCGTCCCTTGCGTCAAACACCATTCACGTACGGCCCTAATGCGCCAAGACTAGCCCCCGTCGCAAACCCCTCAAGAAGAGACAAGAAAAACCAATGCTGGATGGATGGCATCGCCAGACGAGAGATGACCCAGCGTCGCCCCACCCCCCAAGCACAGAGCATCTCCGACCAGCAGCTCCCTTCGTTTGGGCCTGCGCCGCACCCGGCGCCCATCTTACACGCAAGAGAAGCCGTTGTCGACCAAAGTTCCTCCCTCCCTCGCTGACCCAGAATGTCTGCGTCTGCCTACAGCTGGCTCTTCCCCTCCCGAAGAGTACAAGCCCATGGGAAGCCCAGTTGCTGTTGTGGCTGGTACCACAAGCCAAGAACGGGGATTAAAAATAAAAAAACCGAACTGCTGCCAAGTGCCTCCTCGGGCGCACACCATCGGGACTGCAATTTTGACATCCAGTCACTTGGGTCTGCCAATGCTCGTATTGTCACCTTTTGCCTGTTTGAGTCAGGGGGGGGGCACTACACGAGGACTTCGACAACTAAGGCCAGCGGCCCTGACTAACGGTTAACCCGACCTTCTTGGCTCTCATTTCCTCTTCGCCTGAGTCCTTTGCGACGATCCCACTACCAGCACCAGCCGGTGGTCGTGCGCTCTGTTTGCTCACAGCGTCCCCCGCAGAAGAAAAAAAAAAGTCAACACTAATAGCACGAGATCGCAATATCTCTCCTCCCCCGTATGGACGTCCCGCGCTGGCCCTGGCGCCTTGCAGACAGCCGTCATAGTCACACACCACACACTCGTTCTCAATGGCACCAGTGGTAGCCGCGTTCTCCCCGCCGCCCTTTTCTTCCGACATCAAGCCATAACCCGTGGCCGCGCCCCTTGCGGGACAAGCACTCAACCTTGCAAGTCGCAAGACAGACTTGTTCGTGTACTGAACCACACCCCCTCCCCTCCCCTCCCCCCGTTCTCTCCTTGCCTCCGATCCTGCTATTTCTGGGGCCGTCCAGCCAAGAAAGTTCAGCGCCAGCGAGGTGCCTGCGACCCCATGTTGCCCGAAAACTCGGCCGCCGCCGTCGGGCGCGGCACACGGACATGGCGCCGCGCCTACGATCAACTCCTGCCCAGCCTTCCCCACGCACTGCTCGGCGGGTTAGTCCATCACTTTCATTTTATCTTCTTCCCGGGGCTTTCTCATGCCCGGCAAGGCTTGTGGGTCATCCCTTGGCGTTGTTGGTTGGATATAAGTGTATCACACTCTCCCCGTCACCATGACCGCGTACCGACGATATCTCCCTCATCCACCGCAGTCACTCGCTTCTATACCGCACCATCCCAGCCAAGATGCTTGTTAGAGTACACTCGCTTTCCCTCCTCGCGGCCATTACCGCCTCTGGCGGACTGGCCGCCGCCATTCCTCTCGAGTCTTCATCTGCCTTCACCGCCAGAGACCTGCCTCGTCCTCGGTTCGGAAGCGTTCCGTATGGCGTCAGCATCACCCACTGCACCGTCAACGGCAAGGTTGCCTTGACTTTCGACGACGGTCCCGGAGAGTACACGGAGAAGGTCCTCGACACCCTCGAGAAAAACGGCAACATCAAGGCCACCTTTTACCTCGTCGGCACCAACGGTAACAACGGCGTCGCCAACCCGACTTACACCCCTCTGCTGAAGCGCATGTTGGGCGCCGGCCACCAACTCGCCAGCCACTCGTGGAGCCACAAGGACTTCAACACCATTTCCCGTGACGAGCAGGTCGAGGAGTTGGTCAAGAATGAAGAGATCTTCGCCAAGGTTCTCGGCATCGTGCCCACCTATTTCCGCCCGCCCTACACTCACTGTGATGGCCAGTGTATTTCCACCCTTAACGATCTCTCCTACCACGTGGTATGTTGTGTTGTCTTCCCATCTCGACCTTGCTGCGTTACCTTGGCCCATTTATTGACATTTCATCAAAGACCGATTACAACCTCGATACCAAGGACTGGGTTGACGGCGGCGCCAACTCGAAGGAGGCGTACTCGAGCGCCATTAACTCAGCCAACCCCGCCAGCTCTTCCTTCATCGCACTCTCCCACGACATTCACTCCTTCACCGTCAACGGCTTCGTTCAGTACATGATTGATGTCGCCAAGGAGAAGGGCTTCGAGTTTTCCACTGTCGGCGAGTGCCTGGGCGACCCTGTTTCCAACTGGTACCGCGACCCCAAGAGCGGCGAGCCCTCGGGTGGTAAGGAGGAACCCAAGCCTACCACGACCAGCAAGTCCGTGGCGCCCACCACTACTACCTCTGCTTCCACTTCCACCACCTCCCCCGCGGAGACCAAGACCACTGCATCAAGCACCACCGAGTCCGAGACGGCGAAGCCATCCGTTACCGACAAGTCCGCTTCCGAGACCGATGAGCCCGAGACGGAGACCGATGGTCCCACTTCCACCGCCGTCAACCCTCCTACCGCCACGCGGACCATC
Source organism: Colletotrichum lini (assembly GCA_034638275.1). NCBI lineage: Eukaryota > Fungi > Ascomycota > Sordariomycetes > Glomerellales > Glomerellaceae > Colletotrichum > Colletotrichum lini. Next base: position 2,146,193 of record JAWQJV010000006.1, read on the forward strand.
GATGGCGGCGCCAACATCGGCATCCCTGTGACGCCTACGGGCACAACCGGCGCCCCGAGATCCACGAGCACGAACACGGTCGTCGAGGTCAACGCTGCTGGCCGCGCCGTCTTGTCTGCCGGTGGGGCCCTTGCTGGTGCCCTGGCGTGGGCGATGATGATCTGATGGGCCGCACATCGCAAACCACACGCCACATATCCTGTAGCAGGGAATACCAAGACATAATCTTCGTGTAATACTTTGGGTAATGCTTAATATTGGGCATCACTGGGTCGACAAGACGCGGACGCCGAGACTGAGACGAGATGAATACATGATACCACGCCATCCGTGTATTCGAGTTGATGTGTACTGGACATAGATGCATGAATAGCCAATTCGATATGAGACCAAAAACATTTTTCTACGTGCATAGCGTACTAGCTGTTTGCTGCTCCTTTTGTCAAGCGGACCAAAAGACAATGTGGGGTTTGGTCTGGAGTCAAGGTCAACGAAGCCTGACGTGGACAAGGATAATGACAGGGGATCGGCTCCCACGTCGCAGGCAACTGAATAAACCGCTCTGGCTGCCATTTCTGAATTGTTATGTAGTCCAGATGGTATGCAAAGTCCAACGAAAACCACACAGCCTCCCCTCATCAAAACATCTTTCTCCGAGACTCGCAGCTTGCTCGACAAGCCCAAGCACTCTTTGTTTCCAAACTCTCATCGTGCGCATGGCCATGTCGAGGCAATCTCATCAACGAGTCGGCGGCCTGGGGCTATTCGCAACCCTTGTCCTCCTGCTGTTCTCGGCATCCCCCTATGTCGTCGTCGCTACTCGTGAGGACAGGTCTTATGGACACGTCGTTGCTTTTGTAAGCGAGAACCCCTATCTGAATTGTCGTATCAGCCACGGCGTCGGTCCCCTCTGGATACTAACTGCATCTGACGTTTCCAGAGCCTCGGCCCATCCTATTCCAGCGTGGGAGTCTTCGCAAAGGGCGCTGTCAATATCCCCGCCGAGGGCCAAAGTGAATATGTCAACGGCGATATGTGCTCTCGCTTCCATGCTTTGTAACTGACCTAGACTGTTACGCGCCAGGCTTTAGTTTGTCCAGAGCAAACCGTCGCGCCTTGCACTCGGGGCTGAGCGAGCCGCTCGACGTCACTCTTTTCCAAGCCAGGTGAGAATGCCCCGGTTTCGTCCGACGCGCTCTCATCTTGCCAACTTTTAATCCAGCCGTTTGCTCTGCCGTGCAGAAGAGTCGGAGTATTTCCTCAGCAGAGCCTTCCCGAACCCGAAGAACGGTCCGGGCACGCATACACACGACGGACGAGTGGCTATTGCCGAGACGTTGCCGCTCATCCTTGCCCGGCTCAAGGCCACGGCGGACCAGTGGCTCGGCCAGTCGACGACGCACGTCGTCATCGCCGTCCCGCGTCGCGTCCGCGACGATGAGCGGCGAGCGATCAGCGAAGCCGCCGAGTCGGCCGGGCTGAGCGTCTTGAGGCTCTTGCCAGCCCCGCGGGCCGCTGGCTTGGCGTTCGGGCTCGACGATCACCAAGACGAGCGCGTCGGTCTGGTTGTCGAGATGGGACGGCGGCATTTCGAGGCGTCTTTGCTGGGATACGACTGGGGCGTCTTTGAAGACCTGGCAGATGTCACTGATACAGCTCTCGGCGAGGAGATGGGGGACTTTATCCAAGGCTCCCACTTTACAGGATCCCGTGGTAGTGAAGACCCTTTTGAACGTGGGCTTGCCTATTTGGACCTGGTCATCCGAGAGGCGGGCTTGACGAGAGGGGATGTTGACGACATCGTGCTGGTTGGCGAGTACGCCCGCAACGAAAGGGCGCGGTCGCTCGTCCGAGATTTCTTTGGCGGTAGGGATCCTTTGAGGTCTTCGTACGGCGCCGATGGCGGCTGCGATCCGGACGAGGCGGTCACGATGGGAGCTGCTATCTCAGCGAAGATGTACACGCTGCCCCGCCTGCTAGGAATTCGAGGGCCTTGATGGGCGGACGGGCTGGTCACAAACGAGTCCTCCCCAGGCCCTTCCTCCCTTTCCTATACTGTGGGTAACGCTGCAGTGCGAGAAATAGGTGTCTGCAGAGAAATAGAGGATAGACGGGCAGAAACTGAGTCGAGGGACTTACACGGCCCAGCAGTCCTGCGTGGGTTGAAAGGCAAAGGCTTGGGACGCGGGTCTGCCCCTTTCTCGGCCATCAGCATTGCAGAATCCCGCACCGTGAGGTCACCTACATGCTGTTCGATGCAGAGTAAATCAAACTTGAAAGATTTGACGTTTCAAAGAGAGGTGTATTGTTGTTCTGCCGACAACCGGACTGGGAGGTGTCTTCCAGAAACGATGTCTAGATACTTACCATGATAGAACACGTCCGAGGCCAATTAACGAGGTGTACCTCTATCGTGAGCATGGGAAAGCAGGAATTGTGTATGCAGTGAGTGACCTCTGTTCTCTTTGGGACTAATGATACAAACTGAAGGGTATGCTGTGATATATACACCCAGACGAAGCTATCACGACTCTGTCAGCAACACAGATGTAGTCAAGATGTGCCCGGTGAGAGCTGGGATCAACCCGGACGGGGCTGGGTATCCACCAGGCCAACACCTTTATTGACAGCCTCGATGTCACGAAGTCTCATCTTTTGGCCAACCTGCGGAACGAAGTCTTTGTCGTGCTGTTCTTGAACGTCACCCGTCAGCATTTCGTAGCTTGCCACGGACCATTGACCTCAATACTCCGCCAAACACGCCTTCGATGATCTCGAACTCAAATAAGAAGGCCACAACACAAATGCTTAACGTTCTGGTGTGCTGCCAACGGATTTGGACGTCCGGTACGGAACCTCCGGCTGACGTAAGCTCACAACGGACCCCAAAATTGTCGGCCTCTAACTCCGATGCGCCCGTCCCTATTGCTTCCAGCACCCGACTATCCATCGCGGGGTTAACGGGGTTACGGGGTCGCGGGCCCCCGACGGCGGCCGAGTGGATAGGTCCTGCACCACACATTCTCATGGCCAGCAGAAGCAGGGGCCCGCCGAAAGCGAGCTCGATCGTCCTGATCTCGACCTCGGGGTCCATTTGAACGTCATGGTGGGGGCCCAATGAGCACAGACGGCCTCCAGTGTGATGTGTACACCGTTCGATGATGACAGACAGTCAGCGTTTCCCGGAGTTAAGGTTTCGGTCGATTTCGTGAACGTTAAGCACACCGCCAGCCAATATTGATCCGCTGGCTGGGTGTTGCGAAGACAAAAGTGGTATAAAGGGGAACATTGTCAGACGCACTCTAGTTTCGGACGCACTGCCCATCTCCTCCAGAAGCGTTTCTTGCTCGCCTTATACCGATTTTCAGACTCCGAAACCTCCATCAACCTTTACAATGCCTAGTCTCTTCGAACCGGCCCCAGAGCCCAAAACCGAGCTCGGCAGGTACCGCGTCCTGTCTACCACCGCCGGCGTCAGAGTATCTCCGCTCTGCCTCGGTGCGATGTCCATCGGCTCCGCGTGGTCCTCGTTCATGGGCTCCATGGAAGAAGCCCAGTCCTACAAGCTCCTCGACGCCTTTGCCGACGCCGGCGGCAACTTCATCGACACGGCCAACAACTATCAAGACGAGCAGTCGGAGCAGATTCTGGGAGAATGGATGGCCACCAGGAAAAACCGGGACGTCATGTTTATCGCGACCAAATTCACGACGCAGTACCGCCAGCATGCGCTTGGGCCGGGCAAGTGTGTCAACTACTCGGGCAACCACAAGAAGTCGCTGCACCTCTCGGTCCGGGACTCGCTCAAGAAGCTGCAGACGGACTACATCGACCTGCTCTACGTCCATTGGTGGGACTGGACCACCTCCATCGAGGAACTCATGGACTCCCTCCACATCCTTGTCGAGCAGGGTAAGGTTCTGTACCTGGGCGCTTCTGACACACCCGCTTGGGTCGTATCCGCTGCGAACACCTACGCCAAGGCGCACGGGAAGACGCCCTTCTCCGTCTACCAGGGTCGGTGGAGTGTTTTGGTCCGCGATCTCGAGCGGGACATCATTCCCATGGCCCGACACTTTGGCATGGCGCTGTGTCCATGGGACGTCCTTGGAGGCGGCAAGCTGCAGTCCAAGAAGCAGATTGAGGAACGTCGCAAGGCTGGCGAAGGCCTCCGATCCCTGTTCGGCTCGGAACAGTCTGACGACGAGCGCAGGGCCAGCGAAGTCCTCGAGCAGATTGCCACGGAGCATGGCACCGAAAGCATTCAGCAGATTGCCCTGGCATACGTGATGCAAAAGGCTCGTTACGTGTTCCCCATGGTCGGCGGCCGCAAGGTCGAACACCTGGAGGACAACATCAAGGCACTGAGCATCCGCCTCACCAAGGAGCAGATTCAAAAGATTGAAAGCTACAAGACCTTCGACATTGGCTTCCCCATGAACTTCATCTTGGACGACCCAAGGGAGGGCGGTCCAACAGCACCTCTGGTGGCTGCGTCGGCCCCGATGGCATGGCAGCTCCAAGGCAAGCCCATTGGACAAGAGTAGAATTAGGAAGTCCGTGAAGGTTTTCTGAGTTCCGGGAACAATACAACTCTAATTGGACATTCAATGCAAACCTGTTTCTGTTGAAATCGAGCTTTCATTAACATTATTGATTTTCTGGAGGTTCGTCAAGTTCTATCGTCAAGTCGTTAGGTCCAGCTGCTGAGCTGGCTGGGATTGTCCTCATCGATTCCGTTTCCGTCTAGGTTCCCCCTGCTTGGTCATAAGTGTCTTGCTGGAGTCGACAGTTGAGCCGGACGAGGAAGAAGAGGCCCCGGCAGTAGCTATTGAATCTCCCGAGCCGACGATGGGTGACTTGTCCTCTCCTGGCTGCTGCTGCATGGGCATTCCCGAATCTCTTTCGGATCTTCTGACAGTACCCCGGACTTTCATTCTGATGGCTTCGGGAAGAAATCGCGTCTTGACTGCGGTGTCGCGCAGCATCACCCGCAGTACTGGAATGGTCGCCGCCATGATGGTGATTGCGGTTTCGGCTGCTGCCCAAACGGCCAGTTCCGCTCCTCCGTCTGCGTCTCCAAGTTAACACATCATGACCTTTACATCATGACCAAAAGCCGAACTCACGAGAGAAGTCACCAGTGGCGTCATTGACGGACCGCATATAGGAAGCTTTGACAAAAGCAGCCATGCCGGCTCTGTTTCTTGTTAGCCAGTGTTTGTGGGTTCGGGTTTTTTAAATGGAGGCACTTACAAAACTCCCATACTCATCGCCACGGAGACGCCAATCTTTTCTTTCTTGCTCAATGTCAGTCCCGATGACGCTTCGGCCGGGGTGGGCCGCATTAGAATTAGCCATGGAATGATGGCCAACGCGATATCAAGCACACCAGAGTAAACTTGCGGCTTTGTTAGTACGAACACGAGTAACATACTGAAGGTCCATGGACTTACCGCTAACGAATATGCCGAATGACACAACCCATTTCAGATCGTAGCAGGTTCCCTCACTAAAGGGCTTCCATCTCTTTTCGAGAGGGACGCACCCAATCCAGAAGGATAATGCGGAGAATGTGAACAAGACATTCATGGAGATGATGGAAAACCATACGAAGGCTTTCTTCCAGCCATCGCACATTCGGAGGAGTGATATGGCGAATGCCGTCTTGCTCCACACCTGGCCAACAAACGAGCAGGTGATGGACGCCAGGCCGATGATTGCAAGTATAGATATGTTTTCGATGGTAATGGGGAACCCGGGGCGGCCAAACCGGGACTTGATGATGAATTCGTTTAGCGAGGCGTCCGTTGCAAGAACCATCTGTATATCCTGTGTCAGCAGCGGCTTTGGGACATAGTAACGCCGCCTGGGGCTCGTACCCAAGACGCTATGAGGAGTATATCCTCAAACCGAATCCTTGTGTATGAATAGGACACCTTGCAGTATACCCTCAACCCCAGGAACAGTGCTGATATAGAAACAAGAACCCATAGCACCGTCTGTATGGTTTCGGCGTCTGCGTCGTCGTCTGCACGGGTGTTGAGTGCTATCAGGGTCCCATCCAACTCGTTCGTCGTCAAAGCCGTCTGGTTGACGGCTCGTGCCAGGGAACCCAGCTCCTGCAACCGGCTTCTTGAACAATGCTCACATCCTAGCGGGGGCACAACGGCCATATTCGGCTTCCGACAAGGGCACCAGCTGATAAAGTGAAAACAGCGCCTTCATGGCAGGGCCGACTAACACATGATCGTCGGCGGTGCGAGCGTCGAGGTTTTATATGACAGACAGACAGGACATGAAAACAAGGCATGCATACAGACAGGGAAGGGCCATCGTAACAACCCTTGAAAACATCGGCCAGTGGCGCCATTCCGTTATGTATGCAGATGCACGTGGGGGAGCTGTGGGCAACGCCGGGGGAGGCCTGACAGGCATCAGCAAGGGTGTCTATTCCCGGAGAGCCCTTATCATCAACCTCTTTGCACCGACCCAATCCCCGGGAAAATGGAGAAAAGCTAACGAGGCAAAACGAAGTTTGCTTTCTGCTTCTTCTGCGCTGCTGAAGCTCCGTGCGCCGGAGGGATTTCCGAGAAAGCGCGACCACAAGCCTCATACTCATAAGACGACATATCTCGCGGTCTGCCATACACGAGACTCACCCATATCAAGACGAAGAGAGCTCTTTGACCCCCGTCCTGTTTTCCACGTCGTACCCAGTCACGGCGATGTGGAGAACAGGCGGTTGTCCTTCTCATCTTGTCCCATCTCGGTCCGCAAACGGGCCCAGCGAACGGGCTGTTTGAGTTATTACTACTGTAACAGCCGTGTCGCGGCTGGTGACATGTCCTATTGTGCACGTCCTGTGTGGCTAGTCCGGCCTTATTGTATGAGAAGGAGCTTGGTTCGATCGCCTGTGCGATACGTCTGATCAGGGTGGCCCCGGTCTAGACTCTGCTGTACCCCAGATATAGCAAGATCGCGGAAACGCGCTTCGCTTTCCTTGCACATGCACGGGTGGTATCAACTTTTGGATCCGTCTCTTATCCTTATTCGGAATGGCGCTCTTCCGCTGCACCATTTGCTCCCATCTTCAGGGCCAATGGTTTTCCCATCTCGCGACACTGGTGAGGTTTGCTAGGGCAGGAGACTCGTCCATCGGCAGCTTCACATGGACCAGTGGCTTCTTCAGTACGGAGAACTGCGCAGCGTATCAATACGTCCCGATTGTTTCCTCAATCAATAATGGGAATTTTCACCGGGAATTTTCACCTGCGAAAGTTTATGCTTACAGGCACGAAAAGATCAACGCCTGTGAAGGACTCGAAGGAGCGTCCCTACCTCAGTCACGTCGACAGATGATTCAGCTCTCGTCTCCATTCTTCCATTTTCCGGCCCAGGGGCACTCGTTCATTTTCGTTGTTGCGAACTGTCTATCAATCATTGCTAACGGAACAACGACTCGCTGTTGTCTTCATAGGATGACGGTAACATGGGTAAAGTCTGCTTCCATGTCCGAGAGTCCGTCCACCAATTCCTTCTGTACCTCTTCACCTGGGACGACTCGGTAATTGCTGCAATCAGCCAAGAGATCGTTCTATGGAACTTTATCTCGCACACAGAAGATCCGACTTTTGCCTCAAGGCCGGGCGCGCTTCATCTTCCTGTGTTAGGTAACATTGGGCTAGATGGTGGCGACGGCACACTGAAACTCTCACATAACCCCCATAATCGTCGATAAGAGGCAGCGGTGATAGCCTGGGAAGCAATCACGGGTTTCCATATAGTGACCGTTGTGGAATTATTTGCGCTGGATACCAAGCTCATCTCTACCAATCATCGCGCATCGTCATAATATAAGAGTGGTTGATCATCACTCTTCAACAAAATGTTAATGACCCTTGATTATAATCAAGCTGAACATCCATCTTATTGCAAAGATTGTTAGGCCGCTGCAGTCTCAAGCCTTCAATGGTGCTGAAGCACATGCGACATGGTGTAAGCCAATGAGATGAGTGAATGCAGAATAGCCAACTCTTGAATGATTTGGTAGCAGTTATCGGCGATGACAAAATAGAATATTTGAAGTTTGAGCACAATCAGCTTAAGGGTCTTGATCTATGCAGCAGGTTGCTCACACTTGAGCAGGTTTGGTGTGTTAGCTTGGCGACCGCAAATTCCATACAGAACGGGTGCGCCAACGCCTATAAGCTTCGAAAGGCTTTGGTTTTCTTCGTCATCTTTCTTACCATTTCTGTTTCGTGGGTCGTTTTCACTGGCGCTCAAATCAATATCTGCTCATCGGCTGTCAGTGGAATGCAGGCTGGGTGGTTGCTGAGTCCCGTCGTTAACTCCGCTAACCCTATACCATAGTAGCTCTAGGCTGGTAATCTACAGGAACAGACTCTAGTGCTTGTAACGTTGCCAGCAGACTTGTACCCCATGTGTCACTACAACATAAAATCGATTGCTTTCTAGGGTTCCAAAGAGCTATTGCTTGCCGGTTGACAAGTTTGTTAAACAACTGATATGCTAACGTAGCTTATAATTCCGTACCAGCTTATCCGTCCCAAGAAAGAAATCATAGTTCTCGGCTTCTTGGACAATACAACGGCCAGTCTATAGCGGAAGTCTGCTACTCAGGATCAAGACACTAGTCGTCTAAATATATGATGTAGCAACTGGGATTCCATGCCTTGTAGAAATATCAATGTAAACAATCCGGTAAGATTATAAGAATAATCAAGTGGATGCCTTGGCTTTTGATAGCGTCGCGAAGCACTTGCATGGTTGCGTGGCTATCGCACCATGCGAATGCACATATGAACTGCCCTTGCTGATCCAAAGACTCGGGCAACGCCTTGAGGTCACGCGGCCTAGCTAGTGATGTCGGTGGCTCACCAACAGCGGATTCTCATTCGCGAAATCGCCCGAGACACGCGTGCTAGTGGATCAGTTGGTCTGATTCCCCAACAACGGACAAGGGATCTTCGGTGACTCCGTGTCATGGGTGCCACCGGCCGGATGACATTGAGGCGTAGCAAGGGCTGTGATCAATGGCTCATATAACTTCAGGCGTTTCCCCCTTCTCACAGGCGTATCACGCTTTGATCCGTCACCTCGGTCGCTGAAGTACCAATCACAGTGAGAACGCGGCGGCGAGAGCAATATAATCAACCAGCCAATTCATCTTCTTCCGAATTCGAATCGACGCCAGCGAACCTCGTTACCTTTCGGTGGAGTTTGACACTCTAGAGACACACGCGCCGGCCAACATGGGGCTTTTCGGAAAATCATCAGCTCCCACAGAGGGTGCCGTGGAACAGCCTAAGAAGTCGCTCTACCAACGCTACCAGGACAAGAAGACTGGCCGCGACACCGTCATCTCGGACGAGGACCTCGTCAAGTACACCGGCAAGCGCAGAGATGAGATCAACGACTGGGCGAAAGACCGGCCCGGCGTCGCTGGGAACCGGGCTGCAGGGACCTTAGCGGCTGGCTCTGCCTCCGGCTTTGGTGGGATGGCTACGGCAGATGGGTACGGCGGGTGGGGTATGGGTGCCGGGTCGGATCCCAAACATCCGCCGCAGCCGAGCCGGAAGGTGGACCCGGACGCTGAGCCGTCAAAGTAGGAGGTGTGTGGAGGAAGGGTTAAGGCTCATATAAATACAAAACGAGAAACTGAGGAATATGAAGGGCGATAGTTCTTTGGAGGTGGGCAAGCTTCACGGCTGTGTTATCATTTTGGACGGGGCGTTGGAACCTGACACTCAACCAGACATGTTTTATTGTACAGTGCCTCACGATATGACGTGTATTTATTGCAGTGGCTGGTGCGTATAGGCGAGTACGCGGCTAATTTGACCCGTAGTCGGGTTTAGATCTGGCTCCAGCCGCCATTTATCGCCCATTCTGTCTTGAAAATAGTAAGCACAATCAGCTGAAAGCTGTTCCAAGAAGCATGATAATGATGTTGGAGGATGGGAAGCCAGTGAACTCATGGAACGGAAAGCCAAGCCATGAGTCTTAGCTCGGCTTCAAGTGGATATATCGGAAAGACAAAAGCGGCCTGTTTTGAACGGAGGTCCGCTACCAACAGTCCATCGCCTTGGAACCGTTTTCATCTGTATGTTTTCTAATTGGGAGGCGCTTTTAAGACAAGAGCTGCGCCATTCCAGACGTTGCCGATCTGCCGTCGATCTCTGCGGGTTTTGGGCTCCGAATTTGTCATTTGCGTCCAGAGACTCGAAGGAAACTTCACTGACCCGAAAGCTGACGACCAGGTGATGTGAAGTCATCTTATCATAGTTTTCTTCTTTGTCCAGGACAATGACAATCATAAATCCAAGCTGAAGCATCTGCAGGGTAGTCAAAACGCCGTGTCCAGCTTTCTAGGTAGGGGAGGGGAGGGGGGTTTATGTCTTTAGTCATCGGAGGGGGGTATCAAGTCATGGATGCAAAAACAGGGATGGAATGGGAAAGTCGCAAGTGTCTTTTGACAGAAAAAAGAGTTTGAATTCTCAGTCCATGAACAGGCCGTGGTACAATACAATTGCAAAGAGCAAACCCCGTAGAAAGAATACCTCATCAACGCCGCACGCGCTCAGCGAAACTCAATACAACCACAATTCATGCATCGTGACACCAACAAACGAACCAACGGGCCCCGCTCTAGTCCTGCCATCCGGCCATGCAGCTGCCCATCTCCCAGTCTCCGCTCGCGCACTGTCTCCAGCTGGAGGAGATCCTGCACTCCTCGGCCTCGAGGACGTTGTCCTCGCCCATGCGGAAGAAGGTGACGTCGCAGCAGATGGACATGGCCATCAGGCCGACCTCGCAGACGTGGGGTTTGTGCATCTTGAAGCTTAGGGGCGGGTCGGCGTGCTCCTTCAGCATCTCCTTGAGAGTGGGCTCGGAGCGCTCCGAGTAGACCTCGGTGTCGCCAAAGACGATGGGGTTGCACATGATGGCGCCCTTACCGATGTACTTGAGGGCGCTCTTGGGCTTGTGGCAGAGGGCGCCCCAGAGCAGCGTCTCCATCTCGATGGCCTTGGCGTGGTTGCGCAGCTTGATGGTGTTGAGGGGGCCCTCCTCGTCCGAGGACTCCTCCTCGTCGGACGAGTAGTGGCGCATCTGCGTGCCGGTCTTCTCCTTCTTTTCCTTCTTCTTCTTCTTGTTCTTGTTCTTCTTCTTCTCCTCGGGGGCCGGGGGAGACTGCGACGAGGAGGCTTTCCGTTCGCCGTTGGGCTTTTCGCGGCGGGCCAGCTGCTTGTTGTCGACGTCTTCGGCGGCGCCCTGCAACTGGGGTTTCTTCTTCTTCTGGCGCTGCTCCGCGCCGGGCCCATGAGGGGAGGGATCGGTGGTCAAACCGAGAACAGAAGGCATCTTGGCGTGGTTTTGTTCTTTTACTCTTTTTCAATCCCGCTATGACTGGTAGTGTGTATGGCTAAGACGCTACGTAGTGGTTCGCTTTCGTCGTGTGGTTGTCAAAGGGATTTTTTAAGGGGGGGTGATAGGGGACACAAGTTGATGTATCGATCTAAGTGTGTCAACGGCGGAGAAGGACGGTCGAGAACACACTAAATGGGGGAAAGGGGAGATGCAAGAGGGCGAGAGAAGGGGATAATTATGTCGTATGATGTCTCCAAGTCACGCGGCCCCTGCGCGCAAGTTGACGTCCATGTCCCAGAGTTTTGCTCCCATTGCCGGCCGAATCTTGAATTCCTGCTTTCTGACCTCGACCAAAGGTGACGTCAGGCGTCGTGGCCGCAAAGCACTGTTGAGAGGCCAAACAGGGTTTCACTGCACACACAGAGCGCGTGGGGGGGGGGGGATGGAGGGGAGAGGGAGCGAGCTGTCTCCTACAGGTATGCCTTCACACTAAGGGAAAATCATTGGGGCATTCGGGGCCACAGCGGCGGCCCCGCATCTGCATTCAAGATGACATCAGTCCTGCGGGATGCAACTGTGCGGCGATCTTTGCAGAGCCCAGAACGCTGAGTCAGCCTGTCGATACCGGGGGGTATCCCTGATTGGCGATGTGGAAGGGTGAGGGAGAACAGGGAAGCAGTTGAGATGTCAACTGCTCGAGGCAGTTCTAGACATCTGGGGAAATACCTGTACAGGGTAGATGCGTGGCTATGTTCTTCACCTTCCTCGCCGCCGCTATTCCGTGTTAGTTGGAGGAACGCATGAAAGGTCATTGTTTCGGCCTGCGCCCGCTAGACTGCTCTCGTGTGCGGGTCTAGTCACGAGCAGAAGTACATCAGATCAAGCCGCCGCCGCCATGTGTAACGTGTTCGCATGCTTCCCCGCATCAACTCTTGCGCCAGATTGAATGGCTAAAATCGGTTCTAGGCTTTTCTCTGTGTTTTCCACGACTTTCGATTCCCTCGCGCAACAGAGAGGCAGAGACTCCATATCGAAATCCCCCAATTCTAAACCCTGCGATAAGTATCATGAGCCCTTGGTCAATCCGAAACTGAGCCCGATATGCGACTAGATATCGTTGTTGCAGGCCCTTCATCACATCGCCAGGCCCAGTCATGCAGACGGTAGCCGCTGATCCCATCCCGCGGCGACGCAGAAAGCTCGCGAAGCTTTCGCCGCCGTTTTCACAGGAACTTTTCGGCTGGTTAACAACCCCCTGAGGCAACCCCTTGAGGGTGTTTCCAATTATGAACCAAAGGTTTTGAGCAAGAGTTTGTCAGGTGCTGTGAGTACGAACACTGAGTGTCCGTCCCCAGTCTTGCGCGAGTTCCGACATACCGGAGCCGGGGCATCGGGGCGGGGCATCGGAGTGGAGCCCCGGAAAGTGACCGTCGCGGGAGGCACGTTCATGCCGCTTTTCGCCCCAGGCACTCATTCACCTGACATAGGTGAGTGATCGGACAATCTGATTTTCTTCGTCTCCCAATTTTGGACCGTAAACAATGTATTGGCATGGAGTGCAAGTAGTTGCTGAGCCCACTCTTCAGCATGCATATTGACTCTCTCGCTCTCTCTGAATTACTGTAAATCTATTCTATTTGCTCTTGTCTACAATGAATCCCCCACCGGTCACTTCTTCTTGAAATCGTTCTTGGGCACCCGTGCAACCCAGTACAGAAACGCCGCCGCGGCGACGTTGAACACGCAAAACGCCCAAACAAACCCGAAATCACGCCACCGATTCTCGAAGCTCATGTTCATGCTGGACAAGAAGGCGTTGGTGTCTGCCATGCCGCAAAACTGGCACTCGCTGGCGTTGCCATCGATGAGGTACCCGCCCGCATTCCGGATGTACTCGGCCATGTAATCGCCGCAGCTGCTGCCGCTTGGGGCGCTGAACGTGAGCAGCTCCGTCGGGCTACATGTGACGGGTGCATTCGCCAGGCCGACGGTGAGGAACCCTTCCATGATGTATGTGAAGGGGTTGACGCGGTACATGAAGATCCAGAAGCCAGGCAGCTCGTTGGGGCCAGCCAGCACGCTTTTCTCAAGTCAGTCGGCCTGTCCGTCTTTGCCAAAGAGTAAACAGTTGTTGGGGGGAAAGGAGACTTTACCCGCAGAAGGCAAACATCAGGATGAAGAACAAGTTCATGATGCCGCCCGCGACCTCGGCACTGCCCAGCCCGGCAATCATGAGATGCGCAAACGTGCTCGAGAACAGGAAAAAGGCCCAGCAGATCAGGAACAAGGTGGCGGCGCGAGAGTGAACGGCATCTGTCCATGCCGCGTTCCGGTCAAGTCTGATGGGGTAGTACCAGAACAGGAAAGAGAAGACAGCCATGATCTGGCCATCCGGTGTTAGGTTCGCCATTCAAAACATGTCCTGGTGATCGTGGGGCGGGACTTACCGAGTTCCAGAACATTTCGACAATAATATTGGCAGCCAAGAAGGCTTTCCAGGAATACGACTTGGCGGGACGCTCGCGAGCTTCGTACATGGTGCGTTGGGACACGAAAAGGGGCATGATCTGCTGCACTACCTGGCCGAACATGGCAAGGAAGATGAAAACACCGAACATCTGGTTCCGCAGACCACGCTCCGTGTTGCTCCCCCCTACGAGCGTCAATCCGATAAAGAGCGCCTATTTTTTTTTGCACATGATTAGAAGTTGACGACAGCAGATGCCGTGGATGACGCTGTACTTACCGAACCGCTGGTCAGGATGGATTTCGACAAGATGTACGACGGGCTGCGCCAATACTGCTGGAAGACTCGTTTTGTCACCTCGTGGATTTGGACCCGGAAACCCGCCGCAAACTCTGCGTACGCTGACTGATCGTTGTCCTCCGTCCCCGTCCGCGAGTTCTTCTCGTCCGTGTGCTCTGAAAGTCTCTTGAGCTCGCTTTGAACGGCCTGGTACTCCGGACTCTGTCGCCATACCGTCGGCCAGTCGACATCCGTGTGAGCATTTGGGGCTGCCCCGATGACCTCGAGCATGTGCTCGGCGGGGTTTGATCCGGGCTGGAAGTCCGGGGCACCGTTCCGGCTGAAGTAGTCGAGAAGAACGTGCGAGTTCTTGCCGATGTCGCCAAAGTATACCGTCCGACCTCCTCTCGCAAGCAGCAACAACCTATCAAACCTCTGGAATAGCGATGCTGATGGCTGGTGAATGGTGCAAAGAATGGCTTGACCGCTCTTGGTCAGCTTTTCCATTAAATCGCAAACTGACCACGATGTCTGACTGTCGAGGCCGGATGTCGGTTCGTCCAAGAAGAGCAGCAATTGCGGCCGGGCTACCAGCTCCACGCCAATAGTCAAGCGTTTACGCTGCTCAACATTAAGCCCCCCGCCCAGTTCTCCAATCACAGCTTCAGCATACTCTTGCATGCCGAGAAGGTCGATCACAGTATCTACGTACGCCAACTTCTCCTCACGGCTGTACTTTTGAGGCTGACGTAAGAGTGCGCTGAAGCTCAAAGCTTCTCTGACGGTTGCTGTGGGGAGATGCAAATCTTGTTGCGTCACGTATCCGGTCTTGCGTTGGAAGGAAGAGTCCCGGATACGGCCGTCGACGAGCATCTCGCCGCTGACAACGCCCATTGTGACACGGCTAGCTAGCACGTCGAGAAGACTCGTCTTGCCAGCTCCTGATACGCCCTGAGATGACTCATGTCAGAAAGACCGTCATCTACAGCAGGTGATGTGATTGGCATGGACTTACCATGAGCGCAGTCAAGGACTTCGGTTTTACCCATCCGTCAACATTGCTAAGAATCCTTCGGGTCTCTCCCTTTACTTGGACGTCGTAGCAGACATCCTTCCAGTGGAAGACTGACGTTTGCTTCGCGAGGTCAGGGCTATCGCTGTCGTCAACTTGTTGCACTGCCGGGCGTGGCGGGCCTCCGCCAAGCGCTTCGTTGTCGTTGGATCCCTTCTTCACGTTTTTCAATGCCCGGCGCCTGAACACAAGGACTTCACCCTTCGACCTCTCGGAAGACACCAGCTCAACGGCGACGAGGTAAAGGAGCATGAAGAAGACGGTGATGGCAATCAAGATACCAAAGTCGCGCCAGCGATGACTGTCAGCAAAGTCGTAAACCACACGGAGATGGTCTCCACCATCGACATAGTTGACGCCCGGAACTGCTCCTCCAACGTCGCAAACTCGCTCGTTGGGCTGGATGGATGACGTGTCGTACCCGGGGCCACCGGGGACGAACTCGGAGCAGCTGAAGTCGCGACCAACAAATTCGTTTAGCGCAAGACTTTCCTGTGCGTAGTACACAGGGTTTATCCAGCGGATCCAACCTATCCAGTCCTTCAGGTATGTTTGCGGGATGGCGAACCCGCTAAACAGCATCAAAGCCAGCAGGATGACGGTCGAGGGCGCTAACGCCTGCGACGCCGTCTTGGTGACGGAGCCGAGGAACCGGAAGATCATTGACATGGAGAGCGTAACGCTGAATGATATGAGGAGGAAGAAGAAGAACGGCCCGGCAGACTCGCGGCGCAGATTCGCCATAAAGTAGATCGGAACGTTGATGAACAGGGAGTTCAGGAGCTTGTAAGGAACATCGACAACCATGGCGGCAACCGCCTCCGCGCTTGGATGGTAAAGAGCGTATCGGGCATGCTTTTCGATGATCTTTCGCTTGCCGTAAAGGGTGAGAATCTCCAAGATGCTGCCCATGGCGTTGATCAGGATACTGTAGAAGATAACGAGAAGCCGCTGGTACATGCTGGATGCTGTGGGAGACAGGTTGTAGAAAATACTCGAGATGATCAGGGATTCGAAGAAGTTTGTTGTTAACATGGTGATGGTCATCCACGGCTCGCTGATCAGGAGCTTGAAGCTACGCCACAGATTCAGATTGATCTGCTGAAGAAACGATAAAGTGTAGGGCGAAGAAGGTCTCTGTCGTTTCGATTGGTGGGCTCTCCGTGTGGCGGAAAACTTCTCGTGGGTGTCCCCGCCAAAGGGGAACTCGTGTTCGAACTTGTCGATCTCGACCAGTAGGCGCTGCCGGTGCTGGCTGTCTTTCCAAGCTCGGGCGAACTCATCGGGACTCCGCGGTGGTGTTGGCCCTTTCCAGTCCGGCCGTGCGACCCTTTCGGAAAAGCTCGTCATCGAAGTAAGAAAGTCGGGCGTGGTCTTCTGCTCGGGACACTGAAATCCAAGCCCTTCGAAGTATGCCTGAGCGTCGGTGGACTTGCCAAAGAAGATCTGACGGCCCTCATATAAAACAATGACCTTGTCAAAGAGCTGTTGCACAACGTGTTAGTTCCAAAGTCGTGTTCGCGATGCCAAGAAAGAGACATTGCGGACTGACATCATATGCTTCCTGTGGTGCCTGGTAAATGGCCACTGCAGAGCTGCAGCCAAAGACGTCGGCCTGCATCCGAAGGGTGCGGCAAAACTCGATGGCATTGGCGGAATCAAGGCCTCGAGTACTATTGTCCCAGCACTGAAGGGGAGCATAGCTCAGCACTGCTTCGGCAATGCTGACCCGCTTCCTTTCCCCTCCGCTCACGCCGCGCACAAAGTCGTCTCCGACCCGGGTGTTTTTGGTATGGGAGATGCCGAGAAGCGCCATGACGACATCACGAAGGTGCTCAGCGTACTGGTGTTTCGAGATGCCGTCTGGAAGATCCATGTTCTGAGGGCAGCGGGCCCGAGCAGCGAAGTAGAGAGTCTCGCCAACAGTCAGGAAGGGGAAGTGATGGTCGAATTCTGCCGTGTAAATGGCCTCTCCTTTGAAAGTCGTCTGCATCTCCTTGCTTGAAATTCCTTGGTAGTTGAGGGTTGCGCCGTCGGCTACGTAGAAGCCGTGTGTCTCGCCCGCGATGGTTTTCAACAGAGTCGTGCAGCCAGACCCCGGAGGTCCCAGGACGGCGAGCATTTCCCCGCTATGGATAACGCCCTCCAGACCGTGCAAGATATCGATCCGCTGCTTTTTCCTCGACGGTAGAATCCACGAAGCCAGCGCTGCAGCCTCCAAGAAGAAGTTCCCGACTGTCTTTTGGTAGTCCATGGTGGTGCCCAGTCCATAAACCTGTAAGTTGCTGAAAGCCAGGCCAACCGTGTTCGGCGCATTACCGAGAAGAGCTCTGGTTTGGAGCTTGTAGAATGCCGCAGCCCACTTCCGAGCGTTGAAGTCCGGGTTCTTGGGGTCTATGGTCGGGTCGGAGGGCTCAGGAAACAATGAGTGGCGATCTCCATGAGATAATGAGGTCAGGCGCTTGGCCAAGTCTTGGATCTCTTCCTCGACGTTTTCTTCGATGTCTGACGGGGCGGTGCGAGTCGTGTCGGAATCAAAGTTGACAGCATTGGGCTCGGCTAGGGTCGCATCTGGACCCAGCAACCCGAGAGCTGGCATAGTTGAAGAGTGAGCTAACTGAGCTGATACTCGGCTCTAGATTCCTTCGATGAGTAAATGTTTGTAACCAGAACGCCGAGGTCGTCTTCAAGCAGACAGACACTCGTTAAGCGGCGGAGAATGGCACCGCAATGATACCGCGGGCGTGGCGGGTCGAAAGGCCGAGTAATGTACAACGTCGCTGAAAATAGACGAATAGCCAAATGAGCCGTGAAACATGATGAAGGTCAAATACTTATATGGGCTCGCGCTAATATCCATTTTGAGGATTACAAAGTTTCCATGGGTTTGTTGGATCGCTGCGGCGTAGTGGAGATTTTCAATGTCGTCGTTTCGGAAACTGCGAATTGTCCTTGCAAAGATGAAGCGTGATTCGTCCAAATATTCACGAGCGGAACCGGGCCGCAATTTCGGAGAGTGCGAAAGCCCGAACTGTGGGGCATAACCGCCGGAGTGGGGCCGTTCAGCGGCCGTCGTGCAATTAAAATTCACTGGTGCGTCACACCAGAAGTCCTGATTAGTACTAGACCCGTGTTGATGATGAGCTAAGCATGAGGCACCACTGTCATTCGCCAGGAATCAACATGACTCCGGAGCAACTTTGTCATCCACCAACTCTTGAGACCTCCGACAACAACAGCCCCAAGCGCCAGTGCTGTCGCATCTTCTGGCCCTTTGAAGATGCAACCGTCTTCTAGGAGCTTGTTCCGCGTGTCCGCTTGCACCAATACCGTTGCCTGTCTCTCCATCGGAACTTGGGGTCTTGAGTTCAGATGGATCGGCAAGGGGTCGTAGTAGTGAACGGTCTATCGGTAAGCACGGAATCTCATCTCATCCTCCAACTGCAACCTGTAGATCCTTGACCTGTCCCGCTTCTAAACAGCCGCCGGTCCGACCCTTTCGATCGATTTGTGGCTGACTTTCAGCCCTCTTCTGCAGTGTACAAACTGTCGTGGCAAAAAGGTACCTCGTCGAATAAAGTAGCCTGTCCTATGCCCCCAACTTATCTGTTTCTCAGCTTAGATGCAGCCGCGACACCCCCGTGTGTGAGCGGTGCAGCACGCTTAGCCTTCCCTGCCAGTATCCTCAACGAAGGCCCCGCACGAGTAAAAGAAGGGACACAAACCACCACAAGTGAGTCTCTCAGGATCGTGATGACTTTGCTGCCATCTGGACCTGACTAGGAATCCTGCAAAACAGTGCCGGCAACAACAACAGCCATGCGCTCTCCCTCATTCTCGATCGGCTACAACGCATCGAGAAAGGTCAATCGTCAGGTCACAGGTCCTCTCCAATGTCTGCCGTCTCGGCCTCGCAACAGCCGGAGATTAGTGAACCCCTTGACGGAGACAGCCCAGCGTCAAGCTTATTGGCAGTCAATCATAATGTCAGGAACTCCGTTTCAGCATCAAGTCCCACGCCCATCACGCGGCTCCAGGTGGCTCCTCTCGCCAGCGATGGGGCTCTGCCAGCATTAAGACCGGGGCCTCACGGTGCTACTCCCCATCATCCCGCTTCGCTCGACGTCGCGTCCACATTGAGCGACACCTTTGACCGTGTGCGAGATAAGAGGCTCAAACGATCTTTGGGAGTGAACGTGGTGGCAACCGAGGGCATCGATATTTCTCCCGAAAAAGCAAAGACTTGGATTCACAGTGAGAGAACTCGAGCGACCGATTTGGTTAGGTGTGGAGAAGTAAAGCTCACCCAGACTAACGATAATATCAGACTATTTCACCTACAGCCCGACGGAAACTTTTCTCAGTCTCGTGGACAGAAAGACCATAGAACTGATACCGGACATGTTATTAATGCGGCATGTTACGCTTGACCCATGCATCCTTATCATTTACTTCGTCATCCTATGGAGAGGATGCTACATCCTTAACACGCGTACTTTCCATAGCCCAGACGGAAAATATTCCAGGCAATTGTATCTGTGCTGCCTACGAACAATACCAAGCTGGCAAAGAGAAGCAACAGGTTCTATCACGGACTTCATAGCCGCCATTTTCATGGTTAGTCGGGACACTTCACTATCCTCGGACCTCACAGCTTACTGAGCATCTCTCAGACCGGCGTGGCGACCGAGTGTTTCGACTTTGAGATGAGCTTAGAAATGCATCACTTGGCCTGCGAATATGCCAAAGGGCTTCACTTGCACAGCCTCGACGGCAACGATTACTTCGCGGCTACGGGATCGACACGCACCGACGATGACCGCAAGGGCATGTGGGAGCTGATCCAGAAAGATCTGTTTTACCACTTGATCTACAACAAGCCCGCGACCCTGTACCCGAGTCTCGACAAGTGGCGAGTCAACCTGCCGTGGTTGTCGTTGGACTCGCCACCGGAGAACGTCGACAACGTGTCGACAATCTCGTTCCTCGTCCGCAGCCGCCTCACGTTCATCCTCATCCATTTCTTCCACACGCTGGAGAAGCTCGAGCACGAATCCGAGGCCGTCGGGGCTATCGAGCCTCTTTGCCACGAAGTCGAGCTTTTGTTTGAGGAATGGGGAATCGTCGGTACAACGGAGCATCTTACCCGAGAACTGGGTTCACTGACACCTTTGACAGGAAAACTGGATCCAACGCTCCCTTCACGACCAGATGGATCTCTGGATTTTGGCCGAGCTTGTCCTTGCCGGCTACACCTCCATCATCTTCATGTTGCGCAAGGCAACCCTGCTCAAGTCAAATTGTCCTAATCCGGTCTCTTCCGACGTCAACATTCCCAAGACGGACTACGCAACAAGAGCTTCGCGCCGCATTCTCGAATTGACGTACAGCATGATGCACGTCTGGAGGTTTCCCGCGGCCGAACTGATCTCCTACATACTGGGTGCCTACCGAGCGCATATTGCTTATTCTCACCTCGCCAGCAACGTCATCAGTTCGCTCACGACTGCGGAGATGGTGGAAGATTTGCAGCTTCTGGACCGTGTTGCTCAGGGCATGGAGGCAGCCGCTCAGCAAGAGAGCGACTTTTTCCCGTTGGCGAGAGCGATGCAGGAGATCAATGCCGAAGTTCGGAAAAGGGTGGGTGTCTAACATGAGAGCGTATAAGCGGATTCGCAAAGATGAACTTTGGATTTCGGTACCTCTGGAGCACATGTCACTCTCACAAAGTCGTCTTCTGGCCGGGACCGCCCACTCTGATATCACCGAAGTCGAAACTCCATAGCCTTCTATGTCGTGCAACGTTGTTTACAAGACTGCCCACCTACCAAGAAAAATGTCAACATGTCGACAAACTATTCCATCGACCATGTCGGTTTGGTGTGCACGGATGAAGGAGCGTTCTCTTCATTTTCCGACCCTATCGTATTGTGCTCGAAACAAAAAGGTGGCAGGTTTTAAAACGCTTCAGAGACGGGCCTTGGAAGTCCCTCTTCGTCGTCAAGACCTACCGCCTCATCACCTGCATCAGACACGAGTCTTGCCCTCGATAACGGCTCTATACTCAAGTGATATGGCAGTCGATTGATGCCCTAACCACAATACGGCGGCCAAATGGATGTGGTACTCTGCTGCCGGAGACAGTGAGCTCTCTCTCCGGAGCAGCCCGAACACCCAAGGCAGGTTTTCAGCACATATCACGTTTCATCACATGTTTCTACTTCTCTTCTTGATAAACTTCAAGAAAACGACCAAGAACATCGGGATTGCGATCCTTTTGAGTAGAGTATAAAAGCTGTGGCGAAGAGAGTAAGAAGCGGATCCATCGGCGGTTCGGGAACCTTGCCAAGCAATTAACGAGATTCGGCAGTTGAGCGTGCCATTGTGACTTCGACTAAAAATGTTGTTTTCAAGGTTCGCAAGTAAGAAGGCATAATTTGACACTCTAGAGTCAGTTCTCCCGGTTGCTCGTCGCCACAGATGAGCATGTTGATCTCCATCCGGCCATGCAGAGAGAGCATTCAGGAAGCTGCGCAACGATTGTGAGAGACTTTGGTGATGGCATGGACTCGTTTTGGATTAGGCATATGCAGATCAACTCAAACACCTATTTCCCATCGTCTTTCGGTCACTGGGAGAGGAATTCGGTTTGTTGAGGATTGCCCTGATGCCCAACATCTAGATGTGTTCGTTCCTCGGAATCGGGCGACTGGGCTTTCCAAACAAACCTTTTTACCCCCCCCCCCCGGGAGACGCGCGTTCTGAAAATCGATTTGCTTCTCTCGGGAACGTTGAAGTCTCAACGACGGGATGAGGTCTCCTCATACCAAGATTGGGTTTGTTGTGCTGATGGCCTCCAGCATAATGTAGATTCACATGGAGGTAGTTGGCTTCTGTTGGGACGTTTCACTTCAAATTGACATTTGAGATCTTTAAAACCTGATAAGGGGAGTGCAGTAGACCATCCTTAATACGCTCTACTGATAAGACATGTGTAGTCAGTTTGACCTTACATTCACATATGTCTGATCGCACCCGAACCTTAACCTACTCCCAGTCTACCTGTCCGTTTCGGTCTAGACGAGTCTATGAAATGATCATCCGAATACCCATGGGGCATACAGCTAGCTGCAATATGGGTCATTCACATGTGTCTTGTCACGTAGGAGCAGCTTCAGGTGCCAGAATTCATGTTGATAAATAATGAGACACTCGTCCTTCTGAGGTTTTCGTGGCACCACCACTGCTCGTGCCTAGATGCCTCCCCATTATTGAAAATCATCTACGTTTTCCGGATGTCAAACGACCACAATGGCAGTTTCAGGCCCCATCAAGCCCACGGCCCCGACTTTGGGCCTGCGTTCTCAGCGTTCAACCCAGCGCCTCAACCAGATTGAGAAGATCAGAGCCAACGGCATCGGCGATCTCGTGGACCTGCCACAGCTGGTCGTGTGCGGCGATCAGTCCGCCGGCAAAAGCTCTGTTCTCGAGGGCATCACGGGCATACCGTTCCCCCGACAAGAGGGGCTTTGCACCCGGTTTCCCACGGAGATCATCCTACGCCATTCCAATGAGCCGTTGAGGACCAAGGCCTCCATCCGTCCTCACTCCGGTCGCTCGGCGGAGGTGGCAAGGACCCTTCGCAGCTATGACCGCGAGATGAAGGAAGACCTTTCGGACCTTCCGGTCGCCATCGAGGAAGTTTCTAAGCTCATGGGCATCCGCGGCTTCACTGACTCCCAGGCTGATGCGGCTTTCTCCTCGGACGCCCTCCGCATCGAGGTAACTGGTCCCACGGGTTTACAGCTCAGCATCGTCGATCTCCCCGGCCTCATCTCCGTCGCCAATGAGGAGCAGTCCGAGGCGGATGTTGAAGCCGTCCACGCCATGGTCAGGGGCTACCTGTCCAGCTCCAGGACCATCATCCTCGCTGTCGTCCAGGCCAGCAACGACATCGCGAACCAGGGCATCATCAAAATCGCCCGCGAGTACGATCCGGACGGCCAGCGCACAGTCGGCATCCTCACTAAGCCGGACCTCATCAACGCCGGCACCGAGGCCAAACTGGCCAGCATCGCCAAGAACAAGGACTCGATCAAGCTGAAGCTGGGCTTCTTCCTACTCAAGAACCCAAGCCCCGCCGAGATGAAGGCGTCGAGCACGAAGCTGAGCCGTGCCGAGCGAGAGATGAACTTTTTCTCGTCGGCGGTTTGGAAAGCCCAGGATCTCGACATGAGCCGCGTCGGCATCGAGAACCTGAAGGTGTTTTTGCAGGAGCTCTTGGACGAGCACCTCGAGAGGGAGATGCCCAAGCTCAAGGGCGAAATCAGACGTGTCTTGCAATCCAAGGAGAAAGAGCTCGAAGCCATGGGACCTGAGCGCCGGTCCCTGGGGGATATCCGATCCTTCATGACAAACTTGAGCATGCGGTACTACACGCTCGCCCAGGCCGCCCTCGAAGGGAACTACCATAGCTCGGACGCGCAGTTCTTCGACAAGAAGAACGGGACTCGGCTCCGATCTCTCGTCCATCAGAAGAATGGCCAGTTCGCCGCCCTGATCCTTACGCGTGGCCACAAACGGGAAATGCTGAGCGATGACGAGGATCTCGAGACCGTGAAGGGCAGCGATGCGGATCCACAGCTGATGGTCACCAGAGTCGAGATGATTTCATGGATTCAAGAAGTAGGTCGAGTCACATGTACCCAACCTGTTGTGCAGAAAACTTACGAGGTGCAGACATATCTGCAGACGAGGGGTCGTGAGCTGCCGGGTAACTGTAACCACGTCCTTCTTGCCGAGCTCTTCCATGAGCAGTCCAGCCCGTGGCGCAAGATCGCCGAGAATCACGTCTCGGAGGTTGTGGACGGGGTCTGCAAATGGGTCCATCAGGCCGTCTTCCGCCTCTTCCACGAGGACCGCCTGAGACGAGACCTGGAGATGATCTGTCAAGAGCGGCTGGAGAGATGCAGAGCTCACGCGTTCGAAGAGTTGCGCAAGATATTGCTTGACGAGGAGCAGCATCCCATCACGTACAACCACTACTACACGGACAACATCCAGAAAGCCCGCACCGATTCGCAGAAGGCAGCCCTCCAGGGCGTCATGAACTGCTTGACGTCGAGATATGATATGCAGGCCTCTGAGGACAGAGACCGGCTTATCAAAATATTGCAGCCTAAGATTTGCGTCAACATGAACCAGCAGGCTTGCGAAGAAGCTCTCGCTGGACTGAACGCGTATTACAAGGTGATAAACGATGCATTCAATGTTCCTTTAGACAACATTCTCACATCGCTCGACAGGTTGCAATGATGACTTTCGTGGACAACGTGTGTCGTCAGGTGATTGAGCGACACATCTTGGCCCCGCTGCCAGAGATTTTCTATCCCGCCACGGTCTCTCAATTTTCAGACGAGGAGCTGCTTCGTATCGGCTCCGAGTCCGAGCGAGAGACTTCACGACGTCAGAAGCTGGGTGAGGCGGCTGAGGGACTTCGGAATAGCCTCCTGGAGCTGCAGGGCTTCTCAGGTTAGCTCATGTCTAGCATCGGCCGGTCCGGGGAAGGACGACTATGTCCAAAGGGCTAGCTCGCTGATTTTACTCGGCTACTTTTCTCCCTTGGAGACTCCCCATCCAAGTTCGGATGACGTTGCGGTTCTCTGGCGCTGTGGCTGCTCATCCAGCTCTGGAGCTCTTTTGTCGGGCTCTCCCCGTGCCGTTTACTTCTGTCCATTTTAGACGTATGCACTGAACTCTGGCTCTACCGACAGTTTGTGACAGAGATGAGAAAACTAGGAGAGATAGAGAGAGAGAGGTGGAGAGATGCTTCCAGAAACACGTTCGAAGGCGTCGGTTCCAGGTGCCGTGGCCATCGATCAACCATGTCTGTTTGCATTACCGGTCTTGGTGCCGACCTTGGCACCGCGGCAATTCCACTCCAAGTCCTTTGCCTGCATCATCCGTACGTTGACGATCGACGGGGCTGCATCGTGACTCGCCGCTCAATGGAAGGAAAGGGCTAACCGATCATGAGGTTCCAGAGACACGGTCAAGGCTGCCGAACGTACATGACAAGCGCTTTGAGTCCCTGACCCTTCCCTGCTGTATTCGTACTCCCCAAGCCGGCATAGGCTTCCGTCGGTCAACTCCGCAGCGAACGAGTGCCACCGTGTATCAATACTAGTCGTTCGCCTCCCTGGCCTTGTCGTTCTGGTATCTGCACCGGGTCGGGAAGAAGTCCCTATGGCTGTATGGCAGGATGGAGAGAGAGAAAGAGAGAGGGATTTCTTCTGTGTCGAGGCCGTTGATTGTTCAGCGGTGGGCCGATTCCCACTTACTCTCTCCATTCTCCAAGGGTGTCACCGCTTCCAGACTTTTTTTTTTGGTTGGAGTCGTTGGGAAAGCCCGCCTGCAATTTCGCCTTTGTTCTGTGGAGTCCGCGGAGCGACAGTGGCAGCATCGAATCGTCGAGACTCTGTACGAAGGGGACTGGACAACATGGGGAGGGGAGGTGGCCTCCCTCCCAGGTCCTAGCAACAGGAGAGAAACAGAGTTGGACTCGGTCCCAATGTCAATCAATACCTGTCCACTCCTCCCCCCCTCAGGTTTGGTCTGTCTCCCCGCATATGAGCTGCATACGCCCCCGAATTCAGGGTTGGGTCACGTCTTCGCCTCTGCAGCTAAGTGGTCAACGGTCAATGACAGATAGACAAGATTTTGATCCAGGAAGGACAAGAAGAAAAAGAATCAGGCATCTGAAGGTCCCAAGAAAAACGTCTTATCTGCCAGTCTCCAGACAACAGGGTGACTGACATGAACAACTCGACGGTCAGTGGTCAGACTTGCGCACTCACCCAGGCAAAAACCAGGTCACCCACCACCAAGCCATGGCGCCGCTGTCTGGGCGCTGGGCTGCCCACATTTAGTTCCCCGTACCCCGTTGCACTGTACGTAATATTCAAGAAACATTGACAGGGATGTGTTTGTCTCTCTTCAGAGGACCGGTGGGGGGGGGGGGGGGGGGGGTTCGTTACATGGTCAGCACCGCGCGCCCTGCGGCGGGAATAGGGAGTAAACGACAGGAGACTCATCGGTCGACCAGCCCAAGTGCCACTGACGAGTGACGACCGGCGTAAGAGTTGCGTGTATAGATACTCCGCAAGGGTGAGAGCATTTGACAACGCTTTCCGGCGGCTGCGAATGGTTGTAAGCGGAACTTATGATTGTCTAGGCGGAGCGTGGTGGGTGGAAAGTCAAAAAGGAAACGGCCAAGACTTCCTTTTCCCTACTGAGTTTTTCCTCTCTCCCTCTCTCCCACCCTCTCTCACTCCGAGGAGTCGTCCCCATTCCTGTGATTCCCACTCCCACCCCATGTAGCAAATTTCGGAGCCCATCCCCGATCCTCGTCCTCGTAGCTCCCGCCGAGCCTCTCGGCAATGCTCGGCGCGGCGCGGCATCCGCCATGGCGGACCAATGGGCGGACGGCGAGATCGCGCCAACCGCCCCCCGAGAGTCATGTCTGACGCTTGCCGGGCGGGCATCTCAGTCTTTTGGTGCTGCTCTGGGGCCTCTCGGTAAGCTGGTAACGAGCCTTGGGAGGTCTTGGGAGACTTGGGACCAAGAATCCTTCCCACTCAAAGGGCGCTCCTGGCTGGCTGACGACGCGGCCGAAAACTGGAGTCTGTATAACTCATTTGTCTTGTCATTTTCGCCTGTCAACGATGGACTGTACGGCGGGTGTGGCTCTGTGGGGGGGAAGAAACCATGAGAACGACAGAGAGAAGAAGTCTTCTGGAACTCCCTCGACTGTCGTTGTTGTCGTTATTGTTGTTGTCGTCGTCGTCGTCTACGTTGGGAGTCGAATGACGCTACAACGCTGCACAGATGAGGCTCTTCCGCGCTTATCCTGCAATGGTGTAGCTTGCATTTCCACTCCCCGACGATGGCGGACGGCGGAGGGGAGGGCAGGGAAGGGACACAGCAACGCCGGACGACGACACACCATCGGAAGACGGCCGTCTCCTTGCCTTGTTCGGTGTCATTCCGCCCACCAACAAGCCCCCGTCGTCACCGCCAAGTTTGCTGCTCGAGCCAAGGCCAATACCCAGAGACGAACACTCCCCCCCCAGCGCATCCCACTGACTCGACCAGTCAGTCTCTGTTGTACTATCTCTTGGTCGTGTGTCCGCCGTCCATGCTCGGCTTAATTCCATGAGTCCAAGGAAGACTCCTGTCGAGGCGAAGCCCACTAATCTTCCTCTCTCTCCCAATCTCACCTTTATCAATACCGTCACGGATACCACCTCGGGAACTGTAGTACGAATACACACCCTCCATCGCGAACGACACCCCGGTCTCTTTCACACGCGCGTGTGCCCTTCGCGCCTCTCGTCTCCCGTCCCTCGTCTCTCAGTCTCTCGGGTCCCACACCGCGACTGTGACCCTCCCTGCCTCTCCTCCAGGTATCGTGTCTCCCTCTCACGCGTCCGAGGCAAGCCGGACAGACCAGAGGTTGCCAAACCCAGAACCGCGGATCGGCCAAAAAGTCACTCTCAAGTCCCCCCCAGGTCCCCAAGTCCCAGGTCCCCAAGTCGCCCGGCCCTAATCGAAGGCGGTTCGACAGGGTGGGTAACGCGGGGGATGGGATGGATCCTCTTACACCTTCCTTTCGCGTGAAAGATGCCAACTGCTGTGCCCTCTCACAGCGCTCTGGTAGCTCTGCTGCTTTTCTGGCTTTGCCTCCTTGGCGACGAGAGATACGCGTGCCGTAGCGTGCGCCCTATCTCGGTGAAACTACCCCTCCTCGTTCTCCTCGCCTTCCTCCCCTTCCTGAAGGTATCTATCTCCCAACCGAATCGGCAAACCGCCCACGCGAGCTGCGGCCCCGTTCGCCCCCTTCCTTGAGTGCTTCCCCCCCTTTCTCCTCCAAGATGTAGCCGGAACTGGCCTTTACACCGCAGACAGCCGATCCTGGCTCGCCACATGCTTTGGCTCTGAGAGATAGACAAGACTTTTTCCTGGCGCAGCCCATGAGATAAGCCGGACCGACCCACGAGCCCGGCTATTCTTCACGTAGTATATATCCCTCTCTCGAGGTCGCCGATCCGGGTGCCAAAGCTTCCCTCCCCTCTCTTGTTCCCTTCGTTCCCCTTCTTCAGCGTGGCATCGGAATCTTGAGACTCGTTGCGGACTCGTGTATCCAACCAACTCTTTCACACAAGCCCTCACTCGGCCCCTTCCCTCGTTCATCTCCAAAAGCCTCCTCCTCCTCCCTTTCACTGTTGTATAAGACGTCGTCCGCCCGCTGGCTCAAGAAAGCAGTCCCGCCACGATGGAGAAGTCGGAGTACGGAACCGCCGACAAGGCCGTCCAGGAGAACTCCTCCATGGAGCAGGTCCAGCAGCAGCCCTCTGTGACGTCGGGGGAGTCTGTCCACGAGAAGAAGCCGTGGTGGCACCCGGTTATCGAGCCCGGTTCCGCCGTGCAGATCATTATCGCCGCCGGCATCGCCGTCGCCATCGGCCTGGGTGTCAAGTCCGTCCACCCGGACATCCCATCGGCGGCCACCACCATTCTCATCATCCCCGGTAACCTCTGGCTGCGCGCCCTCAAGGCCGTCGGTATGTTGTCCCCCCTCTCGTCCGTCCTTTGACATAAAGTTTCTCTAACACGAATCTCCCCCCTTCCCTCCAGTCCTGCCCCTCATCGTCACGGCCATGATCCTCGCCGTCCAGAAGCTCAAGGAGATCTCCAACGGCGGCGCCAAGCTCGCCAAATGGACCATCGGCTACTACGTCATCACCACCATCGTGGCCATCGTCCACTCCATCATCATGACCTCCCAGGTCTGGGCCCGGCTCATGACCGTTGCCTCGGCCGAGTCCATCGCCACGGACAGCATGTCTGAGAAGGACCAGGAGTCGTACGAGTCGCGCAAGGACCAGGACATCCCCGCCACCGTCACGGAGCTCTTCAACTCGCTGATTCCGGCCAACGTCGTCGACGCCCTCGCATCCGACCACCTGCTCGCCGTGCTCGTCAGCGCCGTCGTCGTCGGCTACCTCATCGATGACCGCGGCGGCCGCTCCGCCATCATCAAGGCCGTCCGCGAGGTCGAGACCCTCATCATGGTCATCATCACCTTCCTCATCAAGCTCGCTCCCATCGGTGTCTTCTTCCTCATCTTGCCCAACATGTTCAAGCTCGACATCAACGACATCGGCGTCAACCTCGGCATCCTCATGGGCGGCGCCATCAGCTCCATGTTCCTGCACCTCTTCGTCATCCTGCCCATCATCTTCTTTGCCTTCACCCGCCAGAACCCCTACACCCTGTGGTTCAGCTGCTCGCCCGCCTGGCTGACCGCCTGGGGCACCGCCTCCTCCGCCGCCACCCTGTCCGTCACCATGCGCTGCTGCCGCGAGACTCTCAAGATCCCCGAGACGGTCAACAAGTTCGCCGTACCCCTGGGCTGCCTCGTCAACATGGACGGCACCGCCATCTACTTCCCCATCGTCGTCGTCTTCCTCGCCCAGACCCAGGGCCACGTTCTCAACGCCGCCGACTACATCATCATCCTGCTGCTGTCGACCCTGGCCTCCATTGGGACGACGCCCATCCCCAGCTCCTCGCTTGTGCTGACCGTCATGATCTCGTCGAGCGTCGGCATCCCGCCCAGTGGAATGTACGGCGTCGTCGTTGCCATCGACTGGTTCATCGACCGCTTCCGCACTGCCACCAACGTCAGCGGTGACTTGTTCGCCGCCGTCATCGTTACTAAGATGACTGGCATCACTGACCCCGACGACGGTTCAGAGGATGTTGTTCGGGAGTTCAGCCAGAACCAGAACGATGAGCGTGTCTAAGGGTTTTGTGTTTGTTTTTTTAGGGTTTGGAATGGGATATAGTGTTCAACAAAGAGAGGAAGAAAGACATGGAACGTAGAAGCGAATACCACTTTTGATTCGATGATTGAAAGAACACAACCCTTTTTGCTCCGTGATATATCTCAACTCCCCCCAGCAATTTGTCTGGCTGGCAGGGACCCTTCCCGTCTTATAATAATTACCGTCTCGTCCCAGTGACTCGCTATGGCTCCGGTGTCGCGCGGCGAAAAGCTGACAATGCCGCATCGGGATCAAGATGTCTAGGCGGTCCCACCTCCTTTGCCCGGTCGTGGCCCGGCGAGCCGCCCTTCCCGTGTGGCTTGCTTGGCTTCTAGCCAAACAAATGCTTGTATGCAACCGGGGCCCAAGAAATTGCATCCTGGTTGACTCATCTTGAAGGTTTGCTCGTGTTGTCGTTCAATGGCAAAGTGTCGTTATGCCGGGGGGGACGTGTTTCTCGGGCCTCGAAGCGCGGTGGAATACCACTTTCCCGCTGATCTTGGGTTTCGTTCACTCGACGTGTGTTTTCGTAAATATTCTTGAGTGTATGCATCGCATTCGTCTTGCCCTACAGAAACTCTGTATCAAATTCCAACTACACGTTAGACTGTCCCATTCCCATTTCCGTGCCAAAGGTCCACAACTTTAGGCCCATGCTTGTCTGTACTCAAGAACAACGCCATAAAACAGACGACGCTACCGCTTGCTTGCTTGCTAGCTAATGTGGTACGTGATCTATGACGGTGTCAGTCTCACCGAAGGCTCGGGTCGGACCAACTGAAACCTGCCACACACACACACGCAAGAGGAAAGAAGTCTCGTACGTGTATACCCTCGTAATCTGTTGTTGAATTCCCTCTCAAGCCCGCTGGAACAAACCTCATTCGATGCCTCCCGCTCTAATCCGGCCTCCCCAGCTCAGCTATCAAGACCCTGGCACTTTCCTCCTCCTCTTGTTATCGTGCCAGTCCGGACGCCTGTTCTCCGTCTCCGTCGCTTCGAGCCTAAGCCAGCCGCAGTCCTCGTGGCGGCCGATGTTGATCTGCTCCGGGTAGTCCCGGCCGCCGCTTGCCATCGCATCCCACTGCCTCTTGGATGGGAATCGGGCAGGGAACTGGGTCGACCCAATCCTCGCATCAAAGTCCCGCAAGTGAGGCACAGGGTCCAGCGGTTGGTTGCGACTGGGCGCCGCGGCGGTCCATGTGAGCCGGGACTGCTTGCTCCAGCGGAACAGCGCCTTGCGGTCCGTGTCCGCGTCGCCGACGTACGATTGTCTCAGGTTGTACATCGTCTGGAGCTCTGGGAGCAAGTCGCCGGCCGGCTCGTTGGCGAAGTACGGCCCCTGCAGCTGGCTTTTGCTGACCGAGTGTATGATGCTGCCGGTCGTGATGTCGCTCGGTTTCATCTGCAGCTTCTGGTGAATCGTGATGCGACGCCGCAAGTCGTCATCGTCCCAGTCCCCCGTCCACCGCCTGCTGTCGGCGTCCCAGCGGAACCCGGGCCACCACGGCATCGGCATATGGCGGTCCCAAACTTCGAAGCCCCCGGTGGGGAGGTAGTGTCCGTGGAAGGATCTGTCGCCGGCTTCGTACTTGGGCATCTCGGGCGTCACGCGTACAACGGGCTGGAAATGCCGCAGCTCCGGGTCCGTCACCAGCAGAATTTGCTTTCTGTTCTGGAACCGCGGCAGCTGGTAAGTCTCCTGGGACGACTGGTTCCCGTATACCCTCATCTCGTACGGGTTCTCCTGCAACCACTGCTTCATGACCCGGTCACCGGCGTTGTACGTGCTTGGAAAACGGGGCCTCGTGAACGTGATTACTTCGGTGTCGAGGAAGTCCGCCACCAGATGGAGCATCTCGTGGAACCCGGCCTCCCTCGGCATCCCGGCCTCCGTATCATTCCTGTTGAGACACCGGAGGAGGTCCATCATTCCCCAATCGTTTGCGTCATCCTCGTCAACGCAGTCCACGGACTCTGCAAGTAGGTGATGATACATTCGGAACCGCTCCGACCTCGGCCTCATCAAGTTCTCGTAGAACCAGTGCGCCACTTTCCCCTTGATCCATTTCGCGTCGGTCGGTTTGTCCTCCACCACGATCCTAAAACCATGTCAGTTATCCGTTGCACAAAAAAAAAAAAAAAAAAAAAAAAAAAGGACGGCAGATACGTGCCCGGAACGAGGAAGTACTTACGCAAGAGAATACCACAAGCTGTTTTCGTCTCTTGGCACCGGGGCGGCGTAAAAGGTGTAGTCAAGAGGCCTTTTCTGAACACTAGGCTTGTCTTGTGGAAATCTGAAAAAGGGCTTGGCACAGAATCCGTAGCAAGAGAAAATGTCCTTGAGATCATCTAGCTCTCGGTTGTCTGCGTCCCTGATCATGTTCGGCGTGGCCAGCCACGCCTTCCGTTCCTTTGCCTCCTCTCGCGCCATCTGATCCCTTCTCTCCACTCTGATTGAGCTATAATGCTGCTGGAAATCGGCAAACGACAGCGGAACCACGACCATTCGGTCCCAGGCCGTCTGTGTCATGTCTAACGGGGCATCGCTGCATTTGCCGCTGACGACTTGCCAAGGCGAGATCTGAATTCTCCGGCTTGGCTTCCAGTCGTCGTGTCTGGGCCGTCGCATGCCTGCGAGGCTGTGAATGGCCGACAAGAACCGCCTGTTCGCCTCGAGGAAGCGCCGGTGCTGGACAGACCCTAGTCTTGAGGACTCGCCCGAGCCATAAATCGACTGGGCCACTCTGTTGCACCACCTTGTAAAGCGGACTGCATCTGGTCTATGGGCAACAGGTCTTTGTCGCGTCGAATGCAGCCCTAGGATTTTGTACGCCAGCTGTGGGTTTCCATAATCGGGACAACACCCAAGAATCTCAGTAATTGATGGTATGTCGTCGGGCTCAACCCAATTGCCGGGAGGGTTTTGGTAGTTGGGGGCCGGGGCGTTGGCCATGATGTTGTACTTTTGGTGGTATGTGAAGAGTCTTGGGATATGATTCAACA
Source organism: Colletotrichum lini (assembly GCA_034638275.1). Classification (NCBI taxonomy): domain Eukaryota; kingdom Fungi; phylum Ascomycota; class Sordariomycetes; order Glomerellales; family Glomerellaceae; genus Colletotrichum; species Colletotrichum lini. The sequence goes on from JAWQJV010000006.1 coordinate 2,179,296, forward strand.
GTGTCTTCTAACGTGAGTTGTGTAGATGCTGGCTGAGACACACATTGCCTTCCGTATTCCAGCGCCACGAATGTCTTTATACCAAGCATCCGCTGTTCCCTGCTGCTCTGTCGTCTTGTCAGTGTGTGGAGTTGCTATGACGGAGTCTACAGTACAGAGGAGACAGGAGGCTTGACTGGTTTAACAATGACAGAACAGCAAGTTGTACAACAAAGCCATTGTAAGTACTGAAAGATCTTTGAGGGTTATCAGTCTGCAGCTCCATCGTTGTGATGACAGATTTGAAGGATGTCCTTGGTTCTTTGACCACTGTTGGACTTAGTGGTGGCCAGCGTCAAAGAGCCAATTCAATAGTCAAAGAAATTTTGTAAATGTCTTTCTAGAAACTTTGCTGGGGGGGGGGGGGGGGGGTTCCCCGGGGATTTTTTTTTTGAAAGACTGGCTGCACAAAAGCCAGGCATATGTTCAAGAAAGAAACAAAAGGGGCAAAAAGAATTGTGTAGCTCACTGTTCAAAAGGGCAAAGTTATCCATGTGGCCTTATGGTTGGGAACAGAGCACAAAGCTCAAAGCTAAGATTCAGAGTTGTTGATTTGATCTCTAGAGTCGGGTGTATGGCTGTGACTTATCCCATCGACATCAGTTGGTGCAACTCCTGGCCAAGGTTTGAGCTACCACCTTAACCACGTAGAAGTTTCCATGTGTACAGACCCAGCATCATGGCATGCATAGGGCTGACTTTACTATCAACCAGCATGGGCATTGACCTATAAGTTGTGTTTCTGGATAACTATTCCTATAAAAGCCGTAAATTTCTCTTGGCCCTTCACTTAAAGTGATGAAGCGCCTTGTTCATGTACCTGCGTTTCGTATGTTCAATTGCTGGAGATCGTCTTCCCATCCACCTCTGGCTGATTTCAGTGTTTGAACTCATCTGTTACAACTAGGAAGGGCCTCAACTGACCATTGGCATGAGAGAGTAACAATCAAAGAGTGTGAGAACTGCTCCAGATGTTTACACAACGCCGTGATAACTGCTGCAGGCGAGCTGATTAAGTTGATCCCCAGGGTAATGCGCTGGAGACCAGCCACAGCGCAGTTGGCGGCAGACCACTCGCAAGTCGTTTTCTATTGAGAGAGATAGAGAGACCAACACGAACGTTATACCCATACCTCGCACCTTGCTTCGGCAATTGCATCAATCTGCTATGGGCAAACTCGTGGCGCCGTTCCATGGCCCCAGAGCCAAGCCACTGTGAAAAGCATGCCATCCAATAACCAGTGGCCCACTAACCACCATCATACGTTTTGGGGTCTTGCCAAGCCAACGGCGTCTAGCCATCGTCTTTCAGAGCAGCACATGCCCACTCGAACTGACTCTTCCTCTAGTAGCTCCGCTCAGCCGGACGTCCCGCGAGGGTGGGGCCGGAATCCGGAAGGAGACCCCGTGGCAGCTACCAGCGCAGGCGACGGCGGACGCCCTCCATCAGTGCTGCCAGGACTAAAAAAATAAGTCACTGACCAAGTGTAAGCGACGGTGTCCGAATCGCTACCGTTATCACAGATCCTGGAACACAGAAACAAGAAACATAGCCTCCAGTCTCCGCTAACACCACCCTGCCTGATATTGGCATCGTCTCTATTGCATCTCCAGTGTTTCCGGAATTTTGTATGTCATGGCCTAGATACCTGATGAATTCTCGCAACGCGAAGTGTGTGACACTTCGGACGAGTAAAGTGTCGCCTATGTTGGCACTAACGGCCGCCGCGTCTCCTACACATCGGGCCTCCTCTGGCGGTGGGCCGGCCTCCAGCAACGACAACGCCGACGAACACGCCGTTAAATAGCGGCTCGGCGGTTGGCTCAGTCCCACAGCCTGGTTCTCACAGTGCTTATAAGCACTAGTTGAGTGTATGTGCGGGTGACTTCAAGCCTCCATCTTGACTCTATGGGACATGTCACAGATGCTTCCAAATACATGAGCACCACAGGCTTCTGATGTGCTAAGCTGTCAATTAATTCTACATGGGCGGTGCGCACCACCTGAAAGCTCACATCTTTGGTGCCGTGCGTACCTTTAGCCGCTCATGCGCTCTGATCTCTCGTGTCACTGCCGAGGGGTCTCCAACCACTTTCAAGCCCGGAATTTATCGAGCTACAACTCGTCTATTTCCACAGGTTACACTGATATACTGGTCCAGATAGGCGAGGACGGCACCAGGCTTCACTCACAGTCGAGCTCTAGACTAACCATGAGTGCCGAATGCGCCCCCCCCCCCCCCCCCCCCCCCCCCGCCCCCAGTGATCAGATGCGCAAACACACTGTCCGGCTGGCCACCCACACCATATAGCAAAAGGAATATAAAAGAGAGGGAACCAGACGGCGAGATGGTGAGGTTGCTTCCATCCGTCAATCGCGCATCAAACGCGCTCCTGTCATCGTCTGTCATCACGAAGATCCGTTCAGGATACGCCATGCTCCCCAAGAACGACGTCGAAGAGACCGCGCGCCCGGCCTCGACCGCCGCGGAGTACTCTCCCGGTGGCGGCAGCGCCAATTACGAGGACGATGGTATCACGGCCTTCGCACAGCGGCATCAGGACCCGCTCAGGGCCAACCTCCGCCGGACGACCTACACCGGCGCCCTCCTGTTCAACCTCGCCTCCTTCATCCTGCCCGCCCTCTACGGCACCCTCTCCAAGCTCTGGGTCGCCAACATCGACGCCTCGCTCGTCGTCACCACCGACGCCTACACCTACATCGGCGTCGTCGCCGAGGTCCTCAATGAGGGCCTCCCACGCGCCGCCTGGGTCATCATCGGCGACAACGCCTCCCGCTCCCTCGCCCAGCGGCTGCGCCTCACCCACACCCTCGTCCTCTTCCAGTCCGTCCTGGGTCTCATCATGAGCCTCGCCTTCGTCGCCGGCGCGCGCACATTTGCCAAGGGCTTCGTCCCCGTCGAGGTCCGCGACGTGAGCGTCACTTACATCCGCATTGGCGCCTTCGGCGCCTTCAGCAGCGCCGTCGAGACCGCCGTGTCGTCCGCCACGAGGGCGCTCGACCGGCCTGACGTACCGCTGATCATCAGCTCCGTCAAGTTCGCCGTCAACATCGTCTTGGACCTGCTGCTCATCTCCAAGGTCCACGTCGGCTCGCACCAGCCCACGGTCAACATGCAGGTCGGCATCCAGCTCGCCTGTAACCTCGCCTCGGCCCTACTCGGCTTGGCATATTTCCTCTGGAGGAACACGCTTCAGTACCAGCAGCGGCGTGGGGTCGTTGGCCGCGGTGAAAGGGAGACGACGCGGCCGAGCGTGAGGGCACTCTCTATCCTCCTCCGCCCCGGCGTCCTGACCTTTATCGAGTCGGCAGTCCGCAACGCCTTCTACCTATGGCTCGTCAGCAACATAGTCTCCATGGGTTCGACTTACGCGACGGCATGGGGCGTCTTCAACACCATCCGTTGGGGTCTCATCATGGTCCCCGTCCAGGCCCTTGAGCAGACCTCTCTGGCCTTTGTCGGCCACGCATGGGGCACCTGGAGACGCGCCATAGGCGTCGAGGCGCTGCAGCCCAAGGCCGGCAAGGGCGCCATCATCAGGATCGTCAGGCCGGCCGTCAAGTCTCTCGTCATCGCCCTCGCCATCGAGGTGCCCATGTGCCTGTTCCTGACCTACTTCGGCGCTCGTCCCTTCGCGCGCTACCTCAGCGGCTCCGACGAGGTCGCCGAAGTGACGGCTATGATGTGGCGGAGCCTCGATAGGTGCTACATCTTCTATGCCATGTCGACGATGCTGGCGACCGTCTTGCTTGCGACGCGCCCACGCTGGTATCTCTGGCAGAGCTTGGCAAGCAACCTGCTCTACGTGCTACCGTGGGCAATTGTGTGCCAGACAGCAAACCTATCTGCCGACAGGGCTTGGACTTATCATAGTCTGGTATTCGGGGGCAGTCTTGTTTTCAGTTTCGTGGATATCCTTGTTGTAGATGGTCTCTGGGCATGGTCTCTCATGACTGGGCGGATGAAATTGGACGAGTTTAGGGAATGAACGAGGTCTTCTCGGGGATTGGCTTTGAGCATCACGTAGCTGGAATATTCTAGCCATTCCTCAGTCCTGCGTTCTATTTCCATCATGTTTAGTCAGTTAGTGTCTTTGCCCAGCATAACAATTAACGGTCTCTTCCTAATAGCACACACAGTTGGTGTGCCTTTCATTTTCCAACTGCCCGGCAAAGAACTTTCTATATTCAGTCATCCCAAATAATACAGTGGAACATATATTAACAATGATCTGGTCAGCAGTGCTCTATTGGTTCAATCTCAGGAAAGCATCTCTGAAGCCATTCAGTCCAAGACAGATAAGACAGCACAGTCTCTTCTAAAACTAGATGTCGCTCTCGTCAGCCATCCCAATGAATAAGTAAATGTAAAACAACCCCATTCAGTGCGCTTTCCCGTTCCTCTGACAGAACCATGTTGCCCCAATACTCCATAACCCTGTGTCCAAGAATGAAATGCTTCTGTTGTCCCTAGCCCACTCCCTGTACCGGCTCAACCCCCGATCAATAGTCAGATCCATATGACTGGCAACTAATGAAGCCGCAGCCACAGGCTCAGCGATGAACTGGACAATCCCCAATGGATTCCACCCATAAATGTAGCTCAATCCCCCCCCCCCCCCCCCAATAAAAAAACCGATGTACTACAGCAACACCAAACAAGCTCAAACCTTAGTGGGGCCTTTGTTCGGGGGGCTTTATGATAATGCCAACATACCCAAAGACAAGTAACGAAAAACTCCAAGCAACCGTTGGCCAACGGGCTTTGAAAGCTGTGTGTTGCGCTTACAACATGCAGGTTCCTACTCCCTGCCAAAACCACAGCCCCTTCTTGGTGGTGGCATCAGCTCCTTTCCTGCCCTTCCCACTTCCTTTTCGCCCTGCCACCACCGCCACCGCCCTCGAAGCTCAAGTCAACACTCCACAGCGAGTCCCACACGATGCTCCTCTTCGTCGGGCTTTCGATGCTGACCTCGCTCCTCTGACGCTGCAGTCTCGTGGGCGATCGAGCATTCTGACCGGAATCAGTTAGGGGTTCGTTCGCCCAGAAAGGAGGATCATGGCAATGAAGAGGAGGAATTCAGGGGCCGATGAGGGAATCGATCGTGCTTCGTACCTCGGGTGAGGTGGGCCTCTCGTCACCCGCCTGCGCGGGGTGGCCCTCTTCCGCAAGCGGGCTCGAAGCCTGCCCAGCCTGCCCCGAATGCTCGTGTCCATTAGCCGACGATCCAAGAAGGTCCCCTGGCGGGCTCGTCTCTGTTGGCGTGTCCGGCGCAACTGCACGGAGCGAGTTGGTTTCGCTGCCCAACGCGTTACCCTTGAGCAGGGCCGCACCTCCGCCAACGGCGAAGGGCAGGGCCTTCTTGGAGTTGGAACTGCTCCGACGGCTCTCGAGACTCTTGCTCAGCGCTTTGCTGACACCTTCAATGCTGTGCGGGTTCGCCCGTTGCTTGTCCTTGCCGTTCGCCTGCGCATGCGTGTGCATATCCGCCATGGCCTCGACAGTGTTCGCCGCAATCGTGGACTTGCCCAGTCCAGGCGTGGCGGGAGCGCCCGGCTTGTCTTCGTGCGCGTCGATGAGATACCATCGCAAGCCGTCAGAAAGCTGAAACGGGTTGTCGTCCTCCTCGCCGTTGACCGAATCGTTGTCGGGCAGTTGCTTGTGCAGGCTCTTCGAGAGGTCGACGACACGCTCCTGTATCCGAGTGATGCGAGCGACCAGCCATTCACGAGAGCGCAGACGATGCGCGTCGGTCTCGCGCAGGAAGTAGTGAGGGAAGCCCACGTTGAACGCAGCCCAAGCCCCGGCTGTCTGGTTTCTCGTCGGGAGGAATAGAGCGAGGTCCCCTTCCTTAAAGTGCTTAAAGGCGATCTTCTCATGCGAGTCTCGCTGCAGGGTATGCGCCTTCTCCCTGTACGCGCGCGCGTCTCGTTGGAGCTTTCGAGCGAGGTGCTCGACATCCTTGACACGCCTGTATACTGTTTCGGCAAACAAGTCCATGTCGAAGCTGCCCAGACGCGTCATGAAGGCTTCGTACTTGTCCGTCTCCGTGTCGGTGTCGGTGCCGTTCATCCAGTACAACAACTCGAGGTCGGTGCTATCGGCCAAGGTACGACTAATGAGCATGCCAGAGCGGCGGATCATTGATTGGCTGGGGTCCGATGAGTCGTTCGCATTGTGCATCTGGCTCGTGGTGCCTCTCTCAGACCTTGGGACCTTCTGTATCGTCATCGTTGAGTTTTGGCGCGTGACCGCGAAACCCAGCCGTTCCAGCAGCCTGCAGAGTCGGTCATTCTGGGAGTAGAGACGCTGTGTCAGGTCCTTGGTCTTCTCAGACCTAGACTCGAAATGGCTAAAGACGGCCGTGAGCTTGGCTCGGGCCTTGTCCATCTTTTCCTTACAAAGCCGGAGCTCCTCTTCAAGACTACCCACTTGGGATTGCCGGGATGCGAGCTCCTCGGTGAGGGAGCTGATCCGCTCCTGTCCTTCGTCCAGCTTCTTCCTGAGGCTTTCCGAGCCGGTCTCGCCATCGGCAATCTTGGCGCGAAGTTGATCCAGCTGTTCCCGGCTCTCGGCTGCTTCTTGTTCGAGAGCAGCCACCTTGGCCTTCTCTACATCCAGGCTCTCTCTCAGTTGCCTAGAGTTATCCTCCTCAAGAGCGAGCTTGTCCTTCGTTTCAGAAACCTCTGTCTTCAAAACCTTGGCGTGCTCCTCGGCTTGCTCAAGGTCGGCCTTGAGTATCGATTTGTCGCTCTCCAGGGTCTTCATCTTGGCCGCGACATCTGTAGCCCGGTAGACAAGGGCATCGATGAGGTCGTTAAGGTCCTCTGTGATGTCGTCGTTGGGAGACAGCTGGTCGTGAACATCGCGAAGGGCCTTCAGTTGTGTATCGGCGGTGTCTTGGGTTGAACCCAAGATCTTGGCCAGCTTCTTCGCCTCGTCGTTGGCCGTTCGGAGCTGCTTATCGAGCGACTCGTTCTGCTCTCTCTGAAGCCGTGCCTCGTTGCGTAGGAATTCGACTTGGCCTTGGGTCTTGAGGGCCTCGTCCTTCTGCTCTTTCTGCAGCCTTTCGACCTCGGCTTCCAGCTCGTGCATCCTCTCGATGTACGTGGCCTTTTCGTTCTCTCTTGACTCGTCAAAGTTCTCAATCTCGTCTTCCGTGTCTTCTATACGCGCCTTTAGTCCCTTGATCTCGTTCTCGAGCGACTTCCGCTCTTCGACGAACTCCCGCTGCAAGGCCTCCATGTTCTCGAGAAGTTCCTTTTTGGTAGAGTTGGCCTCTTCCATCCGGCCCTTGACGTCGTCGTGGGCGGTAGCCCTGACGCTGAGATCCTTTTCGAAAGCTGCACACTTCTCCTTCTCCGCATTGAGTTCACGTTCGAGCTGTTGTATCCTTTGCGACTGGATCTCAGAACCCTGCGAAGCTGGCCGGTTGTTAAGTTCGCTTTCGAGTTGCTGTATCCTCAGGTTCAATGCCTCCGAGTTGTCGGGTGATCGACGGTTGCTCAGCTCATTTTCTAGCTGTTGGATCCTCTGCAATAGTGCCTCTGGGTGGCTCGTCGCACGATGATGATCCTCTAAGGGCGCCGTCGACTTTATCGAGTTTGTCGAATCATTCCTTTCGTGGCCGAACAAGCCTCCGATGCCAGGCCGAGATGCCGCACTTTGCCTATGGAGCAAGTCCTCCAATCTCCGTACCCTGCTCTCAGCCGTCTTCAGCTTGTTCTCGAGCTTCGACTTGTCATCCTGGAGACTGCGAAGCAGATCATCGTCACCGCGGATCATCAAGCCGCTCCGTCCAAGGGCAGCTTCGTGGACACTGCCGTTCTTAAAGGCCTTCAGCCTCTTCGACTGCTGCTTCGTGGGGCTGCTCAGCTCATTGACAAGCTTCGTCACGTCATCGATGATGTCAACCTCGGCCTGTTGTCTCTGAAGGTGCTCCAAGAACTCTTCGAGGTCGCGCTTGGTCATGCTTGGCCAAGTCTCTTCCTCGCCCAGCAGGTTGACCTCGAGACCCAAGATGTTGGCCTCAACCTTGTCTCGGCCGTACATGCTGCCAACCATCTTATGCCACTTCCTCCTCCTTTTCGACTCCTCATCTTGGAATAAGGCCATCTCGTTGGCCAGTGTTGACGAATCTGTCTTGATCTTGTCGGACCACTCACGGCGACGGACTGCTTCGGAGACGAAAGAGGCGTACATGTATGGAAGCTGGTGAATTAGGCGCAGATAATCAAATGTCGTCATGTCGTCTTCGGCCTGGTTCAGAACGCTGATTTGATTCTTAACGCTGCTGTGCAATGTAGTGATCTCAGTAATATTCCGCATGAAGCCGACGGAGTCCGAGGCAATGGCGTTCCGCGCCTGCGTGGCGTAGTTTAGCATATCGTCCATTTCCGCAGCGCGTTTCTTCAAGGTGGGTATCAAACGCGATGTGTGGTTCTCGGCCGTCCGCGACGCCTGGAGGACGTTGGGCTGGGTGTCAGAGTACTCCATCATGACGTGGTAGTCCGTCTGGATCTTTTTGGCCACAGCTTCGAGGTCCTGGAGCAACTGCGCTGCCTCGCCGCTGTGCGTTAACGCGGATCGGCCCACGAGGTTGTCAAAGTCCCCGATCAGTTGCCGCAGCGCTCCGTACATCCCATCCGCAGCCTTGTCCAGATCGGCGGCCTTGGTGCTGAACTTCTTCAACGATGACGGCGCAAAGCGTCCTGACTTCTTGGCCGTGTCCTGCTCGATTAGGTCTTCGAGCGTCGCCTGCTTCTTCTTGAGGTCCCGCGACGTCATGAAACGCACCATGGAGGCAGCGATGGGCACGTTGCGCGCAATAGTGAGGTAGTGCTCCCAGTTCTCCGCGAGCTGCTCGTACTCATCCAGTGCGGGCTGCACCCACTTCCTCAGCTCCGCGTACTTGGGCTCGATCTGCTTCACACTAATCTCCAAATTGGCCACTGCCGCGTCGAGGCATTTAATGATGACGTCCATCTCGCTGTATCGCTCCTGGATCTCAGCCGCCATACGCGCTGAGTCATCGACGATGCCGAGAGCCCATGCCTGGCGCTCCTTGCAAAGAGCTTGCCATTCTGACAGGACGCGGATATTGCCGATGTAGTTGGGGGCGTTCGGGATGGCGTATCGCTTCGGGAGGGGCAGTTCGGAGTTGGGAGACGAGGCGGCGCCCGGGGGTGTGGGTTGCGATATCCGGAGGTCGTAGATGTAGATCTCCGTCTGCGCAGCGGTCAACAAGGCCCTCATCATATCTAAGGAGAAAGAGGTGTGACTTACTTCCTGGTGAAGGGTTTGCAGCTTGACACCTCGTCCCTGAGCAGTCAAAGCAACAATCTGATGCGGCGGAATCGACGCCTGCCTTGCGATCCAGGCCTTGAGATCATCGAGCCTATAACAGACCCAGTCAGCCTCTCCTGCTCACCGTCGCGAGACCACCGGCACCAGAAACGTACGTGGTGAACTGCGTCGTGTCCACCTGCAGGCGCTGGCCCGTATGGGCTATCAACACCTCCGTCGCCATCACCGGAACATCTCCAAGCGGAGGCTGCGATAGCTGGCCCGTAGCACGGTTCTTTACAGCGAGATAACCAGGGCTCTTCGTCGTAACTATGAGATGGTGTCGGGGTGGTTACGTCGCAAAGGCGGGAGAGACTCGTGAAATTTCCGCCTCATTCGCGTTTCTTTTCCGTTGTTGTCGTATTCGCCGGGTGCCGGACAAGTAGTAAATAAGGCATGCAGGAACGGCGGTTATCACAAGGCGCAGGCGAGTGTTCGTTCGCCAGTTTCCCAAGGTGACCGCTGAGGCGCGCACTCCGGCGCTCGTGCAGGGCTGCGAATCCGCTAAAAACCTAAGGAGAGACATAGCGTGATGTCGGCTTGTGATCCCTGTTGCCATATGATTGGGTCGTTCGATGACCTTCAGCCACAGATTGTGTCATCAAAAGGCGAGGCTGCTTAGCTAATGTCGTATCACCAGCCACATTTTCAGCACCCTTCTCGGCTCTACCGTTCACATCCGGAACCGAAATCAGCACCGCCGCCGGATCCCACCTTTGAAGCGCGTTGTCGCGTTCCGGAAGGCGGGGCTCTGATAATCGGGCACCGGACTCAGTCAAAGGCTATATTGGCGATCTGATGCCCGACACCGACCTCGAACATGGATGAGCCGCAAGACCAGAAGATTGCCGACCAAGCTGCCGACGCGCCCTCTTTGCTATTCTCAGATGACGAGCAGCGCGTCCTGGCGCTCTACGATGAACTCCGCGACCTTGAGGTGAAGGTTGCCCTCATCAAGGCACAGCAAAGCTACGCCCCAGGTACTTCATTCCATTGACGAAGAACCACATTGGTCGAAGACGTCTGATCTTTTCCATAGACGTCCCATTACAAAACACCAAAGAGAATGTGCGACAGGCACAACAGGACGCGGCAAAGGCGCGTGCCGGATGGCTGCTGAGGAACGACATCACAGACAACGTCATCACGGCCAACCCGATCCTCAAAGCGGTCCATGGCAGCACGCAATCCACGCCGATTGAATCGTGAGTCGTCCTCACGCATCATTCTCGACCATATGCGAGTGCACGCAGGGCCACCAGCTGACAATGTCCAGTGATCTCCTCCCTCACGTCCGCGCCCGCGACGCTGCCTCCATCGCGCTTTCCAAGACATCCTCCGACATCCGTTCCGCTGTCGATGAGCTCACCGATGTCGAGGCCGAGAGCCTGCGCGTGGGCCGGCGCAACATCGGGCTAGCGGCCGAAGTGCTGCGGCTGGCCAAAGAGATGGAGATGAGGCGGACGGGCGAGACGGACGACCCCGCTGTGCAGGCAGAGATGGCCCGGCTGCAGGTCGAGCTTAAAGCCAGCAGGCAACGGTGGAAGGTTATGAAGGGCACGGCCAGTGCCGTGGTCGTTGGCAGCGGCGTCGACTGGGCGAGAGACGAGGTGCTGACGGACATCGTGTTGGATCCTGAGGATGAGCGATGAGGAAGGTCTTAAGTTAAGTCAGAAGGACATCGGCAGATGTCTTCCCAGGTCGAGTGCATTTGGGCCGACGGCTCAACTATGTCTCGATGCTATGGGATGGCCAAGCACGCGCTAGAGGGCATGATCTTGGGGCTGACGTGTAGTTGATGAATGGCCTCGGCTTGTACCACGCCGACAACCAAGGCCGTCTACCGTCCAAGACGTTACGCAACGGTGAGAGTCACGCAACGTGAACAGTCTGTCAGGGGAAGGGGATAATGTTCGAACCGCCGGTAACCATTGATCGATACCGAGGAGGCAACAACATTTGCTTCAATTCGCGATGCACAGTACGTAGGAAGATATGCCGGTACGGCCCGTCTCAGGCCAGTCATGATGGCGAGAAACGCGGGCTGGCCAGCCCAGATGGCAAACTCCGGATCACGGGGCACTGCCCTGTCCTGCGCACGATCGATCAACCACCGTCCATTCTCCATTGCACAGCAAGGACAGCACTCTGCCAGGCACTGCATCGGCAGTTGAAGAATCATGTTTGGTCACCAAGCTCGCGGCCCCTGCCGTTCTCCACACGATCCTCGCCACTCACAAGCTCCCATGAAGCCTAACGGGGATTAACGCGACCCGGGCGCTATGACCACCGCGATGCCGGGCGGGCAATCACGTGGGAGGAGCTTGGCCCCGAGATCTGCTTCTGCGGCCAATGCCTGAGCTGGAAATTGTCTGCCGGCATTTCAATGCTGTCTGTACGGGTAGAAAATATACAATATGAAAAAGGGTCTTTGGTGTCTGATTGAAGCGCGTTTCAATCCCCGGGGGGAAACGCAAAAACAGCATCCCTACACCTCCTGTCTGTTAGCAATTCTGCGACTTCCAATCTTGTGAGCCATGTATCTCACTCACGCGTCACAGTGGAAACACAATGCGCGTGCGTCCAAGCCATTCGTCCACCAACGAAGGAAATACTCGCTTCCAGATTAGATAATCAGGGTGCGTCCTGCGTCTTGCGTCTGTCGAAGAAGACGAGAGGGGGGGGGGAATGGGACTGAAATTTGGGGGGAGTGCAGAGCTCCCTGACAGTCCTGCTCCGCGTCTGTTGCGCCGGATCAGCCAGGAGGGAGTGGAGCAGCCGGCTGGCGCTGGGCTACACTCTCCATGTACATGCGCGTGCAGCTCGCCAGGTGTGAGGGACTTGAATGTTTGGCTTGGGAGGGGAGGGGGGTGTGTGTGTGCGTGTGTATGAGTGAGAGAGTCTGTGGTCAGGGAGGAGGGCCAAAAATGGCCGGGGAGCATCAGGTACAGCACAGTATCAGCAAGGCAAAGGCGACTTTACCAGCAAAACTGCCTGGCTCCATGTATCCGCTACAGGTCGTGGGTACTTCACGCACTTTGTTCGCCAGCCCATTACCACTTCCTTCCCAGCGCCAGCCCGGCCAAACAGGGAACAAGCGGGCAAAAGCAAAATGGCTGGGCCCGTCGACCTGTCTGGAATGGTGCGGAAACGCCCTGCTGCTGTTGCTACTACTTGCTCCTTACTACTACTGCTGGCACAAGCTGGGTCCGGCTGATCTGGTCGCCGCCTGGCCCATGGCTAAACGTCGTGCCGGCTTGTGAACTTGCAGACGAGGCCTGCATTGGGTGGTGCGCAATGTGTGCCTGAGTGCATTGGTGCGGGGAGCTGTGTCCGACTGTCTTGCAGGCATCTCCTAGCATGTTGTTTCGAGGTACACGACGCGCCCGCACATTATGTGCGCATGACCAAGTATTCCCACACTTGCTCGACGCCAACATGTCGTTGCACTGCCCTGCTGCCGCACATACGGACACTGGACGATGGATATCGTCCTGGGGCCGACGACTCGACAATTCTGAACGGCAACCCGGCCCTCAACCTTCCGAGTTTGGTGAGAGTAGTAGAGTAGCTTTTGCTCAGGACGGTGGTAAGAGAAGCGAGGCGTGAGCTGTCGCATTGCCGTGGTATCTCCAGTCTTCGACCGGTGTTGGTTCGTCAACGCTTCAGCTGGTGTTCCATCACCGAAAGGTCACCGAGAGGCCATGCATCAGCATTTCAGCTTGTGTCATCTATTGTCAACGAGTAGCTTGAAGGGTCCCCGCACGTGTTGCATGCTTTCCCTCCGACGAGAATGAGAAGAGGTAAGAAGGCGAGGAAATCAACATCCAAAGGAAGGCTGGGGAGTCCAGAGTGTACCGTGAGCTGCGCGTGGGAGTGATTGGGAGCATCCGCCCAAGCTGATTTCGGATTTGGTGGACCAGGTTGACGGTACCTTGGGTTAAGTAGCGATACATGCCAATCTCGTATGACGGTACATGGGGCGTATGCATGAATCAAGTACCCAAGATCCGTTTCGGCGAGTGGCCGGCTCGAGTGCCATCCCCCATCAATCAACAGTCACATTACTTCCGGTCGTCGGTCCAATGTCGCATCTCCCTGAGCAACAGAGTGCTGTCAATTCGGCAGCTTGCCGCTCCCTTGACGTCCTTGGGTGTCACCGGATGGCAAATGTCTCTATTTCCCTGCGGAATGGGAGCCGTATACCGGATTGGGCTCAATGGGTCCAGACTTGTAAGCTCGATAGCTGGACTCAGTCCGCGGCTGCGGGCCGGCTGGGGTTGCACGAGTTGCTGCTGGTTGCTGCCGTAAGGACTCGAAAAGCCTACAGGTCAAGCGTTGCTGCCGTAAGCTTTCGAGGAGCTGTCCAAGCTGTGTCGGAGCTGGTGGGTGGGCTTCGCGCCGGAAGGCTAATAATGATGTTGCACTCTAGAAAGGCCACCATTGGCTTAGCTGTGTGTATCCGGTCTAACCGCGTGGACTGGCAACCCAGGGCGAGCCAAACATGGTGCGTTTGTCGAGTAGAACTCTGTACTCAGTACCGATGGTACGTACGGGCTTTGGGCTTCGTGTTTTGGAGGCGATCCCTTTGGGTGTAATGATGATGGGACAAGCCACTTTTGGAGAGGGGGGAATGCCGCGAAGTGTGTCGAGTAGCGTTTTAGTGTGGGCGAAATTGCGCAGCATCGTCCAGGAAGCGTGGACACCCGCACGCACAGTGTGCCTGCGCCTGAGTGATTGATTGTGTGCATCACGCCTCCCTCGCCGACTCCTCCGCTGCCCGCCACCAATGCCCTGTTGATCTCCCAACCTAGCCGGCTGAGCCTTGTTCATTTCGTGGACATATCGGAAAGAAAATGAAGTTGGGCATATCCGTACAGGCTAGGAAGAGGGAGAGTGTCTGTTTGTTGTGTAGTCAGTCAGCAGCATCTACGAATACAGCCCGAGCACAGCCCATCTGAGTCCTGATGAGCGATCGTCTTGTTGCGTCCGCCGGTCCGGATGACATTGTCTGCCACGCCGTTCCGATAATTCAAATTGGGAGTTACGGAAAACGCGCTGTTGTGTTAGGCAACTCTGATCACAGTGGTCAGCCATCGTATTCGCCACTGTGAGACTAGACGGCTGGCCTAGGCAATGGGATAGGTACCGAGGGGACGGTATCCGTATAGTGCATTACACACGTGAAAGGGTCAAGTTGGAAGGAAGCTCGAGCTTCGTCTCCCCTCACCCATGCGACGACGCGGGCTCACTTTGAGATACGTCGGCTGGAGGGAATTAGGCCTTGTTGGCAACCAGACTACAGACGGTAGGGGACCCTTTAGCGCCGGTGAGCATAATGAAGGAATTGCCGGGTTCAGGTCAAGTCCAGTCGGTCGCAGTAGGTGTGTCGACTTGGATGTATCCGCACTCCATCCCCATGCTGCCAATGCTTGATGCCATCGCAACAAGGGCGGTGGGGAGAGCTTGAGAGGAGGGTGTGAGTAATGTAGGGTGTCAGGGGAGACTTGGAGCGATAGACAACTGCCCAGGATAAGGTCGGAAGTGATGGTGTTGTGGGAAATAGATGAATCAACAACGTAGACGTTCTCGGTCGGTATAAGTGGATAGCCGACGATGCGCTGTCGTCAAAGGTGGAAATGGCGAAAGCATCAATCAGTCAGTGCCGAATCATCGGCATCCAGCAGCAGTCAACGACTGCGATTGACCCGTAGGGCGATGACAGTGACAAGAGACAGAGAGACGGAAGGAACAAAGGGTGGGGTTGGAGGAAGACGCAAGATGCCCAAGACCAAACCACCGCACTCGCTTCAAGACGCGACAATGTACACAGTGCGAATTCTCGACATCAAATAGATGTACAAAGGGAATGTACAGTACATCGGTGCGGAGTTTTGCGCGTGTTTTGTACCTGTACAGTACCGCACAATAATAGCAGCGGCAAACCGAGGAGGGGAGAAGCAGGGGGGGGCAAGGACTGGATGGAAGGTAAGGTAGCAAGTCGAAAGAAGACGGACGTGAACGAACGGCGCAGGAAAACAGGAGAGCCGGACAATCATACTGCATACTCACTCCGACGGACGACTGTTGTTGGTGTCGCTCCTGCCTCTGTCTTTTCCCCCCTTGACCGCAGCAACAGCTGCTGCAGCAGGTTGCTCTCGCGTCGCGTCTTTGCGCATACATTTCGACCATCGCATCGCAAGAAGGGGAGTGTAAGTGAGAGGTGGGTGTGTATTGGATCAGTTGCGTGCGGACACACCACACTACCAATGTCGGCAAGTATCATTTTGTCGTAGTGGTACTGCCCCTTCCCCTTGTGTGAAAAAAGAACAGACGGCAAGAAAGGGGGCAGGGGGGTAAGGTGAGGAAAGGAAGCAAAAGGCAAGGAAGGTACCTACTTTTCCTAGCGAATCTATGATAAGGTACCTTTACCCTGAGGGCGGAGGTGGACTTTGGGAAGGGACGGGGGACGCTGGAGTAGGTACTGTGAGAGGGAAGGGGACCAGTCCTCGACTGTCAGGGAGGCAATGCGCGCCCACCCTTCCACCCTTCCTGTTGCACCTTCCCCTCTCTTGCCTCTCATCGCCTCTCCTCTTTTTTTCTTACGCGTGCGTGTGCCCAGTGTTGCCGGTGCCTGTACCAGTGCCAGTGCGCAGACCATTTTTTTTTTTTGGTACGGATACCTACCCAGACACCCACAGCCATTCAGCAGCCAGCTGGAGCAGCAGCGCGCAGCAGCAACCAGCCAGCCCGACACCCAGACACCCAGACAAGTGACAAGGCCGGCCAGAGAGGAGGTGATCCAAGGCGAAAAAGAGGAGGAAGGGCCAAGGTGACTGACCCCCCTCCCACCAGACGCCCCCCCCAGTCTCCTTGCCAGTCGTCCCAGACTTCCCAGCAAAAACAAGTGCACCCAGGCGCGTTGCTCCCGCACAATCACTCCCCCATAGTAAAAAGGCTGCTTGGCCCTCCCCCCATACAATTTCCCTCCCTCTTCTTCTCCCATACAAATCTCCCACCCAAATCCTCCTCTCATACAATCTGCACTCTCGCAATACCACACATTGCAGCCTACG
Organism: Colletotrichum lini; assembly: GCA_034638275.1. Lineage (NCBI taxonomy): Eukaryota > Fungi > Ascomycota > Sordariomycetes > Glomerellales > Glomerellaceae > Colletotrichum > Colletotrichum lini. Next base: position 2,195,779 of record JAWQJV010000006.1, read on the forward strand.
CGCACTCAAACCCGTGAGTACCGTCCGCCCATCTCATCTCGCCTTACCCCATCAACACCGCAAACACCCGCGCAACACCTTCATTTTTTATTTTCCTTGCTCGTGTCATTTTGGGACCGTCGTCTCGATTCGCAACACACAAGCCGTTTTTTTCCTCCGTGAAGTCGGTATCGTGGGCGTTGGCAGACGAAGGTCTTCCAACTTCGCGTGCACCTCTTGAGCTCTTCGTCTTATTGAGCTCCTCGCCATCTCCATCGAGCGCACCTCCCAAAGAGCTTACCAGCTGACCAGAGCTTGACGCGTCCAGAACACCTCAACCACAACACCGTCTCCAACTCTCAAAAACTACCTTCAGGTATGCATCACGATTTCCCTTGGACGACTCCGAGCTTCAAATGTCAATTACTTCGCGTTGCGGTGTTCAATTGCGTTTGCGCCTCAACACCACCCGATGGGCTCTGCATCATTGCCCCGCCCCTTGCGCAAAGATACTGCGTTCTTCTCCCGCCGGCGCAAACCTCAACAACTGCAGAACCCTTTTTGTTGAATGCATTACTTTGTCGAATACTGACTCTTCGTCTCGTAGATACCCAAAATGCCCAAAGCTGCTACCAAGCGAGGCGCGGCCGGCAAGGTCGACAAGAAGCGCGCCAAGAAGGGTAAGTCACTGTCATGGTTCTCTGCTCCGTATCGCACGTCCCAGAGACATGATTTCTTCAAGTACAGCTGACTGACGATGGTCCAGACCCCAACGCTCCCAAGCGTGGCCTGTCCGCTTACATGTTCTTCGCCAACGAGCAGCGTGAGAACGTCCGCGAGGAGAACCCCGGCATTTCCTTCGGCCAGGTCGGCAAGATCCTCGGTGAGCGCTGGAAGGCTCTCAACGAGAAGCAGCGTCAGCCCTACGAGGCCAAGGCTGCCACCGACAAGAAGCGTTACGAGGACGAGAAGCAAGCCTACAACGTAAGACCCCTTTGCCCCCTACCCGTGCCATTGTTTGTGTTGTGCTGAAGCTAATTAGTCCATCTGAAGGCCGAACAAGAGGAGGATGAGTCCTCTTGATTGATGTATTTCTGTTGCTTCTCGGTCCGAATGGGTGGCGTTGAGTTACTTTCCCGCACATCTTTCGGACTTCCCTTGTAACTTTGGGCTCGGCGGTGTATGATGGGATTGAAATGGTTTGCTTTTCTCGTTATTCAGGATCGGCAGGATGGGCGATACAAGACAGGCAATGCTTCTAAGCCGCCCCCCGCATCCGTAGGCGAGCTGGTCAGGCCGCCAGTCGCGGAACGAAACAGTCCACGATTGGGAGGACTAAATGACATTTGACGGCTCACGTTGACATTTGCATGAACATTTTCTGCCGCTCCACCTGCATGCGTGTACGTAATTGAATCTGTGAAGCTATCTAAGAAGGTGACGTGACGGCGTGATTCGGTCGTATTGCGCTCTATGTCTCTGTTCTCGTCTTAGAGGTCCTCTCCTGGGACCCAGATCTTTTTGAAAGACGCCTCTTGAACCACGTATGGTTCCAAACAGCTGCAACCCGCTCCTCAGTTGAGGATTGGCTTAGACACAGCGCGCACTTGATTCGCAATGATTTGGGCAATGATCGCGGTGCAGACGCTACGGCCAGGTCGATCCCCTTCCAAGCGAGATCCCGGTGAGCTCCGGTGAGCCACCTCCGTGGAGACGCCTAGGGCTGACCTCACCTATATGATTTAGGGCAGCTTCCCGGCCCGCTTGGCGGGGAAGAGCGCTTGCTCGGCGTAGTTGATGGCTGTGGCTCTCGGCCCAATACATGCTTTCGAGTGACATGATGTTTGTATGGCAGGAACGGGCCAAGTGAGGCTGCCTGCCATGCCTTCCCTTAGTTCTTTCCCCAGGCTGCATCTCTCGTCTCGCTCCATGCCCCATTGACTGGGCCTTTGCCAGCTTTTAAGTTCTTAAACGGTGCTTGCCTCCCCCAGGTTGGGGACTTTAGAAGTTGCCCTTCTTCTGTCTCCTTCCATACATCGTTACCATCATCCCATCACAGTCACCACCACCATCACCTCGCACTCCGAGCTTTCCTTCCGACCGACCACTCCTAAGAATGCGGCTCGCAGCATATCTCTCAACTGTCACACGATACATCCGCAGTTAGTGTCGCCAACAGCTATAGATGATTCCAAGGGCGGCTCCCAGATCAATAGGCCGGCCCGCCGAACGTCGATGACAGATGACCGATCGCTTTCGAGCCTAGTGGGTCTTTGACGGACTATTCGTTGGTTCGTCCCATGCAACGCATCCAATTCCAATTCCAAGCATCCCGGTGAAGTTGATTGCCTTCTTGTCTCGACTTGGATTGCCTCATCTTGCCGGGCAGCTCTGCACTTTACAACCCTTTGCCCACGAAGCGAAGCGGTATACTAGGCTAGGGGCGGTCAGCAACATCTCGCCTGCGCCGCCAAGTCGACAAGGGTTAGCATTCTACAATCTTCATCGTTCGCTCAACCACTCCGGAAAGACACGAGTTTGAAACATTGCATCTCGTCAAACCACCCACGTCGCACAATACCTCGCGACTGTCATTGTTAGAATCTCGGCATACAATCTTCTCCCTCCTCACTACGCCCCGCCAAGGACTGCACCTCAATCGGCTGCAATCGACACTTGCTTCATACACGATGCCCCAAGCCCATCTCTTTCGTCCTCCTCAACCCAGCCTGTCAACGCGCTGAAGTGTCCCCCCAAATTGAGATCAGAAGTCATCCCTTACTTTGCCAAATGTCGTTCTCTTCCTCTGTTTGTGGGGGGGGGGGGGGGGGGGGGTTCCATCTCTTCTCACTGGAATGGCCAGCCGCCGTATTCCGTAACCTACCACCAATGTTCTTTTGGGTTCCTTGGGTCTTTGCTAAAAGCAGGTGTTCACCTGCAATGTTTATGCAAGTGCTAACTACCCAAGCGTCATCCCCGCCAACTCCGGCCCGGCCTCATTCGTCCACCGTTACAATTTGGATATTCCTAATGCATGCAGAGGGGGGAGCCGTACAGGCTCATGGGGTCAATCCCAGCAGTCGTGGCAAGCTCTGGCTAGTCGGCTGCTGGATCGATATGGATTAAGCCCACACATGTTGCTTTGCCAGTAGTCTGACATACATGCGCTTGCTCCTCTTCTGCATGCCTTCCCAGCCCTCTTGCGAGCGCTTGATACCGGCCATCAAACCCGCTCACTTTACGCTATCCGGCCTGGGCTTAACAGCACATGCGCCGCTCACTTGACTCGCCGATGCGGAAACCTTTACCTCCCAGCATCTGGCGAGCGAGCGGTCACGGTTCCCACGAAACCCAAATTCGACTTCGTCCCGGGGCAACAACTTCAACCCTGTCCGGCTCCAAAGCGGCAAGGAGGGGGTACCGGACAGTGTATGAGGAAGTTGCAGGTGTTTTTCCCATTTGACAAAAACCGCCAACCACTCACTATCCGAAGTCCAGGAAGCGCTGTACACGTCAGGTGTGAGCAACCAGTATCTGGGTCCGTACCGCCAGCATAGAGAATTGCATATGAGGTTTGGCAGGGTGGTGGCGTGCGTTCTCTGACCGACCATCAAATCGAAACCTGCAGCTCTGATCGCGGTTGCAGCTGCTTCCCGCCGCCCGTCAAGCGGCCACTCTCGGAGCCGCTGCATCATTACTGCATAGGAGACTGTGCCGAGTACTGGTGGCCTGGCTTCCTTCTCTCCATCTCTCTCTCACTTTTCATGTTCTGACCGGCAATTCTACTTCCACTTGTTACAGCCGGATACCTCGACAGCATTTTAAGCCTCGAACAGCTTTTTTCAAACGCCATTCAAAAACACTGTCAGAAACCTACGTTGATCACGAAGACACATCGTAAACTTACGGCCCGACAGAGCGGCACAACAATACCCCTTCGTTGGCTCATTCTACATCTGAGACGATGAAACCGTGAGGTTAACATCGCCGTTTCGGCCTCATGAGTCAGCACGTCCGTCAGAATGGAACAGAGTCTACAAAAGGCCGACTACCGCCTGCTCCAGGGCTGTTGTCTGGAGGCTGATCGCGCCGACATTGTGTCGGTAAGCCTGGAAGGGCTTCGAATGGCCCTTCCCGAGTTCTATGGAGGTCCCATCAATGTTATGGTTGGAGAGATGCGGAAATGCGCGAGGTTACTCAGGGGCCTATTCGACTTATCGCAAATCTACGCCAACCGAGTGCCCATCTTACTCAGCTACCTTCAGATTGTTCTCCCATGCCTGTGTAAGACGCTTCGCGACATCAGCAGCTTCTACAATGACCGAGCCGTGAGCAAGGACATACGATGGCGGAAGATGTATCACAAGATGTCCCGGGAGGCTGGGGGTCTTCCACTACAACAGCGGTTCACGCTTTACAATCAATTCTTGGACTGCTTGAGACAGCTCTTGATTATGTAGGGCAAATGTCTCTTCATCTTCAAAGACGACAACGTACTAGCAAGCATACAGGTCGCCCCATTTTGATCTCAACAGTTTGGACGTGTTACAGACGAGGATCATCGAACTGCGAGAAGCAAGAGGACTGCGTACGTGTCCCATAACTTTTGTGTGTGATTTTGCTGCTTACACACCACCCAGCCTCACCCGCCCAGGTTGGACCTGTTCTCCGGCCAGAGACTTTGTTGTTGCCGATGATCCAAGATCCCGTACGTAGTGTGAACCGAAACGAAGATGCTGTGCTAAACATAGACTCCTTAGACGGTGCACTGGGCCGAACAGATATTTTCTCTGCCATTGCCATCTCGTACAGCCCTGAAGCACAGCAAGACATCGAGGGCCTATGGACCTTTTCAGGCTTGGGGTCACTTCAACATCCCCAAAGAAACCAAAATGCTCTTTAGAAGGCATGGCGATGAGATCTCCTTCATGTGTATCGTCTGCTAACATTGACGATGACTCTAGGCCGTTTGACGAAGACCGTCTCGCGCTGATGACGCTCCTCAACCTGGTTAACCACACATCGCATATCTTCCTCAGAACATACCACCTGGGAGTTCCTTGGTTCTCCTTCCATGGAACCCACGAACTCGTCATCGGACGCGAAGACAGCTGCCTGCAGCTCAAACGCTGGAGTGTTTCCGAGAGGGCGCCAAAAATTTGGGCGTCTCTTTCTTTCAAGACATGGGAGGGTATGCCGCACCCAGATTGCTCGATATCAATTTACGGTGTCACTGACCCGTCCCAGAGCTGACCTTGTTCCACTGCACCTTTATCTCTCTGAAAGCACGAAATACCATGACCATCGACATGAACGCCAGGGAGTTTAGACTTTCTGGTGAAAGGAAGACCTTCCAAGCGTAGGCAGCCCCTCCTCGATAGGACCCTGCCGGTGGCTGCCGCTCGCTGATTTCAAGAACACAGGCAAATCATTGACGACGGTTACCAACACTCTCTCGTGGTCTATCAGGACATCGCGACACAAAGCTTCCGCCTCCATGCTATGGTCAGGGGTGGCGTACTGCGTCAATGTCCCGTCTGGACTGCCTTCGGTACGCCTCCGTTCCTCTCTTCTTCCTGCCATCTCATTCTCGTCGTACTTACCGGCCACCCTCACAACTAATGTCGTGCGCTTCGTAGTCACCCACCAATCCGCCTCCCCAACTTGGCTCCAACGCAAAAGCCGCAACCGTGTCTGGCTCAAAGACGTCCATCTGTACGTTTTCTGCCAGGAGTACCGGCAGCAAAACCAGCGAAAAGGTGAAGCTGGCGCCTTTGAGATCAACTTTGTTTCGGAGTCCGGCGCGGCGCTCTTCCCCGAAGCCTTCTTGTCCGCGGCTTCGGGGCCGTCCACCGGTTCGCCCCAGGCCATCGAGGATGTCAAGTAGTGCGCGTACCAACCCACCCCTTACCATCTCGGTTCAGTCATATCGTTACCTTGACTCCGGCTCCGACCCGATTTCGCCGATTTTCACACCCAATACCGGTCGTCTGAAGCGCCACGCTGTGGTCCAGATGTGGATGTGCCGGGATCAGCCCACCTCAGTCCCGCACGCCACCCACTCACCGACTCCACGCGTCCCCTACCTCAAGAGTCAGGACCTCGTAATGAACCCCCCCCACACATTAGCAACGGGCATCTTCTTCGCGGTTCCACGCCCGCGTCCTTCTCACCACAGCATCATGACAACAGCCCGTCCTGTGTGGCTATTTCCAAGGACGTTATCCACAAGAGAAAGTGGTGCATGAAGAGCGATCGGGAATCGTAGCAAGATACACGACGAGATTGGACTCGAACTGCAGCTACGGTTTGAAGCATTTTGCCAGCTTGTGCTTTTTCTTTTCTTTTTCTTTTCCTTCCTCCTTCTTTTTCATTTTTTCATGTTTGAATACTTGTATTGTCTTTCACCCTCCTCCTGCACCCTTACGAATTACGAAGTAATGACGACATTCATGAGAGAAGTTGGGAAAGCTCTTGGTTCGGAGTGGAGAGCGAGAAATCTCAAGATTCGATGGGTAGCTCCAATGCGGCCGGCGGGCTACGGCTCTCGGTAACTTGAACGTTGCCGCCAGCAGCACGAGAAGCAGCAAGCGATGACAGAGGCTTTTTGTGTGATTAGGTGAATTGATTCAACTTATGCAATCGTGTACCATCGTAACATCGTCCACGGCTACCCTAGTGCCGGGCTTCTCTATACTGAAGCGTACCCTTTTTGAACACTCTTCCCTCTCTCTTTCCATACAGCCACGACGCACTTAGGTCTTGACATCGGGCTCGTCGCGGCCAATGAACTCCTTGAACTTGAGCAGCTCAGTCGCCATCTGGATCTCGGGCTTAAGGAAGTCCTGCGCGTCCTGGTCGTACGTCTTAGGGTCGCTGCTGTACTGCTCGAGGTACAGACGGATAGTGGCGCCCGAGGAGCCAGTACCGGAGAGACGGACGATGATGCGGCTGCCCGAGGAAAAGGTGGCGTACAGACCCTGGTTGGACGAGACGGAGCCGTCGAGGTCAGTGTAAGAAAAGTTACCAGCGCCGGTGACGGTGCGGTCTTGAAGAAGTTAGCAGGTGATCCAAACGTTCAGCATAAGAGAAAGTTGGCAGATGACTTACCTCCGACCTTGCTGCCGATGAAGTTGGGGTCGGCGACGAGGTCCTTGAGAACACCGACAACCTTGTTGGCGCCTTCGCTATCGACGTCCTCGTAGTCGTAGCGGGTGAAGAAGGTACGGCCGTACTCGGTCCAGAAGTCCTGCTGGATCTTCTTGATGGACGGGGTAACGTCAGGGTTCTGCACACCGATGCCGGCGATGATGTTCAACCAGGCGATGACAGCCCAGAGACCGTCCTTCTCGCGGATGTGATTGCTGCCGGTGCCGAACGATTCCTCACCGCAGATAGACAGCTTGTCGGCGTCGAAGAGGGCACAGAAGAACTTCCAGCCGGTGGGCACCTCGTAGCAGTTCAGGCCCTGCTTCTTGGCGACCAGGTCGACGGCGCCGGAGGTGGGCATGGAGCGTGCCAGGCCATAGACGCCCTGCTTCTTGAAGTAGGGGATGAGGTTGGCGTGGTGAGCAATGATGGCGAGAGAGTCGCCGGGGGAGACGAAGGCATTGGCGCCGTAAATCATGTTACGGTCACCGTCACCGTCCGAAGCGGCACCAAAGGGAATGTTGTTCTTGTCGACGACCTCGACGAGGGAGTGGGCATAGGTAAGATTAGGGTCGGGGTGGCCGCCGTTGAAGTCGGGGCTGGGCACGCAGTTCTGGGTGGCGCCCTTGAGGCCAAGCTCCTTCTCGAAGATGGCGGTTCCGTAGGGGCCGGTGACGCCGTGCAGACCGTCAAAGAGAACCTTGAAGTCGGGGTGGGACTGGAAGAACTTCTTGATCAGGTCGAAGTCGAAGATGTCCTTGAGCATGTCGACGTAGTCGGTGGTGCTGTCGATGATCTCGACCTCGAGGGAGCCGTAGGTCTTGGTGCCAATGGTGGCGATGTCAACATCGGGGATGTCGGCAATCTTGTACGAGGTGAGGGTCTTGGAGGCCTCGTAGATCTTGTTGGTTACGGACTCGGGGGCAGGGCCACCGTTGGCCAGGTTGTACTTGATGCCGAAATCGTTCTTGGGGCCTATCGGGGAGAATCTGCATCAGACTGCGAAGGGCATGGCAGGGCTACGAAGGGTGCTTACCGCCGGGGTTGTGGCTGGCAGTCAGGAGAATGCCACCCGTGGCCTGGCGCTTGCGGATGACATGGCTGGCGGCGGGAGTGGACAGGATACCATTCTGACCGATGAGTAGCTTCTTGACACCGTAGGCGGCACCAATCTTAGCAATCAGTTGGACAACCTCGGGGTTCCAGTAACGGCCGTCACCACCGATGACGAGGAAAGAACCTAGAGAGGCGGCCTGTCAGTTTTTGGGCGTGGCCAATGACGACGCGGGGCGGTGGGATCGTGTTTACCCTCGACGCCCTCGGGGATGGAGAGAAGAATGCTCGTGACAAAGGCCTCGCTGTAGTGAGGTTGCTGAAAGACGGTGACCTTCTTGCGAAGGCCAGAACTATGAGAGTTGTCAGCGATGCAACGAGGAGGAATTGCGTTGTATTCCGAGAGAGACAGTGAAAGGGAGTGGGAGAGGCAGAGCGAATGAAGCTATGGCGGGGTAGCGAAAAGTCGGGGGAGGTGGTGATTGACAGGAATTGTGCCACAACGTCAGATAGATGGATGGATGGATGGAGGAGAGAGCGGGAATTTGAGGCAGGCAGCGGTTTGACGTACGTTCCGGGCTTCTGGTCCTGGAAGGGTTTGAATTCAACAGTCTTGACGTCCATGATGCCGTGCAGTTCGAAGTTGTGATGGTATCAAAGGGTGGGAGGAGAGGGATGCAAGAGGGAAAAGGAGACTGTTGGGAGCTGTTTGGCTATTATTGTGTACTACCTCCCAGTCTCCCGAGTTCCCCCAGTTCTTCAGCCGAGCTGGCGGCGTAGGCGTAAGTGCGGCAACACAACACACAACAGAGCAGGGGACTGACTGGCCGGGGTGTGCGAGGGCAGCGCGCTGGGCCTAGAAAGCTTGGGTGCGGTGAGAGCAAACCCCTGAACCAGGACCACTGAAGCAGGCCTATTTGGTAGTCTGTGGGCACCGAACAGGGCAGAAAAGTACGCCGTGGGACATATCAGGCCCAAGGTGCCACTTCACAACGAGTAGAGCGTAGAGCTCGCCAGCCATGGTGGGGGTTGCGTCGCAGTGTCCGGGCCAGTGATATCATTCTGAAGCAGGGCGTGGGCGGGGTCACCTCACAGTTAAGGAGGGGCAGCTTCGAGAGCCCCTCATTGTCAGTTCAGGTCATTGGGGGTGCTGCAGAGGGGGGAAGAGCAGGTCCGACGAATCAACGTAATAGGTGTGGGTAAGCTAGCTCCGTCATTCGCACCGTGAGAACCACATGCTCTTTTGCTTCTACTCAAGGCCGTTTTGAAATATCTTTGAACACTGTATACTTCGAAGCATGAGCACCATCACCCATCTCATTCCCTCCCTCCCTAGGTGCCTACCCAGGCAAGGCACATACGATGTATGTAGATCCTCCATGATCACTTGCGCTTCCCATGCCAATTGCGCTTGGGGGAGAAAAGAAGAAATCATTGGCCATAGACTTTGGTGCTTCATCGGCCAGGGTCTACAGCAGGTTATCTGCCCACGCCTCGCCCTCGTCGCGCTCGCTGACGGGCGTCTCATGGGCACTAGCATCTCCCCGTCTCCATGCCAATCCGAAGATGGCCTCCCGGTAATACTTGGCCTCGTCGATGCTCTCGAGGATGTCCTCCTTGGCCTGGTGAAGGCCCTGCTTGGCGGGAGCACCATCCACAACCTGCGACGGGCACCAACGTCTCGCCGCCTCCTTGAGCGAGCTGACTTCGAGAATGCGGTGGTGGAGATGGTCGACTACCCTGCGGTACGGCGCCTTGTTGAGGAACGACCGGTCCGCGTGCACGCTGTTGCCGGCCAACAGCGCCGTCTTGGGCTTCGGGACGTGCTTCCGGATGTAGGCGAGTAACCCTTCTGCTGCCTGCTCCGCCGTCGTTGTCGACTGGATGACCGCCGCCGTCAGGCCGCTGTCCCGGTGCGTCCGCGTGCACCAGTCATCCATCTGTGCCATCCGCTCCTTGGTTTGGTGCACCACGCAGCCCCAGCCCTCGGGGTCGATCACTTGCAGGTTTCCGGTCGTGATGATGCAGAAGATCTCAATGATATCCTCCTTGTCCGGGTCCAGCCCCGTCATCTGCGAATGTGTTAGGCAGGGCTAGTTCATGATGGCGGAAGGGCGAGGGAGGTGCTGCTGCCAAATGGGAGGGAGGCGTACCTCACAGTCAATCCACACAAGGGGTCCGTCCGACGCAGGCTGCATCTCGGGGACAGCCGCCTTGGGTTTGAGTGGATTGAGGAAGTTCATTGTGATCGGTGGCCAAAATGAGTCAACTTTCGACGGTGATGACTTGACGAAGGCATTGGCAACATGCAGGTTCTGTTTCCCTCTTCTGGGTTGAGTCGTTCAACCAAGCCGTACGGGCGCGGAGGTGTCTGAAGTGGAGGTGGGGGTTTCCAGCGAAAGCTCAACCAAGCATCCGTATTCGTACATTCGGATCCTGTAATAGTACGGTCCACGGATACCTACGTACCTGCCCAGCTGTTGTTCGGCGGCTCGCGAAGCAACGCACGATGCACCTGACGATCATAGCAACAGCTTCCAGCTCGCGACCCTTGTCACCATCAAGATTGGTTCTCATCTTTAAGGTACGTACCGACGGCCATGGTTGCTGATAAGATAATATGAAACAGCTGATGCTACCCAAGAGCCCCCCAGACTGCCCGCCCGGCTGCCAAATAATCCATCTGTCATTGGTTGAGAGAGACCCACCTGCTTGATCAGTAGGCCGTCGTTGTCGTGGGATCCAAAGCTGGCTGCTGACCGACCTACTTCACTCCTCCATGATCCCTTCCATCATCATCTTGACATTGCGACCTACCTTGATGCAGATTCCATACTCGCGACTTCGCATCTCCAAACACTGAAACTAATAAAAAAATACCTGGTGTACAGCCCAAGAGGAGTGAAGAACTAGGTGCCTGCCTCCCGAAGCCCCCCCCCTTGGATTCTGCAATCGACACAGGTACTTCTTCGACAACGACCTCATCATGTCGTCCGTCAAGAAGCCGGACTCGCCTGTTGCGGTCCCTCATGGTCAGAACTCGACTCCAGTGCCACCCGAGAAACCTTCCATGTCCGCCTCGCCACCTCGCATACTGATCATCGGTGCTGGCTCCCGCGGCCAGGCCTACGCTCGCGCGACCGAGACCTCCAGTAACGGCGTCGTTGCCGCTGTGGCTGAACCCCTCGCCTACAAGCGGCAGACGTTCGGCAGAACCTACATATGGGGATCCGACGCTCCACATGAAGGGCAACAGTTCGCCGACTGGGCCGAGTTTGTCGCATACGAGACACGCCGCCGCGAGAGAGAAGCTGCCGGCCAAGATGTGCCACCAGGTGTCGATGCTGCTTTCATCTGTGTTCTTGACGAAATGCACCGCGATGTTGTCGTTGGCCTTGCGCCCCTGGGTCTACACATTATGTGTGAGAAACCCCTGGCTACGTCCCTCATCGATTGTCTCGACATGTTCGACGCCCTCAAGCCACCTGCCGGCCAAGATCCCAAAACCGTCTTCTCCGTCGGCCATGTTCTCCGTTACAGTCCACACAATATGCTACTTCGCAAGCTCCTTCTCGAGGACCGTGTCATTGGAGATATCATCAACATCGTGCACACCGAACCAGTGGGCTGGTGGCACTTCACGCACTCATACGTGCGCGGCAACTGGCGAAATGAAAAGACGACGGCACCCAGTCTCTTGACCAAGAGCTGCCATGACATTGATCTGCTGCTCTGGCTTCTCAGCGCTCCTGTCAAAGCTGGGCAAGGTAGTCCTCATCTTCCGTCCACCGTATCGTCAACTGGGTCCCTGCAGCTGTTCAGAAAAGGACGCAAGCCCGCCGCGGCAGGTAACGCAACCAATTGCTTGACCTGTCCGCTCGGCGACGAGGGATGCAAGTACTCGGCCAAGAGCGTCTACCTTGGTCCAGATCTCAAGGGCCTCGGCTCTGGGAATACTGATTGGCCCGTCAGCATCGTGCTTCCTGAGATTGAAGATTTCCCAACCGCATCCGAAAGACACAAAGCCTTGGCTGCCAAGCTTGCCGAAGACTACGATGAGACCACCCCCAAGGTCGCGGTGGCTTCGCGCAATTGGTTCGGACGCTGCGTATTCGACGCAGATAACAACGTCTGCGACGAACAGACTGTGACCATCACTTGGGATGATGCTACAACGGCAGCCTCCGAAACACCCAAGCAGTCCAAATCAGCCACACTCCACATGGTCGCGCACACGAAGAAAATATGCGAGAGGTACACCCATATATACGGCGTCCATGGCGAGATCTATGCCGATTCCCGTACTATCACCATCGAGGACTTCAACACGGGTGACACACGGTCATACCACCCGACCATTGAAGACGCCGGCCATGGCGGTGGCGACAAAGGCCTAGCGCGCCAGTTCATCTTGGCGGTAGACCGAGTCAAGAACCACGGCTGGACTGCAGAGAGGTCTCAGAACGAGTTCATCGGTTGCTCTCTCGAAGAGGTCATTCGTTCGCATGCCATGGTTTTTGCGGCTGAAGAGGCCAGGACGAGGAAGAGGGTTGTCGACTGGGGAGAATGGTGGTCGAGGGAGGTTGTTAACACAGAAAGCGGATGAGAGCGAGATACTCGTGATTTGGCCTACGCCATCCAGTGGGAGGAGGGGTAGACCCAGTCCCCAGTGTTCTTGGTGGTCTTGAGCAAGAGAATTGGCTTCAGAAAGCCAAGCTTCAAAACACAACAGGTTCGGCTCCTTCCCGGTTTTATAGGCGTCTCGCGGGAAGATGTCAAGTCGATATCTCGTCGTCGGATCGGGGACTCGGCCCCGGCGGTCGTCTACCCGAGCTTGCCAACTCTCGAACTCGACCAAAGCTTGTTGCCAACTCCATCAAAGAGCAAGCAGGATGGTTGGGATGCTGGCCGGCATTACACATACCTCACGCGGTCCAGCGCTGGTCGAGTTTGCCACCGAACCATGCTCGTCTGATGTTCAGATTGTGGTAGCGTCGATCCTGCATGCTACTCGGCCCAACTTGATTTTGACTGAACCCCGTCTGTTCCCTTGGTATGCGGCACATTTGTGAGCTGTTGACTCGGTGGGCCGAATTCGTGCGTCGACATAGGTTTGATCTGAAAGAAGCTCCGGGCTAGAGACAGTTGCAACGGAATCACGGTAGCTAGGAGGTATCATGGTCGGCAATCTCATCCGGCGGCAGCTCCCCGTCCATGATGTGCCGTTGTCGAAGAGCTACGAAGAGCCACCAGACGGGTCTTGTTGAGGCCTTCCCCGACGGTCTCCTCCCCGCCAGGATTTGACTCTATCCAAACTTGTGAGGTTATTTCACTTAATTATTGCAGCCGTGATCTGCGCAGCATCTCGCGCCATCGTCCTCAAGGCCAGATCGGGTCATCAGCGCGTCGGACGTGACATTAAGTGCTACTGCCTTTTACTCCCAGATATGTTCAAGAACGAAAGACCCATTGGGCGTCAGCTAGAAGACTCGGCAAGCATAAGGATCGAACACTCCCCGCCGGTCCAACTCCCCGCCAGGCTTTTCGACGTTACTGGCTGTACGGATATCCACGCAGACAATATCCCCGTTGCTACAAAAGTGCGCCTCGGCAGTCAGAGAACATGTCAGTTGCGTCGCCAGCCTCTTCTTCCAAAAAGTCGCCGAGCAACTCCGGACAACTCCGCGAACTTTTGGCCACTCAAGGCGACATCCCCGTCGGTCATGTCCGCGGGCGAATTTTAAGCTTGATTGCAGCCCACGGGCTGACTCCCCGACCTCGCTGTAGGCTGGGGTTGAACCTGACGATGCAGGCCCTCGAGGAGAGGAGGTGCTTGACGAGCCCCCTCTTCCCCTTTGGGGTTCCGAGGTCCCCGGCTTGGGGCGGGCCGGCGGGCGGGGCCGCCAGAATCCTTCCAGAAGCCGGGAGCGACAAAGCGGAAGACTCCCCGCGGTTCAGACCGGCGTCGGACGGCCGCAAGTTACGGAGCAGATGGTGCTGGGGGGCGTGTTCATAGGTTTGGCGTAGACCTAGTCCCCACGGTCCCGAGTTCGGTACATGTCACTTGGGATTGATGTCCCTACTTCGCTACCAAGTCACTTTGCGAAGCGGGGGCTCCCCTATTGGTAGATGAGGTTTAACAAACTTTGTCCTCTTTAAACTTACAGGCCGAGATTGGTTAGATAAAGCGGGTGTGGACTTTTCTAAGTTATCCTGCGCGCCCAACGCCAAGAGTAGGCAATATATATCCAAACTTAATTCAGTCATGAATCTCAACAGTTGGACGCATGCTTAAGTGGGAACAATCCGTATGAGCCCAGCGCAGCACAACGGTCACCTTTCCCCTCTCCACCAAGCGGTCAAGCCTAAGACACCCATCATCATCTACCTCAATGCCGTCGGAGAGCTTGCACTACACTACGACCTCCCCCCGCATCGCTGGCTAGCTCATCCTCGTAGCGTGCACTATTCAGCTTGGAAGTGCTGGATAACAAGCCACTATGCCGCCAAGTGCTGTCCTTTGGAGACCGGTCACTCTGCGCGGCTGCGGGATTCCTGCACGTCTCGGGGATCCTGCCTCGCCTCAGCGTACGTACGTACGTAAAGCACAATCAGGTATGCAGAACAGGTGGCGTCGGCATTGACAGATAGACTTTTTTCCTTTTGTTTCCTTTCCTTTCTCCTTCCTCCTTCCTCCTTCCTCCTGTCTGATCTCCCCAGCCACCCCGCGCCTCTTCTCCGGATTCGGGACGAAGGAACACGCAACGCGCAAACAACAAGAGGTAGCCGCGGCGGTGGCTTGCTCTCCTCCCTGACTGAGCTCTCGAAAGAGTTTCCATCCAAGAGACGCGCCCCCCACCCTCAAGTCTGTGCGCCGAAGCCAACAAGGCCAACGGTCTCGGACCGGTGACAGCGCTTGTCTTGACTCTTTGTACATGATAAAAAGGGAGGGGAAGGAACCTTTTCGTCCCCTCTCGTCATCCCACCCCTCACCCCCAAATCGCGTCCTCTTGAGCTTCTCCCGATACCAAGCGAAGTAGCGCGCCTTGGGTCCCGACTCCTGATTCTGATCCTGTACGGACGATACCTTTCGGACGAGTCCCCGACGGCGAGACTTTGGCAAAGTGCAAGACCCATCACCAAGCTTTTTCCACCAGTTCTTCTCTCTTTCGCAACTCGACCCCAATCCGTCGAGTGGTTGTCTGTCCTGTTTACGCAGACTGGCCCACGGTGCATCTTGTTTTCCACACTCACATTGTTTTCCACACTCACACACCACACCTAAACACACACACACACATACACGCACACACACACACAAACGTACGTCATGTCGTCCTCCGGAGCTCCCCCCGCCGGAGATCTCCCCCTCGGCCCAGTTCGACGGCACATCACCACCCACGACGCCAACGGCCGCGCCGTCTACTCGGATGCCTTCCCCGTCGAGGTGACGCCCGACCCGCTGCCCAACATGTTCTTTCACACCTGCTTCACCACCTCGGAGTCGCCCGTCATCATGGACGACGAAAAGGACCTGGCCGCTTACGCCCCGCACCACCCCCGTATGCCGACCCTTCACCTGCCCTCGGGCTCCGTCCTGCGCGTCGTCGACTTCGGCCCCGGCACCGGCCCCATGATGCACCGCACCGAGTCGTGCGACTACGGCATCGTGCTGAAGGGCGAGGTCGAGTGCCACCTCGACGACGGCGCCGTGCGCACCCTCGGCGAGGGCGAGATCATGATCCAGCGCGGCACCATGCACGGCTGGAAGAACGCCACGGACAGCTGGGCCCGCGTCGTCTTCTGCCTGCAGCCCGCCGAGCCCGTGAGGGTCGCTGGCCAGGTCATGGAGGACGACATCCCCTTCATGAAAATCTCGGCGGACAGGCAGGCCGACTTTGAAGAGTTCAAGGCCGAGGAGGCCAAGAAGAAGGCCGAGGGCAAGTAAGCAAGTGGTAAAGTGTCTCAGACGACAGGCGTTCTCGGTGACCGCCAAGAGTATTATGACGATAAAGTCGTGATACGTCGTGAGAGCGTAGCATGAAACGATAGCTCCATTAGGCAGGGGGGTGGGGGTCTGGGCCGGTTTACATGGACCAAGGTACCCATCTCAGGCATTTAAATACTTACAAAGTACCATTTACTCCCATCGTCTCCATCCATCCCCCTTCGGCATGGTCATTGTACCCATGACCAAGTGATATATATCTGTCAGGCAGCTCTGTACAGCCAGTAACAGTATCTTGGCAGAGAGCGTCCGAGTCGGAAAACAAACCAGGCGAGCATCCGTTCCACTCTCGCAATCCCGACTTATCGCATGTACCCTCCGACAAAGAGAAAACCCTTACTGTTGAACAAGTCTTTTGTGTTGCCTCTGGTTCTTTCAAAGGTGAGGAATCCCGAGCCAGGGCTTGTTGGTGGACACAGCACACTACTCACACTGCCAGAGTTGCTTGATCACTTCTACACGCGGCCCCCCGCAGCCGCAAGCAACGAGAGCTTTATGAAGCGGTGTTTTTTTCTTAATCTTGCTGTTGGAGGAGAACATGACGGACCCATATGGACCTTAGCGGCGCTCGCGTCTACTTACTGCACCGGCTGGCAGTTCAGGTCATACAGGCATGCCGTCGGTTCAAAGTGGTGAGCGCACCATGGCCATGGCCCGGGCTCTGCTTTCCGTATGTTGTAAGTAAGGTAACGTAAATACACATGAGTCGAGTCCGAGCACGTGCGAGTATGGACACGCATATAGCATGGTACCTAGCGAGACGACCCTCTAGAGGAGTCTACATATCTAAAGCGACTGCTGCAATCGCTAGCTATACCCTTCATTGATGGACCTTTTTAACCACTTTGTACTGCTGTGAAGTTTGAAAACCTACTGTTGTAGGAGAAGTAATACAAAAGATGTTACAAGGAAACCCTTGTATATTAGAGCTCTCTAGATTAGTCCCCTTACATACTATTTTATGTAGTTAGACGTACATAACTAGACTACATTTTATTCTCTTTACATTATATAGAATAAGCATCTTTCTCCTATATTCTCTTATACCTTACTGGATGCTCTAACTTGTAATTAAAGAACCTCCAGCCCCTATAATGGTTAACTTGTAAAGAAACAAATGTATAGAGATAGTCTCTTTGTAGATTGTGTTCGTTTATACTATAATAATCCTGCCTCTTCTACCGGCAAGTCCTTAAATTTATTTAATTTTAAGGGGGGGGGGGTTCTTCTCTAGCAGTGTCTCTATCCTGAGCTCGAATTAAGTTGTTTATCTTGCCTGTGTGTCGATTGTCAATTTATTTTAGAGAATCTCGCTCACCCGGACTGATGGACTTGGAGCAAGTGTTGAAGAAGACCAGTCATGGTGGCGGTAATGTGAAGTTATATTCTCAGATGATGCGTGATCTCTCACTATGGACTCGAAAACACTTGAGAGATGAGAGGAATTCGAAAATGGGGTTGGTGTAAGTGGACGAAAGGTTGAAGCATGCAAGCACGTTTGGTCTCCAGGCCGAGTGTACGATTGTCACAAACATGGACAACCTTTTACTGGGGTCGGGGGAATCCTTGATACCTTTATGCCATACGAGGAATACGAACTTACGACGCGCTTCTGAAGTCTGAAGGAGGCCCTATATTACAAGTCAGAGCGCACAGCTAGGTATGGAATATCTACGCGTAAAGTGCTTGAATTCCACAGAAATAACCATGCTACGCAGCAGTTGAGAAACATCGTCATCGTGTGACAGTAGATGACGCAGCGGCCTCAGAACTTTCGCCGTTCAAGCTTGCTTCTTGACTGGAGCGACTCTCGGACGTCGCGCTGCCTCAGGGGCATGTAATGAGAAGAGAAATTAAGAAAGAGGGGGGAAAGAAGAAAAAGATACTAAAAGAAATAAAGAAGGCGAACAAAAGAAGAAGAGACTAAGGGAGGAGCGACGGAAGTGACGAGAATAAGCAATGCACAGTGGACCCATATCGGGTGACCGTCTGCCATCCCATCTGGCAGGGGAGGGACACTGGGGGAGGGGTTGGCGTTAGTGTCAGCGGGTGACCGGGATTACTGTTATCGCGGGGGGCAGTGATTCGATACGGGGTTTAGCCGAGCAATCCCGAGTTGGGTCTGTCTGAGACCGCGTCTGACCGCGGAAGGTCGAAGGTACAAAGGGGGGACATTACATTGAGGGCCCAGGGGGGAGAGGGAGAGAGAAGGATAGGAGAGGGAAGGAAGGAGTGGTCAGACTCGCACGCAGACAAAGGAGTCTTGTTGTTGTTTTTTCTTTTCTCCCCCACCCCTTCGATATTTTCTTGCTCAACTTGCTTCTTCACGCGACACCAGACACGAAAACACGGCCTCTGTGTCCCTCTCCCCCAGACAAGGCGCGACTGGCCCCCCCCGAGAGCCCTCGACCCTCGTATCCACTACCCCGAATGCTACACCCCTGATCCACCCCGAGAAAGTGGGTCGGCCACCGGGAAACCGCGCGAAAGAGAAAAAAAAAACGAAAATTTGACCTCCGCCCTCATTCTCTCTCTCAATTCTCTCCAACACTTCAACACCTTTATCTCATCTCGACATCGCCGTCTCCCCCCTCCCCTTAACTCAACTCAGTTGCGCCCACTCCCTTTGCTTTCAGCGACAGCCGCTCTGCCCTGCTTCATCTTGATCACCCAACCATCAAACCCCCTCACATAACCACTCAGCTCAGCCCAGCCCAGCCCAGCCCAGCCCAGCCCTGCTCAGCTCTGCTCAGCTCTGCTCTGCTCTGCACTGCCCAGCATGCCTCGCCGCGCCGCCCTGGAGCCCAAGCCCCGCAAGCCGCAGTACTCCCCCGAGAAGCGCGCCCGCATCGCCGTCCTCTCGGAGCTCGGCATGTCCCTAAAGGAGATCTCGCTCAAGGAGGAGGTCCCTGTCTCCTCCATCAAAGGCATCGTCACGCGCTACCGCCTACAGCAGGCCGGCCGCGACCGCCCCCGCCCGGGCCGCCCCCGTATCCTGTCCGACAGGGACGTCAAGACACTGCTGCGCGTCCTCGAGGAGAAGCCCGCCGTCTCTTACGCCGAGCTCAAGCGCGAGGCCGGCGTCACCTGTGCCACAAAGACCCTCGTGCGCTACCTCCAGCTCGAGGGTATCAAGCCTAACAAGCCTCCCCCGGGCGACTCCGAGGAGGAGGCCTCGCGCATGCGCGTCTTGGCCGATGACGCCGAGAATGACGAGAAGTGAATGAGATGCATCTTCTCCAGTCCCCCTTCCGACCCGCGCGCGGGGAGGAGGGGGAACTTAAGCACGTCGGGTCCGGCACGAGTTAGTCGTTCGCGGGCTCGCAAATACGTATATTGTTGCGTCTCTACATGTCAGATTGTTTGTAAGGCTTTCTCCCCAGGGCTGGGCGGAGCTAGGACGATGAGCTAACAGAAAGATGCAGAATACCCAAGTCAAAAGACTCCACTTCACGTTGTGAGGATTCGCGACAGGCGAGTTGGCTGGACCGGTGGCAGAGTCATCAAGGTTTTTCGTCGGGTGGAAGGGAGGCAGCAACATCACCATGTCGACCGTCGCAGTCGCAGTTCGCAACCGGTGGGGTATCTATCTGGGCACCATCACCCCACCAGCTTCGCATTGAGATGTTGTGGTACAGGTCGAAGGAGCGCGAAAAGGATTTGCCGTTGCGATGCTGCGCAGGCAACATATCCGGCGTCGAGAAAGCTGCATCGTCAGGCATTCTACATATACATAGCCTCACAGCAAAGGCGTGTCTCATCGCATTAGCGCGCCGAGGGACACGGTCGGCATGGACGAGGGGAGGCAGGAAGAAGGAGTGCGGGTTTCTAGCTTTCGACAGATAGGAATGAAGCCAGTTGTTCGTCTCCCGCAGGAGGAGGTCCGATGAACGATGTGGAGCGAGGCCTTGGCGTCCTCGAGATCTCGAAGCTCAAGAGGCCAGCAGCAAGCCCGGCGAGACAAATTCCGAGGCTGGGGGTTTGATACTTGGTCTACTTACCTTCATTCAACACTCTATCGACATGCCTCAGATACGTTGCATCTCTAAACTCTCCGACAACCTCGCTCTGGCCCTTGACCTCGCCGTCGCCCTCGGGCTTGGCCAGGGCCAGGAGCCCCTCCTTTTCCGCTCTCATCCCCCACGCCTCCCAGCTGATGTCCAGCATCCGCCGGTCGACGAACATCAGCCTCCCACCCTCCCGCACGGCCCCGCGAAACACCTTGACCCAGTTCACCCCGCCGTCGACCTCCGTCTCATCGGCCTCCCAGTCGCAAGCCCGCCAGCCTGCAGGCCTCGCGTACCTCGTGCCGCTCCGCAAGCCCGCGACCACGAGGCACCGGAGCTGAAGACAGCCCATCCCCGCCGCTTCGAGCCGGATGCCGTCTTCGCCGCCTCGGTCTCGCCCGTAGGCGCGCAGGTCGATGAACAGCGTCTCGAGCTGCGTCATGGCGGCCCAGTCGACCGCGAGCATCTCCGGCCCTCGTTCAACAAAGATCCTCATCTCGAGCCTGTACTTCGTGAGCGCGTTCCGCCGCAGGCGGAGCTGCTGCCATGGGTCCCTCGGAACGCCATTGAGCATCATATGCCGCGGCAGCACCGCCCCTTCTGCCGGCGTTGGTCCTCCGGTATCCAGACCGTCATCGCATCTCGTCCCGCGAGCCGTTCCGTCGCACTCACGGAACACCAACGCCCCGCCGGCCATGCACCTACCTATCTCATCGTCCGGGCCCTTTGGCCAGAGCTGCTCGAAAGACCGGAGACGGCGCTGCTCGAGGTCCTGCAGGGCCCACTCCATCGCCGCAGGAAACCTCCGTTTGAATTCCCTCACCAGCGCGCCCGAGTTGGCTTGCTCCATCAACGGGAGCGGTATGTGGTCGCGGTCGTCGTGCCTCACCCGGGTCTCGAACCTACCTCTCGCGCCGGCCGCGCCTTTGATGTAGACGTCGATCCGCTGCAGGTCGTAGATGGCGTTTACGGGGCTCGCGGCGTGCGAGCAGACGCCCCAGTCCGGGACGAAGAGGGACAGGGCGCAGGGGCTGCTTACCGTGAGGACCTCGAGGAGGATCTGGACTTGGAGTTCGGCGGGGAGGAAGGCGAGCCGATCTAGGATCGACAAGCCAGGCGGGAGTGATGCCTGGCGGCTCATGGCTGAGAGAGCAAGTCACGAGGCCTATAGTTGTGTTGTAGGATTCCGCTCTGGTGGCTACTTGCCATTCCAAAGCGAGGTTAGAGAAGAAGTGATGTCTCGAGTGGTGTATTCAACGAGCGGTGCCCATCTTTAATAGAGCTCAGGTAAACTTCGACAGCGGCCCGTGGGGTAATCCGGCTCTTTGTTCGGCGATCCTCAGCAAGAGTCCTGACCCGGATCGTGGCCACGAACAATGACATTGAAACCCGGCCCCCTGACTCCAAAGACCTCGAACATTGCGGAAGGTCTCAGGGGAGGCGACTGGTCAATCCATGTGAAAACGGCTCTAATTGTCACAACCAACAACCCGAGATCGGTCTCGCGCGAGCGCCCCTGGCGATTGATAGAAAGTGAGATGCTATGGACCTCTTGCTAGGGAAGTGCCGGAAGAGTGCCAGGGGTAAGTTTGTGCTTGAGGACAGTTACGTCTGATGCTTGACGCCGTCCTGCGTCTTCTCAAACGGCACATACCTGACATATCTGAAGATCGACAACCGGGTAGGGCAAGACAGCGATGTTGTGTAAACAAACGCATCCAGATACGTCGTTTGACACCAGAAACCATAAAGAAAGTCACAGAGCGAAGATGATAAAGAAGACATTGAAACTTTAGATGGTCTGGATGAAGCAAGTACACGTATTTCCATCCAGTGCCATGTGCATCTATGTCCCCGTTTACTCAGGCTTGCGCCGCCTGACCAGACAACACGGTGATGGAGGGACGAGCCGAGCATTGAGAGAGAAATCGGACTCGATGTCATACATTCTTCAAAGATCTTATGCATCCGAGTTCCTTGACCGAACGATGATCCTTGAACCTTACTCAAGCATAACGATTATAGTTGCGGGGAGCACAATACAGCCTCAGGAACGGTCGTTCTTTTCTGTAAAAAACAACGCCAGCCAATGTGCCACCCAAACCAGTCACATCTTATCTCATCCGCCGTCCAGAGCTCCGACCTCACTCCTCGGGTTCCACAATCTCAAACCCGTCCTCCTCGTTCACGACGTTTTTCTTGGGATACCCCTTCTCGACCCGGACATACTCCGACTCCGACTCCGATTCTGGCTCCGATTCTGGCTCCGATTCAGCATCCCGCCCCTTGACAAGGCCTACCGTTTGAAATCATTCATACTACACAATCACTCAATCGTGAACCGTTCCTCTCTCGTCACCGAAGACCTCCGCGCCGCCGCCAACTTACCTTGCTCCGCACCACCGCCGCCCACAACAGCCCCGCTGGGAGTGACGCCATCAGGTTGGGTGATCTGAGTCTCCAGAGCATCCAGCTCAAAAAGATGGCAGCCCCGCTCACCAAGTCCCTGCAGCTTTTCCGTGTCATAGGGCGGCTCCAGCTCCTTTTCTTCGCCTTCATCCCATCCCTCAGCACCCTGATACTCACCCTCGTTTCCCCAACCACCCCCGGCAATCCCGTAGAATCTGCCCTCCTCGAACGATTCACCGCCAACCCCCGGGTACGCACTCGCGTTGCCATCACTGCGGGACCACGGTACTTCGTCTTCGCCCTCATTCTCTGCCCACGTGGATATGTCTCTGTTTGCATTCCCGGGCATGCCGAGGTTCAGACACTCCCACCACGCTGTACCCCCCTTCTGAAGTCTCGCTTCGCAGAATCGCGCCTCCTTCAAGAGCCCCAGGTCGATCAAAAAGTCGACAACATCGTACTCTGCGCCCTCTTCGTCCTGGGCCCACGCCAGCAGCCGAATCACACACATGAACTCGGCCGACGCCGCGTCCCGGCTCCACTCGAGCAGCCGGCAGCAGATCCGCGCCCACGTCGCGATCCACTCCATGTCGAGGGAGCCCGCCGCCTCGCGAAACTCGATAGTGTTCATTGGGTTCGAGCGCCAGTCTATGTTGTCTTCGAATGTGCCGTCCTCTCTCCTCGGGCCTTGGGCATTGACGTTGCGGAGACTATACGCATCAAACTTGTAGTTGATGTTCTTAGGACACCACGGGTGCTTCATGAGCTCTCCGATCTGGGCGACTGTAAGGTCGGCTCCGAGGAGGTCTCGAACGCCAGACATCACATCCCAACGGGCCGGCGGAAACCTGTCGCTAGGCACTTCGACAGCGCCTCCGCAAATCATGCGATGTGCGTCCCAGAAGCTCGTGTCCTCACGAATGTCCTTTCGTATCGTACCGGGAACGCGGGGGTAGCGGCGTGTGATTGGTGGAGGGCGGGGCCGGGGAGGGGCCAAGGTGCCGGAGGTGGGCTTGCCATAGTTCCTCGGCATCGGCACTGGGGCT
The DNA here is from genome assembly GCA_034638275.1 of Colletotrichum lini. Lineage (NCBI taxonomy): Eukaryota > Fungi > Ascomycota > Sordariomycetes > Glomerellales > Glomerellaceae > Colletotrichum > Colletotrichum lini. The sequence goes on from JAWQJV010000006.1 coordinate 2,219,430, forward strand.
TGGTAAGTGAACTGGGGAGATCCGATTTGTTCGTCATTATCCCCGGTGCTACGCTTGGTTTCTTTGGCTTCAGGTACGTCTTGTTGGTGCTGCCATGGCTCTGTCTGAAGCAGCGCGATGTCATCTTCCTCATCCAAGTCCATTTCGCGCGACATGGCTTCCAAGCTCACGTCTACTTCCATTAGCTCACCAAGACGACGATCTCTCCCAAGAACCTTGGCCTTTTTGAACTCTGCTGGAGCCATGTCGGCCGTCTGTTTCATGTATATCTGCCTGTGTTCGTCTTCGGCGCCGGTATGGCCACCCTGTACAGTGAGCTTGTCAACCATGACGTGTGCGGGGCCATGGCCCTTCCCGAGATCGTTGATCTCATTCACTCGAGCGGATTGGCTGTATGCGGCAGCAGAACGCCAAGGGGCGTGAAGTCTACTGATGACGGGATCAGCTGCCCACAACAGCGCGGCGAACTGCCGCAAAGTCCTTGCATCAATCCTCTGTGTCGGTCCAGGACCAACATGGACGTGAAAACCGCAGCTGGGGTTCACTCGGCACCGGAAGCTGGTTGTGATTACACTTACCGCGAGTCGAATCATGTCGTAGGACAGTTTCATGTCGTACATGGCTGGGGAGTTCAACTCGACCCGCTGCCAGCGATATCCGTCGACGTGATCCGAGTGGAGAGAGACATCGTCCACAACCCGGAATGCTGACATGATATCTTCACCATGGATGGCTTGGGCTGAACCGGGCTTACCATACTTCCCTTTGCCACCCTTCACAGGCAGCCCTGAGTCGGCCAGAGCACGTTCGATGCAATCGTGGACGTACTCCATCCTCGGCTCGTATTTCCTCTCCAACACGCTGCCCTTGCTACACGCCTCAGTTTCTTTCCAATTCACTGGAACGGTAACCAGCGGCTGCAGTTCATCTTTGATGTCCGCATCAGGGTCGGGTTCTCCTTCCAGGACGAAGGCGACGAAGAACTCGAGCTCGACACCGAGAGACACACGTGGTGGCATGGTAGGTTTCTTGAGACTCATGGCGATCTTGGTGAAAGTTGGGTTCGATGGCGTTTTCCGGATTGAGTGATGTGGTTTCTAATGTTCTGCAATCAGTCAACAATGCGGCGTTGAGTAGTTAATGCACTTGTTGAATTGTATGCCGGGGATTCAAGATGCTATCGTGGGTGTGGTCGAAGGCAACCCTAAGTACTTCTCCTGATTGTCAACGCATACAGGCAACAGGTTCCGAGCCAGTAGAAGACAATCGATACTGTCCGTCCTCAACATGGCTGTATGTCTTGAAGAACCGGAAGAGAGTGCGGCAAAAGCGCTATTACAACTCTTCTTTGACGATTTTCTTTTGCTGTTTGTGGTGACAAAGACAGTTGTTAGTGAAGAGAAATACCAGCTGAGGGTAGCCCCATACCAATGAGAAAACACCAGAGAGGCTGTCTCAGACCTTTGTTGAACCAACATTGTCGACACATGGGTCCAAGACCCAAAAAGCAGACGGACAAGGGCCGGGGGGGAGGTATTAATTCATTTCTTTGAAGTTGTCATGACCGCAATCATGCCTAAAACGCAAAAAGCAGGGCAAAAAGCAACATGGGGTGGCATGACCCCATTACCCCCTGTGACGCACCGACTCCTCCACCAACTTCAAAATGCCATACAGGTTGGGAATATCCATCGTCTCCATCGCATAATTCCACGTATTCCTCGTCAAAAAAAATTAGGGCCGCGCGGTAGGCACGCGGGATCGGTTAGTAGAGAATGTGAATACAGAGAAGTGAAAGACCACCTCGAGTCTGCAGTTGTTGTCATGTCGCCGCAATCGAAGCCATCACAACTCTGGGTGGTCGTAGTCTATGGCGCCTGACATCTAGAGCATGTAGGCGAAAAGACCAATAGCAGCAACGGCAGCAGCGTTGCCGTAGCGGGCAGGGTTGGCAGTCGGGGCAGCCCAAGCAGAAGAGCTGGAGCTGCTGGGAGCGGTGGTGGCCGCCGCATCGGCACTGCCGGTTCCAGTGGGAGTGTTGGTAGCCGAGGCCGAAGCCGAGGTGGTAGTACCGGAGGCATCGTCAGCCTGGGCGTTGACGGTACCGCACTGAGACCTAATGCTTTCGGTGCAGTTGGTCTGGCCGGCCCTGTCGCCAACATTGGCGGCGATACAATCCTCGAAGGCCTTGTTACAGATGAAAGTGGGCATGGTCTGCTCGTAGTACTCAAGACCGGGTGCGGAGCCGTTCGGGCAGATGCAAGAGTACTCCAGGGTCGTCTGTTGGGTGGAGTTAGCACGGCAACAAAAGTCAGTGATTTTCTGGGGGGGGGGGGGGGGGGGGGGGGGGGGGGGATTGCAGGGTGTGATGTAGACCACGAAGAACCATGTCAGACATATCCATCGGTGCGGTGGCGTCGGGAAGAGAAGAAAAAAAAAAAAAAAAAGAGGGCGCCTTACCGAGTCGCAGTCGTTGGTCGTGGGGTTGGGCTGGCAAAGAACCTTGCAAGTGTTGCGCTCGGCGACACACCAGTTGGCTACGAGGAATTGTTAGTTAGTCTGGGCGTACCGCGCGAAGACTCGGCGAGCGACAAGTCGAGAACGTCGATAAAGACCATAAGGAGCGATTGACTCACCTTTCTGGTTGATCGTGACAGTGCCCACGTTAATATCGGCAGCGGTGTAGATCTTGCGCTGAGCAGAGACTGCAGTAATGGCCGAGAGGGCCAGGACGGCGAAGGAAGTACGCATGTTGGCGAGTGGTGATGGAGTGCAGAGATAGTCGGATGTGCGGCGGTGTTGTTGTTGTTGTTGTTTTTGTGGTTTGTGATGAATGGACGGAGGGATTATCTGACGGTCAATCAAGCAATATTTGGGTTCCGAGATATCGTAGACGGCAACGTGAAGATGTTGTGCCGGATCTGCTTCTTGGTGATGTTTGACTGACGGAGAGCGGGAAAAAAGTAGAAGAGAGGTCACAACAGACGGACGACGCGGGCAACGATGTGGTTTTATTATGAGGCAAGCATGCAGCAACGGCAACAGGCAGGTGTGGTTCCCGCGTCTCTGTCTCCGGCCGCACTTGCCTCGAATGCGGTAAGCGCAATGGGGGGGAGGAGAGACGCGGAAGAAGAAAAAAAAGAGAGAAAAAGAGGAAGAGAGAGAGAGCGAGCATTTGCAAGGGTGGCTAGTGGAACAACAGAAACCGCACCTTCCCTCTTGTGAACATGAGAAAGACAGGCAAGGCATGGTTTGATTGCGGTACCTGCCCGGCCGGCCGCGGTGTTTTTCTCCCTTCCCACGATGCCCGCTGTCCAATGTGTGAGAGGCAGTTGCAGTTTGCCGGTCTTGGCTCTTTCCCACACAAACAAGGTGTGTGTAATTGTACGGATACACTACCTAGGTAGCTAGGTGCGATAGGCACTTCCATTGTAAGTCCGCAAAAATGTGGCTGGTATCCACACATCATGTAGGGTCACAGAGTGGGGGTGAGGGGAGGGGAGGGGAAACGGCCAGGAAGGTGCTCTCCCTGGCGTCGTATTGGCGTAACTTCTATCTCCGTTGAGAGAGAAGCAGTGGCCGTCGAATGTCGAATGCCTCCACGCTGAGAGACGCTCTCAGTAACCCGACACCGAGGCGGCAGCTGCTCCGCACAGACAGTCGACGATTTTCTGTTATCGGCAGGGGCGGGTTGTCAATCGACCGACCAGACCAGGGAGGTAGGTACGTACTCGTTATCCTTGCACGCTGCTCGAGTGCATCCTCCCATCCTTATCCCATCCCAAGCATCCCAAGCAAAGCCAAGGCAGTGCCTTCCCATGCGTTCGACGTAGTTACGATTCCGGCCTTAATTCTTCTCATTTCTCACGTTCTCACACACATCACACATCCATTGCAATCGATGTCACGGCGGCGTCGGTTGTTAAGAGAACTGGACTCGACTCTGCGGTCACTGGTGGGTGCCCCCCGGTTGATGAGCGGGTATCAGCCGCCCTAGTAATCACACCTAGCCCTGGTCGCTTCAGACTTTGAAGACTGAAACTTTCGTCGGACCCTCGTGATGGCCTCATCCGCGTCGTCGCATCTTTTCCGCCTTCTTCCATAATTACTTCAGACACGACCCGGCAGTCCAAGCTGGAAGTCCCCCTTCCCCGTCCCCCCCTTTTCCCCCCTTGTTTCTTTCTTTCTTCCTTTGCTACGGATACTCGCAACAGAATAGATTCCTAACCAAGTCAGCCCTTCTTTTACTTTCGTCCTTTGCCAGAAAACGCTAATGCAAACGAACGCATGCTGCTAATTGCGACGACATGGGATGGCAGCGATGACATGCCCGACGTATATTATACAGGCTATTACCACAGCGTGCGGTGCCATTGCCGTCGCATTCCTCGCGGTTTCTGTCTCATACGTAAAGGTCGCGTTCCCGGCGTGTCCTCTTATTTCCTAGACCCGCGCTCCCATCTCAGGGCCAACGTGAACGTTACCCAGCCAAGCCCCACCTTTCAGCAATTCATTCTTTCTGGCTCAAGTTCCTGCGCTACTCGGCCCACAGAGAGGACACCAACCGAATGGAGGCTAGCGCACTACAATCACCAGCCACAGATATGCGACTTGCAGTAAGTCTGCATTGTACCCAGGTGGGTAGGTACCTGCAGATTGTATGGAGACATGGGTATCTATCGCCAATCAATTGGACGCAATCCGTTTCGCTCCGGCTCTCCGTCGTCAATTGATTGGCATTTTGGCTACTGCATCTTGTGCATCCAACGAGCAGCGACCAATTCCACGGCATCCTCTCCGCAATTTTTATTCCGGTGCTTGCGATCAGGCGGCCGTCACCGTCAATACCAGCCTCCCCCACCAGTCCTCCACATCCAGTCCACCGCCATCACCACCACCACTTCTTCCCCCTCGGGTGCTTTGGCAGGGCGCCTGCCATTTGCGTCCACCAATGTCTCATCTTCCGAAACGAACCGCATCGTGTCGCGTCGCTCTCTTCTTGGGGTCGTCTTGCTGCCGTCTCTTTCACTGATTTTCCGTCGTCTTCTTGTGCGATGGTCTGGTTCTGGTCACGAGTCCCCTTTTACGCTCAGAGTGTCTTGCACCAGCGCAGAGGAGCCCAGCAATCGATCATCGCACGGCACACCTGTCATATAAGCCATGGGCGGCCCCAATAGCCCGATGTCTCATGGCACTCGGTCCAACTCGGCTCCAGTCTAATACCCTGTCCCGCTGGCCTTACAAATACTTGTCCGCCTTATCGTGGAGCAAGCCCGGCGCGAGCGGAGGTTAATGCCCAAAGCCCCAGCGCCTTCGGACGCCAACTAGCAATTGCGGCGCAAGGAGGCCGCCCTGCAAAAGTGATGGATGGGTCTTTACCTGGGAAGAGAGTCTCCTGATTCGGCAACGCCGTTCAGTCCAAGCACCTGTCGTACCGTACCCGACTGTAAACTAGATGCTTGCCACGTTCTTTAGCGCAGAGCTAGCCACAACTTGCAAGCTTACTGCCCAATCACGTCGGTCAATTCCGTGTCCGGTCATCGTCATCGAAAGCTGCTCGCCTTCCGGGCCTTCGAAATACTAGTCTGAAAAGGGACTTCCCCAGCCTGGGTTTTCGCCGCAACGGTGGTCTCTAGCCTTTCTCTGTGCCAAAGTGGCCGTTTAGCAACCAAGCAACTCTTTGTCCTGGCCCCATCGGCTCCTTCCAACGTCAATCTAGACGTAGAACACCTATCAGTCGCAAGTCATTGCCAAGTCGCCCCGGAATTCCCATCCGACACCACCATCATGATCGACTATCCACCGCGTCTGTTCGGCGACATGTATTTCTCGACGCCCTTCGGCTGCATTCATCGTACCAACCCCTCCCTCCCCTCCCCTCCCCCCTCTCCAACCACCCCGAGCTATACGTGTGCATTTTCCCGCAGTTCCTCCAGATACGGTTACTGTTCGCAATATTTGTATAGAACGAATTACCGATACGACGTTAATTTTTTCCCTGGCCCCCCGCCACCAAGCTTACGAACGCACCAGCTAGCATTTTGCCGCCGCCGCCGTTGACTGGGACAGGTCCTGGTGTATGGCTGGGCCGGTGGGCTTTCCCATCGAGATCTGTCGTCCTGGTAAGTCAATGTACCAAGGCGGCGTTGCTGCCGCGTCCGAGAGCATAGTACTGTTCTGTTCGCCTGAGAATGCCCTAAACTCGTTGTGATGGGGATTCTGGAGAATTCCATTGCCAATCTGCCTTGGAATAAGAAAGGATCTTCGGCGCCATGCAGCCGCCCCCAACGCTGCCAGCTTGGCACACCCGCGGCTCTGAGGGACGGGACGGGACGGGGATCCAGGTTCCGCATCTCCGTGCTCGCACCGTAACGTCGTCCATCGTGACAACAACACACAGTTTCATTTAGGGGATAGATGCGGAGGGAGGGGAAACACAGAGAGTATCCACCGTATCGCTAAGTAGAGAGGTGATCTGAATTGCGGTTCGCTCTACACTGTCTTCCTCTTCTGTATCGAGGCCAGCAGCAAGGCAGTGTGAAGCCCTCACCAGCTTGATAGTCGCCGTAGCCGCTGACTGTATGCAATTCCAAAGCTCGCGAGACCATTTGATCATCACCAGTAGCTGCCCAGCTGCTCGGTTCTGCTCTTTGAAACCCGGGCCTTTGAGTCCCTAAGCTCTTCTCGCAACAGGTTCTGCCCCGACCTCGAGCACGCCTTTCACCACGCCCTTCTCGCCGCTCAACTCCCCGCCACCGCTCCTCACCCATCGGTTCCACGCACCCAGCTGCATGCACAACCCTTCCATGGTTGTGCACTTGGCCTGGTATCCCAGCCCGCCGTCTTCTACCCGTCTACGCGCGTCGGAATCGTTGATTATGGCGTTGATAGACCCAGCTATGCTGGCCGGTTGCAACATGGACAAGGGCATTTGAGGTTCCGGCAAGACCCTTTGCAGCATCGGCACCCGCCAGATCAACAGGCAATACGCTTCTATGCAATGGGCCACCAACAGCAGGAGTAGCGGCGGCGGGTACTGCACATGGAAGGGCGTCACGCTGATAGAGTGTACGAGCGTATAAAAGTCCTGAAACACCGGGGGCGGGCCGCCGTCCGTGACCAAGAACGGCCGAGCAGCCACTTTGTGAGCGTGTGGGCCGAGAAGAGCTGCCTCGTATTGCAGATGCGCCAGGGCCACGTTGCCTCCATGCACCCAGTTCTGCATGAAGGGCGCGGTGAAGGTCGGGAAGCTGGCCATGCGCACCGTCGCGCCGACAAGGTAGTCGTCCTTGTGCCCGTAGATGGCATTTCCCGGTCTAATGGCCCCGGTGCGGAAGCCGCCTGCCTGCAAGGGATCCTGCGGGATGGTGTTCTCGCTGCAGACGAGACGCTCCGCCTCGGCTTTCGTCTTTGCATAGTTGGCAAAGAACTCCTCGTGGGGCCGCAGCGGCTTCTGGAAGTCCACCTCGTCCAGGACCTGGAAGAAGTTTGTCGGCCACTGCTTCCAGAGGGCATTGAAAAAATTGACGGGCTTCAGTGCCACGCTGCAGGACGAGGTGAAGACGAGAACATCAGCGCCGGCGGTTTTGGCGGCGGCAACCACATGGGCAGTCCCGGTCGTGTTGACGCGGGAGCAGCGGTCGTAGACCAACCGACTACGCTCCGAAGGGCGGATGACGGCGGCGGTATGGAACACGGTCAGGGGAAGACGGGCCACAGACTTGGGCCACGGTTTCGCGAATGCGGCCAAGGTTGCCGATTCCGAGGAGATATCGGCCTGGGCGAAATCGACCTCGGATACGGGGCCCTCACTCATGTCGTCTCGTCCAGGCTTGCGAAAGTCGATGATACGAATGGCCGCGGGAGGGTGACCACGCGCTATGAGCTGAATGACAAGCTGCCCTCCAACCAGACCTATACGGCATCGAGAGTCAGCGGGGTGTGTTTGTGTGTGTGTGTGCCGCACGGCCACGAAGCAGGAGATGCATACCGGAGCCGCCGACAACGACGTAACGTCTGTCCAGTTTGGGCGGCAAATACGGCGTCCAGTCGATGGGCTGCTTCTCCACTCGCTCAAAAGTACGCTTGACCTGCTCTGGCGTCCATCGATCCGGCGATATCTGCAGAGCCTCAGGGTGGGTGGTGGCCATGGCACGGTTGATCTTCCAAAGGTACGCCAGCAGGACCGTCACCAAGCCGAGGGCGATGCTGGCTGTCCATGATCCTACGACCATGTTGATCGACATCGTCCGCCGCGGCCTCGTGCGTTTGAAGATGCCCAAGATCGACTTACCCGCGTGGAATTCACACAATTCGACGCTGCTAGCAAACGCGGGCGAAGACTGGAAGTGCAGTTGGGGAAGAAGCTTGTTTTTCCATGACGCAGTAAGTCGAGGAGAGGAGAGGGGGTGGGAGAGGGGCCAAAGACCTTTTATGTAGCGTCTTTTTTCATTAAGAGAGCTCGGATCTGCAAGTTGCAGTTGAAATTCGAACCGATCAATGCGCTAGAGAACCTAATCTTATTTTTATTTTTTTGGAGAACCTCACCTTGCACCCCTACCTCTCGTCGGTCTTTTGCGCTTCAGGCTCATCAGTCTCAATCTGAACTCACCAGCGGTGAGGCCATGACATCCGAGGGGAGGAGGGGCAGAGGAGCTTCGGTGGCCCCCACTGCCCAAATGTAACAGTCGATCTCGACCTGGGCTCCCGGGCGGGGATCTCTTATTCGTATTCTTACCGAGCGGCGCACTCAGTTCGCGAGCTACAAGCATGAATGAGGGCGGTGTCACCACAACATCTTGCCCATCGCCGTCATCGCCGTCATCGCTGCCATTGCCCACCTCAAGTAACGTAGACGAGGACGACGAAGACGAAGGGGACGAAGAGAGGGGCAGGGCTCACAGGACTTGTCATGCGATTTCGCCCTGTATGCTTTCGTCCCATGCGACCCGAAACCGGCACGCGTGTGTGTGATTGGCGTTGCTTGTGTAAAGAGCTCACAGCTCTCTCGGATCTCTTCCCCTTACTGATCGGGTATCTCAGATCCGTACCTTGCGTAGGTAGGCAAGTAATCATCATTTGCGATGTTTATACACATGATTGGCTGGGAGGCTTCTCTCCATCCATCCTCCCCCCTGGCAACCCTCCCCCGCATAACCGGATTCGTGCTACACGAGACGTGCAGCATGGAGGGAGGGGCCACTTTATCAGAACCTTACTGCATCTAGTTTTCCCCCCCAAAGCGACTTGGGTTTGGAGGCCGTTGTCGGAACTCGCGAGCGATAGATAACTTGGTTAAGCAGCCCTTGGTTCTGACCATGTGGTTTGAAAAGGGTTGCTAGACGAAGGCTGCATAAGTGTGATGGGGGGCCATGGGACCTTCAGAGTAGTATCAATACCTATTAAAAGTCTTCATCCCTTGTCTTTGAGGAAGGGCGGAAGAACTTACAGCTGATATGTCTCTCTCACTCTCTCCCTCCCTCCCTCTCTCTCTCTCTCTTACGGAGGTAGTCAAAGACAGATAGGACCTATACTCAACCCCCACGTCTTCTGTCCGGCTCGAAGAGTTTGGGTTTCACAGTTGTTTGTTTGTTTTGAATGGGTCGTACAATGCATCGAATAGTTTGTCATGAACAGAATGGACACGGTACCTAAAACATCAAACAGCTCTAGGTGTGCGCATCGCACAATCATCATTCCCACAGAGTCGGAGGCCCTAGTGTGCACGAGCATACTCTCTCCACATCGTGTCGCTTTACCGTCCATAGTGTTCGGTATGTTGTAAGTCGGTTTAGGACGAGCTATAGATAGCCGAGTCATTCAATAGTGGTGTAAGCGCTCAAGCTGTGGAGTGAAGAAACATCATTTATAGCTACTCCAACATTTTCTGAGAACCTGTGCGAAAACGCCATTGGTAAAATCGTAATTATCAAACACCTTTAACGTACATGATAAGCGAGCGCGCCAGACAAGCGAGCGCGCCACCTAACCGCAACCACATCACAAATATAACCCCCAAGCAACAACAAAAAGATCAAATCAATTCAAACTACTCAGAATCCTCTTCTCCAGACATATCTTCATTAAAATCACATGTTCGCGCATTGTGTCCGGTGTTTCCGCAGATGCCACACCTCCTTTGGCCTGTTTCTGTCCTCGGCTTCCGACCACTACTCCGACGTATTTCCTCTTGTACCTGGGCTGTCGCCTCTCTCTGCGACTGAATATCCTGTGCATCAGCTACAGTAAGACTTCCTCCTTGCCTAAGATGAGTTTTCTTAGTCCTTTTGCGTCGGTTAAGTAGGCTGTTTTCCTCCCGAAGGGCTTTATTCTCAGCTCTTAAGAATGCATTCTCATGGGCAAATCCCAGTGCTCCTTTCAGAATATGCTCAACATCTGTACATCCATGTGTTGGAGAGCTGCCTGGATGATTAAGGAACCGATCCTTAAGTAGAGTTCCTTGAGAACTTAACTCTGTTGCGTTCTTTGGTGTCTGGGAAGTCCAAGGTAGTGGTGTTGTTGGGAGGGATCCTGGAGGTGAAGGAGTGTGGAACTTGACATCCAGCTTAGATATCACACTTTCTGCACTTAGAGGGACAAGTCCTGCCCCTCTAAAACCCCCTTGGATGTTTTTTTCTGTGAGAGCTCGCTTAAAGGCGTTGTGAAATGCTGGAAAGAAATCGTCCTTCGTAATATGGGTATTACCCCGTCGCATCTTATCCTCAATTTCTCGACCGTACGCCAACTTCAAAGGCCCAAAACACCCTACATCTAAGGGCTGAAGTAGATGAGAAGAATGAGGCGGCATACAGAGGGTGACGATGTTGTTTTCCTTGCAAAACAGCTCAAAGTCTGTGGAGTGGTGACTTTCGTGTCCATCGACAATAAGGAGGCGATATTTCCCCTTCGCACGCGACTTTGAATGCTGATCAAAGTGCTGGAGCCAATCTAGGCCTATCTCGTTTGTTGTCCATCCGTTTTCAGATGTTGCGATAACCCAGTCGTGTGGGAGATCTGTTTCAGTGTACCAGGTTGAGAGGTGATAATGGCCTGCAACGATGATGTATGGCGGGACGCTATAGCCAGACGAACTGATGGCCTGAATGACTGTAACCCATTCTCGATTGCCAGGCTGAGCCATTTTTGTGTTTGAATGTCTTTCAGCGCTTGTAACAACCATGCCGGATGCAATCTGGCCCATCATAAAGCCAGTCTCGTCAAAGTTGTAGATATCTGACTCCACGATGCCATATTTCGCGATTGTGTTCGCCACAAGGCGAAACCACGCGTTTATTGCCTCAGGATCTTCGCATTTAGCTCTCTTATAGTCGTATCTTCGAAAAAAAACGCGTTCGGAGCTGTGGTTGTCGTTTGACAAAGTTTGAGGCCCAGCGCTTGCCGACTGGTGGCTTGTCGCGGTCGGCAAGCAGTCGATTGGCCATTTCTTCAACACCAGTAAGCCGGGGAGGAAACGATCGGGCATCTAGGTCGAGAATGTACTCGACTAGCTTCTGCTCTTCAAGCTCCGTCAAATTCCGTGAGTTCGGCATGGTGTCGCGTCGTGATGCTGTTCCCTTTAGTCGACGCGTCACAATGTCGCGGCTGACGTTGTACATCTTTGCTGCAGCGCGAATGCTGAGTTTTAGGTCTTTTTTGTAAGCTTGGACAGCCAGCTGTACCTGAGCTTCGTTGCTAGTGGATTGCATTGTTGTTCGTGGAGAAATGAAAGGAAACAGTCAGACAGACGCGTCTGGCTGGTTGGGTGGCGCGCTCGCTTGTCTGGCGCGCTCGCTTATCATGTACGTTATCTATAAGTAAAAAAGAACCGGCAACAGCAAATGAAATAGTCTATGAAACAAGTTCTGGGAGCAGAATTCTAACCGTTATCCTCTTTGATCAACACAGGCAACCCATCTGATACCACGCATCGACTGCATCCACCTATGAGATATAGATTGCGCGGAACTGGGTGTTGACGTTCCAGCCAGTGCTGGCCAACGAAGGGTTCCCCTTGTTGTAGCAGGTCTTGGTGACGAAGTTGTACACTATCTTGGTACATCCATTTCTCGTCTGGCATAGAGCAATGCAGGCGGCATCACTGGCGACGCCGTACCAGATGTCTGTGGCTGGGTTGTTCCTGAAATCGCTGCTGGGACAGACCTGGTAGACAGTCCTGCCAGAGGTGACAGTGTAGGTGGGTACCAAACAACTGTTGAGGGGGTAACCGTCAGCCACCTTGACCAGCGTCTGAAACCCCTGGTTGACGGCCCAGTTCGAAGCGGGAACGCTGGGGCTGCCCTTCAGATAGCATGTCTGGGTGGACAGTTTGAACACGGCCTTGGTGCAACCCGCCGTTGCCTCGCATTGGGAGACGCAGTCCCGGTTGGACTTGTAGCCATAGTAGATATGCGGGCTGGGGATTTGGAAGTCGGTATCGAGACAGACAGCATATAGGCCACCCTGGTAGCCAACGACATAGCTTACCGGGCTTGGGCAACTCGTCAGGGGCGATCCATTCGCTCCACCCGTGATGGCAGATGTAGTAGGCTTGACAGAAGATGTGGACAATGTGGTAGGCTTGTTGGTCGTGACAGTTGTGGTGGCGATAACTGAGTTGGATGTGCTGATCGGCGTGATCGAGGTCGTTGCGACAGAAGCAACCGGGGAAGGATTTGTCGCAGAACCGCCTTGGGGACAGTTGAAGTTGCCGATATCAGCGGAATATGTGTAAGAGTAGGCGTATTGGATCGTGTAAACGTCTGAGCCGGACGAGTATCCCGTGTTCGTCGCGTAGCTCTGGTCCCAGGTGCGCGAGTACAGAGCACAGATCTGCGCCTGGACAACACCGTTCTTCACGAGCAGGTAGCTGGTGAAGAATCGGCATCGAAGGCCATTGAACGGGTTCGTCTCTTGCCTCTGTGCAGCGCAGTCATCGGCGCATAGGGAAGGATTGTACGCTTGGTTAGTGTGAGACTTGTATGTGATGTAGCTGTTGCAGCTGGTCGGGGCGTTGATGGTGGCCGCGTTGGTGAAAGATGAGTTGTAGCCGGAAACGCTGTAGGTAGGCGCCGAAAGCTGGTATCCGTTTGATCCAGCAATAACGATGTGAAAGTCCTTCCTCCACTGGCCATTGTTCGTGGCAGTGGACGGGCCGATTTCAACACCCCAGAAGCTACACTTGATGACAGTTGTGCTCGACGGGTTGGGGCAGGCCAGGCCGGGGTCTTGGCTAGGATCTCTCTCGAAGAAGATGTTGAAAGCTGTGCATCCGGAGATTTGGGCACAGTCGGCTGCGCATCGAGCAGTATCGTAGTTGGAATAAGTCTTGTAGCCTTGGTAGATCGAAGCCGAAGTGGCAGACTGCAGGTTCTGGAAGGTCTGATACCACCCAGGCGGAGTGGTGGCCTGTAACGCGGCGTTGGACAAGGTGGAGTAAGCCAGGAATGCTTGGTCTGTATCGACGGAAGGAACAGGACCGCTTCCTGGGGGCAGGGTATCACAATCGCGAGCAAACAGCTTTCTGAGAGCCCGCTTCGAGGTCGTGGCCGAAACAGGAACAGTCTGGTTGCCGACGCCGACTGGAACAGTTTGTAAGTCCGGGGCGGGAATCGTAGCCAGGTCAGACGGAGTCATCAACTGCGCTACACCAGATGCGACCAAAGAGGTCAGGAAAATGAGTGTGTGCATGTTGGAGAGTTTTCAAGACGAAAATATAAATGGAGTGGGTGAAATGGAATGAGTGAAGTGGTTGATGTGATGAAGGAGTGTGTGAAGATTGTGAGTAACTAGACAGAGACAGCTGGATATCAGCAGAGTTATATAGCAACCCTTGGCCACAATTAAAGTCCGAGAGTCAGTCCAAACCATTTCCTGAACCATGAGGAAAACCGAACCAGCGGTCGGCTTCCGCAACATCGGCAAGACTAAACGGGTTCGAAGGCCGAGAGAGGCGTATCTCGGCCTCACTTGGGACCAGAATTTCGAGCATAGACGCTTGAGCTTCGCCCGTTTGTCAACTATTCAAACTTACATCATTAGTCTAGGAGGACAAAGATAGAAATAACGTGTCATTCTGTAGTTCAACAGAATCACAAAGAACTTGTGTCTTTGTCTTGTGCAGAAAGAGGTGTACCGAGCAAACGGCGCAACGACAAAAGAACGGCCTTGACTAGCATCGGTGGTTTTCTTTCGAAGTGAGAAAACCACTAGTCTCCATTCTGGTAGTCCACGGCGCCACAACTCGTGTCGGCCTCGGAATCGGTCTCTACTGTCACCGATTCCACTAACGTCAGGTGTAGCTTGACCTCTTGAAGACCTGAACTATTGGGTGTTGCATCACCGCTATCCATGCTGTTCCTGAGCCGAGCATCCGATACGATAGAATTTTCCAAACCCCTGATAGCACCCGGGGCTTACATCGAATTGTCACAGCGAAACCCCCAAGGCAAAGGATGCTCTCCAATCATTTGGATTGAACACCGTCTTCAGATGTCCTCTATGTTCGATATGCATTCAGGGCAGTGGGTGACCGGACTCAACTCCGTGTAGCCTCTTGGCCCTCCAGCAGCTCTGAAGTCTTCAGTTTAGCAAAATCAGCAATGATTGTGACTATTTTCCAGTGCTACATCGAAACCACTAAGGTTGAACGTACAATACCCTCCATGGATGACCCAGTAACAATTGAACGAGAGGAATTTACGTTTCCATATCCCCCATCTTTCTACATTGGATGTCTCCCTTAGTTGTTTTGTTCTTTTTGTTTACTATTTGTTGTCGGCTTTAACTGGGCCAAAACAAGACACTACGACACGGATGAACGATTTTTGGCGCGGAATATTCCAATGTTCGGCACAGCATGTCCCAGCCTGGAGTTTCTAGGCTGAAGCTTCTGTCCCATATTGGTGATTCAATTGGCTTATAATTCTCGTTCTACCAGACGGTCTACGCCGAGACTTACATGTACGTAACAGCTGTGACCTCGACCGAAACCAGCATCCTTCTACCACACCGACGTCTTCCCTCTCCAAGGGCGGTCTCGGTCGCCTGTGTTCGATCATGTTCTGGACAGCCGCCTGCTGGGGCAGGTATGGTTCCTTTCGATCTCTGTCTCACCATGGCTGGCGCCTGTTGCCCATTTCTTTTCTACTCAACCCATTACAAAGGCGCAGGACACTCGATGGTTGAGTATGACGAGATCGGAATTGCTTGTAAGATAACTTGTACGAAAACCGCCTTGAGCCGCGAAGCGGGGGGTCATGGGAGATCGGATTATGAGTGAGAAATTACTGTTTAAACCCAAATCTCAGTGATTTTGCATGGAAAAGACAGTAACAGAGGGAGGCCTTTCTTTGGTTACCGTCGAAAAGGGGCTTGCTGTCGCTGTCGAAGACCCTCTGTCAGCTCGGGTCGATTCATATCGTGAGGCGAGACAACCAACTATTCTCGCTCTCCATCACCCTGTCGACGTGGTTCCTCTGCAGAACCCAAAACCGTGGGCACAACTAAATTGGCTCAAAAAACACAATACAACTGTCTGAAGGGCCATAAAATAAAAAGGGTACAGCACTGAGGACGGCATATTGTGACCCTTACATCAAGGGCAGAGTTTCAATGTCAATTATTATGGAAGGGGGGCAGAAGTTTGGTAGACGCGTCAGCGCTTCCGGTTGC
Organism: Colletotrichum lini; assembly: GCA_034638275.1. Classification (NCBI taxonomy): domain Eukaryota; kingdom Fungi; phylum Ascomycota; class Sordariomycetes; order Glomerellales; family Glomerellaceae; genus Colletotrichum; species Colletotrichum lini. The sequence continues at coordinate 2,235,099 of JAWQJV010000006.1, forward strand.
TGCCCGAGCAAACTGCATGGAAAGGATCAGAATAGCTTGGCCGAGCGGGGAATGCTTGACTGCGGATTCGGCTGCCCTCCTCCCCTGGTGTGGAATGGTGACGCATTCCTGATTGTGGTGTACCATAGCTTGGACGCAAGGAAGATAGCTGAAGAACCCACATTGCTTTACCTTATTCCCCGACGGGAGATAGGAAACCGTTTCTAAGCTGCAGGCGTAAGCCACATGTTGTTAGTACATCATCCTGGCGACAGGCATAGGTGGTGAGAGATCCTTACATCTCACCTCACGGAGGATGCCAATGACCTGATGTCTACCCTAGGCATCAGGGCGAAGATCTTATTTAACGCCAACGACCGTGCACAGTTAGCTGTTGCTAATTTCTTGCTTGATGATATTACCCTGATCGGGGAGGAGCGGAAATATGGGTTGCAACTTGCCAACATAGCGAGCCAAGACCACCAACTCCCCTATCGGTCAACTTCCAGAGATTTTCACTGCTTACCTTAGGTACCTTATGAAGAGCTTTAAGCGACGCAGGTGACAGCTGCAAGTTTGTCTACCTTAAGGCAGTTAGAAGGCACTCCTTCTTTCGAAACCAGGCTGATTTTCAGATGTAACCCGCACCTTACCTGGTCGATTGTCTTCTGTTGCATGCGTCGTGTGGCTGGTTTCTCGTTGATCAACCGTCCAAACCTCATCATTTTCGACGTGACACCACCGAACTTCAAACATACTTGTATTCCGGTATTCAATTCTAGTTTCTTCTAAATCTTTTCTTCAACATTGCCCAATATCAGCAGGCTACGGTATTGCGAAATCGCAGACCGAACCTCGGCCCCTAATCACAACTATCGACAGCCCCCGTACAACTCGAGTTGACTCAGCCTGGAGCGTTCAGTAGCGTTCGTATTCCAGTGCTCCAATGTTGAAGATTGAATTTGACGATACAGCATACAATGACGGGCTCCTCTGCAGTTCTCTGGACGGCAACACAACCGGCAACGCAACCGGCAATGCACCATCATTCTTCAGGCCAGCCAGACGTATTGCTTTCAGAGTCTCGCGAGGCCTCTGCGGAGAGCCCTCGAATTCAAGGTCTTCTAGGCCTTCCGAACGAACTTCTTTTCATGGTCGCATCTCATCTATGCGGACACTGCAAAAGACCCAATGGATATGTCGGGGTGGAACAGCATGACAAAAAAATCTATTCAACCTCAGCCGCGTCCACCGGAGACTGCGAGACGCCGCACAGCCTTATATCTGTCACTCTTACAAAATCTGCCGGAAGGTTTTGCTATTCCTCTATACCATGATCCGCCGCCCCAATTTGGCAAGATGTGTCCCGAGGGTGTTTTTCTTTTTGCCCGCTAGCAGCCACCTTACGTTAAGGAAAGCCAGAAGCTCTGTCCCCGCGGTTAGGCAAGCCAGCAAGAGGCTAAGCCTGCAGTATACGGAGCATCCAAGGTGGTGGGCTGTTTCGAGTCCAGCGTGTCAACGCTTTTTGGAAGAGATGGTCCTATTGCTCACCCCCAACGTTAGAGATCTGATCGTAGACAGACCGACAATGTGGACGGAGAAATTTTTGGAGCATTTGAGGACTGTCTCTGAAGATCGAGGCTGGACTGGATTTCGGCAACTTGGTCGAGAGATCTTACTCAACTAAACCCTGACCAGACTCACCCAAGCGCCCGCTGGTCATTCTAGGATGTCCAACATTGAAATCCTGCCATTGGTTGCACCAAACCTGAGAATCCTCCTCGCCGACATTGCAGGAGCTGAGAGCTGTCTTGTGCAGCGGGAGAGGACAGCAGCCTTTCTCGCCAACCTGACGTTACTATGGCTACTGAGCAGGCTGGGTCGGACTACTCGAGTTGTTGAAGTCATGCTGTTGGTCAGTTACTGTAATAGGCTGGAACAGTTTGTTTTTTTTCGCGGCCCAAACATCCTGGTTTGGTGACGTTCTGGATGCGCTGAAAGGACTTGTGTCCACTCTTAAAAGTTTGCATTTGCAGACTGCGTTACTTACCTTTGAAAGGCATCGGAGCTGGATGACCCTATTGGAGTCTCTGGTTTCCATTGAGGTGATGGGTTTGAAGTCAATGACGATATCGGAACATGGCACCGTGGCATTTTGAAGCACTTGTGAATGTCCTGCCGCCAAGGGTCCGTATTTTGCGCACATCTGCATGCTGCTGGTGTGCATTAGGAACAGGCATCACTAATCTCAGGGAAAGAAACCGACGGGATGAACTCTGTCACTTGCGCAGGTTGTACTTTAGTTGTGGGTTGGGAGTGGACATGTCCTAGATCGACACTCTTGGGGCGGTAGATGTGGAAATGGTTGTTTGTGTCGGTCCAGCACGGTCGGGATTGGCTCCTGGACGGAGATCATCAGGCTGGTTTGGAAGGAGGAAGCTGGCTTTGAAGCTTTGAGTGGACGATGAGACGCCTTGCACAAGGTGAAGTGTCTACAGAGAGTTACAAGAGGATACCCGTACATACAAGTTTGTGTCCGTTCCAAGTTTTGCTTGATCAAACCACTGCGTTCAGCGTCTTGTATCGTCGGTCTTGCCTGATATTTGTAAATAGCTGATAGATCGGGTGACTGTGTCCTTGGATGTCGATTGCTTTGCCTCTGTACGGATGTGGTATCTTCGGAACGGCAAGCAATATAAGGAATCAGAATCAATGTAGCATGCCGGTTACAGTAGCTATCTTGAGCACATTTCGCTGAAGGCGAACTATCATGGAAACAGGGAGTGGGGCCGAATCCGGCTCGGCCCCTCTCAAGATCGCGCAGATCCTACCGACCGTGGGACAGAAATTACAGGTAAGGTAGGTAGGTGCCTACCAACTGCCGGCTATCTGCCTCGCAGCCTGGGTCAAGAATGAGGGCTGCAGCCTACATCCCACATGATAATATACCTAGTTACGTCCCTCGAGTTTGCTGCTGGCGCAGCAAGTGGCAGAATGATTTCGCCATGCCCCAAGACCCAACGCTCAAGAAGTCTCCAGTCGCAGACCCTCTTTTTCCTCACAAAGTCAATGCCATGGACCCTGGATTTGCCGCACAGACCGGCTTTATGCTGTTTATGGTAATCGATGCATGTTTGATTGTGAGCGATAATTGTGGAAAGACAGAGTAAAACAAAGCCAGGTTTCTGTGCATGTCACTCTTTCTCCATCTCTTAGCTTTGCTAATCGGGCAAAAAATGCTGGCAGGATGCGCTTTCTTTCAATTGCCTGGTGTGGCCTCAATTCACATCTGCCAGGGGTTCTGTGGTTGATGGCAGGTGGCAGCAGTCGTGGATATCTTTACCCCTGAACTTGGCCCAATAGACAAAAGGGAATCACGCTCAGACCATGTAGCGGTGAGAGTGTCACCACTATCTGATTGGATGAGATAGCCCCCCCGCAATCGTTTTGGTGCTAGAGACCTACCTCCACCCAACACCACTAAGGCTACAGAGACATACCTACCTAGCAGTGGCAGTCTGGCAGACAGACACTAAACCCAGTGAAGAAAGGGGGGCCTGTCCTCTGCCTCGAAGCCTATTGTGCCACTGGTCGGCCTTGTTGGTTGTGCCCCGCCTTGTCCACAACAAAGTGACCCTCCAAACCTCTGAAAACCATCACCAACACCGCCCTTCCCCCCTAGCTCTTCCGAACCTCAACTCTGCGCTGCGCGCGTGAAAATATTCCCCTTCTCCATTCCACTTTGCGTCGCAGCATCCCCCAAGACTCGTTGAGCCACAGTACACAATGAAGGGCGAGGTAAGTTGGACGCAATGCCCTTTTTCCCCTTTTCTGTTTTGCTTTCCGTCTTCCAAAACCCCCATCGTGGCAGCTCTCCAGAGGCATCGTAGGCTGGCTTTGGCTTCCCATTTGCCGTTGTCGCTACTGCTACTGCTACCAAGGCGAACCCCTGAAATCTGCTTAGCTGTCCCATCATACCTTGATCTCGGTGTGCGGCTCTAGTACTGACGGCAATGTCTCCAGATTCTTCACCTTCATCTCGGTCAGGCCGGTACCCAGCTGGGTAACTCTGCTTGGGAGCTGTACGTCCATGCCCGTCCCATCCCTTCCTGATACCGATACGACAGGGAAAACTCCGTGAAGCTGACCATCCAATTCATTGCGCAGTTACCTCCTCGAGCACGGCCTCGGCTCCGATGGTCGTCCCGACCCCAATGCCAAGGATGTCGTTGATGGCGGTTCTTACGAGACGTTCTTTACCGAGACTAGCAATGGCAAATACGTTCCTCGTTCCCTCTTCGTCGACCTCGACCCCTCTCCCATCGACGAGATCCGAACTGGCGGCTACCGCCAGCTTTTTCACCCCGAGCTGTTGATCAGCGGCAAGGAGGATGCCGCCAACAACTACGCCCGTGGCCACTACACCATTGGCAAGGAGATGGTTGACAATGTCATTGACCGCGTCCGCCGCGTCGCTGGTTCGTCTCCCCTTGTCCGCCGCTTTCAGAAGCCTGACTGACCAACGATCCAACAGACAACTGCCACTCCCTCCAGGGATTCCTGATCTTCCACTCCTTCGGTGGCGGTACGGGCTCCGGCTTTGGTGCCCTCCTGCTCGAGCGTCTTTCCACCGAGTACGGCAAGAAGTCGAAGCTCGAGTTCGCTGTCTACCCCGCCCCTCGCGTCTCGACCGCCGTTGTTGAGCCCTACAACGCTGTCTTGTCCACCCACAGCACCATCGAGAACTCGGACTGCACCTTCCTCGTCGACAACGAGGCTGTCTACGACATCTGCCGTCGCAACCTTGACATCCCCCGTCCTGGCTACGAACACCTGAACCGCCTGATCGCCCAGGTCGTCAGCTCCATCACCTCGTCCCTCCGCTTCGATGGTGCCCTCAACGTCGATCTGAACGAGTTCCAGACCAACTTGGTTCCCTACCCCCGTATCCACTACCCGCTCATCAGCTACGCTCCTGTCATCTCGGCCAACAAGAGCTCTCACGAGAGCTTCAAGGTTCAGGAGCTTACCTTCCAGTGTATGTAACGCCCTCACCCGCTTACAGGCCCTAAGAGACTAACGAATATCAGGCTTCGAGCCCAACAACCAGATGGTCGTTTGCGATCCCCGCAACGGCAAGTACATGGCCGTCGCCCTTCTCTACCGCGGAGATGTTGTCCCCCGCGACTGCAACGCTGCCATCGCCGCCCTCAAGGCCAAGTCTTCCTTCAACCTCGTCGAGTGGTGCCCCACTGGTTTCAAGCTCGGCATCAACTACCAGAAGCCCATGGCTGTCCCTGCCGCCGCCGGCGATGGTGGTCTTGCCTCCGTCGACCGCTCTGTCTCCATGCTGTCCAACACCACTGCTATTGCCGAGGCCTGGTCGAGACTGGACCACAAGTTCGATCTTATGTACAGCAAGCGCGCCTTCGTTCACTGGTATGTTGGTGAGGGTATGGAGGAGGGTGAGTTCAGCGAGGCCCGTGAGGATCTTGCTGCGCTCGAGAAGGATTACGAGGAGGTTGCTGCCGACTCCTTCGAGGCCGATGAGGACGACGCCGAGTACTAAGTAGATACCGGAAACGACCACGTTTCTATTTTTCCGTTTCGTAGTACACCGGTTGCTGCGACGAATAACGACCAACTCGGTAGCAGCCTTGGGCGACACGAACTGCATGCAAAACCTTGGTTTTTTGGCAGTCGTTGGAGGGCTGGACCGGTGAACTTCTCAGATGTCGTTCTCGCTGAATGGACATGGATTCGCGGAAAGGCACCGGGTTACGCCCTGACCCATTGAAAGGATATTTCGGAGTCAAGCTCGAGTTGATAATAGATGAGACCCAAGTCACTTTCTTTTTCACACAAGTACATACTTGGTAACCCCCTGACCGGTTTGACGAGAGCCTCTTGGGATTCAAAGTAGTCAATTGTAAATGGATCCGTTATCCAAAACGCTTGGGAATGATGTGACGATAAGGTTACAACGATTACATGCTATTGAGATGGGACATTGCTGAGGCGCACCCCACTGGCAAACGTGGACAAGCACTTGTTCTGAAAAAAATGATTATTATTTTTTGACGCCTTTCCCCCGACGCTTGTCGTTGCCCACTTTTGGTATCCCATGACCTTTTTTACATGTGAGACATCTATCTCCCTCTTTCTATGTCCACTTCAGTTTTTCTTCTTTTTCCACTCCGCCGCTCTCTTGGCGCCACGGCCGACAGGCTTCGACTTCTTGACGCCACCGCCCTTGGGCTTGCTCCGCTTGTTGAACTTGAGGTCCTTCGGCCTGCCGTCCTTGGCGCTGGCGCGACGACCCTCGAAGATGAAGTCCTCGGGCGCCTTCATGTCGTCCTTAGGGACGGCCCCGGAACCGTTACCGGGGGCGCGGGGCTTCCCTCTGTCGCCTCTCTCGCCGAGGCGCTCGCGGTTGGCGCCGGAACGGCCCAGCAGGCGCGCCGCGCGGCCGGCCTTGGACTGCTGCTCGGGAGTGATCTTGGCGCGGTACTTTGTGTTACCGGGCGCGCCGGGACCGCCCGATTGGGCGGCTCTGGCCTTGTTCGTGCGTTCCATGGCCAGGGCCGTCTTGTGAGGGGCCTTGGCGCGGGTTACGCGCATGATGCGGGGGAGCATGGGAGGGTATTTCTTGCCATCCAGGAGGAGGGCGGCTTCGACGTGGTTTCCATCCTGTCTTTTGTCAGTCTGTTTTTCCTTCTTTGATTTTTCTTGTGTGGAAATCATTGAAGGGAGTACAGGTTCTTACGTAGAACTGAACGTAGGCGAATCCTTTGCCCACTCTCGTCTTGGGGTCGCGCACAACGCGTACGTTCTCGACCTTGCCGGCGTGCTTGCCAAACGTCCTCCAGAGGCCCTCCTCGATGTCGGCTGGGACCTTGGTACGCTTCTTCTGGACTGTCTCGCCCTCCTCGTTGGTGGTAAGGATGGTCTCGTCGTCGATGAAGCCCAGGTTTCCGACGAAAACGCAGCGGCGGTGGTCCGTAGGCGCCGGGTGAGCGACGCTATCGACACGCAGGTGGCGGTCGAGGACGATGGTGCCGTTGAGCTCGGCGCAGACCTTGCGCGCGGCAGCAGGTGTGGAGAAAACGACGTAGGCGTTGGCCGACTTTGTCGTCTCGTTCATGAGGGACTTTGTGATATAGGCCGCGCGCTTGGGGAGAGCGCCGCCGGAGAACGCGATGGAGCGGAAGCGAATCGACTCAATCTTCTGCGGCGGTGTAGCGTCCTTGTCGAGGACGCTGACGAGGTGGGCCTCGAGGATACGCTTGGCCGACTTGCTGTCGATGGCATCGGAGGCGACGTTGGAGAGGAACACGGTACGGCTCGCCTTCTCCATCTCGCTATCCTTCACCTTGGTCTTGGCGTCAGCGGCAAGCGACTCGTGGACGAGGGGCGCTTCGGCGTCGGACTCCTCGGCCTCGGACGATGTTTCAGAGGTCGCCTCTTCGCCATCTTCTTTGCTCTCGGTATCCTTCTTGCTGCGTTTTCCGGCCGGCTTCTCCGTTACTTCTGCCTCCGCGAGCTTGCTCAGGTACTTGCCCTCGATATCGTCCTCTACGCGCTTGCGCTTCCGTTCCTTCTTCACCTTTGGGGCTGGCTCTGAGGCTTCCTCCTCTACGTCCTCAGCGTCCGACTCGTCCTCGGCAATATCGCCGAGATCAACATCCTCGTCGCTACCAAGCTCGGACAACTCCTCATCGTCTCCTTCGTCGGCGTCCGGGAGTTCCTCGTCGGAATCGGCGGATTGGGGCTCGGCCCTTGCCTTTGGTGTGGATAGTTCGGGGTGACTTGTCTTCTCGGGAGCTTTAACGGGACCGGCCTGGTCTTGGTTAGAGAGTGTTTGATCATATTCACGGATTTGTAAAGGACTTACACTGGATGCGAAAAGGGCATCGAGAGTGGGGTCAATGGCCTTGCCCGAGGCAGCGAGTTTTGTGCTTCTGCGGAAAGGTTAGTGATTTATTGGGAAATTTGCTTTGTGCATGACGAAATGCGAGCATACCTCTTTGCCATTGTTGCGACAATGTCTTGCAACTCTAGTTGTTAAGGCCCAATGTTCTGCAATGGGTCTTCTGTAGATGCAACAATTCCCAATGCGCTCCCGCATCGAGGGAAAAAATATCAAGCTCTATCGGCTGGGCTTCTATGGGGGTATCGATAAGAAAACCGGAGGCACCGATAAGAGGCGGAACAACCGTCAATTGGTGAAAAACGTCAGCAGGCCGCTATTTGCCGAGAACAAGTGCCCCGTGCCCGCTGTTGTGCCCGTGTTCACCGCTTTCGCTGTCAGGGCGCAGGCTTTCTGCCGACCGATCCTGGTTCCGCACCGGGCTGGGGGGGTAGTGGACGGGAAAGGCACAGAGAGGGAGCAGAGCAGGTGAGCGCATCTCTCTCCATAGAGCGGCAGGTCACTAACGCCTTTCTCTTCCTCCTCCGAAAACCCACCACAACACCACCACCTGCGCCCGCCCACGTCTGCTTTTCGGGACCGGACAAGCACACGCGTTGATGCTGCTCTCGAAAAGGTTTCATCCACCACCTCAACTTAGGAGACATTCGCTTTTCTCTCCACAACAACCTGCCCGCTTCTTCTTCTTCTTCAGCCTGCCACTGACGCTGCTGCTCGTCCCTCCGCGCCCTGTCTGCGTTCCCACGAAAACTCGTCTGTCCGAATTGCACCTCTCCACGACACAACCTACCTTCAAACCACCCGATTTGGACTCGCACAGCACGCTGTTTCCCTCTCTTTTCAATGGCAGCTACGGCTTCAGCGCCGCCTGCTCTCTCTCCAGGGCAGGCGACGCTCGATCATGACGACAGTAACATCTCCAGCCCTCTGAGCGACGTCGAGGACAAGGATGGCGAGGGCGAATCGTTGGACGGCATGCAGCTGGATCACACTGGGGAAGATCCCGACGAGGCGCTCGACTCCGACAGCAACCTGTCCGAGGCGAACGATACCGAGGCAGAGACGGAGCGCCTCTACGACACCCCGCAGGCCCAGCGCCACAAGGACGTGGTCGTCAACCAGTTCAACGACGGCCAGGTCTTCGACCGCACACCAAGCAAGCTCCAAAAGACTTTTCCCATTGACGCCATCGACGATGGTGACGACGAGAGTCTTTCCGACCGCGACGACGTGTCGATAACTTCCAGCCACTTGGATGAGACCTCCCCCAGCAAGCCAAAGAAGTCCACCGAGCTCCCATCTACCGAAGATGATTTCGAGAACGCTGACTCGAAGAAGAGAAAGCGATCACCGGTCGCGGAATCCTCTGAGCCTGGCCAGCCCGCCAGGAAGCGCACGGGATCGGTCGTGCCACAGGAGCAGGACCGGGACAAGAATGACGTGGACATGCACGAGGACGATGTCCCCTCCACAATTTCCCACACCGGCGATCACTCCGCGACCGAGGACAATGCCCCCGAACTCCCGCCCACTAAGCGTGGTCTATCGCGCGACGGTCACAGCCCGGTCAAGGACTCGCAAATAACGAAAAAGATAACTCGTAACGGCAGCAGGCGGAAGGGTCACGCCCTAGAGGCCCATGAGCATGAGGGTGACGATGGCGACGGTCGGGACGACAGTCGCGGTGACGAAGACTCGGGACCTCATGCCGACGACCACATTGAACACGAGGGCGACGATGACGCAGAGGCGTCAAAGAACGACGAAGAGTGTAAGGAACCCGTCAATCAACCCCCTTTTTTTCTTTCTTAGCTGATGTCTTGCAACAGTTGAGAGGAAACGTGCGGCGGTCGAGGAATGGACTGACCTAGAAGAGAAGTTTGTGGTCTTTCGTGAGCGGTGAGTCTTCTACACACGACGAGTTGCACCGGCCTCGCGCTGATGAATGTGCTCCAGGCTGTATAAGGATCGACTAGAGCGCCTCGAGCAGGAAGAACAGTCTCTGCAAGCCGAGCCACCGAGTCACCCTGAATACTTGAACATGAAGCAATGTTTGGACGAAAGGCTAGACAAGAAGCTCCGAAACATTGAGAAAGAATACGAGCTGTCAGTCGAAGCCCTGGAGCGACTGGCAGTAGCGCGTCGGGCCCAAATCTGGAATCAGTTCTACCAGGGAGCTCGAGAGTCACGCTCTAAAATGCTCGAACACCTTAACAAGGAATGGTACGAGACACAGAACGCCAGGCGCAGTGCACACAGCGTACCCGACTACGGTCTTCTGTTCCCCGCCAACCCCACGCAACGCACAAGAAACGCGGTCGCGTACAACTCGGAAGTCTCTTTCTTGGCCGGGCTCGCCAAGCACGAGGGATTCCCCGCAGTGCCGCCTATGCGAGGTGCGAATGGGTCAGAGATCGAAGACGATCTGGAGGCCATGAAGGTTGGTCGATAGCCAGGCCCAGCACTTGAACCCTCACTGATCTTTCCCAGCGCACTTCAAAGTCGCGTCAGCGATCGATCATGCAGCCAATTGAGGACTACCAGGCGGTTGCCTTCGGGGGAAACCTTGGTCCTGCTGGTGAGCAGTTCATCAAAGATACCCCATGGGCCAACCCGAACCATATTGCACATAAGATCGTCACGGCGCCGGCAGCGCCTGGGGCCCATGTGAAAAGCCCAGCAACGCAAGGAGGCAAAGCAGTGGCAGGCCCGTCCCACGTTCAGCCGATACCGGCCATCACAAACGGTCACGCAGCCGCGCACACATCGCCGCAAATGAACCGGTTTACTTCGGCGTCACCCGAGATGGTCCGAACAGCCAACGTTTTGGCTCAAAGCGCCCAGATGAAGCGTGCGGGGAGCCGCACATCGAAAGCTGCGAAAGACACGGCCCCCAAACAAGAGCCAGCGTCGGCGATGGCAAGTTAGGGCGGCATCACCGGAAGGCTGACGGCGTTTTCGAAGCTCACTGTACTGTTATGATACCCCACGACGACTAAGGCGACCCGACCCGCCCTTGTTTTTTCCGTTTTTATGTTCTTCTTTTCCTCCCCTTTCTTATCTGCTACCTAGATACGTTGGCGCATCGACGTGATATCACGACGGTCATTATTTGTCTGGGTCCCCATAGAGTTAAGAAGGGCCCCTCATCACAGGATGGGATGTCTGGAGTGGAAAAAGGGAGCTACTTTTGCATTGGGATGGACAGGTCAACTCCTGTAATGAGACATGTACAGAATTGCTGATGGAGGATTTGGTATTTTACATTGTTGCAAACGGCGCAGGAAGCGAGTTGAACCTCGCTTATATACATATATGTTCTACAACGCAACTGCATGCTCGCATGTCGAGTTGTTCCAGCACTTGCGTTATTGAGAGTTTCCATTGGTTGGCTGTTCGCATCACTTCTCTCGCCAGCTCTCTCGCCTCCCTCACTGTCTAGCTGGACTTGGCCTGTTGCCTCGGGGTATCGGGGACCTTGACATCTTCAAATTCGTCCTGGCCGACCGCCTTGATCGTGTACCAGTCTGCGGAGATGCTAGTTAGCCCGACGGCCTCTTGTAGGTTCGCAAACGGGGGAGGGGGATCATGCGGGGTGGCTTATCACATACACACTGCGCCAACAAAGCACCAAAGTCCGGCGCCGACAGCGAGATTCTTTGCGAGATAGGGTTTGCGGGCTCGGAGGAGGGCGGGACCTTGGCGGAGGTTGCGATCGTAGTACGAAGACTTCTGGGGGCTGTAGTTCTGCTTGTCAGACCACACTCATGTGGCGCGAACGGGGGAGGGAAACAGTGGCGGCGTACATGGCCATTGCGACTGGATGTCGGAAAGTCACAGGAAGGAGTGTTGTGCAGAATTATAAGCTGTGAAGAACTCGGGGTTTGAGAGGATTCGATTCGGGGCCCTTGGGGGCGATTGATGGTGTTGCGCCACGAGAAGTTAGATATTAGATGTTCTATCGCAAAGGGCCGGGAAATTCACAGGCCGAACCACTCCCTCAATGCTGATTCGGTATCGATAGCTCGGAGGAAGTTCGGTTGAACTGATAGTGACGTAGACTAGGTAGTTCGATAAGCTCTAATACCGGGTCAACAGGGCAAGTAGTGTATGTGGGTAGGTGAGGAGGTAGGATAGGTAGAGTGCACAGGTTCCCACTCTTAGTTACCTACCTAGTTATCTTTGGTACTGCAACAAGCTCTACAACACTGAGCCTTCCGTGCTGGTCCCTCGATTGGATGACTTGTTCTGTCCTTAAGATGGAACCTTGATGATTTGCATCTTAAATATCCTTTCTTTCTACTTTTCCATACAAGCTCTCTCGTTTCTCTTCCATTATCTAATTAGGCAAGTAGGTAGGTATGGGGTCTAGACACCTGCCTATGTAACTTCGTAGGTCCTTTTTCCCACAAATAGAGCAACATTCAGGTACCGGCAGCAGAGGCTCTAGGGCAGCCGCTGCGCTAACCTAAAACAGCCAGCGGTGGTCAACACGCCCCGTCATAGTTTTTTGACCCGCGTCGCTGTCGCTTATCACGCTCAACGTCGGCCCAGGTTGCTTGCTTGCCTCTCCAGAACCTGCACGGCAGGAAACTCGTCCAACTTTTGGAGCTGGGAAAACGAAGCAATCGCATCAGCAGATAGCCGACATTAATCACCCCGAAGTTGCCTCATTACCCGCGCCCAATCTCCCCCATCGCCCGCCTCGACGAATTACACGACACCACACGATTGCGACTTGATTGCGTTTTCCATCTCTTTCTCCCGCGCGTTGGAGGATGGTGATTGACCTGGAAAAGCTTGAGCTCTCCAGATTTCGATAAGTCGCGGCAGCTCCTGCCTTCGTGATCTTCGGTCTCCTCTTCACCTTGGCAACGCCGGACCTCGACCACCACACGCAACCGAATTTTGACATCTTGTCCTCATTTGTCACCTCGCGGACCCATCCAGGCTCGTCGCATCCTTGTGCATCAAGCTTGCCCACGATCATGGCGGCTCCATCCTCCCAGGCGTCCGTGAGCGACCAGATTCGCCAGCTCAACGACGCAAGGAAGCTCGTCCTGGGCGACGTCAAATACTACCCAACTGTTGTCAAGAGCATTCTTCCCATCGTCGGACCCACGGCGCGTGTTGAACTCCGAAGATGGGGCGCCGACTTCCTGGCCGAGGCCTTTTCGACGCCCGCGCTACCGGGCAGCGAAAAAGAGACAATGCAGCTCTTCGTGCTGGACACGCTGCAGAGCATGGTTGAGACCCCGAATGAGGATCCCCACGTACTGCGGAGCGCCATTCAGACGGCCGCCAGCATCTATCCATTTGCGCTGCGATGGATGTACGTGCATATCTCCTGCTTCTGGTCGATAGCTCTGGTTGCATAGGTTGGGGAGGCTGACTGGTTCGATAGCATCAACAACTCGTACGATAACCTCACGTGGGAACGGGTGGTCGCAATCAAGACACGCATTCTTCAGATATGGAGCGAGGCCGAGTCGACGGTGAGGATATGCTGCATCAAGTTTGCGCAACGAGTTGTCCTCGCACAATCGGTGGCCAACCCAAGCGAACCAAGAGTAGGCTGGATCTGACATACTTAGCCGGTTGTGTGTTACTGACGTTTTGCGCAGCGAGGTGATTCCCTTGACATTTCACTCGACAAGATCCCGCCAAACCATCAGACGCTAGATGTTATGACCCTCGACGCCGAAGGGGTTGGATTGCTGGACAGGATGTTGAGCGTGTTGCAGGAGAACAGCAGGTAAGGACTGCGATGCGAGAGGGCGTTTGACCACGGCTAATCACAGCACATTGGTGACAGTGATGTTCTTCTCGTTGATGCCACCTTGAACTGCCTGTCCATCTTGATCCGCAGTCGGCCGGGAACGGCCAACAGGATCCTGGATGCCGTGCTCAACTTCAATCCCATGAAGCTCGCAAACTCGCCCATGACTCCTAGAACCCGTGTGATTGTCAAGTCCATGGAGAAGACGACTCGTATGCTTTTGATACATCTGTCAAAACGGTACAGCCCAGCGCGCCTTCCGTGTTGCCGCCTTCCCTGCTAACCTCGCAACGCAGCGACCCCCACGGCCCGATGGCGCCTCGGATTCAGCAGCATGTGGAGAGAATGATGCGGATGAGGCACGAAATTTTTGACGAGTCCGGCCGCAAACGGGCTTTCGAAGCTCAACAGCACGCCGAGATGGACGCCAAGCGCCAGCGGGTCGCACCCCAAGTGGCGACGACGCCGCAGATCCAAGTCACACCACTACCGCCAGGCCCTCACAGCTTGGGCGACGTCTTCACTCTCACGGGCAGTGAAGGACTGAAGGCCTTCGACGTGGGCACACTCCCGACGGCAATGGCCGCGAAAATCAGCATCACCACGCTCATCCGCACGGATGCGCAACTTCTCACAATGGCAATCGAGGTGAGTTCCTATGTGGCGTGCGCAAAGGCTTCTTCTAACGTTGCGTAGGGTATTCAGGGACGACTCGCCGCTCTGGCAGCACAACCCGCACCGCAAATCAACCCCGAGACTGCTCCTCTGGGCGTCGAAGAGGATGACGATTACGAACCGGATTTCGCCGCCGCCGAAGATAATGAGCAAATTCTGAACAAGCTCGACAGCGATCCTGTGGCCAGACCAGATGACCACGACCTTGGGCTGAGGACGTTCAAGCTGCCGCCCCCACCTGCGCTCACGCCAGAATTGGCGCTAAGCGCGGGTCAAGGCTCAGTCATGTCCCTGTTCCAGTTTGTCAAGACGCTGGAAGACCCTGGCAAAAGGTCCAAGTCTGGCATCAACCGACTGGCGGCTAGTACCAACGACCGAGAATCCTGGATTGCCATCATTACCCGTCTGGCCAGCCGTTCGTCGGCAGGTTTAGAGTTGGTCAGCACTAAGGACGAGACCAGTGGCTCAGTGTCGGGATTGTCTCTCGGCAACAGCATCAGAGACTCGCTGTACACGTATGTACTTGAGGATTTCCGGCGACGTATCGACGTCGCCATCACTTGGTTGCACGAAGAGTGGTACAACGACCAGCTGCAAAAGAAGCAAGAGGGAAACCATCCTCTGCACTACGAGAAATGGGCGCTCAAGTTGATTGACGGTTTCTCGCAATACCTCAATGCCCAGGACAAGGTCCTCACCCGGTTCCTGGGCGAGGTCCCTGAGCTCAGCCCCGCCATCCTGTCTCGCGTCAAGCTCATGTGTCGCGATCCTCTGGTGGTGCCTCTGGCTCTGACTAGTCTATTGTACCTGGTCATGATGCGACCACCGGCCAAGGAGCTTGCCTTGGACACGGTCCAGGATATCTGGACAGAGTGTGAGTTTCAAGTTGCCTGATTGGTGCATGGGATTGTTACTGACGTGTTGATATAGACGAGGATGCGCGACCACTGGCGGCGAAATACTTGGTCAAGTTCCGGCCGTCCTGGCTAGCATCAGCCAAAGCAGTAGCAGAGGGTGGGGGTACTGCAGCAACAAACAACGCAACAGCAATCACAACATAATAGAGGCTGCAGCCGCAGCTGCAACCTAGGTCACTTGTATGTGGCCACTAAACGACGCAATATGGACAGTCACGTTGCATGTGTCTTGTGTTGCGTTGCTGTTTAGGGGAGGGTCTTTTCTTTATTTCATGAGGCTAAGGCATCTGAGCATATGCAGAAAGGGGACATGATGCTGCGGCAGCTCCCTTTCAAATTGGCGAGGTTGTTGGAATCGGTTTGATGGTCACGAAGTCCGACAAGTATACCCAAACAAACTGGAGAGGATGCAAGCATGAAAATCGACTCACGGCGTCTCGGTAGACAATGAGACGGGTCCGACTGGGAGGGGAGAGGAAAGCGGACAGTAGCCAACGGCATGGCATAGGCCCTTGGCGTTCAGACCAAGGAAGGTGGAACTGACCGGATAAACTGTCATGTATATATAGCTAGCTTACTTGCATCCCAAGTGGAAAGGGGGCATAGGAAGCAAGAGTCAGCACAATGAAATCTTGGGGAAGCGGCGGCATATTTGATGCACGCACGCAAGACACCCCTCATTCTGCCATGATCTGAGTTGTGCACTGCTCTTTGTCAACTGAGGTGGGTTTGGCTGGATCCGGAATCCCAGCAGAGAAAGCATCGGCCTCAGCGACTGCGGCTCCGTTTCTTTGGCGTCTATCATCTATGGAGTCGTGGCGGCACGGGAATTTTAACCGGAAGCTTGGCACGGCATGTTACAGACCTGGTCTGGGTGAGTTTGCATGCAGATCTCATAGATATGCACTGAAAGAAAGTATTGTGTAGAAAGAAAGGGATTGAGGGTTCCTCCGTGTCAAGATCACAGGCCCCCTTTCAAGATAAGCATTATGTTTTCCCTTGGCTGTTTGGTTGGATAGAATAGGTAGACAGTAGTTCTTCAAACAAGAGATTGAAAACGGGGCTACCAGTATGATTGGATTCAGGAGGCACAAGCTGTTCCTTTCTCAATCTCTCTTCATCTTTTTATTTTTCTATTTTTTTCACTATCCCCCTTTGGATCCTCAATATTGCCAGGATCTTGGGTGTGTCGTGATCGATTGTCTAGCCGGGTTGTCACTGACGCTGGGTTGGCCCCGCTGAGGTAAGACAAGAGGAACCCGGGAGTGCGACAGAGATGGGTTTCTGGATTGGATCTGCGCTGGGGGGGGGGCTGCTGCGGGTATCAGTAGAGAGTGATAGGGTTTGGATAATGGGATGGTTTGAATGGGATGGAATGGGGGCCGGGCCATGGGTGATGGTGATGGATGTCGCGTGGATGAACTTGGGCACATTTATTATTGCGATTGGAAGACGTTGAGCGAAGAGGAAATAGGAGACGTACCCGACTCCCAGGACATGTCTTTCCCAAATGGTCATATTAGGTGCAGTATTCCTAGGCTTGCGACCGAGGGCTCAGGAGTAAAGGACCTGCTCGGTTCAAACGTCGAGGAGATTCGACATCATGCGCATCTCCATCTGCATCACGGACATGTCATCCCTTGCCACGCAGAGGACATACCTATAGAGAGAGAGAGAGAGAGCGAAAGGACCGTGCATTGCTTCTCTTTTGGCCGGAACAGTGATGCAGCCGCAGCAGCGATCTTCGTTGCTGGGGAACAGGGTGGTCTCCTGCTTGATGAGTGGGGGGGATGTGTCTGTCTGCGGGAGTTTGTCCGTCGTGATTTGCCTGCTGCAGCATTGGCAGAGGAAAGGAGATAGGCACCTACTTCAGAAGACAGTGTGGCGGCGTGGTTCCCTTGCAAAATTCCCTTGCGAAATCCAATGTGTCGATGTTGATGTTGTTCTGCGCTTCCGCCTGGATGCAGCCAATCGAACATGGTGGATGGATGTCGGCCGGTCGATGAATGGAAAGGCAGAGAGAGAAAAGCAATCGAGAACAAGACATTTGACTGAGAATAGTGCCGTGCAATCCACACTCAAGAGAAAAACAACCACGCTGACTGGCGTACAGATACTCCTTCTGGTCTGCTGTTGCTATTGCTTTATGGCTTGTCTCTGCCACAATTTTGCTTCACCTGGTACTCCTGCCTGGTTTTATCTATTCATCTGGCTATTACCTATCTACCTAAATCGGTACCTACGGATAGGCCCTCCTCCAGCTCTTCCTTAGGCTCGACCCTCCTTTATTATTCCCACCTCCTCCTGTCAGAAGAAGATTGCCTCCCAACTGACGTAGCTCGGCACAGGCCTGTAATTCGCATCTTCCAGGCTTTTTTCGACGGTTCCTTTTTTTTTTCTTGCCTTTTTCTTTTTTCCTTTCCCTCCCTCCCCCAACCAACCACTTTCTCTCGCCTCCCTGGAGGCTACCTACCTACCTAATCAGAGAGAGAAATCTCCTGTTGTTGCACTGTTGCATTGTTGTTGCATCGCGTGTCGGATTCCCAGGGCTTATGTAGTGTATGCTGTACACTGCAATTCTTCGACCAGGACATCCTTCCATTCCCATTCCCATCCCCATTCCAGCCCAATCGCTCTCGCTCTTCCACGCGCCTCTCCGGCCGACATCAGACGGGCCGGCCGCATTCGTTCGACCACGCGCGATTCCCCAAAGAGACGCCGCCCCTCCCCCAACTTTCCTTTGCTACAACCACAGCCACACCAGACCACCAAAACACTAATTGGCTCGCTCTGCCATACCCTCGACGAACTCCCAACGTGCCGACCGGCCTACCTAGACTATAGACAAACGGCACTGCAACCCTCTCAGAAATTCCCTGTGAAGACCAAAGATCATGACCGAGAGACATGCCTAGTCGACTGCAGTATCCCAACAAGCAAGACGAACAACAACGACGACTCCTCTCTAATCCTCCCCAGGTCCCCGACGTCGATAACCAACAAGAAGACTTTACTCTCGGTAAGGGTCCCCGCCCTTCCCGCTCTCTGCTTGAAACCTCGCCCCGATCCACCACCGCCCAGTCCACCTGGTGGTACCTATAGCCTCTCTGGGACACTTTACCTACTTGTCCGCTGTGTCTGGAATCCCTTCTCCAGACGACATTCGACCTGGCTAACTCAAAACTCTGCAAAGGCCTCGACGCCTCACAACGAACCCCGCCAAGTCTTGCTCCCCGGCCGCGACGCCCTCTATAGATGCTCATTCAAACAGCCGTGCCCTCCTCGCACCACCCTCTGTCACCACCGTCCGCGCCGTCAGCAAGAGTAGCATGAACACTCGCCTCGACGGGAACCTCCAGTCGACGACGAGCTCCCCGTCTCCGTCTCCCCGAGGCGCCCCTAAGATGGTCCAGACCATCCGGACCGTACCCAGCTTCGAAGCCGCGAGCGACACAAGCTCCGACACACCCTCCCACACATCCGCCTTCTCCAGCTCTGTCAACAGCAACGCCAGCGCCATCAGCATGGCCTCGAATCACCAGGACAGGACCCCCGGCGTCAAGTTAAAACACGATTGGAACGGCGGCGACTCCACCTCCATGAAGGTGCGAGAGGAGACGCCCCCCATCCTCGACGACGACGACAACCCTGTCGCCGTCGTCCCCGACGCCCAGGGCCCGGGATGGGACTCAACCATCGGCAAGGCGGGCTTGGGCAAGACGGGCCGCGTCATCAACAAGCTCGTCAGCGACAATGAGTCCCTCAAGCGCGACATACAGATCGAGCGCCTACGTGCCGAGGAGGCCAAGCAGGCCGCCAAGCTCGTCGAGGACAAGATGGAGCGCCTCATCAGCGACTACGAGAGCCGTCTGCTCGAGGCTAGCGTCACAAAGACCCTTCTCAGCCGCAAGGAGCGCCAGGTCGAGACCCTCAACGCCAATGTCGAGCTTGAAAAGAAGCGCACCGCCGACGCGCAACAACGGGAGCGCTTGTGGCGCGACGAAATGGAGAAGATGCGCGCCACCACCACCAAGCAGGTTGAAGACGCAAACACCCACGCCGCCCTCATGGAGGGCCGCTACAACGCCATCAGCTCCCACTGGAAGGACCAAGGCCACGAGGTGAAGCGCGCCCACCTGAAGCTGCGCGCCGAGATCGCCGCCCTCGTCGAGGAGCGCCGCCGTGACGACGAAAAGATCGCTGCTCTGCGGGACCTGTGCGACCAGCAAGACGGCAACATCAAGGAGCTGCGGCGCCAGAAGGACGAGATCGAATCCAAGTTTCAGGATTACAAGGCGCAGCAGGAGTTCATGCTCAAGGATATCAAGACGGGCGCCGCCGAGAGGGACGCCGAGCAGGAGAGGCTACTCGAGGAGACGAGGTCGACGTTGGCAAGGTTGAAGTGGGCGCTGAATGTCAAGGAGAACGTCAAGGATTTGTTGCAATGATCGCTGCTGGCGTGTTGCACTTGCACGGTTTTTCTCGTGCTCGGCACCTTCGCCTCCGTCGGCGCCTATCGTCCGACTTATCGCAGTTCGGCTCATCTGTTGAATCATATCAGCCGATGTTATGCTTGCCAACTTGTGGCCACAAGTAACCACGACCTAACAAACCATCCCTGCGGCGGCGATAACAGCTTTCTCTTGTTACTCTTCCTGACTGCATACCAACTCCGTCAGCGCAGCATGGCAACAACTACAACCCCACTCAAATCACGTACCCAAGAAAGCTGCGTAGAGCGAATCTACCTACCACCACCACCACACCATACATACGGCGGCTTAACCACTTGAAATGAAGCTCCGCGCGAGAACCAGACTTAGAAATTTCCCTGCTTTTGCACCTTTTTCCTCATTTCTCTCGGTCAGCGACACACAAAAGGACATGGTACATTTGCAGCAACACAAGAAGATCCGCAGATAGATCCGGCAGAATCGGGACGGGGCCATGGATTCATGGGTCCTTGTGGGGGGGGGGGGGGGGCTATTTTCCCTCCCCTCTTGGTTATCTTCCCGCGTTACGGAGGGTCGGCATTGATGGACATTTTCAAGGTCTGGAAAGTCAAAAATAAAACTGGACCAGACCTAATTTGAGCTTGACATTCCGGAAAAGAAAAAAAAGAAAAAAGACTTCTAGGGACTGGAGTTACGGCGTAAACTTTTGGTTCGGATTTTGTTGGTGGGCCTCGGAACGGCTCCGTTTTCTCCCAGGCTGGTGTCTGTCTACAGTCTACAGATAGGGCTCCAAAGGAGCGTGTGTTTGTGCCTTTTGAGTAAACTACCTCGGGCCAAAGAAAATGTAGACCTTTTCTGTCTTTGACTACACTTGCCTGGATGAACACCGTGTGTCGGTCAGGAGGTGTATATTGACTTGTGCGAGCGCCTTCGACGAGAGACGGTGAGTGCTCCTCGTCGATCAACCGGAGCAAAGGCCGTCAGCCATGGCGCGTAAGGACTTGTTTCTCAGAGTGCAATAGTGACAAGTTGCTGCAAGGGATAGCTGTCACCCAGAAGAGAAAACGTCAGTTGCTAGATTGGTAACAAGGCTTGTATCAACGTTACCTGAGTGATCCCCTCGCAGCTGCGTCATAGTCTTCTAGGAAACCCCCTAGACTGACGGCTCTGCCCGTGCACACCGCGATGGTAAAGACACGGCCAAAGCTGTTCGGCTCTTTTATTAGACTGCCAGTCAGCCGTTCCGGCCGTCGGGAACCGTCTCCAGTAGCATGGAATGTATATGCTCTTCCGCCTTTTGCCGACATGCGAGGAGGACGGCGTTGATGATCCGGGGAAGGCCACCTCGATGCAGACTTGACAGAGGTTGGAGATGAATCTCTCTCTCTCTCTCTCTCTCTCTCTCTCTCTCTCTCTCTCTCTCTCTCTCTCTCTCTCTCTCTCTCTCTCTCTCTCTCTCTCTCTCACACACACACACACACACACACACACACACACACACACACACACACACGCTGAGCTTCATGACATAGTCATGCGTGTCAAATGATTACAAGAAATCGGCCGCCGTTTGGAAACAAATTCTACTACGTTTATTCAGTCCGCACGGCTACGAGCTCAACTGGTCGTCTAGAGCGAAGGTAACCTTCTTCTTGACTTTCGTTTTGCCCTTACCCTTGTCTTCTTCCTTACCTTTACCTTTGCCTTTGTCTTTGCCTTCGTCCTTGCCCTTGCCCTTGTCATCAGCTCTGCCCTTGCCCTTACCTTCGTCTTTGTCTTTGTCTTTACCTTTGCCTTCGCCCTTCCGTTTACTTCTCTCAATGTCCCCCTGGAAGATGCTGCCGCCGCTTGTCTGACCGCTACCACCGCCACTGCTGACGCGGCCGCCGCTGTAGCTGTTGCTATGGATCTCCTCCGCGTGACCACCGTAGCTCAGCGTGTACGGGTTCTTGTTGGGGTCCTGCCACGGAGGGTTCGAGGGGTCGTGGTAGTAGAGGGGGGTCCTCTGTCCTGACATATTCGTTTTGTCCCCAAATGAGGGGCGTGTGTGCGTCGGCTGGGCTACGTTGTGGCAAGGCAGAAGATATCGCCAAACTTGGCTGATCCTCAAGGGAGCTTTTCTTGTTTTCTTGTGCGTTTCTTCGCCTGGTTATACTGCAATCAAAATACCAATTATGTCTGTCAATCTTGTTGGAATTGGACAGATGCTTTCTTGCTAGTGGTTGTTGCTTGCGTAAAAGAGCAGTTACAGCTTATTTTATACTGGAAGAAACAGAAGTTCTCTTGAGATGCGTGTTTCACGATGTGTTTAGCACAGCTTCCCGCAGTCTCTAGGTGTGATTCAATTGCATTGAGCAAAAATTTCTCTTCACGATCGTCTGTCCTGGCCCTTTTATGATGTCTAACTCTGCTTGTTAACAAACATTCACAGTATGCCTCCTCAACCTACCGATGTGGGACTAGTACATCTGATGCCGGCCCTCTATCACAACTAACAATGGCTGGCCTGAAATAGTGTTAGACAGGAATTGCATCGTATGTCAAGTTAATAAATAATGAATAAAGTCAATCTTAGTGTTCTAGAGGGAACCTCACTTACATGGCACCATCGCATCTCGCCTTCATGGTTTCATTTACAAACCAAGTCCAGGCTGTGCTGTTGTGCTCCTGTCCAACGTTCCAAAAGTTTAACCATTTCTGTGGCTTTTCTTGATTCTATCATCAAGTTCACACTCAGGTCTCCAACCAAACACTTTGTATTTTGTATATTCATCAGATTCTCCTTCGTCTTGTCAAGCTACATGTATCCGTACACGTTTTCTATTCAGAATGCTGTAGTACCACAAGAAATCAGGCTGATTATCAACGCCCGGAAACCCCTCATCGCTCTGCTTCGCCATCAAAACTCTACGGGGTTTTCTGACTAGACCTGCTTGTGGAGTCATTACAGCATAATTGTCATCTTCCAAGGACATTGAACCGCCCCTGACATATCGCAGAAAGCGAGTGGATGTTTGTTGCTGTAACCGTTCATGTCTTCATCGTCTGCATTTGTTATCCTATTTACGCCGTATACCCTGAATTCGACAACACAATCAATCCATAAAGTACCGTGGGAGATGCTATCCTCGCAGAAATGTGTCTATGAGTCCACCCGGTGTCAATCGCATGAGAGTCAAGTGAATGAAGCTAGGCCAATTGACCCTTAGACTGTCAACTGGAGAGCAGTCCTGGGGACAAGCCCGAGGCTCCCTATCCAGATGTCTGATAAGTGTAGGCTTTCAAGAAGCCCATCGACCGTGATCCTTACGTCTCTTGGTCACCCATCTCAACCCTCGAGCATAAAATGCTTCATCTCTTCAACCCCAACGTTCCTACCACCGCGCCCTCATCAGCAATCCGCCCACACACCAGAAGGACGCACGGCATTGATAAGAAGATGACTTACATGGTGAGGATCATCTTTGCGAATTCGTCCACATCCGCTGGCCTCGCCATCCGCGCGATGCGCTGCACGAAGAAGGCGTTGGCCAGGAACATTGGCTTCTCATGCCACGCCGAGTAAAATGCTGGCGACGACTGGGCATCCCAGAGGTGCTTGGAAAAAGTCCACCGGTGAGGCACCAGCCAGTTCTTGGGGTCTGGCTCTATTCCGAGCGTCAGTACACCGTCAAAAATATCGAGGCTGACTAGACACGGAGTCGAGGCTGCCATCGTGGACGACGAAGCGATTGAAGTCGCGGAAAGATAAAGAGGGAAACTCACCAAACTCACCGGCAGACTTGAGCATGTCATAAAGGCCTATGAATATATACCCCATCAACACCGTTCTCCTCACGCACTCATTGAACACCCACACCTCCCACGACCTAGGTGCCCGCGCTCTCAACGCTGTGTCTTCCAATAAATGCATGTCGTCAAAGTTATCCCTCATCGACTCGAGCTCCTCCAGCCACCTCTTTAAGACATCCATGTCCCGCTCCGCCTGGGCCCTCAGCGCCACATCGCCATCGTAGCACCTGATCGTCTGCAGAAGCCACAGCGCTTGCGCTCTAGCGAGCTTCTCGTGCCCCGTCAGGTTTGATGATGACAACGACTTCGCGTCCTTGGACCCCTTGAGGACCTCGGCGGTGCCCTCGCACAGCGCGCGAATGGCCCAGTCCTTGTTGGCCTCAGTGCGCCCCACGTACGCCGAGATGGCGGTGTAGGCGGCCATAAGGGACCGCGGTATCTCACGAGTGCCAAGATAGAGGTGGCGGTGGAGGAAGGGTGTTTGCATCGTCTGGGCGAAGGTGATATGCATGTTCTTGATGACGCCGAGGAGGTGACCGACCCTCGACGAGGGCTCGTGAATCTGCCACGGTTTGAACCCACCCTCTTGCTGCGTAATACGGTAAGTTTTCATGCTCTGGTTCGAGGATGAGGTAGACAAGGGGCGACTGGGAGGGAGACCAGGGGCTGGAAGAGTAAGAGGAACCGACGACCGAAGTAAAGAAGGCTAGGAAAGACGAATTGGGGACTCGACACACTGGGACAAGATGGTTTTATATCATCCGAAAGGGTGAGGACAGAGGGGAACGAAAGGGAAACCAAGACTTACACACATGTCCTTCATATCGGTTTCCCACATGGTATCGTTCATCTGGTGCAGCTCGGGAGTCATGCTCTTTTGCACAACGGGCGTCATCGGCGTCTCCCAGAGCTGCATCTCGCCGCCCGTCGCCGGGTCGGCGTTCAAAAAGTCCATGACCGTGTTGAAGTCAAACGTCACGTTCGCAGCGTCGATGTTGAGGTTCAGCGGCGACGTCGGCACCACTGGAGCGCTTCTGTTGCCGCTGGCGCTGCCGTTGATATCTTCCTTCATCGCCAAGGTCGGCAGTTCGTTGTCGATAAACAATGATGATGCTGGCGTGGGCTGCTGCTGCTGTTGTTGTGGACCTTGTTGATGTTGACGCTGGTGATTATGATGATGATGATGAAGAAGATGATGATTGTCGAGTGTGTTGAAGTCAAAGGATGAGATATCGTCGCCGTCCGCCTCGATATCCATGGCCTGGAGGGGATCGTCTTGACCGTCGACGGTAAACCATGCGGGGGAAGAGGAGGACGAGGAGATGTCTGGGCCTAAGCTGCCGCTGGTGGCCACAGCAGCATCAACAGCACCACCGGCGCCAGCGGGCGCAGGAGCGGGCGGTAGATTTTGGTACACGCACGAGAAGTTCTTCTCGGCACAGCGGGTGCACCGCGGGGTTTGCTTGTCGCAGCGCCTCTTGCTCCGTACACAAGCGTTGCAGCTCTTCTGCCGAGACTTGTCCGCCGCATCCGCCAGATCACGCATCATCTTCAGGCTATCGGGGGCGGACATGCCCTTTTCTGTGGGGGGGGGTTGCCCTGCTGCTGCCGAGGGACACCGTCCTTGTAAGAAGATCTGTTGCCCTGTGCTAGTCTGTCGTGAATATGAAAGGGGCGAATAATAGATGGATCGGTACGAGCAGTTGAGTCCGATTTACCACGTAATAGAGGGGGGTGTGACGATGTTTCTCACTCCTCTCTGTTCCCGTGTCGCGCGAAAGAACCAAAAGGCAACGGGGCTTTCGCGGTCTATTCTCGTGAAGCGTGGAGGGTTTACTGTGTGAGAGTCCTGTCATGGAATCGGGGCGGACGTCGAAAAGGACGGTAGGACCGGGGGAGGGAGATGTCGTTGCGGAGCTTCAAACTCCGCCCCGCGACGTCAGCCCAAAACTCCGCAGTGGTGCGGCACCCTTCGGCCCCACAGCCCCCAAACTCCGCAACGAACGATGGCCGGAAACTCCGCAGCTCCCGGCTCAAATCCCGCTGCCCCCTGGCCCCTCCTCTCCTCAAGCATGCCACGTGAAATGATGGGTCGAATGCATTCGTTGTCTACTGTGGCGGCGCATCACCGCCAGCGTCCCAGGAGCCCGGTATCGATCACGCTTCAACCACATGCCCATATAGCCGTTTGCGGAGAGTAGGTGAACCCATGGCGTCTTCAAGAGGTCATTGGGAGAAGATGAGCTATCGGAATCCGGCGATATTCAAGGGGGCGAGAACCTTTCGCCCTCCCGTGAGTCGCCAACGTCAAGCTGATTGCACACAAAAACAAAACAACAAGACGTAGCCACCGCCCAGCCTTTTTGCCCTTTCACGTTGCTCTCAAGCCTCCATACCCACGTTTCATTTTCCGGTACCGCCAGCTTCATCTTCCTCGTCGCCTCGTGGCTGCTTGCGGTACAAGGTTCCCAAGACGCGCGCATGTCTTCTTTGATATGGCCGTCCTCTCACCCATGAACGAAACAGCAGATGAACCAACAGACCATCCCTGGACGGTCTGGACTATCCTCCCCCGGCCCGAGGTCGCCTGCCTCTTGCACCACCCGAACCCGAACCCGAACCTGCTTCCGGCCGTACGCTCGAGTCCCCAGTTGCTGGATCCTCCCCCGTTTGCCACACGACGAGACGCCGGCCTTTGGCAACTTCGCCATCGCCCGCACCACGGAAGCCACAGAAAAAGAACTCTATGCTCGATCCGACTCTGGGATACCGTTGAGAAGAAGCCTCGCCACGGGTTTGCCGAACCAAATCGCTGGGGTTCGTTTCCCTCCACCCCCCCTCG
This sequence comes from Colletotrichum lini, assembly GCA_034638275.1. NCBI lineage: Eukaryota > Fungi > Ascomycota > Sordariomycetes > Glomerellales > Glomerellaceae > Colletotrichum > Colletotrichum lini. The sequence goes on from JAWQJV010000006.1 coordinate 2,261,467, forward strand.
GTCTCGTCGACTGCCCGTTCTCCCTACGGGTTCTAGCTCTGCTCCCCATCGGCTCTAACGTTACACGCCTCGCTGAAAGACTCCTAAAGATGGCAATCGCAGACGGGCGCAGCTCCGTCCCTCCATCTAAACCCATCGTTAGCAGAATTTTCGTCGGTATCAGACTTGAGCGGGGGGCACCGTCGGGGTTGAGGCGCTCCCTCAACCGCAGCCACGGCTCATCCAGTCCTCCATCGGAGGAGTACTAGTATAGAACTTGCAGGCAGGGCTAGCCTCGCTTGAGGCAACAGGATGTTGTACGATGCATGAAGGATAACACGGCCCCCGCCACTATTGCGGTTTCTGCTCCTTCACGCCTTTCCAAGCCGCCACTTGGATAGGGGCACGAATGAATCCTTAGACGGAAGAAAACCCAGAGAGAGCCAGCTCCCATATGCAACTTGTCGGGACCTAGCGCACGATCGGGATCCACGAAGAAGGATGCGACAACATAGGGCCGATCGGAAGGTAAGTTCGAAGAAACAAGAAGAGAAGACGCGAACATTGTACCTACCACCTTGGGCTCTCCCCATTGTGCAGTCGTCTCCCCAATCCGGACAAGCACACCAACACAAAAAGGGGCGGGGGCCAGATAATGTCGTGCGAGGACAACATTTAGGAAGTACTTCCCGGTGTTCAGGAAACGAAACGAAAATAAGTTGCTTACCGTTGCGCATCACGGCGGAAAAGGGGATGGGTTCAGCAGAGGGGGAACAGGACGTTATCTCGCAGTCCGGTACCCCCCTGCCCCCCCGTGTCGGTCAGGCAAGCCAAACTCCGCCACGAGATCGATGGCCCGCCTAACCGTTCCGATGGCAGTGGTTATCAGAAGCATGGACTGGATTCCTCTGCCGCCTAAATTGACCCCTACCGCTGTGGTTCTTGACCGTGGACCGCCACCGCCGCGATGCCCTCCAGAGCGATCCCTCACGAGTCGTTCATGGCAGGTTCCAGTCGGTTTGATGGAGATCACCAGACGAGACTGCCTTCACGGGCTCGGACCGACAGCCCTGCAGCGATGGTGAGAGACTGGAAACAGATCTTGGATGGTCCCATCTCCGGTCCCCTGTGGCTGTCACCGCATCGGCGCCCACAAGCCGGTACCCATATGGCGACAGCATTGCCGTCTTTGAGCATTACTGATCACAGCCATCGGATCGACCACAGTCGCACGCTACTGCCGAAAAAGCAAATGAGAAACCCGTCAAGGTCCCTTGTAATACTAGAGAGACTCGTCGAGACCACACACGCTCCCCAAGCGGCATTCTTTTTGGACTAAGAATGACGGGTCTGTCCTGGGATTGGCTCCCCTGCCCAGGGTCAGCTGAAATGTCGAAAGATAATAGCCGACGATGATTCCCGTCCTTTCGCTCTGTTTCTCCTGTGTCTCTCTCTCCTCGTCTCAAGTGATTCAGGTATCAGAAGCCTCGGCCCCTTTGTCTAGTCACCCGATGGCTTGGGTGACAAAGGGTGTCTGCGTCTGGTCCCTCCATCGCTGCCGGCGAGGGGGTGGGTGCGACGTGACTGAGACTTTGTGGTTGCCCGCACACGGAAACGCAGGACGCCACGAGGCTATAGGCGCAGGCTGCGAACAGGTTTCCGTCGTACAGCTTCTATGTCTCAGACATGCCCCTCCAATATGTAATTTGTGGCGGCTCGGTGCAGATTGAGATTTGCACATACACGTTGTTCCTCGTGCCGAGAAACGCATCCACAACCTCCTGTGTCGAGATTCGTCATCTTTGACGGTCTAGCAGACTATCTACACATACACACACACCGCCGTGTTCCAGCTGGGTCTTTGCTCAAAGGCCCGCCCATCCAACCTTTCAGCCAGCCGGTGTGGCTGACAGGTCGGAAAATAAAAAGGTCCGGCACAGACGCAAAGACCGTCTGTGCCTTGTCAAATTACCTAGATAGAAAGGAAAGATGCTGGGTCTGTCTGTCTATATTCAGCCGACGCAGAAGCAACGAGCTCCGACTAGCAGATCTTGTACCCGCCACTGTCATGAGAGGTGGCTCGCACTCCCCGCCCCCTTGCAAGCCTCCTAAGCTGCTACACCAAGGCCGAATGGGCGCCGTATGCCACTTCTGGGCAGAGACAAGGTGGTTTGGGCGACAGACTTGCCTCTGTGCGCGCGCGTACTTACCCAACCGGGACCGTTGAAGTCGTCACAGTTCGCTTTGTTCGCCGACTCAGCAGAGGTATGCCCCCTCTGGAAGTATGAGTCGGGAGTCAGAAATACACTTGTTTCATTGTCCTGGCTGCCCCTGTCTCGATACCATAAGCTGCTGACGCAGCAAGACGTGGTCAACCCCCAGACCCCATATCAGCGGGACGCCCGGATCATCAGTTGTCCTATGCCAAAGCGACGGCCTGCGCGAGGGGCTTAAGCTTCCTGGCGTAGACCATTATTGTTAGCCTGTTTTGTTTGTCAACGGAGCGCACAACACACCTAATTGCTGTGTGCCTACACATACAGTATCGCGCGCACGTCGACTGGGACGGATTAGGGACGGCACTTGAGCTTTCTCAAACACCATCGTTGAGTCCCGCGTGCCTGGTTCGCGTGGTAACAGAGTTAAGCACTGCGCTATGGTTTGACCGTTGGGCCATCGTTGCTGTTTTGGACGGTGCGTGAGACATCGTCCCAAAGTTGCGAGAGTCAAAAGCCGTTGACGGCATGTGTGTTATACCTGGGTGTTCGGATACAGTATACGGCTCCCTTTCGTGAGCCACCCAGTCTCTGGATGTTTGCCCATGCTTGTGCCTTATGCTAGGGTCGGGGGTCCAACAATTACTCGCCAGCAAGAGCATACTCATGCACCATAAAAAGAAGAAGAAAAGGCACATCCATCCTCCAAACTTACATGCAGGGCCACCAATGCACCATGCAGATGCCGTCTGAGAAATGGTTGGGTGCAGAGTGTTGTACACTGTCATGTAAGTGTGCAAGCATGGGGTGAAAACATGAAGCTTAGACGGCGAGTCCAAGTCCAAGTATCAGTACCCGGCCTTTTCATCCGGACTCTGACGAACTTTTTGTTGCGTTACATCGTACACCCATGCCTTGGCCCAGTGGCTGCTCCATTGGTGTATGTGGCGGACGAAGGCACATGTTTATCCTGACTGGTATGTCGGCATTCGGTTGACAACAACTCACAACCCGTTTAATGAGTGCCCCTGAGGGTCCTTTATCCGGCCGAAATTAGCCAAAGTCCAGCCGCTCGAGTGTTTGCCCTTTGGTACGCTGCTTTGAATGTCTCTGCCTGCCCAGTAAGTAGGCATCTTGGGCAGCGTTAGGAGTCCACTTCGACGCCGAATAATCCGTCTTTACAGCTGGAGCTTTGTAGCCGAAGTCGTATGTTGGCAGCCCACTGGTATTGGTGTCATCGAAATGGAGATACAGCCGAACGGTTGAGTTCAACCACGCCGGCTGTTGAAAACAGGTCTGAATCAGATGCCGTCGAGGGAGTGGCTCGGACTCTTAGCTGACTAGAGCTGGTGCTACTATCCATTGAACGAACGGATGGGCATCGCCTCTGATACCTTGGGACTTTCCGCCCCAATGGTACATATTCCAAAGGCAGAGGCACATCGGTGATGGGCATATCAAATGCACGCCGAGCACATGTGTGCCCCCTGTTCAGTCAAAGTCAGTGCCAAGGCCAACTTACTGCATTTGCAGGCCAGAGCATATAAAGCTCGTCATTCTTGTTCATGTAGAAGCGCAATGGCCTCGGTACTCGTGTATCAATTACCATATCCTATGTATGTGTGGACTACAGTGTTGGCAATGGCGGAGGGCTGGATTGTTCTGTAGGTGTTGTTGGCCGTGTGTCTTTTAACAATCCTGAACCTAGTCTCAGTTTCCAGGAGCGGTTGCTGATCAAGGCTGTGACGTTGATGAACATCTCGATCGGATAGGGCGTTGCGTCGGTTGACCCAAATAACGTGCGTCTGGTAACGGGGAGGTATCTCGATGACTCCGCGATACCATTGATTATCATAAGCTGACAGACAGGCAATTAAGTCAGTGTTGTTTGCGTTGCTATGTTTCGTTGGCGATTGACAAGACACCTGGTCTTGCATAGCTGAACGAAAGAAGGCAACAGGGCGTTATCCATGTCGAGTACAACCTAAAGTCCAAGCCTATGGTGCTTCTTCTGATGGCGAAGAAAACTGGCAGGACTGAACAGGTCGTGACAACGGTCAGTCCACGGCGACAAGCACACAGCTGCATGTCGGATTGTCCAACAAGGTGACAACTTCGTTACTTTTTGTTTGGTCCTCCCCCCCTACTCACTGTCACGTTTGCTGCATCAGTGCGAGTGTCTAGTCCCACGCCCATTAACAACGCTCTTCTCCTACCCATGCCTGGCAGCTTTGATCGATTTGCGAGAAGCCAGAGGCACACTCGGACTGCATGGCGCTGTTGATGAAACCCAAAAGCCAAAGTTTCCTTTGGCTTGGTCAGAATATAGGCCTGCGCCGAAACTCTAGGATGCATGTGGTGCCCCCCAACAATGGCATGCATATAGCCTTCGTCCCAATCGGTACATGTGGCCGCCGCCGCAATTCCATGGGGACGAAAACGGATTTTGACCGACCGAGTGATACTGCGTTGCGAAGCGCAAGGATCTGGGGGCGGCTCAGTGTCGGTGAATTGCAGCGTGTGCTAGATGTTCGCAGATGGTTCCAACAGGGAATCTCCCAAGAGCGACCCTGACTGAGGCTGTTGACACGACTCGCTACAATCCGTGCCAAGGGCTCGACGTCGCGGGGGCACGAACAAAGACGGCCACATGTCCGAACTCGACGAACCGTGTGGAGGCGGCAAATGTGCGGGGAGAGTCCAACAACGGCGGTCTGGGGAAGAGGACAAGAGGCGACAAGACACCCGGAAATCAAGGATGAGAAAGGATGGATTACAACGGAAGCGTTCTGCCTAGAAAAGTTGAAGCAGGTGCGGCGAAGTCCAGATCGCCCCGAAAAAAACACTGCCTGGTCGAGAGGGACTATCCAACGGCCGACGGGTGTTCTCGGCGCCCAGATCAGGGTTGATCTCCATCGCCAAAGGCCGTGTCCATCCGTATGGCGGTATACTTTGTCGGTGTCGCGTGCGGGCCGTCTGCTCATGACAGACAGGTTGATACGACCCCGCTGACTTCACCTGTCCGAACGGGCGAGCAACTAATTGCTTGCTAGCGAAACCCATCTTGCTACGGAATTGCCAGCCAACAACACAAGATGATGATCTATACCTCTGTTGGGTTTTGTTAACGCGATCGAATCATAAGTCATCAGCAGTCTCGGGCGCCCGCCCGTACACTTTGAGCGCAGTGTATCCTCATCGCCGCCCTTTTCCTTCATAGCCTGTTCATCTATAGACCTGAAAGATGAACGCGGCGTTGTAACCGGGCGCGGCGTCAGGGAGGCAAGGATAACATGCCAACATCGCCCCGAGAATGGAATGTTGGCGCCGTGGGTTGCAACTTGCATGCGGGTGGATGTCGCGAGGGCTCGCTGGTGGGTTGTTCCTCGGGAGTTGGAAACCGGCCAATCCGTTCTCTCAGCGAACGGCAGCGAAGATCCCATACTGGCAGGTGGGAGAAACGTGGCACACGAATCTGAGGAACCGATGGGCCGTCACACGGGGCGGGACAGGCGACGCAGGGAGCCTTTTCCCACCAACCCAGGGGGGCCAAACCCCGCACCCCTCGTCCTCCAATGTAGGTAGGCATGCATCAAATCGACATCGACTGACAGTATCTGTTGAGTAGACACTCGTGAGGTCGGCTTGTCTGCTGGAGGCGTGCGGATAGACGAAGACAGCATGGCTCGAACGCGACCATGACTGCATTGGCTTACCCATGGGATTGATTGTCTTGTCTTGTCTTGGGTGGCCAACGTGTGCTTGCTTGTCCATTGCGAAGGGGGGACGAGAGGGACGACTGAACATGTCTTGGAAATGGCGCTGCCGGATTCCTCTTGTTGCATCCCCACGTGGGACGACTATGCTAACATGGGCCCGCTCTTTTGCGTTTAATGATGATGTGCAAGGCGCCGCATCCTGGAGATGGAGTGGGTCGCCTTCCCTGCCTGCACAAACGAGCAGAGGGCCTTTTGAAGCGTGTGCGTGTGTGTGGTCGAGCATCTGTGTCCTGGGAACGCTTGACCATTATGGATTTCGACTAACGGGCTGATTTTATACTTGCCCATCTTGATACGGCCGGGGCAGCATGTGTAATTAATTGTACGCCATCATTGCGAATGATTGTTGTGTCGCAATGCTGACTGCTCGAATAGGTCCCTCAAATGCTGGCGTTCGGGGCACTGATAGAAATTTCGGTGGTTTTGACAACTGGGGTTCGCGGTGCTTGGGCGAGCAGGTTTGCCGATCTTGTCTTGGAGTGTCACAAGCACTCCTGGGCCAGTGGGTGCTCCTTCTAGGAACTTGACTCGAATGCTGCTGCTCGATTTTTGTGGCATCCATTTTATTTCTTTGTTATCTTTTTTTTGTCTTCCTGCAAAGCATTGAAAATAAACTCGCTGAAGGGGAAATGACAATAGATAGCGATCGTGTGTAGGCGGCGTGAGCAGCGAGCTGGAACCAACACTGGGGCCTCGAGGTCGGTGTCTCCTAGCTCCCTCGCCCTGATGGCAATTACGACGCATGCTTCCTATAGGGATGACTCGGCACGTCATGCTGTATCGTTGCCATCCGTTGACATTGGTAAGTGCCCATCTCACTGGGTAAGAGGTGGAATACCAGTGGCCAAACGCGGGACACAATTACGTAGTATAACTTGCAAGGCCTCTCCGTATTCCGTACAACAGTGTACAGTAGTCTGGCTTGGTGGTCTTACATTGGTCCCTTGGAAGTTTGCTGCACCGAAGCGTCGTGAGCTGTGCTGGCTACTAGGGGAAGAAGACGGTCGACGTTGTGAGTGAACGTCGAATCAACCCGCGTTTCACATCCAGGGCTCTTGCCGGTAGCGATGTGGGGGAAGGGTTCCGATAGAAGTTCAGAGGTATTAACGAACTCGGACCATCCGAATGATGGACAGCTGCGTTGGCGTCGGCGTCAAGTGGTGACCCGTGTTCAAGATCTGTCCCCAAAACCCTGGGCAATGCTACAGACGGGCGGCCGGGCATGTCCGCATTGATTGAGATACGTAGCCAAGGCGGGGAAGATCTTGCGGCTCGCGAAGCCAAGAGGGCTCAAACGGCGATACCGAGATAGGGGTTCGTTGGCAAACAGGCAAGCCCCATCTTGATTGTTTATTTTGGTGAATGACGCCGATCACTTCATTTCTTTTTTATACGTGCCTGTTCGATTCGAAGTGGTCTGGGGGGCGGCCTGATATGGCATCTCGGAGAAAGGGCGGGTATTGAACAACGTGGCTGGCCGCCGACGGAGGATCCCTTGATGTGGCTTGCTTGATTGACTGACGTGTTGGGCAAAGGTGCAAGACGCCTGCGCTGCATTCGGTTCTCAGACAGAGTCGAGCCCGACAAGAGGGTTTGGTTGAGTGTCATGTGTGTGTGTGTGTGTGTGTGTGTGTGCTCGTACTTAGTAAGTATAAACTGATACTTGATACTTAGTACACTACTTTAAGCATTGGCAAGGTCTGGGTTGTATTCATATCGCAGCAGCAAAAGGTGCAAAGAAGCAGTGATCGACGTCACAAGCCTCTTGTGCGGGAGCGATTACAGCGACGAAAAATGTAGTGGGGAGATCCCTGTCATTAATGCTGGTGGTGTTGAGGCTATTGCAACCTGGGAGCCGGGAGGGGCTAGGATAAGGAGAGAAGCATGAGAGGATATCCTAGGCGATAACGGCACCGGTAGTTGGAGAGAGGACGGATGAACCTTGTGAGGGGCCATAAGGTATAATATTGGAGCTGCGGCAAAGGCCTACTTGGTCGCATGCTGGAATCTTGTCAAGAGAAGATGAAAGCAAGGAAATAAAACAAGATGATTAGAAGACGGCTTGGCTCGTAGAAAAAAGTAGCGTGTCATGTCATGTAGTGCACCCGTATCCCGTAAGTACTCAGTACAGACCTCACGTGGTCTTCGGGAGATCGCGCATTGCAGCAGCGACGGAAGGGGAGGGAATCTTGCCGCTGTAGCATGGCGAAGTAGTGAGGTACACTGCACCTGAAGAAGGTATCGACCCGCCTCACAGATGGTCCGTGTGCCGAGTGCTGGCACACAATTACTTAGTACCAGTACCTAACTGGCGACGGCATTTTCGAGGGGCCGTTGCATTACCTTACACATGTAGAGTTGAACCGGCAGGACTGGGGGCCATTCGAAGAGAAAAGAAGTTGGGGAAAATAACCAGAGGAGGAACAAAACCTTCGATAGAAAAGACGGAAGGATCGACACTGGACGTGGGCTTAGGTTGTGGTTCATCAATGTGTCTGGTGGAGAATCGTTCACTCTTGCGGCCTGCCTCGTGCCGCTTCTTTTGGGGAGGAGGGGCAATCCAGTACAGAGGCAGAGTGGAGATGAGGCTGTGTGAGGGTGGCCACCAAATACAGAACCTTTATGCAGGTATTGGACATTGAAAGCGAGCGATTGGAACGTGTCCACGTGCCCGAGGGGGAATTGGGGGTCTTGGCCTCAGGCTGCACTGTGCTGGACTTCCCGAGCTGGTGGCCCCACACATCCACGATTCATTACGGCCAGTCTGGGTACGTATCCAAGGCTGCTTGCTCCACCTTCGCCTTGCACAAACACAAAACAAACTCAGTCGGTACGTATCTGTATCTTGGGCGAAGCAACGAAACAGTACCCCACTAGTCCACATGTGCCAACTGGTGTACCGCTGCCATCAGCACCTCGCCTCCGTGGGAAATCAAACAACTGCTGATCAGGACAATGAGCAACAGACGGGTTCGGCTGCCCTTGGGGACACCGGCATCTGTATCCGTGGACATTTCACACCGCAGACCACTTGCGGTGTCACTGAGGGAGGGGCGACACAATGGGCGGATTGTAAGAGAGGGAAGAAAAAAAAGGGAAAAAAGAAAAGCGCGTCCCCCACTTCGCACGAGGCTCCCTTGTCGAGACTTGACAGCTAGCGCCATCACATCTTTCCAATCCGCACACCATGCCACACTGCACTGGGCCTCATCCATCTAGGCCCAGCCACTGGGGCGCGGGCTTCTTCAGTTCCGGAGCTGCTTGTCAATATCTGTCGTTGAGTTGACACCTTACAAGTCAGGAGGGCATGAGGAGAAACAAATGCGACGGTATCCGGACATAGGTAGACTGGGCGCCGATTCTGACCAGACCGACATTCCAGACCCAGGAGTTGGGTTCGGGCAGAACAATCGAAAATCAGGCACTGGTAGATGTGCAGACCGCGTGCCATGATGTGTTTACAACTTGCATCAACGCCGGCTTGAGCCCGAGCAGCCCGTGTTGTGCGTCAAAGTGATTTGGAAAACTTTGAAATCATGGAGCAGCATGGAGTTGGCTTCCCATAGTCGTCCGTCTTACATACCACAGCGGACGCCAGCACGAGTATCGTCTGGCCTCGCCTGGCCTCACTGCCTTGTCTGCAAGTGCTGACACGTTCGAAATGTGCTTTTGAAGGCAAGTACGGAAAGTGGGGCTGCACCTACCAGCCACTGATTCCGGTATTGTCCCCCCTTTTTTTGTTTTGTTTTTGGGCGAAAACAATTCCGCCAACACAAAACCCAGCCAGGGACCAAGGATAACAACAAGCCCGGCTATGTATTCAATATCGCCTTATCTGTTTATGCCTCGCGTCCCAGGCTCAAGATAACTTGGTTCAAAGGGGAGGCACAAGACGCGCGACCTTCGCCGATAGTCGTGGTGAAGGATCCTCACAAACGCCTCCGACGCTGACCATCCGTACCGCATGGAACGCACATGGGACCGATCGCCCTATTCCGGTCGCTTGGACTGATGGCTATTGACATGGCGGGATGGATCTGTCACCCACGCCCATGGACGTGCACATCCCGCATCGACCATCGCCCGTCGCCCGTCGCAAACGGTGCCGCTCCAGCTAATTCCAGCCCGGTACACACGAGGGTAAGCAGTTACCTTGCCTAGGTACCTAGGTAAGGTAGATATGCACCTGTGTAAGCTGCGAAGCCCCTGCTGGAGCTTAAGGTGCTGTGGCCGCTGCCAGCTCCGCACGCGGTTACGCATGCCTCGCCCATTTCACTACGAGGCACAACTCACAGCGCCCTTTGCTGTGATGGCTCGTAGCTCATGGCTTGTAGCACCCACGATAGTCCTGGCCGCCACCCTACCTTTGCCCAGCATCAATGGGGCGATGGATACAAGAAGCACCATCCTTTTCCGTCTCTCCCCCGGGACAGGGGGCTCGGCCTAGGGTAATACAGGTAGCCCTGTCCTACCATCCATTTCCCTTCCTTCGGTGAGGGAAGGGACTCCGAGGGGGGACCTTGGACTTCAGGTTCTCTTACCCCATCGGCTTCGATCACCGACACCCATCTCCGCTCGACTCAACTCGGCACATGGGATAGGCAGCGTTGGACGGAGCAACCCGCGAAACAGCCGGCTTTGACGCAACGATTTGATCGCCGCAAAAAGAAAAAGAATACAAAAACCAACTGTTCTTTATTTTGAGAAAAGAAACGAGACGCACAACAGTGCAATAGCATACTGGCATATCCGACGGCGCGGACGGGGACTCTGAAATGTGAACATGCGGCTTTAAGGCGTCGGGGATGGAAGATGGACTCCATTGCTTTGTTGTTGGTTGTTCCAGCTTGTGCGCCGGGTCGCTAATTACATTTCGCTAGGTACGCAACCCTCATGCCATGGGCCCATGGCTCATGGATGGATACCTGCAGCACATAGGTACGTACGGAGGGAGGTATTGTGCACCTGCGACCTAACTCATGTGTGGGAAAATGTGACAGATTTGGGCGACATTTGCCCTTGGCCTTTGCTGCTGCCGCTGGAATTCTCGGCCGGCTCCTTGGCCGCTGGACCCGGTCCCAGGATTGAGTCGGCAGAGCACCTACCCAGGTATCTTACCCAGGCACTGTGCATCCGCAAAGTAGACCTCAATACGACGTGGCACAGTTTGCAGATATCTGTCCTAAGACGGATCCTGGCGATGGTAGTGATCATCATCCAGCCGCGAGCGACCCCACCATCGGAATCTGATCCAGGGACCGGATCGGCATCCGAGTCCGGACCACGAGAATGACGCCTGTGTGGCCGCGATGGCGCTGATGCGCGCTTTCCCAATGACCAAACGACATCAGTGCAGCACGCACAATCGGCCCGGCTTCCTTGTCCCTTTCGATCGGCCTGTCTGGCATTCGAGGTTCGGCCACAGCACCTAGTTTCCCAATTTTTCCTCTGCCCCGCCAGTTCGCAAGCCCCGGGCCCAGGTGGTATCTGGTCCCGATCATTGTGAGACGGAACATGAGAACAGCGGGCCCGTCATCATATTCCGCCATCGTTTCCCATTCCTTCTGCTATTAGCTGCCTACCTACGCCGTCCCCGAGACCTGTCTTTGGGACGACTTGGCTAGACCAAAGTGCCAGCCTGGTCTGATCTCGTCAGGCACGGCATAACATGGCATGGCATCGGCGGCATGACACGGTACTGATCGACCCGGCGTGGCCCAACAGGGCGTGCTGCGGTTCCTTTTGGCGGGAACATACTGACTCTCGTCACTTTATCGAGGCAGCAAAAGGGGCAACAAGTTTCGAGGGCGTACGGTGCTGCTAATGCAGCCGCTGGCGGTTTAATTTCGCCGCAGTCTTGAGGATTTGTCCTGGCCACATAAATTTCTCTGACTTGTGCTTCCTTGACTTTGCATCCCAGGATTTGGATGTCGACGGATGGAAAACTGCTGCCCCCCAGGCCACTTAACATCGAGCAGACCAGAGCAGAGGTTTTGTTCAAAGGGTAGTGGAATTTGCCCGCTCTGCGAATACTCCTCTACTGTATCGTACCTGTAGATGCACATCAACCACAAACATACTAAGAGAGTACGCACACACACATACACCCCCACACGCAGTTGCTAGCAAAGAGAAAACCTTCCTCTCCCACGCTGGCACACAGCGAAGTGAAGGGGGAACTCGAGAGGGATGCTCGATGCATGTGAGAGCAGCGTCCCCACTTTCATCGGAGACTCAGACGATCCCCCTCAACCTCGAGCTTCCCAGAAGAGGTATGGCACCTCCACGAGGGCGCACGTATCGATACAGGCGCGAGAGCAGGCTTTCCGAATGGCCACGTCGGTGCAGGGGCAGGGCTGGTTGGTGGCGGTGGACCGAGACAAAAAGGTTGAGTACTCGGTACCGCCGAGTCCGGGAAATAAGAAAACGTGAACAGCGCCCACGCGTGCCCAAAATCCCCCGAGCAGGGATTGGCTGTGCCGCCATGTGCCCAAGATGCCGCCAGTCGGCAGGGTATGACAAAGAGATGGATCGAGTGACACGCCCCAGGCACGCTGCGCAAGGATAGAGTCGAAAATACTTTGCCGCCAAGTATCGTCTTCCTTTCACCTGGGTGGGCTCGACACGGTAAACCCCATGCGCCGCCCTGGCTGCTCGTTCTGGGAGACAAGGGCTGGGCGGTGGTCGGTACCCGTACGGTACCGCAAAGAATACAGGTACATACATTCGATCGGGCTACTTGGACACTCTGTCCAAGGAGCAAGGAGCCCGCCCAGGCGTCTGCGGTGGTAGCGCTGCAGCTCTTTCCTTGCCTTGCCTTACCTTATTTTTATGTTTGAGGATACTGTAAGCGCGCTGAATGTCTGTTGGTTGGGGATGAAAATGGCCCCGAATCTAGCTCTGGGTGACAACGGCCAGCAGCAGAGATGTGAGTCGATTTTGAGGTTTATTAGAGCCGCGGGTAAATCCGACCCACACAAGGGCGGCTCTGTCTCTATTCGCTTTTATGATTTAATCCTTCTTCTCCCTGTCTGTTTCTCCCCCGGGGATTGCCACTGTGCAGCCAATGCCATCAATCACAAGTTCCGTTGCTTCCCCTGTTTCTGGCACCCTCTGTGCGGACACTTTTTATGCTTGTCATGATATGAACTGGGAAGTGGGGAAAGGGAAAAGGGACACACAAACACTCCATTCACTGAGTGCCGTCCATCTGGGCGAGTCTGAGAGAGAGCGTGAGGGTTAACGAAGGTGGAAGTGAGAGGGTGAGAGAGAGTGTGTGTGTGGGTGTGTGGGTGTGTGAGAGAGAGACAGAAAGACAAAAGACTTTAGTTTCACCCCCGTCTGACACCCCACCCCATCAGTGTACCAAGGAACCCTGTCTTGTCTTGCTCTGTCCTGTCCTGGCCCATCCTAGGTACCTTCTCCCCCAACCTAACCCAGCCTAACCCCAGTACGATGGCCGTCGTTGTCTTTGTCGCTCGCTCTCTCCCCCTAACCCACCCTGGGTAGGTACCGGCTGTACGTACCTATACCTACTTACTGCCAGAATCCCGCTCTTCGTACCCACAGGGAGGTAGATACATGCCTAGAAATCGTAGGTTCTTACTGCTGTTTTCTGCTAAGCCGTCCGTCCGCCTTTCCACCTACCCACCTAGCGCTCCCGCCTGCTCAATTCCATCTTGTCCCCTCCCACCCCAGCTCCCGCCGTCCTCCTAATCTTGAAACCGACTGCCTCGTGCCGTCTTCCTCCTCCACATTCGCCCTCGCTCTCCATCTTATAGCACGTCGACCTTCGAGTTTACTAGATCTCTCCTCCTTGCTCGAAATCATTCCCTTCTTGTTTTCTCCCACTTCCGTTCCCCGTTTCGCCCTCATCCGTTAACTACCCTCTTGCTGCTCTCGCCGTCACGTCACCTCGCTCGTTTACCCTCGACTAGATACGATACGAGCAGCCTGCGCTTTTAGACGCCTTCTGAGGGGCTACCGTTGCTTTCGCATGCTCAACTGAGTCCGAACTTGGCTGCTCTGATACCTGGCGGCAACGACTCGGCCCACGCACGAACGATCGAGTCGCTCCTTTCCGCTTCTCTCCTGTGTCGAGCCTTTCCACCGGCCGGCCTCGCGCTCACCACAACTTGGCGTTGCTCACATCACTATTCGCGCCTGCCCGACTGTGATTCTTCAGCACTCGTTCTTAGACGAACGCCGAAGCAAACCATGGACGCACAGCGACCGGGTTCTCAGAAGCTCCCCGCGGGATTGGCAGGGGTCCTGAACCCGGACGAGAACCGCGACTCGGCCTACTTTTCCAGTACGGATGCCTCTAGCAAGCGTACGTTGACCGCGTCTCAACAGCGTGCTATTAAGAAACGTGACTGACCCGTTACTCGTGCAGACAACTCAGCCGCCTCAGGCATGGGCAGCAATGTCCTCAGTCCCACCGGCTCAGGGTACCAATCCTCGCTGGCGGACAAGACGCCTTCACCTGTCACCGCCAACCTGGTGCCCCAACCTCTGGTGTCACCTGCGCAGACCAACATGAGCGTTGCCTCTATGGTTTCACCGACGACGGCCGCCAGCACCGACCCGCGTCGGTTCGAGCGTCCGACATCACTGGACTCGGGCATGGCCCACGACATGATGAGTTCCGGCTCTCGCAGAGAGAGCGTCGACAGCAGGATAAACCAGGGGTTTCACGACATGCGATTGGGCGGAAATTCTCCCTACGCGAGCCACAACCAGTCGACGACGTCGATACAAAACACCCTCAACCAGCAGCGCAACCCCCGCAATGGCCTTGACAACCTCTCAGTACACCGCATCTCTAACGGCTACCAGCCTAGCAACGACAGAAACCCCGAGCATCCCAAGACCATCCGGACCGCTCCAGCCATCACCGGTCCCGCGACGAGTAATATTGCCAGGGCACCCGAGCCCACAAAGGGTCAAGCATGGGCGTTCCCCGAGGAGGACATCCAGCGGATCGGTCCGCACGACACATATCTCGACTCCAGGCGAAGCAGTATTGCCGAGTCGATAGCCAGCAGCCAGTTTACAACAGAATCAAGATTGCCACCCGGCCAGAGGCGTTTGGACGAACCCGCTGACTTCAATAACCGCCTGTCGAGCACATCATCGGAATTCCCTCCCGTACATCACCACTCCCTCCAACATAAGCAGATCGGGGACCTCCGTGATGACGATGCCGCCTCGCGAACCGGCTCCCAGCCGTATAGCCGCACACCCGAGCTGCGCAAGAGCCACAAATTGGCGGAGAGGAAGAGAAGAACGGAAATGAAGGAGCTTTTCGACCAGCTGCGCGATCTGATGCCACAGGAGCGAGGTTCTAAGGCATCTAAGTGGGAAATACTCACCAAAGGTTTGCCCCCCCCCTACCAGTACATGAGTGAGACGACCTGAGGCTGAAGTGGCATAGCAATCTCGGAGCATCAACGAATGGCTGAGGTCATGCGAATTGTGCAGTCGCAAAACACGACTTTGGCCCAAGAGAACGACGGCCTTCGACAGGACAACCACAACCTGCGCATCGATATTCAGCGTCTTCAAAGCGAGTTGCACAACACGCGGCTACAACAACCTCCGGCAGGCCAGGCGCCAGCTCAATCGCAAGCCGCGCCGCCGCCGCCACC
The DNA here is from genome assembly GCA_034638275.1 of Colletotrichum lini. NCBI lineage: Eukaryota > Fungi > Ascomycota > Sordariomycetes > Glomerellales > Glomerellaceae > Colletotrichum > Colletotrichum lini. Next base: position 2,277,091 of record JAWQJV010000006.1, read on the forward strand.
GCCGCCAGCGGCGGCATACCAGACAGATCCCTACGCGAATCGTCGTGAGTTGCCGCCCATTCGGGGCCTGAACGGCAACATGCCCAACGGACCCGACTCGATGACGGGTGTCCAATATGAAGCCCCCCGGATAAATGGCTACCGCCCCGAGAGGTACTGAAATATCTGCCGACGTCAAGACGAGAAAGTCCCCGGGCTTCATCACAAAGTCCTGGCTTTGATGCGCGGTGCAGCTACCGCATACACGGTCAAGCCCACGCTGAACAAACGTATGCTCTGACAGAACTGAATGGTCGGCCCATCAAACACTTCCCAAAACATTTCCGCGGCCTGGATCTGCGGGTCTGCGTGTTCTATTACAGTCCTGTATCTAGGCGGGAATGCTCCGGCGCAACGGAATGTCTCACCCGGCGGCTTGTTTCTTATGTTTTTCTCCCCCTCGTTTGAGTGTGTCAATACTAGCAGTGCGCCAACGGCTCACGTGTAGTTGGGGTCGGCTCTCCCAGTACAATACTGACAAGGAGGGACGGCATTATACCCTTGTCCTTGATCAGTGGATATAAAAAGTCGGACGGCGGAGTTGTTTCTTGTGAGTGTGGGTTTTTTTTGGGGGGGGGGGGGGGGGGGTTTGCTGTGTTTGCGTGTGTATTTGGGGAGGCAAAGCTTGAAACGGGAATACTGAAAAGAGAGGCCATGGCGGGATTCGGGGTTGGAATATTTGTCGTATATACCCACGCGATGGCCTACGGGAGAGAGGCGACTGCCTCTGGTGCGCTTGATGTGGTCCATCGCTTTGTGATGGGGGAAAGACAGAACAGGAATTGCAACGGGAGAGCCAATGCTGCAGGTGCAATGCAATGATGGGAGACAAAATGGAATGAAAATGACAGCCTATCTGAGCAGATGGAGGAAATGAGCGAACAGGCGGCGAGGCCTCTCCCGGTCAGCCAGTATTCTGTTAGGTATCTACAGATAATTATTTCCCTCCTAGATGGAGCACTCAGGTACAGCAGATGACATGAATTCGTTATGCCCGACGGACTGACTTCCAAGGTCAAAAATCACATCCACACTTCTCCGAGTTCTTTTCCCGGGTGAGATTGAGCTGCGCGGAGCGGACACCAAGATGTCCTGACCAGCAAGGGGGTTTGGATAGGTGGATGTGATTTGTAGGAACTTTTAGTGATTTGTGGTTCCGGAGAAAATAGGTTCTCGAAGCCGGGAAACCAAGGCAAGGCCCAATGGGGCTAGCGCTTGCTAAACGTCGGGGCTCTCGACACTCCAAAAAATTTGTTCCTCGCTCGTCTGGGCGATTTCACCTAACACATCAGTAGCAGCAGCACCTTTTGCCGCCAACCCTTTCCATCCCTTCCTCCTTCATCCATCCATCCATCCATTCATTCATCCTCACTTCCCTTCTTCCTTTGACAACCACTGCCAAACTCCTCTCAAGATGTGAGTGCCCCAATGACAGAGGTGCAATTTCGACTTGGCCAAATGAATAAGAAGCTAATCAGATGATTTTCCTCCATGAATAGGCATTCCATCCGTCGCGCGGCCACCCGCACCACTCTGACCAGCTCGGTCTCCGCTGCCACTGTAGCACCCAAGTCGCAGACCATCTCGTCCGCTCTGCGTGCCCTCAACGCCACCACAGTCTCTGCCAGATACTTCTCCTTCGCCGCCCCCAAGGCCTTCTCCCGTTCCGCTGCGTCTCACTACGAACGTCAAGAGCGAGGGGGTTACAAAAAGCCGTTCGAAAAGAGAACTTCGCGCGTGGACCCCAGCGAGCACGTCGTCTTCGTCCAGAACTACTCGTTCGACGTCAAGCCCGACGATCTGACCGAAGCGTTCTCCAAGTATGGCGAGGTTGTTGGCGTGTCAATGCCACCCAAGAAGACGTAAGTCTGTTCCCGTTGTACTTCGCGCATTCAAGGTGGAACGCCGATTCGCCATATGCGAATGTTCACCCCCATCCCGCAGAGGAAGAGGATGGCTATCACATTTCCTGCCCGTCATCCAGGGGCTAATTCATTCTCCACTTGCACAGTTACTGCTTTGTCTACTTCAAGGACCTTGAGTCGTCTGTCTCCGCCGTTGAGAACGTCAACGGCACCTTCTGGCACGGCCGCCGCATCGTCGCCAAGCTACGCAGCGACCGCCCCGAACGCCCCGAAGCTGGCGACCGCTCCCGGCCCGAGCGACGAATCAAGGAGAAGCCGCAACGCAACGCCCCGTACGTGGGCCCGCCGACCCAGACGCTTTATGTAGGCAACATCTCATTTGAGGCTTCGGATGCGGACCTGAACAATCTCTTTGCGACGCTCAAGGATGTCAAGGACGTGCGTGTCGCCGTGGACCGCGCGACGGGCTGGCCGCGCGGCTTCGCCCATGCCGACTTTGCCAGCGTCGAGGCTGCCCAGGCGGGCAAGGAGGCGCTCGCCGGTGTCCAGCTTGGCGGCCGCGAGCTCAAGATCTCGTACGCGCCGGTCAAAGACCAGCAGTCCATCCGCGATGGTGGCAACAGCTCAGGCGACCGCTACAACTCGCAGAGTCAGGTTGAGGAGCGCATCGAGGCGGAGCACGAGCAGGCCGAGGAGGCACAGAAGGACCAGAAGCCCGAGGCTGGCAAGCAGGACATCAACTGGAACGCTTGAGCTCCGCGTGTTTCATAGACGAGAGAAGAGAGGTCGAGTCTGATGTACGAGATGATGGAGGCTGACTCGACGCTTTTCCCTCTTTGTTTTCCCCTCCTTCGGAATCCTTCTTTGTTTTTATCTACTGTACTACTTTTATTTCCTCACAACCCACGGGCGAGCCGATGGCGACACGGAAGCAGGAATGGCAAGTCTTGCTCACGATGTGGTATGAACCAAGCAAAGACGTTAGGAAAGGCACGAACAAGTGGTGAACTTGGACTGGATGAAAAATAACCCAAATGGAATGTGCCGAACAAGGCGTTGTATAATATGAAATTTATAGACGAAAAGCATTCAGGATGACGGTGTGCTTTATTTTGTCTTTTCCTCTCCATAAAAACGCGCTTAATGTCTATACATTTATTTCCGTTATCTCCCATTTCAGCCTTTCGGTTCCCTTTCCCTGTGTTTCGCTCTCAATAAACATCCACTCCGATTTGGCTAGCTTCGGTTTGGCTGTTTGCCTTCCCAATATAAATACATGCACGATAAGCCAGGGACGAAGACTGAGCGAGTCTCCCGGTCGGCATGGGGAACCTAATTTAAAGTGTACAAACCCAACCAGACAGCCAGACGGCGAGACAACTCCTTCGAAGCAGCACCGAATGGCCGCCGGCCTGAGGTAACATGAGGGTACCGCTTTGCCGTCCGAGATACGGCGGTTGTGACGCATCCCGGCACCCGGCCATTCCTCTCTGCTCCCGTTTTTCTTCCCGTGTTTCGGCATGATCGATAAAGGCCAATTGCAAACCCATCCAACAACCCGCCGCCCCCCGGCGGCCTCGGTGCTTTAGGCAAAGCTTCTTCCTTCCCCCACTCCACCAAAGCACAACAGCCCCGGCCCGTCCAACGTCGTGTCCAGTTTCCTTGCCCCACCCTCTCCCTATACAAACGGGATCTTTTTGTATTCCATGAATGAAGGCGAAGCCAGGCCCGCCGCTTGGGAGGGCATCCCGCAAGCCCGTGAACCAGCTAGCCCTCTCTGTCCCCAACGTCGTTCTTGTTTGGACCCCGGCCTCTCTGTGGATAGTGTCGGCGACTCCACCCATGCCGTCCGCCCCTATCTTCCCCTGTCGTCGAGTTTTTCATCTCTCTCCAGTCCGTCATATGACGGATACGTGATTGGCCTACTGATAGAATGGTTAGCACACTAGTTTGTAGTGGGTCGGTTGGCCTGCCGCATGTGAGCCCCACCGTCCCCGTCACCGCGGACGATCACACCGGCTAGTCGATGGAAGCTGCCCCGTACCTACTACCAGGGGGAAATTTCTGCAGCAAAATCGATGGGCACAGCAAAAGAACATGACCAGCCTGGGGGTCGAACCCAGAATCTCCTGATTACACGACGAATCGTAGTCAGACGCCTTGCCATTGGGCCAACCGGCCTCTTGTTCCTCGAGGGAACTGAGCTAGCTTGACGGTTCTCGAATGGAGATAGTTTGTGAATGGAGACAGCCTCGCGGCTCAAGGTTCACACCCGCTACAACTGGCCGAGGGCAGAACCACAGCCAGAGAAGGATCGAAAGCGTGTTGGGTGGGTTTCTGGTTTTGTTTGCTTGATCGGTTTACTGCCCTTGTCATCTCTTACTCTTGAAAATTTCCCGAATTGCCATGGTAACAAGTTGAAAAGTGAAGAAAGGGAGGTCTCCGTCTCTCAAGTAATGGAAGGGGCTGAGGACATAGCCAGAGCTTCGTTCAGTACCATTCACCACCTACTTGCTTCCGTCTATCTTGGCTCAACACTCACCAGTCTCGATTACCCGCCACCTCACTTTTCCCCCTCTCCGGTGTCTGCTCCCTCAACCCTCAGCAAAACCTGTTCCAGTCCTCCTTCATGCCCGCCTGGTCTCTCGTCGTAACCGCTAAGCACACAGTCGTGGCGTTGCCCAGCCCTTCGCCTTTTTTGTCAATGACTAGGTACCTGGCCAAATCTTCTTGATTGCATGTTGTGTAGGGTTTCCAGTATGCTTCGGCATCTCCGTAAGTCATGCCCAGTAGCCAGTATTTCAGAGCCTGCATCCCTGGGCCCAAAGGATGCCCGCTGTTAGGCGTGAAAAGGTGGTCGGGCCGTGGAGCGGCGGCGGGATGTTGTCCACTCCTCTGCTGCACTCCGAGTGCATCAGGATCAAGGTCTCGTGAGCAGGGGGTTCGCCATTCTCAGAAAAGAAGCCTGGTAAGGTACAAATAAGACTTTGGCCTTGTCGCCAGTGAAAAGAACACTAGCGTGGATCACGGGGTGAAGCTGTTCATATTGTAAACCAGCTAGTTCTGCCTTGTGCTTGCTAATGGTACATATGAATCACTCTACGACTAAACAACTCAAACGGCATAAAGGCAGCAAAGCTATGCCTGCTGTGTATTCCTATTCAATGCGCCGCCGTTCCGCGAATTGTCACAACAGTGCAGGTTTGCAGCATATTCATAATAGGCGTCGTCTCATGTTTTCTTTTCCAGCCACCCATACATGTGAAATTCGCGAGTTCGGCGCGCCCAGGTTCACCTCTCCTTCCACACCCTGCGCCACCTAGAAGTCGAACTCGCTTCTGAATATCTCGGGATCGACACCAGCAACCGTCTTTTCGGCCAAGTCCCGACGTCCCATTTGTGTGAATACCCTTCTCAAGGTGTCGTAGAGTGTCGTACTGCGATTCTGCGCTGTCATGCGGTCAATCTGTTCGTCGAGTTGAGCTGTGTTGGTACCACCGCGCGAGCTCTCGCCGCTGCCCAGAATCTCGTATGCCATGCTGCGACCGCTCTTCTCAATAGCTTTGTGCATATTGAGCGCCGCGAGAAAGTGTGACGCAGCCTCGGCGTGGCATCCAATGTTAATGCAGCTAACACCAAGATTGTAGCGAGCGCGCACAAAGTTGGGGTGGATGCTCAATGCCTTCTCGTACGCAGCGATGGCTTCCTCGGAGCGACCAGAGTTGGCGAGGGTAGCGCCTAGGCGGTTCCAGAGCAGATGCAGCTGCTCTTGCTGGTTCGAGGTTCCAAGCTCCGATGAGTGAAGAGCTGCCGTGAAACAGTCAACGGCCTTGTCATACTCCTCGGCGCCGTAGAACAGAACGCCAAGGCCAACCTGGACGTCGGGATCCATGTGTTCACCATCCGGGCTGAGCTGTGCCGCCTTGATGAACAGGCCGGTAACCTTGTCATGCAGTTGTTGGCGGTCGGTAAATCCCATCTCGGCCATAGGGTGCAGGTCCGTCGGTGCGATAATGTTCGGATATTTGACCGACAGCCAGCGTTCGAGCGTCCGGTAGGCGGTGCTATCGTATCCCTCGTTGGTGTAAGAGACGGCCAAGCCCATGAGGGCAGCCAGGTTGTTCGGGTCTTGCTTGAGAGCTTGCTCCAGCGCACGAATAGCCGCAGTCTCCTTCTCGTTCTGTGCCTGCGCCGAGCCAAGATACACCCAGGCCTCGGTATGCTCCGGGTTCTGCTGGACAGCAGCCTCAAATGCGAGAGCCGCTAAGGACAGGTTTCCTCCCTCGCGCATGATACGCACACCCTCATCGAACGCATTCTTCTCCTCGCTGAAGAAGTTATCCTCCTCAAAAAGGTAGTTCTCGATCACTGGGTCGCCCAGTCTGCCCCAGTCGCCGTTCATGCCGGTGAAGTCTGGACCCCAGTCTTCGCTATCGAACTTGTCGAATGTCGAGTCGTCGACCATGCCTTTTGCTGCAGCAGTTTCAGCCTGGATTCCTCTCCATATTGACTCGAAATCGCCGAAACCTGTCTCACTCTGCATTGCCCGGTCCATCTCCTCCAACTCAGGCTCTGCAGCCTGGGCCTCGGCCTCTTCCTTCTGCTGCAGTTCCATCTGCGCGAACTGCTCTTCCCATTTGTTGTCGTCAAGCTCCACGAGCTTTCCCTTCCCCTTGACATCCTCGTGTTGCTGTTGCTGTTGCATGGGTTGCTGGTACATGGGTTGGAACATTGACTGCCCCATCATGCTGTTATATCCCATGCCCATTCCCATGCCCATGCCCATTCTCGGTTGCTGGGCCATCTGGCCGGGCATCGGGCTTGCTCTCGCCGACGAGGGTTGCTGGCTCATCTGTCTAAAGCGCGCAAAATCTTCGGTGCTGAACTGTGTGCCTTGCGGTGCGTTGAAGGCAGATTCCATAGCGGCTTGGTTCTGAAAGTCGTTCGCCCATGTTGGTGATGTTGAGTTCGCGCGGAGATGCACACCTTGGGCGGGATCTATTCGCACAGCGCCGTTCTGCATAGGAAGCTCATGTTGAAGACCCGGTGCCTTGTTAAGGAAACCGCTCATCATCTGGCGGTTGTCGTCAGCCCGCCGTCCTGCCAGTCAAGCAACACAGGCTGTGCCTACCTCATCCTGTGGGGTGTTCGCGCCGGCGCTTCTGAAGCCGCCGGCAAGAGCGTTGGGGCCTCGCTGCACTAGTCTGTCCCTCTGCAGGCTGTTGTCATCTTGGACATGTTTCTGGAATTGGCTGAGGGGGTTGCCGGAAGTTGAGCATTCTGCGCCACCGAGGAAAGACATCTTGACGGTCACAGGCCGCACGAGTAATGACAATGGAGGGTTAGATCGACAGGGCTGAAGGCGATGTCTTAATCAGTTCGCGTAGCCAACTATACGGGGATCTGGCTCTCTTAGGTGTGAAGGCAAAGGGGAGGACGCGTCGATGGTTGAAGAAAGCAAAGTTGGTAGATTGGTTTGTAATTCGGACCGCTATGTCAAGCAGTTGCGTCTCCGAGAAGATGCCGAGGCAGGCCGGCGGGGGGATTGGGAGCGGCAACGGTTGATTGCTTTCTCCGCAGCCGGAGGCGGGGTAGCCAATCATATGATAGGTCCGCGAAGTGAAGCAGTGATAGTGGGGGGATGTGAGGAGCACTGACCCCCCTGGCTTGCAAGCCTAGAACTCAGAAGCGCACATGTGAGCTGCATATGGATGCAATAGAGGAAGCAAGTTGGTGACCCTAAGCGGAAGCGATCAATCGTTGTTCACACTTCCGTGGACATGTGTAAACACAGGTGGTTTACCGATGGCAGAACTAAATTGAAAGTAACATGTCGTCGCCCTGTCCTCCGCAAAGAATACCGTGTGTCGCCACGCTTAAGAAGACGAATGGATGTCTCTATGCAATGGACATCCTGCCGGATGCCGAGATCTCGGGTCCCTCCCAAAAGCGGGTATCCTTTCTATACTATGACCTAGGGGTATCATATAAGAGTATCTGACCAGACCAGTAGCAGCTGAGATATAACGTCTTTCCCTTCTCAACAGTCCCGCGTGTTGTTGTGTTAGCTGATGTTCGTCGACAATATGAAGGCGTTTGATGGGCCTTCATAAGCCCCTGCGAGAATGTGCCATTCCCCAAAGTGGCCGACGTGGTTATTTCACACCAATAAACCCGACGCTTTGTCTGGCCTTTTTGACTGCACGTCGAAGGGCTTGTTCCTCCTCATCCGTCCACTTGACAGACAGCTGATCCCACTTCTTTCCGGGGGTGTTGTATTCCCGCTTCCATTGCGAGTGCATGGCCTGGAGCCTGCTCATTTCGCGAGGGTCACCGGAGCCTGAGTAGACGATGAAGGCCGTGCAGGGTGGAAGGCTCGCGTGAATGGTCTCGAGAGAGGCGGAGAGACGGACCAAGCACTGCTCCAGAGGCGACTTGCCGAGCTTTCCATCCAGCTTGGTATCAGAATCGGGAGGACCCCCATCGCTGTTGGCGCTGTCAACTCGGTTCTTGTTCCACCAGCCTTGTAACGCCTCAAGCTCTCGCATCCGACCCCACACAAAGTCAACACCACCGCCTGGGATTTCCAACCCGTCGGCGTCGCCCTTTACAGCGCGAATGACCCCGTTGACAACGTCTGCGTCGGATTTGCAACCGATTTGATACGTGGCTCCAGCACCAGGGCCCTTGGATGGGTCACCCCAGTCCACGGCAGCGCTCGTCTTGCCTGTTACCAAACCGCCTGCCTCGCCGCCCTGCGCCTTGTATGCAGTTCCAGCTCTGGCCAGCCGGCGAAATAGATTCTCACCCTGAGAGTCAGATGCGCCCCACATCTTTCCTTTCTCGCATTTTTGTCTGACAAGATCCAGACAAGCGCGAGCGTCCTCGATCGGGTTGTGTCCGTTGGCGCCGCCTTTCTGGATCTCACGGTTCACATACTTCTGAGTCAGCCATTTGAGAGATGATTTAAGAGGCGGGCCTCTCGGATGCGGGTAGATGAGGGAGGTATCGACGATGAAGGGATGAGAGAAGTGAAGAGCCTTCAAGTCGGACTCGAGCGAATGTCCGATGAGGATGGTTCGTGGGGTAATTAGCTCGAGGAGCTTCTGTTGAATATCCTGCAGTGTGGTCGTCACCGGTTTCAGCATCTCCTCTGTGATACCGGAGAACTGGGTGACGTAGTTGGTGATGGGTTTCTCAGGTTTCACCAGTTCGTCCATAAGCAGGTCTCCTGACCATGAAATGACGCTAATGCGTGTAAGAGAATATTCGCTCTCGCCCGTCATGCACATCTCGCAGTCCAAGGCGAGACACTCTCGGCCAGCTGTCACGCTGCCCTGCTCAATATCCGCCTCGGGTACTTCACCATCTTCAAGCTTGTCGACTTTGGACACAACCCATCCATCTGGAACCCTGAATGCAGCTCTTCTCTCTTCATTCTCTATGAGCGCCGGGTGGATGAGATGCCCAGCATTTTCCAGTTCCTCGAGTGTGGCTAAAAATTCGGTAATGCGTGTCCGCTCGTTCTTCCAGCCACTAGGCTCCCTCGCCGGCTTGGGGCCCTTTCTCTCGTCTTTGTTCTTGGGCATAGGCGCGGTAAGAAAGGTACCCATGGGCGAGTGAAGTTTCATGTACTTGTCGTCGCCAGGTGCCTTGACAGGCCATAGGTGAGGGAACATGTTGGCGAATCCCTGGAGCGCAATCGGTAGGCGTTCAGCCAAAAGTGGTTGGGGGTAGTAGTCGTCGGGCGTCATTTCTGTGCGGTCTTGGTTGCTAGCCGAGCCGGAGGTATACTTGTCGAAGTTCACGGCCTCGTTGAACATGGCTTCCTCCAACCCGGGTACCATCAAGACTACAATCTTTCTGAAGTACGGTCGGTGCGAAACGGAGACCCAGTTCGGACCCGTTCCGTCAGCGAAGAGGTAGAGAACAAGGTCGCGAAGCATGGCGAGGTTGATCTTGGTGAATAGCTTCGCACTCGGGGAGAAGGTGATGGCGGGATAGTTGTTGGAGCCTTCGCGAGGGACCTTCTTGCGCTTCTTGTTGCCTCGCTCGACTTTGGTCCATCCCTCGTCATCGTCAGGGGCCGATCTTTTCAAGCTTCCACTGCTCTGAGTCTGCGAGGAGCTTTCGCGGGAGTCGCGTTCGCCATTCGCTATATCGCTCGGAATTGTTGATTGTTGCGGCTGGGCGACGGTGGTTCCTGTGCTGAGCTCTTGGCTGGCGGCGTCCGTTTCGGCCTCGTCATCGCCACCTCCACGGCTTCTGCGATGCTTCCCCATTATTGTTTTTCTCCACCTCCAGCGGCTTCCAATGCTCAGCCAGAGTTTCGGGGTGAAAGGATTTGATTGAGGCCCGGAACAGTGGTGGGCTTGCAGCTGGGTGGTTTTTCGTAAACAGAATCCCAGCAAAAAATCCCATTCATCTGGAAAGCGCAAATGTGACAGTCGATTATGGGTTTTGCGGGGCCTATCAGAGAGGATCCTGATAAGATAAGATAAGATTATGGCCAAGGATCTTGGTCCGTTGCTCCAACACGTCCCGGGCCAACCCTCACACTGCGTTCAGCAGCTGGCCCAACACGAACCGACCTTTGGCTTTCATCCACGAGTGTGCTATCCTTTCTAAACGAACAGTCCGCAAAACAGTCCTTACTAGGGACATGATACACGTATATCACGTCCGTCTCGATACACCAAAGCCATCCATCTTCCTGTCATGGGACAGCATCGTAGTCGGCTTCGTAACATATCGACATCATGGAGATCGTTCGCTGCCAGTGTATGAGCTGTCACGTGATTCTGGTGGCTTTCTTCAATGTCTGGGTTCAGATAAGGAAAACCTACTTCAGTCCGACGACTGAGGCCACGGGCGATGTTAATCTGAAAGTCAAGGAACCGGTAAGATCCGGTGAGCCACAGACCCAGCTCGCATCTACTTCAAGACAGGCTTTTGTGGTGTTCTTGGAAGAAGCGGCAAACCGGCACAGCTCAGAGTAAGTCACAAGCTAAAAGTACGTGATGGCACTCAAACGAAATCGCGTCCAGACCCTGGGTGTCGTAAGTCGTCCGACTCAGAAACTCATAGCGACTTCGGCTTAGCAATGGCCGTCCATCGCTTGAGCCCGAATTCATCAGCTTCTTTCACACACAGTCTGATCTCGACTCTCTGCGAGAGAACATTGAGAGGATCGACACTGCAGGGTACCGAGTGGTGTCTCAAATCGACGACGCCATTGCGCGCATCGAAGACGAGGTTGAGAAACTCGACGCGACCAAGAAAGGACAGGAGAATGACTTCGACCATAAGAAGGCCGACCTGAACTCTCTCAGACGAGAAAAGAAAAACCCCAGAATTAGAGACAGCATGGAAGATAGTTCCCAAATATCTCAGTCGGTAAGTCAGGTTCAGGCAGCGAGCCCTGCGATATCAGAGGCTCAAAAGCTGTCAAAAGACGCAAGATGCGAAACAAACGAGTTTCAGACACAGCTCCAAGTCACACGAGGACATTCGTGGCAACTCGACAGCGTGTTGTCAGAACTACGACAGAAGCTTGCCAGCACGAACAACGCCGCCCAAGCCATTGTCAATACGGCGGAGGGCAATGTTAAGGAAATGGCCAGTCTACGGGCAGACTTGGTGTAGCTGAGACATCGCGGAGCAAGACCAATCGAAGGAGAAGGATTCAGTAAACCGACGACTTATATCCAGAAAACTGGACATTCTGACAAGCAACACCACCAAGATCGGGGCTGGAGCGAGTCAGATCGAGTCGCTACAGATGGAGACTGATCTGTTCGAAAGCCGGGTGCAGCGACTAGAGACCAATACCGAATCTTCCACGCAAGCACAGGGGAGGCATCTTTGGCACCAAGGCTACAAACTGGCCAGCGACCTGGTGCCGTTTTTCAGAAGGCTGGCATTGAGGTAATGGCCGGCAGTCAGGACCAAGGGGAACCAAGCGACATCCGCAGCGACAATGAAGCGCCCCATTCTACAAATTCTCGAGGTCGCAAACAAAATTCGCCCACAGGACGTCCAACACAGGTAGGGACGTTCCGGTCCCACGACTCACATGATCAGGTATTCTCAACAGAGGTGTCAAGAAACCGAAGAGCTCCAAGCCTATCTACGACGATGGCAACAGCAAAGGCCCCGAACCCTAAGATTATGGCCCGTTTTGCTGAAGATAGGGTATCATTTGGCGGACAGGTCTCGGTCCTGGGCCAGGTCTACTTCTAATACGACTTTCCCGAGCTCAGACAAGGTTCTGATCGGCTCGACCAAACCATATCGGAAGAACTCTTCCATGCCTTTCGGGTCCTTTCTCCAAGCGTTAATCAAGGCATTCTCCCTTTCCCGGCCCGGGAGACTTCCGATGTCACCCAACATCTCATTAGCCAAGACCACAACCTCCCAATCGGCTGATGGCGCTTGAGGGCTATACATATCGATGATCGCAAGGACCATTTGGCACAAGGAGACCTGGTCTAGGTTTTCAAGTACTTCGAGCCCCGATTTCGAAAACTTCTTCGTCGCGGCCATGTCCCGGGCGAGCTTCATGAGTTTGGTGGGGTTGGGTGCAGTGTTGGAAAGAGCGATCGCGATGGCGGACAAGCCCTTGAGTCTCTGGGGGTGGAACGGGGCAATGTGCTTGTACGGCTCGATCTCGTAGGCCGACAAGCTCGCGACTGCCAATGCGCACTCGTGATTGTTGCAATCCTTGCCGTAGTGAGAGCCGGCCTCCTCGACAACCTGCGCGAACGGCTCAATGGCGTACTTCCCGACTTTGGGGAACCATGAGGCTGTCTTGTACGCCTCCCTCAACCATTCGTGCTTCTCGTTGGACTTCATATCGCGGTGGAGCGCATGGAAGATCTTATGAAGCTTCAATACTTCCACTCTCTGTTGCGGGTCAAGGTTGCCGCCTCCGGGAGGGTTCTTGAATCTCTCGATATCAGTCATAACACTAAGCGCGTTCAGCTCAATGGTGGGGTCTGCCATTGCGACTTGGTACTCGTCTAAGTCCTTCTGGCATTTGCAACACGAGCACTCGAAGTGGTAGAGGTCGAGCTCGCCATGTCTCTTACCCCTGGGCTGGGTTTGATCTGCCGGGTATTAGTCAGGGGCCAAATACCATTCAAGAATGATGGCTAAGTGTGGTCCTTACCAATGTAGGATATATCAATCTCATCGCCAGGGTCAAGAAATGATGTGGCACGGAGCGTGGCCGTTCTCCCGCCGAATTGGACCAGCGCATTAGGGACGCATGAGTGATTGATCATGGCCAAAGTAGTTTCTAAGAACACACCACCAGTTTCGTAGTATTCCTCCGTTCTGCTGAAGGCGTTGGTCTGAAGCTGCACACCAGTGTCATTAGGATCTGCAGGTAGCTGAGGCCTGCCACCAAGACTAAGAGAAAGCAACCAACCTTGCACAGAACCTGGAAAGCCGTCTCTAATCTCTCAAATGTGACGGTGTCCAATCCAAGACACTTCACAACACCATGCGACTGGAGCTGCAGGTCGGTTCCATCCTTCTTCCTCCATTGCTCGACATGCCCCTCCAGCTCCTCAAAACGCGCCAGCACCTGCGGTCGGAGCATGACCTGCGCGGCAGCGCGGATCGGTGTTGGCACCCAGTCCGGCTGATGCGCCGGCTTGGCCTCGTGCAGCCGCTGGATGGCCTTACACTCGAGCTTGTGTACCAGTGACCAGTTGGCCCGCTGGCAAGCTGGGCCACAGTAGGCCACCGTTTTGCACCCGGTGCAAGCCCGAAGCTTCACGCCAGCCGGCCGCTGCTTCTTCAGACAATGATTGCAGTACTCGAGCGCGCGGTGGCCCGGCGGGAGGACAACCGCGGGGTTGTCAAAGCGGGCGATGACGTCGCCAGGCTTGAAGCGTCGAGTTGCGTGGATGGAGCGGCCGCCCTTGACGCCGCCTTTGGTGCCACGGACTTCGATGCCGTCGTTGGCAGGCATTGTGGGACTGTGTTCCATGAGTTAAGTTAAATTGACTGTTAAATAGGAAAAAACAACAAAAGCAAAGACATTTTTTTCCAAGTTGAAGCCGATTAGAAACTCTCAAGTCGTTGGGAAAGCGAATGTTTCTACATGCGCCACACCCATGAATGTGGCTAATGCAAGGTACGGACAGGGGCGCCTCGGGAGGAACAGTTGAGTCGAGATAGAAGGTTCAGGTGCCGGTGGGAGGGGACGTTGGATCATGCCAGGCAATTGTGGCGGTGAGTCTGGCAGTCAATGGGCTCTTCTGTTCATGGAACTTCACCGAAAGCACTGCACATCACCTCGGTGCACGGGCCTGCTCTTTACCTTGCAACCCCGCCTTGTCCCTACCTACTCCATCCCACCAACCCAACTCCCGTTCCGCTTCTTGCTCACATCTTTCTTTTTCTCAGCCTCACTCACAACAATCCAAACGCGCAACCCAAACTACTCTCAAGGCACCCCTTTTGCCTACATACCTTCCAATTTCAGAAACCCACACCCTTACGCTAACGCGCCAAACGCACCACTACAAACCCAGCCACACGCTCACGCGACAAAGCTCTTTCTCATGACTACCATCGAAAACCTTAAGACTATCGACCCCTTCGCGGACGCGGACGAGGGCGATGCCAACAACGCCCAGAAGAAGGGCCAGGACTACATTCACATCCGTATCCAGCAGCGCAATGGCCGCAAGACTCTCACTACCATCCAGGGCCTGCCCAAGCGATTCGACCAGAAGAAGATCCTCAAGGTCATAAAGAAGAAGTTTGCCTGCAATGGCACCATCGTGGAGGACACGGACCTCGGCGAGGTTATTCAGCTCCAGGGTACGTTTGCGATACACAATCCAAGATGAAGATGACTGGGGTGAAGCAAAGTATACTGACGTTGGTGGCACAGGTGACCAGCGCAAGGCCATTCACGACTTCCTCATCGATAAGCAGGAGGGTCTTGAGATGGACTCCAAGGTACGTCCCACATCGGAACATGTCCTACCTTCATCTACCTCTCCCAAGACACCGCCCGCATTCCATCCTCCCGAATCCATTCCCAAATATGCTAACCCGATTTCGCCTTCCAGCTCGTCAAAGTCCACGGCTTCTAAACAAGCCGTCACTGCCAGGAGGTGCCGTCTCCCCCTCGCAGCCGACCGGATCCCGGTGACACCATCCCCTCGGGGAAGACGACACGATTACCGATCAGCTCCAACTACCTCTTCTCGTCCTTTTTGTTATTTTTTACCCAGCTTGTCACACAAACAGAAACACTCGTGAAGAGGGTTAAAACCGATTAGCTCCGAGATTGGGACAAAGGACTGCTCTGAAAGGTCGATTCCAAAAAACTTTTTTGCGGGGATGGAGAAAAACTGAGAGGATCTTAAAGGTGCCTGCGGGAGATTTACACAACGATCCGACAACCTGTGACCCGGAATGGGGTTTTGAGGGGACGACTCGGATCGCGTATGGTGTGTCACGCTGGAAACTGGCAATGGGATTTTCAATGGTCTTGGTGAGGCTTTTTCGAGGGCCTGTTTTGTCAAATGCACCATTCTGTGACAGCAGGGTCGAACGACAACTTGAACAAGCATAAGATACGAACGATTACTACTTTTGAGCACTACGTCCGGTCACAAATTCGTCGGCCCTAACTAGCTAGGTTCCGATGTTCAGCGCTGCTGGCAAAGCTGCGAGAGGCCAACCTCCAACACTTCGCGCGGCTGTCATCGGGTAACCCGACCGCCGCAGGACATGTGACGCAAAGGACACAGAGTGATTCGATACCGTCATTAGGATGTCCAACCCTCCCTGTCGTGTATCGCGTGCATTCCATGTGGTATCTCGTAAGTCACTGTCATGACAATGGGACAGCAAGTTCTCAGTGATGAATTCTACTGGTTGGGGCCGAGGTTTGTTGTCCTACGTAATGCTGTGGTACTGCCCTCCACCCACTGCCCCTCGTCTCGCTCGATCCTAACTTTTAGGCCTTCAATGTTGCGGCTCTACAACGGCGGGGTTTTCCTTCTTGAATCTGAACATTTTTGGTACTCTCTTACATGCCTGCTTGACTTTCTGTCGTCGAGAGAGTTTGTTCTTGGGCTCTTGATCTTCAGCCGGATTGGTTTGAGCTGAATTGACCTGGGCCGAGTCTCTTTGCTCAACTCGAACCTCATTGATTTTTCGGTTGGCATTTGGAGCATCACTGGGAGACATCGGTCGCTGAGAGCTTGACAAGGTTGTTTTGCTCGATTCTGGCCGTTGTTCCTCTGTCTGTTGCTTGTCGCTTTGGGCGCCATTGGGAGATATCCGTAGCCGAGAGCTTGGTGATATTGGTCTGTTCAGTTCCGGTAGTTGTTGAGATCGTGCAGCGTCACAGAGATGACAGGGGCAGAAATAGGGCTCGGGGCATGCGAGTCGAATGATTTCACCCTTCTCGATATATTTTGTGGCCTTGATAGCGATGGTTCCCTCGGTGCCCTGTTCAAACATGGCGTTCGCATTGTTATCTTTATACATCAGAAGGTCCGAAGGTCTGAAATGGAGAACGTGATTCCTGAATGCGAGGAAGCCGACGTCGATCCAGAATTCCAAAAGAAGCGTGTGGTGCTCAGCCGTCATGAGGTCTGCGTGCCTGGGAATGCCGCTCAGGCGTGGGTCGAAGTTTTTGTAGGCTCTCTTGACTGCTTGTGCCCTCTCTTCTGTCGATCCCAGCTAGAGTCCGAATATCTTAGTGCAAGGCATTCCTGGCATCATGGTGGGAAACTCGGCTTCCCCAGAGAATATCACGTCGTCGTGATGATAGTCCCTGAGGGCGATTGTCGGTCCCTAGGGAAGGTTATTTGGGATGGTGAAGTTAGGGCCATTGGAGGCAACTGGAAATGGTTCGGTTTGTCACCAATTTTGTAAGCGTTGATGGAATGGAATGCTGATGAGGAAGGAAATTCGGCGAAAGCTCGACAAGTGATGGTAGATAACCGAAAGAAACCTCTTTGGAGATGTTGAAAGATGGAGAGGGTGGTGGCAAAAGAGGCAAACAGAAGAGCCGCGGGGGAAATGTACTGGGGGAGGAGACGATGGGTCGACTTCGTGAAAGCGAGGAAAGAGTAGTGCCCAGTAAGAAGGGAAAGTACCTTATTGGGAAACGGTAAAAAGGTCGTTTGGAACACCAGTCCAAACAGCAGGAAGATTGCGCGCATGGCGGCGCGCCACCGATCGATAGCCATGTGGGCGTTATAGAAAGATCCACTGTCTATTCCTGGCACGCGGGATAGTGCTGCTTCCACTCTTGTGTTGATGTTTCTGAGTCTTATGGCACGAGTTCATCACACGGAAGGTACAGCTTGTGTATGAGATTGAGTATGAAGAAAGCCAACCGATCAAAGTGAGAGAAAGATGGGGGGACGCTCTGTTTGAGACTAACAAGCAATGTGGTAGTAGAAGCTGCAGGAAAGTGTGACGGGACGATTGTCGCTGACTGGTTTGCGGCAAGCAACGAGGGCACGTCCAAGGTCAAGTGCATGGCTGACTGCACTTCCTGAACACCTAGGTGTCTTGAGATGGTACTACCCGCCCCGATATCACAAAGAGCGGGAGTTCTGGTACCTCCAGTGTCAGTCTGCGCCCACAAGCGGCACCTCAGTGCTTTCTCTGGCACTATGATAAAAGGTGAATAGGTGACAAATGAACTGGAAAGCTTGATTCAACCTCGGCTTAATCTAGGTAACGGTATTCATACACCACCTCTCGCTCATGCCTGCTTCTGCGCAGCAAGCTTCTGTACTTTCCGCTCCTCCTCGTCGAGATGCTGCTTCTTGTAGTGGGCGATCACGTGGTCCAGGTTGGTCTGGGAACCAGCGACGACATTGCGCGCGGCATGATTGGACAGCGCCCTGTTCAAGGGTTCAATCGTCAGCTTCCATAGGTCTTGCTATGTCCACCGCACAGTTCCTTCTCCATCTGTCTCTTGTCGGGAAGGGGGAAGGCTCACTCGGGGAATCTGAGGTCAACGTCGCGGTTCGCAGGGGTGGAGAAGAAGAGCAGCCTGTCGAATCCGGCTTGCTCAACGGCCTTGGTGTGCAGTGCGTTCCTTTCCTTCCATGTCTCCTGCCAGTGGGCGTACTCCTGGATCTTCTTTGTCAAGTACGGCGGCTCGCCGTTCTGGCCGGGAGCGGTGATCTTGTAGACAACGTATGCGGAGGGGATGATCGCGACCACGGCCCAGAAAAAGCCCTGCAGACAAATGTAGGTCAGTATGGCTCTTCCAGGGCGCAAACAAAGCACGGAAACAGCGATTGGCCCCATCAATGTAGGGGGTTGTTCATGGGACGTACTCCGATGGGCTCCTCGACGGCGTGGGCGTGGTGGCCGTGGTCGCCTCCAGAAGCGTAGGATCGCGATTGGCGCAGGCCAGTCAGCCGTGACTGACGCGCGATGCAGACAGCCCGCGTTCGAATGGCCTGCATCGTGAATGACGTTGCGAAACGATGTCAATTGACGATTGGAATTCGGATTATGGGGGGGGGGGGCACAGCGTCAAACTGAAGAGGGAGCCTCGGGGTGTGGAGGTTAAACCCAAGGCCGGAGAAGCGTCACTTTTCCTGGGTAAGCGCTAGCGCGCTCGATGGCGGCTATGGCGTTTATTCCTACCAATCATTGGCTGCCGAATTCAAATAAGTGAGTTCGCCCTCTTACTGGGGCATTTGGAGACAGCTTGGCCATACGGAGGACTTCGACGAAATTCTATTTCGTGGTAATAAACTGTCCTTTTTCACAGTTGACTCATTTTCGGTTCTTGAGGTGTTTATAAAGGCGTGTGTTCTCTTCAACTGAACGCATTGCATTATATTGTCCCAGTTCACATCAGTTATTGACACCACTTCAGTTTTCCCTACAGCCACCAACCTCTAAGAACACCGGGCTGAAGTTGAAGTTCGGATAACTGGTGGTGATATCCTCAATCAGATTTCCAACTTAGGTCGACTTCGATCTGTCAACCACATTGTTTCCACAACATACCACTGGATCCCAAACCCTGCCGGCTTTCAAGATGGCGCCACGGATTTCCACTCGCGCAGCTCTTTTCCCTATCACTATCTTCATGGTGGTCTTCGGCCTCGTCTTCCTCGCATCATCCGCCTCCGCCTTGGCAGCCCCTGTTGCACCCTCACCACCAGCAGAGGCTGAACTCATCTGCCACACAGATAACGCGGCAGAATGTTACCCTAAAATCTTTCAACCGACAGAAGAGTTCCAGACTGTTCACGATGACCAAGAACTGCCGCACGGTCTTCACATTCGCATGAACATCAATACGGGCAAAAAGGAAGCTAAGATCAACGACCCTGATGAGAAGACCCCGGGGCTCGAGGGCCTTCCTACAGACCGCTCGATCGTAGTCGTGGACTCGGACAAGGCCCCCGATGCAGAAATCCCCAAAGACGCGCCCAAATATGAGTCTGCAGGCATGGTCAAGCAGCCACAGCAGGAGTCGGGCGAGTTTTACACCCACCTTGAGTTCGTCAAGAAGGGCGCTCACGGGAGTGATCTCCCCATCGACGAGGCCCTCGAATTTCTTGAGGACATCTCTCACGACATCTTTTACGGCCTCAAAATCGTAGAGACCTTTGACACCGTCAAGTCCCTCCTCTGTCTCATGGTCGACCCCAAGACCCCGGCCCCGGCCGAGGGTGCCGTGCCCCGTGACCAGCAAGCCGCCGCCATCATCTCCGGCGCGCTACAGAACAACCCCACAGCGCTCGAAGAAGTGACCAAGGTCTGGCCCCAGCTGATGAGCGCGTCGTGCCGCTCACCCCATAAGGCACCGGAGCTCAAGCTCCGCGACGGGTTCTACTCACCGTTCGTGCCAGCACCGGACGACAATGATCACGACATCCTCCGCGCGGCGAACAAGGCCAAAGCGCAGGTTCACGCCATAAAGGGCCTGATCAAGAGCCCGACGATCCGAGACGACTTCATCGCCAACAAGGGCATGGACCGCATCCTCGAGGTTCTCGGGCCCCAGGACGCCCAATGGGAGTCGGCGCAGCGCAAGGTCGGGCAGTTCGTTCTGGACAGCTTCCTCGACGAGGACATGGGCGCCGAGGTGGGTGTGTGGCCCCTTTTCAAGGCGTCTGAGGCGGACAAGTCCAAGAGGATCGCCGACCGCGTCAGCGATGAGAACTGGAAGATCGTCGTGAAGGGCATCATGGAGAAGAACAAGGGAGACGAGAACCACTGGAGCCGAGATTTGTACAACCGGCTGGATGCGCACGAGAGGGCGCAACTGAAGATGATTGCAAAGGAGGAGTTGTAAAAGTGCGGATAACAGATGCAATAGAGCACATGATATATGTCCAAATCTCCGATTGCCCCTGGTGCCAATGGCTGTCTGCCCTGCTGTGACCTACACCATCTCAGACTTGAATTGAACAAAACCAAGATGGATATCACCTGGTGGGTCTGATGCCACCAGGGTTCCGGTAGTGACAGTCCAGCACATGGGGCAGATTGTCTTTTTTTTACCTCCAGCACATACCAAATCACCCTTGCGGTGCAATTCAACGATCTAATCACGGCGAAAGCAGAAGCGGAAGAGTGCTCATGTAATTTTGGTATCTCTTCGTTGAATTCATTCCCATTTTGAGGCTCAAACTTTTTAGCGGACAACGATGTTGTATTGAACTATCATCGCCCAATCAACATGGTAGCGGCCTTGCCTTGCTACCAAAACCATTTCCCGTTTCGCCTTGATGCCCGTTTGAATGCAAGAACCTCCCTAAGACAGCCCACAACCACCCTCTACTTCAGAGGAATGAAACGAGAAGAGTGCGTGGCACCAATACCGGGTCTACCGTGCTTGACAGGCTTGCTGTTGGGTTGTTAGTGCTGTCCTGTAGAGGATAGATTTGCTCTGCCGAGAGCCATGGTGGACCGGGGCAACGTACTAAGAGATAGAGAACTCGGCGAGGTAGTGACCAACCATCTCGGGCTTGATCTCAACCTGGTTGAACTCCTTGCCGGAGTAGATGCCAATGACGGAGCCGATCATCTCGGGGACGACAATCATGTCACGCAGGTGGGTCTTGACGAGGTCGGGCTTCTCGTTGGGCTTAGCCTCCTGCTTAGCCTTGCGGAGCTTCTTGATCAAGCCCATGGGGCGGCGCTTGAGACCACGGTTGATGCGCCGGCGGGCACGGGCGTGGACGACATCGCGGAGCTGCTCGGAGTCGAGGTCAAGGAGACTGTTGGGGGAGAACCAATGTTAGCCTGGACAGCCCTTTTTCGTAACAGATTTCCTGCTGGCTTCTCGAATCGTAGGGTTGGGGAGAAAGCGATGATAGGATCATTCGACTCCGTCGTCGACCGTGGGGTGCTGATGGCATAACGATGCATTCATGTGGGCTAGACGTACGCGTCAAGGTCGATTCCGCGGTAAGAAAACTTGCGGAACGCTCTTCTCTTCTTGAGCTCGGCAGCCTCCTCAGCGTTCTGTACGAGATCCTCCAGTCAGCCTACTGTTCTGTGCAGCCACCAAAAGTCGCATTCGTCGGCCAGCCATCGTGATGGTAGGCTCGCGTCCATCGAATTGATTTTATTTTCTTCCAGCGCTCAGGAGAGAGGGGAGCAGAGTCGCACGTACGTATTCGGGGTCGTCAGCCATCTTTGCGGTCGTGAGTTGTCAGGAGATTCGCTTTCGATGCGGTCTATCGAAGGCGAATGAGCTGAATTGCCGGTGGTGTCGAAGTTTTGGAGAGGGCGCTGGGGCTACGGTCGCTTGGAGGTTTCGCTTGTTCCTGCGCGCAGTTCGGGCCCGCTTTACTTTTTTCTTAGGGTTCAGTTGCCCTCCCCCCGCAGTCATGTGATTCTTTTGTGCACCTCGCTTGGGCGAAGTATCAGGCGCTTTGACCACCCGTCTCTTTTCCCGCTCCGGCCACTTATCCCTTCCCCACCACTTCCGAAAATGTCATTGTTGGCCGGTGGTGTGGAGAGCGGCCGCCCGGCAGGAGACGGCCTCCGCTTTCCACTTATGCGGCCAACGTCCCCGAGGTATCCACTTAACTTTTCATCTCATATTGTCTTTACTTGGTCTAGATAACCAAAGTTGCTGTTTTAACGATGCGTGGTTGCTCTTGACAATCGGAAATGAAGATCGGAAGAAGGCATCTCTCCTTCCTGGCCATAGATGCACATCTCATCAATTCGAACAGCCCGCTTTCGGCTGGGACCTAACATCAGAGGGCACTTGCCAAACCATCAGTCGTCTTGTCGATTTCCAACTGCTTTCGTCTCGCCGCTATTGGCGTCTGTTCGGTACTTCTTAGAGCCGAGTCTCAGAGTTCACAGGAGGGAGTTGCAAGCGTGCTTCTGGCAATCCTGGCTGCTCGGAATGTGTCAAAACTGCAACAGACAGAAAGATGATCTAACAATTGGTTCATGAAAATTCGAGTCGCTCTCTCGTATGGTGGAGTGAGCTGTGCCCAAGTGCCGTAACACCTGTATCACACGTTCTTCAGGAGTAACATCGTGCCCGAAGACAACTGAGCCGAGATGAAGAGCCACGGTTGGCGACAACCACAGAGGCAGTCGCGAGTATCGATCCACTCGATAATCAATGACGAAATGGGTGCAATCATAACGTTGGTTCAGCCAGCGAAACATAGAGATACAAAATGATACATGTTACCCGGCTGACGTGCATCCGCACTCGCCTTTGACATCGGCAATGGGCAAATGCATGTTGCGATCCCATTCTCGGGCGGCAACTTCATAAAACTTGAAGCTGTTTCACCAGATAGCGATACTGTACGGCCCTAATTGCGATGCCCATGTCCTGGAGTCGGCCCCGGGTCCTCTATAGATCGCGGCGCGGCGGACTTTATGAACGCGTGTCAAAAGGTGGTGGCAACCTAAGTCCACTGCGTTGGAATCACCGCCAACAGTCAGAGTAGTAGGAGGGAGAGCTTACAAAAGGCACAATGTGTATCATTCCTGCACACATGCTGTTACCTGAGGACCAAAAAACTTCATGACCAGAGCTCACACTACGCAGTTTCATAGAGCGTTCCGTTACCGCACCATTTTTTACCAAGGCCTTCTACTAAAAAAACAACGAAACGAAGATTCACCAGAGGCCTCGGAGCACGAGACTCGCCGTAAAACCCAGGAAGTTGAAGTTGGCAACGGTTGCTTGTATATACACCGCCAGGGCGTTTACCCCATCTGGCCCAACTACACATATGTACGAAAAAGGATCCAACTATGTACGTATCGAAGCAAAGGTATATACGTTCCAATCCCCCATCAAAGACAGACATTTCCACTCATGAAAAGTCCCATACACGCCATTGCCCCCAAGCCACAGCCTTAACGTTCCCTCAGATACTCTTGAAGACATCCAAACTCGACAACGCAGTGCCGGGCCACGAGAACATGGTGTTGGACGGGCAGCTGGAGCCTAGGGCTTGGTTGTTCATCCACCCAACCTCCCAGTAATACACGCCCTTGCCGTTCTTCACAGCGGCGACAACGGCGGCAACCCTTTTCATGAAGGTCGTCTGGCCGGCGGCGGAGAAGGGGATATCTTTGAGGTCGCTCGGGAAGGCGTATGCGGGACTCGGGCAGCTCGTGGGCCAATTCGTCTCGGCAACGACGATTTCCTTGCCCCATTTGTTGGCCAGGTTGGTCAGGCTCGTCTCAAGGGCGGACAGGGTGGCGCCGGAGCCATAAAAGGGGTAGTAGGAGACGCCCATCATGTCAAAGTCGGCGGCCTTGAGCAGGTTCTGGGCGAATAGGTTGGTGTACCAGTTGTTCTGAGCGTTCCAATCCCAGCCGTTGTCGAGGTGGATCATGATCTTTGGCTTCGGGCTGAGGGTGGAGTCCTTGATGCCGTACGCGGCCGAGTTGAGGAGGCGGGCGACGTTGCTCCAGTTAGAGGTCCTGCCCGTGTTGAAGAGCAGGCCGGCGCGAATCTCGTTGCCGATTGAGATGATGGCGGGCGGGACGCCGGCCTTTTGGAAAGCGTTGCTGACCTCGAGGGTATAGTTGTACAAGCGCCAGCTAAGGTTCTCAATGTCCGAGGGCCACCCCGAAGGGATGCCCTGCTTAGCCGGGTCGGCCCAGGTGTCGCTGAAGTGCAGCGTGAGGTAGACAGACAGGCCCTGTGCCTTGGCGCGCTTCGCAAGGGCGACATTGTAGTCGAGGTTGTAGTCGCCGTTGGAAGGGTTGACCCAGACGCGCTGACGGACCGAGTTGACGCCGGCGTTCTTAAGGATCACCTCGAGGGACTGCGAGGCGCCGGCGCTGCTCTTGTATTTGATACCGGCCTTTTCCTCAATGGGCGCCGAGGACCAGTCCGCGCCCTTGTAGGTGAGCGCGGCATTGGCCGTGGAGAGGGCAAGGAGGAAGACGGAGGCGAGGGAGGCCAGCATCTTGGGCAACGATGATCGATCGACGATGGCGCTGACCTTTGTCCTTTCTTTCGGACGCTACTCAAAGGGACTGAGAAGGGAAAAGGAAGGGAAAGGATCTCCTTCGAGTTGAGGAAAGAAAATTGGCAAAGATCGAGCGATGGGCAAGTCTTGTTCTACCTAGGTAGGGAGGGGTATTTACTTACCTCCAACGCCTGCCCCCTTTTCCAGAGTGTCAACTAGCCGGAGAGGGCCATCCCGTCCCTTGCTCTAATTGACGGGATTACACGAACTCATGCCTTGGAAATCCCCGCTTCCAGAGTCTCCTTCGGGAGCAAATACTCACTGGCAATCAGGAGACAACACACAAGATGTTACCCTGCCGGTGTTAAGCTGCCTCGCTGTCGTCTTCCCCCTCCCCGGTCAACTTCAAGCCGTCCCGTCAGACTACCAAGACCGAGAGGGGGAGCTGACAGGCATCCGTTTGCCTCAGACATATTAGAGCGAAGAAGCGACGAACCAGCCGCTTGTTAGCGCATCCGGCACCGCCAGAAGTAGAAAAGTACAGAGTATCATGGGCATTCCTGGCTGTGGAGAGTTTGACGTTTCATCGCGCAACTCCAAGTCAGGGTAGGACCGGCGACTTCGCCAATCACGACATGTCTTTCTCCACACCTGGCTGCCTTTTGCCTTTTCTGTCAACGAGACCTCCCGGGCTTTGGTCATTCGGGTTCCCTCTGCTGGCTCACCAAGTCCCCCCCTCAGGTGATCAACCTCATCCCAGGAGTCCAAAGCCATTCTCGGCAGCAGCCAACCCGCTGTTTTTAATCAATATGCCACCCTGCTGTCGTCAACACAGAGCGTGGATCGAAAGGGGGCCGAAACGACCTGGTGTGGCTTGCACACCGTACCCGAAATGAAGGCCGAGGGAGGCGTTCGTTGTTCTTTTTGATGTTTCGGTTTACCGAGGAGTGAGTGGGTTCCGAGGACGAAACAACCCAAGTCCGTAAGCGCTGTCCTTTGGGTGAGATGACTGTTTCGGCGGGCGGTTCTGGGACCTGGTGTTGTTTGCTCCCGGCTAGACCGGAAGACAAGGGGATGTCGAAATAAGCTTGGGGGTCGATCCGAACGCCTGCATCATTTGTCTGGCTCATGCAGCAGGCGACATCACCGCCCTCCAGTCCTGAGTCAAAGCTACGATCATTTCACTTCAGTGAATGGTTGATTGACGTGGCCATCATTGCGCCCGTCCTCTGTCCATGCTGGTTTAAGCTACTCTTCGAACGTCGCGAATGTGTACATTGCTGGCTGCGATTTCTCCCCTCCGTTCGATAAAACATCTCACACCGACAAGCCCTGGTTTTCCCCGCCCATCTCTCGGCTCAATTGCTATGGCAGCCATCCCGCTCTTCGCTGCACCTTTCGACACTGCCGGATGCACTCGTGACAGCGGCGGCGCCACTGTCGTGCATTTGAGGAGCCCACAATTGACCGGTTACGGGCTTGGCTCTGGACGCGCGCCAATGGCATATTTCGAACAGAGTTGAGCACGAACTCTGACAACCATGAGACCGTTGCTAGGCCCGGAACTTGGTCTTCTTCAAGAAAGATATTCGTGGACTGTTGTGGCCCCCTTCGACCCCGGAGTTTGCCATTATCCATGTCTAAAACCCCAGGATTGGCCCATTATAGGTCGTATGTCTGCCGGGTACCACCCGGAGAATAAGCCCTTCTATTTCGTCTAACAGTAGCAATGTGCGATGAGTTGCTCTTGCTACCTACTACTAGGTGAGCTACAGCCTGATCCTGGTTTAATTTATCGGCAATTCAAGTGTCGCACGCGCCAATAGCATATGCTTCTCATGGTGGCTGGGTAGATGTGACGCAACAGAGGATCTTGTTGTCCTCTAATGTAAGACTCAGTCTGACGGTGCTTCTGCCCTCGCCTTGAAAGCTCATGAAACCTCCGAATTCTCTGTCGCATTGCTCTTATCATCAGTTACTCCGCGGCTTCTAAAGGTAAACTACACGGTAAGAGGGGAGGGGTCGCTCTGCTCGTGATGGAGCGACCTTACCTCGGGCTGACAAGGGCATTTGTTACCTGAGAAGCAACGCAAGCGCTGAGGCAACGCAGACGCCTATCGATAGTGATAAATCGTTGTTGGCAAGGTTCGCCATTGACGGCTCCCATCATGCCTAACGAACAAGCTTCACAAATATTTCCATGACGACGATCCTACTCGGCGTCGATCCCGGGCTAGCAGACATCGTGACAAGTAAATCCTACTATGACTGGGAATGAAAGTCCGCATCCAAGAGCCACCCCAGAGGTACCATTTTAAGAGGATCAAATTCGCATACTCACCGCTGGGAAATTCCTCCAAACGCCCGGCATCACGCAAATGCAGATTAGGAACCGGCTAGCGGCAGACCTGAACCGAGGCAACCCAAAGTGAACCACTCAATGTCAAATTGCCGAAACGTATGGGAAAGGCTAAACCGAGACCAAGCCATCGGGTTGGCCCATGGTCCCGAAAGGATAAACATAAACATCTTCCGTCCTTCTTTATAGTTTACGTGTTCTGACAACCCAACCGACGGGTGGCTGGGAGGGAGCGAGGGTCACGATGCTCGCGGCGGTTCTGAGAGTGTGGACAAGGACCATATATGATCTCGCTCTTTCACCACGACATTGCTACTCTTAAGCATCTAGCAGTATCGCCAGCCGAGTCACGCCAAAACCTACAGCATTCTTGGGGTACGATATGATCGAACCCACCCCGTCGTCGCGTCTACGTACCAACTTTCGCGTACCACCGTTCCCGGACACAGCCCACCAAACTCTCCATCTCATAATCCCGGCCTCCTCCGCTTGCCGCCGAGTCAGGGCTCCGCACCACGGAGCATGATACCTCTTCGCTTCCCCCGACCCAGGTCACCAAATCCATGTTGCCCTTGTCCTCGGTAGACGTGCATGTGTAAAGCCGAGGCGGGGAGGGGGGTACGAAACGCTTGACCAAAGCGGCAGTATCCGTATCTTTATACTTTGTTCATTTTCCTGGCGACGGGATTGGGGGTCTGTCACTACGCCGTTTAGAATTCACGGCAAGAACATCTCCACGCACTCACACACTCACTCTCACATGTCACCCGTCTACATCAGTCACAAGCTGCCCATGAACACGTTCCCTCCGATGAGAGTCCACCAAGCCTTCTTCCCCACGCCTCTCGAAAACTAGAATGCACTTGTGATGGGAAACGAGCATCAGCAAGACCGGTCAAGAGCGTTTCCCTCATACTTCAGACAGAACGGCGAATGCATGGCAGCAGAACGATCATCGCGTCGATTCAGAAGGAAAGCACGCGCACCGGCCAGGGCTCCTCGCGCGGCGGGCAAGACGTATCCAGGTAGGTCTACCTGCTGGCGGATGAGCTTGCAGAGAAACAGAACACCCTGGGCGTTGGTGGTCGGCCAGCCAGGCTGGCTGCCACACGTCAATCACATGGTGCGCAACCGCACTTACCCAATCCTCGGCACCTTCGCCTCTACCACCAAAACAAGTGCGCGGGAAGGTCGTCCGAACTGGGCTTTGTTTGTCGTACAGGCAGCTGTCAAGACTTGTGATCGTGCCGATGTTATGCCTAGGTAGGCAGCACGAAGCTATAAACACATCCTGTTCGTTTGCACCAAGGGAACCCCTCGTTGGAGGAAGTGGTGGTTCGGTCTGTTTGACCACCAGCTCGTGATGTCATCAGATTCATGCGCTTGAAAACTCGAAATGTGCTAAAATTCGAATATGCTCTGCCTGAGCTGTCCTGGCTGTAGAACCCCGCTATCAGCCGTCATGTGTTAATCGCGTTAAACGCCGTGAACCCGTTTCCGTAGTATGTCAGCCCTAATCCCAAATACCATCCTTACCTTGTACGACCGTGGTAGTATGACTACATCGTTAGTCTTCCTGCGAGAGGACAAACGAAGCCCAAAAAGCCAAGCCTCCGCCAAACGCTGCATGTCTTGGTCCAGAGACGGACCGTTTCCTTCTGACTCTGAAACTCCGTGGTTCCGAAACTCCCCTCCGTCTGTATGTGCATTTTGAATGTGTGCCGTATAGACCAACCGATGCAACGAAAGCCCAAACAATCCGCAAAATGAAATAAAAAGTAGTACCGTGCATCTTGCTTGCGTTAGGTAGCCAGTATAAATCCGCCTACATCGCATGTGTCGGGACGGCGATGCCCGGTACGTGAAGGTGTTGCGCCCTGGCAAACGCACCCGTCAGGATTTCAATGTGGTTCACGAACGACTCAGCAGTCATGTTATGGCCCTTGTCCGCTTTGCTTTCCTCAGTGACCCAGTCAGATCCCCAAACCTCTGGAGGAATGATCGAGTTCTTGTACAGGGCGATCCGAACAGGCCACTCGAGGTGCTGCCACCAGGAGCTGGTGGCTTCGAATTGCGAAACAATGCCCACAACCTCTCTGCGCGCGACGCCGTCCAACCACCACACGGCCGACTCATAACCCTTGAGCAGCGCAAAGAAGCTGGCGAGAATGGTCAAGGCGCGAGGGCGGCGTTCTTCTAACAAGTCGATGAACCGCTTCGAGACCGTAGCAGGGAAAGCAAGGGCAGCACCACGATGAGGCAGTTTATGCGCCCAATTCAGTACAGCAACAGCGTGTTGGTACGACTGTCTCGTTGACATGGCCATGATGACGTCTTCGCCCTGGAGCTCTTCCTCCAGGTTGTCAAGCAACTTTCCGAAAAAGGAGTTGGGTGACGTTGCGTCTAGGTCTAGCTGGAGGACAGGCTGAGAGTCAATGATGGGAATGACAACACCGCTGTTGCGGATCCAGGGCCAGGATGTGGCCACGACCGTCTTGACCCCTTGAAATGCGTGGAACCACGAAAGCGGCGGCGAGTAGGCGCTGGCGGGATCGCTGGGGTCGGCCTCGTCGCGGATAAAAATACGGGAAGCGGTCGACTGGAAGGCGATGAGGGCGGCTGTGAGGAAGAGAGCCTCGGCGTTGGCCTCCGTGATGCCGTTTTGGAGGCAAGCGCAGTACGCGGCCAGTGAAGAGGCCATGTAAGAGTGCGAGGCTCGGATGAGAGTCTTGTCGTCGGGATTTAGGGAGCGCAAGTGCAATGCTGACACAGCGAGCATGGCATCCGCCAGATAATTGGCACCGCCGAAGGCCAGCTTCGGGACCGTGTTCGTCCAGATATCGTGAGTGGCGGGCGTGTTGACCACCAGGGTATGGGATGTCATTGACGTGAATTGGTGCATCAGGCGCAGCTCCAGAAGCCGATTGCTAGTCGTCGTGGTAGCGGAAATGGCGGTGGTAGTGGGCATGGTGTAGAGCGGCGTGTAGTTCATGGTAGGAGGCGAGCCGGCGAAGGACGGCGTTTTGCCTCGATTCGAACAAAGGGCGGAAGGCGAAGGTGCGGCGGACGAAGCTCTGTCGATGGGAGAGTGTGATGATTGGGTGTTCGATGGTGTCAAGGCGGTGAGAAGGTCGTCGAGGATGTCCGGGTTCTCAAAGTCACAAGGCACGCCGTGCTTGACGCAATTGCCGCATCTCGGATGAACTTCATCGCACTATCGACAAGGTAGAGTATTAGTCGTTGGACGAGTTGGACGTCGTCGTGGATGAGAGAGGGGTAGAGCACGGAGACAGGGCGACAGTACCTTGATCTTGCGCGACTTGCACCGCTTGCAACCAGCTCTCGACTTCTTGTGCGATCTCCTGGGAGGCATATCGTGCCACCAGAAGGGTAATGGTGGAGGGGGTTTAGGGGAAGAAGAATGGTGATCAGAGACTGAAGGAAACAGGGCCGGACTTGCAATCCGCGGGGTTCCCACTCTATAAGTAAAATATCGGCGGCCTAGTTCGTCTTCACGTGCCGTCAACGGAACAATACAGTTGACGTCGACGTCTTCCTCTGGGGGGTCCTCAAAGGTGACTGGCTGAAGCGCATGACAGCCAGGCAGGGCAGCCTTTAGGATATCGAAAGCGAAGAGGCGAAATTCAGGGAAGGACGAGCCAGAGGATCTTTGGAGGGTTGGGAGACAACAAGAGAACAGTGGCGCGAGGCAAGTGGAAGAGTGTGTGGAGTGGAGGGAGAAGAAGCGGAGAGTGCGTGATGAAGGTCGAAGTATCGGGGAAGACGGCAAGTTTGTAGGTTCGCTGTGGAGATGGACAATCCAGGGTCGAGGGGCCAGGGATGAGCGGGGTCCTGGCGTCCGTGTTCTGGGTCCAAGTGGTTGTGGTTGTGTCTCTTTTGGGTGTTCTCCTGTCTGGCCAGGAAATGAATGAGATGAGAGGCGCAGGACACGTCGAGGCGAGGCGAGAAAGGCAGACGGGCCAGGCCGTGGATACAATGGCAAGTGGGTGCCTTTGGTGAGCGTCGACTCGTCGAGAAATGGGAATGGAACGCTAGGTGAAGCGAGACAAACTAAGGTTGCTGCACAGTACGGCGCGAGGTGTGTCAGTATCGAGGCATCGAGGGCCGTTTCGTTTGAAGATTGCGGATATCAGACCGAGGAAGAGGAAAAGAAAAGAAGTATGTGTTAGCGTTGTTGGAATGGGTTGCGCATGCCGTTGCCGCTGTCGTAGGGCAGACGGCGGCCAAACTTTGTCGTTTGGGACACAATGGAAAGCAGAGCAAGAAGGGCAGGGGGGACGCAGGGTGGGGGAGGCGGAAATTCGATGCGGTGTGGAGACGCAAGTCATTGTCCGTGGGCAGTGCGGCCACACCAACAAAAACCCCAGAAGGGCCTCATTGTCAAAATCAGTCTCCACAGTTTGGTGGTTTGGTGTGCTGTCAATGTCGGTACCTTGAGTTGCCGCAGAGGAACCACACAACCCAAGGTACCTTGTTACACTTCCATACCTTTGGGGGGGGGAGGGGTAAAATGTTCAGCTTCACATGGGACAGACAGCGCCAGCCATTGTCATGCTCCGCCACGCCCTGCACGTCCCAGTCCACGGCCCACGGCCCAACTGTGACAAATTCCGATCTACGGAGCCGATGAGTTGCGGACGAGCGTCAGTGTTGTCAGTAACCAGCTTCACTACCTACAGTTGTGTGTGCTCCCAGGATGCACATCGGAATCTGTCATCGGCTGCAGCCCTGAGGACTCACAGCTCTTTCTATTCGTACGCTACATCGCCCACGTAAGCTCTTCGAGCATCCGTGTATACCCCCCCTACCCTCCCGGGATGTACTATTTACCTACGCAGCGATTGATCAATTATGGTAGTGTTCCATCCTCCTGTTCGGCATGCGTGTGTTCACTACCGCGTTGCAAACCTATCATGGCACTTGGATAGGAACGTCACTCGGAATAAGGTACGAGTCGATAAGAACCCGATACGTCAATTCCGCCGGGCCCTGGTCCCCGTCTGTTCTGGCCAACATCCACTGAACCCAATCCTAGAGGAGCCTCAGTCAAAAAGTTGCAGGGCCTCGTCGGCGATCCGTCCGTATTGCAGCTTTCAGATCTGCTACAATGCAGTAACGGCCACAACCATGCATCGCCCTGATGGGTATTGCCCCCCCCCTAGCAAATCAACAAGGCGCGTTGTGCTCTCTACGACGGGTTCCCCGCTTATGTGTTTCGCTTCATCGCGGAGGGGGAGGGACGACACGCCCAAGAAGCTGCGAGATTGGTCGGCGCGACACCATCACGAGACAACCTCATACTCCCGAGAGCCCAGCGAGCAACTGAACCGCCAAATTGGAGCAGAGGCGAGGAGCGCGGGAACGGGCACCCTGCCACCATACCCCCTTGCTGCGTTGTCGACATTGTCATCGTTCCAGTCATCCCCGTTGTCCTCGCCGCCATTTGGGTGCTAGAAACCGAAGTAGGGTATCTCTTGAACCACAAGTCCTTTTCAGTCTTGTCGACGGTGTCACAAACGGCTCCATATTTTAGACGCTTTCCTGCTCTTCGGCAATCTATTTGGGGGGGGGGGGGGGGGTTAAAGAAAAGCTCGAACTTTTCTTCAACATGAGTCGGGGCCAAGGTATGGCGAACGTAAACGGTCCTGGCGGGCGGACGGGCTGCAAAAGGTGAAAATCCATATATTCTCGGCCATCAAGTGCGACACACAAGGGCGCCACGTCAGACGAACGAGACTCAAAGGCCCGATTCCGACCTGCCATTGCTTGAAGAGGCGCCGAAATCCGTTCGCCGGGCTTTTTCTACCGTGTACGTGTGTGTGGGTATGAGTGTGTGTCCAACCACGCAACATGAGAAACCAGCCGCGAGAAACGCTCGTGTCGATCTTTCGACAATGCATGAGGAATCCACCGCCGAGAGATGAATTGCCGTGCGTCGGTCGATTCGACGACGCGCTGGTATCCATATCCAGCCGGGTTCGTTGCCACGGGCGTTCGTTCGTCTGCTTGTCTGCGGCCCTGCGGGCAGTATTCCGACATCGACATTTGGACAATAGTCTCTAGTCAATATGATCTGCGATTCGCTAATGCCCAACCTGGGGGAAGCGGGCCGCGCTTGGCGGAGTTTATCAGATGCTGCGTAATACCCTCCTTCAGGAATGAATGGCGGCGACCATGGTCGAATCAGCGAGTCTCAAGTGCTAGAGGATGTGGTGTGCGTGCAGGAACCCAGTGCCTGAAATTGGATCCGAGGCCGATGCATCCGAGTGGCATAATAGGACGAGAGGAAGCTGACGTTTGTGGTATATCTCAAGGAGGCTTGGGCATCTCTCTCTCTCCCTTTTCCCTCTTTCCATCTCTCCTTTGCTGCGGGCCCCGGCCGGCCAAGCCACATATGCTTATTGAGACATGCAAAGAGTCTTTGCATTGTACATACTCTGTACATACATAGCTGCGCGGTAAGACCAAGGGCATCATCAAGTGTAGTCGCAACGTCTAGGGTGGATGATTATTCGCGTTGGCTCCGCGGCCGCCATCTGGCCTGTGAGGAGCATCCCTTTGAGACGGGGCCAGAGCAACGGAAACAACGACTTGCCCTCCCGTCCGTCCGCATTTGATGCTTCTAGAAGACATCACTTGTGAGCCAGCAAGAGCCAGCGAGAGCAGATACTGTTATGGATGGTAAGGCGATTCACACACGGACGCCGTTTAGGAATACCCCCGGAGACAGCAGGGCGCTGACGGCCGTCCGCGGGGCTCTGTCCGGACGGAATTTTGGCAAGCGACATTTGACAAGAGTGATGCAATCCTGTCACAGGCCAAAGGAGAACATGACGGCCGGTTCACACAGGTTTTACGACGGCATGCCGTGTCAATGCTGGTGTGTCTGACAGTGCAAGACATCGATGGCGGAAGGCAACGTGGCTCGATTCGTAGTTGGCGCACAATCCGGCTCGCGACCTCGGAGGCTTGAGTCCGTCTCACGTTGAAGAACCTCGACTAATCATGGTATGCTGAATCGATACCATCTCTTTTAGGCTGGCTGGCGGATACTCTGCCGAGTGGAGTGGTAGCACGTTTGAGAACAGGATGGCTGCATAGTGATGTCGGTCGATAACTTACACGACGCGGGCAGCATTATAGGATTCACAACCAACAACCATCCGCCGCCCCAAGGCAAACCACGACTATGCCTGTATACTTTGGGAGCCACCACTTGTTCCCCGCTGGGATATGGTCAGTCAACGTCGTCATCAAACCCCAGAAGCCGGATGTGCAAACAAGGTCTTCCTACCGATCGAGCGGTAGAATAGACTCGTAACAATAACCACATTCCGCTAGTCCAATATGCGGCCACCGACTGTCAACGAACAATACCGCCGGGGCACCCTTAATGTCGAATATGCTTCCCTTGAAGAACGGACGGAAAACCGGCCCTACCGAGACTGACATTCAATCAAACAGCCTACGCGCCGGGCTTCCCGGGCAGCTCAAAGGGGGGCGCAAAAGTGCACTTCAGAGACATCACCGAGTGCATGGTCCGCCTCACGAAAGTTCCTCGAACAGGGATGCTATATAAATCATTCGGTGACCGCGGTCGCCAAGACAGCTGGGAGAATGGACGAAGTGTTGGAGGACTCAAAAGATTCACTGCTGCTGTTTACTCCGGAGTGTTGGCAGCTTTGTGGCATGTACCCTCGCGTATTCTTCCCCTTTCGACTGTGGAGATGGCCCTTTGACACCGGCAGGAACGGCAGTGTATACATCGTAAGGCTCCAATTTAAGAGAAAGGCAACCTAGGGTGGACGATATGTTTGCATGGTCACCAAGTCGTGTTGACGTCGTCACGGACGCTGTCAAGACACCAACCGTTCTTTTGTTCATGGCGTGAAAGAATGCAAGACAGTTGTCCTCAGAAATTGCTGGCATTTTGCCCACAAGAAAGCACGGGTACACACGCCGAGTCGAAGAACGTGGGCAGTGCTGACGTGATGCACCGAGATCACATGTAGCCCCTTGCCCCGCGGCACCCGTCTCGGCCGATCGCCCATAGAGGAAGCAACCCAGCTGCCGGACGGCACGGCGATATCTAACAAAACCAAAACAATCGGCGATGATGAGCGGGCGCGGACAGCCGTGGTCTGCCCCCCCCCCTGCAAATGACTCGAGAACTCGACTTGCCGTGACATACAGGGACGTCCAGGCCTACCGTGTGGCGAACGACCGAAAAAGTATCAATGCCCAAAGCAGAATAGTGTTTGGGCCCGTGGTCGATGCAAAGCGTTGTTGCCGGGTAAAGTTTTGCTACAACGCTTCGATTCGCTTACTTAAGGCTGGGTACCCGCGAGGGAGCAGACGATAGGATGAATGAAGCGCATATATTCCGAGGCGGTCGTTAAGTTAGGCAATGGGTTGCTTGTTCACTATTACACAGAAAACATTCAAGACAGCCATTGAAACAAAAAGGAAAAGCAACCTTCCACCGGCTGAGCACCATACCCGGATTTGGTGAGCCACCGCTAAATGTGATTTTCGCCGCAAGTTTGCTCGCTCGACAAACCCAACCAACCATACGTGCGAGCGACCGACCTTCTATATCGGGATAAGAAAAACAAGCGGTCTCATGGGTCATGTTGTCGGCGACTGGTTTCGGTTGGTTCTTTGCGCTGCCGGGTGCCATGGTGTTTCGCAACGCAACATACCTGCACGTGGGAAAGATCATGTGGGGCGTGGGTAGGCTTAGACGAGCAACGGGAGCCATTCTGTCAGCTTGCGTTTTAGAGGATCTGATAAGGATGGCCCATCGGCAATGGACTACTGGCTCGGTAGCTATCGATATGCGACACCTGCCGCGATGTACGTAGATGATGTATTTTATTGTACTTAAAGTTGTCAGGGAGCTGGAGGGTGGGTGTGAAAAAGTTGAATCTCGAGACTTGGTTAGTCGTGTTGGTGGATGTGTTGATGTAAGCGAAACTATTAGTCATGGAGCCTCAAGGAGGGCCGAGGCTGGCCGCTGCGCCGAAGGTGTCGGCTCCACCTTCCCGCAGTCCTTCCGGCCGCTCTTCTCCGTCCTTCCCGTTCAGTCAGTTGCCTAGGTAGGTACGCTCTCCACAGGTGTACAGATACGCTCTGGAGACTGGAGCGCATCACGACGAAAATTCCATCCAAGAAATGGATATGTCAGCACGCGGAACCAAGACCCCGAAGGAACTTGTGCCGCATTGAGTTCATCTTGGCTACCAGCAACAGCTTAGCTCATCCCACCCGACTGCTAACAGAAGTAAATAAGTAGATAGGTACTCTGTACCTTGTGTTGTGTTACCTTGGGTTGTGTACTTTGGGTTGTGTACTTTGGGTTGTGTACTCTGTCTAGCACAGACAACAGATTACAGCGTGCTACGAGGAAACGCCAAAGGGCGCAGGCTCTACATTGTGCATCATCGGGATTTGTGATGACGGAAGCTCATCGAACCATGTTGCTCATCAACTCGGCTTTCTCAGCCGCCTCAGCTTCCAGCTCCAACGAGGCGGTGTGTGCTTGTGAAGTGCGCTCGGCATCGAAGGCGTCATTCAAGAGCCCACGATATAAAATGTGATGGGATCTCGTCTTACACGCGATTGTTGGAGACCTTCCTGATCAACCGATCGACCGCGCATGCACCCTGGGGAATCCCTCGAGCACCTCATTTCCTGCCTACAAAAGTCCAGTGCCTTGCATAGCTCCGGATTGCGCCATCCTCAACACCCACCACATGCCCGATCCCCGTTGTAACTGATTGCCAACCTTACCTCATTCCACCGTCGCCAACCTGGTCGCCGGATACCCACCTCGACGGAGCGAGCCCCTCTCGTCTCTCAGGTACGCGAAGCCAGCGATAAATAGCAACGAACCCATCGCGCCCTCTTCCTGCACAGCACGCCTGACCACCACGAAACCCCAATCCTCCCCAAATTGAGCATTGCAAAAACCACCGGTCCATTGATTGACTCACCATCTTGGTCAGCAGACGGCGCGATTGCGTGATTGATTCCCTTTCGGAGCTTGGGGCGCACCCGAAACAAAGCACCGTAGTCTCTTTTTTCTCTCTTGTTCGGTCTACCGGCGGAGCGGGGCAATTTCCACTCAAATCGTACGGATACCCTCGACTACAGGTACTTTTTTTCTTCTTCATACGTAACACGTCAGGAAGAGGAAAAAATCGAGGACCCCGCGACTCGGTTACCGTCGACTTTATTCACACACACACAAACACAAACACCGAGCCTTGATTTACTCAATTCCGTTCCCCTTTCTCTTGATACCCTCGTCTTTTAAAAACAGACCTTTGAAGCACGAACCCTTTTGAAAACCACCGTCATCAATCACCCTCTCCCCGCCCAGGACCCCTCCAAAAAGACCCCTCCAAGGACCCCTCCATCGTCACAATCATGACCGTCCCTGCCGAGCACCCTATCGAGACCCCTCCGCGGGCACCCTCTCCCGTCCATAACTTCGGCACCCTCGCCGTTCACGCCGGATCTCCCATTGACCCCGTCACCGGTGCCGTCATCGAGCCCATCTCGCTGTCCACGACATTTGCCCAGACCAGCGTCGGCAAGCCCGTCGGCGTCTACGAGTACTCACGCTCCAGCAACCCCAACCGCGACAATTTTGAGCAGGCCGTCGCCGCCCTCGAGCACGCAAAGTACGCCCTCGCCTTCTCCTCCGGCTCCGCCACCACCGCCGTCGTCCTCCAGTCCCTTGCCGCCGGCTCTCACGTCATCTCCGTCTCCGACGTCTACGGCGGCACCCACCGCTACTTCACCCAGGTCGCAAAGGCCCACGGCGTCAAGGTCACCTTCACCCCCGAGATCGAGGTTGACATCTCGGCCCACATCACCCCAGCCACCAAGCTCGTCTGGATCGAGAGCCCCTCAAACCCGACCCTCCGCCTCGTCGATGTCCGCGCCGTCGTTACCCAGGCCCACAAACACGGCATTCAGGTCGTCGTTGACAACACCTTCCTCTCCCCTTACGTCCAGAACCCCCTCGACTTCGGCGCCGACATCGTCGTCCACTCCGTCACAAAGTACATTAATGGCCACTCCGACGTTGTCATGGGTGTCGCCGCCTTCAACTCGGACGACCTCAAGCAACGCCTCGGCTTCCTCCAAAACGCCATCGGCGCCGTACCCTCTGCCTTTGACTGCTGGCTCGCCCATCGCGGCCTCAAGACCCTCCACCTCCGGGCCCGCGAGGCATCCCGCAACGCCACCGCCGTCGCCACCGCCCTCGAGGCCTCGGACAACGTCATTGGCGTCAACTACCCCGGCCTCGACTCCCACCCCCACCGCGCTATCGCCAAGAAGCAGCACCGCGACGGTATGGGCGGCGGCATGCTCTCCTTCCGCATCAAGGGTGGCCACGCCGCCGCCGAGCGCTTCTGCCAGTTCACCCGCATCTTCACCCTCGCCGAGTCCCTCGGCGGCGTTGAGTCCCTCGTCGAGCTGCCTAGCAGCATGACCCACGCCGGCATCCCCAAGGACCAACGTGAGGCCGTCGGTGTCTTTGACGACCTCGTCCGTATCAGCTGCGGTGTCGAGGACGCCGAGGACCTGCGCCGCGACGTGCTGCAGGCCCTCGACAAGGCTGTTGCCGAGCAGGAGAATGGCTCCAACGGGTCCAACGGCGTTAACGGACACTAAGGGGAGGGGAAAGAAGAAGAAAGATGAGAAGGGCGGGGGAGTGATACCCACCCGTTTCATGAATTCTAAGGTATTTCGGGTTTCTAAATTTAACGAATCCATCGCCGCGAGCGTAGCCGCTGCTGATGTTCTCTTGGGTGGCTGCATCTTTTTTGTTTTCTTTTTCTTCATTCTACTTTACGGGCCAGAGACGGGCAGAGGCTCCGGCGAGAACAACTAGCATCATGATCACCATGGTCATCATCACACAAGAGCAAAAGGGGAGCATAGGCATATGAGAGCAATTGAAATTTATAGAACAGGAAAGGGGGTATTGGCGGTGACCTCATAATAAACTCCAAATGAAACTCATGATGTCCTGGCCCAAAGTGCCCTTGAAGAACAAATCTTTTTTGTTAAACGCACGCCACGGCCAAGCTCGTGTTGCGTCATTCCGTTGTGTATGATTCATGATAGAAGAATGGCACGACTCAACAGCCCGCTTCGTCTGTCTCTCTTTTCATCTCCTTGAGTATCCCGACTGTCTACTCATTCCTCTGCAAAGTTTAAATTTAAGAGATTCTCTGCCAGGTTTCCACCGCCGCCATTGGCGGCATTGCCAATTTCGCCGCCGCCGCCCTCATCACCCTGGCCCAAGTGCTCGTTGCGCTGCCGCTGGATCTCATTCATACCTTGGCATGCGGTCTCGGCGATGTAATGAAGCTCTTCGAGCGTGCCGCTGTTACAGTTTGGAAATACACCGTCGATGCTGCGCTGCCAACTGCTGGTGTCATTACGTATGGCTGCCTGATACGCATTCACGTCGTATTCGGTAACCCGCAGGGCCCGGGTGCGGGGCCGCATCTGGGTAAGGAGATGGTCGTTGGATTCCAGCGCTGGGAAGTAGCATACGGGGCTGCCGTCCGCTTGTGGCGGCTGATGATACCCAAGGGCGACCTCAACAAAACGTTGCGCGATGGAGCGACCTAGCCCGCAGGGGTCAACGAAGTCAAAGTCCGGTGGCGATGGAGCGGGCGAGGGCGGCAAGTCGTCGCGGGTGTAGAGGTCATAGCCCAGGAAGGAGGCACGGCAAATTTCGAGCTTCGGGCAAGAATCACGGACAATCATGGCCATCCAGTCGTCGTGAAGGCTAGGGCGCTGGTTTGGAAGGCCTATCCAGAGAATCTGCCTCGAGTCTTCGTTGAGGCTTTGCCCTTGCTCAACTTTGAGATAAACCTCGTTCAGGTACAGCTCGCGCAAGATCACGCCGAAGTTACGAGTGGCACATCGGAGGAAAAGTGGAGTGATCTCGACGCGCTTCAGTTCGAGGGCCGTTAGGAAGGTAAGCGTGACTGGCGGAGGAGGCAGCGCGCGGGCCCGCCACTCGTCCAGTGTCATGTTCCATGATTTTGTATGCTTCAGGCCCCGTGGTGGGCGATCGTCGTCGGTGCCCGACAGACAGAGTGTTTTCAGAACATCCGCGTTGTGTATAAGATCCCATAGGCATGTGCCATAGAAGGATACGCGGGGTGGGTCGACCTCATGGCGGCGAAAAGAGATCATCATGTGGTCGAGATGGAGGATGGCGCGCATGATGGCGAGGACGTCGGAGGGATTTGTCCAGAGATCGACGATGGCATGATCGGAAACATTTTCAAGAACGAGTGTCTTCAATGGTAAAGAATCCTCCGGACGCCGCGAGAAGGCAGAGAAGGTATTTGCAAGAATCATCGTAGCGGCATTGCAGCGGTGGCCGACAAGCTGGAAAGGTAGGTTTAGACGGAGAGAGGAGACGAATTGACAGTTGAACAGTATCGTTTCGAGGGTATGTCGGTAGTCCAACGATGTGAAGGAGGCCGGAGACATGCAGTATTCGCGCTGTAAGGTCTGGACGAACTGCTTCATAGAGGGTATGCGGTCGAAGATAGTGGACAGAAATTCCACTTCCACTGGTCGGTAGTCAGTACCAATCTGCAGGCGCCAATTGCTTTCCTCTGCTTACATTCGTCGCGAAGGACCATCAGGTCAATGTACATGGACTTGCAATGGTATCCGATCGTCTGAAGGGAGTCGATATCGGGTTGCCGACGGCGGCTGTTCCTACTTAGACGACTGAACTCGAGGGCAACGGTCCGGCATGCGTATGGTTTAAGGAAGCGATCGAAGGCTCTGCAAACGAGGCGCAAGTCCAACACATTGTTTCGATGACCCAAGTCGACGCATTTCTGGAGGATGGCGTCGATTAATTCGCGGGGAAGCGACTCCATTGCAGGATCGTGAAGGGGGGGGGGGGGGGGGGGGGTCGACGCGCTCCTGCTTCGACAACCACTCGACGCGCTACTAGAGCGCTGCTTTGGGTATTCGAGCAGCTCGATGAGGATTCGATAACCAGTCAGCCTCTTCAGGTTTTGGTGTGAAGGACGATTGCTCGAAATGGTCGTGTGATGGCAGTTGGGGAGATTTGGTTGTTCAAACGCGAGAGAGTGTTGGTCAAGCAGTCGGGAACGAGATGGGGGAGGTGTCTGAGATTGTGTCAGGGAGCTTGGGCGCTTCAGTGTCACTTCGGTTTGCAGTGTAACGTGCGCTAAGGGCGGCAGGGGTTCACCCGTTAGGGGAGGAGTCCCGAGACCCGCATTACGTGGATTTGAGGCTTTCTAAAGCTCCAGTTCCCAACAAGACCTCGTCACGTCTCATACATTGAATGATGCGAGTTCCCTCAAGGAGTTGATATCTACGTTGTCTAGTACCGGCTCACTTGTTTGCGAGCCCAAGGATGACAACATCCGTCAGGTGCTCCAATCATACACGGACTGGTGTTGAATAGTCCACTTATTAGGGCCATTTCACCCACCCTCCAAACGTACTGCTAGTTCCTGCAGGACCTTGGACCCATGACATCGGCATGTGGCTTTGTCTCATCACGCCAACTACTTGGGCACTGCCTTAGTCCTCCCAGCCATATCGGCGGGCAAACCATTTGATGCAGTAGACCAGTCCTAGGAGTACCGGCACCTCGATAAGCGGCCCGACGGTCGTGGCAAGCGCCTCGTCCGAGTCAGGCCCGTATGCTGCAACGGCAATCGCGATGGCCAGCTCAAAGTTGTTGCTGGCGGCTGTGAAAGCCTGCGTGCATGCGAGGCCGTAACGGAATCCCATCTTACGTGCGACAACCAGCGTTGCCGAGAAGATAATAGAGAAGTAGACCACCAGCGGCGCCGCCACCCGCACCACGGAGACGATTTGGTGAACAACCTGGGACCCTTGGGAGGCGAATAGAACGACGATGGTGTAAAGAAGTCCTATGAGTGACCAAGGCGCCAAGAACGGTATCACTCTGGTGTTGTATGTCTTGGTGCCGATGGTGTAGATCAACGACAAACGGGTAAGAATGGCCGCACCAAGGGGGATGCCGAGGAAGACACCCACTGCAGAGGCAACTGTTGAGTACGAAATAGAGGAGATGCTGTCGTCTTGGCCAATGACCCGGATGAAAAGTAACGCAACGGGGGCGAAGAGGACGATTTGCAGAAACGAGTTGACAGCTACAAGGATTGCGCAATAGTCGCCATCTCCCCTGGCCTATCATACCCGTCAATATGCGTCTAGAATCGTGAAAGGGCAAGTTACGAACCAAGCTTGTCCATATAAGCACCATGGCGATGCACCTTGCGACTCCTACGAGAATCAGGCCGTTCCGCAGGCCCTCTCTATCTGGAAGAAATGCCCATGATAAGGCGAGCTACGCTCTGTTGTTAGCTAGTTTCCAGACCCAGAACCGGAAGCCCTCTACTACTGACCATAAAGAGAGGCGCGATGATCCAGTTGACGACTACGCTGAAGCCAAGTTGTATCCAGATCTCACGAGTACGAAAAACTTCGTACAGTTTCTCGTACTGAACTTTACATAAAATAGGGTACATCATTACCAACAGACCTACGGCTGTAATTTGTCAGATGTATTGTCTCAAAATTTCAGACACAAACCCTTACCGATTGGTATGGACACCCCAACGAACTTGCCCTGCTGAAGCGCTGGCCCAGCGCTGGGGACGAAATTTCCGAGGATGATGCCTATCAACATAGCGAGAAATATCCATACGGCCAAAAACCGATCGATTATACCAAGTGAATGAAATATGGATAATATCTGGGCATCGTTGGTCCCGGGATGGTGTTGTTGTTGCTGCTGCTGCTCGACATCGTGGCTGGTGTCACAGTTGGCCAGCTTCTCAGCAGGAGCTTTGTCCTTGTTGAACTCGGACGCGCATACGGCCCCGGAGGAAAGATTGGACATTGCGACAGAGGGAGTAACGGTACAGGACAATAGTGTCTTGTGAATTACGATTAAGAGTAACAGATAAATGGTGGTGGTGACAAAAACAACGCACGATGTCTTCTCGCTCTGTTATTAAACCTGTAATCGGTGAAGAAACGGCTAGGACGGCGGCAGGTTTCTGGCCCCAATTCATCTCGACCTGGCCAATCAGAGAAATGGAGTGACATTTCATTCGAATCTGTGTACCACACGGACTGATATCCCGCTCAGTGAGACTTGGGCTCATTCCAAGGCTTACGTTTGTTTCGTTGCTTTTCTGGATGCAGTAAGACGACTTTAAGATTTGAATTCGCGACTGAAGTCAGCTTTTTGTCGATTCTGAGCCTATGCTCTCGCTACTGAATGCTCCGGAAGGTAACTCTGTACCTGTGTTTTCCAAATATTAAGGAGCATTTTGAAAGCCACCAGAATTGTTTTGTCTCTCAAAACATACGTAGGCTGTATTATTGACCAGTGTAGTATCGATATATGTGTCTGGGTCGACCCCATTTTCGCTGTTGAGGAGGTGTGCTTCCTAAGTTCCCGCTCCAGCCCGCCAGGATAAATTCAGCCCCAGCCTCATTCA
The DNA here is from genome assembly GCA_034638275.1 of Colletotrichum lini. Taxonomy (NCBI): domain Eukaryota; kingdom Fungi; phylum Ascomycota; class Sordariomycetes; order Glomerellales; family Glomerellaceae; genus Colletotrichum; species Colletotrichum lini. The sequence goes on from JAWQJV010000006.1 coordinate 2,320,379, forward strand.
TGCGATCCAGTACGGTTCGGCCATAGCTGCAATCTTCCAAGCCACGATTCGTTGTCCATTCGAAACAGCTGGACTCCTCGGTAGGAGTCAAAAACAAGTTATCATCAAGGAGCCCCCCTACGAACGGGCACAGGGCAAACGACCCTCTTTGGCCAAAAGTTTGGCCAAAAGTGCTTCCCAAAGTCAAAAAGGGCAATGGGGGTATCCCTGATCAACCTAGGATGCGATTGTGTACTTATAGACTAGATGAACGACAATTGGCACCCTACACGCTCTAGTCCCGATCGACGCTCTTGGAATGGAACGAGTATACGACAATGCCTTCCGTATCATGATCAGACACTACAAAGTCTGCAGCCTATATTTCTCGTTCCTACACAGATATACATAGGCTGTGTAGCATTGCCCATCCACCATTGAGGGGCAAAGTGATGGTGGTCGATTTTTCAGGAAAACACCTTGCTGTCTTGTTTCGTCTGGGGCTGCACGGAGCACCATCGTCCAAAGTATTGTGAAAACCACAAACATTCGCCTTCCCTCGCACGCACCCAACCGCTCCCCGACCGGAAGCGGCAATGGGAAGCCTGGGAGACTCCAGCTCCGGCTGAATGTACACCGGCCAACGCCGTGTATTCACTGGCACGTGCACCGATCGGGTTTTAGTATCATCGGGCCGAGAGACCCCGAGCCTGAAGCTGCGAGCTGTGTGCCCTTCCATCCCGTGCCCAGGCGTCCGCCCCTCTCACTTTCATCGTCCAGATAAAATTTTCTCTTGCTGATCGGCCACCTCATTCCTTCTTCCTTCTCCCACTACACACCTTCACTCGACTTAAAGCATGCGACGGTAACGCACTTCAAACAGTCCTTCACAGCAGTGTCGATTTTCCAATCGACAATGTTACATTGTGTTAAGCTCGATCTCGTCGCTTGCATCGTTATCTTTCTCACATCAGTGCTGCGCCAGGATGACAACCATTGTCTCCAACCGATGGGCAGTTCCTATCTCCAACGGCTCTCTGCAGACCCCGAACCAATTCTGAGCCACTCGACCGATGTCTAGTCTTGGAAGCGATTCGAAGCACCAGATGCTGTTTGTGCTACCGTCTATGGTGAATTGGTGTCTTTTCAGTCCTTGAGGAATCGGTCACAGAACTGGTCGCTCGACACTAGCAGGACGACATTGGCGCCTCGCAAGCGTTAGGCGCTCTTGCTCATCCTCGGGTTCTTCTCAAGACGAGCAATGCTTTGTACTGTGCAACTGACTGGCTAATCAAACGAACAGCTCTTTGATATGACTCGTCCTTTCCGGACAACGGCATCAGTGTGTACAGCAATCGGCTTCTTTTCGTGCCATTCTTGCTGAAGGAAAAATTCTTCGTGCCAATATCAAATTCTGCCCTCTCATTACCAAACACCTATGTTGCTCTACTCTCGATGGCTCTGGTGCATGAAGAAACGGCAACATTTCGATTGATTTGATCACTATCAGCATGACGATGTCCGAGAATCAAGGGGACGTCTGCGACATTTTACTCCTCAATGCGCCCCATGTTGACAGGCTTTCTCCGGCCTCGGGGGCCGCCTTGAACCTGTGCAGAAATCAGCCTCAGACGAAGCTCGATGCTGACTTTACACTTGCACGCGCCCCCGTTGATGATGTCCGGACCGCCCGGTTCACTACCAACCAACTGCGCCGAGTGGGTGCGCGAGCGAGGCAACAATGGCCCGGGCATCGGCTGTCGCTCACAACGACCAACCGGGACAGCAGAGATTTCGGCTTACATGGCAATGATCTGATGATGATGATACACTGGTGGAGTCAGGGGGCCTCAGGGGAACACTCCGCTAAATTGGCTTGGCTGCTAGGCCAACTGGCTTCAGAGCAAAGGAAGAGATGTGCTGTGTTGGGCTTCCCTCGGCTCATGCTTTCTGAACGTCCGCGAACGTGGCTTCTTAACGCCATCCGGATCCACGAACCTCGCTCACGGACATTGTCAATTTCCCCGAGTCGCCGGAATCGCTCCATTTCCCCTCTTCTCGTTTGCTTTTCCCGGCACTGCTGATGGCTATTCTTGCCTCACACCTGTGGAATCAACTTGACCTCCTTTGACAAATCCTTCTTTCCTTTGTTTAAAAGGCTGAGCGGCAAGAGACCGTTTGTGGAAAACACCATTCGCCCGGCACCTTGCCCCTAGGTTACCCCCAAGTTCCGACAAGAGGGGGGAGACGGAGAACAGGAGGGATCCCTCCTGGTAGTCCTGCTTCAGGGCTGACAGGGCAAGGCCCTTGAATACTCACAAGGATGGTCATGATGGCATAACCCGCCTTGGGGTACAGGTGGGAAGGTTGTTGGCGTCCAAACTTACCCACCTATAGACAGGGGGACATCAAGCATGGCATTTCGAGCAAGTTAGGATTGCGATGTGCACATTTTGACAGATGACGGACGAAACCTTGGGCTGCGCTGGCGCGCATCCAAACAACTGGTTGCTGGCACAACATTCCCAAGTCAACCTCACTGCACATCGGATGAGACAAGCCCTACCACCATTCACCGAGACATTTGCTCGTTGTGGCCAGAACAAAGTCATCGTAGTCGATCGTTGTCGTCGCCCTCATCCTCTGTCGCAAACGCAAGGGCCTGTCCAGCTGAGGGACACAATAGCCTTCATGGCCCTTGCGTACCAGTGATGGACCAGACCCAAGTGGAACCAAGACGGGTTTGTGGCGCGCGAGTTTTCAGCGAACGGGCGTGCGTTTTCATTACTGCCGGTTCCCGGGCGCGCATCACTAGTGAATGCACAAAATGGAACAAATCGTCGGACACAGGAGCTCAGCAGCTGAAACCGAATCGGACACAGGTTCCAACGACTGTTGGCGTTCGAAGTTCAGACCGTTTTTCTCATTGTCTACAGTGCATGCGTCGCATCCATCTTAGTGCAGGCGGCAGCTGCAGCAGCAGCACCTGCAGCGCTTAATTTCGGCCGAATTACAAACATACAACAGGCGAGACGAGAGCCCCCACGCGTGCAGCCCACAGGACACGGCTTGTGAGTCGTGAAGCCGCCTCTGCCCTGGTACCCTGCCGAGTGCCGACGAAGCGAGCGGGTCAGTAATGGCCATCTGGCTTCCTCACATACGGAATCATCCACGCTGCCGTCGCCTTCGTACGAGGAAACAGGACCGAGGCCTTACGAAAAAGCGTCTAAATACTTCGTTGTAGCAAGAAGGGGGGGGCACGAGGGTTGAGGCCGAGCGTGTGCAGGTGTCAGTTTTCCAGGCGGATCGCGCTGGCGGTGTTCTGTGCGCCCCCCAAGTGCCTCTATTGCTCAGGGGCCCTTGAATTTCGCAGTCGGCGGGCAACAAGAGCTTGCCAGGCTGAGCCTGGAGAGACGCGGCGCCGCCGCCGCCGCCGCCGCCGCCGAGAAAAGCTAGCAGATGCGCTGGACGAATCTCCTCGCGGTCGGCGAGACACATTGGTGCCGATGACCGATGCCTCGCGGTCTTAGTCAGGAGCTCGGGGGAAGAAGCAGTTGAAAACAAGCCAGTCGTCAACGGGTAGATCTCCCAAAGCCGACTGATGTGTGTGAGAGGAGGGTGAGCAAGCCCAGGTCTCAGGCTCAGGTCCATCCATCGAGTTCGTCGGCGACACTGCCGACGGGCGAGCGTGTCCTTATTGCATTCAAGGACTCGCGGTCGACCATCGATACCCATTGCTTGTCATAAGAGGCCTGGTTTTCCAAAGTGCATGCTTTTTGGAATGTCAAGAGCTGAGTGCACTGACTGGCGTGCATTTGCTGGTCAGGTTAGTCAGGGTCTACAAGAGACTTGTTTGGTACGAAGCATTCGTACCTTTCGAGAAAGCAACTGGCCAAGAAGAGGTCCCCGCCTCCTTGCAGGTATCTTTCGGTCTGCAGGGTCTTCCCGGGGCCAAAGACAGGTTTTCTGTCTCCGTTTATGGGCTGGTATCTCCGTACTGGCAGAGAGGGAAGGGAAAGGCGGACCCTCGTTCGTATTGTCCCCGCCGGCGCTGGGTGATCGGCCATGTCCCCTATCAGCCGATCCGGCGCCAACGAGTACAGGGAGGGAGGCTGGGATGTGAATGTTCGCCCTGTACAGTACAAAGTACAGACAGCGTACTACTTCAGACACTAGAACAAGAGGGCACCATCATCTTTACATTCAGTCTCGGGGCGTCGCTCACGTCTTCCACGTAAATTAAACGGAAAAGGGAATCTCACTTTGCATAAGCCTTCCATTCTCTCATTAGACCAGGCGGGGGAGCGTCTGTTCTAGCTGTTACTGCTTCGAGCACAGCGCGCCGTCTGTGTGCAGAGTTTAGGACGTGTAGGCGGGCGCGTGGAGCTGAGCGCAGGCACACCGTCTCATTATCATTCTCGCCAAGCTGATGATTGATTGAAATTGAGTCTGACGGCGCCCGCCCAGCTCAGTCTTTTGGGTTCGTGGCCTCGCAATCTTGCGACCCTGTGGCGGGCGGGTAGGAGGTTCCTCGTCCATTGGTTGAGGTCAGAAGGCCGGGTGTACTTCGTACAGATAGCGTATTCACTCTGATGTGAGCATGTACTTAGGTACTGAGTAATAGGAGTTGGAGGTTGGGTAGGCTGGCGTAGATGGGTGCCGATGAAGGTGGGAGCAATATTACACTACAGATACATCTTACTACTCCAATTACTAAAGCTTCGGACGTGAGCGATCCTACTGACGTATTGTTATGTGCTCTCTTGTTTTCTATTATTACTGCCACTACTCTCTGCAGACGCCCCCCTGTTTACCCCCGTTCCCGTCTCCCGACTGTCCGATCGTCTCTTCTCCCTCCCGCTCGTCTGTCTCATCACCCATCATCCATCTCTCTCCCCCCCTCTTTCTGCCGGGTAGCTTTCCCGTCGTCATTCCTTCTGTCGTGTTATACGTATATTCTGTCGAAAGATTACCCTTCTGACCCTTTCGCCATCCCGCACCCTGGCTCCCAAGAAAGGAAAGCCTGACCCCTGCCATCCACGAATAGGTACCTACCTTTTGGTACTCGTCGACTCTCCTGTTGATTGTTTCCTTTCTCCGTCTTGCTTCTGAGACAGAGAGGTCGATCGAGTCCTGGACAAGGCACGAATCCTTTCTGCAACAGCCTCCCGCGCGCGCGTGTGTATGCCTGTGTCTGTGCCTGTATATCTGTCTGTACGGATACTGCGCATTGCCTGGCGACCAAACGGCTCTTGATTGACATCATTCACCGTCCTGTAGGGATACGGTGCGCGTTCCTTCTACCCCCGTGTCCCCTCCCTAATTCCCAGTTTCCAGTTCCAGGAAGGAAGGAAGGAAGGAAGGAAAGAAAGAAAAAGCGGAGGTCTTCATAATACTTACAGGCTCCGCAATTTTATCGCTCCTTCACTTGAAACACTTCCAACTCCAGTCTTGGACAGGGAAACCCTTTCCCCAACCGTCACGTCCCGCTGCGCCAACTTTGGATTTTCTGTCTCTCTTCCTCCACTCCTCCTCGACTCGGTGCTGAGTCTTTTGTCTTTTTCTTCGACAGACAATCCCCGACGAACCTGCTACAGGACTGGACCTTGCAGCAAACCAGCCAAAGCAACCAAACACGAGGGAGGGAAAGGGAAGGAAAGGAAAAAGAGACATCCATCCCAGACAACCCGCACCACCTTCGACAATACCTCCAGCAGCAACCAGCCCACAGAATCCCCCAGCCCGAACCCCCCGTTCCGGTCCCCAGTCCCAAGCCTTACGAAGAGACAACAGAAGAAGCTGATCCGATCGCCTCGCCTCACCCACCACTACCAGTCGCTCGTTCATCCTTTTACTCGCTCACCGTACTTGTATACACGACCCTACTTGTACACACGCCTGATACCCTTCTCTCCCTTTCTCAGTCGGGTACACTCACTGTCTGAGTATTACGGACCCCGTGCTATTCATATCCACATCCACCAAACAAGCGACCCTCTTCTTCCTGCCTTGTATCTTTTCCCTCTGCCGGCTCAAGGATACCGAACGTCGACGGACCAACAAGCCCACAAACACATTGCCTCGACTGCCTACATCCGTCCTAGACCTAAGGTCTTTTTGGTCATGTCCAATTGAGGGGGAGGAATTCAGCACCTACCTCCGTTGCCTTGCCGTATCTCACATCTTACCTTGCACACCTCATACCCTTACAGCCAGTAGTCGCCGTGCCACAGTGACACCGAGCATTCCGACCGGCCATCCCTTACCCAACTCGACCGATCCCGCCCATTTCCAGTTACAAGCGCATGTTCTAGATCGCAGTTGCCGGCGCAATCCCAAATAACAGCTCACCAAGCTCGAAGCGGGCTGCAACAACAGCACCAACCGCTGCCGCAGCGTCTGCTGTCATTTGGGAGAGAAAGCCTCCCTCCGACTGTGTTTGGGACCTGCCATGAGATGAAAGGACCGACGCTGACGATGGCCCCGGCCGTTGTCGAACCAGCACATGCTTCTTACCTCCATCGATCACATACGTCCGATGACCGCCCTGACACGGCACCGTCAGGAACAACATCAACGGCAACCACCCGTCAGAGAGGACCGAGCGTGCATGGTCGGACTGCATTCGAGCTGCCGTCCTTCGATACCATTCCCGAGTTTGACACGACGCTTTATCTCGACGGCAAGGGGTCCAAGGAAGCAGCTACCCCAAAGGAGAAGGTGATGCCGGGTCCGGTGGCCGTCAGGACAACGCGATCTGACCCGGTAAAGCCGTCCAAACCTTCAAGGGACGAGGACAAGGAAAACACCAGAGAAGGAAAGCAAAGGGAGAAGGACATGGAGAAGCTGCAGAAGAGAGGCAGGAGGACGTCGTTGATGGAACGCCGGAAATCATGGCTACCGTCGTCGAGATCCCCGTCAAAGATCAAGGAGCCGCCGCTGCCCGAGAGGCCCGTGATGCCCGAACGACCCAGCACTCACGCCGGAGACCACGTGGGTGCTGCTGCGTCATCCGCAACCCCGGTACTACCGACGCGACCAGTCGAGCCTGAACGCCCCAGGACGGTATCGGAGAGTTTCGCTACCTTTGCGAAGAAGTCATGGATGTCCACATCCCGATCACCATCTCCAAAGAGAATCCCAGAACCACCTGCTCCACCCCTACCTCGTCCTTCTCGCAGCAGAGCCTCGAGTAACGATTCCATCAAGACTGCCGAGGCGCCGCGCAAGAGGCCCATCTCTATGCTCGTGGACCCTGAGTCCGCCGCTTCCAAGAGCGCCGAGTCCTTGAAGCCGGCACGCACTCTCAACCGGACGAGCACGTTCCTGACCAAGATGAAGCAGCGGCCAAAGAGCATGCTTATCACACTTGGATCGGGCAGCGATTCGGACGTTAACAGCGCGCCTGTGTCAACAAACACCTTGCCACCGCCGGGCGTCGCCCCAATGAATGATCAGCGCAGTAAGAAGGACAATCACAACAGCAACAACAACATCGTCAACAACATCAAAAACCCCGAATCGAAGCCGGCCTCAGTCACCGATTCTCACACCACCGCAGTAACGGACGAGTCGTGGAGCGAAATGTCAGTCAACAAGGACACCATTTGGTCTGCCTTCCGGACGCTCGATACCGACTGCGGAGGTTTCGTCACCAAGACCATGGCTCAGCGGATGCACATGGTACGCGTAACCTTATTGCCGTTTTTGCGGACCTATATGAACCACACCACCGACAAGGGACTCAGCCTCGAGGATGTCGAGCGAAGAGCCATTGTGCTAAACAAGTGGTGGAGCGGTCTGTTGGAGATGTTGGACTCGCAAAACCAGCAGCTGGCCGGCGTCGACCGACCGGTTCTGCTTGAAGCTTTGACAATGCTGATGATGCGACCTGAATGGCGACAGACGACGACTTATTTCATGTCTTTGGCGGACCGCTCACCGAACGAGCGTGTGCGGCCTCGATCGGGGACACAATCAACAGCAGACTCATCGCAAGCATCCAGCCAGGCGTTTCTTGCCGAATCGGCCGAGCACAACGTCCGGACCATGTTTGTGGGCAATCTCATGAAACAGATGCAGATTGTTGTGGACAAGATGTCGCTCCGACACGCGCCTCTCAGTTTGGTCAATTGGTGCGGCAAGGCCTGCGCATACGGCTTCTTCTTTTGCCCGTCCGTCGCCGAAATCCTCGTCCGCTTATGGGATCTGCGGCCAGAAATCATCAGGCGGGCGGCTGATGAGCTTGGCTTGCCAAAGAAGAACAGTGGTGAAAGCGAGGATATCATGGCACTTTTCCCACCAAATCTTGGGGTTCTCGGCTGGCAATCGCAGAAGACTATCAGCGCCCGCTTTAAGGAGAGGGTCAAGCTTTCTGTCATGGCAGCGAGAATTCCTTGGTTCAGTCCTTGGGTGACTAGGTGGCGCGGCGGCGATACTGACTTATTCTTCATTTTCTGCAAGTATTACCATATTCTGTCCGAGGAATTCATGCCAGAGGGGCTGCCGCTGCTTGAAAAGGCTCGTTCTCCGGGTTTCGTGCTCGTTCAGGCGCAGATTCTCGCTTGTATCGAGTCTACCATCCATCGACAGGCCGAAGTGGATGCGATGATGAACCCGCTGCCGCCGACAGACTCGTTTTACGGCGCCGACGCCGCGGCCACTTCGATGACAGTCCCAGGAAACCTGCTGAAAAACATGGCCGAGAACCGTCTCATCGTGTTGCTGAAAGACGTTCTGGGCGAATCGCTACCCGTTATGGCTGCCGCGAGACGAACTTTCGCCGAAGCTTTCCTAGCCGTAACCCGCGCTGCTGCCCGTCGGGTATCTGCCTTTGACCACAGCGCCGTTTTCACGCTGTGTGATTTCTTGGAAGAGGCATTGGTGGCCTACGACCAACTGGACGATCTCGAAAACCCCAACATTGCCAGCGGGATCAATTGGTCTTTTTGGCTTGATGCATGTCGGAAAATGCTCGTCTCTGACAACGCCATGACGGAAGTCCGACTGCTCTCATTCATCTTCTCGACTTGGGAAGCGGTCACTGCGAATCCCGAGAGGAAGAGAATTGTGTGTCTTGACTGGTTGCTTTCCGAAGAAACGTTCGACACCTACTTCAACCACTGGTGTCCGATGGTGCGTGGCTACTACATGCGCCTGCTCTGCTGGCGGATTTGTCGAGACTCTGGCTGCGCAAATGAAGTTGATGCGTAAGTACACACTCATCACACGCCTAGATTCTAATGCTAAATCGATCCAGTCAAATCTTCGTCGCTGCTGCTGCCCGTCTCAAGACCGTCTGGGCGCATTACCTCTACATTCGCAACACCGCAGACGCCGCAGGAAAACTCCCTCCCTCTACCTCACCTTGTCTCCCTACGCCTGGCAAGAAGTTCATGATCATCCGCACAGAGGTCAACATTCCGCAGCCCGGCTATTTCAACCAGCCCTTCGATTCATTCGCCAAAATCGTTAACGGCGATGGGGTTGTTGCAACCGCGACACCGCCAGAGCCGAAGGAGGTCGTTGCCAAGGCAGACAACAGCAAGAAACGATGGTCTTTGCTCGGAAAGGTGCTTTCCTTGGGTGGCAACGGCTCTGACAGCGAGGATAACAGCGACACGTCGCGCAAGGAAGCGTTATCGAAGCCGGCCACAATCTCGAAGCGTCGTCAAGGAGGTCCGCCACTGCCGCCCAAGATCTCCACTTCTACCGCCTCCGCCATCACAACTTCGTCTGATGGCAGCTCCCCGGGCGCCTCGCCTATCTTCATGGAGCAGAAGTTCGTCTTCAAGTTCACGTTGACCTGGCAGCCCCCTGCCGTTATCCAGCCGCGCGATCGCATCCTCACACGCCCACGTCTCCCCGCCCCGGCGCAGGCGTGGGTCAGTGCCCGGTCTAGGAGTGGGAGCACGCCTCCTCCGATGCCTGCCGGTCTGCCGGACCCCACCCGGCGTGTCTCCGGTTCCAAGAAGAAGGGTCTCGTTGATGAAGCCAAGAACGCTAGTCCACTTGCATCTCCGACACTTGAACGCAAGTCGTCCGTCACCACAGTGTCCTCGTCCTCGCTTGCACGCAGGCTCAGCAACAAGTTTGACTTTGAGAATAACCCAGATGCGGAGCTGATGACGTTCGACTTTGAAGGCGCGGAGAAGTCCTCGGCATCGTCAATGTCATCCGCCTCGTCCACGGTTTCATCGCCTGTTGAAGGCAAGACAGAGGACGAGCAGCCGCTGTCGCCCCCGTCTCAGCCTCAATCTCAGGCCCAGCAGCAGCAAAAGTCTGAGAGCCGTAGGAATGGACCCGAGCCTTTGACGCAGCCCCTTCGTCCTACGGGCATGTACACCAAGCGTGCCGTTTATACCGGTCGCGCGCTGGCGGAGTGGAGCCTTGTCGTCGCGGAGTGCAATGGTTTCGTCGATCGGAGACGGGACGAAGGCGTTCTCGGCCTCAGTGAGGTTGAGGTTCCGATGTTGACGGTCGAAGGCTTCCGTAAGATGGGTTAAGCAAACTCCTACCCGCGAGCGCCCGCCCTGCGTCCCAGATCGCATAACTTTGGGCGCCAAACTTGCAAAATCCTTTTGACGACAACGAAAGTCACGACAGATCTGGATAGAAATGCTGGACGTATTTCATCCCGCATGACACAATAACAGCACACGGAAAAGGGAAAGTACGACGTTATGTCCATCCTTTGCTGCCTGATCTCAGACGGCGGCTTGTTGTCCATTCCACGTATGGGGGATCATTAGCATCGCCACTGCATTTTGCCACCTTGTATATCCGTCCGACGGTACGAACACTTCGAAAGGCTCTCAAACAAGCCTCTATTTTTCATTTCCGTTCCGGGGCTCTTATTTCAGCTCCCCGCCCCGAGCAATTCTGTTTTTCAAAGCTCAGGTGGCTTTTGCTCCTCTTCGTTGTCAGTATTGTTCAACCCACCATCATCAAAGTAATGATAGTTTCTACCTCACCTTCATCTTGTGTGTATTGTTTTCGAAACGGCGTTTGGCGGGGCTGGGAAACAGTGGATCAACAAATCCTTGAAGTTCATGTGTGTTGCGCAAGACAGGATTGGGTCGGGAAAGATTGAACATCATCATTCTTTCTATTCCTCGCTGCGTTTGCAGACTGGAGGAGACGGAGTGGGCATTTGTTTTGTTCCGCTCGCACTGCAAATACACAGATGCACGGGTCTTTTGTCGGTTTGTTCAATTTCGGAAGGGCGGAGACAGTCAGGTATAGAAGGATATATCCCAGCAAACAGCCAACATCGAAACGAGAGACAGACATGTTACTGATCCGACCATGATGCTTCGCGACTGTGGCTCTGAACGTAGGTGTCGGTGAGAGGGGACATGGATGAGCTAAGAAGTCAAGGAACTGAACGGCTCAGGAGTGGCGACTTGTTGGCTGTAAGTGAGTTGACGACGCCCGAGCGTCAGGTAAACATCACTTGAGTATCAAGAAAAAACGATGTTGGGACGTAACGTGTATGAAGATCTGCTCTCTCGGGACCTGTTTCGGCGCGGGTCGGAGGGCAGGCCTATTAGATTTACGGTGCAGGACAAGACAATCGAACTGACTTCCACCTCAAGGCTGGAAGTTCGTCTCTGTATCAGCACAAGGAGAGTTTTAGACGGGTCGGCCCTTCTCCCTGCCATCGACAAGGATCACGAAGTACACCAAACACTCTAAAGGCGGTGTGGAGATGCTCATATCGTAGCTATTGACCCCTTCTCTCCCACCAGGCACGGGTGTTCGTTGGTAATGAGAACCACTTAGACAGGTGGCCAAATTGACTGGCCCTTTGCTCAGATCATTGCCATCAATGATACAGCGCTATACGAATGCAAATGAAGGTTCTGTTTTTGAGGTTGTCGTAGCTCTTGGAGAGTGCCACTACGTCTTCGTCATCTCGCCGTAAGTAAGCCTTATTATGCTTTGCGATACTTGCTAGGTTCCAGACCGCATGGATCGTTGCAAGCCATTGATCGGATGGCCCACTAACAAATTGAAACACTAGAACATCAATGACTTCAAGTGAGCTTTCTCAAACAAAGCACGTCAATGGAGTGACACTGCCGCTTACCAATTAATTTCACATATGTCATGAGGGATCTCAGCATTACGGTCAAGACATGTTCGCATGTGACGGAACGTCCTATAGGCCGTGGCCAAATACTACAGCTGCCCTTGACCTTGCAAAGTGCTTCAATCAGTATCACATCAAGAGTATACGGATGTTCGAAAGTTCAGAGCAAATGACTTGAGTCTGGGAAATGTGTCGTGGAACTGTATCGGCCGGGTGGGGTGGGCTGAAGCGAGCTCTACAAACTACGTCGAACAAATGATAGACGATGACACGGTAAAGTAACAACAGATACGCGGGAAATATAACACAGACAGCCCGGAAGTCTCCCAGATGAATAGATTGAAGATCATGCCCGACTATCCGTCCAGGCCGTTCTCCTTCCGCCACTCAAGAATACGGACAAAAAGCTTATCCTGACGAGCCAAGGCCTCAGGGCTCCACACGCCCTCTTTAGTCGGGTAAAACCCTTTGAAGCAAGGCTTTCCATCGTCAGCGACCTCGAAGAAGGATTGCTTGCTACGCATGAATATGTGGGCGTCCGGGCCGCGCAGCAGAGCTGGGCAGTCGAGGGTACCGACACGAACGAATTTGATCAAGGGGCCAGCGCCGTAGTTGCTCCAGACGGGCACAAAGCAGATGGGGCAGCGAGCGATGTGCTGCAGGACACCTGAATCTGCAGGAACGGGTAGGAGGACGGGTGAAGGAATGTATTTTTCGAGCTTGTCGCCGGTCTCAACGCCAGAGCCGCCCGCCTGTTTGGTGACATGGCTTACGTCGGGTCTAAGTCTCTTGGGAGTCCAGCTATCGCGAACGGATTCGGAAAAGGACGCCAATGGCTGGAGCCGTGGGGCGGAAGGAGCACTTGGAAGGAGAGTCACCTGGTCTCCCTCGATCACTGCGTTGAGTGCGAAGGCGGTGCCGGTCTCACGCTGGCAGCAAGTGCAATGGCAGCAGTGTACGACGAGGGGCGAGGCATTGAGGGAGTACCGGATGTTGCCGCAGGCACAGCCGCCCTCGAGAGGGAATATGGAAGAAGGGTCTGGGCGAGACATCGTTGGCGTCTGTTTCTCAACGGTTGTGGCTCGTCTTGTGTGATGTGTAAATGGAGAGACCGGATATCGTGTGGGCGGGTGATCTGCCGACAATAGGCCAGGCTTGGAAGAAGCGCTGACGTTTCGGCGGCGTCTCGGTGGTAGTCTTTGTTGAAAATTCCAGAGGGTGGTGGGAGTAGGCGTTCAACGAAGGGGCAGCAGTCTGGATCGACAAATGTGTGTGAGTGGGATGTCCGCAGGAGGCTGGGAAAGGGGAGGGAGGGGGGGCCTCTTCACCGGAGCAGAGAAGAATGTCTTGGAAGGACCCTGAGCCTGAAAGGGTCTGATGAAGAGGGAAAGTAGCGGCAACTTCAGAATGTATGAGAAGGAAACAAGAGGAAAGAAGGAAGAGAGGAGAAAGGGAGCAGAAGAGGGGAAACGAGGGACAAGTCTGCTGACTGGGGGTTTCGGAAAGCCAGTCAGAATCGAGGTGATGGCCTGAATAGGCAAGTTTCTTATCTAATCACTAGCAATGCCTTCCTATCCAAGGCAGTATCAGGCACAGAAAGCAGAGGGGAAGGCAGACATGAAATGCGTTATGCGGACTGGTTCTTGGTACGTTAATATTGGGTTCCCTATCGTAGATTTCAGTCTTACGAACGTGGGTGCTTAGTTGGGTAAAAAAGCACGCAGGCAAGCTCACGCAGAGGACTCAACCAACACCTTGATCCTGACGCACTTGGTCTGGGTTGTCTCCCATGGGTCTTCACGACCCGTAGCCAAGCCCGAGCCCAAAACCCTGAGACCAAATCAAACAGCGGACTAGGTAATATCACCTCGGCTTCGGGGTATCCAGGCATCTTGATGGGCGGTTTATGATAGATGTGGTGTTGTGACGGAAGGGGTTGGGGGCTGACTGAGACAACCGACACTTGGGGCTTGACCGCATTGCAGGGTCTGAATCATGCTGCCGTCGCAGTTGGGGACCGCATTCCGATCGATGGCAAGTTTCCAGTCGTTTGATGCCGGCGTGATCGTACCAGAGTTAGTCGCCGTTGGAGGTGACGTTGCGATGACTTTTTGCGTCATATGTCTAGCGAGTGAAAGACTTTTGGAAGCCGTTGAACCTGGTTAAAACCCCTCGACCTCCGACTCTTTCCTAGACTTCACAAGACATTCTATATTGAGGACTCCGACAAGTCCATTGTCACATCAACAACACCTATTGGACTCAACTCTAGGCAAAACCGGCCACTCGACTATTCAATAACTGCAAAACCAATCACACCGATATGCTGCCCGTTGCGTGTCTTGGACTGTTATTGCTTCTCACAGCACAAGCTAAAGCCGCGCCATCGTCACTTCACTCTCATATCCAACGCCATAGAGATCGCATCGCCACACACGCTCACTCGAGCCTATCCCACTCCCAACTACTGAAGGGAACAGAAACCGCCCCTATGAGATTTTTGCCGGATTCGGTACCGGGAGTTCATCAGCAGATCACGGAAAAGCTCTCAGCGCCTCCACCATACGACCAGTCAGCTTTGAGGTCGATAGAGTACGAAGGTGACCGTCCGACAACCACGGGCATGGAGACCGAAGCAAATTCGCGACAAGGAATCAACCCAAAGACTACTGTTGAACAGCCAATGCCCAGACGGCTCAATCCAGCACCGGCACGTGGCAGCGGTGGGTTCAACTCAGCCGCGGATAGCACCGACAGCCAGCATGTCGACGCTGCGATGCGACTGCTACGTGCCCATGCAATCGTCAAGCACAACCGATTTCAACGCGAGATATGAAGAGACTGTTTATCAATGTGTGGTTGGTTTGGTTGGTTTTGGTCGATTTCAGTCAACGCGGTTCATCTAGTAGTTGCCTGAGCTGTCGGTGAAAACATTTACGGGACGGAGGAGCCCCGCTGCTTCATCGGCAAGAGAAGGGAGGGTGAATTTGATTCGATATGAGAGCGTAACAAGAGGGCTAGATGTAGTCTTCGAGTTCAGGGAATTCCATGCTCTGTTCACACACCTGATGTGATCTGCAACCGCACGTACGTCATTGGGAAAACCATATCCGGTTCGTTGAGTGAGAAAAGAATAGGACCCTGAGATGCCTTGCCATCGTCAGCGGTTGTGTTACGTTCAGTCGATGAAGGATATTCTCCATTTGGCATGGAAGGCCGGCCGCTTGCTTGCGAAACTGTCCGAGTGATCTTCTCCAATCTCTGACGGTCTCGAGTGACAGGAATTTGCTCAAGCTTTCTCCTGGCGACAATTTCTGTCTCGTCGGGAATATGTCGGTGAGAGACCAACAAAGGAAAGCGGACGAGTTGGACAGCATTGCATCTATTTGGTCTGAGATTGGGTTTACTAAAGCCTGTCGCATCTTCTTCACCATCTGTTCTCAAAACAAACATCTGGAACTAGCTTGAGCTGCTCACATACTTGCAACCTCCTTTGCAAGATGTTAGCAAGGTGTGGGCGATACGACGACATGTGTTTTGTTTCGAGTCGAGTCAAACCGTGTCGTCCCTCTTGTTTCCTTTGCGCATTGGGCCGCCGAGTTCAACGGCGCATCGGGATGGCGATCCCCCGAGCCGTGGGTTAGGAAATTAACTCAACATGGTACCCACGTCTGGTTCACTCCCGCCCGTGGTGGTTAGTTCTGTTAGTGATCAACGCTGACACAGTACAGTGCCGGGATCACTGATTGGTGCATGATGCTGCTGCAACTCCACTCAGCCGCCCCCGATAATCTGACAGTTTTCCTAATCATTAAGAAATCAGGACAGAGTACGTACCGCTGAACATTTCCGTGCGATGCCTGCCAGGCGCATCCCTGGGGTACTTTCAACCACTGGCCTCGCCTCCAATACAGCTGGACATTGGGTACCCTATACTTGTTCACCCTCCAGGCTTCCGGGCGTCCAAAGTGCGTTGCACTTACCAGCAGTAAGGATACAGCAGCGACCAATTGGCTATGGTCAGTCACGAGGATCCAAACTGTCGATCGCAGTCCTAGCTCATCAGCCCTCCGACGCTGCCTCCACCATCTCCCTTTCTGCCCCCTTTGACAATTCCTCGAGTCGACGATAGCGCCCGTCGACAAGAACAACACACCGCACCGCATCCCTTTCCCAACAAGCTTCTCGATACATAGGGTCGCCATTCCCACCCGAGACACCAACGACGCTCGATTGTCGTTCGTACGCCATCTATCCGGCGTCCATCAAAGTCGAAACGTTCAAAGCGCGATTGCTGGGGGAGCTCTGAAACGCTTGGGCGTTTTCTTCTCAACAACCGCATTGTGTCGAAAGCGAATCCTGATTACTTTTCCTCCTTGATTGTCGAAATCATTTGCTCCCGCAGCATCTATCAAACACGCTTCTTCGACCACGTACCGTTGTTGCGACTCATTGCTTGCCCCGAAGCAATCCCAAGTTCCGCTGACCGACAAAGCCACAACCGGTCGAGCTCTCGTTCCCCAATCGAATTCACGCACCTCATCTTCTGCACACCTTGGCTTGCAGAAAAGCCACCGACCGACCGACCGACCGACCACAACAGCATGCCTTCTCAAAGGCAACTGCGCACCCTCTTGGTGGGCGTGTTGATCGGTGTCGTTTTCGTCCTCTTCTACACGTCGTCACTACGAGCGAACGAGGTCAAGGATGAGCGGACGATCCAGGACTTCTACCACAAGACAGTCAATGGTTTGAAACACAAGGAGCCACCCAACCAGGCCGTGTTAGATCAGAATAAGCCCAAGGCAGTTGGCCACGTGCCCGTTGATAAGGACGCCGATGGTGATGTGGACGCAGACGACGAGAAATTGGCCAAAGACATGGCAGGCCGGTTAAAGGCCGCCGAGGAAAAGGCCAAGGAACTCGCGAACAAGAAGTCGCCATTAAAGCCAGATGCACCAAGCGAGGTGGTCGGAAAGGGCAATTCGGCCGCTGGCCAGGACAAGAAGAAGGAAAAGACAGGCGCCGGAAAGGGGGTCGTTAAGGACAGCGCAGACGACACGAAGAAGACCGAGAGTGACGAGGAACATGCTGTTGAGGTTGAGTTGAACACCATCTTGAAAAAGTCGCCAGGTAGGATTCGCCCGTACCCCCCCCCCCAATTCCTCCCTGGCCCGGCGGAGTACTTCTTACTGACCCTACGTAGTTATTATCTTCTCCAAGTCCTACTGCCCATACTCGAAGAAGGCCAAGGCCCTGCTGCTCGAAAAGTACTCGATCGAGCCTGCACCATTCGTCGTCGAACTTGATCAGCATCCCCTTGGTGCCCAGTTGCAAGCTTTTCTGGGTGAAAAGACCGGTCGGAAGACAGTTCCCAACATTTTGGTCAATAGTGTGAGCATTGGTGGAGGCGACGATATTGCCGAGCTGGACGAGCAGAAGAAGCTGGTCCCTAGGATTGTCGACCTTGGACAGAAAAAGGTCGAGATGAAGGAGCGGTCTGCCAACAGCCAGAAGAACAACTAGATCGCTCGCGCCCTTTCCTATTGTCGTTTCTGTATTGCTCAACGTCTCGAAATCGGCGTCTTTAGTGCGGAGGGGGCACCAAGGAATGGACGGTAAGTGGAGCTGGCGGCGCATGCCTCTAGTAAAGGACATTTGCATATTCGGCGTTTTGGGATCATTCTGAATCGTGCATTCCCGACGGCGCGAACCCGGGCAGCAACATAGGCTCTCCCCTGGGCGTGGAAAGTGGGAGGGTCGCACCACGAGACGGTTGCGCAAGTCCGGTAATGTGGAGGGACGTGTGCGGCTACCTTAGTCTGCTCGGAAATACCATGCCGCACCTGTGAACTATCCATCGCTTCATCGTTGTCGTTCTATATACACATAGTGTGCCGCGATCGCCTTCATACTTCAAATGCTCACTATAAACGGTCCTGGCCTACAGACTGCATTGCGAAACGCGGCACTTCATCTGGGCAAGCAAAGGCTTGATTGTCATATATACTTTGGGGGGAAAAGAGGGGGGAGGAACATATGAGAGAGAGGCTCTCTCTGTCTGATACCCAGTCATGATTAACTGCAGAAAATCCAATGGAAGGAGACGACGACTACCAAAAAGTGCTCTGGACACATTGTGGACCTTGATGGCTGCTCAAGGACAACAATCTAGAAGAGGACTCATTGACGCATGTCATTTCCAAGAATACCCGCTTTAGTGGAAAGGCATTTACACTTCGGGAGTGACTGGCGTTGGTTGAGTCCCGGGGGGGGGGGGGGGGTTGAACTGCTTCGCGATCTCTCTCTCTGGCTCTCAACTTGCCCTCTACTGCCCTTTTCTCACGCCAAACAAATACGACATACAGCATCTACAATGGGCCCATGACTTAAATGCCGCACGAGTTACATCTCTTTCGGAGACCTGTGACACCATTTCTATTTTACCTGGACAATTCTGGGGCGGACTGCAGCAGCTTCGTCGTCGGTTGAGAACCCGGATGGTCGGTCGCGACATCATTCAAAGGCAGCCGGGCCCGCACCGCGACTGCATAATTCACTCCACGGCTCAGTCCTCAGTCCTCAGTCTTCTTTCCATTATTCCATCTTAAGTATTTGGGAACCTCTCATGTCTCCCAGTCACCTGTAGTGAATCACTACGTCCAGGGAGCGCTTGACACTTCGACTTATATTCTTGGTGAAAGAACCAACTCAACTGTCATCACCGAATCACTTACACCCACAACAACCGCCTTCCTCTCTCACTTCTGCTTATCGGACTTTCGAAACAACGAGCACAAAAAAGAGATACCAATCAACCTCTACTTCAGTTCGACTCATTGCAGTTGATCTCATATTTCCTGCTCTGCCCAGTCTTCACTTCTATTCCTGAATCTCTTCGACCAGAGCAAGTCCCAGACGAGAAGAGCTCCTAACAACGACAACAACATCCGCCTCGTACCAAAACTTGCCTACCTACCTGTTCAGTCACGTACCTCTCGAAAAGAAAAACCACCTCCCAGTCCAACTGGAAACAACTTCCTACTGGTTCACATGCCTGGGATCATTCGCCATCCTGCCCCAGCACCCTGACTGAATAGCCCTCAAAGCAATCTTACCTCAAACTCTTACCTTGACCTCTTAGCTTTGGATAAAATGTCGCTTTTACCTGCACATCTTCTTCTTCTTGTCGCGGAGCATGCAGACTTTGCCGGCATTCAGGCCCTCCGCGCAACATGCAAGAACAACCGCGCTCTCCTGGATGGCTATGAACACGCCGTGACCAGACTCAACGCCGCCCGCTATCCCTGCGCACCCTGCAACCACATCCTGGCCTCCGACACGCGCGAGCGGGAAGTGCTCCCCAAAGACACATACGAAACCATTCGGGAACTGGAAACCAGGCAACACAACATCGACGAGATTGTCTACGGCGCATACCTCGCGTTCTGGGATGAAATCGAGCTCCAGGATGTATCAAAAGCGGACATCATCCGAGAAAATCTCAAGCGCGCCTTATGGCAGTGCTCGACGATCGCTGACTTGGAAACACATTCGATCATGTACAGGGACGACATCGTCCCTCGACGCGACCCCTGCGTCAAGTCCCTGATTAACCAAGACATCATATTGAGCGATGCTCCACCACCGGATGGCTGGCACCTAGCCCTCAAGGAGGTACACGAGTCCAACCGCCAGGACGTGCGGTTTCGCCAGATTGCACACATCCGTGAGTTGCCCGTCCAGGAGCTGGCGGGCATAGTAGCCCTCGCCCACCTCACAAGCCAGGGGTATATGCGATTTAGGGCGCCCAGAAGTGGGCTCTCGAGACCCGATGTCGTCGAGATGGGCGTCTGTATGGCGGAAAATACCATCCGGCACGGCGTGTTCTTCCTGCACTCCAAAGTGCGCGGGGACGAAGATGCCAACCACCACGCCAAACTGCTGCTCGACGATACGTATGACGAAATGCGGCGGTGGGAGGCCGGCGATCCGAGCGTGCTGCCGGGTCTGACGATGAATGTTGCGGCGACATTGTGTGAGAAGGTCGGGTGCGAGCATCGGGAAATGCTGAGTGCCGCATGTACGCTGCTGAGGGGTGATGTCTGGCGACCGGCAGACGCAGAGAAGCAAGAAGCAGGGCCTGAAGCGGAGCGGGAGAAGCCAGACGGCGAAGTTGTACAGGACATTTCGGAGAGGGCCGAGGAACACGCTGCATGAGACTGTACAGGATAAACAACTCAGGATATTTATGCATTATGACATTACACGAGTTTACTACTAATCCGGCTTTGTCTTCTCTCTCTGCTTCTATACCGTGTACCGTGTGTCTTCCATCACGTCCACCATATCCGTCTTCACCGTCGCCACTCTCGCTGGCGAGTTCAGGGGGTGCGCGGACGGGGGTGGGAAGAGGGGAGCCAATGGCACGAGGAACTGGGTTGGTGGCAGCAGTAGTCGGAACAAAAGTGCTTGATCCTCAGAACTTATCAAGGGCAGGAGGTTTATTAGGACGGGGAGACCTAGGAGAGGAGATCTCCGCCCGGCCGGCATCGACGCTCTGGTTTCCTAACCCGGTCAAAGACCTACTTACTTGGTAGGGTGTCAAACATGGCAAGCTTGCTGGGGTGCTTCTCCAGGGGGCCGAATTCCCTCGGACTGAGTTCTCTCTTGCATTGACAGGCGGGAGAAGACAAGACAAGACCGAGAAAATGCCTTTGGACTCATCCCGGAGAACGGCTGCAGCAGGCAAGTCTCGATAAAAGATTTGCCGCGCCCTGTAGGCCGAAGTGAAACCACGCCCAAGACACAAGGCAAACACGTTCGCCTACACACACGAAAGGAGCATCGGGCCCGACTTGCCAGGGTTGATTCGGTGGAAGCTGGGCGGAAGCCAGCAAGAGACTGGGAATGCATTTGATTAGTGGCTGGCTCGGCTGGCGTGGTGGGAAGAGGTTTTATTATTATTAGGGGGGGGTTCACGGAGACAACATGCTTTTTTAGAGATATTCGGGTTTCTTGTGGGATGGAGCGGCGTATGTGACTGACAACATCGCGACCATAGCCTGACGTGATGGGTTATTTTCCGAACAGCTGTTGAGGGGATAGACAGAGCCGCAGCGGGGGACGCCTGTAAGGCAACGATGGATGCCTTGGGGGAGGGCTTCAACGGAGATTGCGGGTTCGCAGGACCGGAGACGTGTCGTCGCTCATCTGTCTTTACTGCAGAAATTCGTCCTTGACAAGATTGCTGACGAGGAGGTTGTTGCTTGGGTGAATCATACGGGGTCATGGTTGTCGCGTCTAGGTAAGATGTCGTCGTCGATGTCGTCGTCACAGGAGTGAGTCCCTGGACCCAAATCCCTGCTGCAGTAGTGCAGGACTTTGTTAACATGCAACGAGACGCAAGTCAATTGTCAGTCGGCAAGGTGACTCAGACCGACCTCGACCTAGCGGTTTCCGAACTTGTACTCGCGGCTCCACAACGGCCACGTTGCGAAGTCTTGAATCCTGAATATCACGCCTAGGGTCGATGTTGGTTCGATTATTGCCTGTGTTTGCGCAAGCAGGGGAGCCCTGACCTGGGGTTAGTGCACGTAGCCGTGCCGGGAGCCGAAGCGTTCGCTTTGGGAGCCGAAGCGTCCGAGTCGGCCCGCTCCACTCCGGGGTGTTGGGATGCGCTCTTCGCTGCCAAGGGGATGCAACCTTCTCTCATCTCGGGATTGGGATCCGTTGGAGCGTCGTAAAGCAATTGCGTGGGTCTCCGGCCTGTCAAGATCGCAGTTGCGACGTGCGATGTTCTGACTTCGGGAGGAAAGAGAAGAATCATACTTGAGCCGGCGTTCTGGGCGATGAATAGGATGGAAATCCTTCTCAATTACCGCTCTGCCACCTTGCTGCCAGGGAGGCGTGAGAGGGACGCAGACGTGATCCATGCGAGAGAGAGAGAGAGAAAGTGTGTGTGTGTGAGAAAGTGGCGGTGCAGGCTATGCAGGCAACGCAGACTGGGTTGTAGTAGCCCAGGATGGAGGGACCGGACCACGGTCAGTGACTCACGGCCAAAGGCCATCTACCTGTAAGGGGAAGAAAAACGGCCTTGACGCATTGATGCACGAACCGGCGTACCTGTAAGTCCCCATCAATCAGGGGTCACCACCACGGGATAAGCTCAAGCTCACAAGCTATGGCAAGCCCATCTAGTGCCGATAACATCCCGGACTTGGGAAAGCCACAGAGTGCAGTGTACACTGGTGTGCTCTGTACTTGTAATAGCATACGCAATGGTGTGGAGAAGTCGCTTTTATTGTCAGATCGGATCGTCTGGTTGGACGGTCGGCAGGGGTGACGGGGATGTAGGGATGGGGCATGGGGGGATCTCTGCCTGCAATGCAAGTGGGAACTGGGAAAGAGGGACGCGGAAGTGGTGCGTGTGCGTTGTGTCTGCATACGAAGCACATGGGATGGATGGATGGCATGCGTTGCTCTTTCTTGGCTGGGAAGGGAACATGGTTGTTTTGCGCCCGTTTGGCGCCCATCGACTAGGCAGTCTTACCAGTCTGCCAGTGAGTGTAAGGAAATACATGCGGGATACAGTGACATCGCAAGCCATGGCGTTGGGGGCGGTGCATCGCTCTTTGGACTGTCTACTTACCTACCTATGGACATATAAAGAGGGCTCAGGACGCCGGTTCGTACTAGATGGGCTCTTGGCCTGCGTCAACAATCAATCACACTTTCAACTACATTCCCATCACCAACCCAGCTACAACATCTACAAGAAGGCACTCATCACCACCACTTTCTGTCATCGACCTCTTGTAACCCACTCACGCTTCACCACCACCACTACCACTATCGCCGCCGTCCCAAACAAAAATAAATAAAAAAAATCATCAACACAACCCGCCAAACCAGCAAAAGCACAACCGCGAAGATGGTTAGGACCTCGTACGCTCCCTCCGCCTTTTCCGAGACCTCGACCGTGTGCTCCTTTGAGAAAGAACCTGAGGTGACTTCCGTGTCGACCGCCGCGGCACAGAAAGAACGACGCTCCGTGAGGCAGCGGGTCAAGAGGGCCCTCCGTGACGTCGGTCACCCGCCCACCTACCGCTACGACCTCGAGCACGGCGTCGAAACCCGGAGAATGGTTCCCGTCGGGCCCATGGGCTACAACGTCCTCAATCAGCCGTCGCGCATCTGAAATCGCGACCTATTGCCGATGAAATCGGGTTTTCTTTTTGTATGACTGTTCATTGATTTTTGTCACGAAAGCCCACGGCGATACCAATGGCGCGGCGTCTTTATGGAGTTAGGAACCAGGGATTCCCCATTGGGACCTTGGTAGGTCGTTGGTTCCATGGCACCTCCTTTTACAACACACAACCGAAAAGAGAAGAAGAAAGAAAACACTTGCGTGACTCGGTGTCGACAAACACAGGCCTTGGATATGAGGGAGCCTGCCGTGAGGTGGAGGCCTGCAGCTCCAGCTTATGAGGTTTTGTCTGTCGTCTGGAAGGCTAGAAAGAGTCCCCGATGGCTCACCAGGCTAAGAGGAAGAGGATGATTGCTGGCTGCGGCCAACGCCTTGCGGGCTGCGATACTCCAAGGATCAGGTCGCTATCGCGCTCAGCTGTCGGGGTTAATGGAAGTTTCCTCCAGACATGTCAGTATCTAGAAGAATGCCCAAAATTGCTACGCACCTGAATGCTCTTCTACCATTGTGCTTCCAAACAACCCCAGTTCCTCTGCCCTTTTGTTCGCGAGAGAGAGAAGGGGGGGCAGAACGTGTCTTGGATGCCGCGACCTTGCCTGTTCAGATGATTCTTTTGCGAGAAACTTATCGTTTGACAGCCGGGGAACGGGACTTAATTGATGTGTACTTTACCCCTATTCAATACGGCTTGGAAAGATGGACGCCAAAAATGTGGTAAAGGCCGGAAATACCGCAGGGCCTGCCCGCATTTGCCGGCCGCGCTCCGGGCTCCGGGTTTAATGGGACCATCGGACACAGGCCCGATACCAAAATATCAATCATGCACTTCCTTGGACACAAGGTGTCGGTCGACTGCTATGATATCACTACATTGAGTCTGGTAGTTATTTCTAGTTTGGTAAAATAAGGTAAAAAAACAACAACTAGCCGGCCAACTACCTATACACGCAGCTTTACAAACACGCCCAGCCAGACGCTTACACGAGGATGAAATCACCCGGCTTCGGGCTGGCCACACAATGACGTAGCAGGTATCGATTGGTAACTCTCCTTCCTTGCCGCTCAATGGCCGAATAGAAACCGCCGAAACCAGTATTTTTCCAAGGGTCCTGGTGTCTGAGCGGTGCAGGGACTGGGAAAAAGAGGTCAGACGAAATTGGGGCCGCGAATAGGAACAAAAGTGTGCCCCACATCTCACACAACCACTCGTTGGGCTTAGAATGGGCTTAGAAATCACGACATCGACGGCACCGGGGCCGAAGGCTTCGCGGTCAAGATTATTCAGCAAAGCGGCTCCGCGGTGCGTCTTCATCACGGACAGTTTGACCTCTGTTGGTTCGACATCTGTGAGAAGGGGTTGGAAAGCCGGCGGTGGATCAGACCACATACAAAACGGGCCGGATGTCCCCTCCTCGGGGCTTCCTGCGAGCCAAGCCGTCGAGTGTCTTGATCGCGTGCTGCTGCACTTTTCGTCTACTGCTTATCGTGCCAAAAGAAACTGCGTTCTTCTAGGCCTCTTTTTCACGTCACTCAAAGACACAATCGGAAATCCACAGCCATGGCCGCCATCCCCAAAACCCATAAGGTCGTTGCGACGCCCGCCAAACGCGCGCCACTCCTTCTCATCGACCGCGAGACCAGGCCCCCTGGCGAAGGGGAGGTCCTCATACAGAACCAGTGGACGGCCTCGAGCCCTCTTGACCTCCATCGCGCCGACGGTGGTCTCCTCTGTACGTACCCGGAGGTTATGGGCGGCGGCGCCGCGGGCACCGTTGTCGCCGTCGGGCCGGGCGTCGAACGCCTCCGGGCTGGAGACCAGATCTTCACCTTTTCGTTCCGCGACTTCGGCGAACGCGCGCACCAGGACTTCGCCACGGTGCCCGAGTACTTGGTCTCCAAGCTGCCGGCCAACGTCACACCCCAGGAGGCCGCGACGGTGCCGACGAACCTGATCACTGTGTTCCACGCCGTGACGGCGGATCTAGGGCTGGAGCTGCCGTGGCCGAAGCCGGCGAGCTGGGAGCCCAAGGAGAAAGATGATGCGGTGCTTGTCTGGGGTGCCGCGAGCAGCGTGGGCGTGTATGCAGTGCAGGTGCTGCGGCACTGGGGGTACCGGAACATTGTGGCCGTGGCGAGCGAGAAGCACCATGCCCATCTCAAGGAAATTGGCGCCAGGGAAACATTCAGCTACCGTGAAGACGACATCGTGGACAAGCTTTCAGGGTTCGTCGGCCCTGAAGGGGTGCCGTTCGTGCTGGATTGTATTGGCTCCGTCGAGGGCACGCTTAGGCTGTTGGCCAAGATTGCGCGTAAGGGAACAAAGGTCGCCGTCATGCTTCCCGTCATCGTTCGGGACTCGACGGAGGATGTCGAGCCCGAGTACGAGATGGACGTGAGTCGGGTCCTCGCCGACGAGTGGGCCGAAGGCGTCGAGCTGCGCGGAGTGAGGACGCATTTCTACTTGGCTGTAAGTTCGGCCCCGTATCATAAACGGCCGGGAGAGAGAAGGGGGAAAGTGAAAGCTGACTTGGCAAACAGAACCAATTTTTCAAGGAGAAGATGCAGAGAGAGATTGTGCCCACGCTCCTAGAGCAGGGGGTCATCAAGCCGAACAAGCAGAAAATTGTCGAGGGCCCCACGATGCTGGAGCGGGCGCAAAAAGCGATCGAACTGCTGAGGAGGAAAGACCCCAGCGGAGAGCGTCTTGTGTGGAAGGTAT
This sequence comes from Colletotrichum lini, assembly GCA_034638275.1. Taxonomy (NCBI): domain Eukaryota; kingdom Fungi; phylum Ascomycota; class Sordariomycetes; order Glomerellales; family Glomerellaceae; genus Colletotrichum; species Colletotrichum lini. Next base: position 2,346,383 of record JAWQJV010000006.1, read on the forward strand.
CGGATCTGAAGCTGTGGATATCAAGATTGATCATAATCGCCCAGACACCTCACAGTGAGGACTCCGGTCAACAAAGTGTCATTAAAGGAACAATCGAGGTCTTTCAATGCTTTTGACTTTGTTCCTGCTTTTGTAATCTGCCGACCATCTGCTGAAAGAAGCTCAAAACTCCGACCGTGGGGATGCCTCCTGACCAAAAAACAAGAACGCCGATGAGTGGTTCTCCGCTGCGTCTCCTCCCACTCGGATATGTATATCAAAGCCCACTGCACACATTCAGACACGACCAAACCGTCAATTGAGACTAAGCTCCCACCTTTCCCGTGATTTATTCCTTGCGGCCCTTCTTGGGCTTGTCTTCCGCGTCGCCCTTCTCCCCTTCGTCCTCGCTCGCGACGTCTCTGCTACGCTTCAGACCCTTCATCTTGCGCGTCTGCAGGTCACCGAGGTCCTGGCGACCAACGTGCACGCGACCCATCTTGTCACCCATGCCGTCTGTCGTGATGTTCTTTTTGGTACGCTCTTCGGTACCGCGCGGCTTCTTCATGGCCTCCTTCAGCATGGCTTCTTCGGGCTCACGCATACGGCCGACGCGGAAGTCCATCCGGGGGCCGATCTCGTTGACCTCGACACGGGGCACCTTGGACCCGCTGCGCTTGGTGCTGATGGTGTAAGCGCGGAGGCGGATGGCGGGCTTGGCGCCGCCAACGTCACCCTCGCCAGCGGCCGTGGGCTCATCTGCAGTGATGGAGACGATCCACTGCAGACCCTCGACGTCGATCTTGTCGGTCTGCTCACCACGGAAGAAATCGGTGAAGAAGCTGCGGGCGTGGGTGTACTCGTTGGCGATAGGGCTGTCCCAGGCGGTGCCGGCGAAGACGAGCATGGGCTTAAGACCAATGGGCACCTTCTTGCCCTTGAACTGAGCGAGAGTACGGAAGGTCTCTGGGTCGAGGTAGAGCTCAAGCATATCAAGGACCTTGTGGCCAAAGGTGCGGATCATGGTAAGGGCGTTGGGGCGCTTCTTGGAGGTGTGTCCAAAGACGATGATAGAGGTGTCGTTCTTTTCCGAGAAGAATTCGAGCGAGTCGGTGTTGTCGAAGGGGTGGACATCATTCTTCTTCACAAAACGTTTGGCGAGCGGCTGGCGCATCTGATAGAGCTCGTTGAGGGCATCTTGCGTCACTTGCGAGCACGATGTGCCACGGAGGAAGAGCGCCGTCTTGGGGTTTTCTCTGCGGGCGGCACCACATTAGCTTGCGGTCGTCTCCGGAGAGGAGAGTTCACTCGAAAGGATGTTGATTAGAACGTACTGGGCCTTGGGCTCGCGTTTCTCGAGGGCACGCTTGGAGCGCGCATTACGGGGTTTTCTGTGAGGGACATGTTAGCCGGTTTCTATCCAGTGCGCTTTGAGCGATTGAGGCGACTTACATTTGACGGAGCATTGTGCCGGTGGTCGAGTTGTCTGTCGTCCGTCGGATTTGGTGTGGATGGCTAGGATGCGAACTGGACTGCGTCTGGGAGTTGAGGCCGGCTCAAAAAAATTGCTTATCGTTATCAGAGCGGCAAGTCGAGTCTTATCTCTGCCCCGCGGTGCAATGAGTGGCGCAGCTGGCGCCATCTGGTAGTCCCTGGGATATTCACCCCTGACATTTCAGGTATCAGGATGGTGAATCTTACAGCTAGCTACCTTCCTACCTTTTCGTACATAACAAGGTGGTAACCTCGATCTCAATGACTGTGCGCGGCCGTAAATCGGCCCAATCTTGGCCAAGGGTGCTCGTTACGACAATTCTCCGCTGTTATAGATGGAGGCAAACACCACTCAGGGGTAGTTGTCTATTTGAAATACATGCTGTCCTTGAGGTTGGTCCTGTCTAGCAGCCGAGTTCTTGGAGCAGGAAACCGCAGACACGGCTCGCACAATCTGTTGACTCCGCTCCGTTACCTAGATCGGCGGTCGATGGTCACGTAAGTTTCCACAAAGATGCGAAGAAACAGGATGTCCCAATGCCGGTTACAGCCCCGCGCCTGCTCGCTTCACATGATACCAGCGATGGGCGAATTTAGCAGGATCCGACGCTTCGCGGAGTTTCCGGCATGGACTTCGGGGCCATGCTGACCCGACGGGGACGGAGCAAACGGCGACGTGGAGCACTGGATCGGACCACTGAGGTTTAGCGGGAAAGAGACCTGGAATCAGCTAGATTCACACATGAGTTGGGCCTGGACAACACACATAATTCCGTGCATTGTAGTTTCTTATGGTAATCATCTGGTGTTTTTGTCTCTTGTCATTTTCAAGACACTTTCGTTAAAACAGCCTTTTCACAACTTGACAGGTCATCCTTGCTCATTGTAGAGCTTATCTTGACGAGCCCAGGTGAGCTTTTTATGTGTGGATCTCCCATCGCCCCCGAAGGATCTGGTTCCATGTCCCATTTCGCCTAAAATGGCCTCTCGCTGTTTTATCCCCATTGCTTTCTTATATATAAGCTGGGCCGAATCTTCGTCAACGTCAGACTCACCTGCTTCTATTGAAGCTCAATTACAATCACACAATGGGCTTCATACTGCAGACTAGCGTCATCTTCAGCGTCATTCTTGGCGTGGCCCTGCAGCTCGTACTCAAGGACCCCGTCTGGATGGCCTTCGGCATTGGGAAGACCTTCCAGCCTCTGTCTGACTTCCCCTACTCGTGTCGCCGCATCAAGGACCCCAGGCTGCAGGCATGCGAAGACATGTGGCTATCCGAGGCCACGCGCCAGCTGTTTCTGGCCTGTTCTGACCCTCTGTCTCGCCAGCAATGGATGCCCAAGTATGTCTTTGGTCCAACTTCTCCTCCAACACCACCCCGGACCGGCGCCTGGAGACTAATTGACTCGCAGCGCCCACCACCTTAACGCTTCGGGCCGCTCCACCAGGGATGCTGTCGTTGCCATGGATATTGACAGTCCCAAGGGCGATGGGTTCGAGTACCGCGCTCTTTCCACCCCCGGATTTTCTGGCACAGCTGGCGATGGCCTGCTCCAGCTTGTCGGGTTGACAGGAATCGATTCCCCGGAAGGTAACAAGATCGAGCTTCTTTTGGTTAACAACCGCCCAACCGTTGACCCCGCCACCGGCAAACTACTCGACCAAACGGTTGTGGGTGCTAATTCCACCATCGAGGTCTTCGAGACCGGTTCTCAAGCTGTTGAAATGAAGCACGTCCGAACCTTTGCTGGTGCCAATGTCTCAACCCCGAACAACATCGCGGCACTGTCTAGCGATGCCTTTTACTTTACCAATGATCGTGGCGTCAACAAAGTTGGCTTGGTAGGATGGATTTCAGCAGCTTATCGACCGAGCTTCACGTAACTGACTCGTCACAGAAATCCATTGTTGGCACTTTGCTAGGCCAAGGGGACGTATCATTCTGTTCCGTCTCAAAGGGATGCAAACGCGTCTCAGAGCGCCACCGGTTCCCCAATGGCCTCGTCCGCGGCCGCGATGGCCTCATCTATGTCCCGAGCGCCTTGGACGGCGGCGTCCAGGTATATAAAGTCGTGTCCGAAGACGGCGGGCTCCAGAAAGTGGCCCACATACCCGTGCCGTACTCCATCGACAACCTGTCGGTGGACGACAAGGGCGATATCTACGCCGCTGTGTTCCCGCGGGGCATCGAGATCCTGCAGGCGTCTAACGACCCGCTCAACGCGAGGCCGAAGAGCGCCGCCGTGCGCATTCACAAGGATGGCGAGGGTGTATACGTATGGGAGAAGGTCATCGAGGACGGAGCGGGCGAGGTGTTGCCAGGGTCTACCGTGGTTGTCCACGATGCGAAGACTGGAAGATTGTTTTTCGGGGGTAAATGTGCTCCTGTACTGTCTAATGAAGATTTGCTGATATTTACCAGGCGTGACATCGCCGTTCATCTCGGTCTGCGAGCCGACAAAATGAGGCTGAGTTGCGTGATTTCGATCATCACATGAGTTTGATAAGGAGAAATGACTCGAAGGATCAGTTATCGACCGGAGGGTCAATTCGCGCAATCATATGGCAAAGGGCATGCCATGCACCACAGCCAATTCTCCCCTTGGTCGCTTGCCGATGGCTGGCGTCAAGTTGACAGTACATTAGTACAGATCTGAGGTGTAATAAGGCGTAGATGGTAAGCACGACTTAGTTACATAGGTAGCATATGTTATGGGGAATGATAGGTTCTAGCAATGAATGTCCCATATCGGTGGCCCAGTTGAAGTCACATGGATTTCGCTCCTATGTGGAGGGGGGCACCGAGACGTTGACTTTTACACATTTTAGAAACGATTGAACCAAAAACGCTTAGTTGGTCAACTCACAGGTAATTCGGGGCTCACAGCGGCTTCCGGGACGAGGGGGGAATCGTAGGTAAAAGACAAATCCGAGAGGAAAGCGCCATCTCATCTCATCTTCGGGTGAAAATCACGGTGAACAATGGCCTGTAATGGAAACAACAATTCGATAGAAGCTACCCTGTCACAATCCGCAGTTCGTCACATGCCAAACAACAGCACCGAGACTTTCCCCAGACGGGCGGTCCCTGGAGGGATTAGCGTCGCGCCAGCCCTGCGTCATAGGGGCATGTGGGGGACTAGGGGTTGGTAGTGAGTGCTCTTAGTCTCCAGTGTCGTGACTCGCTAGAGCCGAAGCCGTCCAAGAGCCTGGGGGGCCGAGGTACCGGACAAATCGACCACGTCCACCTTCTCCCCGAAATCCCCAGTGCCGTCCAATCCTTGCACACACCTCCGTTCCCCATAGTCTCCGGTCCGAACCTCGCCTTTCTCTTCGCGCAGACGCATTACTTCTGTCGCTCTTTTACCGCGCCTCTCGAAACCTGTTGTGATCCTCATGCGCTGAGAAGAAAGTCCGTCTGTCGAGAGCGATTCCATCATCGCAACCGCCATTTACTTAGGGGTGACCTTCAATTACCGAAGCTTGCCATAACAACCATATTCCGACGTCCCCAACATGTCGCTCGCTGCTCTTGACGGCCTCAAGGTGGGTGGGCCCACTGCTGTTTAAGCGGTGTCGTCAGAAGAGGCTCGCGAAGACTGACGCGCAAGCCAGGCCGCCATCGAGCGCATCATTCTCGATCCAAAGTACCACGACATCCTCGCCGTTGTCAAAGGTGCCCGCAATGGAGCGGTCTATGGCGCAAAAGTCCGCTTCCCTCATGCGCTTGTGTATGTAGCGACAATCACCTCAAAACACCTCTGGTTACCCGGCATTGCTGACCTTTGAATCATTACAGCATGATCTTCCTCTTCCGTTCGGGAACGTACGTCCCACCTTCTTTTTTCTTCCACAACCACCAGACCATCGTCCGCCGCTTACATACCTTCTTATACAGATTCCGCGAAAAGGCTGGCCTTGTCTTCCGCGCGACCCGAACGCATGCCCGCAACCTTGCAAAGTTCGCGACTATCTACAAGTTCACAATGTACCTTCTCAAGAACTACGGCCCGGCCCCGGGCAAGGAGGGGCCCTACGATGCCTTCTTCGCGGGCCTCTTGGGCGGCTACGTCGTTTTCGGCGGCCGATCCCCGCGCAGCGGAAAGATTCCCAGCGTTAACCAGCAAATCGTAATCTACGTCTTTGCGCGCGTTGTCCTGGCCCTCGCCCGCCTCGCCGTCACCCCCGGCAAGGGCCTGCCTCTCGTCAGCCGCGAGGACCTCTCGACCAAGATTAGCTACTACGCCTGGCCTGTCTTCGCCAGCACGAGCTGGGCTATGGTCATGTACCTCTTCCGCCAGCACCCATCTGACCTGCAGCCTAGCTTGCGCAGCAGCATGACTTACATCTACCAGCAGAGCAGCGAGTGGGACTCGCTGCGCAACTTCATCTGGCACAACAAGTAGATGATATGCTGCGGGCATTGTGGCCTCTTCTTTTTCTATATTAAACTTGCAGTGTGTATCATCAACTGACTGGCGTTTGGTTATGGGGTATGTCGGTCGGCTCTTCAATTTGCGACAAGGCGAAGGGAAGACGGAACGCTTTTTAGGAGTGGATGCTGGTTCCATTCGACAGCTTCATGATGTGGTATTATAGACCGTTCTATCCACCATATACAAGGATGAATTTAGGTTCAATCGTTATAAAACTGACAGCATTGGGGCGATATACATATGTGCGTTCCCTCATCTGCATGTAGTGCACAGTCGGCGAGCCGCATCAGTTCATTTCGTGACATTTTCCCGGCACGCGTTTAGCGACCCAAGCAATTAGCCTCTCCTCGATCGCTCACTGCTTGAATTTCCGGGGTCGAAAATGTGGGTCCTTGAATAGAAACCTGCTCATGATTCAACTGGTACAATCTAGGACGCCGGATATGCCATGATTTTCCTTGTTCATGGCTGCATTGTAACCCAACACCTGCATTAGGGCCCAGCTATACTCTTTTCACGGCCGGAATAACTACCCCTAGGGAAAAGACGACATGACGTACTCCCCTTCGCAGTACCAGAAGCTTTTCAACATGTAAGACTCGGAATACGCTCGGCGTACGACAACACAGCATTGAGGGCGGGCGTGTGTACTCTAGGGTCGTTTCGCAAGCCGGGCTTAAAAGTCGAGAAATAAATGTGATCACTACTGAAATTCGGGCGACGCGCTGAAGTAAATAGACACGTTGAGCATGTCGTCATAGTAGGGCGAGGATTCCAAAACTGTAGAGAATGCTAGCAATGAAGGTCTCGTCTACTGGTTTCCCATGGGGACTCGAACGTGAAGCCCGTGGGTATCTAGGGTGTATTATCCTAGATACTCGTTCCCAATCTTCTGATCAACTCTGCAATAAAGTACAAGTCCTTGTCCTTTTCCTATTGTGGGTTTGAGAATGAAGCCATCGCGGGATTGGTCTCCTCAGATTTCCCCCGATGTCCCCTTGCAGAAAGGGCTCAGGGAGTCACAGTCGGCCACCCGTGGCGCACGTGGCTTGGACGACCCCTGTCCAATCGGTTAGGAGATAACAAGCGCCACATCGGAGCCTATCGCCGATACCACACAGTTCCATATCCCAGATCCTAGACCCCGACCAGCAGCGCCTCAACGGTGCCTGTATTCTGGAATCAGGGAACAAAGCCGACAGGGAATCCCCCCTTATGAATCCAGTCAAACCATCTACGGTACCCATTGCCGACGCGCTCACTTTTACGTACAGTTACCTGGAACCACCCCCCTGGCACCGCCTAGGATCCGGTTCATTTCTGCCGAGCACATTGCGGTCTTGGACTCTGTACGGATACAGCAACCAGGAAGGATTTCGTGTTCCGGGCTTGCGGAACCCTCTCAGCCCCCCCCCTCGTTCTCAACATGCTCCTTTTGGGGGCGGCAAATCACAAGTCACGCGCGACAACAGCCGATGCAGCGGCAGAAGGAAATAGTGGAGAAACATACCCTCGAAATCCATTTACCGGCCCGTCGCCGCGGCCCTCGTGGCGTTTCTCAGCACGTCAGAACTTTCCTCCGACATTAAGGTTGCTTTGTGAGCGCGTTGCCGCCGAAGCCTCAAACTCAATGGAAGGGAGCAGAACGGACGTTGACCATTGGACGGTGGGCCCCGGGACCTTGTTGTCTTCAACGTCATTCCCGTCCCCTCCACCCATCTTTACCCACGGCCCCATTTTGTTGCCTCGCAGTTTCCAGTGTGGTGGGTGTACAGCGTACTGAGGTATCTGTATCGTACTATCGGATTTCTAAGCAATGCAGAAAAGTTCGTCTGCCACCTCCTGGGGCCCAGGTTGTCAACCCGCTTTTGGCAATCTCGGAACTCAGCCCACTGCCTTGATTCGCTGTGTCAAGGGCACTTCTAGTCAAACGGCCTTCGCCCAGAAGGCACTGCTGCGGACACTCGGTTTAAACAGAGTCTAGTGACCCTTATATTCGTTCGAGAACTTTTCTCCGGCCAGGGAACCCACGAGTAGCGCCCAGTCCTCCGCGTGGCCGCCACCGTACTGGCCATGAACCACGACAGCAAACCCGGATTCGGTTTCACCGCTCGGGGCGTGGGAAGATGTGGACCTGGCTGGGAAGCAGACGGCAGGACGCGAGACCCGCTCTCCGAGATGTCGCCGTAGACGACGGAAGGGCCTCACTCCATTTCTAAGCCGTTCAAGAGGGAAGATGGAAAAGTCTTCATCTTATGGATCAGGAATCTCACCTCATGCGACCAGATCCCGCTGTGGGGACTTGCCGTGCACCTCGGGACCATGGTGGGACTCTCCAGATGATTCCACGACGCGGCCCTTGGTGGACTATTGTTCCAACGAATACCAAACCGTGAGGATACAAATACCCCCGAGATGCCCGCTTCAAGTGAGGTATAGATCTCGTTCAGCCCACATCCACGTCTTCACATATCCCCTTACTCAATCACGAAATAATCCCACTCTCCATACACTCACAATGGCCGCCGAGAATACCAAGCTCTTCCAGCCTCTCAAGGTTGGCAAGATGGACCTCTCCCACCGCGTCGCCATGGCCCCCCTCACCCGCTACCGCGCCGACGACGATAGTGTGCCCCTGCCCATCGTCCCTCAGTACTATGCCGACCGCGCCTCGGCTCCGGGCACACTCATCATCACCGAGGCCACCGCCGTCTCCCCCGCCGACGTCGGTGACCTCGACCTGCCTGATTTCTCCACCCCGGCTCAGATAGCCGCCTGGAAGAACGTCTTCGACGCTATTCACGCCAAGGGCAGCTATGTTTTCCAGCAGCTCTGGTCCCTGGGCCGTGCCGCCGACCCCTCCTTCGTCAAGGGCCGCGGCTACAAGTACTGTTCCTCTTCCGACATTCAGATGACCGGCCGCCCCTGCCCCCCCGAGGCCCTCACCGAGGAGGAGATCTGGGAGAAGATCAACAGCTGGCGCGTCGCCGCCCGCAACGTCGTCGCTGCCGGGGGTGACGGCATCGAGATCCACGGCGCTCACGGCTACCTTGTCGATCAGTTTACCCGCGACTCGGTCAACAAGCGCACTGACAAGTGGGGTGGCTCTGTCGAGAACCGCGCCCGCTTCCTGCTCGAGATCATCAAGGCAGTAGTTGACGAGATTGGGGCAGAGCGCGTCGCCCTGCGCCTGAGCCCCTTCGCCACCTTCCAAGAGTCGTACTCCTCTGACACCTGGGAGCAGACGAGCTACATCATCCGCGAGATTAAGAAGGCCGGCTACAAGCTTGCCTACCTGTCCCTCGTCGAGGCCGTCGGCAACCCCGTCAACCTGGGCATCGTGCCCCGCCAGCCCACCGACGACGTCCAGCCCTTCGACGAGACCCGCCCCCAGACCCTTGACTTCATCCTCGAGGAGTGGGACAATCAGTCCCCCGTCATTGTCGCCGGTGGTTACCTCGGCGATAGCGCCCGCTGGGCCGTCGACGAGCGCTACGCCAAGTGGGACGTCGCAGTCGCCTTCGGCCGATACTTCATCTCCAACCCGGACCTCGTCTTCCGCGTCAAGAACCGCATCCCTTTTGCCCCCTACGACCGCACCACCTTCTACAAGAAGGAGAGTAACGACGGCTACAACACGTACGAGTTCAGCGACGAGTACGTCAAGGCTCACGGTTCCAACGGCTCTGCTTAGAGAGAACGGCAAGAAGGGACGGTGGTAGGGGCGATGGAAGTGGGGAAAAGGCATGAGACGTTTTGGCATAGCAATGGAGTTTGGGTACATCACGAACAGACCTACAAGGGTCATTTAGACAGAGACATGCATGAATGCATTTGATTCATTTCTGATAAATCCGATAACACTTGAGAGACATATTACAACGATGTGAGGTTGCTACAGCGCTGTGGCAGTTACTGATAGCTTCAGATGTTCGGCTATCGTGCCGTCTGGTGTTCTCGTAGATGTCTCAAATCACCATCTCTTCCCTCCTCTCTTCCATTCATGCCTGGCTATTTGCGTTGTCGGGCGATGTCGAGTGACAGCCTAATCATCATATATTCATTTTCCACATCTCTTTTCTCTCAGAACCAACTGCTGGCCAGTCGATGAGAAGGATCAATAATAGGCTGAACTCGGGCTGAACCTGCGCCGATCTAACTGTGCCTTTCTAGTTAAACCAGATGGAGCAGTGCATCCTGTCCTATGTAACCCACCACAACACTAGAGAAACTGGGAACGAGAAAACTCTGTTATATTGGGAATTTGGTACAGAATACAAAGAAGATTGTGCGGACTTGCACATGCACTCCTCCAAGGAACAATGTACCATAGGCTAGGACTGCAGAAGTTTCGAAAAGGGCATGAATATGATTCGTAGTTGAGCGAGACACCAATTCCCTGCAAGGAAGAGCAGGCAGATATGTCGTCAGGTCTATCAGATAGGTCCACTATGAAGTAAAGTATGAGCAAATACGTCTGCAAATGCCTTCCTGTTCTAAACAATCCATGCGGATCTGGAGGGCCACCAAGCTCAGACCGACACACCCTCAATGAACCATCCTATACCATTTTAACAAAGTTTTCATACCGGCCCCAGATCAGTTTGGTCCCTACTAGGAAGAACAAGCAAGTATGCGTACTCACCGGGAGTATCGTCTAATCTTTGGACATCTTAACTCGCTGTGTTTTGTTGCTTTGTCCGAAGTTCGACATGATGTCCATTTCTGCACTCACCCTCTTCAGAATCAGACCACACTTACCTCTGTGCGTGGGCTGCATATAATCGAATTTAACTCACGCCTCGCCTTTAATCGATTACCTCAGTTTGAGCTCCGCGATACCGTAATAGCACCCGGCGTAACCATCGACGCATTTGGAGTTCAATTATGCCCTCACGCTTCAACAACGTCTTGTAGGTCTACCGAATCTACACTGATCTTCTCCGATCAAGGCTCTGAACGTGCTCAGATGTCCGGAGTCGTTAGGTCATCCCGAGTGTCTATGCTCGAGCACAACTGTCGATAACGGCCCATTCTCAACCTAAATCCGACTCTGGTGCCAGTGTCATTGAACGCATGGCATAGTGGGGTGGATGAAGGAAACCACATTGTCGTTCCCGGAACAAGGCTCTGAACGTGCTCAGATGTCCGGAGTCGTTAGGTCATCCCGAGTGTCTATGCTCGAGCACAACTGTCGATAACGGCCCATTCTCAACCTAAATCCGACTCTGGTGCCAGTGTCATTGAACGCATGGCATAGTGGGGTGGATGAAGGAAACCACATTGTCGTTCCCGGAACAAGGCTAGGCTTCCACGCGTAGCAACCTACATAGCTAAATGGCCATAGATTCGGTACGTGTATTTTTCTCTCGCCGAGAACGCGGAGGTTCACATCGCTTTGCTCTGGGGGGAAGACTCGTGTATTCAATCAGCACGGAACAGGATAGAGATCTAGTCGGTTGCCAGAGCCGCATAGTCATTGTTCTGTTTCTCACAAATGCCTAGAGGTCCCGCAGCTTTCCCCAATATCATAATTATTAGAAGGGAATGTTAGCGACCGAAGAAGATGAGGGCAATTTGGTCAGCATCGTAGCACTGTCGAGCTTGCAAATAATGCATAATGACGAAGGCCCCGGCTTATCCGGTTGTTAGTACTGAAGTCAATGATGGCTACCGTACCTAGGGGTAGTCGGTCACTAGCCACTTGAATCCGCCCCCTTCTATCTACGTTGCAGTCCAGCTACGCTGCCCTTGTAGAATGTCCGTCCCGGCTGCGTTACCGCTAGTGCTCCCCTGACGCCCCAACTACCGCGGCTGGACCTTGACACCCCCGAACCAAGTCCCACAAGGGAACCTGTGACGCCTTGCCTCTCTTCCAGTTTAACGTGCCTACATTGCAAAAGTGAGACACCCGACCGATGCAAGGTCGTTGTCCTCCGCACGGACCAGGAACTATGAAAAGGAGCCCCAAGGTTGAAGCAGCTCAAGCTTCCAACAAATACGGGTGAATTCCTGGGGTATGGGAGTTGAATGACTGAGCAAGGACCGGAGTCGGGCGAATCCGCGTAAGCGTTTACTAAGTAGCAACTACTTTTGCAGAAATAGAGTAGCGTACACCAGAGACCCATAAAGGCGCTTCGTCGCAGTGAGACAGACGTCTTCTCCGTATCACTGGGACTGCACCAAAGCACCCCGTGATTGTAGGCTGGGTGGCGGGTCGCAAACCAAGGAAATCCCTTAGTCAAATCGTCAATAAGAGTACGAGTCAACCCTATTCATGTTCGACCGAATTGAAAAAGATCATGAGCCATGGTTACTGAATCAACCCGACATCGATGGGCTGCAGTCCATTCAGACACAATTGGGAATATTGTTTCATCTACCTAGCTTCATGTTGATGTTGTTAATCTAAGGCATCCACCCGCCCCGTTTTCTGTTTGCCATAACTCCAGACGCCAATAATGATGCAGTCCCCTTCGTATAGGGCACTCTGGACACCTTTTATCGTGGCTTACACAAGCAAAACGCCGTTCACGCAACCGTCGTTCTCGGCTGAATGAAGTTAGCAGACGGCTCCGCGTGCAGTGAATTGAAGACTTTGCTTACGGTTGTTCGTAATCTGACAGTAACGTCCCCATACAACCTTTCCGGTGGTTGTTGTGAGACCCAACTCGCTCACGTTTACCTCGATAATAGTACCCCGAGTCTGCGATAAGGATGTGAGCAGCAACCCCAAAGCGCGAAAGGCATTCGTTTTGACGCACCAGAACTCCCAAGTTGGTATACAGCGGGTTCTGCGGGTTTTTCTTTACGCCGAGAATGGGGAGCTTCACAGTAACGCCGAGCTCAGGATGAGTAACATGGGCATGTTTGTACCTCAATCCCATTGGGCGAATGAAGCTGAAAAGAGAAACATTAGCACTAGCAATAAACGATAGATATGACTCTCGAAAGGGGGAACGTACCGCTCGTGTTTCGGATCTCTTCTCGTGAAGTTGGGCCCAACGAAAGTGGGCTTGGTGATCTGAGCTCGAAATCAGCGTATGCTTCTCAGCGCATATCAGGACCTGCGTACCATGCGCTTCCACGACTTCTTGTGTGTCTTCTTGCCGGTGGAGATGACTTTGAACATCTCTTCCTCGGATATACCTTTCACCTTGGGAATTGCAACGTTAAACTGTCACACCATCAGCAATTGCTTTCAAAAGGCCGTTGAAACCAGATGTTCCATACTCTCGCCGCCTTCTCAGCGCGCTTATTCTTGATTTGAGATGAAATTGCTTTGGCGTTGTTCGGGTTGCTTCTGTCGAGCAGGTAGGCGGGCATGGGCTCGCTGGGCTCCTTCTCATCGTTCGTCTTGATGTTACGCTCCTCATGGGCCTTAATCTGCTTGCGCATCTGGATCTTCTCGTTGTGACGCTTCTTCGCGTGGAGCTTGGCCCGGAGGCCGCGCAGGTTCTGCGCATCCTTGGATGCCTTGTGACCCTCACGCGCCTCCTTCTTACGAGCTCTCTCTTCGTGGTCTAGGCGGCGACCATGAAGCTTTCGCCATCTCTCCATGTACTCGTTTTGGGGCTGTGGGATTGTCAGACAAGGTTCGTTCGACAGGGACGCGTATTCAGTTGGACTGATAGCATTGGAACCGTACCATTTTGGCTGATTCGCGCTCGTAGCGGCTGTTCGGTTAGCAAGTGTCGGTGTCGGCGCGTTGTCGATGAAGCTGCAGTGTCTCGAGGTTCGTCAAAAGTGGCGGGTCGAAAAAAGTTCCCATTACTACCTATCGATACGGATAAGAGGTGGAGTGGTACGTCTCTACAAAAATTCCGTGCACCCCCGGAACAATAGCTTTTCCCCAATTCCGCAAACACTCCCGGCAAATGGGCTGCAGTCTAGGTATCCGAACTTTTTTGAAGCTTCAACGAGCAATCGGTCTCGGGTGACTGCCAGAGAACAGCCAATATCAACAACTAGGAGAAACCCAATTGGAACAGCGCCACGCGACACAAGCTCGAAGGCCAATTGCCGTCACCATCCGGCGAGCAGTAGACTACCAAGTCACGAAAATGAGTCGATCACTTCTACGCTCCGTCTTGGAGCTTCGGACACCCATCACCCGCCTCCCGCCGACCTTCCTCCTCCCAACCCACGCCCGCCGGTACAACTCCACGGCGCCAATCGTCGAGCCTGTTGCCCACAAAGCGCCCACAGTTACTCCGCTAGACACCCCAACGAAGCCCTCAATAGCGCAACAAGCCCAGGCCGCTACCGTAGACACTGCCGCACCGGCCGCGACGACCACCCCCATCCCCGAATCTGTGCAGGCTGTCCTCCCCTTCCTCGCCGCCCAGCCCAACCACTACATCACCTTTCACATCCACGGTCGTCCGTACCTCGTTCAGCCCGGCGACAGTATTCGCCTGCCTTTCAAGATGCCCGGCGTTGTGCCTGGCGATGTCCTCCGCCTGAACCGCGCCTCCGTCATCGGCAGTAGGGACTACACTCTCCAGGGCGCACCCTTCATCGACGAGCGCGTATTCGAGTGCCGCGCCGTGGTGACGGGTACTGAGAGTGAGCCTATGCGGCTCAAGACGAAGACGAAGAGGAGGCAGAGGAGGGTAAAGACGGTCAAGAGCAAGCACCGCCACACGATGCTGACCGTTAGCGAGCTGAAGATCAACCGGGTCGAGGAGATCGAGGCATGAGTGAATGTCAACCAGTGGTTGTCAAGGTTGTTCGAGTATAAAAGAGGTGGAAACCCACAAGATCGTATGGTCCATTGTACTAGTGACGTCCCCCTATGGGGCTGTATCAATAGAGGCAAACACAACACGTTAAACGTTTTGAAAGTAGTCGAGCGTTGAGTCGCTGGAACCGTTTGAAGCTGGGTGATTGAAGCTGGAATTTATTGAGTCGCCGTGTAAATGACAGCGGTTCCAAAAGCGCGCACAACCCGACCCACAGGCCGAGGGAGGCAGAATGATATCGAGAACAAGAAAGAAGAAAAAATAGGGAAAAAAGGTGCCACACCAAGGCTGAACCGGAATCAAGACCAACCCATCCAAGAAACTCCAAGCTATGATATTCCCCATAATCATTAGACCCAAGTGAGAATGCCATGACGCCTTTTCCCTCCAGCTTCCAACATCAAATGCCTATTCTCATCATCTACTCGAGTTTGTTGCCTTTTTCACACTGGACCAGTAAGCCGATGGCCAAACCGACATGGCCTCCGTCTCGGTCGGCATGCGTTGTCGGCATCTCGTAACGACGCTCTGGATGATTCTACCAAGGAGCTCTTCGTCGATCGGGAGTGCCTTTTCGCTCATCTCATTAGGATAGAGGAAAGGGTCGGTCTCGTGAAGGAGCTCCTCGCAAGTCGGCCGCATGTGCACCTCACGGTTCAGGCACCGCCTCAAGGTTCGCACGAGTGATGGAGGAACAGGGACGCCGCCCATGCCCCTAGACGGAAAGTCAATGTGGTGGTCCCAGTTAATAATGGCTTGACATCGGGCCATCTGGTTAGCGATGTGGCCAAAAGGAGGGGTGCCGTATACGAGTTGGTAGAGTATACACCCAAGAGACCAAACGTCGCTTGGCTTTCCGACTTTCATCAGCTTGGGCCTTCCGGGAACGCGACCGCCTCGGGGTGCATTAAAGTCCATGAGCGATTCAGGGGACATGTAGTTCGGTGTGCCAATTTGCGTTTCGCGGTGAACGTTAACTGTCTCGTCTGTTTGAATAGCGTTGGCAATGCCAAAGTCGATGAGCTTCAAACGGCCTTTTACAAGGACAAAGTTGGCCGGTTTGAGGTCGGAGTGGACGATATCGAATTGGTGGACGGATTGAAGGCATTCAAGCATCTCTTTCCAATAGAAGCGGACAAAAACAGAATCGAATTTGGCTGCCTCAGGGTTTTGACGGCTTCTTAGTAGGGTGTTGAGATCCAACTCGCCCATCTCCATAAGCTGGAGAACTGTTAGATATGCCACGTGTTTCGGAAGACGGACAGCTTACCAATGTCAGCATCTTCTTCTCGTCGTTCATCTCATAGTCAAAGAGATTGATGACCCGGTCATTGCCTGTCAGCTTGCTTAACAGGTCAATCTCGCCACGATACCCCCTGACGGTCGATTCGTCGGCATTCTCCAGCGACACCCTCTTGAGGGCGAACATCGCTCCGTTTTCGGCAGTAACGCGGTAGACCTTAGCGCTACCACCTCGGCCCAGACAGTCGAGCCTAGTGTAAGACTTTCCATTGACACGAAGAATGTTTCGCCTTTGTTTCCCCTGCGAGGTCGTGGCTGCCCCGGCCGAGGTGGTCGCGGCATCCAGAACCGACATTTTCGGTGGAGGAGGGGGAGCAGGCCGGCGCGGAGTGTTGTTTGGCAGCGAGGACAGAGGTTTCCGTTCGGGAGATGCAGCAGGTCGATGGTATGCAGCGTCAGTGCTTGTGTGACGCTTGGAGGCTTTCTCGGCGTCCCTTTCGGCGAGTGTGCTGACGACGGGCTTAGAGCTTCGTAGTATAGAGGGCATCTCGTTCTCTTGATCATGCGAAGATGGCACCTGCGGGCGGGGGGCAGGTAGTTTGTAGTGAATCTCCTCTGGCTCGTCTCGCTGCTTGGGAGACGGACGTGCAGGGGGTGGTGCTGGCTCGGCCTCGTATGCTGGTCTTCGACTGTTTACTCTTGAAAGATCGCCAAAGGCTACGGGGCTGCCAGACGATAATTGTCTTCCGTTGCCGTAAAAGGACGGTGCAAGGTCGCTCTCCATGTCTGGGCCCTGACCGTCATGGTCCTGGCCAGAAACCATGCCCTCGCCGTTCGCCTCCGCTTCTTCTTCGCTTTGCCTCCTGCGACCACGGCGAGCAGGTCCACTCAGGAAACTGCCAGGAATTTTGCCGACTCGCTTGACGCGCATGGAGCCTTGCAGGGCCAGATTGTCCTCAGGCTTCATGTTTCTTCCGACATTGGTATGGCGGGATACGCTGCCGGGGTTGATACCAGAGGCATGCCGTGCTGCAGTCACCGGTTCTTCAGAATAGTCCTGCTCCAAATGAGATCCTGAGCGTCTCGAATGGGTGGACGAGTTGGTGAGACGACTTCTGTTGCCGGACGAGCCAGCGGCAATGCGAACAATACGAACTCCCTGGGCGGGAGTATTGACATCCTGGCGTGGTTCCTGCTTCTCGTCCGACGATTGGTCCCAGCTTTCTGGCCGACTTCTGGACGGAGGACGTTGGTTGGTAGACCGCGACAGCGAGGTTGATCTTCTCTTGGTGGGGCGCATCTGGCCAAGGCTCTTGGGTGTGTTGCTGAGTCTGACAACACGCTTGCGCACAGGACTGTTTTCCCTGCTTCTCAAGGGTGACGTGGGCTTTGAAGACTTTGTGTCATACACCTGCACACTTCCGGACCGACGAGACCTTCTATCTTCCGTCGCGGAAGTTGTAGACGCGGCAAGGTTACTGGTGCGACGACGTGTTCGCGGCGGTGAAGGAGCGCGCTGAGGCTCAGGTGCGCCGCCATCGTCGAGCAAAGCCTTGGTGAGAGCACTCAGCTTCATCGGCACAGGTATCTCGTCATCGGAGCTGTCGTGCATGGCGTACTGCTGCGAGTCCGCCTTCCTCGAGAGCGCGGGCGCAACGGCGGTCGCGTGTACGGGGTTGGATTCGCTTCGGTTGAGCTGTGGGCGCGACGGCAACCTTTGGAGGCCTTGTCTCTGGGAAGGTCTTCGTGACAAACCGGTTCCGGCGGTGCCCAAGGGCGTGGGCGAAGCAGTTGGCATGTTCATTTAGGCGGTCGGAACCGGTGATTGTTTTTGCAATTGCAAGCAATGGGGCAAATGGGGCTGAATTGCGCGACCCTTCACGTCTCGGCGACTGAGCACCTTTCGCCAAAGAAAAAAAAAAGGAAAAAGCGATTGTTGTGGTCGACTAAACACTGTTTTACGTGTCGATGGTGCCCATAATCTGAAAGATTGCGAATGGAGAAGAAATTAGTTTATGCGGCGCGTCACTAGCATCTTGTACGTTGGAAAGACCCGTTGATTCCCATGTCGAGTTCGGGACGTTCCCATTATTTTCGTGCTAGCAGCGGCTGACCAATAAGAATTTAAGGGAAGGTGGATTGGTTGTCGGGGCAACAAGGGACTGCACTGGGGAAGCAAAGCAAACGGCACATTCCTCGCTGCGCGCATCATTTTTGGACCTCCAAATGCCGTTATGCCTGAGGCTTATAATGACTAATCATATCATTTATAATATTCTCCACACTCAAACGATCTAAGCTTCTTGTCTAGTACAGCATAATCCTGTAGTTATCCTATTGACTGCAACAAGGCTGCATATATAGGGTAGTAGCTAATAATAACCCCTAAAAGGAGGCAGTATGTATAGTACCTCTATTTACGCCTATTTTTAGTTATACTAAAGGTACTAGCAATTACCCTTACTACAAAAGGCTATATTATAAGTTAAGCAGCTACAGCAAGATTATTTTTACTGTAAAGTAAGGCTATTCCTACTTATCTTAGTTATTAAATTAAGCAGTGCAGTAATAGTAGGTTAATTGCATGTATTATAGTTATATGTGTTATTTGTATTGTTGTCTATTATGCTAATTGCCTTGCTTCTAGCCACCTAACTTAGCCCTTAAGAATCCCTTTCCTAGGTGCCTAAGGCCTCTATAGAGCCTACTGCCTAAGTCTAAGCATGTAATAGTCCCTCTGCTAACGCTAAGCAGGCCAGCTAAGCTAGGCTAATATCTCCTATCTCTAGTGCCCTCTGTATGCTCTATACCCTCTAATTTAATATACCCCCTTAGGGAAGGGCTTACTACTAGCCTTTTTAGGCTTATAAAGGTAGTACCTTTTGCTATGCTGTTAGTAGGGACTTTCCTATATTCTTATAGAGCTTGTAGAGGCTTATAATGCTGCAGAAGATTATAAGCCTTCTCTACAGCCTATACGTTATTAAGTCTTATTTACGCTTTTAAGCAGCTTTTGTCTACCTTAAGATCTCTTATGTAGTTAGCCTTAAAGATATCCTTTTTATTAGTTATATTTAGCTAAAGGAGGAAGGCATTATATTTTGTTATATTAAAAGCCTTTATAAGGCTATCTACTATTAGCTCTACTAATAGAGTATAAGTAACTACAACTTATCCTTTAGTAACTTCTTATTATAACTAGTAGTTATATATATTAATATAATAAAGCTTTATATAAAGCTTTAAAAGCTTACTTGTTATAACGTACACGCATAGCGAGTCGCGGATCATAGCGAGTCGCATATGTAACGGGCTGGGCCCATATGAGGCCTTGCCGAACATCGCGGCCAGGATCACATCTGTGATACCCACAAGCCAACCCTGATCAGGCCCACCACGGAATCCACGATGCCGATAGTCCGATGGCCAGTGCGGCATGGCCCTGATCAGGCCAGCAGTAGGGTGGAGATTCATAGTTTTCCTTTCTATTCCTCATCTGAGGATACTCGTAGTAGTCGCCATAGCCTGTTGCAAATATACACGCCTTGGACCGTTACATTATCCTCAGATCAAAACCAGAGACTAACCGCTCAGACGGAACGTGACCGTCTAGCGGTTATATAGAGAAGGAACCCTTGGTTGGGTTGCAAAAGAGCCTTGTAGTAGCTGGTAGAGTCACCAGCGGAAGACAGCTACAAAACCCCTTGGGTCAAGGGACGTCGATCGTAACAGACGTCAACAGACTCGCAGACCTGATCAGACAGAGCTGGTCAGGTATACCCCGTCTAGCCGGAAGAAAGCCACCTCGTGGTTGTTAGGCAGAGAGAGAGACTGGAAGAGCCCTGAAAAGACACAGTGTGTTGAAGGCGCTATCAAGATGGAAGGCAACGGCAACGCCAACCCATCTGAGACCCCGCAGCAGATGTTGCAGCTGGTCGGACAGCTAGCGAGTCAACTACAAGAGATGCGGAACACCCAAGCGGCCGAACGAGAGGCCCAACGAGAGCAGAATCGAATGCTACAGCAAGCCCTCGCAGAACTGAGGCACTCAACGACGACCCCGAACGAAATCCCAACGCCGACTACAACCCCGGGTCCCCCTGATCAGACCCGAGATACCACTACGAGGCGCAAGAAACCCCAGATACCCGACCCCCCGAAGTTTAGCGGAAACCGTCAGAAGTTCCAGCAATGGCACCTCGAGATGAAAAGCAAAGTAGAGATAGACGGCGAAGCATTCGAATCCGACCGAGCCATATTTGCGTACATCTATTCTCGACTAGAGAAAACCGCGCAGTCTATGGCGAGCGCATACTATGCTCAAGGAGGAGCAGACCACCGATACAACCCTGATCAGTTCTTAGGCTACTTGGAGGGCTGCTATGGAGACCCTAACGCTAAGGCCCAAGCACTAGCAAGACTACGGGTGATCAGACAGAAAGGCCATGAAAGCTTTGCAGCTTTCCTACCGAAATTCGAGAAGGAACTGGCAGAGAGCGGAGGCGCGTCTTGGAACGACGAAGTGAGGATTAACTACCTGGACGGTGCATTGAACGACACACTCCGTGACGCCCTGATCAGCGTAGTTAGCATCCCAGGAGCCTACGCTGACTATACCCGACTTCTTCTGGAAATCGGGTCAAGATTGGACAGTCGTAACCACCAAAAACGACGAGAGGAGACTCGACGGCGTCCTACCACACCTGATCAGACCAGGCCCAAATCGCCAGTCACCCCCAAAGGAGACAAAATGGAGTGGGAACCTACCAAAGTCAATAGGTCGATAGTCCCCGAAAAGAACAAGAAGAAGAAGAAGAGGGAAGACCACCAGAAGGAGGAGCGCAGGTGCTACAAGTGTGATAAGACGGGGCACCTCATCAAGAACTGCCCGCGCTGGGAGAAGGCAAAGATCAAGAAAGCAGCCCCCAAGCCTGCAGTCAACGACAGCTCGACAGAATCGAGCGAGCCCGAGTCTGATCAGACCTCAGAAGACTCGGGAAAAGATTAACTCCTGGCGAAAAGCGCCGCCAGGAGATCGAGGCAAAGAAGGAGTGGCAGACTGTAAAGAAAAGCATGGATAGCGAACCCTTTTACGTCAACGTAGGAATCAACAACACCCATTACACCTACGCCTTAGTTGACAACGCATGCTGCACCTACGGTACTGTTAGCGAAGCACTCGCTAAGAAACTCCAATTGCCGCGTATCCCGATACCCCCACGAGCACTCGAACAAGTTAACATTACAATACCTGGCGCTATCAATAGCATTACCTATGCTAGTATCGACATAGATGGGTATAAGCGACGCAGATTATTCTTCTATATCATTCCTGATCAGGAAGAAGACGTAATACTAGGCCAGTCGTGGATGATAGACGACGATGTAGTAATCCGACCAGCGGTCAACTCGCTACACATCGGAGTTGCGAACCATATAGTGCGCGGTCGAACGCCCGGACAAGAGAACACCACTTACCCCCTAGAGAGACAATTGGGATCAGTGTTCGCAGCCCTGATCAGGCGCGAGAGACGAAGAAGAACCACCAACGAGTACAGCTCGCGGGTATTCGCAGCGAGTATCGCAGACATCGAAAAGGCCCTAGCACCCAAGAAAAAGTCGGACCCAAAAGACAAGTTGCCACGACACTACCACCAGTTTTTAGCTGTTTTCGACCGTGATCAGGCCGAGAAGCTCCCACCCCATCGGGAAGGAATCGACCATGAGATCCCCTTAGAGAAAGACGACAACGGGAGAGAACACCCCGTTCCGTGGGGACCACTATATGGAATGTCGAGGGAAGAACTGATCGTGCTGCGGAAGACATTAACGGAGTTATTGGATAAGGGATTCATCAGAGCTAGCAGCTCCTCAGCATCCGCACCCGTGTTGTTTGTAAAGAAGCCGGGTGGGGGCCTGAGGTTCTGCGTGGACTACAGAGCGCTGAACGCGATTACGAAGAAAGATCGATACCCATTACCCCTGATCAGCGAGACATTGAGGGCTGTCGCCCAGGCGAAGTGGCTGACGAAGCTAGACGTTATTGCCGCGTTCCATAAGATCAGGGTGAAAGCAGGGGAAGAATGGAAGACAGCATTCAGAACAAGATACGGATTGTACGAATGGATGGTCACGCCCTTCGGGCTAACAGGTGCGCCCGCTACCTTCCAACGGTACATCAACCACACCCTGAGGGAGTTCCTCGACGAGTTCTGTTCCGCCTATATTGACGACATATTGATCTATTCGAACGGATCACTCGCGGACCATCGAAACAAAGTCAAGAAGGTCCTGATCAGGCTACAAGAAGCAGGACTACAGATCGATATCGACAAATGCGACTTCGAGGCGAAGAGTGTGAAGTACCTCGGGTTCATTGTGGAAGTGGGAAGAGGCATTAAAGTTGACCCCGAGAAAGTCAAGGCTATCCAGCTGTGGGAGGTCCCCCGTTCAGTGAGAGGAGTGAGGTCCTTTGTAGGGTTTGCGAACTATTACCGACAGTTCATTCCCCAATTCTCTACGATAGCACGCCCGCTTACAGCCTTAACGAAGAAGGACACTCCGTTCGTATGGAGTAAGGAATGCCAGGACGCCTTCGAAGACCTGAAGGTACGCCTGATCAGCGCACCAGTATTGGCACACTGGGACCCGGACAGAAGAACAGTACTCGAAACCGATTCTTCTGGTTACGTAGTGGGAGGCTCCCTATCCCAGTTCGACGACGAAGGCCTACTCCGACCTGTAGCGTTCTTCTCGAAGAAGAACCTTCCTGCGGAATGCAACTACCCAATACACGACAAGGAATTACTTGCTATCGTGCGTTGCCTAGAGCATTGGGACGCTGAACTGAGAAGCGTTAAGGAGTTCACTATAGTGACGGATCACCTTAACCTGAAGTATTTCAATACGAAACGACAATTGAATGAACGACAGATCCGATGGGCAGAGACACTATCGCGGTACAACTTCACAATACAGTACAGGCCTGGGAAGTTAGCTACAGTGCCCGACACCCTGTCGAGAAGAGAACAAGACATGCCCCATGGGGTTGAAGACGACAGACTGAAGGGACGCGAGATATGCCTGCTACAAGGAAACCAGAAAGCCCTTCGCGTGAACAAGACCATAGTTTTTAAGGACTTACTGCACCAGGCGAGCCCTGATCAGGTAAGGAAGACTAGCGTTAGAGCGGGTTTCGTTACAGGAGGAGACGCAGATGGGGTTAACGACGAAAGCCCGGACCAGGCTGAACCGCCTGGCAATCCGTTTGAGGAAGACCCCCTACGAAGCCTATGGGACGACGGGTTAAAGAAGAACGCCCGTTATTACTTGATCAGAGACGCTGTAAGACAAGGTGCCAGGCAGCTACCCCCAGCGTGGGGAATACCTATCATGCTAGCGGAATGCACTATAGACGAGGACCAGCGCCTGCGCTGGCGGGACAGGATATGGGTCCCGCATTACGAACCCCTGAGGACACGGTTAATACAGAGCATGCACGACTCGGTATTATCAGGACACCCAGGAAGAGACACGCTGAAGGCCCTGATCAGCCGTACCTTTTATTGGCCAGGGTTGTCCCAGGATATACGCCGTTTCGTTCGGAACTGCGATATCTGTGGTCGGAGTAACGTTTGGAGAGAGAAGCGACGAGGACTGCTTAAACCCTTACCGATACCTGAACGAATATGGGCCGAAATCTCGATCGACTTCGTTACCGACCTTCCCCGAACCAAGTCAAGGGACATGACGAACCTCTTGGTCATTACTGATAGGCTATCGAAGACTGTGATTCTGGAGCCGATGAAAGACATATCGTCGGAATCTACAGCTTCCGTATTAGTGACAGCCCTGATCAGACATCACGGCATCCCCAGAGCCATAGTTTCGGATCGTGGCACGCAGTTCGTCAGCCGGACATGGAGGCGCCTATGCCAACTGACGGGAATCAAGCAGAGGCTTTCTACAGCCTACCACCCCGAGACGGATGGTGCTACAGAGAGAGCAAACCAGGTAGTAGAGACCTACCTCCGAGCGTTCTGCGCTTACGCTCAAGACGATTGGGACGAGCTGACCCCAGTTGCAATGATGGCTATTAACAACCGACCGGCCACCTCAACGGGGATTAGCCCGTTCTTCTTCACCCACGGATACGACATAGACCTGATCAGAGTAAAAGAAACGCTGAGAACGGAAGAAGACACCCCAATTGCAAGGGCTGAGGGATTAGTCCAGAAGCTCAGAGACGCAACCGAATGGGCACAGGCAGCTATAGCTGCAGCCCAGGAGAGACAAGAACAGTACGCCAACGCCAAACGACAGCCGTCTGATCAGTTCAAGCCGGGTGATAAAGTCTGGCTTCGATTAGCAAACGTCAGATCAGACAGACCCTCGAAGAAGTTAGATTGGATCAACGCCAAATACACGATCCAGGAGCTGGTGGGCACGCACGCGTGCCGGTTAGACACACCGCCAGGGATACACAACGTCTTCCATGTATCCCTACTGAGGCATGCTGGGAACGATCCCTTCCCATCTCAACAACAGGACGACGCACAGCCTGCTGCACTTATCCCGGGGCCTGATCAGGAGTACGAGGTCCAAGAGATATTAGACAAGAAGAGATACGGTAGAGGATGGAAGGTGCTTGTAAAATGGACGGGTTGGGCGAAGCCAACGTGGGAGCCTCTAAGTCAATTGGAAGATACAGTGGCATTCGCCGAGTATGAGCAGAAACATAACCCCCGCTAGAGAGGGGAGGGAGGGGGGTATTGTAACGGGCTGGGCCCATATGAGGCCTTGCCGAACATCGCGGCCAGGATCACATCTGTGATACCCACAAGCCAACCCTGATCAGGCCCACCACGGAATCCACGATGCCGATAGTCCGATGGCCAGTGCGGCATGGCCCTGATCAGGCCAGCAGTAGGGTGGAGATTCATAGTTTTCCTTTCTATTCCTCATCTGAGGATACTCGTAGTAGTCGCCATAGCCTGTTGCAAATATACACGCCTTGGACCGTTACAGCATATCTCTTATCGCTAGCAAAAGCCCTATTTTCACCTATTTATTAAAAACCGAATTCTTAACTAAAAAAGGCCTAGTTTAAAGATTCAAGCTATGATAAGAGTTAGATTATAGTAAATAATAGTGTAGAAATTATAGTCCTACCCTAGCCTTATTAAGTAACCCTACCTCTTATCTAGGTCTCTAGATAAGAGGATTACTATAAACCTAGGATTAGAGAGGAATAATAATTTCTATACTATTATTTACTATATTCTAAGTCTTATCGTAGTTTAAATCTCAAAACTAGGCCTTTTTTAGTTAAGAATTCGGTTTTTAATAAATAGGTGAAAATAGGGCTTTTGCTAGCGATAAGAGATATGCAACTCGCTATGATCCGCGACTCGCTATGCGTGTACGTTAAGGTTAACAGTCTGCTAATTATTATACTAGATTTAGATTCTTATAGGCATTAATAGTGTAGTATATGTTGCCTACTCCCTAAGCTTAGTAGGAAGCTAAACCTAAAGGCGTAAAATTAAATAGCTTGCAAAAATAGCTTCCTTAGCAGCCTGCATAAGTGCTAAAAGCTTTACTTTAGTTGTTAATATTATAATAG
The DNA here is from genome assembly GCA_034638275.1 of Colletotrichum lini. Classification (NCBI taxonomy): domain Eukaryota; kingdom Fungi; phylum Ascomycota; class Sordariomycetes; order Glomerellales; family Glomerellaceae; genus Colletotrichum; species Colletotrichum lini. The sequence continues at coordinate 2,371,906 of JAWQJV010000006.1, forward strand.
TATCTTACTTATTAGCCTACTATATAATAAAGCCTCTAAAAAACTTTATAGCAAAGGCCTATAAGCTCTTTCTGCAAAGCATATTATTACTAAAGCTTACGTTAGATGCTACCTTAAGAGCGTTATTTTTGCTGCCTAAGTTAGCGCTAAAATAAAGGTAAAGGTATTATATTTTATATAAGTATATAAGGACTTTATTAGCAGCCTTTTAGTAGGCTTTGCTTAGATTTTAGTTAAATCTTATAAGCCTGCTAGCTGCAAAAGTAATATCTAGCTATATTATTATAGTAGTATATAGGATTATACTAACTTTACATTAGTATTAATTAATCTTACTAGGCTGCATATTATCTTTATATAGTAGCAGCTCCTCTTTTACTATAGAAGTATGCTTATAAGAATTATCTTCTAATATGTTAGTATATATAGGAAGCAGTTTCTTATACTTCTTAGCGTAGACTACCTATAAAAGCTAGAGTCTTTATTGCATGCAGTTGCAAAAGACCTTAAGGCTTAAAAACTATTAAAGGTTTTTACTACCTTTAAGGTAGTATTTACCTTAAAGAGTATATATCTTAGCTATTACTGCAGGCTTATAAGCTTTTAGAAATGCTAGTATGTAGTTATTAATATAAAAGAAAAATATAACTTAGCCTTTTTACTAGCAGTAGTCTTTACTAGTAATATATTAAAAGCCTTACGCTAGAAGCCTACTCTTTAAATGCCTTTACTATAGTAAAGGTAACTAGCGCAGACTATAGAGGGCTTTCTATAAGCGTAAAACTATACTTTATTTGCAGTATTCTAGAGGTATCTCTATATATACCTCTTTATTAATATCTATATATATAAATGCATTTATAGCGTTATATTGCAGTAGCTTAAGGTTAAAGTAGGCAGCTAAAGCTATTAGTATTTAGAATAATATACCTTTAAGTATTGCAGCATATGTATCTTATGCATCTTTTGCCTATTAGTTACTATATATTATAAGCCTTACCTTTACCTTTATAAGGCAGCTATACTTATTAAGTTTATATATATATATCTAATAGCAACTAAGAATCTAATTGCTGCATGCAAACGCTTTAAAGTCCTCTTACTATAAGCATAAGAGCTTATAACCTTATAGGTAACTTCTTTCTACATCTTAAAAAGCGCTTTTAAGTAGGTGTTTTGCTAGCTAAAAGTATAATATAGGAAGAAGAGGTAAGTTTTTCTAGTAGGTGCTATATAGAGTAGCTGCTTTAGTAATAGTTCTTATATTATTACTATACCTGCAAGCATGCTTAGCAAAGCATATAAGAAGCCTCTTACTATTTACCTTTAACTACTTTTAACCTAAAGGCTATATAACTGCAGGCTATTAAAGCCTTATCTTATATTCTTTTAGATTATTTACTATACTATTAAAGTATTTAATTATAGGTTAATTTATACTTACTACTAGGTTTAAGTAGCTAGCCTACTTTAGTAGCATATAAGTGCTATCTATTAATTATTATATAGTCTTATGCATGCATCCTACTAGAAATGCAGCCTTAAGAGGCTTATATAATAGCTTTAGCTACATCTTATGTTTTTAGTGCATACATCCTACTAGAAATACTACCTTAAAGGACTTATATAATAGCTTTAGCTACATCTTATATATAGAAATAGTATTATTACTATCTATAGGCAGATAAGATCTTCCTTCTTACCCTCTTACACCTAATGCAGTTGTAAGTATAGTAAAGAAAGATGCTCTTAGAGGTGTAGTTAGAGGAGTTATAAGTTAAAATCTTGCTTTAGTATATAGTGCTAGCTTAGAGGGCCTATTAAGGCAGCCTTTTTGTAGGCCTTTATTAAGGTTAAGGCTGCCTTAGGTTGCCCCCTTAGCTTGCTTAGTATATTCTATAATCTTATCTGCTTCTTTATTAGCTGTATATATAAAGCTTGTTTTATATGCTCCTTTATGCATAAGGTAGTTAATAGTCTATTATATTTTATTAAAATCTAACTCTTGTATGCTTTTAGTAAGACCTTTAAGATTACTATTAAAAATAGCACCTTTCTTAAAGATAATATTATATATTATAAATACTTTACTATAAAGGGGGTTCTATATGCAAAAGAAGTTGCTAAAGCTATAGCTAATAAGGTAACTAATCTAAGTATATAGGGTAAGCCTTTACCTATACTATTTATATAGCTAGGTATCTGCAGTAAGTGCATACGCTTTACAGCTGTATACCTAAAGGTATAAAAGGTTAGGCCTTACGTAGGGAGCCTTTTCTTTAATTTAGAAGTGCTTATGCTACAGTTAGTATAAGGTCTTCTAGCTGCAGGCTGCCTGCAGTATGCAGTTATAGAGGTAAGTTGCTAAGGTTAGTTAGGCTAAAGGCACCTTATAAAGCCTTTTATATAGGCTTTATATTATCTGCAGTCTAAAGGAAGCATCTAACGTTAGCTAAAACGCTTCCTAGTGTAATAATATCCTTTTTAGCTTTGCAGATATAGGTTTTATAGTATATATATATGTTAAATTAGAGGGTATAGAGCATATAGAGGGCACTAGAGATAGGAGATATTAGCCTAGCTTAGCTAGCCTGCTTAGCGTTAGCAGAGGGACTATTACGTGCTTAGACTTAGGTAGTAGGCTCTATAGAGGCCTTAGGCACCTAGGAAAGGGATTCTTAAGGGCTAAGTTAGGTAGCTAGGAGTAAGGCAATTAGCATAATAGATAATAATATAAATAATATATATAACTATAATATATATAATTAACCTACTATTACTATACTGCTTAATTTAATAATTAAGAGTCTTATATGCCTTAAGGCTAATAATAATAAGTTAAGCCTTAGAGAATACTCTTCCTACTATCCTTTTGCAATAATAGATACTATAAAAACTACTCTTAACTTAACTACTAATTAGGTCCTTTAGTTTAATTAGCTAAAAATAAAAGTAAAGGTTTATAAGCTATAAACTATAATTAACCTATTAATTGCTATACACCTAATGCATAAAACGCTTAGGAAATACCTTAAAGAGCCTAAAAAGCCTTCTTTAAGCAACTACCTATAGGTTGCAATACGCCTAGCAGAACTAATGCGCTTAGTAATAGTCACCCTAACAGCTTTAGAGGTAAGCATTCTACTACTACCTACTAATAATAATATACTACATACATACAGAATAGAGGATCTCTTACCCTCTAACCTTACCCTATACTATACCTAACAAGCAGAGTATAATAAAGAGATAAGAGCATAGGAAAAGCGCCTTTAATAATATAGTAACCTTTAAGACTAGATTTACTAAATAGTATCTAATAACTTAAAGCTTTACTGCTATACCTTAGATAAGGAGGTTAACTAATAGATAAAAGCCCTTAAGGAACATATTAGTATACACCCTTTTAAATATAGAAATAATATATAAGTTGTATATAATGCTGCATTAATAGCACCTATAAGAAAACACCTTAATAACTAATAAGACGTTAAAAAATAGATTATAAAGTAGCAAAAGGCGCTCTATAAAGCCTCTGCAAGCAGCCTGCTGCAGGCCTAGACGTTAAGCCTATAGTTTACACCCTTTATAACAGCATTTATAAGATTATATATCTTAAGCTAGGTATACATATACTATAAAACCTACATCTGTAAAGCTAAAAAGGATATTATTACACTAGGAAGCGTTTTAGCTAACGTTAGACGCTTCCTTTAGACTGCAGACAATATAAAGCCTATACAAAAGGCTTTATAAGGTGCCTTTAGCCTAACTAACCTTAGTAATAATGCCTCCTAAAAAGAATATAGTAATAATAATAAATAGGCTTGCAGAGGCTAAGGCTATAGCTGCAGAGGCTGTTAGTAAAGCTAACTGCTAAGGGATTTTAGTATGCTAATAGAAACCTTAACCTTATTATTATTACCTACAACCTTATAAAAGGTAAGCGTATACGCTAAGCAAGAAAGGTCTAGCATAAGCGCTACTAAGATACCCTTTATAAAGCATACTAATAGTTGCTAACTATACCTTAGCTTATAGTACTAAATAGATAAGTATTTTTATATGCTCCCTTATCTGCAAAGGGATAATAAGCTACTTAACTAAGCAACTTAAGCCCTTATTAATAAGTATATCTAAATTAACCTAGAACTTATAGAGCGCTTAAGATAGGTTAGATAAGCAGCTAACCTGCTAAATTAACTATATAGTAGCTACTAAAGGAAGCTATCTCTAGCGTCTTTTTATACTGCCTATAGTTAATATTACCTTATAGGATTAGCTATACTAGACTTAGGCTCTATAGTATACATTTTTAATAATCCTTTATAGTTTAAGACGCTAAAAGCTATACCCTATAAAGACTTCCTATAAGTAGATGTATAATAACTACCTATTAAAGCATATAGGACTATAGAAATTAACCTAAGGGTATATAGTAATAGCATTATAAAGCTTACTTTATTTAAAGTTACCCTTTGCCTTAGGTTAGCTGCAAACCTTATATCCTTTAGAAAACTTAGGTAATAAGGACTTTAGTAGGATAACAGCCTAGGAAATAACTACCTACAATAGGTAGATAAGTTCTTTATTATATATATTAATAAAATCTATAATTAATAAGGGAATTGATATACGGGCATGAAGAATTGATACACAGGCATGACTCTTATCCGGGCATGAAAATTCCCTTCTGCGATTGGCTAAAAATTTAATGACCCACAGGTACATCCCTCTAAAGGCGGTGAAGACGACTGCACTAACATTTCTTTCTGTTCTGCATTTCCTAAACTCCTGCAAACCTTCCCTTTGAGATTTATAAAACTCAACCAGCAACTAACCTACTTCTATTTTTATAAATCTCAAAGGGCCCCTTTCGTTACCCTTCACGGCCGTGGAGAGAGAGTAGCCCTCCCTTTGCCTGCGATTTGCTAGACTGGAACCCTCTTAAATTACTACATAACTACTTCCTTAATCGACGTGGTCGCGAAGGCCAATACTCATTATCGTCACTAACCAACATTTCCCACTCACAGCGCCGCCTCCGAATACTTGGCTGCAAGGGCCGTCCACTTGCACGATTGCCTGTTGTCCTCCCTCTACTAAGAACACTAGACTGGCTCCTTGTTTGTCGCTGGGTTGAGGTTGGGGCCTGGCTTTGACTTGCCTGAGTTGCCTGTTGTGTGACCCTAGTTGATGTTGACTTGTTCCGGCTACCGGGTGGGCGGCCTCGCTTCCGACCGGTTGAGGCTTGACTAGCATGGGGTCTGCTGGTTTGGCTGGCTGGCTGGCTTGATATAGCCAGCTGCGCTGGAACAGGTTGCGCCATGTTCCTAGGTCTGCCACGGAGGGATATCACAATCTTAGGATCAAGAATGCGGCGGTATGGATCACGAGAAGAGGTTTCTCGTAGACGCCACCGGGGGTGAACCTCCCACTTGCTGAAGGTTGCCGAGTCTGCCATCTTTGAGTAGATCTTGTGGCAGCATGGTATACCAAGCTCAACGGAGACAGTACAATTGTCACCACACTCTCCAAGGGGGGCTGGAAAAGGCCTCTTGCCAGTAGGCATTGCTTTTCGTGCCAATCGGTATTGCCTTGTAATTAACTCAAGGCACTTTGAGGAAAGCATCGTTCGAAGCTCGCCAAGGTATTCAGAGCGCGTACTCATATACTCTCGGCCTGTAAGAACCTCATCCTCTGCACATGCCTGTTTAAAGCGCAGCTCCTGATCACTGATCATATCCTGCATGACGTCAACTAGATGATACAGGTGACTAAGACCATTCAGAAGGTAGCCCTTAATGTTGTTGTTGCTTGACTCTGTGCCAGAGGTAACGCGAACACCAAAATTCTGGTACTTGCGAATAGAACAACGGGCCCACTGTGCTCTTAGGGGCATGTATGTGGTGTGGAGGTACTGCAGGATTAGGCGTTGGTCGTCGAACTCTTTGCAGAGCTTGGACCAGGCCTTCTCAAAATCGTGCTCAGTCTCAGCAAACACCACAAGTTTCCACAGCATAAAGACCCCCCGGTAGGTATGCGGAGTGGCTGCATCCACTGGTGTATCAATGTAGGCGCGGTCTTCGTCGCTAAGTTCAGCTGTTGCTTGTGTTGCTGGGTGGTTGTCCTCATCGTCAGTCCCACTGCTATCGCTATTGCTGCTGCGATCTTTAACCCATTTCTGCTTAGCCTTAAGCATAACGTTAGAGTTGATGTGGTGGATGCAGAGTTGCTGCTGGACATCGGGAAAATGCTCGTTCAGAGCCGCCTTCATTTGCTTGTCGTAGTCTGTAATAATAACAGCAGGCTGGCGAATAGAGTGCTGCTCAACCAGCTGACGGATGCTTGCAGCGAGAAACTGGAAGCCTTCCAGTCTCTCGTTGTCGATAAGACCAAATGCTGCGTTGTAGACAGACCCTAGACAGGTCTGTCCAGTAGCCTGGAACAGTGGAAGCTTGAAGCGGTTGGTGTTGTATGTGTTATCAAAGCTGATGACTTCAGGGAACCGCTTCCACATTTGGAGACAGTAGGGGAAGGTCCAAACAAGGCCAACAAGGCGGTTTGGCTCATCCTCATCCCACTTGACAACGTATGGGATATCTCGTTCATCAAACAACTTGATCAACGCTGCAGTCGGCGAATACCCATCCAGCTTCTCCCGGTTCACAAGAGCTCTGGCGTTGTAGATATCTCGCTGGGTGAATGAGGAATCTGGGAACTGCTCTTGGACCACAGCACGTACATCACGTGCCCGAATCCCAACCCGTCGGCTTGTTGTTTGAACAGCATCCTTGACTGGCTGGGTAAGCCTGCGGTGAGAGGGGTGTGCAGATGCTTCAAGGCTGGGGCCATGGTTGTGTTGGCTGTGCTGGGGGTCTTGATGCTGACGTAATAGCCACTTGCCCTCCTCTCGGGCCTCTGCAATTATCATCCACTGGCAACCAGATTTACGCGACTTTCTGTTACGTAGCCCAGCACCTTCAGAGGGGCGTGGGTTTCCAAAGCGATCGCACTGGATAGAGTATCTCATCTTACGGCCCTTATAGGTATAACCGTGTTTCCGGACAATACCAAAACTATGTTGCCTTGCAAAACTATTGACTCGGTCGAATAGAGCGTTGAATGATAGCTCTGGGTCGCCTGGGATTGGTGGGTTTGGAATTATATTAGGAAGGGGTGACTTTGATTGTTCGCGTGCAGAGGACGGTGATAAAGCTGGTGATCGGTAAGGTGTAGTCAGCCTTGGAGACTGCCTTTGTCGAGGGGGAGAGTATGGCGGAGGCGAAGTAGATGTGTCCGAGGCATGTGGTGAATAACCCCATCTTTGCCGCCATCGACGCACTCGTTCGTAGGATTTCGCAAGCTCAAGAGTAAGTCTCCGGTCTTCCCCAATGACTTCCTGGACTAGGCGCAAAGCAGACGCAAACTCAGCCTGGGATGGAGCTTGGGACTGTTGGGCCTCTGCTTGGAGCTGGGCGGTTGGGGAAGAGGGGACTTGATTAGGGTCAGGGCCTAGCATTGGCATTGCGACTCGTTGAAGATGTTCGTGTCGGGAAGGGTAGCTTCGGTCGAAATAGATCTCGTGGTTATCCTGAATTGTGACAGCTGGTTGCTCTGCCTTTCGAACAGTCCTCGAAAGCAAGTCGCTGATGGCGCCTTCGTCACCAACGCCATAGTGGCTGCCGATGCTTGTTCCAGTGCTGCCTGACGAAGGGGGTCGCAAACTAGGGATGGCGTCGCGTCGCAGACGTTTAGGAGGGGGCTGGTTGCTTGAGCTTTGGCTTCGTGACCTGCGATAAGGATTACGCCTTAGTGAGGGTAATAGATCTGAGATTGAGCTGGATTGGGACATATTAAATTATGATAATAGAGGTTGTTGATGATAATAAAGCAAAGAAGACGCGTGAAAAATAGGGGATAGAGAGGTTAAGGGAGCTTGTTGTGGGGGCAGTACTTTGAGAGCTTTTGGCAGAATTTAGGCAAGCTAACAGAAAAGCTTTTAGCCAATCACAGAAGGGAATTTTCATGCCCGGATAAGAGTCATGCCTGTGTATCAATTCTTCATGCCCGTATATCAATTCCCATTAATAAATGCTTAACTATTAGCCTTTTAGCTTAGAGGCTGCACTTACAGCAGCTATACTATTACTAGCTGTTTAGTTAGATAAAGTACCCCCTACGCATAGAAGACATACATATATAACAGCTATACGCTAAAAGCCTATTCTAGGCAACCTTATTACTTAGCATAAACGCCTTAGGTACCTAGGCCTAGAAGCGCTTAAAAGGATTGTTAATGCAGCCTATAGGGTATGCCTTTAAGGTATTAAAGGTTAATAGATTACTATAGTAGACTGCAACGCCTACGCTTAAGGAAAAGCCTATTAAATAGTTTGTTAAAGCCTATAAGAGTTAGCTGCTTAAGCGCAGCCTAGTAATTATTTAGCTATTAATTTTTATAACCTTAAAATAGGCTATATAGAATATTAATCTTATATGCTATTTTCTAACTAAGGTAGTAGTCTTATATAGGACTTTTACTTTTACTAAAGGACTATAAATGTACTACTTATAATAATTAAAGACTTCCTTATGCTTCTTTATACCTAATATAACTGCTGTATAAAGGTTATTAAGATAGATAATAAGCTCTTTTACTACTATAAAATTATTACAAACCTTAAAGCATACAGTATATACCTTAAGGTAAGCGCTTTAAATACTTAAGCGTAAAATAGAGCTATAGAACGTATTGCTGCTGCTATAAAGCAAAAGGTATATAGTATAGTAATTAATATAAGCCTTTTAGACGTCTTTTAGCCTAAAGTGTATACTACAGTAACTTACCTTTATAACTATATACTATAGGCAGCCTGCAGCTAGAAGACTTTATACTAACTGTAGCATAAGTACTTCTAAATTAAAGAAAAGGCTCCTTATGTAAGGCTTAACCTTTTACACCTTTAGGTATATAGCTGCAAAACGTATACGCTTACTGCAAACGCCTAGCTACATAAATAGTGTAGGTAAAGGCTTACTTTATATGCTTAAATTAGTTACCTTATTAGCTATAGCTCTAGCAACTCCTTTTGCATATAAAACCTTCTTTATAGTAAAGTATTTATAATGTATAATATTATCTTTAATAAAGGCGCTGTTTTTAATAGCAATCTTAAAGGCTTTACTAAAAGCATATAAGAGTTAGATTTTAACAAAATATAATAAACTATTAACTACTTTATATGTAAAGGAGTGTATAAGATAAGCTTTATGCATACAGCTAATAAAGAAGTAGATAAGATTATAGAATATATTAAGTAAGCTAAGGGGGTAACTTAAGGCAGCCCTAACCTTAATAAAGGCCTATAAGAAGGCTGCCTTAATAGGCTCTCTAAGCTAGCACTATATACTAAAGTAAGATTCTAACTTATAACTTCTCTAACTATACCTTTAAGAGCATCTTTCTTTACTACACTTATAACTATACTAGGCGTAAGAAGGTAAAAAGGAAGATCTTATCTGCTTATAGATAGCAAAAATACTATTCCTATATATAAGATGTAGCTAAAGCTGTTATATAAGTTCTTTAAGGTAGCATTTCTAGTAGAATATATATACTAAAAACATAAGATGTAGCTAAAGCTATTATATAAGCCTCTTAAGGCTGCATTTCTAGCAGGATGTATGCATAAGACTATATAATAATTAATAGATAGCACTTATATGCTGCTAAAGCAGGCTAGCTACTTAAACCTAATAGTAAGTATAAATTAACTTATAATTAAATGCTTTAATAGTATAGTAGATAATTTAAAAGTATATAAGATAGAGCTCTAACAGCCTGCTGTTATATAGCCTTTAAGTTAGAAGTAGTTAAAGGTAGATAGTAAGAGGCTTCCTATATGCTCTGCTAAGCATACTTATAGGTGTAGTAATAATATAAGGACTATTACTAAAGCAGCTACTCTATATAGTATCTACTAGAAAAACTTACCCTTTCTTCCTATATTATACTTTTAGCTAGCAAGATACCTACTTAAAAGCGCTTTTTAAGATGCAGAAAGAAGTTACTTATAAGGTTACAAGCTTTTATGCTTATAGCAAGAGGACTTTAAAGCATCTGCATGCAGCAATTAGATTCTTAGTTGCTATTAGGTATATATATACAAACTTAATAAGTATAGCTACCTTATAAAGGTAAAGGTAAGGCTTATAATATATAGTAACTAATAGGTAAAAGATGTATAAGATATATATGCTGTAATGCTTATAGGTATATTATTCTAAATACTAATAGCCTTAGCTACCTACTTTAACCTTAAGCTACTGCAATATAATGCTATAAATACGTTTATACATGCAGATATTAATAAGGAGGTATATATAGAGATACCTTTAGGATACTATAAATAAGGTATAGTCCTACGCTTATAGAAAGCTCTCTATAGTCTACGTTAGTTACCTCTACTATAGTAAAGGCATCTAAAGAGTAGGCTTCTAGTATAAGGCTTTTAATATATTGCTAGTAAAGACTGCTGCTAGTAGAAAGGCTAAGTTATATTCTTCTTCTATATTAATAACTGCATACTAGCATTTCTAAAGGCCTATAAGCCTGCAGCAATAGCTAAGATATATACTCTTTAAGGTAAATACTACCTTAAAGGTAGTAAAAACCTTTAATAGTTTTTAGGCCTTAAGGTCCTTTGTAACTGTATGCAATAGAGACTCTAGCTCTTATAAGCAGTCTACACTAAAAAGTATAAGAAACTGCTTTCTATATATATTAACATATTAGAAGATAATTCTTATAAGTATACTTTTATAGCAAAAGAGAAGCTACTGCTATATAAAGACAATATATAGCCTAGTAAGATTAATTAATACTAATGTAAAGTTAGTATAATCCTATATACTACTATAATAATGCAGCTAGATGTTACTTTTGCAGCTAGTAGGCTTATAAGATTTAACTAAAATCTAAGTAAAGCCTACTAAAAGGCTGCTAATAGAGTCTTTTTATACCTATATAAAACATAATACCTTTACCTCTATTTTAGTGCTAACTTAGGCAGCAAAAATAATGCCCTTAAAGTAGCATTTAATATAAGCTTTAGTAATAATACGCTTTATAGAAAGAGCTTATAGACCTTTGCTATAAAGTTTTTTAGAGGCCTTATTATATAGCAGGCTAATAAGCAAGATACTATTATAATGTTAATAACTAAAGTAGAGCTTTTAGTACTTATGCAGGCTGCTAAGGAAGCTATTTTTGTAAGCTATTTAATTTTACGCCTTTAGGTTTAGCTTCCTGCTAAGCTTAGGGGGCAGGCAATATATGCTATACTATTAATGCCTATAAGAATCTAAATCTAGTGTAACAATTAGCAGACTATTAACCTTATAATAAGTAAGCTTTTAAAGCTTTATATAAAGCTTTATTATATTAATATATATAACTACTAGTTATAATAAGAAGTTACTAAAGGATAGGTTGCAGTTACTTATACCTTATTAGTAAAGCTAATAGTAGACAGCCTTATAAAGGCTTTTAATATAATAAAATATAATACCTTCCTCCTTTAGCTAAATATAACTAATAAAAAGGACGTCCTTAAGGCTAACTACGCAAGAGATCTTAAGGTAGATAAAAGCTGCTTAAAAGCATAAATAAGACTTAACAACATATAGGCTGTAGAGGAGGCCTATAATCTTCTGCAGCACTATAAGCCTCTACAAGCTCTATAAGAATATAGGAAAGTCCTTACTAATAGTATAGTAAAGGGTACTACCTTTACAAGCCTAAAAAGGCTAGTAGTAAGCCCTTCCCTAAGGGGGTATATTAAATTAGAAGGCATAGAGCATACAGAGGGCACTAGAGATAGAAGATATTAGCCTAGCTTAGCTAGCCTGCTTAGCGTTAGCAGAGGGACTGTTACATGCTTAGACTTAGGCAGTAGGCTCTATAGAGGCCTTAGGCACCTAGGAAAGGGATTCTTAAAGGCTAAGTTAGGTAGCTAGGAGCAGGGCAATTAGCATAATAGATAACAATATAAATAATATATATAACTATAATATATGCAATTAACCTACTATTACTATACTGCTTAATTTAATAATATACCTAGCTTAAGATATATAATCTTATAAATGCCATTATAAAGGGTGTAAACTATAGGCTTAACGTCTAGGCTTGCAGCAGGCTGCTTGTAGAGGCTTTATAAAGCATCTTTTGCTACTTTATAATCTATTCTTTAACATCTTATTAGTTGTTAAGGTGTTTTCTTATAGGTACTATTAATGCAGCATTATATGCAACTTATGCATTATTTCTATGTTTAAAAAGGTATATGCTAATATATTCCTTAAAGGCTTTTATCTATTAGTTAACCTCCTTATCTAAGGTATAGTAGTAAAGCTTTAAGTTATTAGATACTATCTAGCAAATCTAGTCTTAAAGGTTACTATATTATTAAAGGCGCTTTTCCTATGCTCTTATCTCTTTATTATACTCTACTTATTATAACGTACACGCATAGCGAGTCGCGGATCATAGCGAGTCGCATATCTCTTATCGCTAGCAAAAGCCCTATTTTCACCTATTTATTAAAAACCGAATTCTTAACTAAAAAAGGCCTAGTTTAAAGATTTAAGCTATGATAAGAGTTAGATTATAGTAAATAATAGTGTAGAAATTATAGTCCTACCCTAGCCTTATTAAGTAACCCTACCTCTTATCTAGGTCTCTAGATAAGAGGATTACTATAAACCTAGGATTAGAGAGGAATAATAATTTCTATACTATTATTTACTATATTCTAAGTCTTATCGTAGTTTAAATCTCAAAACTAGGCCTTTTTTAGTTAAGAATTCGGTTTTTAATAAATAGGTGAAAATAGGGCTTTTGCTAGCGATAAGAGATATGCAACTCGCTATGATCCGCGACTCGCTATGCGTGTACGTTATATAGTATAAGGTAAGGTTAAAGGGTAAGAGATCCTCTATTCTGTATGTATGTAGTATATTATTATTAGTAGGTAGTAGTAGAATGCTTACCTCTAAAGCTGTTAGGGTGACTATTACTAAGCGCATTAGTTCTGCTAGGCGTATTGCAACCTATAGGTAGTTGCTTAAAGAAGGCTTTTTAGGCTCTTTAAGGTATTTCCTAAGCGTTTTATGCATTAGGTGTATAGCAATTAATAGGTTAATTATAGTTTATAGCTTATAGACCCTTACCTTTATCTTTAGCTAATTAAACTAAAGGACCTAATTAGTAGTTAAGTTAAGAGTAGTTTTTATAGTATCTATTATTATAAAAGGATAGTAGGAAGAGTATTCTCTAAAGCTTAACTTATTATTATTAGCCTTAAGGCATATAAGACTCTTAATTATTAAATTAAGCAGTATAGTAATAGTAGGTTAATTGCATATATTGTAGTTATATATATTATTTGTATTATTATCTATTATGCTAATTACCCTGCTTCTAGCTACCTAACTTAGCCCTTAAGAATCCCTTTCCTAGGTGCCTAAAGCCTCTACAGAGCCTACTGCCTAAGTCTAAGTACGTAATAGTCCCTCTGCTGACGCTGAGCAGGCCGGCTGAGCCAGGCTGATATCTCCTATCTCTAGTGCCCTCTGTATGCTCTATACCCTCTAATTCAACATTAGTAAAAGCTTTATGCTTATATACCTTTACCTTACTGCAGTAGGCATAAGGTAAGCTCTTTCCTTTTAACCTCTCTATATAGTCTTACTATAAAATAACGTTATTACATCTATCTATAAGCTTTCTAGGCCTTACTCTTACTTAACCTTTAGCTAATATTCTAAATTATTAAATAAGCTAAAAAGTAATAGCCTCTTACTATAGGTATTAGTTTCTAATAGAGGGTTAAGCTAGGTTGCCTAAATGCTATAGTATAAAGCTATTTATAAGTATAACTAGCAGAAGAAACTTCTAGGTAAGAGCCTGCTAGCTGCCTTAATAAATAAGGTGCTACTATTAATAATAAGACCTTATCTAATTACTTATATTTATACTATTTATGCTGTAGTTATAGGCGTTAATAGGTAGGGGTACTAGTAGGTTCTTTTAGACTTTAGTGCTAAAGACTACTTAAGCAGCCTGCTTTATAGATATCTCTTTAGTTAGCTAGCACTAGCAGCAGATAACTTTATCCTCTATATAGGCCTAAAATACTATAGTAAGAAAAAGCATAAAGGTATTATCCTTCTAACTAAATTAGTTAACCTATATAGTAGGAGAAACTTATTAGTATAGGTATTATATATAAAAGGCGTTTTTACTACTATATATACTAACCTATTTAATATAGTAATAATATATATAGTACCTTATAGTATACTTTTACTTTTAGCATTCTTCTTAGCAATAAAGGCTAGATCTATACTACTATTTTAGCAGTAGGTACTAGAGGCTTTAATACTAAGCTGCTAAAGGGCCTAGAAGAGCTAGATAGATAAGAAGAGGTTATCTAGAAAGATATAATAGGGTGCTAGCTAGATTAGCTTAATAAAGGTTGTTACAACCTGCTGTATTAGCATTAGGTAGGCCTTCTAAGCTGCCTCTACAGCAGCTAGGTTGCAGGCTATTATATTACCTTTACAGGCTGTTATATTACCTTTATAGGCCTTATAGGCTGCATAGGAGGGATAAGTAGTATAGTCCTATAGGATAAGCCTATATAGGCCCTTCCTATAGATATACTAAAGCTACTAAAGGTAATACTTTAATTAAGTAAGTATTTATACTTTAAAGCCTATTAGGATTAGCTTTATTAGAATTATTATTTTCTCCTAAGCCTAGCCTATAAACTAGACTATAGCTTTATTAATAGTAAGACTAAAGCTAAGCTTATATAAGAAGTCTTTAGCTTCTTAGATATAGGCTAATTACTTATTAACCTTTTAGTATAAATTAGGCATTAAGGTATTACCTTTAGCTTAGCCTAAAGCTAAAGGTCTACTAAATTTAAAGTTATTTAGGTTAAAGACCTAAAGCTAATAGTATAGTATTTTAAACTAATCTTAGGATATATATTAAGTAAATATATAAGTAAAACTAATTTTAGGTAGGCTAGTAGACTAATATCTTTTAATTTTATATTCTAAATATAAACCTATATAAATAAGAATAGCTAAAAAGAGGTAAATCTCCTCTATAGAGGTATTCTTTTAGTAATACAGTTAGGTATACTACTTATAAAGGCTAGTAAGTGCTCTATTATTAGTCTATTAAACCTACTTCTTAATAAAAGTATAGGGTATAAATTAAAGGAAGAGGTTAACTAAAGTCTTTAGCAGCTTTAATATCTTTAGGGCTTAGGCTAGCACTTTAAAGGGTATAAAAGTACCTAAAGGCCTAAGGTTAGAAGCCTTATTAGGCTAGATAGTACTATTATTATACTACTCTAGCAGGTAATTTTAAGTATAGGCAACAGCAAGATTAGCAGGCTAGACCTCTATACAGCTCTAGACAGAGCTTATAGAGGCCCTAAAGGTATCTAAAGCATTAGAATTGTAGGAAGACATTATAGCATTAACGTTAATATTAAAATTAGTAGTAATACTATACAAAATAGCATAGGGATAAATGTTGTTGCATTATGTATTCTAGTTATGTGACTGTATTGCAGGGGAAAAAGTGGGTCTGCAGCCTTGTTGCAGTCGATAGGATAGTACATAAAACATGACCTTTCCTGTTTCCCCCGAACGGGCGTGAGCCCTGCGTGATGCGATCGTAACTTGAGAGCTATACACATACAGTTAAACACCACTCACATGACCCGAAGATGGCACTCAATTATGTCCATGGAGCGACACATGAGACAATCACGAAGGAAATCAAACCATGCGTCTTCAAAGAACCAGCGAGCCTTTTATTTGACCGAACCTAGCAGGTGTTCCTACACAAATGTGTGCCGAAGCCCAACCCAAGAGAGATTTCCCCATGTCAACGACATACAGAAACGTCGGCCTATTGCTGCGTAACTTCTTCGATGAGACGAGGGCGCGGGGCCTGTCATCCGGGGCGTGATAGAGACATTTAGTCGAAGAGACCGAATCCCATGTCATCGTCGGACTCCTCCTTGTCTGAGAAATGGTTAGTAAAGCTGTTGCAGTACCACAGATGAGCATAGACGAATTCTTACCCTCCTCCTTGGGCTCATCAGCGGGGGCGTCAGCAGCGGCAGCGGCAGCACCGCCGGCAGCGGGAGCAGCACCGCCAGCGCCACCAGAGGGGACGGAAGCGAGCTTGCCGGAGCCCTCAGCGATGAGCTTTGAACCTGGTTAGCATGGATGCCACTTGGGATTGTTAAATCAGGTATCGCAAGACGAACCTCGTTGATGTCCTTGCCCTTGAGCTCAGAGATGAGCGTGTTCAGGCGCTCCTCGTCAGCCTCAATGCCGACGGACTCAAGAACAGTCTTGACATCCTGGGCAGAGGGAGCGGTGTTGCCACCGAGGCTGAGGAGAAGGTAGGCGGCGAGGTGCTTCATCTTGAGTGTGTTGAGTTCTGCGGAAGAGTTCGTTAGACAAGGGTTTTGACAGATTTCGCGACAGCGACAGAGATGCGACAAAAGATCGGCAGTAAAAACCGTCGTCAACGAAAGAACAAGAGATCAACTTACGTTTTGTCGTAGAGAACACGAGAGGTCAATCAATTTAACCGCGAAGTTGGGCGGAGACTGAATCTTCGAGTCCTGGGAGGATATTTCGCGTGGTTGTTGCGATTCGAAAAGTTTATGAAATCCAACTTTTTTCTCCGTTTTGTGAAGCGCGGAGGGTGCGGGACCCTAGCGATTCGGCCGCTTAGGCAGGGTGGAGACCCGATGTGTAGGCGGTGGCTGGTGTCCTGTTCCAATGCTCGCACCAGCCACATGCCTATGCTGTCTTGCCTTTCCGTGTCAAGAGGCCTATCTTCGGAACCGGAGGCACTCAGACTTCCGAAGTGGCTAACAGGATGGAAGCCAGGCCTTGGTGGACGGCGCTGGAAGGCCCCCAGTCCAACAGATATAAACTTGCCGACTGCAACGCCACTTGTGTTTGTCCCCCGACACCAAACTTTCGATTTTTACGATTGCCGGTTGTCTGTCACGTGTGCTTCGCGACTGCCATCACATTTTCCACGAATTTCCTCTCTTTTTTCTCGACTCTGAGTCTCGCTCACGTTTTCGAGGATTTTTTGACCGCGTGTTCAGTACCTTTCAGAGAGGGGCCGCTGAATCGCAGAAACTCGAGTTACTGTGTTTGCCATTGCTGATGACTCAAGCGCTTGCCTGATGCATCCTGACGGCCGCTGCAAGCAACATAGACACTTGCTTGACAATACCTGGAATTTATAGTCCGTCGTCATGCCTGTAAGCTTCCAAACCACGCGACGACCGCTATTACAACATGTCGATGCGCTAACGATCGAGCCCTTACAGATCGGAGACCTCCTCGCCCAGATCAGCGGCGACAAGTCACAGAGCACATCGCCCGCTCCAACGAGGCCGCCTATCCCCCCTCCGAAGCGAAAAGCAGATGACGACCTGCGGAGCACCTTTTCGAATAAGACACCGCGAACCAGCACAAATGGCGTCGGCTCTTCTGCCCCATCGAAGCCGGCAGATGCCCAGAGACTCGGACGGCCTGCAGAGAAGGCAACAACGACTAGTACCGGCTATAGAGGCAGCGCCGGTCGACCTTCCGATCGATCGGCATCTGCGCCAAGGAGCATCGGTAATGGCAGCAACGCTGCAAAGTCCAGTTCTTCTGGCGCCCGACCCTTAAATGGGCAGAACATATCGAGGGTAACCTCGACTCTGCCGAGTCGGCCATCGCCGTCCACCCCCGCCGCTACACCCAAACCAGGAGCACCGCCGAAGAAGGGATCCTTCGCTGAAATAATGGCGCGAGCCCAGCAGGCCCAAACCAAGATGGGTCAGGTTGGCAAGATTCAGCACAAGCCTGTGGAGAAGGTCTTCACCAAGAAGGAGCGGGAAGAGATGAAGAAGGACCCCAAGAAAGACCCAAAGGCTGCAGCAAGGCAGTCATCCAAGTTCCAGGGGACCGCGAGATCATCATCCGCGGCCCCATTACGCAACGGAGCCGGCGCAAACGGAGCAAGCGTCAACCGCAACGGGGCTGTCGACAGAGCAAAGGACCCCCGGGCTGCAGCGAAGGCACGCGCTGCTGCTGCAGAGGAGGACAACCAGAAGAAGCTCAAGAAGGCCGCCGTTGCGACGACAGGTTACACTGGCACCGCCCGTCCAAAACCCGGCGCGGCGTCAGCCAAGAAAAAGCCTGCCCCGGGAGGTGCGCTCCTTAACGCCCGCCCAGCCCCACGCTACGGCGGCTCTGCGAAGCGCTCGCGCTATGACGAGGAGGAGGAGGACGAGGAACTCGACGACTTTATCGAATACGACGACGAGGATGACGCTGGCCCTCGCTACACGTACGACTCGGAGGGCTCTTCAGACATGGAGGCTGGTATGGATGACGTGTGGGAAGAGGAGGCCAAGGCGGAGCGCGTGGCGCGACTCGAGGATATCGAGCAAGAGAAGCTCGAAAAGAGGTTAAAGGCCGAGAAGGAGGAGCGCAAGCGCAGATTCTATGAGCAACAAAGAGCTCGACGTTGAGGCAGTCTCCTAGCCGAGAGGGACAACTGGTACACCAGAATGGGCGGTTAGAGGCATTTCCACCTGCATAGGCGCAGTAGCATTAACATTAGCGACGGCGTTCATTTTTGTATTTTGTTTAGTCATTACCAGCAGGGAGAGACGTTTCGCATGGCTCGGTTTCCCTGATTGATTACCTTATGGATAGTTCGTTACCTGGAGAACAGGCATATATGCGGACATCGGCGCAATAGTATATCGGAGGCTATCCAAACAGCAGCCTAATATTGTCTCGTCTGCGTCACTTCTCCGGTCACTGTAGCAATTTTTTCCAGCCTCACGAAAGACTCGATGTTGATTCCTTTGACAAGGTCAGGACTTGGCGACACCCCAAGATTTCCAGCGTCGAATAACAACGATCACATAATCCGTCTACTCAGCCAGCTCCCACTAACCCAGGTTGGCTTGTCGCAGCATACCTGACTTTTTTTGCTGTCCAAACCACATAGAGAAGTAGGACAATTCACATTTCGTTCTACGAGCTCTAGTGCCAATCCATCCTCGAGGGTATCGATCCCAGCCGTGCCAGGCTGCAGTCCACCCCAAACTCCTTCGACGGGTTCGAAATGCTCCACTGCGTTGTAGGTCCATTTATAAGGAGCTACTAAGCCCCTTTCCTCCTCGACCGAGAAGCCCAGGGAGTAGACGGTTTGGAAGGCTGCTGAAAGAAGTCACTCACAGCCGCCGCTTCATCGGGCTCTCGGCCTTTGCATTGGTGTTATTACAAGCGATCTGAGATCGCAACTTTGCAGATGAAGCCTAGGGGGCTTTCGACTGGAATGAGAAAACTCAGGACTTGGTTGGCCGCCCAAATGATTCAAGCGTGATAAGAATGAAGAAAACCGGCCGGCCAGAAGAACTACTGCCGCCTTATCGACTACCTCCCCCTTCTTGGCTTTTGCAAAGTTGGAGCATAATCAAGTACAAAATACAAACATTGCTGCTAGTAGGAACTTCTGCATCAGGATGACTTCTCTGCCGAAGCGAGAGACCCTTTGCAATGCCCGAAACCGCCATACTCAGACGGACGACACACGGGACCTTGGCGCACAGGGCCTGGGTGTATAGAACTTGAGCGTTCGTTGGGGCTCGAAGGCCTCCGTCGGGGCGATACCAGTATCCTATGGGAGATCTTCCGACTTGAGACCTGAGTTACCGTATCCGCTCAGATTCCAGCCTTTGTATCGGACTGTGGATCCGCCGTTACCCGCCGACAAGACAGAGGGAGGCGGTTTGTGTGGGGGAAGCCCGTTGTGATGCTTCACGGGTGGTGCCGGAAGAGAGGCATGTGCGGCAGGGAGATTGCTGGATTTCTGTCGCGATTGAGAGTGGGGATCTTGGGAGCCTCCAGCTGCTTGGTGTCCATTTGAACCTTCAGGTTTGTCTTCGGGTTTCATCAGACCTTTCTCTCTCAAGTACTGAATCGACTGTAGAACAGTAAGGTCTTCCTGGTCCTTATCGTTCAGAATTAAACGCTGCTGGATTGTGAGATGGCCGTTGTTTGCTTCTCGGTCCTTCATTGCTGCCTCTCTGACAGCGGGATCGTGGACGAAGCGGCACTTGCCCTTCTTGCCACAGGTACCTCCCGTAGAGTAGTACTTGCAATGCTTTGAAATATCTGCCTTCTTCGCTGGTGGAGGCGGAGGGGGGGCTGGCTGAACGCGACTTGACGCCACTTCCGGCTCCTCATCCTCAGACTTAATGTCAAGGGAAGGGCTATCTCTCATCTCGTCACCCTCGTCTTGCTGTTCACGCTTGCGCTTGATAGACGATTCAACTTTCTCCAGCTGCCTTCGCAGCTTGCTGGCAAGGTTTTCTTCCTTTTCCAGATCAGCCGAGATTTTGTTGCCGCTTCCATGCGTGGTCTCGGCAGACTTCTTAGCCTTGACTCGCGCAGCAGTAGGGAAGCGTTTCTTTCGCTCAGCAATGTAAGCGTCGACATCGTTCACCCTGCAATAAATGGTCAGCCAATATAAAATCACGGTCAGCACATCCGACTTACTGTAAGGCATCTGCTCCAATGAGCTTGCGAAGCGTCTCTTCTTCCATCTCGTCGTCTTCCGACTCCGAGTCTTGGCCCGGTGTGAGACCTAGTGTATTGGTCTTGCGCTTTTTTTTCTTGCCTGAAGCCGCATTATCATGCTTGTGGTGGGAAGCACCTCCATCTTGGCGGTGGTTGTGATTGCCCTGTGGACGATGACGACCCTTATCATTGGCATGGAACGAGCCTCGACCTCGGGGGTTGCCACCGCGGTGACCACCGCGACCACGCTGCCCGTCATGTTTGTAGAATGCTTCTTGTGGAGGAGCCGACGCGCGAGGTGCAGCAGGAGGTGCGTGGTAGGGAAATTGTGCTGGAGGCTGGTACGGCACGGCTTGTGCGCGAGGATCTCCGTATGGCTGGCCGTATGCGCCGTTCGCATGATGTATCCCATCACTACCATAAGCTACTGGCGCAGGTGCGCCCACGTTTTGGGCACCTCGAGGGCCGCCTCGGTCATTCCCATAGCCGCCTCGCCCGCGAGTCGTCCCGTACTGACTTTGAGCGTGAGGGTCGTGACCGACCCACGGTTGAGGAGCGCCGTATGGTGGGGGTGCGGCATAAGGCTGGCCGTAGACTTGCTGCTGTGGCTGCTGTGGTCCATAACTTGGTTGGTGGGGAGGCGGCTGGGGGTGCTGAGGATGCTGCGGGTGTTGCGGGTGCTGCGGGTGCGCGTAAATCTGGGGGGCGTAGTTCGGATGGTAGTTGGTAGTCGACAGCGGCGCAGGAGCATGGGCGCCATGCTGAGGAGCAGCATGCTGAGGAGTGACATGTGCGTGATCCTGATGCCATTGGTGCTGAGGGGGATAGCTGCTGGCGGCGGGCTGCTGGGCGGGATAGCCAGGACTATGCTGAGGATATTGGGGTTGTTGCGGTCGACCATACTCGTACTGGGGCTGAGCCGGAGGATATTCGGGACGGGTGTTGGACGGGTAGCCACCACGCCCACCACGAGCAGCATGAGCACCACTGCCTCGGGAATGTTGTTGGTAAGGGGGATTGTGGTGTCCATACCCAGGATGACTAGCCTGAGCTGCTGGAGGCGGCGGCGGCGGCGGCGGGCCGTAGTTGTAGCCTGACATCTTGGCTTGACAACGTCGACGGGATCTTGTTATTTTCGCGGTCGATTCTTGGACAGACGTGTGATCGGGACAGATGGCGTCGGGCAAACCGATGATGGAGCGTGCTGCGCCTGTGACGGACTCGGAAGATTCGTGCAAGCGAGCTGCTATTTGAAATAGCAGCAAGCGATGGCGATGAAGTCGGTGGAAGGGGCAACGGATGGAGGTCGTGTTCAGACCCGAAGTCGACTACCTAAACAAAAGACATCAGACAGAGGGGGGACGAAAAACTCAAGCAACGATCAACGGGCCAAAATCAAGAGGGATGGATGTGTGGGAATGAAAGAGACAGACGGCTTGATGCAGGTCCCTGGCGCGACGCTGAAGCAGATGGTGGAGCCCCAACAGCTTTCCACAGCAAAGTTGGTCGTGGTTTCGGTTTCCGCAATAACAGTTCTAGCGGTAGGTGGCTCAGCCTTCAGGCTTGGGTGCTGGATGTCACACAGGGTGCGGTGGACTATGCCGGCCAGCGTCTGAAATGGTGGGTGCTAGACTTGATTCAGCGGGCGGTAAGGGCCAGAGCTGCTTCCTTGGGACCAAGCGCCCCTCGGTTTTACCGATCCTGAGACTTGACCCAGATTGAACCGCGCCGCGACACTCACAGAAATACCCAATTCACGACCTTGCAGAGAGGCGTTGAGGGACGGACGATGATCTCGGGACATTAGGAGAATTCCAACACTGGCATCCTTCTGACTTGCCAAAGTGCACCCTTTCCAAGCGAAAGCGGCCCAGCATGTTCATCCTGGTAAGGACTGGAGACTCACAAAATTTCACTGAGTGGGTGTGTCACTAATACGGCCCCGATGGGGGTGAAAAGACCAAGATCGCCGACCTGGTAGAGATCGCGCCAGAGGACTTCCGCAAGAAGAGTGTCGCCGCCATCGAGGATAATATCAACGCAAAGTACGCGAATAAGGTCATTCAAAAGATTGGCCTCTGCATCTGCCTCTATGATCTGTTGTGGACCTCCGAAGGCCTCATCGGCCATGGCACCGGTCTTGTTAACGTCAATGGTGTGCCGCCGCCGTTCACAACCACCCGTCAGGATGAGTTGTCTGGTGCTAATTATTGCGATTAGTTGAGTTCAGACTCGTCGTTTTCAGACCTTTCAAGGGGGAGGTTATGTTCGGCAGAATCAGAAGCTCCACGCCGGCCGGTATCAATTTGAGGACCGACTTCTTCGACGATATCTTTATTCCTTTCGATGAGCTTCCCGAGGGCGCAGAGTTGTATGTGAATCGCAAGTCATCAATGGATTGAGACCACAGCTAACACACCACCAGCAACCATTCGGAACAGCTATGGATCTGGAACATTGAGGGCGACAGACTCTTCTATGATAACCATGAGATGGTCAGATTCCAGGTCATCGACGAGGAGTGGCACGACCAGACGCCCGCAGGCCCGAGTCAGGGGGAGGAAGCTGCACCGCCCAAGCCGCCCTACAAAGTAAAGGGCACCATGGCCATGGAGGGTCTCGGCGTATGCCTCTGGTGGGACGGGCAGGGCAGCGAGTAGGACGCGGGTGACCCTTGATATCCTTACAGAAACATTTACCGGCAACGATCTAAACATGACAGGATGATATGTGTGTTGCGGAGATCTGTATGATTCTACAATTCTATGACTTAATACCCGCGAGCAGTCTCTGCTCCACATCATCCAGAACAGAGTAGTGTTCAACGACAGCAATGTTCTCAGCTTCGCCCTTGAACTGCTTGTCAGGGTCAACACCAGGGCCGAACATCTGGGGAGCACCCTGTGCACCTCCCATCTGCCCCATCTGCTGAGCCATCTGGCTAGCAGCTATTTTAGTTGTTAGCACTATCAGACATATATTCAGAATGCTTCCTGCACTTACCATTGTCACTTCCCAGGATGAAGTTGAAGACGGACTGCAGGCCAAAGATGCATAGGAAGTACCAACTGATGCTAGACATCCAGCGGGGATCCATATCTTTGGTAGCGACACCCGCCTGCAACATGCTCTTGAACTTGATGGTGATAGGGAACGGCAGTTTCACTACATCGGTCAGCAATCAGTCGGCCATCTCTACCAAGCCTCGTAAGACATACTGATGACGTATCCGCTGAAGAAGGCGTTGATCCAGCTCATAATCAGCGTGTTGGGAATAATCATGGCCATGTTGTTCTTCATCATGCCCATCATGCCGTCCATCGCGCCCGGGTCGGTCAGCGGGTTCGCAGGCGGCTGGCCCTTGCGGTCCGGGTCTTTGAGATATGCGCCGGACTCGTAGGCCGTGATGAGCGTATCGCGGCGCGCCTCAAATGACTTCTTGGAGAGAACATGGTGGTTGGTGCGCACCGTGACGCCGTGCATCATGGCGCGCTGTTCCTTGAGCGCCGCCTTCTCGAGCTTCTTGGGCGGCGTGGCAAGGAGAACGGTGGCGTAGTGCCGCAGAATACCGGTCAGAATCATAACCACCGTGATAGGGAATAGAATCCAGTAGCTATACAATCGTCAATTAGCGCGCGAGCATGGGTCGTAGGGGCAGAATCAGGACTGTCTGCGTACAGGAGCTGGGGATCCCGATGGATCGTCTGCACCGGAACTTGAGCCATGGTGGACTTGTCTTTTCGAGCAGTACCGGGCAAGAGGAGAAGAAGGGGATTGTGGTGGCGTTCGTCGATGCGATACAGCCAGCTGGTTTGTGAGCTCTCCCGTTGCATCCATTCAATCTGGTGGAGTTGGGAGGAGAGGAGACCTTGGGAAGTGTGCGGGAGCTCCTTCGGCATTTCTGTTTCGCCGCCGCTCCGAGAGACCACCTTCCACTTCCACCTCTGCCGTCGATTCACGCGAGGGTCCAAGCTGTCCAAGCTCTGAAGGCCAGGCTGGATGTTACAAGACAAACCATCGCACTCCACGCCCGGCAAGCCTCCGCGTAATTGTCTATTCTACCCGCAGTTTCTTACCATAACGCCAGACGCCATGTCTTCCTCTGACAGAATAACGGTCTACAATTTGGCGGGTAAGCACTTTACGCCCCCCGGCCCAGACATGCGGTCGCATCCCACTAACACCAAGCTCCTTAGACCTTAAAAACCACTCGGACGACGCACTTCCCAACTACCTTAACTCCCTCAAATTCGCCCAATCCCACACCCTTACCGACGTCCGCCTAGCACTCGGGTACTCTGCCTTTCTGGTCGCCGGCGCATGTTTCCTGTGGGACTACAAGCTCGGCTTTGAAAGCACAAAGTACTACACAGCGGCTGCCGTGGTCCTCTACTCGCTTCTCAATGGTGCTCTGACGCTATGGATCTGGCTCAAGGAGGCGGGCACCGTGTACGAGGGCACATCTCCTTCGGGCGAGAAGGTAAGAAGATCCGGTCTGCAACTTGCCCGCTCTATTAGCGAATAACTCTTTCATTTGGCCACCCGTGGCTAACACTAGCGCGACCAGATCAGCATCGCAACCTCGACAAAGAAGAATGACCCAACTTACAACATGAAAATCACCCTTACCCACAAGAATGGCGAGAAGAAGACAATTGAACTCTCAAAACCCTTTGCCGAGTGGTTCGACTCACAGGGCCGCTTCGTTGTCATCCCTTTTCAGGAGGTCCTCGCCACAAACATCCCTATTATCGGCAAGCTTGATCCCAAGCGCGTCAAGTCTGTGTCACAGGCGTATTCGGCTGACGTTCTCGACGCGCTGTACGCCGAGAGCGCGGCGACAGGCAGCGAGGCAGAGGCGATTAAGGGTGCGAGCAAGAGACGCAAGGCATGATGCCGACATGTAGAGGGGGGGGGGGGTCTTGTGCAATGGGCCGATACCAATGCTGTTGTATACACTATGGAATAACCAGGGCCTTCCCTTGTGCGCGTGCTCAATGCTTCTGGCCATTAGTGAAACACTTTATCTCCTAGCGAGCCTCCAGAAAAGAAATGTCAGTGGAAATGAAGTTATGATACATGTGCATAGAACCTTGTCTCATTTGACACGGGCACAACGTTGCAATTCAGACACCACTCTCGGGACTAGTTCAATCTTTATTTGTATGGAACTTGATTGTTTCTAACACCTGAATACGCACTAGGTTACCTTCAAACTCCTTGCCATGTCAGGATGTTGCCTCATTCAGAAGCCCTCGGCCATTTTCTATAATCCAACATGCAGCAGTCAACCAACATCTATGCAAGCCCAATGACCTCCTTTCCCATTCGCCATCACGATGAGATAGTTATACAACTCTCAGTTAACCTCATCCCATTTGGCGCGGGCCGTCAGAGCAGCCTCGCGGATCCTGCGAACTTTATCGCCCGAGGCTTGCACCAACAAGCGCTGAACCTGCGATGCCGAATCAAGAAGGTGGCGGTGCTCGAACTGAATTGGGAGGAGGCCGATGATGCGGATGACCTGGCAGCGACACTGCAACCTCCACCGCTCGGAGTGGTCGAAGGGGATGTAACCTGCCGGCATCCAAGTGATGTCTTCATCGACAGGTGTTCCAATTTTGTTGAAGATGGACATGCAGGCTGTGATAACACTCTGCAGGAAGGGCTGAGTCCGTTTGGGCGAGTTCTCTATGATTCGCTGCAGGACATCAAGGGCGGCCGCCACATCTTTATTTACTGGTAGGTATCGGATCACGCAAAGAATGAGTCTAATCAGGTCTTCTGTGTCGTCTTCGTAGATCGGGTATCGGATGTGCTTGACGGCCGCAAGAACAGCGATGCTGTAGTTCGCGGCAACGAGCTTGTCGTCCTTGCTATTCGACCCGGCCGGCCAGGCCTTGGCCAGCATGGGTTTGATGATCTCGAAGTAGGCTTTCTGAACCCAGAGGGGGCGGGTTTGTCCGTAGCACTCCTTCGTGAGAACCTTGACATCGCCGAAGATGGTCTCGAGGTTGCGACCAAGTATGTGGCCGATCGTCATGTTGCTGGGTCCTTGTTGAACGGTTGCAAGGAGCTGCTTGAGGGAGCTGCCGCTGTACCGTCTAAGAATGCCAGCAAGGATGGCATATACAGGTCTTGCGAACTCCGCCCTGATCTCACCAGGGTTCCCGCCAGGAATCAAGTTGGCTTCGTGCTCGAGATTGCCAGTCACTTGCTCCACCTCGTCGGGCTGATTCTTTTCATTGGCGATGAAGTTCATTTGGAGCTGAAGCATAGTGACGATTTCGTTCAGCTTCTCAACAGGGTATTTGTTTGAGATGATCGTAAGTATGGCCGAAACCACATGGCGGCATCTGGGCGAAGCTGAGTGGTCCCTTGCAAGAAGGCCAGCGATTAGGATCTGGTGTGCAGTTCCTCTCTCGACCTATGCAGTAGTTAGCATTACGTCTCCGCAACTTGGTTTTGTATTTCCTTCTTCTTACCAGTCGCTGGATTGTTGTCGGATGGAACGGTTGAATAATACCGAGAGAGAGTATGACAGTACGTCCCTGGCTGAAGCCACTGATCGGGAACTTGGGAGGGCTCGTCATGCTGTACGAAGCCTGAGGGGCCCAGGTTCTCAGCATAGCATCCCGTAGCTCTGAGTTCTGCCACGGATGTCCGACATCAGGGTCCGAATGATTGTACTCGTCATCACCACGGAAAAGCGTGACAACCTCCTCGTTGAGAAGCAGTCTGGTCTGCTCCAACTCGGTCATCTGCTGAATAACGAAGATGGCCATATTCGAGAGGGCATGCAAGTAATCGTCCTCAACCATTCTGTCATCCAGCTCTTTGCTTGTGAAATCGGCGCTCAAAGCGAGAGAGAGCTCAGTGTCGTCGTTGTAGCTGATAATCTGGGTGGCACGTCTATAGAGCTGCCGGACGACGAAGAGGCTGACCAGAATGAATTCCCCGTGTAGCTCATCGCCTTCATTTCCCGCACTTCGCGCCTGTTCGTCGATATCCATCGCGTCATCACCATCGTTGGTAAGGATGTTATCGTCGAATCGCGGAAGCTTGGGATATCGGTTGGCGACGTAGTTGAACCAGGTAAGCGAGTATCGCTTGTCGTCGAAATTGTTCGTCTTGGAGCGCGGGCGCAGATTTTCGACGGCACGTTGGCTAAGTCTCATTGCCAGATGTATTCCAGAAGCTAATATCGACCAAATTCTGGGGTGTGCCTTGGCATCGAGCATCGCGTGTAGAATGCCGATGATGGCGTGGAGATAAGAGATGTACCCGCTGAGCAGATCGCCTTGGCAAGGAAGCTCGCAGCAGCAAATGTAAGCCAGTCTTTTGATTTTCTCTTGCAGGATCGGAGCCGTCGTCTGAAGGGATACCGCGTCGGTGTAATGGAGATACGACCTACACA
The DNA here is from genome assembly GCA_034638275.1 of Colletotrichum lini. Classification (NCBI taxonomy): domain Eukaryota; kingdom Fungi; phylum Ascomycota; class Sordariomycetes; order Glomerellales; family Glomerellaceae; genus Colletotrichum; species Colletotrichum lini. The sequence goes on from JAWQJV010000006.1 coordinate 2,400,032, forward strand.
GTTTGAGGCAGTCCTCGATGACCTTGGCTCGGGCGGGGGGGTAGGTCGTCAAGGCTTTCTGTAGAGCGAGAACAGCATCATTCTCTAGCTCGGAACGAGCCTCGGCCATCGTGGATTGTTCGGGGGTGGTGAAGATGACACTTGCCAAGTTGTTGCAGATGTCGGAGAGTGTTGAAGCTGGCAGCATAGGTTGGGAAGATTCTCCTGTTTGGGCTGCTCGCTGACAGACCATGAGGCCGAGACCCTTGACAGCCTGTTGACCTATGGCGATGTCTTCCTTCTGGGCTGTGTCTTCGAGGGCTTTCTGGAAGAGGGGCAGGTACGTCTGGCCTTGAAGCGGGGCAAGCATTGGCTCAGTTACCTTGAATGCCTCAGCATCTTCGGCGCTCAACTGCACGCCTCCCCCAATGAGGGCTTGCCGAAGCTCAAGCAGGGAGTTCAGCAGGATCAAGAGGTTCTTTGTGTGGTCGGGGGACTTGGTGTGGCGAAGGTTTTCCTTGACATGAGTAACTGAAGGAGCTATCATGAGCGCGAAAGCAGCAGGTTTTGCGCTGTGAACGGAGATGATGAGTTTTCCAGAAGCTGCCGTGTAAATAGGGTTTGACAAGTCTTCCAAGCAGTCACGCTGGACAGCAAGGGCAAAGTCTCTAAGCTCATCTCCCGTGAGTCGTTTTGCAATAGTTCGGATGACCTCAAGGGTGGCATTGATGGTGTCTTCGATTTCTCCATTGCGGACTTCGTACTTGAGGCTGCTCCAAATCTTGTCAGAAAAGGGTGCCACCCCTTGTTGGACATGCTCGTAGTTACTCAAGCATGCAGTCAGAGTCTTGAGAATATCAACCTTTTGTTATGTCAGTACAGATTTTCAGGGGAAAAGAGACATAATTAGACAAACCTTGACGTTGACAGTCACACTGTCTGGTTGGTCCAGCCTGCCAAGGAGGTATGGGATGGCCTTTTCAGCTACTCGATGATGTGCTGAAAAGCAGGCTCGGAGAGCAAGCTTCAGATCCTCTGCAGTAATTCCTGAAGGGTGTTGAGATGTCCTCAAAGAAATTGGGAAGTATGCTGAAAAGATGCTGAAGATTTCGCTGACAACCTCTGATGCAGGAGAGAATTCTGATAGGAAAACCTTGAGAACCTTGAACCATGTCATCAGACACCGGGGGTCTCGTTCGTTGCGGCATAGTTGCAAGAGATCAGTGATGAATCCAGAAGTCGTGCCATGTTGGTACTGGAGGTCATTGGCAACATCTGGGTTGGCGATGAGGTGGTCTAGGAGCTCATACACAGCTGCACGTGTTTCCGCCACCTGGGCCTTGAAGTCGTCATGAAGACTGCAGACACTCTGCACGATATCATTCCCTTTCTGAGGTTGGAAGTTCTTCATGCTAGCAGTTCTTTGGAGTGCCTTGGCAGCTGGTAAAATACCGGCTTTGTGGTCAACCTTGAACATGCTGCCAAAGAAGGACACAAGGAGGTTGACTGCAACACATGTGTCAGTTGTCTTGCCATTACCCCACTGGTTTAGACCTACTCACCTTGATCCGTCTTGAGAAACTCAGGATCTAAATGCTCCAAAGTGCCAGCTAAGAAGCTCAATGCTATGAAAGACAAACGCAAACAAGAAGTCAATATGGGTGTGAGGACCTTTTAGTATTGCTATTCTTCTTACCTTTGGATCTGGCAATGACATCGCCATCTGCCTCTCCATCTTCACCATCATACATATGGCCGTCGTTTGCACTGGGCATCCAAGGTTTGATGGACTCAACCCATCTTGCGACTGGGTTACTAGGTCTAGGTGCTGATTGAATGGCTAAGTTAAAGTATTATTAGCAAGCTCTTCTGCTGAAGGTGTTGACTCCGGCTGGTGTTGGCTGTAGCAAGTTCGTACCTGAAGCTGCCTCCTGTGTAATTGCTGTCTGTCTTTCAGTGTCGTCGCTGAGGACAAACTCAAGGGCAAGTTTTCGGAAGTCTGCCATGATTGCAAGGTTTGTTTGCTTCCAGGTAAAATCGACGTTCTGCTCAAAGGGGTTAGATTTGGTCTTGCTTATGACTGATTCGCCACAGGGTGGGTGCAATCACTTGCTGTGTTGGATTGACTGCAGGCAGAAGTTGCGATCCGAAGCTTTGCGGCTAGTCAACCGCAAGGGGAAGCTTTGCGCGGAGTTGCTGTATTCAGTTAGCTACAGGGAATAGGTGCAATGGCAACCACGTGAGACCAATGTAAGGTTTGAGGTTGGCTTAGCTAGAACTCAACATACTACTGGTGGGTAAGGTTTTGTTTGGGGGGTGAGATAAATGTGAATGCTCTATACTGGTCCTGAAGCGAAGCTGCTTTTGGGCCCAAAGAGCTGTCTTGTGATGGCTATCAAGCCACGAGGGGTGATCGCAATCGATTGCGAGTCCTTGGTATTCCTCTAGTGCTACCGGGGGTTCTCCTTAGCTGAAAACCTGACCCCCTGTCTAGATGCGTCTGTGCAATGGTGCTGAAGGATCAAGATATATCAGGTTACCTGCCCTCACTTTGTACTGAAGTTGACCCCGCGCCTTCTCAGGATGCTACTCAGGAGAGAGGAGGCGCGTGTGCGGTAATCTTCGCAGGGACTGATATCTTGATACCCAATAGTTCATATATACTGGCACATTAGGCTGGTGGAGGTTGTTTTTTGTGGCTTGTTCGTCAAGGATTTGCCAGTAGTTGTTCCAGACTTCATGCCCCCGAAAACCGGTGATGGTTGTGCGATAATTACTCAGGCTCGCCGTTGGCAGTGGTGGGGGTTTTCCGAATGGGAAGGCGGTGTAGACCTTATCGACGTTGTGAATGTTATCGCGGTCTGGAAGAACCAATCTCCGACAGCGGCTTCGTTCTAGGCCTAGCGCAATTGGTGATTATGCTTATCGCCTCGTCCGACCTAATCGCGGCTAAGACTTGAGACTGTGGAAAGAAAAATAACCGAATATTCCAGCTGATAAAGAGCTGGAATGTTTCTCAAGCTTTGTCGTTGAATGCGAATTGACGGCCCTGCTGCTCGCGGTCTCAAGAGGAATTTCGATGAACGAATGCAGACTAAAGCTAGTCCTATTCGAGTAAGAGCGTATGGAGGGGTAATACAGACCGCGCAGGGGCCGCGGGGTCCTGTTCCAGCGACGAAAAAAATTTGGAGTGTCGAGGTCGGAGGGCCCCTCCAAAAGACTCAGAGCATTCACTTGACGAAATTATCCTTTTCTCACTTCTGCCGCCTCAAACCGCTTCAGAAGCCCGAAGTATATACTTCTCTGACTGTACGAGTTTCTCTGCCATATACCCGTCATTCTCATCAGTCAGTTTTATGCCTCTTTACCCTCCGAAATGCCACTAGAACGCTGCATCGCGGGGTCGGAAGTGGTGGGGCATTTCAGAGTACTAATCCGGGGGTAGACGCCGAAGCGCAATACACGCCGAGCCAGAATATCGTGAGTATTCCTGAACGTCCAAGAGGAACTCGACTAATATGACCTCAAGATTTCCTAAACACTCTTGGTAATCTGTTTGTAAACATGGCCTCCAACGAAGTTGCGCCCAAGACCTGCAAGGTCATTCTGGCCGACACCATCGCCAAGCGGCTCCTGGCCGAAGTCCACGACACCCTCGCCAAAGTGCAGGGCAGCGGCATCTTCAAGCCCACCTTGGTGGCATTCCTGGCCAACGACGACCCGGCCGCCCTTCAGTATGCTGAGTGGTCTCAGAAGACCTGCGTCGAGAAGTAGGCCGACCCCGCCGTTGCGAAGATTTCTTTTTTGCGCTTGTTGTGCGAGTTGATAGTCAATGGGTGTAGAGGTACTGACAGTCTCCCCCTTTCTTTCTCGCAGCGGCTTCAACTTCGACCTGCGTCGGGTCGACAAGGAGCAGCTCGAGGATAAGATCACCGAGGCCAACGAGGATGTCAAGGTCGACGGCATCATCGTCTACTACCCCATCTTTCCGGGCAACCCCACCCACGACAAGTACATCCAGGAGACCGTTTCGCTAGCGAAGGACGTCGAGGGTCTCTGCCATCAGCATATCTTTAACATGTACCACAACGTCCGCTTCTTGGACCCTCCTCAGAACCTGAGGAAGTCCATCCTGCCCTGCACGCCCCTCGCCGTCGTCAAGATTTTGGAGCACCTCCAGATCTACAACCCCATTCTTGTCTACGGCAACCGTCTCTTCGGCAAGACCATCACCGTCATCAACAGATCCGAGGTCAACGGCCGCCCGCTGGCGGCCTTGCTAGCCAACGACGGCGCTACGGTGTACTCGGTCGATATCACCGGCGTCCAGCTGTTCACTCGCGGTAAGGGCATTAAGCGGATACGCCACCAGGTCGAGAACAAGGAGGGCTGGGGTCTGGAACAGGTCCTGCCAATCAGCGATGTCATCATTGGCGGTGTTCCGAGTGAGAAGTACAAGATCTCGACCGACCTCATCCGCGAAGGTGCAGTTTGCATCAATTTCTCCTCGTTCCGTAACTTTGACGCCCCTACGGTCAAGGAAAAGGCCGCCATCTACGTCCCGTCTGTCGGCAAAGTCACCATTGCGTGTTTGTTGAGAAACTTGGTGGTAAGCAGCCCCATACTCTACGGGTTTCCGGGAGAGGTACTGATTGCTTCCAGCGTCTCATCGCCAACCGTCCCACGACAAAAGATAACGGCAACGAAGACGCCTCCACTGCCCAGGCCAGGAGCGAGGCTTTCACCGAGGGTTGAGCGCACACATAAGATAGAAAGGGCACACTGCGGTCGGGCTCGAAAGTATTGAGGTTTGGTTATACCTGGCCAGCCACGACGGATGGAACACTAGAAGCTTGCATTGACAGAACGGCGAAAGATAAGAAGAGAAAAGCATAGAGCACATGGGTATATCCGGGGCATTTCAACATGGGTAGGAAAGACACGCGAACGCGCTCGCCTGTGTCACAATCAAAGTAGTTTGGTGTATGGCGCGCAGCCCATGAAATCCCTGCGGCACAACGTCGAATCCGCGATCATTGTGTGACTGTATGCGTATATTTTCCATGCTGAATGCGAGAATGTGCTAGTACATTGCCGGACGGCACCTAAGACATGGAAGAAGCGGAGCTGGTCCACGAACATTCCTTCACACCCGATTTTAGACATGCAACAAGCAACACGTGTGATAAGTATGTTGTGAGCCGGATGACTGGCATGTTGGCAAGACAGAAAGGTTCCGCCAATAGCTAGACTTCGGGGCCATGTGATGTCTCTTGGAGAAGAGGGGTTAACGACCGAACGAGATAGGCGACGATGTCTGGGCGCAGCGCCTCATCGGCCGGCGCGGCCAGCAAGTTGCGAGCAGGCCGGCAGAACGAGGCACATTGACCATGGTTTTCATTTCCCTCATCTTGGAGGAACTTCGGAGTTTTGTCTGTCACCAGCCATCGGCGCATTCTTTTTTCGCCTCGAACCGAGTAAAATGTCCTCGCAGCTTACAGAGGCAAGCCCTCCCCCGGTTTTCTCCCTACGTTATCGGGATGCCCGTCACGTCCGCAGCAGGCATTGTCCGCCGGTTTGAGCGATGCAGGGATGGCGCTGGTTAGAGGGGTATGACAGATCGTCGGATTCGCCCAAATTTTGCGATGAGATGGGCGATTGGAGATTGGCTCGACGTCGAGATTCCAATGCGAAAAAGATAGAAATGATCAGATCGACTGGTGGGGGAGGGATACAAGTGGCATGCTGGAAGAGGTCATAAGTCATTGGCTTGCCTGTGATAAAGAAGGTATATCGAAAAGGTTGGTAGTGCCATTTCAAGAGATATCTTCCAGCCCATGTTGTATTTCACCTTATGTTCCGGGCCTACTAGCCTAGGCACGTTACAAACAGAATGAGCGAAGGGAGAGTGCGACACAACGTGAATATCAAATGCGGCCACAAACGTCATTAATTCATCTCATCAACGGACGGGCCGATGTGTTGTACGCAAGGTACTCTGTACGCAGTCCCAGAAAACCCAAAGACTCGGGTGGCTTTGCTTGCTCTCGATTGGTCACGTTGCTCATATCAAACCGCAGCTCCACACCCGCTCCAACGGGCTGGGAAAGAAGGCTTGGGGGGAACCCACATGCAAGCGCCAGAAGGCAGAATGAGCCGCTGCCATCACATGAAGTCAGGCAGTTGCCAGAGGGAAGAAGGGAACAGGGTCAGATCATTGCCAAACCAAGCCGCAGGAGGCTCGAGAGTCCATTCCCCCCCCCACAAATCTCACCAGCGAGGTTGTGTCGAAGCTTATTATTGCGCCCCCGGAGGAATCTGCCACTGCTAGAGCCCACCGGTGCCACCTTTGGTCGGACAGCTTCGCCTCAAAAAGGTGAGCGACAGGCGGGCAACAGACGGGAGAGTTGGTGCAAGCTTTGGGGGCATTGCCAGCTCAGCTCAATACGTGCAGTGGCCCGCAAATGATGCTCGACGTTCACAAATTCCATATCAGGGGCGTCCATAACGGCACGAGGAGTTATTGGGAAGAGTCAGGACTTAGGCATCATCAGGGTTCTTCTGCATGCGGAAGGCTGATGAATTGCCGAAATTCGAGGCGCATCGACGCCACACACACAAAAAGCTCCACTATATGAGGATACGGCCTCGAAGTACCTGTTTTCTGTCCTCTTTCTCCAGCTCCAGACTTCATGGAGTCAGTTCGAAGACATGAAACGACCAGGACCAGAAATGGAGCAGCATCGGCGAAGTGGTTCCCCAATTGATAGACATTCTTTCCAATTTTGGCCCTGAGACAGGGCTCTTTCTCGCTATTTCCTCTCGACCTGTTCCGGACATCTTCCTACCTACCTTAGGTATTCGTAACTCACAGGGGGGCGCTGAGCCCGCCCGCTGGTTCGTGCTCAAACTAAATAGGTACCTACCAACCCAGTCGTTCTGGTAAGCTCAGTGTTATAACTTTCCATCCCAGGGCTGCCAGGCACCGCAGGCCACACAGGGACTTGCATATCTCAGCAGGTGCAGCATTAGGCATAGGACGGCGCCTATCCAACACGGGCTAATTTCGAGACTAGGAGCAACCGAGCCCGCACAATGATGTCGCCTTGCATTGGAGAATTTCGAGGGGAGGCAGCGCGAGGGAGGGAGTGAGAGAGTCGTCCCGCCATCGTGCAACCAATCATGCAGCTCCGATGTATTTGTGCTAGCTCCTGGCAAGTCATTGCGGACTACTGGGATGCAGCCCAGGGGAAAGCCAAGCGAACCAGGTTACGCCGGCTTGGCCTCCAGCTTGGTAGGAGTGAGAGAGATTTGAAAATTTTACGAGAGGAAAGGCTGTTGAGATATGACATGGGGGATGCTTGTTCCCTGTCTTACATGTTGCGAATGGCGGACGGAAAGAAAGATGATGAATTGGCCAGAAGCAATAATCGAGACATCAGGGGACGGACGGGACCAGGACGCAGGTACCTCTCGACCCCTTCAGTCGCGCACCGCCAATGCCACGCGACGGGCCTCCTTTGATGGAGGAGGACATCTGTCAGTGCCATTCATGATTCGCAAGTAAACCGCGCTCAGCGCTCAGCCCACGAACTACAGACGCCAAACAATCATCCGTCATTTAATACGCCACCAGCTCGCCGATCGACGAGCCAAGAGTGCTCTTCTGCAACTAGCTCTTGTACCACGAACATCTTGAATATTTTCTCCGGCCTGGCCCAGGCCTGTTCGCTCGTTGGGCGTGTCACTGCCAGCCCGTTTACAGAGCGCAATACCACGCTCGCACTCTGTACGTACAAACGGGGTGCGCATACCCCAATCAATGAGGTACGGGCAATTAATTGACCCTCGTTGTTTTGGTCCACGAACTGCCGTCTCAGGTCTCGAACCCTTCTGCGATCCTGCGCTGGGAACCTTCCCCTCGAAGGCTCGAACCCTGGGTCGCTCATCTCCCGCAGCCTGTCATCTTATCTTGCTGGCCCAGTCAACGCAGATCGGTGAAAGGAAACCACTCGGGAAGCGCGACGAATTCACCACCACCTTCTTCCACCTTTCACACTCACTGATCTTTTCCGCCAGCTGCTCTCTCCTCCTTGTCTCGAACCTGCGGCTTGCCACTGATGTTGCTGTACCTCAGCGAGAGACAGGACAGTCACTAGAAAGCACCCGCTGCATGTCTCATAAGACCATCTGCCCGCCCTGATTGGCCGACTTTCTTGATCATTTCCAAACATCCTGCGGGACGACCGCTTTCGCGCCCAGGACTACCGACAGTCAACGACAACCCCTTAAGCTCGGAGCCTGTCGCGAACCCCCCCCGTACTTCAGCAGGAAACACTTTGCAAGAGGGGGGAAAGAAGGGTGAGGAGTCAGATCCACGGACCACGGCAACTGTTTCTGCTTGAACACCATTGTTTCCTTCAATCGACGACAGACCGGCAGTCCGAATTCCTCATTCCGGTCATCTACCCGAACACGGCAGCTTGTTTGCTTGGGCTGCGCATGCATACAACGAAAGGCGCCTCCAGTCCCGCAAACAGTCATATCATCGCTGCCACGCTTTCCCCGTTCAGCGCCTAGCAGAGCCACGACATAATCTCGCATATACTGTCAAGGCCCGGACGAATTGGACACGAGCAACTTTCCCTCATCTTTGTGTCCGTCAGCCCCGCCAGATTTCCCGCGACCTGTTGACAGTGCAGTCGATTTCATCCGATTCTACTGCAAACCGGACAACAGCGCCTGACCCTGGAGACCAACTTTTATTCCATCCGAACCCACAACTGGACGGGCCACGGGCTGAACTGAAGTTGAACGGACGGTTCCTTGCCCGAAACGTTGATCAAATGCCTTCGTCCCATATGTTGCTTATTTGAAGAGTAATCGACCATTCAGGTTCCTGCGCCACGGAGGGGTTACGGTTATTTGCAGTCAAACAGCCCTATCAGGGACCGACTCGCATTGCGTCTGACGACTCCACGGCCACTGTAACAACAATCAACGCCTGCAGCCAAGGTATACATCGGCGCAGGAAGCTACACGGCCAGTACCTGGATCGATTGCCAACAAAAAACTGAAAATTAAAAACTTGGCCATCAAGAACCATGGCGACACAGACGGTACACGCCCACGCGGGCCACGCCCATTCAAGCTCCACCTCCTCATATCCCCCGCGGCCTGCGTCTCCAACATTGACGAATCCCGATATGATTCTCCCCGACTACGACCGCTCACCTTCTCCCGACCGATCCCATTCTGCGCTGAGTATGTGGAAAAATGCACATACTGTCGACATGAACATGCAGTTCCAGTTTCCGCCGAGCGCATACGTCGCTGGCCCTATCACCCCTACCACGCCAATCATCTATGGCAACGGAACCATGTTGTCCGACATTGGTGAAGTCACCGAGGCCGAGAGCACACCTGGCAGAGCTTCGCGCCCGACTTCCATTATTTGGTCCCGACCCAACAACAGAGGCTCCGACGAACCACGATATCCGTCGCCCACAAAAGCGCTCGAAAGCCTAAAGCAACGAGCAGCGCGGGCGACGCGCGAACGCCGATCCTCCAACGACTCTACAAGCACAATCACCACCACGCAAGACCAAAACGCCTTGTTCGCCGAGTTTGACGATACCGTTAGCATCGACGACAGCAACTTCCAAGGCGACGACGAGGAAAGTGTGGCGGAATCGTACGCAGAAGACGTGTCTGTTCATCAAGCGCATGCCATCTCGCAACCTATCAGGGTATCATCCCTCGACGATCCTAACAGATACTCAACTGCTCTTATAAGCCGCAGAGCTGAGCAAATCCTAGCAAATGCCAAGCGGAGGCTGACCGTACGTGCCTCTCAGGCCCATCCCCGTTTGAAACGCACTGACATTCACAGACCATGGAAGGCAACCTATCAAGGGCGCGGAGTTCCTTGAGCATCTCGACTCCCTCAATGTCTTCTTTCGAGGGCAATCACTCGACCCCTTCTCCCCCGATAAGGTCGGCCTCTTCCGCAACCTCTCCGACGTCTGGTCATGGACATGCTAGGATGTTGAGTGAGACATCGATTAATTTTGATGCAAACGCTGCGGGCAATGTTCTCAGGCGGTCCGCTAGTGCGATGGGGGCAGCGGGGGGATACCGACAACCCCTATCTGTGCGGAAAGTGTCGCACGACGCCGCCGTCGACCGCCTCGACTCCGGATGGGAGGGGCAGCCGCGTTACAAGGCCGCTCAAGAAATCGGCCTGGAGCCCCTGGGGGAGGACGAAGTGGCACAAGAATTCTACTCGGGCAGTGACAGCACCCGACAGGAAAGTCTCTTGAGCCCAACATTCAGCTCTTCGAGTCGTGATAGGCCACTGACACGCTCGGCGTCGGTGGCGCAAATGCGCGATATCAGGGGTCAGGTGCAAGATCTGAAAGGGAAGATCTCATCTTTGAGGGAGCAAGCGCGTGCCGACAGCATGCGACGACGCAGCATGCAGAGTCTGCGAAATCCCAGTCCGTTTACTCACGCTCAGGTTGACCAGTGGTATGCCGAGCCTCAGAAGCAGCAATCACCGGAGGCATTGACTGTTACTTCGGACAAGAATCCATGGAATGCGGACGCAGTGAGCGTTGATGGTTTGGTCCAAGAGCATGAAGATGTAGACGGCGCAAGGGAGCCCTCAGTTGTGGATGATGAGTCAATTATCGAGGATTACGACGCTGCGCAAGAGGCCATTCGGCAGGAAGAAAGGCAAAAGGCCCTAGATGCAATGGAGGCAAATCAAGAGTTGGATGATGTGGCTGTTCAAGACGACGACATATCTGACATGCATACCGAGGACGGTTTCGAAGACAGCGTGCAAGTCCAGGAGGGGGAGGGGTACGAGAGCGAGAGTGGAGATTCACTCTATCACGATACCGTCCAGACTTTCATGTCTCATGAAGACCGCGAAGACGCGTTCGACTATGAGCATTTCTTTCTTCACAGCGCAATGGGCTCCCTGAGTCAACAGCGTCGTAGCAGTGTTACTTCCGGGAGTTCTGTCGAAACGACCCGTGGACCCATCACCAACGAGACGATTCGGCCGATATCGATCAACAGAAGGGGCAGCGGTGACACGACCTCGACCATTGAGTCGTTCGCCACGGCATACGAGGGTCGATCCAGTCGAGTTAGCACCAGCGATACTGGCGAGGAGCTGAGGCACGGCATTCTCACGCCGCCCAGCATCAGTCCCATCAGTGAACATACCGAGAGCCCTTCAACCGCCAAGAGGTCTACTATTGGCAGTACCCTGGGCGGCGAGGATGTTCTGGACGAACTACGAAGCCGTGCACGTGCCGGGTCGACGGCCTATCGCCGGCCGATGAGTACTCAGGCAACCATGGGTCACCGCCATGCGACTGCATCGTTCGACTCGACAGGCACCAACCGAAGTTTTCCGCTGGTGGGCAAGGCGCGTGTCAGCGTTGGTGTTCCGACGCCTCAGGGCTCTCCCGAGCTGGAACTCAAGACCATCTCGGATGCCTTGATGAGCGAGACTGCGAGCATTTGCGATAAGGAGAGCATGAACACGCCGAACCAGCTTGCTCCGATGGATCAGCTAGCCAAAGAGGACCAGATTCTGGTCGAGCGCTTCGTGGCCAGCTTGGGACGTTGCGTGCTTGCGATGAGCGAGGCCGGCAAGGCCTCTGCAGAGAATCGAATGTATAGGAGGCGCATCGACATGGCGCGCAGGGTTTTGGAGGGCATTGGCGAAACTTGACAGGAGTCGTGTCCCTTTGTTTCTCGAACTTGATTTGGACTAAATGCTTGGGGGTTTTCTGCTACCAAACAGCAGCAAGGGCCTGTCATCCTCACGACCGCGACAGGCCCAGGACATTGACGTTGGCGTCAACAACGAAGAACTGATAATGTCAAATGAGGAGCGAGGGAGGTTGTGGCGGAGGGAAGGGTGGAAAACAATGCGGGGGAGGCTTTCTTTCGATTCTCACGCAGGCCGATTGACGATTTCATTTCCTAAATTCGATCCCGATACCCTTCTTTGTACCTTTTATTTCCGGCGGCTGCGTACCCGCCCTTCTATTCTCTTCTTGTATCCTACCCACTTCGCATATGCGCAAGAGCTGCTCAAAGTCTTTTTTGCTTCTTCGTCTGAAAGAATAGACTCGGCATTTTGAGGCGCCCTGGAATTATGGGTGTTGGTTGTGTTTTATCCTCTCCAGTGCTCAGAAGATACTCTGACACCCACGCAATTGAACGCATCTTAAACCTCAGCAGTTGTTAACAATTGAATGAGTCTATTTTGGGCAGTACTGAGTTTGAGATGTAGTTCTGCGAGTTAGTAAACGGAGCCTGAAAGGTGATGGTTGCCCTTTTTGTTTGGTCAAGGCAGAATTGCGAACATCAATCAAGATCAACAGTTGAGAGCTGCATGCTCATCCAGGACTGGGAACCAGAGTATGTTTCAGTCGGCAATTATACCAGCTAGTTAAACTCATCCATTGCAACAGAAACAGGGAATCAAATCAAGGGGAAACCCAGGGTTTGGGCAGGTGATTTGTCCTATCTGGCGTTCTGAAATCGAAGTATTTACACCAGGCCTTCACTTGGTAACCAGGGAGTTGGTTCTCTCGTGCAGTCTGCAGACCTTTCACCCACATGCTTGGAGAATAACACTGAACAACAGCCTTTTGTTTGCCCCACTTAAAATAGCACAACAGACAGACAACAAGCCGCACACACACACTCACACACTTTCACACACCGCATTTGCTTGTGCTTGTGCTCGTGCGCTTCTCTCCCAGGGTCCAATCCACCATCTCCACCCCCTCCTTCTTTTCTTTGCTGGAGACAATAAGACCTCACCGCGGCTTTCTATTTCCTGCTGCGCCAACTTTACAAGCAACCAAAACCACCACCAGCAGCAATACTCTTTTTGCCTTCCTTGTTTTTTTCTGTTTGTTGACAGAGTATATAACAAGCTACCCTTCCCACCATACCGCCACCCTCTCTCTTGCTCACGTGCACAAGACGGAACAGTCAACAGCCCAGCAAACAAACAAGCAGGCAAAACCAAAGGCTGGCATTACCTAGGTAGCGTTAGACACAGCAGGGATCCCTAAACGGAGGCCCCTTCAGTGAAACGAACAAGAATATTCTTCATAACAAACCAACGACACAAAACGCCCCAACAACGCCCCCAGAATGGCGGAACCATCCATCACAAACTTCCTCCTCCGCTCCCTCCTGCCCGTCGACGCCGCCGATTTTATCCACAAAAACGCGTTGCACCCGTCCTCCCCGCTCCAGAAGCTCCGCGCCCAGGCCCTATCTGCAGCATCGCGCGCCATCGACGAGCTTTACCCCTACCTCGCGCCGGCCGTCGACGCGACCCTGGAGTTCTTGCACTCGTCGCCCGAACTGGTGAGCTTCGCGGTTCTGCTGGCGCTGCTGGCCGCCACGGTTGTGGTGCTTAACTGGATTCGGCGCGTCGTGGCATTTTGGATGGCACTGGTCCTGAGGCTCGCGTTCTGGGGCTGCGTCGTCGTGGTTGTCGCGGTCGTGTGGCAGAGGGGCGTCTGGGAGACGGCGAGGGACGCCGTCGTGGTCGGGGGCAAGGTCGTCGGGTTCGCCGCGGCAGTCAAGGACGTCTGGATCAGCGAGTATAAGAGGTACGAGGAGGAGACCAAGGTGCAGGGAAGCAAATATCGGTGAGGGCCGTCCGTGGGGAGAGGGGAGGGATAATACGAGGTGGAGAGGGAAAGATTCGCTGGGAGACACGAATGGTGGGATATACCCGAGGGAGAGATTGTATTGTGTTTTAGTGGAGGGGGAACAACATGATGGTATACGAAGAGTGTCATGATACGGATCCGTCAGTTGGGTGATCCACGACGCAGCCATGCCACAGGGAAAGGCGACAGTACCACGGGACAAGTCTGAGACTGGATACATCAGGCCACGGCCAGACCTGGAGAGGACGGGATCGTTGCAGTCTAGACCGGGTTGGTAGGCACATGGGCAGCACAACGGGCGGCAGAAGGGGGTATATATAACGTCAAGAAATGCCGTCGAGTACGATTATGAATAATAAGTCAATGGATACAAATCAATACCAACGCCAACGCTATGCAAACGACCATGCCCCTCTCTACTTGGTACCATTCCCTCGCCTATGATTCTCCCGTCCCTACCTGGGCCCTGGTTTTCTAGCCGGTATCTATCTCGCAAAATAAGGACACTGTAGTTGGGCGTATAATAAACAGCCCGCCCAAAGTGGCAGTCAGATGGACCATTCATTCTCTCTGCACAGTCGACAGATAGGGCTCAGTCGTCGTTGGGCTCGTCAAAGTCGCCGTCCTTGAGCTCCTTGGGTTCTTGCGCCTCGTGATATTGAATGATGTCATCAATGTAGCTCAGCACCGCCCCGACGCTGTCCTCGTCCGTGTTGTCCAGCTTTAGATAGTTGACCATGCTGAAGCTCTCGATCAGCCCGGCGACGGCTCTATTTAGCCTCTGGAAGCTCTTGCCGCGCATGACGAGGTCACGGTCGTGGACCTCGCCGCGGCCGTCGTCCAGATCCCCTCCCCCCGCAGCGACGGGGTCATCGTCCAGCAGGCCCGTGTCGGGGGTGAGGAAGCGCTTCATGTCCTTTTTGCGCACCTGATCCTTAACGAGGTCCATCTTGGACAGCACGTTAATGTGAGGGATCTCGAGCATGATCATGGCGCTCATGGCGCTAAGGGTGCCAGCGAAGAACTTGGCGCGGTCGACAACAAAGGTGGCCTCGAGGAGATAGGCCGCGCAGAGGCGGATGTCGAGGGATCCAGGCTGGGAGAGAAAGCGGGCAAGGGCAGGGAGAATGGGAATGTGGGTGTAGAGCTCGATCTGGCCGGGCATGTCGAAGATGATAAGGTACTCCTCGGTGAGATTGTCGAGGGCCTCGGTGAGGAAGTCGAGATTCTCCATGAGGAACTCGAAACAATAGATGAGGCCACCATTGGGGCCGAGGCCGACCTCCTCCATGGCGTCGTGCAGGGAGATAAGATCCTTGATGTCGAGGTCGGGGGCGTGCTCGAATGACTCGGCGGCCGGGTCAAGGTTGACGTAGAAGGCGGATCGGCGGTTAAGATTCAAGTGGGTGATGAGGGAAGCGCAGAAGGTGGACTGAAGGACAGGAGGTTAGCTTGGCTACCGTTTGAGTCGTTGCGCTCAGCCCCGGGGAACCGGTAGCAGTATTCACTGGCCGGCGCCGGCGATCCGGTCTCCATTGGATATCCGATCAGTCGGGACGCGGCAATAAGAACCAGGAACGGTGCGAGCGGTAGAATGGGTGGCGGGAGGGATGAACAGAGGGAGGGGGGGGGAGAAGAGGAGTGTTCACCTTGCCGGCCCCAGCAGGGCCCATGACCATGACGCCGTACTTGGACATAATGGCGTTGCGGAGGGAAAGGGAAGATCAAAGAGTGTCGGTAACCCGTCTTTCGTCCTGAGTGTCCGTGTATTGCGTGGCGGCGGCGGCGGTGGTGGTGTTGGCCTCGATTCAGGATCGGCAGAATCACCTGTCGCAGAGTTTTGGAGGAGAGAGGAATGATGTTTTTGCTAGGGAAATCTACCCCGCCATGCAGAAACGGGTGCGCGTCTAGGGGTCGCGGTTGATCAGCCTTCTTTGCGCCACTTCGGTAGGTCGGACTTGAAGAGCGCCGGATTGATTTGCTTTATAATAGGCTAACAGACGAAATCCCGCCGGGAATGTATGTATGTATCTATCTACTTAGGGTATATACGTATGTCCTGCAAGTTTGTAACTTTCTCTTTGATGGCCGGCTGAGTGTGTTGCCGACATTCGCTGCTGAGAGAACAAGAGGGAGAAGGAAAAAAGTTTGCTTTGCGATTGCGATAGCTTGCGATAAGAGACAACAAGATTCCCGGCCGACCAATCACTTCTCTCTCCTTCTTCCAGAACTGTGTCCACTTGGAACAATAGGCGGCAGCCAAAGGGGACGGCTTGCTGCGGAACTACGGGCCAATGCCGCTTGCACGTGTAAAGCACGGGAGGGGCATATTTTCACCAGCCGTCTTCGCAGATTTACTACAGCTCAGCTCCCTGTCGGGCCTAGCTCTTGTTTCGGTGGGGGTTTCTTACTCGGCTGACGATTCAACGACAACCCCCTCAAGAGGCGTTTAGGGAGGGGGAGGATTTGCGGCGCGTTCTCGGAATGCAAATCCTGCAGAAGGGATGCGCCGAAGGAACGGAGGGGGATGGCCGATAGATGGCACAACGGCAGGTGGACCCATTTTGTGTCGGGTGAAGTAGAGAGAGAGAGAGAGAGAGACATGGTTGAAATGTCGCCGAGCGGTCGGTGCGTGCCGTTGACTCGACATCCCGTACCTTTGGACAGCTGCCGTCAAGCTCGTGCACTGTAGTGGAAAGCATCTATCTGTTGTACGTTGGACAATGCATTGGTCAATAGCCCGGCCAGAGTCCGGAGATGCAGAAGTTCAAAGTCAGTGACTCAGGGCTGCCAAAGGCACCCGTTGAGAGTTTCGACTTCCATGATTGTCCATGGCTATTGCGCGATGCAGTCTGTGTCTTTGGTTAGGTTGAGGCCCGGTTAAGGTTCTTCGCTCTGCCTCATCTTCCACCGCCGAGCCTTGCTCTACCCAGAGATAATAAAATTGGGAAACGAAACAGAAGGAGGAAGCCCGAGCTCCCTCGGGGGACGGTCAGCGCTGTTGTCGTTGGGGTGAGTATCCTGGTCACTGTGCGAATCCGAAAGCTGCCCTGGCGATCGCTGTGAGGGCCACCCTCTGTTAAATCGTCAACCAAGCCGCGACCGCAACGGTCCACGAGTGCCGTTAGGTGGCCTCTATCAATGTACACAGTATCTGCATTTCAGGGGCGGACGTGCGGGCACACAGAGCCAACGCACTTGGGAGTGAGACTCTCATAGGAATTGGCTCAGGAACCCAGACACGGAGCGAAGGCGGTCAGAAAGTCGTGAGGATGGCGCAATCTGGAGAATTCCGGGTCCTCCCCCTCGACAGGGCCGGTACATAGGGATGGAGGGGTCGACCGGTGAATATACCTCCCCCACCACGTTACTGACTATGGCAACGTGGGTACCTACCCTGTCGTTCGGCCCTCGGCCAATGTCTCCCACGAATAGTGCCTCAAATCCGCTTGAGCTTCGGCCAGAAAGCAGAGAGGAGGGAGCGGGCGAGAATTTCTTCCCAACCATCCCGCCCGGAGCACCACGTCTCTGCTCTCCCGAGTTTCTTTTAAAACCCGAACGGCCACATCTTCCTCTTCCACTTCCCAACCTCTTCCCCCTCCTTCTACATCCATCAACCTCTCAGTGTTCTTCTCGATACTCCCAACAGGTACGCAATTGGCCTCGCATTGAGCTTCCAGTCCGCTTGCCAACAGCGCTTCTGTCACTTTGTCCCCACGCAGACCCTAGAAACAAGAGAGTGAGAGAGCTGACCAGTTGACAACAGCAGATTACCCCCCCCTCTTCCCGCTTGCTATCTTCAAAACCCATCGGAGCCCCGCGTCGGTAGATTTTAACCGCACCGAAATCTTCGACTCCGTTTCCCAAACTCTCTCTTCCACATCTTTATTTTTTCGCAACCCTCTCACAACCACACCCATTTAAGATGTCTGCTACCAACGGTGTCAACGGCAACGGCATTGCCAGCCGCACGCACTACAACGAGGGCAACTTCCTCTTCACCGTAAGTACACCCCTCTCCGCCGCAAATCCCGCCCTCAGCGGTGTAGCCGAAACCACCTGCTAACAAAACTCTCCGATGTAGTCCGAGTCTGTCGGTGAGGGTCACCCCGACAAGATCGCCGATCAGGTCTCCGATGCCATTCTCGACGCCTGCCTTCGGGAGGATCCCCTCTCCAAGGTCGCTTGCGAGACTGCCACCAAGACCGGTATGATCATGGTCTTTGGTGAGATCACCACCAAGGCCAAGCTCGACTACCAAAAGGTCGTCCGTAACGCTGTCAAGGACATCGGCTACGATGACTCCGCCAAGGGCTTCGACTACAAGACCCTCAACCTGCTCGTTGCCATTGAGGAGCAGTCGCCTGATATCGCCCAGGGTCTCCACTATGAGAAGGCCCTCGAGCAGCTCGGTGCCGGTGACCAGGGTATCATGTTCGGATACGCCACCGACGAGACCCCTGAGCTCTTCCCCCTTACACTCCTCTTCGCCCACAAGCTCAACGCTGCCATGTCCGCTGCCCGCCGTGACGGCACCCTCCCCTGGCTCCGCCCCGACACCAAGACTCAGGTCACCATTGAGTACAAGCACGACAACGGTGCTGTCGTTCCCCTGCGCGTCGACACCATTGTCGTCTCTGCCCAGCACGCCGAGGACATCACCACTGAGCAGCTCCGCAAGGAGATCAAGGAGAAGATCATCAAGAAGGTCATCCCCGAGAAGTACCTTGACGACAAGACCATTTACCACGTAAGTCCCTTTCGCCCACTTCCTTCTATATGCCGTGACTGACATTCCACCCCAGATTCAACCCTCCGGCCTCTTCATCATCGGTGGTCCCCAGGGTGACGCCGGTTTGACTGGCCGTAAGATCATCGTCGACACCTATGGTGGCTGGGGTGCCCACGGTGGTGGTGCCTTCTCCGGCAAGGATTTCTCCAAGGTCGACCGTTCCGCAGCCTACGTCGGCCGCTGGATCGCCAAGTCTCTCGTCAACGCCGGCCTCGCCCGCCGTGCCCTTGTCCAGCTCTCGTACGCCATCGGTGTCGCCGAGCCCCTGTCCATCTACGTTGACACTTACGGCACCTCCGACAAGACCTCTGACCAGCTTGTCGAGATCATCCGCAACAACTTCGATCTCCGCCCCGGTGTCATTGTCCGTGAGCTTAACCTGGACCGTCCCATCTACCTCCAGACTGCCAAGAACGGCCACTTTGGTACCAACCAGAGCTTCACTTGGGAGCAGCCTAAGACTCTCAAGTTCTAAGCGAACTTGGACTCGACCGAGAGCAGGATTTCTTCAACAAGCTTCCTGCATTGCAACGACCTAGACGTTTATAATAATTTTGATATTCATGCGGACAGGCACTCAACATTGGCGTACGGTTCTCAACGAATCCCGGTTTCAAGCCTTTTCGGGGTAAAGGCAACATAAGATCCAGGGCGTGGTCTTTTGGTAGGGTCGTTTTTTGTTCATGTCAAACGGTGTTAAAAACAATCGGAACAAGGGAGCGGTGGCGTCTTTCAACAAAGACACAGCGGGATTAGGATCATATCCTGCAACTTTGATTTTTTTCCTTTTGAGTCACAAGAGCAATGCATTACGAGAAGATACCCTTCGGATTGTTCGAAAGGGGGCAACAAAGCATCTACATCGGCGTTAACGGGGAAACAAAAGAACTTCAACATCTTTTCTTTCCTGGTTTTCTGGCTGATCATCTCTTGCGCGGTTAGGATGGGAGGGGAGATGTAGTAGGACGGACTCAACAGCCGGGGCTCTGAGAGTCGTAGATAGGTAGACTATCTGGCTACTGACAAGAGACGAGATTCTCAAGAACTTTTCCGTTTTCAGTCTCTGACATGCAATGATTCCGACTGAGATAGGTCTCACTACCAACCGGTAATGCGCGTGGCACACAGACTCGAACTAGAGTTGGTTGCGAGCGCCTGGTGTGCTTCTAGAACCGAAGCAATTCTCAACATGCTGCGCCGACCTTTCTCTTGACCGTGTCTCTCAACGACATGATGCAGAGCGCACGCCATAGGGCGCCCGGCTAGGACTTTGCGAGGCGGTGGGCGACCAGTTTTCGCACACATACACAATCCTGAGGCAGGGGCGTCCGTCTGGAAAAGCCTGGCCTCGGGGGTTGTGAAGTCCAGCCAACTCATTCGAGGAATATGCGACTTCAAGAAGCTGTAGCTTGCTTTGCAACGAATGAAAGGGGAATGAGAATGTACAAGAAAAGAAACATCGGCCGCAAGCCGAGGGCCGCCCCTCACCTGCCCCGACAGCCGAGATGTAGGACACCTCTCAATTCTCAGCCTACCATCCAAGTGCGGAAGAAGTTTTCGCTCCTCTATGAGATGTCTCTGATCCCTCCCTGTCAAGTTCGTCCGATCCTGTGGAGCAATCCATCGGACACCGGGCGGACGCAACATGGAAGGGTGGCCGAGTTGGTTATGGCGCCAGGTTAAGGTCAGCTTAACATCCATTTCCTGGTGGGGCAACCCGCGCGAGTTCGAGTCTCGTCCCTTTCAAAAGATGCTTTTTGCTGTTTCTTTCGGGTTGTTTTGATTCATGAGTTGGGATTGTTCTAACTGCATCATCATCCACCCACCCAGCGCTCCTAAGCGTCCCTCGCCCGGCATTTGAGCTCCGTACCGGTTGACGACATTGCATGACTGCTTCAGTCCTCAAGGTCTCGCATATAAGTGAGAGGATGTGTGGGTGATCAAGTGTGATGATGCCTTTAGTCCCCGTTAACGGGATGCTGAACTATGCATACTTTGACCACAAACCGTTGCGGTTGTCTCCTTATCGCTTCCATCCCCTGCGGCAGCAAATGATTAAACTGTTCCGTGCATAGCAAGGCAAAGAGAGAGGGCATGGAAGATCGATCCAGTACATCTTGGGTTGGAAGTTCAAAGCTGGAGTATGATCGAGTTCATGTTTGTGACACCTGGAAACAACCAACCCATCTCATTCGCGCCTCATGCTATGAAGAGGAGCTCTTCATTTACTGCTAGCCTGTACGGTCGGTTACGTGTCTTAAAGACTCCATTTGTTGTTTCTTGTGAGTGAATTTTCGAAAAAATATCATGACCCTGCCGTCTTATGAGTATTTGTGACCAACGAGTTTTCGGTTTCTATGGTGAGCTTGCGTCGATGACATCAACGAGTTTACCGCAATTTACTCTCTCTCGGCATTCGGTAATTATATCGAGATGGCGGCTGCATCATTCGCCGGGCTCGAGTTTGCAATCCGCCGTGTGTGAGCAAAGGCTATGGCAGGGTACCCCGAGCAGCCATCGTGTTCAGAGTTGTTCGCCTGCACAGTCGTCAACATGTCAATGTTTCCAAAATAACAATGCCCCTTGATCATGGAGCTCAGCTCAGGCGAGCGTTACACGCACCGGCCCGCAGATACGGGATACTGGCAGATCTGCCAATATTTTAGCCTTGCCACTCGCTGGCCGCACAGCCCCTTAATTTACTAATAGACTGGCAGCACTTCCTGAACATCGACAGGAAAAGTCTGCCCGGTTTCGGCCACGTAGGGAGGCTCAGCTAAGCTGGCTAGCTGGCGGGAAAAGGAAATCAAACCTGAAAACTGCATTCATGAGCGGCGGGCCTCCCCCGAGTGAATGCCGACATTCCAGTTCCTAAATTCGTCAACCGACCTTTGGTTGTAAAGTCATTGACCACATGGCCTAGAGTCGTAAGATGCCTTCCTTCAACAAACCCAGTAGATAGTGGTCCGTAGGTGGTCGTGGCGACAGTGCTGAAGTTGCCTCCTCATGGCGCCTACGAACTTGCAGATGTTGTCTCCCGTGTCATCAGGTGAACTATTGGACAGACCGGGTGGAGGTCGGATCTGAGTCTTGTGCAAATTCGGTCGACCCCGGTTCATATCTCGTCCATAACAAGTTGATTGGACGCCGCCCCCTGTCTATCACTTAATGCGCGGAAGGACAACTCTAGCCGGAGCCTGGTCCGTCGTTCGACAAGAGGCGGAATGCAGACTCGCTCTTGGTTTTGTCCACCCAGCCAATCGGTAGCCAACGAGAGGCGGGGCATTTTCGGGTGTTCTTGTCATGCAGCTTACGGCCGAAGAGCACATGGCAAACACTTGCTTGCCTGTTTGCTGTCGGGCATGAAGGAGTTGAAGCTCTAGTGGTTTTCTATCTTCTATGCTAGCCCAAGCGGATATGTGGGTGCACTTGGGTCAGAAAAGCTACCATCCCCTTCTGACAGCCCTTGAGGTATGTTTCCGAACATTTGAGAAACCCACAGAACACAAAGTCATTATAAGGCTACTCGCTTCCGATGCGGGCCTGGGAATCACCATAATAGGCATCCTACGATGCTTTCTAGACCAGTCCTCTTCCGCATCCGTCTTAGAATTGTTTCGACCATCACGAGCTGTGGTCAGACTGCTGCTAAGCTGAAAGGAGCTGACGCCAACGATTATGAGTATCCCAGACGAGTGGCTTGCATGAACCCAGCAACCCAGCGAAAGAGTAACACGTCCACAACTGCCTAATGGAGTTAGCGGGACGGCTACGAGTTTGCAAGCCAAGTGCCAGTAGCCATAATATTTTCAGCTTACCCTACACGCGAAGAGCAAGAATGCCGGTTGCATGAGAAGGGTAGCCAGGATGATTGACAGCATCGACCTCGCCAATGGCGTGCCGGCCTGAACCGGTTGCGAATTTTGCACAAGCGAGTGCGATGGTTCATTTCTCGGAGCCCAAGCCCATGTTCCTACCAGAAGCTGGTACGGCGGTAGTTTGGAATGATACCGTTAGACCTCCCGTGTATTGGCTGGAACGGTCGAGGTGAAGGTGAAATCCATACCGTTCATTCGCCTCGGCATTTATTCTGACGCTCATACGAAAATTCGGTGCCCGGTGACATGGTTCTACAAAGCAAACAGTCTGTATGAAGGCATGCTATCCAAAGTCAGGAACAGTCCTCACTGAGCTTGAAGTGTTTTCCTTGGACGCAACGTGGACTCAGAAAGTTATTAAGTCGCATCCGGACCGGCGAATGAGTCCCACGATAGCAACCAATTGTGCAATCATGAGAGAAAAGGGCCGTTGTCTCAGATGTAGTTGCAACACAATATGTGGTTCCGCCATGAGGCTGCTTGCATATCATGCGTGTTTACATTCATGCCCAACTTGAACAGTGGCAAACGAGACTCAGAAAGACACGGTTAGTCAAGGTATACTACCAAAAACGCAATCATCGAAGGCGCCTAGAAGCGTGCAAGAATCGGTTCGGAAAGAAAACCCCGTTGGCCGGAGTTTATCAGGCATAATCCCCACCCTCCGGGCTCATGCCATGATAACTCCGCGGAATGAAAACAGTATTTTTTCAAGCTACCGATATGCGCTGAAAATGCAACGATCCTGTCGAATCTTCCGAGTCGAGACTCGCCGCATAGATACGATTCGCCCCAAAGCCAGTCTTCACCGGTCCCGGGAATGGTGAGCTGTTGGCCAGGGGTCTTGCTCAGCGAAGCAGGATGACATGCAGTGGGGCGCGAAGGACCAAAGAAATGGTTATGGCTGAGCGCCGAGGACTGAACTGGAAGGTTGGTATTGGTTTGACGCTAGATCGACGGGCGGTCGCGGGTATGATTGTAGTAGGTTGTAAATGCGCGAGCACCGAGGTCGTAGAACAATAGGGGATGCTGTCCCACTCACACCGGGGAAACAATAGGATTCGGGGACCCACAACAATAGGAACCGGCACCGTAGGTTCATCTTCCGGATGCCCGCTGGCGCACTGTCCTTTATCTTCCTTGCTCCACGCCATCATCAATGCAGCTTCCTGGGAAAGAACAATAACGTTGCCGACACCATTTAGCCACGGACGACCACGGCTCAATTCTTTTCGCCGAGTCCTTCAAATTTTGGGCCATGGGCCCTCAATTTGGTAGTCAGACCGGTCAAGGCATCCGCTGTCATGCCGTTTGGCAATGGCAGCAGGTTGCGCAACTACTCTACGCCCCACGAATTGTCGAGACTAGCTTCTGCTTCGACCAGCACAGACTGATGCGATAAGCAACGCAATGCCGTACCACACCTTTTTCTTTGCTGTATTCCGAACCCTCGGGTTGGCTCTTCGTGTTCCACGGCATACGTGAAGGTGTGGTCCAAGCAAGAAGAGACATGGGTTTGGTCAAGCAGATGGTTCTGGGAGGCTGGCTCAAGCTTTGCCATCTGGCTAGTCTCAAACACGGACAATACAGCCAAGGGTACTACGACTTACCTTCGGATCTCACCGATCCGGGAAACAAGTGTATGTGGAGCTCAACAACAGCTAAGGGATGATCTGATGCTTGTGAATGATGGTACAGGACCTTGAAGGTGCATAAATACTTCATGTGCTTGTTCTACCTGGTTTTCAACGTCTGCACTGCCTGTCAAAGGTACCCTTCTGCTTACAGTGACGTGAAGCGCCAAGATACCAATATTGACTTCCGCTTGTATCAGACTCATTCTTCCTACCTTCTTCTGATGTCTTTGCTACATAACGTGATTTACCTTTCTGGCTTGTTTACAACTGGGGAACACTATAGATACACAGGCTATTCTTCCCATATTGCATTGAGTCGCGAGTTTTGGTTTATACCACAAGCGTTCTTTCTCAAACCGGATCTGAAGTATCCACGCCATTGTCTGGATGAATTCTTGAGACACCTGTTCATAGTCGTCTCGGAACATTGTTCTGTGGTATCTCGCTTCACATCAGAATGCATCCAACGATGGTCTCCACGACTCAAGACGTTCAGTCGCAACGCCTCGCCGTACTGTCAGGTCTCCGCGCCCTTACCGACCCTAAGAACGGTGGCGCTTGCCAACAAGAGCGGCCTCCGGCATATACACCACCAGCTCGATCAGGCTTATTCGAGAACATCACTTCCTGCTGTCCCAGCCAAAATATTGTGCCAGACAGTCAAAGCAATGGCATACTTGGTATTCTCGATTCTATCCCCAGAGCTCTCTCTGAAGATGACATCGAAAAGACATCGCCAGTCTCGTTGCGCATCTCGACACGAATCAACATAGCTGGTGATGGGAATATCATCGCTTTGGACTGCACGCCTGCAGATCAGGCGAAATCGATTGCAAGGGCAATTATCGAAGTCATCCAAGGTCGAGATTGGACGGCAGGACTTCCAATGATCGATGAGAATGGTCGACCGAGGCCAGTCATGTGGGAGATTGATGCTGGTCTGACTGTTGAGGGATCCTCGAATGTGGTTGGCACGGAACCAGTCATCAACAACTTTCTACGGCGTGGCACACAGCCTCGGAAGAGATCACGGCAATTCAGGAGCGAGACTTCAGATTCCGCAATGTGTTCCACATCGCCAGCACAAAGACGACGTACATCGGAGGTTGATGCGATGGAGGAGAGAGCCAGAAAGCGAGCTCGGAGCGAGGAGTAGAGATTTTCTGGAATGATTCCTTGTCCGGAACGCTGTCCAAGCTGCGGCCATTGCCCATGGTATCCGATCATGATAAAGGAGCATATTCTCGGGCTACGAAACAACGTCTTGAAGATAGGAGACGCCCGAGAGGGAAATGGGGCAAAACTGTAGGGAAATCACAGGCTCTGGGTTTTCTGGCATCAACCGGACAAGATTCGACGGGCGTGACGGCAAATCCAAGTTACACTGCAGGATGAAGTTGCCCACGGGGGAAGGGAGCGTGTATTTTGGTTTGGCTGGAGTCTAACATACATAACTCACCGGAGATCTTTGAATATTGGATGTTGCCAAACTTCAGGTGTATCTTTCAACCCCCCCCCCCTCATTTCAAGTTTATGCCTTCCATGCTCGTATGTCTTAACCTTGTGATGTCATTTGGACATCGTTACTGCAGTCATCTTCAAGGGCGGCCGGTGCCACGACATCACGACCAAGGAATGAATGCCTCGTCGATGAGCGTCTCTCGCGCACCATTCTTGCTGTTTAGCGGCATCCCTTTTCTCCCTCTTTCCTTCTATACCGTACGTTGAGTGAGAAGTTGCCCTAGCCCACACCACCTGTTTGCTCCGTGTAGAAGAGGGGTTCTTCCAACTGTCTAGGCCCGCGTCCTGAGTCCCGAAGAGAAGCCAAGTTTCGGGTTCTAAGGGTGCTCTCCACGCCCATTGTTTGCCTACTGGTCCCTCTCTTTGAAGATGCGTGGCCCACCTGTACGTCACCTTACGTGCGTAGAGCTGATTGTATTGTTGGTTGCACAAACTTTGGACAAACAGTTCTCATGGGGGCAGGGGATAGGGAACGGGTTTGCATTCGGCCGCTCAAATCGATAGATTCATGTCAGACAATCGATTGGAAGCTGGGGATTCGAGTGCAGAGACCGCTGAAGAAAGATGCCCGTGTGTGTTCCTTTTTTTCAATGCCATCTACTATGATCTGCCTAGCGACTGTTACAGGCAGACCCTCCTGCAGACGAGAAAACCCGGAAGCTGAACCTGGATTTGGTCCTTGATAACCCTCGGCGGGTATCATGCAATCTTTGGCTATATTTTTTATTGAGGCGAATGATGGTACATCCGAGCGAGCACGGACCTTTCACAATGCATGGGATAGGAGCAGGTTTTGCCATATGTTCTTGAGCCTCTAAAACAACTTTGCCGCCGCTCCAACAGACAGACCCGTAAAGCTTTGCTTGGAGACTCTCAAACATCATTGTCCTGAATACACAGTTTGGCAATGTTTTCCTTGATGGGAACGGGTAGTGAGAACGCATATAGTTGAAGATCTGCAAGATAAAGCAAAGGGGGGGGGATGGGGTGGAACCCAAGCATATCATTTATGGATTAGAATACTAGGTGTCATCCAGCCACATGGTTAAAAGGCCCATTTCTTCGAGGTTCTCGGGTCGGACTGGCCTCGCCAGCCCTCACACAGCTAACTACCTCCCCTTTCCTCAGTGAGCCCGTAGCCGGCAAGATATCCAACCTCGTTGTACTCTACCAGCGTCCGTTTCAAGCTGAACGTCTAACCCTCTTAGTCTCAGGCGGACACGGCGAGGTGTTGTTCGGGTAGAAGATCTCATCCCCAACCCAAACGGGCCAGACTTCGTTGATAGTGGCCTTGGTTGCACCATTCCTGGCGGCCGTGACCTCGAGAAACAGCGTATCGGCCCCACTGACGGGCGGCTCGCCGTTGAGGCCGGTCAGGGGTACGAAAGTGAAGTTGCCCTTGGCCCCACAGACACGGCCCTTGGTCACCGGCCTGCCCCAACCGTAGCCGCTTACAATGTAGTCGGTGATGTAGTCGCCAGATGACTGGACGTAGAAGCCGGCGTAAGGAGGGTCGACACGGTTGAAGAGGAAGGAGAATCTTGCACTGCCGCCCGGGGTGATCTCGGGGGATCCGAACGTGGTCACGTCGCCATCGGTTTGGTTGTACCAGCCGCCGTGGTTGTATTGGGGCCAGGTGTTGAGCTTTTGAGCTGCTGCTGAGGCGGCGAGAGCGAGGCCCGCAGCGACGGAGGGCAGGTGAACCATGCTGACTGAGATGGGGATTGAGGCGTCAAAGAGTGGAAGAGTTTTAATTAGTAACGAGTGTTGAACTTGGCGACTGACAGAAAGTGAGCATTCTGCACACCTTTTATAACCATTCCAGACAGATCATTCCAATCCTGCTGTTACAATCCATACGCATCTCCAGCCCTGTAAGGAAATAGGCAGAAGCGCATGTTGTGGGGTTATTCGCCTTTCAGTGATCAAGCATGACAAGCGATCACGACCACAGCGGGTGAGATACCAAGTTGGGTCTAGTCGTGAAGAGTCTGTTCCCGGGGTCGACCAGGAGTCTGCAAGTTCTAAATGTGTTGGGCATGAGTTCTATCACTTCGAAGGCAAGTAGGAAAGGTCCGGACGAGCCTCTAACGGAGGGCAACAAGCCGTCGGAAACACTCGCAAAGTCAGTTGGAATAGGTACCAAAAGATCTGTTGAAGCCTGAACAACAATGCTAGGTTGGCTGTTCAAGAAAAGGTCGAGATGTTAGGCTGCTGTCCGGTCCGACGGAATTGGCTCCTGAAGGGTCCATCCCCCAAATTGAAAATGGATACACCACAAGCCGCCCTGCCAGCCTGAGCACCTCTCACCTAAGTACCTAGATAGGTAACTAGGTACCTAAGGTAGGTAGGTACCTCAGGTAAGCGCCTAGGATACGTGCCCATCTAGGCGCCCGTTGCATCTGTAATCCACGAGGATTCAGCGAAAGGATGTTGTCTATTCTCTCAACTCGGCCATGTCTATCCGGAATGCTTGAATGGTTTCTGGACCGTCCCCCCCCACTCCTCTCTCTCTTCGTGAATCAGACTTTGACTCCCAGTCGTCCGAGGTGTACTGTGTGTGCGATTGCTGCTTGGTCCGAACTGTTGCCCACAAGCCTCAAACCATCTGTCTTGTCTCGGTCATTCCATGCTGCTCACGAACCAGGAACACCCCCATTCTCAGCTCTGGCTGACAGCTTCTCGCGGCCCAATGAGCAGCGCCAATTACAAGGACGGCCTCTCTCTTGTCACTCACCCGCAAATCGAGTGGCCAGTTTCAGGACACCAATGGCCACCCACCTCTATCCAAATTCGGGCCGCGCTACTAGATCCAGATCTCAACATCGACCGCGCCCGTTGTGCGGTAGGGAGTGCCACTCTACCTACCGAAGAAACCAAGCTGCGCATGCTTGCCGTCTCCCGAGACGCTGAATCCCACCCACAGCAACCCCTCCACGCCTCCCTGGCTGGAGGCCGGCCCCAGCTGCGAGAGGCCCCATTTAACATGCAAGTAACGGCCTTCCAAGCCTTCCAAGACGGCCCTGAACCCGGCCATACACGCGTACACGGTACATGAAGCCCGTCGGAGGGGCTCCAAACCCCGGTCAAAATCCTCCACGATGGGCGTTTGCTGCTGTTCACTTCCCTTTCCCTCCCCCTCGTCTCCCGACTCCTCTACCGCTTTGCTCCCCTCCGCCATGACCAATCTCACGATCCGCAACCTCACGGCGCTACCCGTCACCCTCAGGCATGTCGAGCGCTTCGAGGGCGAGAGGAAACGCACCGGGGACATACTGGGCAACACCTTCGGCACCATCAACTCCTTCATCAACGCGACGAACTTCACCACGAGGGAGACCCATGCAAAGGGAGACGCACACCAGAGTGACGATGTCGATGTACACATTGAACCGTTTACCGTGAACGCCACGGAAATTGACGCGCCGGACCCCGCCAACCACGATGTCGTCCGCCTACAGTTTGAGATCGAAGGACACCAGTACGAGGTCGACGCACCGAGCCCCTCCAATCGCTCCTCCGTCATGAAGAAGCTCGACGATGCGCCCCTCGAGCTGACGACCGTCTACGTGCCCAATGGCACATTCCTAGCCATCATGTCCTCAGCGAACCTCAATGCCTGGATGCACGAGCTGCGCGACGAATACCCGCTGCCCCTCCTCTCCATCCCGGGCACCCACAACTCGCCGACATGCCACACGGCACTGCCTTCCGTGCGCTGCCAGGCCGTCGGTGTCCGCGAGCAGCTCGACAACGGCGTGCGCTTCCTCGATATCCGCGTCTCGGTCGCCACGGATAACGACGACCTCGCCCTCGTCCACTCCGCCTTCCCCATCTCCCTGACCGGTAACAAGTACTTCGCAGACATGCTCGCCGACATCTACGCCTACCTTGACGCGAACCCCTCGGAGACCGTTCTCATGTCAGTCAAACGCGAGGGTACCGGCAAAGGCACCGATGAGCAGCTGAGCCACTACCTGCGTGACCGCTACGTCGGCCGCGACGCCCATCGCTGGTTCGTTGAGCCGCGCATCCCTCGCCTCGGCGACTGCCGTGGCCGCATCGTGCTGATCCGTCGCTTCGGCCTTGAAGAGCCCCTGCGCGGCGAGCATGACGGCAAGGGTTGGGCCATCGACGCCCAGCACTGGCCCGACAACTGCGAGGACGGCACCGTCGGCGGCGGGCTCCTCCGCGTCCAGGACTTTTACGAGATCGACCAGTCCACCAATATTGAGAAGAAGATCAACTTCTCTCACGGCCAGCTCGAGCGTGCCGCTGAGCAGCTCTTCCACCTCCCCGACATGCCTGACTTCAGCGCCGACGCCCCGCCCAACCCATTCTTCATCAACTTTCTGACTGCGAGCAACTTCTTCAACGCGACCTGCTGGCCGGAGCGAATCGCCGCCAAGGTGAATCCCGCCGTGATCGAGTATCTGTGCATGAGGCACGGCGAGCCAGGCAAGGGGCCCCATCAACTAAATGTCGGCGATGCGGCAACAGGTGTCATTGTTACAGATTGGGTTGGCGCGCACGGCGATTGGGACTTGATCAGGTGCATTGTCGGGATGAACGCCCGCTTGCAGCTTAAGCACTAGTTGTGTCAAGACTGGGAAGCAATCGTGGACGGCCTGCACATTGGCTTTAGGACTTGGTTGTTACGGATACATTCACATCAAAGGCGACAAACTGAAAGCAATTTTGATTATTGTCAGGGTAACTATGTCCAGCTATGTGTGAAAACATCATGGTCATGGTGAGATCCTGTGTTCATGGCGTGCCAAGTTAGCGAATGTCTTGATAACAAGATGCAAAACATGTGTAAGATGACAATCTCTCAATCAGTTCTCCAAGGTGAATCGGTTATGTTTTTTCGTCATGATGAACTCAGTACTAGAGCTAATAAATGGTCATCCGCGAGAGTGGGGTTTGGTGTGTTGAGTAAAATTGTGAAAAGAACCTACAATTGGGCGTCATAGAAAAAAACAAATTCTCATCGAATCAGTCCTACCTGTGTCGCGGATTAGCGACGTGATCGGAAAGAATGCAAGGCAAACATGAAGTGGCTGGTCTATAGACTCGTTAGCGCCAGTGACATTTGAATGCTCGGACGAAGAATTACCTCAATAGCGTCAGAAAGTGTTAAATTGTGTTCATATCCGACATACACCGAAGTGAAGCCAGTCAAACAGTGTGAATACTTGATCAAATCATCATAGTATTGAGCTGGATGTAGCGCATCGCTGCTCCATGCTAGGAACATGGAGATGGAGAAAAAAAGTTTACCTGCGTTCGGTCCAGTCAGCATGTATGTCTTTGACGTGATGAGGCAGGATGTGAAGGGTTTGCCCCCGGGATGAGGAAACCCGACATGTCCGAGTGAAAACAGGTAACCACAATCAGTTGACGATCATCTCAACAAGAAGCCCCGGACACCCAGCACCACGGGGATTGTACGTCCCCGTTTGTTTCTGGTGAAGGGCGCCGAGGTTCATTTATGTCCGCCCGTTCGTTCAAATCTTCCTCATATGTGGTGGATGATGCCTGTGGGTATCGGGACGATGTGCGCCGGCAAGGCTGGAGAGCAAGATATTTACCTATCCGATTGATGTTAGCTTAGGTGCCATCAGGACAAGTGCGAGCGAAAGTGTGTGATTTTGGCTCTAGATCAGACAAGGCTGAAACTATTGCACCGGATTCAACATTATGTATTCTGCATGAGGAATCCCTATGGTGTACGAAGTGTTCATCATATAGAGGGAGGGACGGGTGTGCTGGAGGACGGTAGCAAGCAGTTGACGAACCTTTGACATAGAAAAGCGTATAGGGCGGCGACGTCTAGAAAGTTTCGTAGCCGCAAGAGTTCTGGAATGAAAAAATTCTGCAGCGGATTAGCCTTGAGCTCTAACCATCCCCCAAGCGCTAACAAAAATTGAATTGAAGAGAATTATGCTCAGTGTAATACACACAAGAATGTGTTACACCACGGGTAGGTCTGATTTGGATTGTTCAATGTTGATCAATCATCATCGAAAAACAAAGGAAACAACTGGTTAAACGCGAGAAAGGGTTGGAAACATACCCATGGAATCCAGCTGCCTGCCCCAAACGCTGCCAGCGCGTTCGTTTCATAATGGGCAGGCAGGAGTAGGTCTGTTGACCTGTGTGAGGTTGAAAGAGAAGAAGTCTCTAGCAGCTAGAGGAGCTCATTGGAAAATTTAAAGGAAAGAAAAAAAGCACCGAGTGGGGGACTGTCCAGTTCGCGAGAAGTGGCTAGCCTACTTTGGATTAGCGCAGAATGCCCGTCAGTCTGTGGCGGTGCGCCCGGCAATATCCGCTGACATCAATGTGGCGAAGTCTACGTTATCGCCTCCCGCTCTTATAAGTGCCTCCCCGCGAACTCCCGCTAACCCCAGGTTTCCTACTCTCCCCAGGCACACGACAACTTCTCGACTTCAGTTTCACGTCTTTGAAAAGGCTGTGATATCTTAGGAGTCTCTCCACAAATAACCCGCCAAAATGTCTGTCGCGGGGGGCATATGGGCACCAGCAGCCCTACGCCTCCTCCGCATGGGCATCACCAAAACCACCAAGGTAATACGAACCAAGCTCGCCAACGCCACCCGTCCTGCCGCCCAGGCCGAGTTCGCACACATCCCAATCCGCACTACAGGTCGCCAGCCTATTCATCCCTCAGCTCTTCTTAGACAGAAGCGCGCGGGACGCTGGTACTCGACTCAAAGCATTCACAACACCGTCCGCCGATGGATCTCTACCAGCAGCCCCAGAACCTCCGGCAACGTCGGCGGCAACGCACGCTTCAGCCGGGCATCCTTTCCAAGCTCCAATACGGCCCGCCGCGTCAGTCAATCTACCGGCCGCGCCCCTTTTGCGAGTACCCTCCGGCCAAACCTCACGGGGGGCGCCATTACACGCACCCAGGGCGGCTACACAGTCGGCGGCGGCGGTGGGGTCCGCTACTTCTCCCATACACCCGCCGCGCCGGCACAGGTGGTTCACAACGTCTCGATCGCGATGCGAGCCTTTTGTCTCTCGGGCCAGAAGGCTCGGTACGATGGCCTTAACTCCCACGGTGACAGGTGCTACCGTGCCGTTTCGGAGCTCGAGCATAACGCGTACGTCAAGATGATGGGCGCCTTCTCCACCCGCGGAGGCTCCGGCTCGTTTATCGACTTCTCCATCAGCCCCACCATCACGGCCCTCAGTCCCTTGGGCGCCGCCGCCGCTGCGGGTTTCACCTCCGCCAACGCTGAAGCCCCCGTCACCACTCTCAACGAGGACGGTTTCCTCGACGTCCTGTCGATTGACTTTGCGCGCGCGGTCAAGGACCTTGCCGTCATATTCGCCGATCTCAAAAAACTGGCCGCTTTGGGCGCTTTACCCGTTGCCATGGAGAAGGGAAGTGTATTGCGAGTGCGATTCCCCGGAGTCGATGCCGAGACCGTTGAACGATTATGCGATGATGTCGGCGTCCAGCGTGGTATTATAGGCCAAGATGCCGACTTCGATTGCAAAATTGGTGCGCCATTGGCTCTTCGCTTCCCTTATGCCCCTGATGAAGACGTTAAAACCATCACTTCGCCCGGCGGCTCGGTTCGGTCCCTGTCCGGCATCGATGTCGACTTGGAAGAGGCGTTCATGGACGAGATGGAGCAGCACTCTTGGACGTCGGATCTTGAGGGGTATGAAAGTATGCTGCCCACCCCAAAGAGTAGTGAGCAGTGTTCCGACGAGTACGAAGGATTGGAGGGCATTTACAAATTTCTCGAGGAGTGCGATCGGAACATGGGACGATTTTAAGGATGCAAGCCCTAACTTGGTTGAATGGCTGCAGCAGATTGGTTTCTCGGCAATGTAAGGATCTACGCTCTTTGTACAGTAACACGAATTTGGCCTTACGGAAGTGGCCAAGTCCCCTGAATGACATTTCCTTATTTTACGTCATGACTACATTTTGCTAGTGCCAGAGCTGTCACGACGTCGCTGACGTGGTGCACAATCATACCGGCCTGTTAGGTATAGCCTTATCTATTCATCGCTAGCTATCTACGATACCTCACTGGAGGCTTGTTGCAAAACTAATACCATGCCTATCCTTGGTTGACTTTGCGGTGCTTTTTACGGGATATTGTACAGAGGCCAATGAATTGCTCGCGTGAAACCCATAATATCACCAACTCAACTACGGCGCTCCAAGCCCATGGCTTCAAACCAAGAGTCCGCCTCCACGGCGAGCAATTTCTTGTCCTTCGCAAGAAGTTTCTTGAGCGAGGCCGATCGCTCACCTTTGCCAAGGAGTGCAGCTGACGGGGTGATAAGGCGGACGAGATCCTTAGAGGCACGAACGCCTGGGACAGACATCTGGCCTTGGGGGGTTGCGGGACGAGACTCTAACGGCAGGAGAGGCTCCTTGACCTTGGGTCTTCCTCTTATCTTCCGCTCCTTCTTGGGAGGGGGCGTCGGGGAGCCCTGGTCGACCTTGTTCGGTGCGTCGACTTTGCCAATGGTCATGGTGACGCTTTTCGTCTCAGAGTCCGTTCGGTTCTTCTTCTTGCGCGATCCGCTGGCGTTGAGAACCCAAACTTGGCCATCTGACGCCTGTTCTGGCATCTGGTTGCTTTCTGCAGAGGTCCGAATCGGCTCAGGATTCTGGATGCTGAACGTCGGGCCGTAGTGAGACCACGGGTTCAAGGGGGTGCGGCCAGCTGTCTCGAGGAATGGAGCGACCGAGGTAATCGGGGTTGCGATGCGCGTGGGGCTCGTCGAAGTGGTTTTGGACGTGCCCTTGGAGTTCGACATACCGGAGTTTACGACCTTGTTCTGCTCCAAATTGGAGGTCTGGCCATTCATCTCGATGGACAGGGGCTTGGATTTCCGTCCTCTCTTCTTCTTGCCTTCGTTGGCAGCAGACTGCTCAACAACCATGACTCGGACAGACTTCATCAACACCGTGCTTTCTTGGCCCGTATTCGCAACGATGTTATCTGCAGATAGCTTGTCTTTCTTGACCATCTTGGGCTCATCGAACTCTGAGTTCTTGCCGTCACTATGGCCAGCCTTCGACTCCTTGAGGTCATCACGTTCCTTCGCCTCATTGATGATGCTATCATCAAAGGCTGACGTAGTGGTCTTGTCATTCTTCGTCTTTTTGTTCCTCTTCTTCGTCTTTTTCTTCTTGACCTCATTGATGGGTTCGAATTCGCGTTTCTCCATCTTGGGGCTCTCGCCAGTTGGGTTCTTGGAGCAGTCGCCTTCATCATCACGCTCGATCTCGACGACGAGAACGGGCTCGGACTTCCTGGACCTTTTCTTCTCCTTGTCGTTCTTGGTTTCGGTATGGCCGACTGAGCCGGTTATATTGTCATGGGCATTGCCATCTTCGTAGTTGAGGTCTTGAGAGCCGCCATGGTCGACATCGGTCTCCAAATTGTCGCCCATCTCCTCATTCTCAGTCGTGAAATTGGACTTGAACTTCTGCGACTTCTTGTTCCTTTTCTTGTTCTTGGTCTCGTCATTCTTGGCCTCGACTCTGTCGCCACTCTTGTGAGTCTCGTTGTCCTTGAGGGAGGCATCGGCCTTTTGGTTGCCTTTTCCCTTCAAACTCTTAATCTCGAGAGAAAATGCGACTTTGGTCTTCTTGTGCTTCTTCTTCGTCTTCTTTCCATCGCCGTCCTTCTTCACGCTGTCCACATCCTCAGGAAGTTGACTATCGGAAGTAATAGAGACACCCAGAGAATCCTGTGAGGTATCCTCGCTGGATTGTCCATTCTTTGCCTTCTTTGAGGACTGAGGGGCCTCATGGACTCGCTTTCTCTTCTCGGTCTTGGGGCTGTCAACCTTGGCGGCATCAATGTCCCTCTAGGACGCGGTGCTCACGGCAATCGGTAGAATGGGGTTGGCGCCCAGGTCGTTATCGAGATTGCTGTGGTGGTCGATGCTATCGTCACCCGAATCTCCCATATCAGAATCCCAGTCGACGGATGAGACCGCATTGTCACCGCCGAGGTCTAACTTCTGCTTGTGCCCGGTTTTCGGGGTCTCAACACCATCGCGGAGCTTGGACAACATGGCTCTGAGGACTTCGACATCGTGAGCTCTAGCGTCTGAAGGGTCCATTTCTAAGAGCTTCTCTCTGTCGGTCAAGACTTTGCTCTGTCGGCGAATAAACTTGTTCTCCTTGGCCTTGGTGCGGACCGACATCTGAAGCAACCGGTCTTGCTGAGACTGGGCGTTGCTAGACTGGCCGAGGTGCTCCATTGCATTTGTCATCTGGATTTCCATCTCTCTCTTCTTTCTGATCAACCGGTTGACTTCTCTGATCAAGGCGCGGTGGTCAGTTTGGTTGAAGGGTTTGGCCAAGTCCAGTCCGCCACCTTTCGGGGGCTGCGGCGCGATGAAAGGCGCCATCGTGGTGACTTTGTGTAATCAGCCGAGAGCAAGTCTTTGAAGAAGATGAAGGGAAAATGGTTGGGGGAAAAGGGTTGATAGGTATCTTCCGGAGCGAGTTACCTTCCTCTCTACCAAATCCAGAGGGGAGCTTTTCCTAGTCGGTTCAAGTTGAGATTGGATTTTATGAGAGAGTTGAGATGCGAAAGGATGGAGGAGTTCAAGGAGGGAAGGAGCGCAGCTGAGTCGAACTGTCAGCTGGCGGGGAAGGTAGGCACAGCACAGTGCCTAGATGAATAGTAGGTAGGTAGGTAGGCAAGGCAAGGTAGATCGGCCATGACCAGCTCCAATTACCTACCTTACCTAAGGTTAGGTACCTACACGTACCTACACAGAGCTTCTTTCCCTACCTACCTACCTACCTTGCTTCCACTGTTCAGCGACCTGACCTAAGTCGGTACAATGGAGCCTCTGTACCTCTGGAAAATCACATCACATGATGCTTCCGCTCAATTTGTTTCTCGTCTACCAACGAGCCTTCATACGAGTTCACAACGGTAAGCTATGATTTTTGAGGAACGTGAGGTAGGCACTAGCCTTTCCTGGGCTACGGCAATACTCTTTCCTAGATCCCGAGCTTGAGATCCGGGGTAATCGCAGAGAGTGAGACCCGGAGACCCTGGAAGGTGGTATGGCGTAACCCCACCCCCACATCTGAACCTCGGCATTACATTTTACATTTTACTGTTGCTGGAGCTGGCCTGGCTCTGTCCGGCTAGGTGGCCGGTTAGTAGACCACAGCTACGCCGAGGGACGCTCTGTCAGCGCCTGTTAAAACCGCTGCGAAGTCCCCAGAGCTCGGCCGAGTCGCAATACAACTTTTCGCCCACTGATCTCCCAAGTCGACTTGCTTCCTTACCAGTAAACGAACGCACACGTATCTCAAAAATTCACAATGAGCGGCCCCGGTGTTGGATTCGAGTACCCTCGCCAGGAGGTTGCCTGGCTGAAGCGCGATGTTCTGCTCTTCGCGAACACCGTCGGTGCCACTGACGACGAGCTTCACTTCCTCTACGTAAGGTCTACTCTCCCCTGACGCCCGCGATCTTTGACCATTAACCCTTGATCAACAGGAGCTTCACCCTAATTTCGCCGTCTTTCCCACGTACCCTCTCATCCTCAGTGAGCCAAACCGATCCTTCATACTCCGCCGACCTAGGTAGTTAACAACTCGCCAGCGTTCAAGGGTGACACCCAAGAGGTAGTCGACTTCTACGCCGCGCAAAAGGCCGTCCAGATCCCCAACGTTCCCTCGTTCGATGCCCGGCGCGTCGTCGACGGCCAGCGCAAGATCATCCTCCATAAGCCCGTCCCCACCACCTCGGCCGGCAAGAAGTTCGAAGT
This sequence comes from Colletotrichum lini, assembly GCA_034638275.1. Classification (NCBI taxonomy): domain Eukaryota; kingdom Fungi; phylum Ascomycota; class Sordariomycetes; order Glomerellales; family Glomerellaceae; genus Colletotrichum; species Colletotrichum lini. The sequence goes on from JAWQJV010000006.1 coordinate 2,437,371, forward strand.
CCGAACCAAGGTCCTCGGCGTTTACGACAAGGGCCGCCCCGGCTCCGTTGTCGAGACCCAGACCGACTTGGTCGAGCTCCCCAGCAACGAGGTCTACGCCAGCATCATCACCAGCAGCTTCTACGTCGCGCAGGGCAACTGGGGCGGTCCCAAAGGCCCCGCGACCGAGAACTTCCCTCCTCCGAAGGGCAAGAAGCCCGACGCCACTTTTGAACAGCAGACGACCAAGGAGTCGGCGCTTCTGTATCGCCTCAATGGAGATTACAACCCGCTACACGCGACCCCCGAGCCGGGCAAGAAGATGGGCTTCCCCGGAGCCATCATGCACGGCTTGTACTCGTGGAACTCAACAGCCCACGGCCTGCTGAAGGCCTTTGGAGGCAGCGACCCTGCCAACATCAAGGAATACCAAGCGCGTTTCGCTAGCCCTGTCATGCCTGGCGACAAGCTGATTACGGATGCTTGGAGGACGTGTGATGTCAAGGACGGCTGGGAAGAGATCCGTTTTCAGACCAAGGTTGAGGGCGGCAAGGTTGTTCTTAGCAACGGCCGGGCCCTGGTTAAGGTTGTGGAGTCGCCCAAGTCGAAGTTGTAATATCTTGTCGAAGGATTCCATTCCATTTTGCAAGCATTTAGTGCTCGAGTACGGCAGCTTTGAATTTACAACAGGAAAAACATTTTGGAATGCCGCGACGCTGGTGATATTAGCTATTTTCTTAGAAGTGTCGTGCTGTGACCTGTCGTGTGAGGTGGGCTCCCACTAACAATTGTGGCCTTCGTGAGGGGGGGTGTCTGGAGTGAGAGCGCTTGCTCGCCTGCTGTGGAACGTTCTGTTGCCCAAACATTACAACACCATCCAAACCCTTAACAAAAAAATAATGCCGTTCGACTACCGACCAGACGAAAAACGGTGACAACGACTTACCTAAAATCAGTATGTCATCCAACAGCCACATCGGCCAGCGGCTGTCCTATGACGGCGCACTCTGCACGGTCCGCTACATCGGGCCCGTCGCCGGCACGTCGGGTACCTGGCTCGGCGTAGAATGGGATGACTCCGGACGCGGGAAGCACGATGGCCAACATGGAGACGTCCGGTACTTTTCATGTAGCTCACCTCCGATGATTTGTTGCTTCAGCCATCGAGTCTCTAACCAGTGAGGCCAGGCCTGTCCAAGAACCCCACCGCCGCCTCATTTGTGCGTCCGTCCCGTCCCGCCGACGCTTCACAGAGCTTCGTCGCCGCGCTGCACGGCAAGTATAACGCCGAGGCGGTCGCAGAACGCGAATCGCAGATCCAGATCGTCTTCTTCGGCACGAAGCCCGCCGAGGAGGTCGGCTTCGATAAGATCCGCCGGCAGCTGGCGCGCGTTGAGGACCTGACCATCGTGATTCTCGACGGCGCACGGGTCGCCGTCGATGTCGCGCCCGGCGACAAGGGCGTTAAGGAGACGAGTCCTCTCATTGCAGAGTTGGATATCAGCAGGAATCTATTTGAAGAGTTTGGACAAGTAGTGAAGATCTGCCAGGAGCTTGACAGCTTAAGGAGTCTGAGGCTGAAGTGCGTTCTGCTATGTGTGTACCGTGTTCACGATGACTGACTTGGTTCTAGCGGCAACCGCTTTCGGCTTATTGAGGACGACGAGACCATTGCATTCAAGAAGGTCACTGAATTAGAGCTCGAGGAAACATTGCTGGGCTGGGGAGCTCTCTGCGGCATTGCCCTTAAGTTTCCATCTCTGGCAACCCTGAGCGGCAGCCTGAACCAGCTGTCCGTTCTCCCAACCGTTTCATTTGGCACTCTCGCCGACACCCTCACGACTTTGACACTCGAATTCAATGACTTCACCTCCTTCGCCGACCTCGCGCCCCTTTCTTCTCTTACCTCCCTCCGCAATCTCCATCTCAAGGGCAACAACATCGCCGCCATCTCCCCTCCCTCTGTCCCAAGCCCAATCTTCCCGCCGAGTCTCCAGTACCTCGATATATCTTACAACGCCGTCACGGCATGGTCTTTTGTCGACGCACTCCCCGCCTCCTTCCCAGGCCTCACAGCCCTCCGTTTTGCCCACAATCCCGTCTATGACCGGCCGGATCCGGAGGCCATAGGTGGCGGCTCCCAGACAAAGTCGACGGACGAGGCATTTATGATTACCATCGGCCGCCTCGGCGCCCTGAAAGCCCTCAACTTCACTCCAATATCGACGGCTGACCGCGCCAACGGTGAGATGTTCTACCTCTCCCGTATTGCCAAACAGCTCGCCTCCGTCCCTGAGGCCGCCGAGCCAGAGGTCCTCTCCCAGCACGCCCGTTACGCCGAGCTCTGTGGCATCTACGGCGCTCCGGACGTCATCCGCCGTGACGAGATTAATCCGACCTATCTCGAGGCGCGCCTCATCACCGTGCACTTCGCGCACACAATAGAGACCAAGACGATCATGATCCCAAAATCCTCCGACATCTACGCCGTCAAGGGTGTTGCGGGAAAGCTGTTTGGCGCGGAGCCCCTGCGTCTTCGCCTGGTATGGGAGACGGGCGAATGGGATCCCGTTGGCGGGTTTGATGAAGACGAGAACGCGGATGACAGCAGCGACGGGGAGGACGCTGAGAGGGGCGGTGAAGGGGCTGAGACATGGACTGATGCTGCTGCGCGAGAGGAAAAGGGCGGTAGGTGGGTGAAGAGAGAGGTCGAACTCAAGGACGGGCCTAGGCAGCTGGGGTTTTGCGTTGACGGGATGGATGTCAAGATCCGTGTGGAGGATAGGTGACGACTAGGTCGGTTCCCCTTGCCCCCTCTATGAAGGCCAATATTTGGCCGCGGGATCCTGCCTGTAGACTGCGTGTGGTCTGACGCGTCGGTATTGTTTGCTTCATTTGCGCAAGCGGTATGGGAAGTGACGCATGCTGCCGCGCCAGAAAATCCATTATTTAGACAAACGGGCGAGAGAGAAAAGGAGGCGTGAAGGGCAGGCCGTTCGTCTTCCTCCTCGCGTACTTCTTCTCAAACGTTTCCCTTTCATTAGCAGGTAACCCTCTGACTGATACGACCAGTTAGTTTCAGCATCACTTGCCAATACCTCATGTCGATGCCCCCCAATATCTTCGACGTATCTAACTCTGCCAAAATGGCCTCTATTAACCGCAGCAAGAAGGGCCTCTCACAGTCTATCCACAACCCGCAGGCTGACGAAGAATTACATTTGCGGCCGAGGCACTTCATTGTTCGTGAAGGGAGCGCCATCGTGCCCCTCATTCCAGTCGACCTACTGCCAACTCATCTGGAAATTCACGGCGTACCGCGCCAAATGAACATCGAGGAAACGACGGGTATGTCCAACCTGGGTACATTCCCGAAGCCAAAAAGCCAGCTGCAATTGTATATCGTATCTTTTGCCAATGATGTCTCTGGCCGTTCTGTTGATAATCTCTGTCGAGATGGTCTGCATACCCTCAACGGTGACGAGCCTCTCGAGCATCTTGACCGGCATCATGATCCCGCGCCGGACCCAGCCATCCAGACACCGGTGGCCAGATGGATTACCGACTGCGGGGCCGAAGACTTACAATCTGCGGTCTCTAGGCCGGCCCCAACCAAGGAAAAGCCGCAGCCGGCGGCGACCCGAGTCCTCGACTGGGCCGAAGACACAGAGTCCGTCTCCACAGACAACTTCACCGCCGCCGCCACTGACGAGGACCCCCCGACATCCTCGACGTTCAATACGCAGTCCAACCCCAGGCACGTACCTCAGGCTCAGCGGTCTTCGGTTACCAAGAAAAAAGAAAAATCGGCCACAGAGATCGCAGACCGGATGCTCGAGCTCAGTCGCACCCAGCACGCCATCCGCCAGGGCCCACCGTCGCAAACAAACACGCAGACTAACGGCGACGGCACGGCGAAGCACCACCCCAAGCCGGGCAAGCAGAAGGTCCCCCGGCCACCGGGCAGCTTGTGCCGGCACTGGTGTCAGACGGGCCAGTGCAGTTGGGGCACCGAGTGCCGATACACGCACCAAATGCCCGTGACGCTCGAGGGACTCGCGGACATCGGCCTCAAGGAGCTGCCCGGCTGGTGGCGCAAGGCGGCCGGGTTACCCGTGGAGGGGACGATCGACATTCGCATTTTTGCTGCCACTGCCGGCAATGGGAAGAAGAGCCCTTCCTCCGCCCTGGCAGCGGGCGATCCGTCACTGATCCCGACATATCTGTCAAAGAAGACTAGATCGAAGGTGGACAAGGAAGAGAGAAAAATGGCGGAGGAGATTCACAAGGTTCGGCTTGGGTTTGAGAGGGCTCAGTCGACGGCGGCTTATCCCGCGGTGGTAGGCGCTGGGAGCAGCAAGAAGAAGCCGGCACTGGGACAAGTGCAGCTGCAGATGCAGACGGGAAAAGGCCAGCCTCAGTCTGGGGAGGTTGAGAAGCTTGTGGATATCTGAACCTGCAAGACTGCTAGCTCTAGAGTTGATCGCAAGTCTGGTTCCAGACAATGTTGTCGGTTGGCCAGGATCAACCCCCGATGCCCTCATTCTAGCGTCCGCGAAGCTTGCTGCTTGACGAGAAGGATGTTCGTCCCAACCAGGGGGGGAAAATCTGCATGGCATTTGACAGCTTATGCGACCAACAGACAGCCTTCCAGATCACTTTAAAGTTGATAGGAACGACTCTCAATTGCTTGTTTGCACTAGATAGGTAACTCAAGACGCCGCGCCGCTGGCCTTCCCGCACTATTTCTTCAGCAGAGACCAGCAACTCAGTGACAGCCCATCATGTCACAGCATTACCGCATAAAACGTCACAAGTCGTCCTCCCCCCTAGATGCAATACCGTGATACGAAACTTCGCGAGCACTCGCTCCGGAGCTCCTCTTGGAAACTCGCCCGTTTGAGCCGGCTTCACGGAGAATAGTCTGCGACCATTTCTAGCTACGATCATGAGCTCGATGACATGTCCTTCCAGGTCTAATGAGCGCTTCACCGCCGTAATAGTGATCAAGACGACCAACACGAATACGCTCAGTGACAAGAAACGCCAGGCAGTGGATGCTTACGAAGCCATCTGCCCCATATGTGAATCGCTCAAACTTCTCGGCATAGGACTTTTGGAAAGAGTAACGCCCGACGTGCCGGATTTAAGTCTTTACTCCTACTCAGTGACCAACGGAGGGTGCTGTGTTAGCGGCTGCTTGGGAGGGCTTGACCGGTCAACCTTGCAAATCGAGCTCTCACTACCTTGCCGGTCGGGAATCGAAGAAATTGAACGTTGCTAATTCCGGGGGCTCTTAACCCCGACCTGGCAGGCCCCACCAACTCAATCAAGCTTTGGTGGGGTTCTCTCAAGCAAGGAACATTTTGCATTGAATATTCAGAGAGATCTCGAGATACTTTGGTACTTCCTAATTGCGTACAGGCTTGGTGATATCATTCTGAAGCGACGACTCAAGTATATAAACGACGGGTCAGTTGGTTAGGGACATCTTGTTTGGCAACATTTTCGTTTTCCACTGCAACTCGATACTTCCCTACCCACATACCCCGCAGCCTACGATTAGGCCATCTAATTATTCAGCAATACCACAATAACATACTCTTCACACACCCACCCGTCTTGCACACACATACACACACTTTGACGACACGACAGTCAAGCAAACATGCCTCAGCTAAACGGTCAGGAAGTCGGCAACATCGGCTACGGCCTCATGGGCCTCACCTGGCGCCCTCAGCCCTGCTCCGAGGAACAGGCCTTCGAGGCCATGCGCGCCGCGCTCAAGAACGGCAACAACTTCTGGAACGGCGGAGAATTCTACGGAACCCCCGAGTACAACAGCAGCGTCCTGTTGGAGCGCTATTTTGCCAAGTTCCCCGAGGACGCCGACAAGGTCGTCCTGAGCATGAAGGGCGGTGTCAACCTCAAGAACCTGCACCCGGACGGCTCGCCCGAGGGCGTCCGCCGCTCCCTCGACAACATTATCAATCAACTCAAAGGCCGCAAGAAGGTCGACATATTCGAGTGTGCGCGCCGCGACAAGAACACGCCCCTTGAGGTTACCTTTGGCGTCATCCAGAAGGAGTACATCGACACGGGCAAAGTCGGGGGCATCTGCCTCTCCGAGGTCTCTGCCGCGACGATTCACGAGGCTGTCAAGCACGCCAAGATCGTCGGCGTCGAGGTCGAACTCAGCCTCTTCTCGACCGAAATACTCACCAACGGCGTCGCCGCCGCCTGCGCGCAATATGACATCCCCATCATCGCCTACTCGCCTGTCGGCCGCGGCATGCTCACTGGCCAGGTCAAGACGCTCGACGACATCCCTCATAATGACATGCGTCGCCACATGCCGCGGTTTCAACCCGACACATTCGGTATCAACATCAAGCTTGTCGAACAGGTCGAGACGCTGGCAAGGAAGAAGGGCGTCACACCGGCGCAGCTGGCCATTGGTTGGACGGTGGCGCTGTCGAGGCGGCCAGGCATCCCCGTGATCATTCCGATTCCCGGCGCCACGACGGCGGATAGAGTCAACGAGAACGCGAAGTTGGTGGAGCTTACCGATGAAGAGATGGCCGAGATCGACGCGACGTTGGCCAAGTTCGAAGTCGTGGGCGGCCGCTACCCTGAGGGAGCTCCCGTCAACACCTAAGTGACAATTGTGTGTTTGATTGTGTCGTCTACCGAGCCTGGTTCCTTTTGCGAGTTAGCACGGTTTTCTATAGAAATTAATAAAGCACAAAATGAGTTTCTTGAATAACGGGCTCAGTGTTGCAGTAACGCGAAGATTTTATCCACAGGACGGCCTTGCGGCCTTCAGCATTGCAGAATTCTAATTTGTTCATCATATCGCCGTGAAGAAGTAAAGGAAAAGGCACTCAATGACTAACCATGTGAGATTCAGGGAACTTTACAGCTATCCGTCAACCAGACAGATGGTGGTTGATGTTGGTGGAATGAACGGAGCAAGAAAATTGTTTGTCGACTCTCGGTAAAAGCCTTTATGCGGTAGCTGACTAAGCACATCGCCTCTGGCCGTCCCCCACCCCTCTCCCCCAAGTTCTCCAATTATAGGGGCCACTAAACAACGGTTATTTCGACAGATGTATTGACATGCTCAATATTAACATAGTATCAGGGTATACAGGAATGCGCCTTTTAGCAACAAAATCGAATGGTAGTAACTCCGACCTGTACTGTAGGCAAAAGAGTACACAGATAGAAGATGGGGCTTCTCTACACCATCGCTCCGTTCAGTCCGTGAGCCTCAACTCTATTGACCAGTTTCTTCACGTTCGTCCATTCCTCCGCCTTCAGATCATCTCGACCACCAAGACCAGAGGTCACCTCGAAGACGGTCACCACTCCATCAATACCTCCCGTAGCCAAGCGCTTGCCCTCGGAGGGCTCCCAAACTACCTTGTTCAAACTCTTAGCCAACATGGTTTTACCATCCTTGCGAGAGCTTGGCGATATTCTTGCAACAGGCTCCTCGGTCTCGACCGTGATATCCCATAGCTCAAGCCATCCTGCGCCATCGACAAGAGCGAATACACTGGGCTTGATCGGCGACCATTGGGCGTCGTAAACAACATCTTCCCGCACGAAGTCGATGAGGGGTGAAACGGTTGGTTCGCCTGCTGCTGTGGAAGTTGCCGCAGGCGCGCGAACCTTCCACAACCTCACACTCCAGTCAAGTGACGATGAAAGAACCAAGTCACCGAGATCCACCGGGCCGCGCGCAGGGTGGAAGTCCACGGACATGACAGGTGCCGTGTGGCCCTTGTAGCTGACCCGCGCATCAACGCCCGCCTTGGCACCCGCTCGGTCGTATCTGTGACAGGGAAATATTGTGCCTTCCTCGCTACCGACGAGAAAAAAAGTTGGGTCGGTTTGCGGGAATGCCAAGCAGGTCGGGCTGACGTCGTCCAACTTGTATCCGGGCGGTGCTTTGAGTTCGAGCAGCTCCTGCGGCTGAGCAAATACATCCATGCCCCAGCCACAAACCACGCCGTCCGTTGAGGTTGAAATGATGTTGTTTGCGTTCTGCGTACCAACGATGTCGACCGAGTAGATCGGATGCGTGTGTCCGTACCCAGTAAGAGGCGTCTTCTGCACGGGTGCTGATTTTGCTCTCATATCCCACAGGAGGACCTGGCCACTGTAAGTGCCGCCGATAATTAGGTTTTGGTGGTACGGCGAGAACTTGGCCGTGAGAACATCGGACTGGGCATGGAAAACATATTCTGGTCTGTCGCGCAGGGCCAAGCTCCATACTTGGACAAGTCCGTCTGGCTCATGCGGTGCAGTTGGATTCTTGGTGTATGATGCGAGCATAAGTTCCGAATGATGATGTGAAAAGTCGATGCTGCTGATCATGCGCTTCTTCGACCACCTCTCGTCAAAGAATTGTGCCACTTCCTTCACTCTCCGGCGGCCCTTACCACCAAAGTTGCCGCTCTCGTCGTCCTCGTCGTCAACGTCTTGTCCTTGAAGGGCGTAGTCGGTGAGAATGTCGTACTCCTGGTCGAGCGCTCGCTCGATGACCTTGGTAGACTTCTCAAGAAAATCGGCAAAGTCGGGCGCGCCGGTGACGGCTTCGAGCTCTTCGGCGGTGAGCTTGCGCATGGGGTAATTCTTGTTGGAGTCGTCGTTCGGGATGACACCATCCTTGAGCAAGTCCAATGAGGCCTTCAACTCTTCCTCCACTTCCTTTCTGATGTCCTGTCGCAACTCTTCCTCCCGATCACGCTGTCTCCTGCTCAGCCTCTTGCTGGGTGTTGATGTGATTGGGGGGATGTCCTCGTTGTCGGAGAGCGACTGGGCTCGGGGTCGAGTCGGCGATGTCCATGCCTCGGCCGTTTGCACTCCCTTACTGTATGAGTGGACCTCCTTCACAGGAGAGGGCGGGCACTCGTATATCGTGGTAAGTGGTGCAGTCGTCAGACTCAGCTGCACGGGTGGTGCTACGACAACTGGAGCCGGTGTTGTTTGGCCGTTGGCGGGGGTTGCGAACTCAGAGGTTGCGGTGCTCAACTCTCCCGCGCTTAGAACGCTGTTCGGCCGGCTGCCCCTACGAGCCGGCGATGCAGTTCCCCCATTCGTGGATCCCGGTCGACTTTCCCCTACTAAGCTGTTGATCAAGGTCTCGATATCGCGGCGGTTCTCGGCTCGGCCTGGAATGGGCGATACAAGCTATTATTTCAATCAGCCAGTTGTGCCTGCACAGCGACGGAATCGACATACGTCGCCTGGGCTGCCCGTGCTTTGTCGGCTCGCCGTCGCCTGGCTTGCGCGAAGCTCTCTCTGTCGCTTGAGCTCGGCAAGCTTGGCCTTCTTCGCTAGAATTTCATCTCGTCGCTGTTGCATCCTGACTTCTCATCAATCCCATCGCGGGACTTGCCAATTATGTGTGATGAACGACTGTGGGCGAGGTAGGCACCGTTCTTGTTACAATAACAGCTGGGATTCGCAAGCGAACTGGGTAAGCGGTCTGAGCAGGGCGTAACGTTGAGGTCTTGTTGGCAGAGTGCATGTGACGAACGTTTGGCAGCAGTAGCGCCCTGGGTCGCTTGGTATGGTTTGATAGGGATTCCTCTTTATGCGCGTTGTTCCGTCGCGATTCCTGCGAGTAGAGAGACCCCTGTGGAGTATCCCAGTTGCTGGCTGACCGCAAGAAGATACTTTGGTGGCCCCTGCATTATAATTGAGCTTCTGGTTCCTATTCTCCCAGAGGCCAGTGGACATTTGCACTGGAAAGCAGCTATGCCTGTCAAGGCAAGTGATGCACGTGATTGCATCAGATCGGCAAAGAGCCGGCAAAATTGGCCCTTGGCACTCGAGGCAAGTGTGTCAAGCCAAGGTAGCCGCTGCAAGCTCTCCCAGACAGCACGCGAAAGCGCCCTCCCCCCTGCATACCTACCTACCTAGGCAACACTGGTAGAGACCAGGTAGATAGGTAGTAGGTTGGTAGGTACCTGTAAGCACTGGGTGGATGGCCACGGCGGCGGGCCACTCACTTGTTGTTACCCGTCCCGTCCGAGCTCCAGACGCCCGAAAGTGACCAGACGGCCAACCAGTGGAAAATCTGCGAGTTTTCCCGAGCCAACTCGCATATTTTCAAAACTTCACACCTTGCGTCCCCTAACGTAATTCCCTCGACAGAGCTCCGAAAGGGTCAATTGGCAGCCATTGTCAACCCGCGCACTGTCCTTTTCATCGCTCGCTCCTTCCCAGCAGTCGCGTAATCCAGGCAATTGCCCTCAATGTCTTCCTCCTCGGGAGTTAACGTACGTCTTGCCCTTCGCCCTCGTCCGCATCCCGCAAAGCGACAAGCCATTCTCTCTCTCTGAGCCGACGGACGACTATGATCGAGCAAATCGACCTCGAATATTACATGCGCATCTCGATACCACGAACAGCTCGGCTGATTGATGCATTTTATAGGTGCTGCGATACACGGCCCTCGGCCTGGGCGTGTTCTACGGTTTCACACATCAGCGATCAATCACAGCAAGCCAGAAGGCTGCCGCCGCCGCGAAGGAGTATGAGCGCAAGGAGAAATTGATTGAGCAGGCGAAGGCCGAGTTTGCAAAGAAGAACCAGCCCCTAAAGACAGCGGCTGCTGATGCCGGAGGTGTGTTTCTTTCCCCGGCGAGACGCGACGGGTTTCCGGCGGCGCAATACCGATTTGTTGCCGTCGATAGCTACCCCAATAGAATGATCTGTGGAGCTGACGTCTGACACAGTCAACATCGACCCGATGGACCCCAAGTTCGACCTTGAGGCCTACTTCAACGACCTGGTGAAGCAGAACCCGTAAAATGGGCGATTGCTTGGTGGAGGGGACGGCTTGCACAACGGATAGACAGGATCAGGATCGGTGATACGCCTGCGCAAAGAGAATACAAAAAGTCCTTGCAGAGGGCTAATAATCTGGTCTTTCGGCAGCAATAGGTGCATGGAAGACACCATGCCTGATGTCACTGCATAGACATTTCCTTACCTCTGTTTACCGGATGTACATGTGTACAATACGCTCAACTAGATGACAATTCCAAAAGAACGAGCCATTGGATGACATCAAACACTTATTTTATTTACCGACCTTGGAATTTCTTGGAGAGTCAGCGAAGGCCAGACACAGCTCTGGAAGCAGGCTTGTTGTAGCTTGTGACGCTCCACATGGGGGTTGTCTGTGTATCCTCTACCTTGCCAGTCTATGGCTGTGGTTATTCATGTTCTTTGTACCGAGTTGAAGTTAAGCATGGTCATATTGTCTTGGGAGGAGGGGCTGGCTGCGTAAGGTATTCGTATCAATGAGATAAACAGGGAAAATGAAGTGGCAACTGGCTGGCTACCTTACCCAGAACATCTAAATGCCTTACACATCAATCATCCCCCAAGAAACAACAAGACCTCTCTTTTGGCTCTGTATACTAGAACATGCATTTTGCTACATCTCATTGTGATGGCAATGACAACTGATTATGCCTAAGACCAAGCGAGAAGCACATGGCCTCGGCCACCCCCCAACCCCAGACCATTATGCTCCGGGTCATTCTTTGTCCGAAGCACGTGACCCATGTTCTTGAATGATGTAGAAGTCACTGACTGATAGGTCGGGAGTGGGCCATGCGCCATACCATTGCACGGCTCGGCTCCTCACCTCCTGGACCGTGCACCCTTCCCCTGCACCACCGATTCAGGTGCATAAGCTCCAAGCTGTCCTTCTCAGATACCTGACCTGTCTGGCTGTGAGACAGAAGGTTGTCGTCGCCAGCTCCATTTCGCAACCTTCACAACTACGGCCACTGCCCCTGCACACCAATCGCGGCCAAAATGACGGCCAAACCTTTGGGACCCCTCTCTGGAGGCAGCAACGAGAACACCAGAACTGTTCTGAGAGTCACGATCTTGTCTCTGATCGCTGCTGCTGCTGTTGCGAGTCGTCTCTTCTCCGTCATTCGTAAGTGCTCCTCGACAGTTTGCTGAGGGTCGCCTCGCTGCCATCATGACTACCAATTGATGGCCACTTGGGGAAGGATGGCATGGAAATTGTTATATCACAATGGGCAGATGCTAATTGCAATGGTTTAGGCTTCGAGAGCATCATCCACGAATGTTTGTTCCCCCTTGCCCCGGGCACATTTCCACTCCCGATACTAACAATTCCCCAGTCGATCCTTGGTTCAACTTTCGAGCTACCAAGTATCTCGTTGCCAATGGATTCTACAAGTTCTGGGACTGGTTCGATGATCGCACCTGGCATCCTCTCGGTCGGGTTACTGGAGGAACTCTGTACCCTGGCCTGATGGTGACCAGCGGCGCTATTTACCACGCGCTTCGAGCTCTTACGGTGCCTGTCGATATCCGCAACATTTGCGTCCTTCTCGCGCCTGCTTTCTCCGGTCTTACCGCCTACGCCGCCTATCTCCTCACCAATGAGATGACCACCTCCCCGTCGGCCGGTCTGCTTGCGGCTATTTTCATGGGTATCGCGCCTGGTTATATCTCTCGATCAGTTGCCGGCAGCTACGATAACGAGGCCATTGCGATTTTCCTTCTTGTCTTTACCTTCTTCCTGTGGATCAAGGCACTGAAGCTGGGCTCCATGCTCTGGGGTGCTCTCTGCGCTCTGTTCTACGGTTACATGGTTGCCTCGTGGGGTGGCTACGCCTTCATCACCAACATGCTGCCCCTGCATGCCTTGACCCTGATCCTCATGGGTAGATACAGCGCCCGCCTTTACGTCAGTTACACCACCTGGTACGCTCTTGGAACTTTGGCCAGCATGCAGATCCCCTTCGTTGGTTTCTTGCCCGTCAAGACCAGTGAGCATATGCCTGCTCTGGGTAAGTCTGAAAAATAACGGGCCATGGTTATCGCAGACTAACCAGAAATAGGTGTCTTCGGCTTTCTGCAGCTGGTGGCCTTTATTGATTATGTCCGAGGCGCTATCCCCAGTCGCCAGTTCCAGACTTTCGTCTACACGTTCCTTGCTGCAACTTTCGGCGTTGCCCTTGCTGGCTTGGTAGCTCTGACCTCTTTCGGTTACATTGCCCCTTGGGGTGGCCGTTTCTATTCCCTTTGGGATACCGGCTACGCCAAGATCCATATCCCCATCATCGCTTCCGTCTCTGAGCACCAGCCTACCGCCTGGCCTGCTTTCTTCTTCGACCTCAATATGCTGGTCTGGCTCTTCCCCGCTGGAGTCTACCTTTGCTTCCAGAACCTGAGGGATGAACATGTTTTCATTGTCGTCTATGCTCTTTTCGGTACATACTTCGCCGGTGTCATGGTGCGCTTGATGCTCACTCTGACCCCCGTTGTTTGTGTTGCGGCGGCTATCGCGGCTTCTCAGATTCTCGACACCTACTTGGTCGCCAAGTCTCCCAATCCCGAGGACTACAAGCCTGAGGACGCCATTGAAGGGACTCCTAAGAAGACAGGAAAGGGCGGACTCAAGTCAACTAGCAAGCCCGTCATTGGCATCTACACCTTCCTTTCTAAGGCGGTTGTTGTCGGCGGCATGTCTGTCTTCCTTCTTCTCTTTGTGCTTCACTGCACCTGGGTCACTTCCAACGCATACTCCTCCCCCTCTGTTGTCCTTGCTAGCAGATTGCCCGACGGCAGTCAGCACATCATCGACGACTATCGTGAGGCCTACCAGTGGCTGCGCCAGAACACAAAGGAGGACGCCAAGATCATGTCCTGGTGGGACTACGGCTACCAGATCGGCGGCATGGCCGACCGTCCTACTCTTGTCGACAACAACACCTGGAACAACACGCATATTGCCACTGTCGGCAAGGCGATGAGTTCTCGAGAGGAGGTCAGCTACCCCATCATGCGTCAACACGAGGTTGACTACGTCTTGGTGGTTTTCGGTGGTCTGCTGGGCTACTCCGGAGACGACATCAACAAGTTCTTGTGGATGGTCCGAATTGCCGAGGGCATCTGGCCTGAGGAGGTCCAGGAGCGCAAGTTCTTCACCCCTCGTGGCGAGTACAGAGTTGATGACCAGGCGACCGAAACCATGAAGAACAGCTTGATGTAAGTAATTGAGAGCCTATACGTGATATGGTACCGATGCTAACAACTCGCACAGGTACAAGATGTCATACTACAACTACAACTCGCTCTTTCCCGCCGGTCAGGCCCAGGATCGTGTTCGTGGCGTCCGTCTTCCCGACGTCGGCCCTACGCTGGACACTGTCGAGGAGGCCTTCACTAGTGAGAACTGGATCATCCGCATCTACAAGGTCAAGGACCTTGACAACATTGGCCGCGACCACACGGCCGCTTCTGCTTTCGAGCGGGGTCAGAAGAAGAAGAAGCCGACAAAGAAGCGTGGCCCCAGAATTCTCAGAGTTGATTAAGTCAACACTTTATTTAGGCGATCAGAGAGCGTTTTCTCATGACCGTGTCTCATTTCTTTGTATCGGGACAGGGACAGGTGGTTCTGGACTCCACATGTAGACAAAAAAAAAGCACGCTTCGGCAATGTACACTATTCGATTATGACCTCTTCATCGTATACCTTGCTGATGTTCTTCGCTTATTGACTCGCAACCAAAACTCGAGGCATGCTCATGATTTGGACAGTCGACATAGCAGTGTTTCGCTGGCTGGGTTTGAGAAAAAAGGTGAAGCATGATGAACTGTTACCACTTACTCTACCTCATACGATGGGACAAGTGCTTGTCGAAGCATGCTGGATAGTAAATGACAGACTGCTCGTGTCTAGGTACGAGCCATCTCCGGGCCTAGTGAGACGTAGCACGCGCACACATGCAAACATCCGAACTAGGGCCGTGGTCCTAAATTTTGTCTCCAGAGATGCATGTACCAGTCGAGATCCCTATGCTTTGTCTGGGCCGAGAGGTTCCTCTGCTCTTACTTTCATTTTCACTTCCTCTCCTCTACCAAGCCAATGGCCAGGGCATGTTCGTTAATGGCTACAATTGGGTTGGGTTCCCCTTGTTTCTCACTGACACAACCCTAGTCTCTCACCATACACACCTCCCTCCGATATGCTTTGACGTTCACAATTGCAGTTCCATCAACAGATTGAGGAGAGACCCGGATCCAGATCGTATGACAGAACGAATAGGTGCGTACCACATCTGTTTCTACAGGTCCACATTGCCTAGGTACGTGGGGGTGGGGCAGCCGCTCCTGCTGTGAGTGGTGCTTTGAAGCTGTGTTCCTGGGGAAGGAGCCCCCTCAGCGCCATTTCCTTGGTGTTGCACCTGCCTCACTTATCAACAACCCTTTTGCTTTTGGCCAGCCTATCCCAGAAATTTCAACAACCTCTTAAATTCTTTTCGTTTTGCATACTGGCCACCAATTCAGAACATCGCAAGCTTTCCAGGAGGCTACAAGAGCAACATGGCGCCGAAGGAGAGGGCTCGGGCATCAAAGAGTGAAGGGAGCAAATCTTCCCGACATCGCCGTAAGAACTCTCCTGTTTTGCGACACGAAGGCTGAAATAACTGACGATTAGCTAGCATCTGCTCAGGCTGACTCAACTTATCGAACTCGCCACATCGACGATGGATACCAAAGCCAGGATCGACTGATAGAGGAGCCTCGCCGACGACGCATCAGATCGAGTCGCGCTTCTGGCCGTTTGAAGACTTCCTATCAACATGACCCAAGCCACTCCGCTGCTCATACAGCTTTACCCCGTCACTTTTCGGCATATATTGACGGCTCTGATGAAGACACGGGTATTTCCTCTGTATTTTCGAGCTCCTTGGCAGCACGCAACCGGAGCCGTTTTCAACTGACCCCGGAGTCTCAATTCGTCGTTCATCTGGATGAGGCATCCCACAACTACTCTGAGGCGGCATGGAGAAACTCTGAGATGAACATTGAAAGCGCTCCCCACGTCAGAGCCTCTGCCAGTCGATCACGCCACGACAAGCACCAGCCATCCTCCATTCTTGAGGACACCAGAGACGACAAGAGTAACCAAAACAACAAGCCTCGCGACTGGGCGTCCGGAATACCCGTTCATCTAGACGACAACACCGATGGTTATTACTGCTGTGGCTGCGGTATCCGCCGATCAGACGAGTACCACCGGGCGCGCAAGTTCACCGCTGGAGACCCAGCCTGGCGTAACTTTTGCAGACCATGCCACGCAAAGCACCTCGACAGTGGCGATGACAGAACTATGAAGGCGTATGGTAACTTTTGCTTCGGTTGTGGATTTGCACGATCTTCTCACTTCAACAAAGCGCATCCCATCAAGCGGGGTCAGAAACTAGTCAAGAACTTTTGCGCCCATTGCATGAAACAAGTCTCCAGGAAAGCATGCATACCAAACGAGACTCTACTTGGCAGCGTGAGTCCTTGCTGCCTTCCCGTCAGAAGTTCCACCTACAGCTAACACGGTCTAGTCTTCTGACGAGAGTGATTCTGAATCGAGTATTCCGCACCTGAATGAAGCCCATTCCATCAGACGGATCCCTGCCAAGGACGCTCCTCATCCCGCTTTTCGTCAAAACGAGGCAATGAAGATGAACTCCGACGCCTCCAACTGTGCCGAAGAAACGGATAGCACTTCGGCTGATCGTTCTACGTCCAATTCCGTCGGAGAACGACTTCGTACTCGCCGCTCTGCCAGGGCCAGCGATTCCACGCCTTTGAAGGAGGAACAACCTGGTTCTGAGTGCTTGACCATCAACAGGCACGAAGACAACTCTGAGGATACTCCGCCAATGAGCATGAAATACCGAGCTCCTGATGTTACCGATGGCCCTATGCAGCTCTCCCATCAGGCGACCAACGACGATAATGTTTCTGATCTATGCAGCATGATTCGGACTCACAACTCCCCAACAGCCAAGCGATCAAACGATGCACCGGCGACGCCCAAGGCGCCTACCACGGCAAGAAATGGTGGCTTTGACTTCGACTCTTCAATGCTGACTTCGGATTCAAACTCGCCTTCGAAGCGAGCGACGTTCAACGAGTGTGTCGAGGTTCGCACGTCTCCGACATACTGGCAACGGGAACATTGTGAAGGGGATGGCCACTATGCTCACTTCCGACACGAGCATTACCACGAGGAGCTCCGCGAGGGACAGAAGGCGATTCCACTCAAGAACCCTCTGAAAGACCCTGATGGTCACAGCGCAAGACAGATTCGCATGCCCCGTTTCAGTGTCGACGAGGAAAGCTTTAACTCTTGGAGCGTTCCTGGCGCTGGCTTGGATGCTTTTACAGCTTCGGATTTCGGGTCTAGCTCTTTCCCAGACACTTCGGGAGGTAATCAGTCCTGCTCCAGCACCGCATACGTTCCGGAAGGATTTAATTCAGCTGATGATTCGGTATTCCGTAACGGTGCTCGTGGCTCCAGTAAGGCGCGATCGAGCCCGTGCAATCGACCGTATCGGTCACGCAATGGCAACGATTCTTCCTGCGGCCAAGGCAAGGAGAACCAGCCCTGTCCCGCAAGCCCCATTGCTCCAGAGAGACAGTATACATCTTTTGGCTCTCCCGATGGCCGTCGAATTTCCGAGAAGAACCGTTGGACCAACCGGTACCCGCAACACGACACCTCACGTAGCGAACAGCGCGACGGTACATGTGCCAGCCATGCTGGTTCCTCATGGGGTCCAGAAGATTCTAACTCGTACCATGCCTCTCAGTCAGCCCATTCAGATGGATATCCCGACATGTACAGCGACCCATTTCGAGACTACCAGGCTCACAAGTACACCACCTTCGTCGATGAAGTTTCCCCCAAGGATCAAAGAGTTTCCTCGGGTGATCAAAACTTCCATCAGAGCAGTTTTGACCATCAGTATACTCAACCACATCACCAACAAACCTCGTCCAAGCAATGGGATTACAACGATACGAGAGACTTCAATATCCAAGAGGACTTCAAAGAGCCCCGACCTCGATCTTACCACAGCTTTCCTGGCCATTCGGCGGGCCAAGAATCGAACTCCGAGTATCACATTTCGAACGATTACGACGTCCCTCTTGAGTTTTCGAACACGTCCAACGACCCAATCCAAAAGCCCATGCCCAAGCTTCCTTTCGTTGGTTTTGCCATGGAGATTCCGGACGACATGTCCGACAGTGACGTCCACAACTTGCTCATCCCTGGCTGCGATGACTACGTTCCCTGGCACGGGATGAGCTCGACTTGATTCACAGCAGCCCTTTGCCAGGGCCAACTCTTACTACCTTTTACATTATTATGTCTGAAGTTTTCCGCTCAGAAACCATACCAGCTTTCTCGTCTCTCAGCTGAACGACGTCACAGCGCCATGACTGTGCAACGGCGGACCAATTTTGTCGAGCTACACGATTCTGCCCACGACTGAATATTTGCAGAACTTTGAGAAGGATTACCACAACTCTTGTTTTGTATGACCAGATCTTTTACGTTTTTTTTGTCTTGCCGGTTATCTTACCCCTTTCCTTGATTACACAATGCCCTCCTTACCACTAGTCTTCCGCCCTTACACCATTCATCATCCAGCCGTAATTGCACTCGCTACCCTTTCTCCCCCCTCAACACTCTTTCCTCAATAGAACATGAGACGTTGCCTCGCTATTCGTCTGCGACCTCTGCACCCCATCAACGCCTACCCATGTTGTATGCACCTCTGGTAGCCCTCATCAACACTGGAGTGATTCCTCAGTGTCCGGAGAGCAACCTAGTATCCCAATGACTGGGCTATTTCGGAACTCGACTCTTTGGCAATTATTGGCTCCCAAATTGGAGGAAAGCTGCTCTATATGGATTGGAACACAGGGGACTTTGGGACAGGTCAGTTTTGGGGAGCTGTTGCCGAGACCGAGATACTCTGGTTACTTGCCACCTTTGGAGAGGGTTCCAAGGAGAACTCTTCCACATATCTGGACGATCCTTTCTGTGGATGGAGGTTTTCCGAGTCCGCCTGGAGATTGATTGAGCCTCTTTGCTCTCGAAACGCAAAAGAATAAGAAGCACGAGAGATGTCACAGAAACGAACGATCGCCTGTACTTAGCTAGTAAACCCGCCGAGAACACAAAAATAAAAACTCTTCTAGACCACTATCGTCCTTTTTTTGTTGATCGATAGCAGCTGGAGACGAAGAACAAACCTCGTCCATGGCATTATTGACTGGAAAAGTCGAAAGGAGACACTACAGCACCGAAGCGACAGTTTTTCATGGACCTGATAATAATGATTTGTTGTGTTTATTCTATTTTGTGTCTTTTCCTCTTTTCTTTCGTAGGCCTCGGTTCTATCCCATCAACAGCGCTGTTCTCAACGACAATAACCACGCATGACTGACTATAGAGACCGCCGTGCTTGACCATGTGGATGGCCCTCAAGTGTTCTGGAAAGCAACGCTGTTTCGTGCCCTACGCAACCTGCATCTCATACCGCGCCTTGGGTAAAAACAAAGCGCCCTTTTCCAATACAATATGCAACCATTTACCCATCCTTGTCTTCGTTACCTTCGAGGAGCTCCAAGTGGCAGCCAAACTTGAAACAGGGAGGGCTATTGTCATTTATTGGCCGAGTAGCCAGCTCCCCCTCCACCCTCATCCTTTCATTACGCCCTCGTCCTGAGCTAAGTGGCGAGTCGCTCGCTCAGTTGTGAGGGCTGCTAGACCGAACCTCCTGCAGTGGCGACGGGGCATTCAGACCCGGCGTCTGGCCCCGGAGAACGGTAGTCGCGGGCGCGCTAGCCGGCGAGCCCCCCCTCCTAGACGCCGTTCTCAGCGCTACGAACCTTAGCGCCTCGAGCCGCTTCTCCTCAAAGACACGGCTGCGCTCACGCTCCCTTTCGATGTTTTGCTTGCGCTCGGCCAACTCCTTGTCGACTTCGTTGTACCTCCGTTCCTGTTCGGCCGCCATCCTCAGCTTTCTCTCGTATCTGCCGCAAATCTCGTCCATTTTGCGAGCCGCCGATGAAGAGACGAGCTTGGGCGGGGCATCTGGGTGGCGGCGCTTTGCGGAATCGCCGTAAAAGCAGCGGAAAACGACCTTTGTCTGGCTTGTCGTGTCGGTAGCGGTGCCCCATACAACGACCTCGTCGCCGTCGTACAGTTGGACCCAGTTCTTTGATGGGCTTGTGGGGTTCTTGCAGTCATGTGAAAGAAGTTCGGCACCATTGAGCAAGATTCCGTTCGTTGCTTTTGTCGATAGGTAAAAGGCGAATCCTTCGCCGTCCGGATACTTGTCCCATGGATGCTTGTTCAGGTCCTTGGAGGGATCGTAGCCGTCCTTCCACAGCAGTATCTTCAGAGCATATTTGGGTATTTTGATCTCTGTCTTGGGCTCGTAAATGGCTGTGTTGGAAGGTCCTCGGCCCCACGACATCAGCGAGATCCTCACGGGGACGCAGATCCCAGAGACCACGGAATCAGGGGCTGACTCAAGTACAGCAATAGCCCGTTTCGGCCCGTTATCGGAAATGGGCACAACAATCTTTTGGGTTTCTGGCGGTAGAGTGTCGGGAAGCGAATCTTCTTCAGGCGGGGGAGCCGTGGAGGGAATGTCCCACTCCGTGCCCTCCAGCACTTTCCTGTCATCTCGCTTCAGCAGCGCCCGGTTTGTCTCATCGGCGGTTGGTTGGCTCTGGGTGTGCATGGCGGGCACGCCGTTGTTCGGTGGGAAGTACTTGAAAGCTAGCTCCCACAGTGGGGATTTTGCTGGGCCAAACTCCTCTCCCCGGCTGCGTGCTGCCTTTTTGAACATCTCGTACTGTAGCTGTGTCATCTCGGGGTAGCGGAGGTGCCATGTGCTGAGGTCCTTCCCCCAGAAGTGCATCTTGTTGAAGGGCCCATCGATTTGGCGTCCTGATTCCAGCCTTTTGATCTGCGGAACAGAGGCAACGAGTTTGTACTCCTCCATTTCCTCTTCTGCCAAGGCATCGAGGTTGCCCTCTGACTTGAGGCGTTTGAAAACGGGCTTCTCCCTCGGCCGCGGCTCGAACTCATCGCTCGTATCGACCGATGCTGGTTTCCGTTTGCTAGCGTTGTAGAACGTCCCGTTGGATTGGGATGTGGCCGCGGACTTCATCTGCAGATCGCTGCCGAAATCGGTTGCACCCAGACTTTGAGAAGCGACATTTTCGACCAGACTACGCAGCTGATCCGCTGACTGACCGTTAACGGCTGAGACGGAAAGTCGAGCACCGCCGCTGCTCCCTGGCTTTCTACCGATGATTGTTGAAGCGTCTTCCGACTCGTAGCTGTCCCCAATCTCTATCCCAGTGCTTTCATGGCCTAAAACGCCCGAATCGGCCACGGGGAGGTTGAGCCGTTCTGCGGCGATTGCGCCCCTGCTGCCCACCGCAGAGATGTTGACCTCTCCAAAGAGCCTTGGACCAGCAACACCATGCCCGGACGGCCCGAAAGTTCCATTCTCTATTTCTGAATCTTCCTCGATGAAGTCGTTGACGATGTCATCCGCACTTTCATCGAACGGTAGCTCCGTGTCGGCGAGATGCCGCGACTGCCCCTCCTCCAGACTAAGCTGAGATGCGTTTACTTGCAACGCTTCGTCTTCGTCAGTAATTTCGTCGAATGACTGATCACCGCTTTGCGAAGGCTTCAGTCTGTGAACGCCTAGCCAGGGATGCGCCTGAAGTTCCCTAACCGTTGCGCGACATTCCGGCCGTTTCTCCAGCATATCGCAAAGGAAGTCGATGCCCTGCGGCGAGATCCCCTGTTGCTCCAGCGGGAGCGTATCAAGAGGCTTCGTCATGATGGTGTGGAGTAACTCAGAATAGCTGACACCATTCTTAACGGGGTATGGCGGATTACCGGTGAGCGCGTAGAAAAGCACACCACCGAGAGACCAGACATCAACAGCGTGGTCATATCTTTGTCCAACTGCTGCCCGCTTTGCCCTATTCCGCGGGTTTCGATAACCGTTGTCATCGTATTCGGCGTACTCGGAGTACACTTCTGGGGCGCAGTACAGTAAGGTGCCGCAAAACGTTCTGAGGAACGTCTGCTCATTGTCGACCATTTTGGAGAGGCCGAAGTCCGTCAACTTGACATCAAAAGGATTGAGTGAGGAGATAAGGATGTTGTCAGGTTTGACGTCTCGATGCGTTATGTGGTTTTCGTGCAGATGAGCCAAGGCACTCAGCAACTGAGCCGCCATTTGCTTGACCGACACCTCCTGCAAGGGTCCACGGCTATTGATAAGCTTGCCGAGATCGCCGCCGCCGACAAACTCCATGATGATGATGAAGAGCCGGTTGTCCCAGTCGAAATGCTCAATATATCGGACGACGTTGGGCTTTGCCGGGTCAGCGGTAAGAACATAGGAACGAAACGTGGGCACCGTGGCGAGCTTACATGTTGAACCCTTTGCATGATCCTCATCTCGTTTTCCACCTTCTGATCTAGGACACCGTTCTTGATGAACCGCCGCTTCTCTAGCTCCTTGGCGGCGTACGGGACCCCGTCAAACTTAGACGTGACCTTGTAAACAACCGCAAAGGCGCCCTTGCCAATCTGGCCGACGCGGTTGTACTTCCCAGAACCATCCCAGTCCCTCGGGAACCGGTCGACGTTATCCTGTGTGGTCCCGGATGGTAGCGCTATTCGCCGCGTGGTGGCGGTTGGCGGTCTCCTAGGGGCAGCAAACAAATCGACCTGGCAGGTTTAGTTTCTGGCGCTCAGCAACGCAGAAAGGGTGTAACTCACATGGCCACCCGGACCCGGCACCACCGTCTCGTTGTGGTTCACACGCAGAGTCTCGAGCTTGGCAAAGTACTGCTGTAGCTTTGCTGTGTATGCCATTTCGTATTCGCCCACGCGCTTTGGTATACGAACCAAGAATTCCAAGTCGTGCTGCTCATTGTGCATCAAGACTTTGACCTTGGAGCCATGACTGAGCACCCTCTTCGTGTCGCACTTGTCGTTTGCGTTCTTGGGCTTTGCGCGCAACAGGGTCCCTTCGACAAAGGTACCGTTGGTCGACTGATCCTCCAGCATTACAACGCCATATTCATTGACATAGATACGGAAGTGAATATTGCTGAGGCGCTTCATGGGGTCGTTGGCGAAGCAAATATCGCACCGCGAGACGTTACGGCCGAACATGAAGCCATGGAGCGGGTCCTTGGTCTTAGCAGATAGGCGTAGTATGATGGCGTGCTCGATGTTGGGCGGCGTCAGCTGGAACTGGTCGGCCCTGTCCTCCTGCTCATAGTCTGGTTCCACGGCGTCTGCCTCTTCCCTACCGACGACATGTTGCGAGTGTTCGCGGGCTATTCGGTGGACTTCGCGACGTGCGAATTCGGAGTGGGGGTAGAGGATGCAGATGATGTCGGATATATCTTCGTCAGAGAAGCCAGAGTTTTGCTTGCCTACACGGCGTGGATCGAGGACGTTTTGGGTAGCTAAGGCACAAATATTAGTCTCTGGGTTGTTGTGCCTTGGGCTCGTGCAACCGACTCCGAGATGGGACGGACGAGCATACCTTGGGTGGGCTGCGACCCATCGCCCTCCATTGGGACAGCCGAAGGAGCAGAGAAGCTCGCAAAGCTCGTCTAGGCTGCCGTCTTGGACCTTGGGCTGGTAACAAACGGCCGGCGTAAGGAAGGGAGCTGTTCAAGATGCGCGTGTCGAGAATATGGAGTTTCGCGGCTGGATTAAGAAAAGCTGGCAATGCATTTATTGGATGTTGGCTAAAGTAACGGCGTCGGCGTCGTTCTCGAGCGAATCTTGTAAACTGAGGGTGAGATGGTATCGCTATTCGGGGTTTTCTTATACCCCCCTTTTTTCTTCTTCTTCTTCTTCTTCTTCTTCTTCTTCTTCTTCTTCTGTTCTTTTATTCCCGTTGCTCTTTGCGGCACAGGGTTGTTTTGGGGACGTCTCGTTCCACGGTTCTCGATATTCGATGTGTGCGTGAGAGGGCTATGGTGTATGGTTGCGCCGTAGTTCGCCAGTAGCTCAATTTTTGGAGGAGGCCAAGGTGCTTCGGCTTCGGCACTGAGTTGGATCGGCAAATTCGCTGCGCATTTGGGAGAGGTGGAGGGGTTGGTTGTATGTATGAACGTATGTATGTATGTATGCGAGTTGGTCACCCCCGGTCACCCAGCAACGTCTCTGTTCTTTATAAATCAAGGATGCAAGGACGTCATGCAGACAAATGATGCGGATGGGAGGTGAGGCGGGTGGGGTAGGGGTACACTGAGCAATGGGTGTGTGTGTGTGTGTGTGTGTGTGTGTGTGTGTGTGTGTGTGTGTGTGTGTGTGTGTGTGTGTGTGTGTGTGAGTGTGCGTGTTTGTGTGTGGTTGCTCGATGCCGTTGCGCGTTAAGAAAACCACCACTGGAAGTCAGATGATGTAGACCTTCTGGACGCAAGGAGTGGGCGTGGACTCGACCTCGAGAACGAATGTCTCTGGTTTTTGGGAATGCGACGAAAGCACTGGCCCTCAAGGGTTCTTGAGAAACGGGCGGGTCGTCCTTTCTTCCAGTACCTAGCCACGAGGCAGCCTCCCCAGGGGAAGCACCTTTCGGGCTCGGGCACCTGCAGCCGCTGTCAGCCAGTCGGCGCTTCGGTCGATCCCAGTCCCGCCCACCAAAAAACACGGTCGGAAGATGCGCCTAACAGGACTAAGACGCGCCGCGCCGCCTGAGGGACGTGGCGGCGATAGGACGCGATGACGGCGAGGTCAATGCCTAGGCAGTCAGGTCTATTGTCCCTCCTCGCTTTGGCTTCTGAAGCGAAGTCCTGTTGTGTTCGCCAAGTCCTGCCAGCCTCTCAGTGGCGACAAGTCGAACGATCGATCGCCTGTGCCTGCCTGGAGAAAAGTGCTGGGACCGCTAGCTCCGCCTTGGCCATCTTTGCTGCCTTTAATTAGCTGGATTGGGTTGCTGCCGGTGGCGGCGGCGGTTCCGACCTCTAAATCCTCAGCCGAAAGAATTACAATAAAACAAACCCCCCTCGACGACACCCAGGCGTAGCCAACACTGACGAACTGGACACGTCATTTGAGGCAGTTTGGCGTGAGTCCCAAATCATTACTGAACACTTCCGCATATGTATTCGCACGCCGGTGAGAAGTTGTCTTGCCGATCAAAAGCCCTAGCTGGCAGGCGGCAGGCTGAATATGCCCGTCGGAAGGTGTCAGCGACACTGAACAGCAATGGCAACACATATGGGAACAAGACAAGGAGGTTACAAGCAGGCGGATACATCACATCAGCCACGCTTGCTTTCTTGGACCACGCCAGTTTGTCATATCCGTTCGGCCGTCTCGATATCCATCAATGCTATTTCCTTAAGACTCTACTCAATGCAACGAAAGAAAACCAGGATGCCTTTCCACTTTGGGAACCAACATCTCAACCACATATCCTGCGAGTGTGGTTCCCCCTTGAACGCCTATCATGAGGGTTGTTCGGTTTGTAAAGATACACTTGATCTCGACTGCCGGGCGTGCGGCCCTCTTGGTGTATAGTGTAGTCTTTCAATGCCGTTCCCAATGTTTTTCTTCTCTCCACGATCTCTCTCTCTCTCTTACTCCTTTACCACGTTCGTCAGACAGACTAGAATGCCTGTCCTTGTCCTTGTCCCTGCCCCTGTCCATGGTACTGCGCCGGGTAGTTTTGGCCTCGTCCGCCTTGTTGAGACCCCGGGGAATAGGGGCCCTGCGGCATAAACCGAGGGTCCATCATCTGGGGCCCGGGCGACTGACGACCCTGCCGCATCGCCATCGGGTTGGCATAGCCGCCTCCCTGGCTGTAACCGCCAGCTTGACCGTAGTTGCTCGTTGGCCCATAGCTACTTCCTTGGCCGTAACCAAAGTTCGGCGCGGGTCCGGCAGCGTAGCCGCTGGGCTGCCCTCGAGGGGGTCCCATCTGGCCGCGAGACATATTGCTCTGAGCATACATGCCCTGAGGGGACATGGGTTGCTGGTGATGCTGGTACTGGTACTGCTGCTGGTGCTGTTGCTGCGCGTACATTTGTTGTTGTTGCTGTTGTTGTTGTTGTTGTTGCTGCTGCTGGTAGGCCTGCTGTTGCTGCTGTCGTTGCATCTGCTGTTGGTAGACCAAGGCCTGCTGTTGTTGTTGCCGCTGGTTGATGGCTTGCTGCACTGCTTGCGTGTTCATGCCCTGCTTGGCCTGCTGTCTCTCGCGCTCCCGGGCGTGGATCGCACCTACCAGGCCCGCCCCCGGTTGGCTCTGTTGGCCGTTTCGGTTGCCGGCCACAGTGATGAGGGGCGAGCCCGTCATGCGTGCCACGTGCTCTTGCTCGCGAGCCGAAAGGTGCGACGAAACCTCGCCACTGCTGGCAGTGTCGAGAATCGTATTGGCACCACGAGAGCTGGGACGCTGCAGGAGGTCTACCGAAATACTGCGGGAGTGGCGAGCGAGCATCTCTGAAGAGCCTCTTCGGTTCATGGAAGGAGTAGGAGTCATCGATCGCATCGTCAGAATGTTGCCCGAAGGCGTCCGGCCGTGGGCATACATAGAAGTGGTGGCCTGGGCGGCACGCTGCTGCACAAACTGCTCTGGGCTGATGCCCTGACCGGTTGACACGGCGGCGGCGCCGGGTTGCCAGGCGACCTTTCTGACCGTATCCTCAGAATCCTGTCGGCTGTGTCCTTGGTCGTGCGCGGGAGACATAGCCTCGGCCGGAGAAAAGGGTCGCTGCGGGCCCGGCACGCCACTCTGGTAGTTCGAGGGTGTCGGTGTCTTGTTCCTGGCGGGTTGACTAGCAGCGTAGTTGACCGCGGGACCAAAGTTGATGTCAGGAATGTTCATGTCTGAGTGGGGTGATTCTGCACCACCCACAGTCTTTAAAACACCAGCTCTGGGCCGTTCGAAAGACTTCTGGGAACGCTGCGTCTCACTCGACTTGCGGCTGGCGTAGTCTGGGCTGGCAGTCGACGATGCGTCGTCGTAGTAGCTGGCGTCGCTTCTTTGTGTCTGCACTCTGTGAACCTGTTGCTCGGGCAATGGCGTACGCTGTCGGGGATCGCGGGGTTGAACCTGTTGGAAACCCGCTTGGTCGATGATGTTGTTACCCCAGCTACCGCCACTGGACGCTGATAGGGGCGTATCCTGAGGGCTCCTCAGGCTGTCCGAGCGAGCTGGAAGTGGTTTGCGTTGAAACGCAGAGTTCGTGTCGATGCCGGGGAGCGGAATACCGTGGCCCTGTACGCGAGGGTCTCTGGACTGATGCGAAGGAGGCGGCGGCGGCGGGCCCATGACTTGGGCGTTGACGCCGCGGCTCCGCATTTCTGGAGTAGGTACTCGGCCCGGTCCGCCGATAGGGGGCGTCCTAGCTCCCTCTGGCCGGGAAAAGTTGCTGAAGGACGGCTGAGGGCGAATCTGTTGCTGAGGAAACTGGGGATGCTGACCCTCGACAGGACTCATCTGTTGGGGACCTCTCCAATCATCAATTAGGGGAGGGCCGTTCGCATCTTGGTGATCACGGGCTTCGGGATGGGGAGGCAGAGGGCCTTGGGGATGATGGCTTGGGGGCCCGAACGACTGCTGGGCAAGGGGCGATCGGGAACGCTTCTGGTTCATGGGCGGAATAGGGGGCGGCAGACCACCGGAGGGGGGAGGGGTTGGGTTAGGGGTCAGAGCTTCACGAGACAGAGTTTCGTTAGCAGTGCCTCCTACAGAATTGGCTTGAAGATGTACCAATGGGTTTGGTGGTGCAGTCGCCTCTCCGCTTCTACGCTCTGACGAGGCATCAGAAGGGCTGTCGGGAGGGATCACAAATCCTCCAGATTTTGTCAACTGGGTCAGGGTCGTGTTGGACAAGCGAGTGGTGGCCCTGCGCAGATCTGGGGAGTGGTAAGGTTTGCCAGCAGGCTTGGAGTTAGGACCGTGATTGAAAGCAGGCGGCGCAGCAACCGGCTCTGGGGAGTCCATGTTCCGCACACTTCCCTCAATCTCACGCACTGGAGTGCTGCGCGCAGTGTCCTCCTCTGAGCTCTGGGTTCCTGAGCGAAGAACACCCCTGACTGGGGTAGGGCCACGTGCAGGTGAGCTGTTGTATGAGGTGTTGTGGGAGCTGTCGTAGCCACCATCTTGGATGCGCTGCTGCGGCGGTGTATGGCCTAGCAGGTGAGGGTCTGAAGAATTGCGAGCATGATGTGCCTTGTTAATGCCTGCCAGCAGAGGGGGAGGCGCACGTGAAGTTGTGACGGGAGCCGTCTCTGAGCGGTTAGGCGTGCCCAAAGACATGGACCGAGACGAACGGTTGGAAACAGCATCGTCAGCAAAGCCCACTCTAGGCTTGACCGGAACAGGGCTTGAGGTGCCGTTGCCGAAGCTGAGACGGTTGCTCTTCTTGCTTCCACTTCTTTGACGAGCGCCTTGGCTCTCATCGACGGCATTCATCCGCTTACCGGTGAGCTCTTTGAGCTTCTTCCGCCACTCACGCTCCGACCAGGACGAGCTCCCTTCTTCCAAGATCAGTCCGGCAACGTCGAGAATCTCGAGGTACCCGTATCTTCGATGCTTGGGCATGGCAAACATGAGAGACCTCGGGTCCAGAACACTGGCGACGAGCCTGCCGGGGCGGCCGTAGAGGCCGAAGGTATCCCACGTGGGGAAGAGGAAGCGCAGCAGCATCTCGAAACCGCTCACGGCCGGGTGGGTTTCGGGCATGATAAACACGAAGCCCTCTGTCGACGAAGGCGGCTCGGAGTGAATGGTGATGTTGCCCTCGACCTTCAGCAGGGTGGACGCATCGATCAATGATTTGGTCTGTGGGTAGATAGCGTACGACGAGTAGGCATCAGTAATTGTGGCAATAGGGCGGGCCTTCTTCTGTTTCTTGCCGTCCTTCTTGGTATCGTAGAATCTGATGTCTCCCTTGAGGGTAGGCGTGGACCGGTCGTAGGGCGACTTCTTGCGCATCTCCTTCTGTGCCTTTGCGTACTCCTTTTCGTCGGGCGGAGATATGACGCACCAACAGCGTCTCCAGGGAACTCCAGCGCCGAAGCGCACGCGCACCCACTCCTCCGTCTTGAACTTTGATCTATCCATGATCAAGTTGATGTTGTTGAGAGACTTGCCCTTGCCGGCGATCAAGGCACCCGTGTAGGCCTCCTGCAGCGTCGAATGCTCGTACATGGAGAGTCTGATGCCGGCGGTCCATTGTATCAGCGAGTGGTGAGAGTTGAAATGCAGCAGGTAGCGATTTCTACCGGCAGTTGAGATGCTCAAGATGTTCTGCAGTGGCTGCTCATCGTTGGATCGTGTCGGTAGGGATTCGATCTGTTCGCCAAGGGAGTATTAAAATTAGCACTCGATCCAACCCCCTGCAGTTGCCCTCGCCATCTGCCGGCAGTCGGGTCTCGGCACGACAATCGCATATGGTCGACATACCATTTTGATGGACGCGTCCGTCAAGTTGATGAATTTTGGAAGGATCTCGCCGTCCTCGCCAGCGGCGTCTAATTCGGCGGCATCCCATAGCGACAGAACGGTGCCGACAAGCTGGGCGAAGCATTCAGTCCATGTGCGGTCAGCATTGGGTTTCCCCTCTATGACGATTGATCAGGTCAGAACTCGGTCCAAGTGTTGGTTGCGCTGCGCGCGCGCAGCTGTCACCTGCAGCCGCGAAGCCTAATATTTTTTTCTTCTCTCTTTTTTCTTGTTTTTGTTTTATTTTAGATTTGGGTAATCAAGTACTCACGGGTATTTTGATCGTCCAACTTTAGGAAGTAGCCCTCCTGATACAGCTTGTTCGCATGGCTGTTGAGGAAGGTGAAGATGGGCTGGAGCTCGGGAATGGTATCCTCGTTGATATCCATGAGGGGCGGCTGGTATGGCATTACCATCGAAAGTGGGCGGGAGGAGCTGCGTTGTCGGCCGGTGACGGATCTGGGGCTATTTACGGGCGAGCTGTTGGCAGTTCCGTTGGCTGGCGATGACGCATATTCGGAGGGTGGACGTGCCGGCGAAGTAGGGGTTGCGGGGCGCTGGCCAAAACTGGAGGGAGGCTCTGGGAAGGGTTCCGTTTTCTGGTGCGCCGGCGGTGGTGGTGGTTGCGACTTGAGGTTGTACGGAGGAAAAGGTGTCGTCGAATCGTGGGGGGGTGACGAATTTGGAGTTGGTTGATTCTTGCCGGCGTCCCTGGGTGTGCCAGAAAATTGGGACATGAAGGACAGGACTATTCCCACCGAAGACGCAGATTTGGTCAGCATAATGCGCGCCCGTCTAGCAGCAGTGATACCGCTGGCGGAAATATAGTATTGTTGCCTGACGCCCAAGTAATTGGCCAGGACCACACGATGGGGATGCGAGAAAGTGACCCAGGGGAGGGCCCCGGCGGCGGAGGAGGTGATGGGAGGGGCGGGCTAGGAAGGGATGGAGGCTTGGGCGGGACGAGGACGAGGATGAGAGCTGGGTTTAGTGGAAAGCCAGCTGAGCTGACTAGAAAGAGGAGGTAGCAAGGAAATAAATAAATAAAAGGGCCTTGCATGTGTGTTTGGTGTTGGCGCATGGAATTAACAATACCAGCACAACATGCGCAACTCAATGAAGGGGAGAAGGAATATTGGGTTGCTGCTGCTGCGTAGGCGCCATAGGTAGGATTGGAACGCATGCCAGCATGCGCCGGCGCGAAAAGCCTCCTACGCACAACAAACTGCTGCAAGACAAGACAATGCAAAGGAAAGCAAGGCAAGGGAAGGGACGCACGGGGGGGGGGGGGGGGGGAATGTGGGAGAGCAGGCGAGTACGAACCTCTATTACGACCCATCTTGCCGGCAGTGGTGGTTTCTTTGCCAAGCCAGCAACCATGCAATCAAATTAGTGAGAGACACTCGATTTGCGCCGTGCACAAGACGGTCTTGGATGAGCAGGACAAGCC
Source organism: Colletotrichum lini (assembly GCA_034638275.1). Lineage (NCBI taxonomy): Eukaryota > Fungi > Ascomycota > Sordariomycetes > Glomerellales > Glomerellaceae > Colletotrichum > Colletotrichum lini. Next base: position 2,468,190 of record JAWQJV010000006.1, read on the forward strand.
GGCTGACGCGGGAGGACTACGAGGATCCCGATGATTCGAGGGTTCGAGGAATGGGCAGAGATGGGGTCCAATATGCGCTTGACTGGGGGTAATCGAGGTTTCGGAATCGAAAGTGTCTTGTCCGCAGGCAGTGAAAGTGGGGTTTCGTGGAGCTTCGGATTAAATTACTGTATAGTGATGGTGGATGTAGAATGGCAGGGACTGCGTTGGGTGACTCGATGGGAGGTAATCTCTAACTACAAGGTAAGCAAGCCGCTGGGAGAAAACAGGTCGTTGACTTCGTTGTCGTATTTGAGCGCGCGTTCGGGTCGGGTAGATTAGTGTAGTGGAACGAGTGAAGGGCGCGACCGAGGACTGAACGAGAGGAATTAGAAGTCGGGCATGGGGTGGATCTTAAGTCTGTCTCTCTCTTCTACAGTCGTATGAAACAATTTCGTCTGCGGGATGTGTTGTGTGGAAGAAGGGGAGAGGGTTGCGTAGTCGTTCACTTTGACGTAGTGTGAAGTTGGCGTGACGAAAGGGTTGGAAAAGAAACAGAACAGAGCAGAGGGGCAGGGCAGGTAAGTCAAGGAGTTTCCAAAGATGATGTATGAAATCCAAATGTGAGCGAGGACGTGTCAAAAAAAAAAAAAAAAAAAAGGACGAGGCGTACGGGAGGCGTATTATGCAACAGGAATTCGCAACACCGCCTACCTACTACTTACTTACCTACGGGTCGCCTGCCTCCTTTGCAGCAGGAAAGTAGCAGTTGCCAGGTGTGGTCCCAGGATCAGAAGCCAGTCCCAAAAAGACTGGCTTGCACGACGAGGTATTAAACGTGTACAGAGTGTCCTGCAGTGAAATGGGTGTGTGGAAGTGACATGCAAAAAGTGACCTCTGACCACTGCCCACTACCCACCGACAGCGCCAGCGCCAGCGCCAACCAGGACCAGGCCTCGTCCCTAGCCGGCCAATCTAGGTGACTGTGGAACAGAACAAGGCCTCCCCGGGAACGAGAGCAGACGACGTAATGGCCTTATGCGGAGGACGGACGGAGGCTTGCTCTCATCGGCTTTAGCGGTCGGTCGGGCTAACCTAGGCGGGCGTGGTGACGACGACGACGATGACAGCAGCAACAAAAACAGCAACAACAACAACAATAACAGCAGCAGCAGCAGCAGCAGCAGCAACAACAATAGCATCATCGATGATGGTGACCTCTGCCTAGGAGTGCTTGGCTTCTCCAGCGTTGGCAGTGACCTGGTCTTGCCCGAGCAAGCGCGGCGCCACGATACGATTGTCCTACTTAGCGAACTCTGGGACGGACGGTATGGGAGGGTGGAGTTGAAGCTGTGTAAAGTATCTTTTTGTTTATCGAAATTGTTTCCCTTTTCAACCTCCCGGGCTATGTATCCGGCTTTGCTTTTCGACCCTGACAATTCTTTGGCTTCTCCCCCGGCTTTCTGCCGCAAGTTGACATTATACAGAAACCAAATGCATCAGTTTTGACCGTAAGGGAAAAGCCATGGATAAAATGCTATTGGTTTCCCTTCTATCGAAAAGTAGGATAAGCTGGAAAGCGAGAAAGAGGTACTTGCAAATACCTTGTGGGCCACAACTCGATCGATGGCTTGCGGAAAGGCCGGACGAAAGATGCAGCATGTCAGGGTTCCTAGGCCCGCCTTTTTGGCCGAAAAAGCTCTCCGGACTCCGCGAAAGGACCCCCAAACCCTTGGCCGCCAAGACCAACGAGATTCCGGACGCTGCGGCCTTGGTATTGCTTCGCTACTGGATGCGCTCTTCGTTCCTGCAACTTGTTCCCTCTGGTTGGACAGCTTTCCTCGGCTTGCTCCTCGAACTCTGTCAAAGAGGCCTCGCGGCTGCCCCATTGGTGGTGATGGCAGCCGAGTGAGCCAGTACTGACAGGGCAGGGCGCGTGTAAGACGGACGGGGCGGGGAGCCTCGAGCCGCCCAAATGACTAGTGCTTTTCGTACACGAACAGCAGCAATAACCGCAAGCACCACGCTGTAGGCGGCAGAAACCCACCTCGCCCTGGGGGGTAGGAGGGGGCAGGGGAGTGCTGGGTGGACGGACGCGCAACGCCTGCCACATACCTAGTGTAAAATCCAGAAGACTAAAGCGATCGGGTGGATGAGGCAATCGCTGCCTGAGACCGACCGGAGGATTGCAGATAAATCGATGGAGACCTTCAAAAAATGCGAGGTCGGAGACGCGGGCTATGGCTCTGGCGTCCCCAGTGTCCCGAAGGATAAACATCTACCTACCTACTTAGGTACCTATCTATTCGTACTAGTCAGGTAGAGTAAGGCGCACTAGAGGCGGGACTAAGGGGACTTGACAGCGCAGTCGCCCGCGTATTCGTGATTCGTGAAGAGGGGGTAGGGGGCGCCGGGGAGCGTCGAGTGGGCGAGACCACCTGGGCAGATGCAACATTGCAGATATCCGGGTCAACGTAGCCAGACGTCACGACATGTTGATGTCAATGTCTATGTTGATGAGTTGTTGTGTTTGGCATCCTGGTGATTCTTTCTGCCGCACTTGATTTATCAACGCCGTCTTGTGTCTTACTTCCTGCCCGGAATGCACACCAGCAGTTGTCTTTTACTGTCTCTGTCTCTGTTGGTAGCTTTCAGCAGCCGTTCGTTTCTGAACACTGATCAATGATAAGACGGACGAGGCTCTTCAGTGCGGGAGATGCGCTTCGTATCCACACTCCGCCCCCCCTCCCAGTGCCCTAGGTGGCCATAAATCGTGGCCACCGTGTGGCTGATCAAGGTACACCTGACGCTTTTGTCCGGAACGTGGAGGGGGTGACGGCTTGAGAGCTAGGGGGGAGGCTGGGGAAACAAACCAGTCTTGGAGGCAGAAAAACGAGGCGGGACGAACTGCAAACTCAAGACAGGTTTCCCTCGTGCTTGGCTTTTGTTTTGTTTATCCAACTTGTTGCCGCCAGACCATCCTTTTCTTGAGTGTTCATAATACTAAACCACTTCCCCGCCAAGAGGGGGTTCCCAGCTTGTGTCCTGCCCGGGATGCTGACAGTCCGTTCTGTGCTAATGTTGACTCCATGCATCTCCGTATTTGTGATGCTCGGGAGGCGGAAGGACGGACATGCCCTACTGCTGCTGCTGTTAACCGCACTTGTCATTGATTCCGGGTGGCTGTGCCACAGACAGAATGAGACTTGAACTGGTGAAAGTTCAACAGCAACGCAACCTGCCCTTTCGGGCGCATCGCAAGAAACATGCGGTGTCTTGTGAACGGGGTCTCGGGTGTTAGTTTTGCGAGTCGGCCGGGTCGAATTGCCTGCCGCTATGGCTATCCATCGGCCCTTGTCGACTCCCAGCACCCGCTTCGGTATCGGTCTACACTCTATCGCCCCTGTTAGCCTTGAGGAGTCCAGGCCATGATCCTTAGACAATGGACCAAATATACCCTCAACGGCACAGTATGTCCTGACATGCCTCGCGCGGCTGCAATCCGAGGACGCTCCCCTTTCCAGATTCCATGGTGACCATCTGATGTATTGCAACGCACGGGCTACGTGCGGCGCATGACCAGCTCCCCCACGCCACGCCATTGCAGCTTTGCGCGCTCCAAGGCAACGTGGCTGCAATTCTTGAACTCGGACCAGCGAAGGAATTCGGTTGCCGACTTGGCTTCTGGGCTGTTCGCCAGCTGTTCCCTGAAGACTTGGGAATCCATGGTCCGGTGAACCTCAAAGGGGGTGGGTCCCATATGGACCTTGTCCGCCATCGTGACACGTCCTTCATATTGTAGCGAAGTCATGAATCCGCTAGTCGCTGCCAGCCCTTGAACGCGTATCCGTACACAGTGGCATGATTTGCGATTTGTTCCAGATCCGGACGTGGTGCCCGTCTGCCTCATCGAGGGTACTGGCGGCGCTAAACATCGACAGGGTCTCCCGGGCTGATTAGCACTCGAGAGAGCTGGGGCATGTGTGGATGGAGGCCACAGATCGAAGAGGGGCCGTCAACGCCGGTCACCTGGTCTCCATATTGGAGCTCCATTCACTCGCTTGGACAGCTGCTGCCGACGCCGTCGACACTGCCTCTCGGCATCTTACAGTCCAGCCTGATCTGAGGATATCTGCCGTAATAAATGTGTCCAATTTGAAACCGTCTGGTCGGGCCATTGCTCCTGTCACTAGCAAACCCTTTCGAATAAATTGTCGGGGTGCTCTTGCTGCTCTGTGCATTGCACACCGCAAGGTTTACATCGGACGACGGGGTTGAACGTGCATATGAAGCCAGTGCCGTCACCGCTCTCGGACTCCGCTCGCATGGTTTGCTGCCGCCATACCCCACAGGAATTTAGTCACTACCGGAGATGCGGGCAGGAAGAAGAAATTGATTCGAAGGGTCCATGATGGGGGCTTATACCTGCATGCATCAAAACTACCTGACCCGTCGTGTACTTCACACAGGGGTCGTTACACCCTGAACGCCGGAACGGCTACTTCCACTGAAGGGGGCTGGGTCCGTCCTCGACACTGAGTAAGCGTCCAGTGTCGAGTTTGTTGTCAGGGGGCCTTTCTCGCTTGCGGTCTAACGACGACAAGTTGTCGTTTGCGGGAATGACCCAGAAAGCTCAGGGCTCACTGGATCCTCCGCGAAGGCGATTTCCGGCCGGTCTCCCCGTCTTCGAGAAAACTGGCATGTTGACCTTCACCCAATCACGTTGGAAACCGAGGGGTTAGACGAAGGAACGTGGTAATACGAAGGTCCCAACCTCCCGCCTTGTGTTGTTTGTGGTTCGGTGTAGATTTGAACAATGCAATGTCTGGGGCTTTGTGGTGCATTTCGAACCACGCATGTTTTCGCGCATTGCGAAACCTTGAGTTGTCAACTAGCGTACAAGGGAAACTAGCTGAGCCAAGGGTTGATGTGTATACTTTTCGAACCCTCATATTTTATTACAGGTGAAAATATCCTTTAGTGGCCTTCACCTATAGAGCAAATCGGATTGTTCAGCAATGAGCTGCGGGGGCAATTGCACTGAAGTTAGGCATTTACCACCGCCAGAGGTGAGCTTTAGCCGGGCTTTGTGTGAGACACCAAGCCGGCTGACGGGACGGTTCACTGGCGGGTATAGTAGCTCGTCACAAAGAAGTTCGTCATCTGGTTGTAAAGAAGAATGGCACTATGAGAGATAATCTGCGGTCGAGGTTTCACATTCGCTTGAACGAACGACCGATAACCGCATAATCCTAAACATGGTTAACGATTCGACACTGAGTATCAGCAATCCTACGTCATGCCTAGTGTACAGGGACTCTGGGCAGACCCCTGCTAAGCTGAGAGACCTGCACCAGTACCTGTGTCGGCACAACTAGGGGGTGCCGAGTTTAATTCAGACACGTCGGATGGCAGGCCTGGCTTCTTTGCAGTTTGGCTGATGCTGTGCAAGCGCAGACCATTGCAGAGGCTATCCGAGACCGGATGGTAAAGACATTCTAAATTTGACGCCTTGTGTTCCCTGTCGTCGACGGGTGTTAGAATAAGATCAGCGCACATCAAGAGGCTCGGAAAGCCATGTCAGCTCGTATTCTTTCGTAACACCCACAACCGTCTTCAGCTTGGAGGCGTCGTCAACACGAGAACTGCTATCGACCAGAGTTGCCCACTTCAGCGACAGGACATCTACCAGCTGCCTGGCGAATAGATGTATTGTTGGGAGGTGACGCAAAATGCACCAGAAGAAGAAGAAGGAGCAGAAACATGAGACGAAGAAGGCGATGTGTTTATCTTAGCCGCGTTACAGCCGCAAACGCTGCAGACAGGCAGACAACGCAGGTGTCCATGTAGAATTTGGATCGGTCGCGAAGCGTGTGTTCATGTTCTGGTTCAAAAGAGCCTCGACAATGTGATCCCCCATGTACAGATATCCGATGTATAGTGGTGAAGAGTTGCAAAGTTACAGGATCCGTCAATGTCGGTCATGCTTGCTACTATCCGAAATGAACAACAAGCTATGCGTCAGGTTGCAGCGATTGCCACTTGTTGGCCCCATCAGTAACCCACTACGTGGCAGGAGTTTTCGGTCAGAATTTTCATCCAGCGCGTTGGTTGTTTGTTGTTTGCTCTACATCTTGTAACGGTCAAAGGGTGATGCCAGTAAGGACTTTTCCCTCCAAGCCGCGGTCAGGCAAGCAGTAGGGGAAACCCAGGCCAAAGCCTCATCTCGAAGAAACAGGACGTTTTTGAGGCGTGAGAAGAAATTGTTGGGGTTCTGGAGTAAGAAATTATGTAAGAAGTATTGTAAAACAGCTTACATAAGACACGGCCTTCGTCTAAGTAGCTAGTAAGTGTGGCCCAGGGAAAAGGCAGCACATAGGTACGTACCTACTTACCTAGCCAGCCTTCTGGAGCTCCCCGTCCACGGCCCAGTTGCAACTTTGCAGCCGACAACGCCATTGCGTCGTCCAAACACGCTTGCACGTGTACCCCCAACTTAACCCCCGGTTCGGAGAGCCCCCAACCAACACATCGAAACCCCCCGGCCATGCCCATGCCCAGCATCCTGTGGCAGGCACTCTTTCCAGCGCCAAAGAAAAAGGCTCCGGGCCCAACCATCTCGTCTCGTTGCGATCCAGCATCGCAAAAGGCGCCTGATTCGCCTCATATTGGGAATGAGGAGGCTACCTGGGCCCTTGTCGGCGACATCACCGTTCACAGCGCGGCCTACGAAAGTGTCTCGAGGCCCGTCATGGCCGCCGCAACTCCCATCTAACACCGCCTCTCTGTCGACCACTACGGCACCACGAACAGAGTCTTCCGAAGGGAAACCACGAGCGCAACCCTTTCGGTTTGAGACAGGAGTCTCGCTCTTTGCCAAACGGGCCCCGCGACCTTTTCCGCCGCCGTTCCTCTCCCCTCCGTCGGGTTCCTTCTCCGATCCGCTCAGCACTCATCACCGAAGCCGCGATCGCCGCGCCAGAGTTAACGGAGAAATCATCCTGGGGCAGACAAATGGGGATGATGCGGTGTTTGCTAGCGACAACTTCATCTGCGCCAACGACGGTGTCGGCGCTTGGTCGACACGTCCCCGGGGACATGCTGGGTAGGCACATTGCTATTCCTCCTTTTGCTGTACGAAACTGACCAAATTAGTCTCTGGTCGCGCTTGATTCTTCACTTCTGGGCCACGGCTATGCAGCAGGATGCCGCTACTTCTCGTTCGCAGGAAATCTACAGACCCGATCCGGTAGCCTACCTCCAAAGGGCATATGAGCAAACTCTGAAAGCGACATCGGACCCCGACTGGCAAGGCACAACAACGGCAAGTGGAGCCCAGCTGCACTACAAAACCGTCGGTGGAAGCGGAGAGGTTCCTCAGGTCTATGTGACCAACCTAGGCGACTGTCAAGTCATGATTCTGCGGCCTAAGGATGACAAGGTTGTCTACAAAACCAAGGAGCAGTGGCATTGGTTCGATTGTCCACGCCAGCTCGGCACCAACAGTCCCGACACGCCGGAGAAAAATGCAGTCGTTGATGTGGTGGAGCTTCAGGTGGGGGATGTAGTCTTGGCCATGTCAGACGGCGTCATCGACAATCTATGGGAGCATGAGATCGTCAGCAGTATCCAGGCCAGCATACAACGCTGGGAGAACGGAGAAGGAGGAGCAGATAGATCCGAAGGAGATCGGAAGGGCGGCGCAAACGGGGGCATGAAGCTCGCCGCCGAGGAACTGGTGGCTGCCGCAAAGAAGATTGCAACCGATCCTTTTGCGGAAAGCCCTTTCATGGAGCATGCTATAGAGGAGGGTCTGGCGAGCGAGGGGGGTATGTTGTGTCGGCCCCATCATTCTTCAGGAAGCTATGGACTAACAACAATTAGGCAAGCTCGACGATATTAGCGTTGTTGCCGCTCTCGTGAGGAAGCAGGACACATGAGAATGGTACGGTATAATGGAAAAGGGTCATCGGAAATTCAAATAGATTTATGGGACGGGCTTCGGGAGGGCAAGGATACAACATTTTGGCATTTGCCCTGTCCAAGTTTGACAGTGGCAACTTTGGGCGGCATATGGCGTTCTGCGGGTCGTCGGCTTCGGTCAAGGCCTCAGGGAAGTGAAGGGCACATTTATAAAATCATGCTTAATCATGTACATATCTAATTCTTGTCTACCCCCAAAGCGTTGATGCACCTCAGCGGACACGACAAGTGACGTTGCGCGCCTTGTGCCTTCCTTATCTGTCTACCTACTACCGACTACCTTACTGTATTGGGTTGTGGTGGGGTAAAATCGGCGTTCATGGATATGGATCGGCACGCACCTCTTATCTTATCGCAATTGTTTTGGACGAGAGAAATTTCGCGGCTTCAGCGCAAACATTGCCTCCACCACCGCCTTTCAACACCAAGCAAAAACCACAACCAGCCTCGAATCACAGCACGGCGCCATATAATCGCCCGACTCCAACATGCGCGGAAAACGAAGCAAACAGTATCGGAAGTTGATGAACCAGTATTCTTTGAGCTGGGGATTCCGCGAACCGTATCAATGCCTGGTTGACGCCGAGATGGTGGTCGACTGCCACAACTTCAGATATGACCTGCTCGCCGGACTCGAGCGCACGTTGCACGGCAAGGTCAAGCCAAGTAGGGTCTCTTTGCAGTTCATAGTGTTGGTTGTTTGACTTACAGTCTATAGTGATCACACAATGCGAAATTCGCAAGTTGTATCTGCGCAAAAACGAGCCCGATATGAACAAGATTATCGACTTCGCCAAGACATTGGAGCGCAGACGGTGCGGTCATTTGCCCGAGGACTACCCTGAGCCCCTGAGTACGATGGATTGCATGAAGGCCGTTGTCGATCCCAAAGGAAACCTCGTCAATAAGCACCGCTACTGCGTTGCTAGCCAGTCGGTCGATGTGCGTCGAATGCTTCGCGATATCCCCGGTGTACCGCAAATTTATATCAAGCGGTCGGTCATGATCCTCGAGCCCATGGCGACGGAGAGCGTTGCCATCAGGACCAAAGAAGAGAAGAGCAAATTTCGCGATGGGCTCGTCAGACCCGAAAGGAAGAGGAAGCGCGGGGAGGATGAGCACGATGATGAGAGCGGGAAGGAAGGAAAGTCGGTCGCCAGCGGGGGCCAGGATAAGAAAAACTACAAGAAGAAGGGACCTAAGGGGCCGAACCCCTTGGCGGTCAAGAAGCCTAAGAAGGCCACGGAGGGTGGCGCGAAACAGAAGACCGAGCCGCGACTGGCAACAGGCGCGGGCGAGGGCGGCGGCGAGGGCGAGGGCGAGGGCGAGGGCGAGGGCGAGGGACCCGCGAAGAAGAAGCGCAGGAGACGACAAAAGAATCAGACTGGCGACGTGGAGTCGGGCGCGCCGGCTACCCAGGGCGAGGCCACGGCAGAGCAGGTGGCGGGAAGCTCGTAAGGGCTCGTGAATAGCATACCAGCGGCGTTATGGGGACCATGGGTGGAATGTAGGTACAACAAAACCTTTGAGATACCAATCAATGCGGAATTCTTGCCACATCAACCAACACCTGGGAGGTCATGTCGAGGAGGGCGTGTTTCTGATTCGTCTCATAATTCAATGAGGAGATTCTTGTTGAACTGGAAATTGGCCCATTGACTCATGAGCAGAACCCCGTCTCTAAGCCTTCTTTTTATTTTCTTTTTACGAAGATCAAGTTGGAATTGAGAAACGGGTCTCGTCTGCAGTGCTATTTTGGTACCATCTCGGAAAGCACATGAGGTTTTGGCGGGACAAGCAGGGCGAAGTGCAACCAGCGCTGTCCAGGGTGGCTTTCAGCTGGTGTCGTCAGTCTTCCTAGGTGGTCAGAGCTCTTGACCACTGAAACCATGACTGTCGTGAGTGTCATAGGTTCTTTAAATACGGGCATACAGCACTCGCCGTTGAGCACAGTCCTGCTGTTTTGCCAGAAATACAGTCCAGTTCTTCAATTGGATCACCCTCCCAGAGTGACGTGAGGCGTGGCTGGCGGAGATTTTAGGGGGGGTGGGATTGGTCTGTCGGCCCCATAAAAATGGCGCACTCTGGCGGATCGTCATGGGGTAATATTAGGACTCGTTCTCTCAAGGGTCAAATTCGCCAACGACCTCCTCATCCCTTTCAAGCCCGCGGGCCCCCCTGCCAGACACAAAAAACACGTGGAAGCCTCCCCTGTCTGCCTTTCCATCTCCTGTCCACCCATCAGGTGTGTATACCGTCGAAGGGCTTGATTTGCACTAGGGAAGCATACGTATTCCACAGTAATTCTAATCTCAGCCACTTTACGGAGTCGGTTGTTGGCTCTCACACCACTGGGCTTGTTGCGCGTCGTCTAATCCGCACACGCCTCAACCGGCAGAAACCCGCGACCCGTTCCGTTTCCCAACGCTCGAAACAAGCCCGAAGAAACCACACTTCTCTTCTCTTTGAACTGCCTGCACATATTAGGCACGTTGAAACAGCTCGTATGCTTGTGTAAAGTAAATATTACCTCTCATCATGGCGGGCTCTGGCGAGTCTGTTACCACCGCCAACACAAACAACCCCTCACCGACGACAACCGCCGCCACCGTCAACACGGAGGAGGCCCAGAAGCGACCGAATGGCACGCATGCACCAGATACGACTGCACCACAACAACCTCCTGCAACTACGGCTATGACGAGCGAAAACCCGGAGTTTGACGATTTCGGTCTACCCATCAGACGATACGTGCTACCGCCTCCCGAGGAAACAGATCAGACGAGCGATTCCCAACCCGACCCGCAGGAGCTCGTGGCCGAGCCAACACAAGACGAAAAGGAAGTGAACAGCACCAAAGAAACGAAAGCGGCGGAAGACAAGAATGCAGACGGCACTGATGCCGCGTCAGAAAGCGACGATGACTTCAAGGATGCACAGTCCGAACAGCCCGCCACTGCCGCTGCCTCAGGAGCCAACTCGAACACACCCTCAACGCCTATTACTGCGAATCTGGACAAAGACAAAAACCTATACAAGCCGGCGCCGGCAAGTACGAACAAAGATAGCGAGGGCCAGAATGCCGCAGATAAAAGAGAAGAAGAGAAAGGGGTGGTGGACCAGCCACGAGAGGTAACTGTCGAGAGGCCCAGTGCAGAGAAACGGTCGACGGCGGAAGATGAGGCAACGAAAGAGATCGCAACGAGCAAAGACCAAAATGTCGCGCTCAACGGAAAGGTCGAGGAGACGGATGCGGCAGAGCCACAACGGTCGGCGCCTGCTGTTAAACTGGACGGGAATCGACCAGAATCTCCTGCGAAACTGGTCGATAAGGCAGATGAGCCTGAACCCAAGGCAGCCGAGTCTTCTTCTCCAATTGCCCGTCACAAAAGAGATAACAGCACCGCCAGCAATGTGGTCATGTCCGAGTTTTCGCACCAGCAGCTGACATCGGATAAAAAGGAGGAAGAAGACAAGGAGGATGCCGACTGGCAGGCGATGCCAGCATATGCTCCCTATGACATTTATGATGACGACAACAGGCTGGTTGCAAAGGAGTACACGGCTGAAGAAGAGGAGGAAACATACGGTTACGGTGGACTAGGAGGCGCAGGGAAAGGATATACCCGAGTGATCATGGACGACGACGCCGAATCAGCAACGAGTATGGACGACAATACCCAGTACCTCTTCAAAGAAGTCAACGGTACGAGCATTGGCGAAGACGACAGCGAGGCACGTGATGCTGTATCTCAGATGCAGGCGACTAAGGACCTGCTCACCGAAGGGCAGAGAATCGCCTACGTGGGACTGACGAGACTGGAGATCCACAACATGGTTAAGGAGGCCGAGAGTGTCGAACACACAAGGTCTACGAAGAAGGAGGTCAACATGTCCGCCGAATCAACCAAGATGTGGGGACAGAAGATGATGGTCCGTCTGTACTCTCACATGGACATCAGCTCCGCAGAGCAGATCATGGTCGAGCAACTGAGCGACCACGGCGTTGTGCCCTCCGACTTGACACCGATATTGATGGCCAATGCACGGGTCAAAAATCCCATGGCCGAGGATGAAGCCCGGAGTTCAGTGTCTCTCTCGTCGCCCAAGAGTCTCCCTCCCCCTTCACCGGCCCTCTCTCAGAACGAGAAGGCCGCCGAAGCCCCACCACCATACAAAACTCATGAGGTAGAAGAGTTGCCCCCTGTCAAGACCCCGGCCCAGATGGTCACGTCTGACAAGATTGATATCGACCTGCGGTGGACAGTACTATGCGATCTCTTCTTACTTTTAATTGCCGACTCCGTATATGATTGTCGGTCTAGAATATTGCTGGAGCGAGTCGGCAAGAGTCTCGAGATTGAATGGCTGGATGTTAGAAAATTCGAAAAGAAGGTGACGGATGCGTTGGAAATGCAGCAAGCCGCCGAGAAAGAGAACTGGAATGAGGATGAACACATGGAGCACAGGAGGAAACAGGCTCTTAGGAAACGATACATGATGATGGGCTTGGCCACCGTCGGCGGCGGGCTGGTCATCGGCTTGTCGGCTGGTCTACTTGCTCCTGTCATTGGTGCTGGCTTGGCAGCCGGTTTCACCACTATTGGAGTAACCGGCACGTCAACTTTCCTGGGAGGGGTCGGCGGGGCTGCTATTATTACATCCAGCGCAGCAGCTTCTGGCAGCGTTATTGGTGTTCGAGCCGCGAACAGACGAACGGGGGCCGTCAAGACCTTCGAGTACCGGCCGTTACACAACAACAAGCGAGTCCATCTTGTGGTGACGGTGGCCGGATGGATGACGGGCAAAGTGGACGACGTTCGCTTGCCTTTCAGCACGGTGGATCCCATCATGGGTGACCTGTACTCGGTTTATTGGGAGCCTGAAATGCTAAGGAGTATGGGTGACACCATCAACATTCTTGCTACGGAGGTGAGTCGAGTCGTCATCTTCCGTCCGTTGTCCGTGTCTAACAACCACTAGGCTCTCACCCAAGGACTCCAGCAGGTCTTGGCAAGCACCATCTTGACAAGTTTAATGGCCGCCCTGTCGTTGCCGGTAGTCTTGACGAAGCTGGCGTACTTGATTGACAACCCATGGAGCGTCTCGCAGGACAGAGCTTGGGCTGCGGGTCTGATTCTGGCGGATTCACTAATCGACAGAAATTTGGGAACCCGCCCAGTAACCCTTGTTGGATACTCACTCGGATCGCGAGTAATTTTCTCTTGCCTACTGGAGTTGGCGAGAAAGGGGGCATACGGCGTGGTGCAGAACGTCTACCTGTTCGGATCGCCCCTGATCATCAAGAAAGACGAGTACCTGCGAGCACGCACTGTCGTGCCCGGGAGGTTCGTGAACGGATACAGCAGCAACGACTGGATTCTTGCTTACCTCTTCCGGTTAACCGGCGGTGGCCCTCGCAAAGTGGCCGGTTTGACCGCCATTGAAGAGCTGCCGTGGATTGAAAATTTTGACGTGACGGAGTTCGTCAAGGGGCACATGGAGTACCGGAAGGCCATGCCACGTCTCCTCCGGGAATGCGGCTGGCTCGTGGAGAGCGACGAGTTTAGCGAAATCGAGGACCCGGACCCGGAAAACCATCAGGAGCGCCAGCGCGAACTCATTAACGAGATTGAGGAGGCCCGTAAGGAGCTCGAAAGGGAAGGGCAGAAGAAGAAGAGCAGATTCTCTATCTTCGGACGGGGGAAGAAGACAGACAAGGAAAAATGGGAGATCTATGAAGACTCGACCAAAGACGGAAGCAAGCCGAACCCGAGGACGGAAGACAAGGAGGGCAACAACCACGGTGTCCTGTTCGACGTCGAGGCCATCCGAGCCGAGCTGGCAAAGGAGAAGAACACATCGACGCAGGAGGACCCCGAGGAGTTCCAAGTGAAGGAGCTGAAGTCTACGCTTCCGCCGATGAAGCTCGACTTGGATTCGTCAAACTCGTCGCTGAACCCGCGGGACAATCTGCGCGAAACAAAGAGCGCATACGCTGTGCCGAATCGTGCATCGTACGAGACCACAGGCTCGTACTCTTACACGCCGGAGCGGACACCAACGTTCCGCTCGAGCCAGACGTTCTCGCCGACGCAGAGGGCCGTGTCGCCATACCACGCGGCGCCGTCACCGCTCGAGGAGGAGGTTGAGATGACGTTCGACACCTCTTTCCACGACCCGCCGCCGGCGCCGCGGCCTCCCCCGAAAGATGATCCTCCTACACGGCCCGAAATGAAGTCGGCGCAGACGGTCCCTAATATGACGGCGTCGAACCCATGGGCAGATGTCGTCGACGACGACGATGACTTTGGGAAGGAGAAGGAGATACAAATGACTTTTGCATAATCGGATGAATAAGACACGGCGCATCGAGTTTTTTTTCACTGTCTTCCATATTTCTCTCATTTTGCAGCTCTCCCCGCGAGTGTTGTTGCTGCGTTTGAGGAAATGCGGACACGGCGCGAACGAGGCATATTCATGCTCGTCCCATCCTGTACAAATGGTATGCAGTTGGTCTTTTGTTGGGCCTCAGCGTTTGGTTATGCTGCTGCAAAACGGTAGGACTTTTCGAGTACATAGTTCGTCTGCGATGAAGCGGAAAATAATACTACAGATGGAGAGTACACTCTCCCTTATCACTCACGGACAACAGACTTCCAGGTAGAAATATGGCGTGCACTGTATCGTTCTAGACGTGCCGAGAGAGGGAGGCGGTGTCAGCGCTCTCGAGCTGCGTGTTTTGAGTATCGATCTGGTCTGGACATCTCCCCTCCACTCTGGTCGAGTGGGGTAGCTACGCAGGGTTTCGCGAGTCCATATGCAGACACTGCCTCTGCCCCGAGCTGTTTGCTTCCCCTGCATGGCCCTTTGCCGGGCGAGATATGACGCCCGACGGACAATTGACGGCGTCGGCGGTTGTTGGTTCGATCTGTTTGCGTGGCACATGCATGCTGCAGGAGAGACAGGGGCGATAAGAACGATTCCTGTGGACAAATGACGGTTGGGCCTGCTGGGAAACCGCCGGCATCGAGGTTGACGAAGGGGGCGGCCCCTGGGAGACAACCAGCGGGGCCGTCCGCCATGGCCAAGTGCGAACCACGACAGAGAGAATAGGAGCACGTAAACGAGCGACGGGCGAGTTACCGGTGAAGTGGAGACGTCGATCTCGGGGATAGGTACGGATGCAGATGGTAGCTATCTAAAGGCGCCTGTTGGACCTCTGGGTTACGGGACTTCGACGACATGGACGGGGAAGTGTCACATAATCACGTTTGAGATCAGGCAGAGCCGGCCGGGGGCGGGCTGGTCAAGTGGAGTTGGTGGGGTCAGATCGGCAGGCAGCAGAAGGAAGGGAAGGGGATGTCGGCGGTCAAGGTATACATCGTACGGCTCCGACGCAGCGGGGATGAGGATGGGGACGGGGACGCGGACGCGGACGGGGGACGGTGAGATGGGAGTTCGTCTCTCGAGGGTAGAAGAAGTCCGACATCGAGAAACAAAACTTGAGATGGGCGTGGGTTACGGGACGACGGCCGTGCGAGGACACTAGAAACACAGCTGCACCGCAGTCTGTCTATAATGCTTCTATGTTGGCGGGTATGTTTACACATACACGAGCCGACACCCGTCCCCCGTCAACCTTGGTGGTGCGAACCCTTCTCAATTCGAGCGTCGGCACAAGCAACGAGAAGAAGGATTGGCATCGCCCCGTCCAACATGAGCCGCAGCGGCACTAGCAGGATGGCGCTAGACCATTGGCGGCCACGTCTGCCTGTCTGCCTGTTCGCCAGTCTACACTGCTGTGCTTCTCATGCATGCTTCTCTCGCAGACTCGCTCTGCATGTCTGCAGGGGGCGCGGGCGTCTTTGTTTCAATTAATAGCATCACGCCCGCGCCCACGTTCCATTGGATGGTGCTTGTTCGCCAAACCTGGGGCCATTTAGCGTCTCTGCTTCCGTCCAGCCTTACAAATTACCACCCGGGGACGTCCCTTTCGGCCTGACCTCCTCGAGGAACGGTACACAACGGCTCTCGAGGGAGAGAAATGGACGGGAAACGACACGGAACAGTCGGTTCTTGTGAGGCCCGGTTCTTGACGGCCACCATCCAACAAGAGGGTTACACACTTCCTCACCTCGACTATGTTTCCTTGGCTTCGCATCGAAACACTCCCCGGTAGCTATAGTGCAACAGCTTACTGAGCGTTTGGGCCGATTTCAGGATTGCGCGTGATTTGATGATGAGGGTCTTGGAAGAACAGGTCTGCACGCTTCCGGGGAGGGGGCTTCGATGGGATTCGCGACCCTGCCACTGCCCTGAGGCGTGATGCCTGTTGAAAGGCCTCATGGATGCCACCGTGGACCCTGCAGTCAATCCTGTTGCAGTCCAGACGTTTTCAATTTTCAGAAGCGACGGCTTCCTACCTAGTCTTCCGACCTTGCTAGCAGCTTGTCACCAAGGTCACTGCTTCTATCTGAAGAATGATGACGACGACAACGACGACGACGACAACAACAACAACAAGAACAAAAACAAAAACAGACATAGCCCCCTCGAATACGATGCTGCGAACTCGGCTTCGCGAGGGGGGACAACAGCGCCTCAAAAGAGACAAACGGCAATTCTCACTTCTCTCGTTTGAGAACCAAAGTACCAGGCCTGGGGTGGAAGAAGCGCCTTTGAATGGGTGAATGATCCAATGTCCATAAATCCTTCCTTCCCACATTTCTTTGCGCGGCGCAACATTGGCGCGTGGCTTGGTGCAGACGGCGTAGCGCGGATCTCCCCATCCTGCACGCCAACCCAATCCAGGACATGTTTGTGCGTGTAAGTCGATGCAGCTTACAGCACCAACGACCGGGCCAGGCGGGCGTCTCCAGCTGAACGTCCCGAAGCACCAACGCGCGCGCTCCAGTCAGCAAAACTGACCAAACGCCCCGCGGCCTGACCAACAAAAGCAGGACAGCAATATCCTCCCCCCCTGGCCGCCTTGAGACTCGCTTCCTCCCTCCTTGTGTCTACGGTTTTGTTCTGTCATTCTCTCTCGCGTCCCTCTTCACATAGTAGTACAAGCCGAGCGGGTAGCAGGAGTGCTAGCAGGTGGCCGTCTCCCACTTTCCCAGACTCTCCCTCCTCTTTCCCTACCTTACTTTCCTAACCTCCTCATCCCCCCATTGATCCTGCTTTCCTCGATTTCCGAGTTTCACTTGTTCGATTCTTACCTCCATCTCCAAAGCGACGGGGGTTCGACGAGAGGAATTGTGCTGGGCTTTGACGATACCGGTAGACTCAAACTGCTTCGTGACTTACATGAGAGCGGACCGAAGGATACTCGCGCCCGGCCATCGAAACCGATAGGCTTTGACACACCGAACATTGCAGGCAACGGGACGACACGACGGCATATTGCTTTTTACTGGATTGCCTGGCAACTCGCCGCCTTTAGCAGAAATGGCATTGGCAATGAACGCCCCCTTCTCTGCACCGTTGGGACCTGTCATCGCCGATGACGCCGACGACAACATCGCTTTTGGGACCGAAGAGTCTTCCCAGCCCCACTGGTCTGTCGAGCAAAAGGTCCCGGCGGCCGAGACTACACGCATGAACGATACTTTTACTCTCACCTTCATCAACTCCACCCTAGGAACACAGCCAAACAGCCGCATCATCATGGTAGACGACATCACGCACCAAGTCAAATGGTCTCTCAAGGTAGACCCCCAGCAGAAAATTGGGATTGTAAAGGTTACCTGGCTAGGTCAGATGGGTAGTGGGAATCAGACGATCGATCAGGTGGCTGCCAATTCGGAAGAGTCAACCCCACAACCGGTCGAGGCCTCTCGGGCAACGACTCACGCCATGCTGAGAGGTCGGATCAGCGCCGAGCCTAGTAAGAGTGAGTGTGCCATGTATTAAAATCCCGGCGACCTTCGGAATTGGTCACTTCAGACTGCTCTGTCCACCGTTACTAATAGTTTGTTTCAGTGACATTGGGTCAGGACAGCGTCTTCCTACCAGTCGGCGAACTGAGACAGGGCAAGAACCTGTCGCGCTATGAAAGCGTGGACATGTATCTGACGGTTGAGTGGGAGTCGAGCAATGGAGCCCGCAGTACAACAAGCGGGGTGTTCACTGTTCTAGACGGCTTTGCACAGTATGACGATACTGCAAAGAGACTTCGGGCCATGATGGCCACGGATTCGAAGAACTTTGGCGAGGAGGGCCCCTCCAGCTCGGAATCGGGCCCGGATACTGCCTTGGGGCCAACAGCGTCCGTCGTCGCCACGACTACTCTCTCATCCACCAGCCCATCGCTCGAGACCAGCGGGAATAGCAACAGTGGAAGCGTCAGGTCTGGCCTCCCTGCCGGTGCCATTGCCGGTATTGTCATCGGATCGGTGCTTGGCCTCGCTCTAATCGCCTTCCTGGTCTGGTTCTTCCTCCGTCGGCGCCGTCGCGCGGGCCACGTCTCGAACGGCGTCTACGGCCCCGATCACGGTCCTCACGAGTACCTCGCCGACAAGGAGAACCGCGCCCACGCCACCGAGTCACCGCACTCCCCTTACTCCGACGACGGACAGAACGCCCAGCACGTGCCGGAACAGCAGCACCACATCCAACGGGGTAGTGGCCAAGAAGCTGGCGTGCCCGCCTCTGTCGTCAGTGCTACGGAGCGTCGCATCCTGGCGCCGTACAGCGAGGAGGAGCAAACGCCTATCGTCACGAGGTCTGTGGAAGACATGACCCGCAACGGCGCACGATCGTCGACGCCAAACGTCAACGCAAACGTCTCGCATCTGATTGAAGATGGAATGACAGAGGACGAGATACGGCGACTGGAGGAGGAAGAGCTGGCGTTAGACGTCGCAATCGAGCGGGCTGGCCAGGGACAGCGTAAGGGACAGGAGCAGGGGCAACGTTGACAGCCATAGTCGTTGTTGGTGGCCATGTCTGAACCAGTGCCCCCACCCCCGTCCCCCATTTTTAGTTCGCTAGAATGCGACTTCTTGTTGCATAATTCTTGTTTGCTATCACCCTCCTTCTCTCTTCTTTCCTTCTTCCTGCTTTCAATGTCACTGTAGCGGACTGGTTCTTTGTGTGTCGAATAGCATACATGCGGGTCAAGGCGTTTGTAACCGCGGTGCCTTTAGTCGTTCGTTTCTGGAGGGTTCTTGATACCCCGTACCGCATGGAAAGGAGGACTGATCTGGTTGATGGCTGGAAAGGTTTGCAGTATATGTAATGGACGGGAGCAAAGAGTCTGTTCTGTTCTACTCTGTTTGTTGTTGTTCTTTTGGCACACGCGTCACATCAAGGGACAAGGTTGTGGCGAGGTCTTTTGTGTGCATAATGCCGAAGCTGCGAGGAGCGGTGTTAGAGGCGATGGTGCTATCGAGTCATCCGAGTCCTTGTAGTAAACAGGCGAGAAGAGTAGGTGTGCATGAGACAACTTGCGCCTTGGGAGCCCATGGACCTACGATCAACGATATATGACCTGGATATCCAAACGTGACAATTGCCGTACAAGTGCAGAACCCTGTAAAGAACGCTGCGCCAGCGAGTACGTGGTTAACGTCCTCCCAACCCCTTCTT
The DNA here is from genome assembly GCA_034638275.1 of Colletotrichum lini. Classification (NCBI taxonomy): domain Eukaryota; kingdom Fungi; phylum Ascomycota; class Sordariomycetes; order Glomerellales; family Glomerellaceae; genus Colletotrichum; species Colletotrichum lini. The sequence continues at coordinate 2,487,747 of JAWQJV010000006.1, forward strand.
AAACCATCGTCAAGCCGCAAGGATAGGACTGTCTCCCTCCAACCGTTACCGCAGTGAGTTGGAGACACCCGTGACAGCAAACACCACTAGACTGCGTACCAAAAGAAAAAGAGCCCTGATCATTCGAAAAGATAAAACTCTCCCGAGCGATGCTTACATGTCTAGTATACAGCTGGGGGTGGGTATAGCAATATCCGCAGACCACCGATTCGTCTGGCCTCGCGGGGGACGACTACGCACGATTTCTTCTCCTGTTTTGCGCTTCCCGTCTTCTTCTCCCTCCTCCTTATCCACCTCCTTTTCTTGCTGCCCTTGCCGGCAGCAGCTTCAGTGTTGCATGTTATGTTCCTGCAACGAGGGGGGGGCAGAAGAAGTATAAAGAAAAACAAGCTATCGTGGTGCAGACCGCAAAGCCTTTATTCAATTCAAAGACCTCCAATTCTCCATAGCCGAACGACGCAGCTCAAGGGCAGACGTGGCTCAGCCACGGTTGAATAACCGACCTACCATGTTACTCGCGATACTGCCTGCCAGGCCACCAGAGTAGAGGGCGCTTCCGGCCATGTTGGACGCGTGACTGAACTTATCGCACCTCGAGAAGGCCATGGCGTTCATGATGGTTAGAACCAAGGCGATGACTGTGGAACATGGAGTTAGCATGGTGTCAACCGATTTGCACAAACATGACGCAGGCCAATCTCGTCTATTTCGGTGGTTGGATCCACGATGCAGTCTCCTCGGTCCCCGTCTTATGGGAATGGCAAGGTCGAGGAGAGCCAGGTTTTGGTCGGACTTACCAACAAGCGGCAACCAGAGGAATTGCAACCGTACGAGCGCGAAGATGGCGAGGAGTACCCAGAGGATTGGCTGAGTGTAAAGAGCAAGCCAGAAGAAGCGGCTGTCGGTCGGGTTGATCGTCTTGGTCCCCGGCTCGCTGCTCTCAAAGACCCACTGCGAGTCACCCGTCTGCGCGTCCACCTCGTTCCACCACCGAAGTCCTACGAGTCGGCGGCCGGCGATGTTCTTGAGATAGTAAAAGTCGGCGGCGAGGAGAAGGATGGTGATGATAAAAATCATGATCCTGTTGGAGCGACTGGGTTAGCAATCCATAGCTGCGAGTGGAACTGTCCCATGGAGCACGTGGGCTCGAAGGTTCGATGCATGCCCGCCCTCGCGTAGTATGATCCGAGATGGATGAGACGGTTGATGGACGAATCCGACTGGGTGTTCGAAGAGGAGAGGGTATGCGACAACGTACATGCTTCTGATGATCCACAATCCCAGGAAGTATACGAGAACGCTTGCTGTTGCCCGGCTCCGCGTCAGTCTGCAGGCCCTGCAAGTCATTGAGGATCGCGGGTCGACTTACATATCCGAAACGACAGAAAGGTCAACAGAGTGATGGGATGCGAGCTCAATCGCCAGCTTAGAGAGCCCGGGGCTTCTTGCTGCTGTTGCGAGGAATCCATGTCGGGCGAGATTGTTCGAAATGCCGGCGCAGTAATCGCAGATAGGCTTCGATGGTTTCAAATCTCCTCGGTTTGAGATCGGCTATCAGGAACTGGAGCTCGTATACGTCGTAGTCGTGTGCATGTCGTGGCTTCGTGGGTGAGTCGTGCTTCCTGGTGTTGGTCAGGACGAGAGGGATGCCTATTCGAAGGTTGGCCAGAAACTCATTACGGTACAGCTGTCGTAATGCGCGGGCCGCAGGCATGGATTCAGCTGTCCTCTCACATAACTAACACTGGCCCCCGTTGAAGCTACGGTAAGCTGTTCGGCGGGTGGAGGCTGAATTATTCCGCCAGGGGTGCATGCCGTTGTAGTATCAGACCCACTCGTCTGGTGCGGTCGGTGCCAAGGTAGGTACTTTGCCGAACACATATCTCAGGGGTCTAAGGGCAGTCGGTCATTCACGGCAGAATTGCCAGGCTACGTACCCCAGCTTTTGAACAGAGCTAGCATTACATCATCAGCAATCCCCCAAATCTCAAATAGCCGACTTGCTGCCAGCCGCTCCGAATCCAAGTTACCGAGCGCCGTCCGCAGAGTGACCACAGACTGCCGGCCCCGGCTGTTAAATAGCTGTATTCGTGCAATCCGGTCCCATGTCGTGTCCGTGACACAGCATCGCTGAGTTCCATCCGTTCTTTCCAACCAACTCTCAGTCGATTCAAGGGTGATAGACTACAACTACACAAGCCAAGTGGATACTCCTACTGTGGATGAAGCTATCCATCATGGCAGCCAGGTCCTCTTCAATCGTCCGCCGAGCGCTGCTCTATGGTAAATGCGGCCCATACAAACATGTGCAACGACTCGGACTAACATTGAACCAGTGCCCTCGTCGTCGGAAAAGATGCTCGCCAAGTCGTTGGGCCTAAAGTCCGATAACGTGACGTATGATCTAGAGGACTCCGTGACGCCTTCCTTAAAGACACAGGCCCGAGGTCAACTTCGGTCTTTTCTCGAGAAGAATGCTTCGCGACCACCGTCCATCTCCGAACTGTCCGTACGGATTAACGCTGTGGAAACCAAGTATGCTCTGGACGATCTGACTTCCCTCGGCGCACTCCCCAACGTCGATGCTGTCGTAGTCCCAAAAGTCAACTCCGCCGCCGACTTAACATACGTCACCGATGTATTGCGTCACGTAGCTCCCGAGAGACACGTATCAACGTCCCAGAATCCCATCAAGATCATTGCCTTGGTTGAGTCTGCTCGGTCAATCATGAACCTACCCGAAATTTGCAAGGCGTCACCCTACCTCAGTGGTCTAGTATTTGCTGCCGAGGATTTCGCCCTGGATTTATCTCTGACGAGAACGCCTTCCCTTACAGAGTTTTTGTATGCGCGATCAGCCATCGTTACCGCGGCGAGGGCCGCCGGCTTGCCTAGTGCAATTGATCTTGTCTGCACCTCATTTAGGGGTGACGAAGGCTTGAAGCGGTTGGAAGAGGAGTCTCTCGGGGGCAAATCAATAGGCTTCAACGGCAAACAATGCATCCACCCCAACCAGGTGGCCCTTGTTCAGGAGTTGTTTGCCCCCGGCGAAAAGGAGGTGGAATGGGCCGTACGTGTTGCAGTCGCAGACGAGAAAGCAAGCAAGGCGGGTCGCGGAGCCTGGACACTCGACGGCATGATGATCGATGCGCCGGTAACGGGGAAGGCCAATGCTATCATTGCGAAAGCCGAGAAGTGCGACGTTGATGTAGCAAGTCTTAGACAGAAGTGGAAGGGCCAGGAACCCGAGTGATTGCATCAGTAATAAAAGTAATTCGGACGCCAGAATGCATGCATTTCTTCCTGTTCGCAAGTGTCTCTCTGGTCCATGGATTGTTGAAGGTTGTTTTTTTGCGTGTAAAACTCGGTTTCCGGCAATTGCTTTGCTCTTGGCCCGCTGATACTAGCATCTCCTAAACAATTCCGGTCGTGCTTTTCGGGTATTAGAGCACTTTCCCAGAGGACTTGGGTCTCTGGCACAGCGAAGTCGTTTGCTCCCTGCTGGTAAGCCATGCTGTTGCGAAATGGCCCCCCTGGGGGTCTGGGGGTGTGTTCCCTCCGCAGCACGTCTTGTTCGATGCGCGCTATGTAGTCGATCATGCTCTCCGTATATTGGAACTCGGACGGTTTGAGTCCTGGCGTTGACCTATGCTCTTGTGTAGTAGGGGCACGGATATGACGAAGGCCTTTCGGCTGACTTCCCCGTGAGTTTGATCGGAGAAAAGCATACGGCCGTGTAGTTGTCTCTTCCTCGGGACCAATGCCGTTTCGCCACCCACTATTTGAGTCGCTCATGAGACGTCTGTTGGGAAAGAAAGTTGACTCATCGCAAATCACGCTGCCTTTGAGCACATGATGGTCAGTTTCCCTACTCTCTTTTGCCGACAGTGATGCCCGAGACACATCAGACATGGCAAACTCTATCCTCCGTATCCCTCTGTTCGGGGATTTGGCCGCCGTCCTTTCTTCAATGTGGGGGATTGGCGCAACTTCGTCGTGAGGCCAGGCAGCGTCGGTCGGCCTTGGTTCGACCTCACTGACGCTTGGAAGGGAGAACCCGTTCATCGTGGATGCTTCTCCCGGTATCCTGTGGGGGGCTTTTGGTGATGCTCGAGTAGATATGTCCTCTTTCCACTGTGGTTCCGAATGTGTTTTTTGTACATTACTTGTGTTGTTCATCTCCTGCTGTGTCGACAGACCCGCCGCTTCTACTACGGTCTTCGAAGGCCTCGAACCTTGAGGCGTGCCCGCAGCAAGTCCAACTTCCATATTTTCGGGTGCCTTTGGTCCATCTGGCGACAGGGAAACTTCGATATTCGTCATTGTTCCCTTGTCCGTGTACCGAATAAGTCGGGATCTTTCCACCACGGCCCCAGGGAGGACAATGTGCACTTCGTCATCTTCTACGTTTCGGTTCTGGTGGTGCACATCGTCAACCAGACGACAACTAGCTTTCGAATTGCTAATACTTCCCGGTAGTCTGGTCTTATTGAAAACACCGGTCTGCTTAAGGGCTTCTCGAACTGGCTCGGGGGTACCACTAATCGACCGGCCATCAGTGTGGTTTTGCACGGGGGTTTGACGATTCCTGCTTGTGGGTCTGCTACTCGACCACAATGGCTGACTCGACCTAGAATTGGCTTCACGATCTGGCCGTTGTCGCGTCTTACTGTTTCTTGGATCGGCTTCTTCTTTCATGGCTCTTACCGACCGCGCATTGACTTCGGGCAGCCCATTGTAATAGTCAGAAAGCCGATACTTTCCTCGCCAGTTTTCATATCTACCTTGAGGTGGTCTTCGGACATCATCTGATGGTATCACCTTTTGTCCAAAGACGGTCCCCATCTCTTCCAGTTCTTTTTCCCGTCGCTTCCTCCCCTTAACTTCAAGGCTTTGTTGCTGCTGCCACGACTGGCGCAACGGACGATGTTCAAGAAGAGAGATCATTGAGTTGTAAGCTAGTTCTTCGACTGACACACGTTAACAGAACGCTGGCAGATGCATCGTCCAATTTGGCTTTGGAAGACCAACGCACCAGGCTTCGGTGATGATATGCGGCCATTCTGGAAAAGCCCGGGTGTGAGGCAAGGTTGCAACTGAGCTGGTTAACAAAAGGTTGCATGCGTGACCGTTTTTGCTTACCGTGAGTCTATCATTGAGAATGGCGTCGGAGCGGAAATTATCCATTACCTCGCGGCGGGAGAAAACCATTTCCTTAGACGGGACTTTAGAGGGTGCTGGGCGCTCGTCTCTAGATTTCTTTCGTTTTTGCTGCGCATGTTTCTGGGTATCGTATCGGTCTTCTCTCGTTCTGTGCCTTGAAGGCTTGCCAAATTTCGTAGGAAGGGTATCTGCCAAAACAAAAGTGTCATTGGGTTTAGTTGTGGTCTTTGGTCGATGTCCTGCTGCTGTTGAAGGCGGCCGGCCTGCTTTCTTGGCTGAGTCGATGATGATGGAACTGTCCCGCGACCGAGGGCGTTTGTACCTCTGCTGCGGCACGCCCTGGACAAGAAGACCATGGGGCCGCCAGTCCAAAACATTCGGATGATTATGACCTTGATGCTGACCGGTCATTGTCTCCGGAGGAACTATACCTCTCCTACTGACGCTAGAAAGCCAGTGTTCCACCAGCCCCACACTATCTCCTGTATCTGGGTGAAGGATAACACCCGAAACCCCATCTCCTAGTTCCGGATTAGAGTCGAGTCGATACATCGCTGTTTCTGTTTCACCGAGGAGACCATGATAGTGGTTATTTCGGTTATCGGCGCGTTGTTGGTCGCGACCGCCATGGGACGTTGCAGAGCGGCGGTTCATCGCATGTGGCTTTTACGCTCCTCGTAGTATCGGGAGAGTCGTTGCCCAACAATTCAGTGATAAGAGAAGAACACGGGAACAAACTGATGGCGGGCAAAACTGGGTCGATCTGCGCGGACAGGACGTGTCGACTGTTATGAAGGGGATATGCGCTACAGCATGATGTTGTCGTGGAAAGGGGGCCACCTAGGTTAGTACCTGATACACCAAGCACATCGGCATCGGTCGTTAGTGCGCCAGTTCTTAACCCATGATGGCTTCGTCACTTCCTGCTGTTTCAATCTTTCAACATGGCTTCCTGCTGAATGTCTCCGCATTACAAGGCAGAAAGGGCTCCCCGTGCCCGCACGAACGTGTAGTCGGTAAGGTAAGGTGGGACCCGCCAGGGTTGTTGAACATCTCGCCTATGTACCCTTCCACGATGTATGTTGGAAAGAACTCTGTGGATGACAAGATCGCACTAAGTTTGCTGTGCAACAGCAATGGCAAGCATAAGCCTCCAAGCGACCCTGACTTTCAAGACTTCAACCTCGTCCAGTTATACAGCGATTACTCGCCGTCATGTTCAGTTCTCGACACATAGGAAGAGGGTCTGTGTGACCTGCTTTAGTATGAAGGAGGAAGATTCACATGCGACGCAAACTTGGCGTACAAGACACAAACGAGATCTGTGATACAGTAGGGAGGTATTCCTGGGACATGACAATAACACTATCAAACTTGGTCCGATCCTTGAGTCCGGCCGAGTGTTACATCGGCGGGCCGGCGCACTTGCCATGTGGTTGATGCAAACCCCAAGCTGCGGCCGTCCCCGGAGTGCCTGACCCGGTGGTGACGGAACATGTCTTGTGTCGAAACCCCGGCTTGATGCTATTGATAGCATCACCTTGGCTATGGGAGGAACACGCCGGATTCGAGCCGCCTGGACAGATAATTGGCAGTTGGATATGCTGGCCTCGGCCACGGATTGTGCCAAAGCCATGTCTCCGCCCATCGTCCGTCCCGACGAAAATCTGGATCATGTGAATTGACTCAGACACCTCGCCGAAATCGATGACCTTTGCGCTCATGACATGCCCTGAACGAGCTGCGAAAGAAGCTATCCCGATGCGTTTATGACGCCGTTCTCTGAATGGCTCCGATTTCAGCGGATTTCAGTTGTACGATGTAAGTCATCCTGCCGAGGAGGGGGTGTCATTGGTCGAAAAGAAATGTCGGCGATGAGGCGACTGGGTTTTGAACATGCTCATTTTTCGACGATGTGCCTGACGTAAGGCACGGAAACCGGCATCTGTGCTCAGCCCGGACAACTTTTTACAGGGTCGCATCATCCGTGACGGCGCACGTGGTTGCCCTAAGCTCTGTGCTTTTTGCGGGCAACCGAGCATGAGTGGACCAGCGAAGAAGGCGCAGCAAGTTTCAACCCCGTCCGGTCAAGACCTGTTAATCATCGACAATTCGTAGCCGTTTCGGATGTCGCTGGATCTTCAAAAAGACCAAGCCCTTGGATCTTCATTCGGCGAGCCCTACCGGCCAGGCACAAGAGGCATCGCGACATGACATTTGGCGAAACTAAAGAGCCCATAATAGGCGGGCCAACGAGGCGGTGTGAGGACTGCATATATGCCTGAACATCAACGCACACGTGCAGTGTAGAGCCGTTTCCCTGCCGGTGGCATTTGCAGAGATCAACGCTCAACTGAAGATACCTCCCATTTCTTGGCCCATGCGGCGGCATATGATGGCGGCTGTTCGGATACTTCCAAGGATATGGACTCGTGGAGAGGAGGAGGAGGAATAACAAGAGGAGGAGATGATGTGAAGGTTCCACTTCCTTGGTCCCTGAAATTCGGCTGCCGCAGCGTGGAGCAGACATATCGTTGCGTCACAATTTCGCAGCCATTGAACTTATTTCGCCTGACGCACTGCTCATCCTTGATCATTGAAACACGGTGGCCGGGGCACGAGGACGGGCATGTTGATAGAGTATGAGGACTGTCAGCGCTTGCTGATGGCCCACCAGAACGGCTGGTTGACGTCGAGTCGCACAATACGGAACGGGCATTCGTCGGGGGAATAAAGTAGCAGGAGTATCGATTTCAGGAGGGGTCATTTGTGCGCCGTGCGCAGCTTTGGGGGAGGGGCATTTCGCCGCCAACCCCCCACCCTCCAAGAAAAAGAGGAAGAAAACCAGCCCAAATTGACGATACGGCAGAGGGGTTGTGGCCATCCGTGTCTCCGCTAGATCGACCATCTCTCCACTGACATGGGCGACATGGTCCATTGGAAGGCATCCACTTTGAGAGGTTATCAATACCGCATACCTCACACATATCGCGACAGCACAGCTGCTCCCGGACCTCTTTCTGGTCAGTGCTGACCATGGGGGATAGAGCTTCAGTGGACGGCATTGGGCGTTTTGCGTGCCAAATCAAGCTGATCACCAACTTCTACGCTAGCCCACAATTCGACCTCTTCCTAAGTTCCCAGACGAATTGTCTCACGTCTCGCATGAGGATTTGATTGATGCCCACAAAGTGGGAGCTTGCCCCAAAAAGCTGCTTGGTCGCATGTCAGCGCATGAGGATGAACCCATGTACGCAAGATGCCTAAAGGGCATGTCGAGGCTGACGGGCGAGGCGTGCTGTCGATTCAAGGGCACGGTAAACAGGCGAGGCGAGGCCTGGCTCCATATGATGCCTACGAGGGATGAAGGCGACCTAGAGAAGCCAACAAGTGAATGGACGCTTGCGCCTATTGCGTAAGGAGGGGGGCGGCGTCAAGGGCATGGACAATGTCGCAATTCGATGGCCGGACTACTCAGATCAAACATATGAGATGGGCTTCCCCCCATCTGCCTTCAATCTACAGCTTTGGTTGCCAGCCTGGAGAGCATCACATCACACAGCACAGAGTGGGAACGCAAGCTGAGTCGAGAACCAGTTCCGCAGGCCCTGCAGCGACAATGTGGTAGTAGGTAGTGTACGGATAGGAATAGGTACACAAGTCTCAACACAAGTCAGGGACCAGGAGACCCCACTCTCAGGAGACGGCCGGACGTTGGAGAATCATGTTGCAGCTCCAGACATGTTCATCTTGCTTCAAACAGGGCATGGTGGAAGGAGGCTGTGCAAAGTGTGGGGTCGAATGGTGGAAATGTCACTCTTGGTTCAATGCGTCCTTAGTATGCAGGCCAAGCCTGTCGTCCCGCGCAGGTGTTTCCAGCACTAGCACTAGCACGAATGGCGACGGGTGGGATGCAGAGATGCCAATCTGGGTTTGGTGTCAGAATCACCCTCTCGTGTACGGTACCTTTCTAACCACCTCCTCCCTCGTACTCTCACTTTCTCTCTCTCTCTCTCTCTCCTCTCTCTGTCTTTCTCTGCCCTTCTCTCTGCCCCCCCCCCCCCCCCCCCCACTCTTCCGGAAACCCGTTTGAGTACCGACACAACACTTCGACCTTCTCCATGCTTACCTTTCACGGCGCTACTAGCCTCTACCTTCCCCTGCTTGATCTGCCCCCCTCGGCGCCTGTGTCTGTGCGCGAGCAAAGTCTACGCAGGAGGATGGCTGACTCCACGACAACAAGCGGCACACTTACATATATACATCATGTACCGCTTCACCGTGCCCGATTTCTGCTTGCCTGCAACTGGACAGTAAGCCTTTTTCGCCTGCCAATCCCATGCAACGGCTGGGTTCATGGGTTTCAAGAAGCTTTCCATGCTCCTGGTCTCTGCATCTCATCTCACCACACTTGCAGGCGCTTGGTTAGTTGGCTGAACTGCAAGTGTGAGCAGAATGGGCATGATGATCAGTATCGACTGACGGCAGCAGCAGCGGGGTTGCTCAACGTCAACTTAGGTAGGTAGTTAGGCAAAGTATGTGAGAACGAAGGCTGGTGATGAACCTGTTGGGTCCTAAGCAAGGTTCAACTCCTGCGAGCGGCCAGGCCCCGAGTAGTTGCCTGGAGGTCATGTGCGCAAGTTCGCGCGCCTAGTTGTGACTCGCTCGTCTTTTCTTGTGCCACGGAACGCGACGACGCCTACGACACCGGCCGCGACGACACTGTCGCAACCTCTTTGAACTGCGCGGTACCTCAGACGGCGGAACCCACTCGGAAGTCGGTCAGTCGGGCTGCGGGCGGACGGGGTCTTGCGTAACACGGCCGAACTGCTTCAGACCGACCGGACGCAGTCGTGTCTTGTCCGTTGGCCTAACTGCCAAACTGCGTTGCGGCATGAGAAGAAGGCAATGGGGCACAGAAGTACCGCAACCATGTATCTATCTGTACGGATACTTGTAGATGAGTGAGGTTATTGTCCGTTTGATGTTTGTTTGGAGGGGAAGCCAACCAACCCAGTTGCCACACCTTGCTCTGGCCGAAACGTACATTGACGGACTGGCAGCCTTTTCCATCCTTCACGCTTTTCTTCTGGTTGCCCTTCCCTCTCCTTGCGCTGAAAAGTTGAATTTGGGATGTGGGCGGTCCCCTCTTGACAACGCCCCCATGTCACTGGATGTTCATGGATATATTCATGGGTCCCTCCTTCCCGGGGAGATCTCGCAGACGCCTTGGCCCTTACCTCATGTACCTGAACAGCAGCAGCAGAGAAGCGGCGGCAACGACGAGACAGGAATCAAGCGGTCCCGTAAGATGTGGGCTGGCTGGCATGTACATAGAGTACTCAGGTCAAGCGAAAGCAAGGTACAGGACCTTGCCTACTTCACCGCAGGCAAGTCATTTTTTATTTTCCCTACCCTGGTTCCCACTTCATTCCCTCCCAATCTGGTGTCGCAAGTCAGGCACTAGACCAGAGCCGCTGCAGCAGAGCTGAGTAAAGCTATCCACCGTTGGAAAGAAGCGTGGCAGCGAACTCTGCGTCCATCACATACAATATGAGACTGGTGAAAGCACGAACAGGGAATTCGAGAGGGAAGAAGAAGGAGGGGAAAAGAAGAAGAAAGGGACAGGATGTGAGAAGGAAAAAAGCGCGATTATTTGGTTCTGATACTGACCTGCCCTTCGTGTGCCTACTACCACCGCCACTACTACCTTGTTGTCAGGGATCAGTACTTTTCCCTACCTACCTACTTTACCTACCTACCTGTCTTACCTATTCTGATACGAATCGACTTTCCGTCTTGCTGCTTCTAACTTTTCCTCCTCGCTCTCTGCGTTTTTCTTTCTCATCTTTGCATCACCCGCAACAAAGAAACCACCAGCAAAAGACATCCAAACAAAGAATCGGCCAGACACAGCCGCAGGTATGTGTTCTGATTCCTCCGACCAGAAAATTTTCATTTACGCCATTTCCATCTCGCCTTCCCTTCCAACAGTTTGGTTGTATTTTCCCCGACTTCTCTTTATTCTCTTCTCGTTTGGATCTGTCTTTCTAGTGGTGTACTTCTTGCTTTCATACCGTTCTTTCACTTTGTCATGGCTCCTGCCGTCTCTGGCCTACCCAAGCAAGCCGAGACTAGTTCGTTGGCCAAGCTGGGTACCTTGCCTGGCAATTAGGGAGGGACGGTACATAATTGTCGTTGCTCTGTTTTTCTTGACAAACCATCCACACCAAAGACAAGTCCCATTCCCCTCCCCTCCACCTGCCCCCAACACGCCGGACCCCTCCACGTCCCGCCGCCACGAGCTCTTTCCCATGCGTGCCCATTTCGCGACCCCCTCCCTCCTCTTCCTCTCAGGGCCCGATTGCAGCATGAAACCGGCGGCCGTGATGTCGACGGGTTGACAGGCCAGGCAACCAAATGCTGGCCGAGAGAAGCTGGAAGTTGCTGGAGCTGTTGCTTCTGCAATCCCGCGGTCGCCCCTCCACTCCTACGTACCTTGCCTTTCCTCAACCCACCCCGCCTACCTACCTTACCGGTACTGTCCTGTCCAGTCACCCGCCTCCCACACTCCCACTCCTACACTCAATACAGATACACACCAAACCTTACCTTGGACCTGTTTTTTTTGCACTGCCTCAACGCCCTTCCTCCATCCATTAAAAATTTCCCGCTAAGCAAGCTGCATTTCCTTTCTTTCCCCTCCAGGTGGCCTTTCGCATTCCTCTCTCTCACACACTCACCCCTCCTTCCTTTTTTCGATCCATCAAGCCCAGAGATCCAAACCCGACTTCTGTCAATCACTCCTACCAACAGCCCACCTTACTCCAACCACCAGGTCTGTATCTCGATCCTGCTCCTCTCTCCCTCCCTTAACACGATTCACCACCTACCTACCCAGGCACGCTCGTCAACATCTCTTTGTTTGACACAGCCTGCCTTCATCGTTGCTCTCTGCCTCCTGCCTGGATCCAGTACGTTTGCTTTGTTGCCTCTGCCTCGGCCTCTGACGGTTCGCATTGCGCGCCATCGTCAAGTGACAAAGCCAGCCCTCAAACACTGCCCCTCTCCTTTGGTGTGCAGGTGGATGCAGGCCCGCCAGAGATTCCCTTGGCTCCTCAGCTGGGAAGTCCCAAAAAGAGCCGTTCCCGTCCCTCGTTTTCTTCACTCGTCCAAACCCCGCTTGGCGCCACTCAAGACCATTTGCATTTATGCATCGCAGTCTCCCTTGGACTTTCTTGTCAGACAGACACTAATTCTATCCGACAGACCATCAACCTCTTCCGCAAGAACAAACAACAATCAAAATGTCCAAGCTTTTCATTGGGTACGTTTCTCCCTCACTGGCGCATCCATTGACGCCAAGCACCAAATAAGCTTTTGCTAACAGTACGTCTTCCAGCGGCCTTGCATGGCACACTGAGGAAGGCACCCTCAGACAGAAGTTTGAGGAGTTCGGTGCCGTCGAGGAAGCTGTAAGTACTGATCGTCCGGTCCGCGAAGAAACTTTCTTAAGAGCGGTGTGTTGTCATGGACTTTGGAGAGACGCTTTGTCCCAACCGTCCAGCAAGATTGAGGAGAGAGAAAGAGAGAGAGAGAGATCTGACCTGTGTTTGCTTCCATTTGAAAGGTCGTTGTGAAGGATCGCGACACTGGTCGTAGCCGTGGATTCGGCTTCGTCCGCTACACCCAGGACGGAGATGCCCAGAAGGCCATTGCCGCCATGAACAACGTCGAGTACGCTGCCTTTGCCAATCTTTTTCCCATTGCTAGCTTGTCCCGGCGCAATGAAAGTGTGAAGAGATCGGCCAACTGACAAAATATGTCGATAGGTTTGACGGACGCACTATCCGCGTTGACAAGGCTTCCGACAACGGCCCCCGTGGTGGCGGCGGTGGTGGTTTCCGCGGCGGCGGCGGCGGCTTCGGCGGCGGGCGTGGCGGCTACGGCGGCGCCCCCCCTGCGCCCTACGGCGCTGCCCCGGGCGGATACCCGGTTGGCGTCCCCAACATGTACCAGCAGCAGCAGCCTGCGTACGGCCGTGGTTACCCCCCTCAGCAGCCCTACGGTGCCCCTCCCCAGGGTGAGTTGATCCCGCGAATTCCAATGATTGAGTACGCTTCTGACAATCCCTACGCAGACGGTGGCTACGCTCCGCAGGCTCCGTACGGCTACCAGCAGGACCCGTCTCAGCAGTCTCAGGGCGGCCGAGGCTATTAGTGCTCGCTAGATTTCGGAGATTCGTTGCCCGCTGGTTGTCGATATTCGCAACACGTGAGCACGCGGCCAAGAGTTGTTGCCGACGATACCTCCTCCGAGTCTGACAGACGTTCGTGTGCGCGCCCGTTGGTTCGATCGAGCATTGGTGATATTCTTCGCTGCAACACAATACCCGGTTCTTCTGTTGCACTGGATCTCTGGAAAATTAAAACCCCAACCCGCGGTCAAGGGTTGGTAACGGCCTAGTCTTCTCTCAAATGGAATGGTTTTCTGCTTCTGTCATTGACTTTTTACCCTTCTGCTCCATGTCTCGTTGATTGTTGCCAATGGTTGATATTGTACGCACATGATGGTGATGCTTGTTTTTGTTGACTCTGGGCGGGGGTGGGTGAACGCGGATGTGGTTGGGTTCTCAAAATCGTCTCAGATGCTGACTGATTTGTGGTCTAACGCTACGTGTCTGCATGTACGTCTATGATCTGTTGAGAACATGATGTTGTTGGTCGACATGGCCCTAGGGGGGTGTTGCACGAGGGAGCAGAGCAGAGGTAGGGGGGCAAAGATAACAAAGAATAATTTCCAAAATGATGGGTGAAAGAACGTGGGGGTTATTGTTCAGTCTGTCTTTTCTGTCTCCTCCTGCTCCCTGATACTGTGTTCTTGTTGGAAGTTGCTAACAGCAGATGGTGGCGGTTGGGACGTTTTAACAATATGGCCGGAACCCTCCAGCTCAGCAGCCATGATGGTCCGGACTCGGTCAGAGAGGTCGGTAATGTGGACGTCGCCGCTCTCGGGGCTCAGCTCGTCCAGGGCTTTCTCGAGGCCGAAGAGGTAGTCAATATTCAGCCCACTCGGGCCACGGCTCTTGCGGATGTGGGTAGCCAGCTCCTGGGGATCCTGGGGGCCGACGAACTGGTCGTTATCCGGAGTGCCGATGTACACAAGAGTACGGATGGGTTCGGAGCCGTCAGCCGGAAAGAAAGGGGCGTAATGAATGGTGTAACCGTTGATCTCACGGATGTCGAGGTAATCCTTGACCTCGGCAACCTTGTCAGCCTTGATACGGTAGGCGACGCCCCATACGCGGTCAGGAGCTGAGTCGTGGTGGTCGGTCAACCGCTCCCAGAACGAACGCTCGATGAGAGTGACAACACGGCCTGGGGCCTCTGGTGTGCCTCTGTGGTCCTGGCTGATGAGGGGATTAGACGCCTCTTGACAAGGCCAGCAAACAAGCATGCGGCGGCCCTTTGGGTGTGGGATGGATACCTTGCCTGTAGAGGGGGGTCAGTTATAAGACCAGACGAAACCAGACAGTCAACGGTGGTGCAACTAAGCTTTGGTGACAGCGGGCACTAGGGAGGCGAAAGAGCCTCGCGTCCCGTGGGGCCGGGTAAGACGGGTTGTGTCAGGGGGAAAGGAGGGAGAGACGAACTTGCCAGAAGCGACGGACGTATCCCGTCACCCAACCAGGGATTCTCCTATCTGTGGGGTGTAAGACGGCACAGATCAGCCGGTAGCTCGGGTAGCGGAAGGGGGATAAGGCTGACCGAAGTGCGGCGGAGGTTTCCATATCAAACTCCTGAAGAACGGGGTTTATAACGTTAGGAGCGACGAAGACAAGGCTCGTATGCAACAGGGATATGTGCGGGACGGATGGTGGGAGGAGCTGAAGGACAACCGCCGACCAAGAGGGTGACCGACAGGGATCGGGGACGTACCCATAGCCGTACAGCCAGAACTCGCCGCTGTTGGTGGAGAGGTTGTCGTCGGCCATGCCGGATGTCGTAGGTTTGGCGGGTTTCAGAGGCGTTGCCCACGCGGAGGGACTGTGGCAGATGATGAGAGGATATATGAGAAGTGACTGACACCCAGCCGAGTTGGCGTTTGCCGGTTTGACCAGGAGCGAAAGGAAGAACAACGGGTTCGGCGCCTAGTGTATGGTTTCCTTAGAGCCTGGAAAAGGAGTTTCAAGCAAATCAGCCCCAGAGTGGCACAACTCGCATGCAGCCTGCACAAAACCAAGGAAACGGGCGGGATAGGCAGCGTGGCGATCCATCTCGGATCCCTCAGACACTTGCCTGACTGCAAAGTAGACTGGGGTTGTGAGGGTCGTTTGATGGCATCCAAGAGCGGCAAAGCGCAACGGCCGAGACGACGTGGTATGAGGGCCCCAGAAAGCAGCGTACACACATGGTGAACACAGACTGGTGGATTTCGACAGATGGCCTTTGGGAAATGTGTGACAGTGAGGGAGAGAAGCAACTGTCAAGACCGGAGCAGGTGGAAAAGCCAAAAGGGAAAAGGGACACGTAATCTGGGATATTCTGGGGTTTCGCTTGAGGGGAGAAAGGGGATCACATTACGGAATACATACGATGAAGAGGGAAGAGAGAGAGAGAGGGAGGTAATAAGAGAGAGAACAGAAGGGGGGAAAGTTTCGATGAGTTCGAGAAGGTTGGGCAAGGGACGAGTTGAGGGCTGCGAATTGCAAAAGCTGGAAAGCATACGCAATCCGACTTGCCGGCGTCCCGTGCTCGAGGCTCGGCGTTCTGGGGAGGGGCTTTGGTGCCGGGGCTGTAGTGGGGCGGGATTGGAGAGGGAGGAGGGAGACAGACGACGTTGGGGTGTTACGGCTGGGAAAGCTCCCACGGTTACGCTTCACGCGATGTCACAGGGCGAGATGCCGCTGGAAAGGGTTTATTCTACTTGTTCGAACATACAAGATGAGAGTCTCGGATGAGGTTGGAGATGGCGTCTCTGTCTGTCCATAGGTCAGATCATCTCAGGTGCGTTGGCAACCATAATTGGTCTTGCCCAAATAAGCTTAAATGGAATTACGACGACCAGTCGGCCACCTCATCTCAACGTTGTCACATCGTCTTGCCCGGCGTCATGTGTGTATATGTGTGTGTGTGTGTCCCAGAGATATGTACTAATCTAACGCATGGACCAACGTGAGGTGACTGAAGATGGGGCGTGAGGATCTGTCATTGAAGGAGTGGGAGAGATGGTCAGCGATTGGACTGTCAGTGAGTGAGGAGGGCAGCCCGCTGCAGTGGCTCGCTCCAGGCTGAGTTTGAAGTGCTCAGGACACCTCGCTTGCAACAGCGCCAGTACTCGATTCTGAGACGAAGAAAGATGCCCCTAGAAACCTCTTGGGGGAGAGGGGGGTGTTTAGTGGATACATGATACCGATACCGAATCGACGGCTGACCGACGACCAGCGACGTATGTCACTGCGAAGATACTCGGTAAAAATACGAGATATCCGGGAGCTAAGCGCGTATAACGATAGTACAGTAAGTATCTACTGCGGTGCTAGTATTATCCCATGCCTGGTCCTTGCGAGCAAACTATCGACGGGGCCGTCCGAATCGCTTCAGTTCGCGCGACATTGCCGTGTTACCAACAGGTGCTCTTGTATCCGTAGAGATGTGTGTTTTCCTACCTACTTTGAAACTCGTTCCCTAGTGCCGCGTCGGCTTCTATCCACAACGGAACGAATGGTGTTGCGAGGTCGCCAGCCCAAACTCACCCGCCTACTGCCTGCGGCTGGTCAGCGCCAGCATCGCCGCGCGGGAGTACACAAACGATACCCGTCTTTTCTTTTCTGCCTTGTTGGATTTTCCATCCGGATTCCTTGGCTGGGGCTCCTGTTCTGTTTTTGGCTCGCACTCCCAGACGAGCAATTTCACGGAAACCCACCTGACCTTGCAGGCTGACTGCACAAACAGAGACAGACCATCGGTCACCATCTTCGCACTCTTCCGAGGTTGACACAAGACGCAACGCAACACCCAGCGCCCCCCCCGCCCGACTCATACACGCTGACGGACGCTCTCTTCGACGTTGTTTCCCTGTGTCATCGCTGCCCGTGGCATCCTGTGCCCCAAAAGCTTGGCTTCATTCAACGAGCAGTACACGTGTATTATTCCAAGGCACGATACGCCCTTACCTCCTCCATTCATCCTGCCATCACAATCTTTTGTTGTCAACAAACGAAAGCCTATTTCGTCCTGCACCGGGCCGACGTCAAACATTACACCAGCGAAACCTCGCGTCATACCGGAGCGTGCGGCTGAAACCCCCTTTTTCTCTGCTCATCAGTCGCCTTGGGCCCCCCGAGCCTGACTGGCACTTCCACGGCCTAAAACACGCATCCTCGTGCACCATCCCACCAGCCCTGCCTCTCTTCCCTACCTACCTACCTAAGTAGCGTGCCGACTGTCGCCTGACCTTGAGTCGTGGTCCCCTGTCTTGCCTGACCTTTTTTTCTTCTTTTTTTTCCCGGCTAGCCTGCACGTTGGTAGCCAGCTACCTACCGAACCCCTACTGCGGCTCTCCCCTCTCTCTTCAGCCCACAGTAACCCCCCCACCACCTCAGCAACTTCATAAGTCCAGGAGCCGCGCCATTCGAGTCGTCTCCAAAGAACGATTTCTTGATTTCTCTTTGGATTTGATCGCCCTCCACTCGCACAGCAGTTACAATGGCGTACAACAGACCCTACAACCCCGACGAGCTCCCAAGGCATGTTACACGACTCCTCCTAACCCCTCACACCCAATCTGTTTTGCCCCGCAGTGCTAACCCCCTCTCAGGTTCGCGGAACCCGAGCAGGTACGTTGTCTACCGCCCTCGGCCTCCGGCTCGCCTGGCGCTTTTCCGCACTCCATACTATCCCATCGGCTTGCTGCGCGCAATCACGGATCTCCCATTCGCAGATAAACTGACACTCCCATTGCAGAAGGGTGGCGCTGCCCCGAAGCCTTCACAACCGCCTACTTCCCAACCTCGTTACGAGAGCAAGCCCCCCCCGCCAGTCCCGCGCGACGATTATCACCGTCCCGATCCCCGGAACGACCACCGCCGGCCGAGCCCCAACGCCATGTACGGCGTCAGCTCTCCTCCTCCGACGGGCGGCCCGCGTCCTACTGCCCAACACCGACCCCCACCCAACTCGAGACCGCCCCCGTCTCCTGCCCCTGATGCCTCTGCCGATGGCGCCGACCCGACTCTCCTACCCCTCTTTCGAGCCGTCGATAAGGATGGTAAGAAGTGCTGCTATCTGTCGCTGCCCAAGACCCGCCCGACTGATGGGACTACACAGGTACCGGCCAGCTTTCCGAGCGCGAACTATCCACCGCCCTCGTCAACGGCGACTGGACCGCTTTCGACCCGCAAACGGTGCGCATGATGATCCGCATGTTCGACTCCGACCGCAGCGGCACCATCGGTTTCGCTGAGTTTTGCGGTCTTTGGTCCTTCCTCGCCTCGTGGCGCACCCTCTTTGACCGTTTCGACGCCGACCGCTCCGGCAATATCTCACTCCCCGAGTTCAGCAACGCACTCATCGCCTTCCGCTACCGCCTGAGCCCCGGCTTCGTCGAGCTCCTCTTCCGGACGTACGACAAGCGCGGTGAGGGCGTCATGTCCTTCGACCTCTTCGTTCAGGCTTGCATTTCACTCAAGCGCATGACGGACGTGTTCAAGAAGTACGACGACGACAGGGACGGTTACATCACATTGAGCTTCGAGGACTTCTTGACGGAGATTCTCAAGCAGCTCAAGTAGGCTTGGGCGAGGAAGTAGACTGAAGCACGACGAAGCTGTGGTTGTGCGGTGGGTTTTACAAGAGTGCGGGATATGGGCCCGAGATGAGACAGCATACTCGGATATGGCCGTCTCTATGACGAGAGGTATGCTTCGTTTTGCATGGGAGGTTTAGATACCCCGGGTAGATGGGTGCAAGTAATGGAGGGAGGATCTTTGGTATTGAGGACTGGCACCCTTTGCACGATGGGTTGTCGGTCTCATGGTATCTGAATCGCATGATACGGAATTTCATCTGGAAAAGAGCAAAACTTGCAGATTTAACAAATCCACTCCGACTTGAATGGGCTTGAAGCCTAGCGTCAGGGCTTGTATTCATGATGATGGTGGTGGATGGTGTGTATAGCTCCTGGATTCTGCCGGTTCAGTTTGTTTCTACGTCCGTTGATGGCCAGTAATTAGGGGCAAAGGAATGATACAGACCATGGGGCAAAACTATCCGTGTCCAGCCTCTCAGTCTGTGCCCTCTTATCCGTCTCAGACCACGAAAAGACTCAAAAGACAAGGCCAACGATGAAGGGCAACTGTCTTGCTATGGCTCACAACTTGCATGGCTAAAGACAATATCATGTCAGGACCTACTGGACTTGCTTAGGCTAGCGGTGCTTGAGGTGTATGGCTGCGTCACAATCTGTTGTTTTAACAGTGGTTGCTATGCTGGTTGCTATGCATTTACTCTGCGTCGGCAGCTTCCAGTGTGCATGTGTACCCTACCATGCATAGCGAAAGCAGGACAAGGCAGGCATTAAGTTGGTTAACAAGAACTCAGGAGAGAAGTGTCCACGCGGCCTTAACCCCGTCAACTTGACACAGTTTGGTATTTGTGATCAGAACACGCAAGGAATTCCAATAAGACGTAATGGAAGGTAGACTGTTCAGAATAACTGAACTGGAATACCACTCTAGAATCCTTACCTAAGGTAAAATACGCTTTGTGTTTTATAACAGAAGTGCAAGCTTGAATCAACTTCTTCGAGCGTGAACAAACTCTATCAGTCTACATTCGTCCTTAGAACCATGATCAGTGTCTAAGAGAGGTGGACAAGCATACATCCTGACGTACAGGAGGCACCCTCACCGGCTACCCTCCGCCTCCGGTCTTATCTCGTGTCACCCTGCCGTTATCGTAATAGGTTGGCAAGATATCAGGAGCAAAGTTAGCTGCGGGTGTAGAGCTTCATCTGCAGTGAGCGCGTTATCAGAGGCGATAACGCAGGTGAGCACCCACCACAGACCCAGCAAAAGTAAGCTGAGAGCAGAGTTACCATCACAGATGGATACTCTCTGGCCTGAACAGTTTGACTACGAGGCGATCAACACCCCAATTCCTCTGAAAAAGACATGTTTGCAGTTGCATTTCATACTGCAGGAAGCTGAGCCGAAGACTCGGCATCAAGATTCGCGAGAATGAGCAGAGGAAACAGCTTCAGATCTAGTATTTCTGTGCAGTCATCATTATCAATGGTGTTATTCAGTGGTCGTACTATGGCTCCTCGGGTGAACGTAGCCTTGTCAGTACGTTCCTATTCCAAGGTATCAACCCTATCCCAATTATTGGAAAATATTGCCGTCCTGGGCAGACATCGCCAGTCTTATTAGTGAGAAACAAATAAGCCGAGTTTTTTCCTTCTTGGTCCTCCGTTCGTCAACACGCATCATCTCGTATCTCAGGGTGCTCATCCCAGACGCTTTTCGTTCCCAACTCCCATCTCCAGCCCCTTTTTTGCACAATCTGGGGAGAAAGAGCTCTGTACAAGCCATAAACCCCCACGTGGAACAGAACACACAACAGAAAACATGCCTGGGTCATGGACGAGGTCCATACTTGGCTGTAGTGTTAACCGGCGTCAACCCCCGCCCCCTTGCTCGGCCTCTCAGCTTCCTCTCGTCCTCTAGCACCTTGCCGGCTGAAGGTAGTAGCCGCGCCCCGGGCTCGACATTCCATACACCCTCGCCTGTCATTGCAACTTCCTCGCCTACCCCAAGGACAAGAACCTCGGTTCCCTTTCCATCCTTCTCCTTATCACCGGCCTTCTCCTGACCAGTACGTTTGTCGTCGCGCCTCTTGCCAGACTGAGACGGGCCGGCAATTTGCTTCTGCGTGTATCTCTTTGTCCTCAGCATCCTCGTCACCAGTCCCTTGACGTCCTTATCGCCATCGTGGGTGCTGACCCACGCCTTGGCCCCAAGCGCTGCCGCCGTCTCCTGACCCGCCGGCATACCGGTCGAGATATTTCCACCAAGCCACCACGGATTCGACACCGTGTCGAAGCAGTGCAAGAGAGCGGTCAGAGGCAGCGCCGCTTCAGCCATGAGATGAGTGTTGGCGTACTTCTCGAGGCAGCGATACGAAATACCGTGGGGGGAGAAGATGACGGAGACGGCTCTGTCGCGGGCATCCAGGGCCGGCACGACGGAGGCGGCGGAGCGGACGGAACTTAGGGACCTGCTGCTTGGTGTCTCGGGGGGTGTTGGAAGGCTGAGGTACGCGGGCGCGTTTTTAGGCTTTTGGTGTGGCACCATCGCGACCTGGGGCGTGATAAGACGGGACTGTTGCGGTGTTGGCGTCTCCGGGGGCGTCAGGAGATGGGTGAACCTGGGCCATGTCGGCGGCGGCCGGTACGTGATGCCGACGGCGGCGTGTAAGCCCTTGAAGTCCCTGCGTTGTGGGATGAAGGCCACCGATACCTCTCCAGGCTCGCCGCCGGGCGTGAACGGGGGCACCTTCACCCTGACCACGGAGTGCTTCCCCGTTGCATGCGGGGCTTCCCATCGTGGAATCGTATGCACCTTGTCCTTGTCGAAGTAATTCCAGCTCCGGATCACTTTCGCCGCTGCTGGTTCCGCCAATATCAGCGTCCTTGTCCCGGCGGCGGGTAGCTGTCGGAGTGTTGCTTCGTTGCAGTGGTCGCTCTTGTGCTGGCTGATGATGACGAGATCAGGTTCCGGCAGGTGTTGTAGAGAGCAAACGCACGGGTACTCCTTATGCGTTGCGGTCGAGAGTATAGAATGGAATATGGTGAATGGTCCTGTGATCCATGGATCCATCAGGATCCGGAACGGCCTTGTGGTGACACCCGGAATTGATTCGGGGACGATGGGTTCAAAGGTTAGAAGGAACGAGGCATCAGCATTGAGCTGCTTCACAGTCAACGCCATGGCCCGGTCTCATTAACAAGTGACGAAAGAGTATATAGATGGTACGAGCAACCAACCGCCGGATGATGATTCGAGGATGATAGCCAGCCGAGGAGCAACCTCGTGTTGTTACTGGAACACGGTCAAGCAGGGACAAGAAGGCAAGTCAACTAGATATGGTCCATATGGCGACGGCAATTCCTGGGGTCAAGGGGCGCGTCGGCACGCATCTCTGGGGATAACCGCCGTGAACGATTGGACGCGGAGAAGGCCTTCAGGGAAACGCGAGGCGAGTTCAGGAAACTTTCCCTGGCCCAGATTAGAAACATGGTCCCTGTAACGCCAATCCTGGAGGCTACGATCGCGTCGATGAGGAGGCCAGAGCATCGCGGTCGGATCCTTCAACAAGTCAGCAGCCCCAAGGGCAGGTGAACGCGAGGTGCTCAGACTTCCGAGAGCCAAACAGCAGTTAGTAATATGACAACCACTACAGGTGAATGGCCGACAAAATCTGCAAATGAGGTTGCCAAGTTCAGTCAAGGTCGGAGGCTGAAACTCTAGAGGCTGTGCCACTCTCAGAACTAGGAGCCTGGAGTGTGCCCCTTGCATATCTGTCCCGAAGAGACCATCTCGCCAGTCCAAACCAGTCAGGCGGGGGCCCTTCGTCGATGCGCCCCCCTCCCCCCTGGGGTTTGTTGCCTGTCACTGGCCATCGGTGCGCGCCGAAGCATTCGATTATTCTCGAGCTTCTTGGCAAACAAGGCCCATCTCAAACGTCCGCGCACTACGCCCCGAATACTGATCAACGAGAAAGCTGTGGCAAGTCTGTTTGGGATTTTGGAGATGGACAGCTTTGATTGGAGGAAGTGAATATCGGATGATATTAACACCACAAATCTAGGGCGGGGGCTATCTAAGCTGAGTCGATCTGCCAGTTGATAAGATGGCAGCTGGCAGCCACCATTGACGAAGATTGTCA
This sequence comes from Colletotrichum lini, assembly GCA_034638275.1. NCBI lineage: Eukaryota > Fungi > Ascomycota > Sordariomycetes > Glomerellales > Glomerellaceae > Colletotrichum > Colletotrichum lini. The sequence continues at coordinate 2,510,858 of JAWQJV010000006.1, forward strand.
TGACAATGGTAACACGGTGACGAGGCCACGAGTGTCGAGCAACTCATGCAAGCCTGAAGGCCAGAATGCAGCGGCTCCAGTGGTGCTGGCTGCCGGCCCCCTTCCAAACCAGGCAAGGGATAGCCCGTTGTAGCATGTGCTTGCCGAGCTATTCGGGCCAAAACACAGCCATCTCGGGCGGTGGACTGAAGTTACATATCTTTCCGAATCAGCAAAGGAGGGCGATAGGCGAAAGCTGGTTTGCGTCGAAAGTTGTGGTCGAACGGAGCTTCATGACGTCGAAGTAGAGCTTCGTCCGCAACCAGGAGGGGAGGGAAGACGCAACCGATCCCAGGAGAGCAAATCACACGATTCAGTGGCCCATGGAGATGTATCCTGACCGCGGACTCTCCGCCGTGCCGAACAACGTTCCAGCTTGTTCTCCAACTCGTTTGAAGCAGTCTCCAACTGCGAATTGAATCCAGCCAGGGCCATGCTGTGCTTTGGAGGACGAGGCGAGTGAGTCGAACAGGGGCTTGAAGGTGTGTTTAGGCTGCTTGAGGTGCTGCCGCTCTTGCACTGTGATTTGTGTGCCGCCAAAGACGGAAGACGGCCGCACCACAGTGCTTGCACTTGAAGTGTACGGGGGTTTTCTGACTTGCAGCTGGCCGTCATCGTCATCCCTGAGATTTAGTCAAGCATTTGGATGCAGCGACGGTGATGAAGTTGCGAGGCTACGACAACAGTCGCAAACGCAGACGCAGCCGGTGTCCCCGACAAGCCAGTGACTGACCGCCATGTCTCGGAAGACAGGGAGCTAGGCGGGATTAGAGCCTTGAAGACGGTTGTCGGATAGGCGAGAAGCTAGTGGGGTGGTTGAAACGAAGCCAGCATGTGACAGGCACAAGAACTGGTGGCACACCCTGTCCCCCTCAAATTCGAAATCTCACTTTACTACCTCACGTCCTACTATTACTGCCGGAGAACAGAAGAAACTGGCGTAAAATTTGAGGGCTCTGTGAGCTAACTGCAACGATGCCAAACATCTCGGACGAGTTTTTACTTTGTCAAAAAGACTAGCAAAGGCTACTGAATGAAAACATACGAGGAGAATCAGGGCCAGAGCGAGGGTCCGTTGGGAGTGTGACTAGCAAGCGAGTCTTTTGCGTCCCTATGCTGCGGTCCGGTTCTTGTAAGGCCTCTGAAGAGTCGAGGGACGAAACAAAGGGATCGAAGAACGAAAGGTGTCCCAATAACTACTACGTCTCGATGCCTCCTGTGGAAATACGGCTTCTGATAGTTCGATTGTTTGGTGCCCGCCCATCTTGTGCTAGAACCCTTGGAGTGAGTGAGCTTTATCGTCGAAGCTGCCCCTGGCTAGGTTGGTGGAGGGTTTTTCTTATCAGCAGGGGGCAGTTGAGCTCTTGTTCATGAGCTTATCCCCCACATCCTTCTGGTACTACCTACCTACCTACCTACCTGGAGGGGCCGGCTGCACAGGGCGGTGACGCTGGGCGTACCGCAATAGGCCGCTGGGCACGGCATCAGCTCGCAGGTCCGTTCCTCAGACTATGGGCAGGCGGCAAAAGAGGCAGAAAGGCGGGGTTGATTCACCGCTTTCTTCATTTCTTTTTGACGACGCCAAGCTCGAGCTCGTTGCTCTCGATGAGGTTGGTCTCCTTCTGGACCATCTCGGCATTCGTGAAACCATATGGACTGCTGCGGCAAGGTACCTCAAGCAGGGTAGCCAAAGTACCTTTGCAGCAGCCGCCAGCGGTATAGGGGAGGCGTTCGTGTAACGTTTCGTAGGTCGTCACGAGATGGATACCTCCCGATTTGGTCCGATTCGAGGGTCTCGACTCGTCCGTCTTTCGAAGAGCTTGCATGGTATCCGTGTCTATGTATGCATCAATCAATTGAATGACTCTGTATCCGTATCCATAGGCGAGTCGGGATTGATGTGCAAGTAATTCAGGGACCAATCATTGCTTCTTTGGAGAAATCAATTATAACAAAAACCAGAAGGCGTAATCCCAGCCAAAGCAGGGTGATGTCACTTTGGTATCCCAAGAGGTACTGATAGATATCCGCTTTTCTGCGAGTGTTGGCTTATTTTTAATCAATGTATAATTCTTTACTCCCTGCCAGTAGGCCAGAGGGGTCCAGGGGCGTGGGAGTGGCAAAATGAAGAAGGGGGGAGAGAAAACAAAAAAAAAGAAGAAAAAAAAGAGAGAGAGAGAGAACCAGGATTGGAATGCAATCGGTTGCGCAGCTCGTCAAGTCGTTGATTTCTTTGCTGCTTAGCGCTGACTAGCTATCCGCAGTACCGCATAGATGGCCCGTAGGCCTATTTGAGTGAGCTGAGACATGGTCTGTTGTAGTGAACTCAAGAGAGGACTCGCGAGAAGGAGAGAAGCCGAGAGTGATGGGGGCGCAAGGGCGGCATCTGAGCAGGGCTGGGTGCTCGGACTGGAGCTCACTTCTTTGAGCAGATGCCGCCTCGGTGAAAAGCCGTGGTTTCGGGTTGTTCACTGGCAGCTTTGGCTTATTGCCAATGAGGTTGGTTTGGGGAGCAAGGGATCAAGTGGAGCGGCTCCGACTTCCAATTTTTTGGTCTGATGCAGGACTGCTGTATCTGGTTCTGGAGCCGGTCCGTCTTGGAGTCGCATCCCCCCGTCCGTCTCTCTTTCCAGACCCCTCCTCTTTTTCGTTCTGCTGCATAGCAGTCAAATCTGCCGAGTGGTGATAGGCCGAGGTCAAGATTGAACGCGAAGGAACTGGACCCTCGTGCCGAAAGTGGAGACCTTCCTGGCACATCAGATACGTACCTTCAAACAGGTACCTACTTAAGATGTGGTCGCCACCCAATCTGAGGAGCGGAAGATGAAGAAACGAAGAGGAAAAGCACAGCACGAGGAGAATGGTTGGTTGGAGAGAGTGGTGATAGGCACAAGCACAGGTCGAGTTCGAGTATCTAAAGTGTCGTTTCTTCCGCTTGATGACATGGTAGCCTGCGGGCAAGCAGGGTAGCTTACTTAAACGAGCCAAGTTGACGTGCTGAAGAGTAAACCCCCTGGAGCCCTGCCGAATCCTAGCATCTTAACATCACAGGAGCATCGCAAAGCAAGGGAAGAGAAAGAACGATGAAGAAAAAAGGACGGGTACTAGCCCTTGAAGCAGCTGTTCTGCAGCTGGGCAGACACCCCCAACACCCCGTCGGTACACCGCGACGACGACGTTGTCCGCTTACATCCGCATCCACGAAGTGATCCACATCCACGCATCGTGCTCTTCCCTCCAGTGTTATCCCCTGTCTTTGGCTTCCCACCCCGTCAAACCCGCTCTTCCTCTCCGCTCATGGAACAGATGATTCGGCGCCAGCGTCCACGGGTCGGGGGTAAGTTCTCCACTAATGCGTGCCATGGAGGCGCTGCAGACGCTACAGGCTCCAAGGTCCATCTCTGCAAAAAAGAAGAGAAAAAAATTAACCCACCTTCCACCGATCAGGGTAAAGCAAGGGGCCCTGCATGCGCTGGGCGTTGTCTTTCGTGTCCTCGGGCTGCATGGTGCCGACTCTACAACAGCTATGGAACCGATAAGTAACAAAAAAAAAAAAAAAAAAAAAAAAAAAAAGAGAGAGAGAGAGAGAAGAAAAGGCGTGCGTAACCACATGCTGCTGGTCCGTGTTCAAGTTCTCAATGCCCAACGGCTGCCCCGATCATGCCTCTCCTTGCCGAGGACCGTTCATCGCTTTTATCCCGGAGATTTGGGTTGGGACTCCTCATCTTGGAGTGGCAATGCCGTCACGGAGCGGTAAAATTAGCCTGATACTGATCAAGTCAACCAAGCAAGCAACTACCTTACCAAAGGTGGTCGACCAAGTCATGCATGAAGCCAAGCTGTCGAGCTGCGCATTTGCGCGCTTCTTGGCCACGGCGTAAAGAAGCAGTGGAAAGAAAGATTGAAAGCTTCACCTCGCTTAAGGCACCCTGCCTTGCGCACAAAGCCATCCGCTTCAACGGAGGGGGCAAATAGTGGAAGCTCGCTCTTGCTGCTGCGGTATGAGCTACACTCACTATGCTTTACTGTAGCTTGGCCCTTACCTGTCAGCTGGGATGTCCAACGTGACGACCAGCAAGCGGGGATCCAATGGTAGGCGGATGTACAAGACTGAGGCGGCCGGGGACATGTCCAATCTGTGGAGGTGACAATCGAGCCAGGGTCCAGCTCCGCTGTTCTGTGCTGGCGGAAAGCAGACGCAGGAGAGGAGCCGCAGCAGACGCAAGACATGATAGGAGCTGCACAGCAAAGCAAAGACGCACCGCTGGCGACAGGGCCGAGGCTTGAATTTGCAAAACAGAGCAGGATGATGGTCCCGTGGAAGCATGAAGTTCGGACAGACCAGGCTTGGGCGGTCAGAAAGGCAAGGCAGGAGGAGAGATAGAGCAGTGACAATGACAGAGGCAAAAGGCAGAATCAAGAGCTCCCCTGCAATGCAGCAGGCCCCTTTCCCTTCCAACCACTCGCAAGCTCCGAAGAGAAAGGGCAAAGCAGGCGTCCTCCACCTTCTGCCCAGGTACCTACCTACTTAGGTTGGTCTGCTCACCCCCCTCTTCCTCCTGTTTGGCTTGCACTTTCTTCTCCCCCTCCCTCATGCTCCTTCTGTTCCACCCACCACCCACCCCCTTCCTCCATTCCTTCCCTGTCTTTTCGATCCTTTTTTTTTCTTCTTCTTTTCCCACCTCGCAGCATCCGTACCTGTAGTCGACCTGCCTTGGCTCGAATCTTGCCTGGCTTACACACACGCCCCTCCTTTATCGATATTCGTTCCTTCCCTTTGGCCCTGGGATCAACCAACCCAACGTGCCAACCCACCAGAGACACTCCGTCTCCTCGATCGAGTCATTCATGTTGTCAGTCGACGTCAACCAATTGACTGGTTTATGACCTCGGCGGGTCTACCTACCGACCTTTTTTCCCTTCTTTTCTTTCGCTCTACCTTTATCCGTACACCAAGTAGAATAGACCTTGCTATTGCTGACCCCGAGCTTTCGGATTGCCGACCTGCTATTGGAAGATGATGAGGCCGACGCCGCCTTGTACCTCGAATAAACACCAAACCGGTCATCTGTGGTGTGGTGTGTGTGTGTGTGGTGTGCCGAAGCGTCCAAGCACCAGGCTTGATTGAACCAGTGTTCCCACACGGCGTGTGTGTGGCATCCTCTTAGCTTGTTACCGCCATTTTCAGTCAAGTCAGGCACCTCACCTTGTGCTGCAATCTTTCCATGGAACAAAGAGAAGAGGCAGAACGACTGACTCGAGAAGAAACATCTTGTTACTCGTCTCTCGGGCAATACGTTTAGCCCATCGGACTTGTTTCCAGGCCTGCAGCCTTGAATAAGGATTTATGATGAGCTCGGACATGGCGACTAGCCGGCGCTGCCGTACATGACAAAGTAGGCCGACTAACATTGAAGCTGATGGTGATGAAGCCTTCAAAGCACCTCCGTCTCTGCTGGGTCAGCAGCCACTTACACCACCTGGTCACTGCACCGACCGAGCCGCCAGTGTTGTGGTGCACCAACGGTCTTGCCATCAACAGCAGCTTGCACTTAAACGGTGACATGACACTGTCTTGCCACAGGCCAATTTCCAGGTAGACTTGTTGCATAGGGTTCCCCAACCTTGCGACGATGATCCAAGTCTCAGCATACGACTTGTCAGCCGTTCACCTCAGTCGCTCCCGAGACCTACCGCCCACTTCCTTGCCCCTCTTCTTGCTTCCCACCCACTCCTCGCCCGCCCTGTCGTTGCCTCCTTGTCCGCAACTGATATTGTGCCTTTCTATCTGCATCTTTCACCCCATATACAGTACAAGCAAAGTAAGCTCAGGGGCAGCACTATAGAACCTATGCTCAGGCACAGAATAGGCGCAGAACAGGTAGGTACGAGCGCGCAACTCAATTATTCTTGTCGCACTCTCGGTACAACGTAGCTCTCACAACCGGTCGCTCTTTGGGCGGCATGATGTAGAAGGGCATTCGAGCTGTGTTCGTCAGCAGCTCCTGCTCCCACTTTCTTGATCTTGTCGCTACTTCCAGGCCCAGACAAGGGCGGCTTGCCAAATTCAAGCTCCGTCCTTGCTCGCCCACCTGGCGGCCATTACTTGTACCTCACACTCCCCATTGCTATCCCCATCCACATACCATACCTTGCTTCTATGACTAGGTTGGCCTACCAAGTCCTCCTCCTCCTCCTTTGAGCTGCGTGTGTTGCGCAAGGTAGCTGGCCCTGTCCTGGGTACTTCATTACCCACCAGACCGAGCCACACCCCTACCTAGGTAGCCTGTCGAGCGAGTGTACCTCTCTCCCCCGTTGCCGCTACTTACTGCTTTCGGTCAACTTCCCTTCGGCCCCCCCCCCCCCCCCCAAAATCGAGTTCCTTCTCTTCCTCTTCATCTCTATTCTTTCCTCCCCCTCCACTACATCTTGTTCTTCGAAACACTCCTTGTAACACGCCTGAGAGAGACGAGAGCTCACAAAGCTCCAAACCATTGCTCACCAAGCATCGCAGCATTTTATCGAACCGTCAAATGACCAAACTTCACCACGTTGAGACACTTTCAATTGACATCGCTTCCGCTTCGCAATATACTACTGCCGCACTTATCTCAACTCACCCCGCTCAGTATCGATACCAGCCCTCAAGTGCATGGTGGGGTCAAGATGCCGCCCAGATCTTCTCTAACGTCTTCCTTTTCAATCACCGACTCCAACAATGAAGTCGTGTGTCCTCTGCGAAACCAGGATGGATCTAGCTGTAGGAAGAGATGCATCGGTGTAAGTGCTGTCTGCATTGCTGCATTGGTCTCTCCTCACGACGTCTCCTTCGCCACAAGCACCGGGCGTCTGCACATTCTGTGACTTTGGCGCAGAGCTTTGATTACAACCCAAACCCACCCGGCCGAGAGAACGAAAGAAAAAGAGAACGGGGAAAAAAAGCCCATCTGACCCTCTTGATTAAACTGCAGGAAAAACGATACCGTTCCATGCAAGAGCACATCCGCCGAGCACACCCTGAGCACTACATTTCGAAGCTCCCAGCGACTGAGGAAAGCTTTTTGCTCATGATCAACACCCCTCCGTCTGAACGTCCACCGATGCAGCAGCCAAATGCGACTTCTGTTCCCCAGGGTTCGTCCCTCTCAATCCAGGGCTTCTCCTCAAAGATTGACTATCATCAAGGCTTCAATCACGACCGCCATATGTACGACAATAGTAATCCGGGGACGCCCCGGGTCTTGGAAGACCACACTGTCGGCTCCCTGCTTCCCACGGCCAGTGCTGCTGCTGCGCTAGCCCAGTTGCATGGTCACAAAGTCGAACCCGAATGGGAGTCTGAGATGGTAAGTCGGAAGCCGTTGACTTCAGAGGCTTTACCACCGAGAAATAATGGCTAATCGATTTCTTTCCCAATCACCAGGGCTGGCACTCCGATAGCGAAGGACGCCGAATTCCCAGGACATCAATCGAGCTGCCGCCACTGCACTTGTCCAATAACGACATAAATAGCGAACCGTTCCCGGCTATGAACTCGAGCAGGCCGCGGGACATACTTCCGTCAATCCTAACAAATTCACCTCCTGGTCGCTCTTCGACACTGCCGCCAATCCAGCGACCCGTAGGGCCCGCGCGACCTAGGAAACAGTCCGTCACTAAGAGGGGCAGGGAAGCACACCATAAGAAACAGAAATCTCGTGGATCGGCAGCAGACTGGCTTCGACGTATCCAGAACGATGAACGGCTTAGACCAGGTAACAATGACCGTAAGGCGTTATCGGCTGAACCTTCTGCAGACTATGGGAAAAGGTGGGAAGACCTCATCGATGCTGCCGATCAGGCTGCATCGGCCGCCGGCGATATTGATGAGGATAGGACTCCCGTAAGACTTATCCACTTGCTACACCTGTCTACTCATGCTGACTCGCATCAAGATGCCTCAATCACCAGTTTCTATTCACAGGGCGTCGTTGCCTCCGTTTCAACACCACCACGGATTCCAAGCAGCAGCTGGAGGGAACTACCAAGCCTCACCTCTACAGCAAGCCTTGACCCCGCCATCCTACAGCCAGGACACGATTGACCCATTTCCGTCGGTTGAAAGTGGTGAAAGCGGGGAGAACTTCCACATCGAGTCGCGAGGTTTATCAGATTCCTCACCGAGCTATTCGTCTCAAAATACCCAAATCTATTGCGCAGCCTGCCAGAGCGTCTCACTGCTCAAGGACTCGTATGCCTGCACAGAATGCATCTGCGGCCTGTGCCAAGCGTGTGTCGATGTTCTTATGGCAGAGCAGGGGGCCCGTCGCAAGTGCCCCCGTTGTGCCACGATTGGCGGTCGGTTCAAGCCATTCCAGCTTGACATCCGGTGATTACGCCTTTCTTATCAATCGTCATGAATACGTTACGCACAAATGTCCGACTCTGGGGCCCACAATACTGCATTTGACATCAACCACACACACACACACACACACCCGGCGTCTTGGGAACCAACATGCATACAAAGCATCGAGCTTGGCATAGGGATTCACCGCATCGTTTCATACCTCGGCGTTGCAACTACGCGAGAGCTTAGACAGAGAGCTTTTCACGAGCCGGCTTCTACACATTCTTTACCATTACAGGGATGCTTGAATCATGATAGTCTTGTGGTACAGGAGTGGATGGGACTCTTTTTTCTTTCTTTCGGGGGACCCCCTTGAATTCGGGGTTTCCTTCTTTTTATGGGCTTCAGTACGGGATATCAAAATGGACTTTAGGATCAAGGGTTGGCTTTGCACGTCTTCATGACCTTTTTATTATTATCAATCACCTTAGGTGGGTATGGGCAAATTGTTTTTCTTGGGAGTATTCAATTGGTTTATAGACGACAATCATGAAATTCGAAACGTTCTTAGGTGAAATATCCTGTGTAACGTGGGTATCATCAAGTGTCAAGACCGGCTCGTTCAAGTGTGGGACGACCGTATTTCCATCACCTTCGCGAGTCCTTCTCCTTCTCCTTCTCCTTCTTGAGAAGCAAGTCGCGCATGGCCGCTCTAGAATTGCGACTGCCACCCAGCTTCGGTCCCTTGAGGACGTCCTCATCGGCCTTGCGGGCTCCCGCGCGGGCCGGCGCCGCAGCCGTCTTCTTCCTCTGCTGGCGCTGGACCATGGCGTCCATGAACTCACGTCGAAATTCCTCGGCAATGCGGTCGTCAGCGTCACCAGGGCCCTCATTCTGGGGTTCTTGGGGCTTCGGCACGTCGTAAACGTCGACTTTGCTGTTTCTTAGCATGCCGTTGCAAACGTTAGAAGGGTGTAGCTAGAGAAAATAGGCTTACGTCTGTTTTCGCGCAGAATTTCCTCGACAAGCTGGTCCCGCTTGATGTCGTCGCTATTACGACGGTTTCGGGGACGCCAGGGTTTGCCGTCCCTTCCAAGGCGAGGCTTCTTTCCCTTCCGGCCGTCTGGGTTGTCGGCGCCCGCGCCGTCGACCTCGCCGAGAAGGCGGCGGGCGGCTTTTTCGGTCATAGCCTGGTTGCGGGCGCGGACCTCATCACCAAGGTCGACCTCCATGAGCTTGCCCTGCATGATGGGGTTGTTCTTGGGGTCCGGATCGGCGATGGGTGGCGGTGGTGATGATGCTGTCGACGCGGACGGTGGGGGGGGTGGGGTGGGGTGCGAGGCGGAGGATTTGCGGTTAGAGAGGTGGGATTCTATGTATTCCATCCTTGCTTGATCAGCCTCTGGTCAACGGTGGCAGGGTGCGCAGTTTCTCGAGAAACTCCCCTGAACTCTCCCCGGGGACGAAAGTAGTGGTACATACATGTGTTTATTGACAACGGTAGCCGCGGCCGTGCCCGTCTGTGGCGCGAAACGCTTCGTGACGAGAGGTTCATCGTCAGGTTGCGACGCCGCAGCGGGGACCAGCGCGCGCGATGATGACGATGATGATGCTGTCCACGATAAGAGATCTGCGTCATCTGCCGAGGCTCCCGCCGTCGTGGTGATTCCGCGCGCTGAGAAACCTACGCCGTTGAGGCGCTTGCGGGACCGTTGGCGGAAGGCAGCGGGGATGTAGGATTCGGTTTCTTCGTCGGCGGTGGGGACTGTGACAGCGCCGGACGTCATCGGCACGACAGCCTCAGTTTCTTTCGAGTGTGTCGCGTTCGAAGCTTTTAATGGAGAGGTGGCGGTGTCGTCGGGTGATGCGGCGCGTTGGCGGAGGCCTACTTTACGCTTCTTGTTTGCGCGGAAAAGGATCGGGGCCGGCGCCGGCGCAGAGGCCGCCGGGTCGACAGCTGGTGCTGAGTCGCTCGAAGATGTCATTGCTGGGTGAATGCGCGGAGACTCGCGGCTTTTGTATTTAAGCGGTTTTTTGTTTTTTTTGTTGGGAGGCACTTTTGCGGCTGTTGTTGGTTCGAGGGCGTTGGATGTCGTCGCCCATGAGGACAGATGGTTGATGAGTGAAATGATGCGAGGCACAGCTCGATCGCAAATTCGCCCGAGGATTAGGGACCCGACTTCGAACAAGCTGCCGGCGTTTAGCCTATCGATAATCGCCCACGAGGAAGGAAGCTTGACAGGGGTTCTGGTATGTCATCGGTGCGTGGCAAGATGTGGAACCTCCCACCTCTGCACCTGAGAGTTGTTCCCGCTTCTTTTGCTCAAAAGCTCCGAGCTACTTTTGACCTCGTTACATTCCGCCTCCCAGCACTGCACCCCGGCTTTGAAAGTAAGGAGGACACGAAACATCATGGCGAAGAGGGTATGTTTTTTTCCTCGGTGAATCAATTATGGTCCATTAACAAATTCTAGATATACTTTTTGGCCCATGGCGGCCAAGTACAAGGTACGTGAACCCCCCCGCGATGAGCTCCGAGCTTTTATCTGGTCTGGATAAGGATGGAGGGGGTGGTAATCCTTTTCTCCCTTCTCTCCATCACGCTGACGTCACACGCAGGCGTGGGGTTCCGGTTCGTGATAAGACTCCTGCACGATTCTTTCCAGTCTCACGGGCGAATTGAGGTTCGTTGGGCGTGCTCAAAATTACTAATTGTCCTGTAATGGAATAGCTACTTTACCCAGAAAAGAGCGACCGAGTATGGACTCACAGGGTGGTGTCGCAACACGGATAACAACAAGGTGGGGCTGCACACATTCGTTACTACCACCATAGTACATGTTTTTGGGGGTTTAATGGACGATTTGCAAGTGATTTGAGGGGATTGTGACGGCTAACATATCTATGACATAGGTTGAGGGCGAGGCGCAAGGTGACGAGGACGCGCTGAAGAAGCTTCTCAAAGACATCGATCAGGGGCCGAGGTCGGCCAAGGTCGTCAAACTCGACCAGGAGGAAAGGGATCTCGTCAACGACGAAAAGGACTTTCTAGTCAGACGATGAGAGGTGCCGGGGCACCGATCCTGCAATTGAGGGGTGTGCTAGTGCAATGCTGCGAGACGGAGACGGGAAACGGGCTTGCTGCACGTTCTTGGGCCATCACAAGCATATCCTAGGGCAACATGTGATTTGTTCATGGTCACTCCGAATCACAGCTTGGAGAATGTGTTATGGAAGAGATGGTAACACTGGTTTATCGGGCCCATGACTTGACATCACAAGCTGTCCGGGTCGCCGTGCCACTGTCATCGAGCTCAAACGAGCATGCCGCTCTATTGACCATGAATGTGTTCCCAGAACAATACTACAAGCACGATTACATCAATACAGTCTCAAATACGTTTTTTAGAAGTCTCGCCGTCATTTTTAAGGCCACAAGTGTGCAGAAGAGGGAGAAGTGCTCTAGAAAGTACAGAGCTCTCGAGGAGCCAATTTGATGAAAGAAAAGGCTCGCCAACGCCTGATGAAATGCGATAACGTCCATGTCAACAAGGACGTGTCAAACATGACTCACCAACTGGATTCATCAAGTGGGCCAGACGTACTTGTTGATCCACGACAATCATGAAGCTGCCGAAGACGGCGGGGAAGAGAGAGTCAATTGGTTCTCAATGGCGTGGTGATGGGAGCATGGAACACGGTTCTGCCTAGCCAAGCAGTGGAGAAATGCCCTACGAGTCACGTAACACAGGCTCAAGATCCATCGTACCTACAGGAAATCGTGAAGTCTGGGTTGCAAAAGGTCCGTGCAAATTCGGACCACCTCATAATGTGATTGCACCATGCAGGCAACAGCGGCCTGTGGCGGCCGACCGGGAGGAAACAGTGGAGACACCTCCTGGAGGTCACTGGACTTCACGTCGAAAGCTCCCCGCGATTTAGGCAGCACGCACCCCTGCATCGTGTCTATTCTCTCTTTTCCTTCATTCCCAGCGTGTCTCCTGCCTGGACGACAAGCCACTCAGCGACAGCCACCTACGGCATGTGAACGATACCCCTTTGGCAAACAGAGCCTTGACGTATCCCGGCAACAGAATGTACGTAGCGGCCGTTTGAGGAGGGACTTTGCAGTGAACCTAGCTCTGTCTGCACCAAACCCAACCGTCTCCTCTTCCAGGGAGAAAACGGGAAACAACCGGTGAAGATGTGAGCCAGCCCAGACGCCTTCGGAATCATATAAGATAGCTTCAACTCCCCATGTTCTTCTTCGGTGCTTTCCCATTTTGTACCGTCAACGCCCGTTTCAACTTCTCATCAAGCTCTCGTCTGTCGACGAGTCATACCGTTTGTTGTCTAGCCTTTGCTGTCTGTCAGCTCATCTTCGTTATCCTACTCGCCTCCAAAAGTTCGCATACTCAAGCTTCTTGTCTCTAAGCTCCAAGCCGGCAAACCGAGGTATCTGGACTGCCAGCAGCAGAGCTCATCCTAATCATTACAGAGTAATATTCCATCTCCAGCTCTTCACTGCCCCTCGCCTTTTCCAGAGCCGGATAAGAGCCCCCATCTCAACAGCATGTTCGCCCCAGAGCTTCAGAAGTTGCCAGCCCCTCATGGAGCCTTGGTGAACTACATCCACGACCATCCGGAGAAGCAGATGGTTGAGATCTTGGAGCCTTATCGTAAGTATGAAGCTCAGCTCCGATCAGTCTTCGCCCAAGACCGCAACCATCCCGCCCTCAGCGACCCCCACATCAACCTTTTGCCCCTTTTCACCGAGGATACCAAGAACATTAAGACGCGCGCCAGATTTCTCGCCGCCGAGACCCAAGAGGAGAGGGACCGCTACATCATGGCCCTCCCGGACGATAAGCGTCGTAGCAATGGCTCTCCCGCCGTGGTCTCTGGCATCAAAGAGTTTCAGAAGAACTTCAACATCTTCTCCGAGTCTTCCCTCGTCGACATGAACTGGGACAATGTTGTTGCAGCCGGATCCTCCGTTATCAACACTCTTCTTCCCGTTCCGCCCGAGTTCGACGTCTCCAAACGCAAACTTCGCGAATACTACCATGAGAAGTTCTGCCCGGCGTCTGATGTTGACCTATTTTTGTACGGTCTCACCCATGAGGAGGCCGTCGAGAAGATAAAAGAGATCGAGAATTCGGTCCGCGACGCTATTCTGAACGAAGTTACGGTTGTCCGCACGAAATATGCCATTACCATAGCTTCGCAATATCCTACTCGCCACATCCAGGTGAATTCTGTGCTTGCCCTACATCTGATTTAACTGCTGACCGTTAATGCAGATTGTCCTGCGTGTATATAAGTGAGTAGACATTGTATCGGTGATGATAAGATTAGGAGTCGATGCTAACTAACGACAAGGTCTGTGGGTGAAATCCTCACAGGATTCGACATCGACGCGGCGGGCGGCGCCTATGACGGGAAGCAGGTCTGGGTTACTCCCAGAGCTCTGGGAAGCTTCATCACTCAGGTAAACCAAATCGACCTGACCCGCAGAAGTCCGTCGTACGAGAACCGTCTTTCCAAGTACAGCCACCGTAACTTCGAGGTCTACTGGCCGGAGCTTGAGCGAAACCGTATCGATCCCACCATCTTCGAACGCAGCTTCCAGAGGACACTCGGTCTCGCAAGACTTCTAGTTCTCGAACGACTCCCCACGCAGTCGGTCCGGGATACATACCTCAACAAGCGGAGAGAGGAGAGAGGCCGGCCAACGGCCAACCGCTTCAATCCCCACCGTCTGAACGGAAACATCAAAGACAGCTACGAGGACGAAGTCGCGGATTGGGTTGACGAGAATGATGTCTCCAACTACCACACCTTCACTGTCCCTTACGGCCAGTAGTACGTTGATATCCCCTTTTTAATGGCTTTCTCTGCTGACCCGATTAGCTTCCATGCAAAGAAGATCGAGAAGCTTTGCTACACTCGAGACCTTCGTGAGTATTGTGGGGGTCAAAATTCACGCATATACTAACGTGTCGGTCAGTTCTCAACGCCGAATGGAATCAGCCTGAGCAGAGAGAGGTCTATCTGCATCGTCATCCTGCATTCTTTGGCCGTGTCGAGGACGTCATTGAGGATTGCTGCGGCTGTTGCCCGAAGCCTGTCACGCCCGAAGAAATCGAGATTGCCAAGAAGGAGGGTGAGATCTACATCTCTGGCAAAGTAACATTTATGATCGACGACCCTGGCCGACAGCAGATCGGTTCATTTAACCCCCTGACCGAGGATGACTGGACCGACATGGCGTATGTTGGAAACACAGCTCGCCTGTGCCGGAGTATCGTCGATGGCAATGTCGATGAGGTCCTCGATTGGCTGTCCCAGGAGGGTGCCGATTCCAACAAGCGAGACTACACTGGGCGTACACCCCTTCATCTTGCGGTGATCAGCTCGACGCCCGAGGTTGTGCGCTGTCTCGTCGACCATGGGTCTCGTCTGACCGCCCGCCTTGCCGACGGCAGGACGGCGCTGCATCTCGCGGCCGAGCGAGGGAACTCGGACATGATCAAGATCCTGATGGATAAGAGCATCACAAACGAGGAGGAAGAAGAGGATAAGGCTGATCGTCGTCGCAAAGCTGCTCGAACCCGGTTGCAGGAGGAACCTGCCTCCCAGATGACTCGGAACCAGGACGAGTATGATATTGACGCGGAGGGCGATGCCAAATCTGACGAACCTTCCGACATCGAGTTGGTTGACGCGGGAAATACCGAGGCAGACGCAACATCAATCGCTACAGGATCTTTTGTCAACCTCAAGGACGGTAACGAGAAGAGCAAGGAAGACCTCATTCTGGAAGAGTCAACAGACGAGCCCGACTTCTACAAGATTGACGTCTTGGCTTGGGACGTGCCCTGCTCACCTCTCCATCTCGCCATTTCCGGGGGGCACGAGGATGCCGTTAAGGTTCTTTGCGATTACGGCAGCGATGCTCTCCTACCCGTCAAGTTCCTCGATTCAGACAAGAAACCCACGGCGGCCATACTGACGCTCTCACTTGCGCTGTCGCTCCCCATCGAAAAAGCCAAGTCAATGGCTCTTCTCCTGATGAGTCTTGGTGCCAGCTCATCCCAAGCCGACATGAATGGCTGTACTGCTTTTCATCGGTATGTTGAAAACGGCAACCAGGAGATGATTGACACATTGTGGGAGAACGACAAAGTTGGCCTCAAAACGGCTCTCAACCACATGGTTTTTTCGAACAACCACTGGAATCCCGAGGCGATTGCGCCTATCCATACGGCCATCGAAAACGGGGATTCCATTTTCGTCCTTAAGTTGCTCGAGGCCGGCGCCAACCACCAGATCGAGTTTGACACATGGCTAAAGGCCGCCAAGTTTTCCAAGGCGTCTAATAGTCTTGGCTCGTTCGAGGACAACAAAACCAAGTTTAACCTGCACACGGAGCAACCCCTGATTGTGGCTATCCAGAGCTGTCCTGATCCTCAAGTGGCTCTGAATTTGCTTGAAAGGGGGGCGGATCCCAACACGTTGACAACCCAGGCTTATCACGCGATCAAATATGAGCACCAGAGGTATTACCACAACAAGCGTCAGGCGGCTCTTGATCTTGTGCAACATCAGTTGGAGGAGCTTCGCCGCTACAAGGGCGAGGATTTAACACAGGCGAAGCCCCTGCTACCGCTCGGCATGGATGAATTCCTTCAAGGGTTTGGAAAAGGATCATACATGCACTGGCAAGTTTCAGAGGATATCCATTCGCTCAAGGTCAACTATGAGAGGCAGCAAGAGCGTTACGAAGATGCCAAGAAGAAGCACGACGAGTTGAAGGGTATTCCTGAGAAGATGGAAGCCATCAAGGATATGATTGAATCGCTTGAGAAGCTGGAGAAGGCCATCATTGCGAAAGGAGGCAAAACTTTTCAAGAGTTGTATCCCGACATCAATTTATCCGACAGCATATCCTCGAAGCCCCTTTCATCGGAAGAAAAGAGGTCTGGCGACTACGGATATGTCTTCTCCTTCCATGGTGTCAACGACGTCACTGACGTCAGGAAGGCCGCTTACTTGGAACTGTAAGTACATCATGCGACTGACAAGCTCCGGTATGTATGCTGACTGCGCAACAGCTTTGAGGCTGCTTGGTCTGGTGACATCGAGAAGATCAAATCACTCACGCTCCAGGCCTGGGGGAAGAACCAGGAGGAGCCGCCGCTGAAGATCTCCGTGAACGACAGTGAAGCCAACACCCCGTTCTCATTGGCTTATCTCCGAGGCCACTACGATGTCGCCTCGGCCATCCTAGATATCGTCATGGCCCAATACTCCCCGGAGGACCAAGGGGCGACGCGGTATAAGCTGGACACTGGCGATTCCGACGACCGCAGTGACGAGATGTACGAGAGCGACGTTGACTCCACCGATGAACCCAAGATCGTCTCGGAAATCGTCGACAAGAAGTTCACAATCGAGAACATTGGCCAGGTTTCGATGCAAGTCAAGTCCACTGTCAAGCCCTTGGAGTTCCTGACCCGGAATATCCATCCCTTCATGGTCGAGGGCGGCAGGACCAGAAGCTGCAAGGGATCCATACAAACTTTGTTCAATTTCGTTCTAGAGCACGACGACCATACCGGACTGAAGGCGCTTCTCGATATGGCCGGCCACTTTGCTGCCCAGAAGCTTGTCGACGAGGTTCCGGATGAGGGGACCGGCGGTCGGTTCCTATTCCCCGAGGATGACTTCCTCTGGGCCGTCAAGCACGGCAAGACTGCAGCTCTTGGAGAGATCATCAGCCGAACTGGTGCGGGAATCCCGCTAGACAACCTGGTCAAGAAAAGCGGCCTTGAGATGAAGCGGAAATCGAAGTACTACCAGGGTCTTACGGTCTACGGAAAGAAGAGGTATCCACCAGGTCCGCGCTTGATCGACGTATAAGCTTACTGACCCGTATTGTAGAAAGGACTGGGCGACGGCCGGACGAAACGTGGTGGTCCGATCGACCGGGGTGAAAACGCCGCCGCTTCTTCATGCTGCCTCCGCCGGCAACATCGAAAGCGTCGAATGGTTCCTCGGTGATGCTCCTCACCGTCACTACGTTGAATTCGGAAAGTCGAGAGCAGGCCGGGATGATGGAAGGCTGAAGCAGCTCAGCCAAGCACCTGGAGGGTTTGACCGAGCCGTCTCCAAGTGGCTTGGCATCAAAAGTGAGGCTTCCTTCAGTAATGCGCCCGACCAAGTCCTAACGTCAGAGCAGATGAGCTTGTTCTCCATTGCGCAGTCATGGGGCCCCCTACCGAAAGTACCAACGACGTCATCAAGTACCTCGTACAAGCGTGCCCAGGTTCCCTTGAGTACAAATCTACTCTCGGCGACACGCCCCTATGGCTGGCTTTCTACTTTGGCAGACTTGAGTTCGCAAAGACCCTCATCGAGGCCGGCGCAAACCAGATGACACGCAATAGCTCTGGAGAGAACATCATCCATGCCGCCCTTCAGGGGAAGCCGAAGGCCTGTCGTCTCGGTCCCGTCCTGGATCTTGTCGCCTCCAGCATCATCTCCCACCTGTGCCAGCAGCGCAATAGCATCCACGAGAGCGGTACGACGCCGCTGCATGCCTGGATCACCGCAGTCTGCATCTCACGTGGGACATCATCGTCATACTACTGGGGCAAGAAGTACGACAACAACGAGGATATTCTGGACGTGCTTAACCTACTTCTCAAGTTCTCTCAGGGCGTCGAGCTCGAGATGCTCAACGGCGCGGGCGACACTCCCCTCCACACCGCCGTCATGTCCAACGATGTGCTCCTGACCGAGGCCCTGGTCCGGCACAAACCCAAGCTCCTCTACCGCGAGAACGCCGTAGGCCGCACGCCCGCCGAGGTCGCCCGTGAGAACTTCACCAGCGAAAAGTTCACGGCTCCGAACCCTATATTGCTTAAAACAGGCAACAACCGCAACAACCCTTCCGCTATTGTCAGCCGGTCCGTCGAATCTTTTATCAAGAACGACGACGACGACGATGACAACAGCAACCTAAAGTGCTCAGTCAGACTCTCCAACAAGCAAAAGGTCTGGGAAGGCATGCGTGGCATCCTCGAACAGCACCCGGACAAGCGCCGCCTCGTCTCCCTTAACGAGGCCAACGACGTTGCGAAGCGTCTGGGCGAGAAGTACAACGCGAGCAGGTACTTCAGCATCACAGTGCGACAAGACGAGGACGCCGATTCGGAGGAGGACGAGACCGGGTATAAGTACAAGGATGGCTTTGCGTCCAAGCCGCGGATGCAACAGCGACAGCGGGCGTGCATGAACGTTCCTCAAGGACAAGGTCAAGAACGGGTGTCCTGGTTGCAGCAAGAGACAGGACTGCAGGTTCGAGCCGTGTCCTGGGAATAAGTGGGAGATGAGGGATCATCTGGAGGTACATTTGGTCGGGGATTTGAGGTTTGTGATATGGGGAGTGAGGTGGGTTGTTAAGGTAAATACGATCAAGGAGTTACTTCTTGATCAGACACTCGAGGACAACTTGACAAGATATTACCAAGCAAATTGGCATAACGTTATAACTGATAATATTAAGCCGATTTCTGATCCTCGCGGGCTGGCCGGAAAGGGGGGGGGGGGGGGGGGGGGGGTGGTTGGATGTGACTTGTGGTATGAAATAAAGCTCATAGGGTGAAAGGGATGAGACTGCGTGAAGGCCCAAGGCTTTTTTTAGGCTTTTTTTTTTTTTTTTTTTTGGTTGTTGTTCCAACGCTACTTACCGCTCTGATCGTTCGCGGTAGGTAGCTCGCCCACAATTGAAGAAGAAAACACATTATTCGGAACTCCCGGGGTATCTCTAATAAATCCCAACTCTGGATCCCAACTCCCACTCCCTCGTTCTCGGTGCCTCAGATCGTAGCTGCGTCCGCAATCCAACAATTTGCTCACGGCAGAGCAAGCTATCGCTTTGGGTTTAGGGGGGTAGGGGAGGGATGGAAAGCGGCCTCATCTTATGTAGACCTCAATCGTCTCCATGTCACCAATGTCAGCATCCTCGACCGTCATGTCTTCCTCGAGCTCGTCGCCGTCAAACATGAGCGAGATGGGCGCGTCGGCCGCTAGCCCGCGCATCTTGCGGAACAGCGCCATGATGGTCCCGACGGTCGTCGACGGCCGCACCGACGTCTTGAGCGGCTCGTCCGTCTTGGTCTTGAGAAGCACCTTGATCTTCTTCTCGGCCCCCTGCTCGACGGCGGGCGGTATGCCCCCCCGTTCGTCGCCGCCGTTACCAGGCCCTTCGTCATCCGAGTATTCCCCAATGTCGTGGCGCCGCCTCCGGGCCTCTTGCCGTTCGTGCTCCTCCCATAACTCGCGTGTCCACATCTGCATATGCACGTTTGTCCAGTCGTTCCGGAACCCCTCGCCCGCATCGGCATCGCTGCCGCCACCGCTCCGGCGGAACGTGCCGGCGAGGTCAAGACTGTGCAGCGTTGTCAAGTCATACAACTCGTGCCCGCGCCACGTAAGGAAGACGCTCTCGAGGTCGGCGCGCGGAATTCCCAGGCGGCCCTCCTGGACGTCGATCCAAGCGTTGCGGAGAATCTTGAGGGGCTTGACGAGAGTGAAGCGAAACTGCCTCTCCTTGGTGCCCGGGATGTCGGACGTGACGAGAACGTTGACGGTCTGGTTGGCCTCCTGCTCGAGCGCCTTTTTGCGTTCCATCGCGCGCTGGACGTATTCCTTGAACTCGTCATCGTCTTCCTCTTGGAGGGGCGCGGGGTCGTCTTCGCTATGTCCTTCCTCGGCGGATGGGCTGTCTACGTCAATGACCAGAGGGGGCGAGACCACGGGCTCTGAGGTTTGTCGCCGACGGTTGAATTCGCGTATTGGCGAGGCCTCATAGATATCGTCGTCGTCGTCATCTTCCGGCCGACCCCCATCTTCCTCATCGGGATCGTCGTCACTGTCGTCGATCGAAATGACTGGTTTCGTGGGTATCACCTCCTGCTTCCGCGGCGTCCGCGACGCGGCGGCCCGGGTCATGCGCTTCGAGGGCGTTTCGGTGCCGTCGCGGCGCTTGGTCGGGGACAACTTGACCCTCGACTGGGGGGACTCGTCGCTCGTTCGCGATCGTTTCGAGGGCGGCGTCCCCGGTTCTCTGTTGTCGGAGACACGTTAGCATTCGATCGATGCGCAACTTGAACTCCGGAAGGGGAATGTAAGTCCGTACCCAGAATCATCGTCTCTCCTTCCAGGTTCCTCGCTGGCCTTCGGTGTAGGCTTCGTCTCGACATCCGGTGACCGCGCTTGTGAGCCCTTCTCTCGCTCGGCCTGCTTCCGCTTCATGCGCCGCTCCTGCTCTGCCACAGCGACGGGAAAGAACTCGGCGGAGCGCTTGAATAGGTTGAGGCCATCGTCGTCGTCGTCTTCGTCGCCATTATCCTTGAGCGCAGGTTTTGGGTTCGACTTCTGGCGCAGCGCGGTGGGTTTGAAAGGGAGGCGCCTCTTGGGCTTCGCTGCGTCGGCCATGCCTGTCTCTTTCTCGAGGTAGATGGAATGCTCTTTTGTTCACTGAACAGCAAAGCAAAGGGGAGCTTCAGATTGGGTCGCTATGCGATGCAATGCGATGCGAGCTGCATGGGTCGGTCGGTGTTGTTTTTCGAGAGGGAGACGTTATCACGGTGACCTTTCGACAAAAGCTTTCATGCAGATAGGTACTGTATTTTTATAGTTGTTGGCATGAAGAACAAGAAGCCAGGCCACAGTGAGGGGGGACGCACCGGAGGCTATTCCCAAGCGAAAAAGGCAACGGGGACAAGCATCATGAGCAATACGATGAATTGAAAGGGAGGGGGATCAGGGAAAAGGCGTCCTCAGACGCATTTCCTGGGTTGGGGGTGTCCTGGCCGTCTGAGGGAAGAGCGTCGTTTCCGTGGTGAGAGCAAATATTGAATTGCTGGATCTCCACTGGAGGAGGAAGCCTGGCGTTGGTGGTTCGCCCTGTACACTTTTCTGCGGTGAGAAGTGCGCCGTTCGGGTAGCCTTACAGTGCGAGCCACCCTGGGACAAGCTGAGTTCAGGGGATGGCCCAGGGGTTCCCAGTCCGCCCCGGGGAAGGGGCACTAGCAGCTCTCAGCGATCGAGGCAAGGAAAGGGACGGGCGGACGTTACGGATACTTGTCGGGATGTACCTTTTTTGCGCTGTCGGCCGGCTCCACACGGACGCCATCGTCGCCAGGTGCCACCAATTCTGCGAACATGTTCATTACGTTTGACGTCCGCCAGCCTCACTCACGTCAACACCACAAATCATCTCATCACGACCATTGAGCAATCGAGTGCACTGGCAACCACCCGTAATCTTCTCACACTACACAAAAACCGGAGAAATGGAGAACGGAATCATCAGCCAGGGCGAGGGCAAGGACCCTTCCAGCTTCCTCAGCGACATCATCGGCAACCCCGTCACCGTGAAGCTCAACTCGGGCGTCGTCTACAAGGGTGAGTGAGCACTCCCCAGGCCCTCTGTCCTACAGTGATGAATCGGAACGGGACGACGCCTCTAGACATCCTTTTGGAGAGCCCGCGCTGACGACGGGATGCCATCGCAGGTGAGCTGCAGTCCGTCGATGGATACATGAACATAGCACTGGAGAAGACGGAGGAGTACGTCAACGGCGCCAAGAGGCGGTCGTACGGCGACGCATTCGTGAGAGGAAACAACGGTGAGTCAAGCATGACCTATCGGTCCATGCGTTGCATCAGAGTGCTGACATCCGGTCGCAGTCATGTACATCTCTGCAGACTCCTAGGGAACGGCGGATGAAAAACATATCAACAACCCATGGATCGAGAAGGGGACGCGGGCTCGGGCACGGGCTCGGGCACGGGGCAGAGACGTTGAACTTGGTTCTCGTCAAGAAGCAATTCATCATAGAGAGGATCTATGAAATCACCCCAAAACAAATATATACCCTCAATTCCACAACCACTTGTTCGCATGCTGCCCAAGGAAGGTAAACGAACCCACTAAGAACGAGGCCAGGCGCGCTGGCTTGCCCTCATCGCCTACAGCCTCGAAGTCCACGCAAAGTACGTGACCCCGTGCAGCGCAACCTCCCCCTTCTCGTTCCTCTCCACGCTCTCGCCACCCAGAATGGCGTCGAACCGCGCCTTGAACGCGCCCGCGGCCTCTCCTTGGAGCACTGCGACTTGGCTCAGCGTCCGCAGCCGGTTCCATATGGCCTCGGGCGTCAGCCACGTCGTGAACGGCACCTTCTCCTCGCCGACGGGCACCGAGAACAGGGGCATCTTGCGGCCGCCCTCGAGTACGACGTCCTTGACGGCGCGCAGCGGGTTCGAGTCGAGCTGGCTGTCAAACACGTCCTTCCAGACGAAGTCGCGGAACCGCGGCTGGCCGTCGGAGCCGAGGCTGAAAACGAGCTCGTTGAGGGCCTTCTCCCACGGTGTGCTGGCCTCCCAGTGCTGCGGCTTGTTGTCTTTTGTTTCGCGGAAGAGGCGTCAGATGGTGAGGGGTTGCACCCGGGGAAGAGAGACTTACAATCCTCAATGTTCCAGATCAGGCCCAGCACGGCGGTCGGCTTCAGGACGCGGTGGATCTCCTTCAGTGACTCTGGCGTCGCAAACCTAGTTGATTGATACGAGTCAGGAGGCATGCACCATTTCCATGTCTTTCGATCATATCACAGCCATGCAACTCACCAGTGGAAAGCCTACTCAGGAACACAAGTCAGCGGTGGTCTCCTCCAGCATGCTATTCAACCACACAAACAAACACATACACACACACGTCTTCACATCACAGGTCCCCTCCCGCTTTCGATGTCGGCTCCAGACCTAACATGCTCAGGAGACAGAAACTCACCTGCGCAACGATGGCGCCATCCCCCCACTCCTCGTCCAGCGGCAGCCTGGACGCGAACCCGTCCTTCACCTCGACCCCGGACAGCCCCTTCCTCTCGAGCTCGGCGCGCATGCCCTCGTGCGGTTCGATAGCTACGACCTCGAACCCCTCGTGCCGCGCCGCCAGCACCTCGGTCATCTTGCCCGTGCCCGCCGCGAGGTCCAGGACCCGGGCGTGCGGGACGTCGGCGAGGCGCAGATGCGAGAGGAATCTCTGCGTCGCCCCGGGCGGGTACGAGGGCCGGTAGGCGTCGTAGGTGGCGGCGTCGGCGAAGCCCTTTGTCGCGCCCTGGTGGAGGGTCGTGGGGGACATGGCCGCTGTAGTGTTTCGTAAACTGTCCTTCCTTCCTTTTTGTTTTGTTTTGGGTGTATTTGCGTCGAGCGAAACGCGGCTGGATGCGATGTGCAAGAACCAAATAAACTGTCTAGGTACTCTGTAGTGTGCGTACGTGATCTTGGTTATGCGGAGACAAGCTTCGGCCGACGTGGGCCAAAAGAAAAGAAAAGAAAAAGAAGGGCTCCGAGACGAGGCGATTGCGCGATATTGTTTCTACCGAACACCGGGATTAGCAAACCGCAGCGGTTATTTCTCGCAGCCAAGTAAGTCAGTCCCTCTTGTCTTCCTTCCTCCCGCACGTCATGTCCTGGGGTGTGGGGCGGATGTGATGAGGGGAGTTGGGTTCGAAAGGTAGGTGGCGGGGTTTCGTCGCTCGCATAACCGGCGCCGGTGCCGAGATCGACGGACGACGAAGGCCGGAGCGCAGATGTGAGTGGGGGCCGAGCACCCCATTCCCTAGCGAATGATGTTTCTCGCCCTCCTTTCTTCATAGAGGTATCAGATATCTTTTTTTCCCAACGTCACAGTTCGGGCGGGAGCGTCTTTCGAAGTCTGCACAGTATTTCAAGTAGAACCAAAGGGGTCGTGGGGTCTTTCTGTTTGTTCTTTATTACGATATGAATGCTGTGCGCGTCTGTGCTTAAGGATAGTCGGGCTCTCCTCTCCCGTCCTCGGGGGAGGAGGAGGAGGAGGGTCGACGAGAGGTTCAGATCCCATCGTCCCTTCCTTTTTTCTTTTTCTTTTTTACATGCCTGAACGCCATCCTGACCCATCCTCGCAGTGGCACGAGGGGAAACAATCCACATCCCTCGCTGGGTTTTTTCCTGCCGCCGCCATTGTGGCAGCCTTCTTAATGATACAGTGTACGATATTAATCTCCAGTGTGTGAGGGCCTCGCGGGGCAAATGTGAAAAATCGCTTTACTATCCAATGCTGCTCCCAGTCTACTTCCAGTCCGGCTGAATGCTCCACTGCTTTGGTGTCAGTTCCAAACCCCCGTCCCCCCTAAGGGCGGTGGCTGCTGCTTCCGCTGGTACCGCTGCTGCCATCACTAGGGTAGCGCTGGCTGCTGATGTACTCATCGGGCGCGAACTTCACGTGAGGGCCCTGTTGGGAGTGAAGGTGAGCTTGGTCAGCACTGGGGGTGTTAACCGGTGACCGAGAAGGGGTCGCGAAGGGGTCGGAAAAGTCGCCTGCGCCAGGCGATATCTGAGGAATAGTAGCATAGCCCTTGCCGTTCTTGGGATTCTGGAGACTGCCGCTGAGGGCGCGGACACCGTGACCCGTCACGGGCTGCGGCTTGCCTCCGCTAACATTGCGGACGTTGTTCAGGTGACGGTTGACAGGGGAGGCGCGAATGGGCACCCGAACGTCGATGCCGTTGTACGAAGAGCGATCGATGGGACTGACGGGGCTTCCGGCCTCGTCCGAGGCCTCGGAGGACTCCTTGCCGCCTCGGGGCTGGTACGTGGCGTAGGCAGGAGAATCCTGAGGCTTGCCTTCAAGCTGGCTCAGGGCGTCGGCTCTGCTGGAAACGGGGTTGTGGGAAGACTTGGGGCGGTATGTTTGAGGGCCGGTACCGCCGCGGGACGAAGTTGGGGAACCAAAGGGGTCGGAGATTGTCGAGGCAGGCGAAATAGGACCCTGAACGACATATTTTCCCTTACCCTTGGCTGAGTTGGGAGGAGAGTCGACGGACGGCGTATTGGGGCGAGAGATCCAGATCCCGTCGACCTCAATTCCAGACTGAATGGCGCGGACGCCGAATGGGATGTCGGATTGCTTCCGTGGAGGTGGCGGCAGACCGGTTGATTCGAGCTCCGCAGCGTGTGCTCTCTTCTCGGCGTCAATGATCTCCATCTTCGCAATATATCTGTTTGTCCACCATAGCTTGATGAAACCAATGATGAAGACAACGCAGATGGCCAAGGCTAAGATCTGGGCAGTGGACGTTAGTCAAGACAATGAGAGTGGATGGGAGGGTCGACTTACGAAGGTCATCTGCTGCCACAGCTCCCAGGAGACGAAAAATTTACTCATCGTAAGAAACTGTGTTCCTAACGATACGAAACAGAGCGGGATGCTTGATCTTGGCCAAGCGGACGATGTGCTCTCAGGGTCCGGGTGGGCAGGCGAGGAAGGTGCGCGATATGAGATGAAAAGTGGCCGAGGTGAATGGATCGAGGTGAGCACGGCTCTCCTCTTGAACTGGGAGAACAGGTGGATGAAAAGAGGCTTCTTTCGACTGAAGTCGCTTCTCGGCCTGGGGTGGGTGACGTCTTGATGTTCTGCAATCGGACTGGTCCGGTGTCGTCTTGTTCGAATGCGGCGAGTGGCAGTCGGGACGAACGGTGTCAGGTGGCAAGATCCTAGCACAGCCAAAACGAGAGCAAAAAAGAGAAGAAAAAAAGTTCAAGCTGAATGAAGCGCCCTTGACTTTCAAGACTAAGTGAGCGAGGTTTATGTTTGTTCGAAGGTGATATAAAGGCGCCGGTCAGTTTCCAACAAGGTTGCCGCAACGTTGTCGAGTATTGGTTACACAAGACGCGAATAGAAGCGATCTCGTATCAGGAGGGGCAGCAAGGAGGAATACAAGAGGCGCCAAGGGGTCTCGCGGCGGTGTAAAGAAAACGAGAACGTGGATGAGATGCAGAATCTTGGCTTCAGTGGTCGGACGGATGGCGGCAGGTTATGTATCTTACGGATACTAGCAGCAAACAACACACTTCACCTCAATCATGGCCGTCCACGTCCATGTCCATTATGGACGAGCTCGTTGGGAGCTAGGTCTGGACCTCGATGAGCTACTGGACTAGGACGAGACCGACCAAAGTGGGAGCCGGCGTCCGTCTCGGGCAGAGAGTGTCAGTGGCTGGTCTTCCTCCATTGCCCAAGTGGAGATGGGAGGCCGACCGAGGACGTGCGAGTGTGAGCGAGATACAAGCCATGTCCGTCAAAGTCTATCCGAAAGAGGTCGGGTCTGCAAGTCGGATGTGGTGGGAATGGGGTCGTGGAGTGTATCCTCTTGAGCGCTGCTCGCGCACTCATGCCCGCAGCACGGCATCCGTCTGGGCCATCCCTGCCCTTCCATCACCCAGGCACCCATGCCGCGGATCACGACAAGCTGCTGCTAGACTAGACCTGTTTGCGTTTGGTGGACGGCGGTTTGGCAAGGCTCCCGCTCGGTTGGCAGTCTTGCTCTTGCGTTACCGGCCATGTCAAAATGCTTAGATTCGGCAGGGGACACCTCGTCCACTGGCACACAGAAGGCTTGAGGCGACAAAACAAATTGAAAGTGCGCATCCGTAACTAGACGCCATACCTGGAGTGAGAGCTTGTGTGGGGTCCTGTTGACGGACAGACGCATCAAACGGCGGAAGTGGTCTCAAATGGCCGTTTGCGGAATGCAAGGTACAGGCACGGGTTGCTTTAGCTCTGCCTACTTGGGCACCGAAGGATGGGCGGAAACGCAAGCCACACCTGATTATCAGACCGGGACAGCCAAGTTGTTGTTGTTGTTATCGTCTCTGTCCCCCTCTGGAGCGAGTGAAGCTTCCTCTCTGTCGTTCTGGTCCGCCTCTGCTGCGCTCTTTTGCATGTTTGCGGGAGTAGGCAAGCCACACATTCCGCCACGTTCTCGCGCTGCTGAGTCTGGTTCGTTGCCTTTCCGGAACCTCGGGTCATTTCTGGTCGACGTACCTGTGGCCTCGGGCATTCCACAGGTGTTGTATGCCCTCTGGTTTCTTCATGTACGCCTGCCTGGTCGTCTCTGTGGTGCTGCGTTCTGTTGATGCAATACTCCCCGAACCATTGGCATCTGATGCGGCCGATGGGCGGGAGAAAGACGCAGGACCGAGTTCAGCGTAATGCACCTCCTCGGGGCTCGACTGGTTGTTTCGGTCGCGCTGCCCCCGGAGATCTCACGTTCGCGCTGATCTCACGTCTGGCTCCTGCATGCTCCACAAATACGGCATGCAAGAGTGTGTGTGCATCACATACTGCACATGTTCATAGCATGGCATCGCGTCGCGGGTGGCGATATCGACCTGAAAACGACCAGTGGCCTTGGCAAGCGACGGGCCGGGACCGAGTGCGACTTGAACGGCGGAGTGGTCGGTTTGAGCTTCACCTTGCCTGCGAAAGCCTTGGACCCTCTGCTGCAAATCGCAATCGTCCGATGTAGCTCGGACGCTCGGGATTGGATCATATCATATGCTTCTTTTCTTAGGCACCCGGGCGAGCATGGCACCAGCCTAGTACGCCGCAGCGAAGTCTAATGCCCAGCGCTAGTGAGAACAGCGGTCGACCCGTTGAGGCACCGCGATGAGGCATCGAGGTTCAATGCCCCAAAAGGTGCCTTGTGTGCGCACGTTTGAAGTCAATGTGGCTGCTAGGCGCGGGCCTGCTTGTCCCTTGTCACGGACACTCGAAATTACGTGCGTCTCAGCATCGTGAACGTCTTCTTGGCATTCCTCAGCGCGTGCGAAGACCCTTCCTGCCCATCCTTGGGACGGGCGGGTGCCAGGAGACTACAAAGTCTTCATAACTCTATCGCAAAGTGTCAAGATTTGACAACACCACCAATATCCGCCGAGATGTATTGACAAGTGACAGACTTATCGCGGTCTCATGGTTGGGTTTGCCAACCGGTAACCTCGCCGATGAACACCAAGCACCAAGACCGACGATTCCTGAACCTGGCAGTGGTTTTCCTGGCAGACTGTTGGCTTTCTTTGTTCGGTTGCATTGATCATCATGATCGCGCCGAGTCGCGGTTTCGACATGGATCAAGTTGACGTATGTCCCTCGATTGGACACAATTTGACAGATGGGAATGTTGTCAGATCTTACCCACATCACGAAGGAGCCGATAACGACGGCGAGTTTGGAGTGTAAGATCTGTCCTGGGGACAAAGGCATTGCGCAGGTGCACGGCCGACGAAGCTCCACGGTGGCATCCAAACAACAGCTGATACCAGCGGATGAGATGGTGATCGCTCCTCGCGACAAAGAAAGCTCCTCGATGAGGGCGTGGTCGATCTGACCCGATCCGGTTGTGTTGCAATTTAAACCCCCAGCAGCCCGTAGGCTGACGCTGGCGGCTAAGTAAATCTGGCAAGGTCGGTTTCGCCGTTAGAATTTCAGACGTCTTCGAGTGTACATCGCAGCCTACGACTGGCCCTTTTCAGTAATTGTCGAATCCAAAAACAGGACGATTTCTCCAGCTGGTGTTTGGCATCGCCCACCCATGTCTAGAAGCGGGAGGGTTTCTTCGCTGTCAGCTGTTTCGTTGGCGACTGTGCCCATATTCCCGGATACCAACCACCCAGCGCAACCGCCAGACACAGCAGCAGGTTTCCATGATAGCTCGATCCGTAATGTTAAATCGTACCGCAGAACGCAGACTATATGAGCTCTGACCCGGTACTTGGACACCATTTGCTTGTTAGAAAGGGTAAAGTCAAATTTCCACGCTGGCTGACTCGGTCTCTTCTCCATCCATAGGTCGTGGCTGAGACGGTAGTGGCTCCATGTTGGGACCCATCAGCGAGGCTGTCTTCTACAGGGGCTTATCAGGAGGGCGACAGCATGGTGACTCTCGGCGAGGAAACCCGCAGCATAGGCCTTGCGAAGAAGTGGCTTGAGTTGGGTTGGTGTTTTCCGCATGCGGATGTTGAGTTTATGGGTGGAAGTCGAGATTGCCGCATCGCTGCGGGCCGGATGGTTTGCCTTTAAGAGGGTGCAAATGCCTTGAACATTTAAAAAAAAAAAAAAAAAAAAAAAAAAAAACACCCCCCGAACGCCCACCCGGCTTGACTTTCGCCTCAAGGGAGTCTTTTTTTCGCTTGTGTTCGCTCGAGAGTTGCAACATATGGCGGCTGGTCTTTCGTCCGGCCTCACATCGGTTACCTGCGTTCCTATCGTCGTCGTCGTCGTCGTCGTCGTCGTCGTCGTCCAGGCCGTACGCATCCTTCGATACGTGAATGGTTCGAATAACGGCGTTGACTGACGGAACGATAAACATAGCGAAAGCCATCACGTACTCTTGCAACTCCGCTGAACGAAATGAACGACCCCGCCAGAAGCATCCGTCTCGATAGTCAGTGTGGGCGGTAACATGGAAAGGCAAGGCGATTTCCCCGATGACGGCGACGACCGAGCCCGTTCTGTGTCCGGAAAGCAGACGGACCAATCTCATCGGACCTAACGGTGAGCAGAGCGTCATTCATCGGGGCAGACACGTTTTGCGCATTGAGCTCCGATGCGGCAATCAGGGACACTGGAACGTACATGATGCAGGTCCGCGGAGGGCGGTGGCTGGAGATTGGGAAGGGACGCAAGGGAGGGAGAACCGGCGTGCCGATCACTAAGAAGCGATTGCCGCCGCGATGCCGAGACATCCGGACTGTCGCCGCTGAACGGTGGACCGGACCATAGGCAAATGTTGTTCCGTTCCTTTTAAGGAAGGGATAGAGCAACATTTAAACAGTCCCCGGAGCCCAGGGGCCCCAGAGTTGGGCACTTGTGACCGATCAGATGTTGCAGTAAATTCCTGCCCAGACCTGGAAGGACTCTCGGCCTAGGTAATGTACTAAACGACGCTCTGAGTGGCGGGTCCATTTAACCGCTGTAACCATGGATGACGGATCCTGGAGGCAAGCACGGCGCTGGAAGTTTGGACCGGACAAGGCAGATGACGACAAGCGTCGCCCCGTCAGGTTTCTGGAAGGCAAGGCACCCTGGCTTCACCCAGACGAATGACGAGGTGTGGCCGGTTGTTTGCCGAGTTTGATACAGAGTATTTGTTGTACATCGTATCTGTATATACACCATGGTTCATGGACCCCTTGGGTTGGTTGTTTGTGTTTCCCAGCCCAGGGCCCAGAGCCCCGGGCAGTTCGTGGTCCGTGATCCGTGGTTCGTTCCAAGTTTCCTTCCCGAATACAGGTAGCTGTCCTGTCACAGCAACCATTGAAACTCAATTCTCGTCGTGAATCTCTGCTTTACATGTGAGTCGTGACATGTGCCTTCCCTCCCACCGGCAGACGCTGCTCTTCGGCTGCGATATTGGGCACTCACTGGTGGCGATGTGCTAAGTCAAAGATGGGTATTGTCCACAACTTGCACACCTTTGCACAATCTACAATAGAGGGAGGCCTCGGGTCAAGTCAGGTCTCCTAAACCCCCAAGTTCCCGTCCGGCCCATGAGATGATGGCAGCGTCCGGTCCCGGGATGGATGGCTCCTCAGTTCTCTCAGCGGGAACCGGACCCCCTCGCCTCACCACTACCACCTGATGATCCAATAGAGGCAGCTGCAAGAGGGTCATTCGTCACTTCAACTCCGAAGCGCCGCTCCCCCCCTTGCGTCTAGTCCCTAAAGGGCAATATGTTGTATCTGCATATCTGCACATGTTGCTGCGGATGCAAAGGCAAATAGCCAAACGATGGACACATGGGAAAGGACGGAGAACGTAGTGTAGACGTGTGGCCGCGGGTGTTGGCGCGCGGGGCGGGAAGGAAAGAAGGCATGGCATGGCAGAGGAGGGGAGAGGGGGAGGAGGGGAAAGCACAGCCCAAAACCTGCAGATTCCCACCCGATGACATTGACAAGATTGACCCCGTCTTTCACCTTTTCAAGAGGGCACCTACTTCTGGACAGGCCTCAGTCTGCCGTCCCCCTCGAACCCAAACAAGGACCTCTCGCGTCCCATCTCTCACATCTCTCTTACATCCTCAAGGCTTGACGAACGTACGAATACATCGGGGTCATCCACGTTCTCCATTCTCCGTCTCCATCCGTCTGCCCTGCGCCTCCCGTCTGTACTCTCCTGCGCCCAACTCTTGTTGTCAAATCCAGACTGCGGACCAAATCCAATCAGGCGTCCCGCATCCAAGCCACCGTCTTACTGTTAAACTAAGACCGGACCCTGGCGCGACACTGAAGCAACTGGAACCGCACCGGAGCGAGATCAGCAACCTCGACCCGGCCAACACGGTTAAGATTGCCATATAGTTCATCGCCATCCCATCCCATCCCATCCCTTCCCGCCTTCCCGCCTACTTTCAAT
Source organism: Colletotrichum lini (assembly GCA_034638275.1). Lineage (NCBI taxonomy): Eukaryota > Fungi > Ascomycota > Sordariomycetes > Glomerellales > Glomerellaceae > Colletotrichum > Colletotrichum lini. The sequence continues at coordinate 2,542,534 of JAWQJV010000006.1, forward strand.
ACCCTATCCCCCCCCGCCTTCTAGGTCCCACCGATCGGTTTCCTTGTCAAACGGCCCCAGCGGTTAACATCGAAACTTCAACACAACAAAACAACATCAGTCAATTTTTCTCTCTACACCTCCGTTGCTTGAGATTATCGTCCTCGCCTGACCTCAACTTCGACCTCGTACATCATCGCCTGATATTGACCATTGCACCTCGAAAAGCGACATCCCGACGGTTCCGTTTTCGCACCGCCGTCCACCATGCCTATTCGCAACCCTTTTACCCGCCGCCCGGGCCCTGCCATCATCTCTACAGCTGGCGACGGGGACGTGCAATCAGACGGCCAGAACCCGTCGCATCCTGGTTTCGAGAAGCAGGACACAGTCGGTTCCAAGGCCTCGTCGTCGCTGAGCGTCATGAGCTCCAAGAGCCAGGACAATGGTGAATACAAAATGAGCGGTAGGCGCCTCTGCCCAAAATGCCCCCACGCACCACCTCGCCACAAAATCTAAATGGCGTGCATCATGAGACCAATTGGCTGATCGTTCGTCCTCCAAATACAGTCGTCAATGACAGTGGTGTCTACCTACCGGTATGCGCGCTATCAACCATATTCACTTTCCCCGAGGCATTGCTAACGCATATGCACAGCCATCCCCGACTGAAGAAAAGGGCCTTTGGCCGCGCAAGTACCTTGGCTCAGGTCGTAATTCGACAGACACCCGTAATGACTCCGGCGAGATCGAGCATTTCTCAATCTCGAGAGAATCTTTTGACTCTTACAGGCGATCATTTGTACGTTGAAATTCCTCATCAGGCCGATACCGCCAGTTCTTTATTCTCGTTTTGTGTTCCATTCTTTCCGGCGCCCCCGCTGACCACATGTGCGCTGCAGGATATCACAGCACGCTCCCCCATTCCCCAAAACGACTTCCCAGCACGGCAGAGCCTTGACTCAGCCCGTTACCCGCGACTACCTCGATCCGCGATTGACAGAAAACGGGACCTCCCCACCGCCGACGAAGGCTTTGAGGACGTAGGCCTGGACGATCAGAAGCATCAACATCAGCAAGGCCGCATGCGCGGTCTCTTCTCGCGCTTCGGCGACTCGGACCACAAAGAGCCGAGCGCCAACTCGCCCAACTCGAGCGTCACGCGATTCCTGTCTGGTGCAGGAAGGAAGCGCGGCCAGAGTGGGCAAGGCTCGGAACTGGGCACCATCGAGCGACCCAAGTCGGCAGCCTCGGTCGAGACCACTGAGGTCCGCTGATGGTGCATTGGGCATGATTCTTGTTCGATGTACACAACCGGCCGGCATGACTTCCTGACGGCATGAGATTTGGCGTTACTGGCTGGGATTATGTCTCGAAGTTTGGGACGCATTCACTACGACATGATTAGAAATAGGGCAAATTATTCCGACGCATGCCGGACGCAGGCCGCATTATGTATATACGGGGTGGCAGCAAGTAGTGGTGGCTGGCAAAGCTTCGGGACTGAGCGTCTCAGAAACAAGGCTCTCTAATGATAATGATAACAGTTTTGGACACTCGTATGTTGGTGAAGGGCCTTGAAGCATCTGGCAGCCGCAAATGAAGAGAGGAGGGGCCTTGTCTTATCTTGGCCTTTGGCGGGGTGTGACTTGAAACCCGATGGTTCGAGATCCGAATACCGGAGGTCTGGCGGAGGCATTCCTGGCGGCATATTCCAATCGTCGGGTCGCTCCTTGACGTGATGTCGAAAGGACTGCGAGCCATCATGCACTGATCGCACCATGACCCATCTTCGGGGTTTGCTTGCGACCCCACCTTTAGATACGTAAAGGAGGGGCACATGGGTTCGTCCCGGCGGTCCGCCGCCCTCGTCGCCATCAATGCTAGATGCCGGTGACTCTTTAATTTTTCGGCCTCTGGGCTCATAATACCTAGAACCCGTCCCCTTTGCTGTGATTGTCGCACTCCCAAAAACATCGCATGCTTGGATCTTCGCCCCCCCGTCCCTCCATCCGGTGAGACCTTACACTTTGCTGCAACACTGCCGTTGCCCCCGAAAGAGGAAAATAATATTTAACCTTACCACACCCCCGCCCACATCCCTATACCATGGCTGGAGGAGACGTTCCCGCGAATGGCACCCCGGTCTCATCCGGAGGACCCGGGGCTGGCGGCAGCTCGGACCCGGCGGACGGCGTCAGTAAGCTGTCGCTCGCCACGCGCACCGTCCACGCCGACGACGGCATCAGCGCCCACCGCGCCATCGCGCCGGCCTTGCACGTCTCCACGACGTTCAGGTACAACCGCGACCCGGGCGAACTGCGGTCAGGGGTCAATGTCGACGTAAGTTGCCCGCTGCTCGATTCTCAAAGTCGCTCGCCGTGCGCTCCATCTACATACCATGCGCTCCGTCGTGAGCGAAGGACGATGACGAGCGGATACAAGGGCGATGGATGGTATGACGATCCAGATGGCTGACCTCTCCAAAAGCCTGCAGCCCCGGGCGATTCGCACATTTACTCGCGCTACTCGACGCCTAACACGACCCGCTTCGAGGCCATCCTCACCTCAGTCCTCGGCGGGCCCTCGCTGACGTACTCTTCGGGCCTGTCGGCCTTCCACGCCATGCTGGTCTTCCTGAACCCGAAGCGCATCGCCATCAGCGGCGGGTACCACGGCTGCCACGGCGTCATCAAGATCCTGACCAAGCTCAACGGGCTGCAGCAGCTCGAGCTCGACGAGACGTCGCTCGAGCAGCTCGAGGCGGGCGACGTCGTGCACGTCGAGACGCCGCTAAACCCGACGGGCGAGGCGCGCGACCTGGCCTACTTCAAAAGGGTCGCCGAGCGTAAGGGCGCCTACCTCACGGTCGACGCGACGTTTGCGCCGCCGCCGCTGCAGGACCCGTTCCGGCTCGGCGCCGACGTCGTGATGCACTCCGGGACCAAGTACTTTGGCGGGCATTCGGACATGCTTTGCGGCGTGCTGGCCGTCCACCCGAAGCACGCGGACGAGTGGATGCCGAACCTGGTCCTGGAGCGCTGCTTCATCGGCGGCGTCATGGGCAGCATGGAGGGCTGGCTGGGCGTGCGGTCGATGCGGACGCTGGAGCTGCGCGTGGGCCGCCAGTCGCAGTCCGCGACGGAGCTCGTCCACTGGCTAGACGCCGAGATCCGCCGGGACCCGTCAGGCGTTGTCGGCGGCGTCGTCGACCGGGTCTTGCACGCGAGCCTGCAGAAGGAGGACCTGGCGGGCGGCGAGGGCTGGCTCGCAAAGCAGATGCCCGGCGGCTTCGGCCCCGTCTTCGCCATCTTGCTGAAGGACGCCGAGGACGCCAAGAGGCTGCCGAGCAAGATGGGGCTGTTCCACCACGCGACCTCGCTGGGCGGCGTCGAGAGCCTGATCGAGTGGCGTGCCATGAGCGACAGCGGGTGTGACAAGAGGCTGCTGAGGGTTAGCGTCGGTGTCGAGGGGTGGGAGGACCTGAGGGACGATCTGGTGCAGGGTTTCAAGCAGTTGATCGAGGAGAAGAAGAAGAGGGCCTGAAGGCTGTTTGTCTACTCAGGGGTGACGGACTTTCAAATACCAGGTAAATAGATAGAAATATGGTCTCCACAATAGAATAACCTTTCAGGGTTCACAAGAGAAGGACACTTGCCAATTACCCTATCATGGCACTTGATCTGACGTAACTTGCCTCAAGTGATACATTGGTTGGGAAATGGTATATAACGAGCCTTCAACCCCATGCAACCTCTGTAGGGCAAAAGCCACTGCCCTGTTTTCTTTGGACTAGCAAGATACCTCACCTCCGCTGATAATCGGCTGCAGCTGCCTCGACTCAGTATGCATCTGTTTGTTATCCATTATCACATGGCGACCATTTGCTTTCATCAACAGGGCAAACCCCCGATATAAAGTCCAATTCGTAAAGCAAGCGTTGTTCATGGGTAACTGTCCAACCTTCCTGTGTACCCATGCCTTTGTCAAGTCCCAACGCCATTTATGCATCAAAGCAAAATGTCCAAAGAACCGTCCTCATTCAAGCAACCCTCCAGTTTGTAGCGGGAGGATTCCAATCTGCCAAAATATGTTAGCTGATGCGCTCCTATTAGCAAATACAAGGAGCGCTCACGTGAACTGGATGGATCCAGTGACCATGCAACGACATGCATCGCAGTAGGTCTTCATCAACTCCTGCCCTCCCTTGCCAGCCGACTGCTCTAAAATACCAGCTGCCTCCTCAAAGACCGTCACTGAGGTAGCCAGCTCAGCAAGGAGGTCATCGACAGCCTGCTGAGGGGATATACCCTTGTGCTTCATAAGTATGGGGATGGCATTCACAATGCTCTCGCTGCCTTCCTTAGGCTATTCATGTGTGTCAGTACCTATGATATCACGCAAGAGAAGAAGAAGAACATGAAAGAAAGGGCACTTACAATCTCTTTCCGGAGAGAAAGAATGTCATTTGTGCTGTGGGTTGTCAAGTGGTCAGCTATCATGCTAGGAAGCTGAAGAGAGAGCACTTACATCCAAATGGCCCTGCTTGTCTCTGACCATATGGTTTGGATCTGCCCCATGTGTCGTATATCCTCTGGAATGTTGTCCGATAGACCATACCTGATACACTGGTAAGCAAGGTCTGATAATCCCATGTCTCTCGATGACTGACTCGATCAGAGCGCACAGAGTCCAGACCGCAGCCGTGCCATGTCGAAGCTCGGAATACGACTCAATGTCAGGAAGTGTGCCCTGGAGACGCATTTTCTGTTCCTCGTGGCAGTTGTCGATGTAGCGCCGCATCTGAGTCATGAACGTCTGTCTCTGTTCTGTTGGTTGGTCAGCTTTGTTCCCAACACCTGAGGGGTATCAACCCTCACCAAAAGAGTAGGCCATCTGTAGCTTGTCTCCAATCACTTTCAACTCGGGATTGGCATTTTGAAGCTCAAAGCTTAATTTGGTCTTGGGAGGAGCAAGGCCGAGGAAGTGCTCAAGCACTCTGATGGTGTTGTCTCTATGAGCCTTGGCGTGGAGGATGTCGTTGCTCAAGTCACCGGTTCCCTGCTGATCGATGGCATCGTCCCAGCAGAACAACCAAATGATGTAAAGCGCCAGGATCCGAACTTGGTCCCATTCAGGATGAGGGTAGTACCTGCAGATACCGATTCAGTGTTCTGGATATTCGGAGGGAAGGGGTATACGCTGCTCACAGACTGACGAAGCGGGCATAATTGGCCTTCCGGTACTTCTCCCGCAGCTTAGACGGCTTGACGAGTCTGTTTTTACAATAAGACGTTAGTCGGGAAGGTCTTGATTTCTCCAAATAAACAGTTTGTAGGACATACCTGTCAAAAGTATTTTCGATGACGGGAATGAGACGCTTGTAGTTGATGTTAGCCTTCACTGGCCACCCCTTGAGAATGCCGTAGAGGTTTGGGACCCGAATGGCCGTTCCTTTCAAGGCTGTGATCATGTTTCGAGTCTCTTTAGTCTTTGGGTTCATCGCATCCGCGGTCGTGTTCGCCATGTCTGCTTTCTGCGGGCTGGCTCGGTCGGGGAGGTCAGGGGAGAGAGGCCGTTTGTCGAGGCACATCTTAGCGTGGGATTTTTCATCCAGACTTGGGTTATGTGAACAACGAGACGATCTGAACCTGAATTTCCTTCTTTCCCTCTTCAGTCTGAGAAAAAGACAGGCAGGAAGAAAGTCCAGGTCTCTGTTATTGGTTGGAGACACCCTCAGACAAGTGAGAGCCGTCTGGGGAGGGAGGGGGTACTGCATGGAAGCGGCAAGAATACATATGCATGGGATGAATACGACGAGAGGTCATCCCGATAAATAAATAAAAGCCCAACGGGAAGGAGGAACGGGCCCTCCAGATCCTATATATCCTACTCTTCCCTCATTCCCGTTCAACCAAGCCCCGAAGACCCTAGTGGTCTGGTGGTATAACGCCCTGGTCCGTTAGTTTGAACTTGGTGATGAAACCCAACGAAGTTAATCGAGATGGGGGGTTTCGTAGGGCCGTAGTTCGAGTCTCTCACTGCGCGCCTGAGCTTTTGTTTCCGGCTCCCCCTTTTATGATTGTTACACACCATGAATTCCTCATGTCATTCTCTATTGGTCTTGCGGACGTACGCCGTTTATATCGACGTCTTCTCATTACCCCAAGTAAGTGTATATAGACGATTCTTTGTTCAGTGTTGTTACGGGGGTTGGAAAAGTTCTTTCCATAACAGACACAGTATCAGCCGACTGGCAAACTTGAATGTCGAGGATTCGGATCCAACGAGAACTCCTTCTTCTCCCACTCACACACCCCTCCTATTAATAACGAGTCTGCGTCAAAACCATACACATCCTCGGCCCAAGTAAGACATTGGACTCATTAGTCTCGTGCCTTTTGTAGCAGCCATGAATATATCCGGTGATGTGTGGTGAGTCTACCGAGGGCATAGCTTCATGAAGGTAGACATTGGATCCGCTCTGCTGCATATAAAGAATAGGAGCGTTGTTTTGGCCCAATAAGCCCCCGAGGCTGTCTTGATTAGCCTGGTGAAGTCGACGTCGGGGGCCACATGTCATGTTCCTCAGATGTGATGAGAATTGATTCCTGCAGGATCTCGCGCTGCGGGTTGCCGATAGATCGAGTCTCAGCACCTTATTTGTGGACAATGACACACCATTGCTTCTGTCATAGGGATATAGACAAAACGAGATGTCGAGAGTCGATTTTCTCGTGGACGGACGGCTACCTGCATGGGAACAGTGGGGAAAGACTGGTGATACTCGGGAGATGCTTCGAATCTCCAACTCGGCGAGGGACATGTGGCGTTCTCATTTCCGATTTCCTCTCGGCTGCCAGCATATAATCCTCAACCCCCCCTTCCATTATCGTACAAAGATCTGCCTTGAATGCGTAGCAGTCGATACTCTGCGCAAGCCTCCATTTAAATCGTAAACCACACATCTCAGCCTGCACCGAGGCGCTCGCTTGGTACGCTGGAGCCTCATAGGAAATGTTCCTCGTGTCGCTCCACTGAAACACAACAAAGGGGACCATGCCTCATCAGTCCACAACGCCGCGATTTCGCGACCTCTATCATGCGTCGTCCCGCCTCTTTAGGCAGGATGGGTCGAGGCTACGCAGACCAAGTCTTCGCCCTGCTCGCGGCACCGCAAAGCATGCGAGCTTGCGCTCCATGTGTATCGGGCGTAGTGGTGTCACATATGAAGCGCGTGTTTTCGGCGATCCGATGCTGCAAGTGAGGCTAGCCCAAGCAGCAGGCACGCACGCCCTTTACACCTACCAATATTCCCCACCGACACACGATTCTCGAAGGCAGCGAAGAAACTGGAATCTAAGCGGGAGCTGCGTTTGTCTATCTCCTCACTTCAGTGCCATACGTCAAGTCGTAATCACAAAGTATGCAACGAACTCTTTTGAGCCAACCTCATTTGTCTGTGTCGACTTCCTTGAGCAGCTCCGTCAGGCTCATGATCCTGTAACCACGTCGCTTGAGCTCCGGAAGGACCTTCCGCAACATGGGAATGGTCCAGCTCCTCCTGTCGTGGCAGATTATGATCGCACCCGGGCGGGCCATGCTCAAGATGTGGTTGGCGTTCATCCGCCAAGAACTGATCTGGGCGTCGTGTGGGTATACGCTGCCCAGAACCATCCTGTAGCCCATCTTGTCGACCAGTCGCCGCATCTTGTCGTTGAAGAAGCCCGAGCCCGGTCGGAAGTAGTTGGCCACCATCGGTTTGTTCTGGTATTCGTATGCGACCTTGATCTTCCTGTTGACCTCGAACATTTCCGACTCCAGCTGTCCGTCAGGTAGGGATCGCGAAGCTTCGTCATGCATGGCGTGGTTCCCGAGTTCGCTTCCGGACTTGATGATATCATCCAGGTCTTCTTCGCGACCGTTCATCTGCGATCCAATGAGGAAGAAGGTTGCATGGGCGTCGTTCTCGTTGAGTATTCTCAGGATCTCGGAGGTGTGCTGGGACGGCGCATCATCAATCGTCAGACCGATGATTTTCTTGTCCGTCGAGACTTGCCAAAGCACGTCGGGCCATCGTCGCGCGAAATAGTCAATGAGAGATGCCGGGGGCTTGTAGATGATGTAGAAAGGGATGACCAGTAGGACGGCCAAGGTGAGGAGGGCCAGCAGAGTAGCCATTCGGTTCCTCCGCACGCGTCGGCGCAGCTTGTTCGGTAATCGAAGGAGAGATATTCGTGCCATTGGCCGGCCTTTCACCTTGGTGGTTGTCGAGGAAAGAACGGGAAGGGCGGCATCGTCGAGTTGGTCGAGTGGTGGTGAAACGAAATGAAACGAAGCCGAGCCTACTCTTCCCATTGACGCAGCTGCAGGGGTCATCACGGACATCCCAGAGCTTGGGTATCATCCCTTGACTGGAGACTGTGGCTTTGTGTGGCTCTGTGTGGCTTCGTGTGGCTCACCACCATAACCCCGACCGCAAGATAGACCAATGAGCGGCCGTCAGACGCGACCATCAATCAACCCTGCCAGTTGTCATATCCAACGTCCAGGAAGCCGTTTCCATTGGGAACATCAGCAAGCCTGAAAAACGAAACGACGGAGTGGATTGAATATCGTGCAGTGTCGGCTTGGGGTTAACAAAATGGGAGAGAGCTACATGTTTCCAACCCTCTCATAGATTCCGTATCGTACTTGTTCATCCAGCAATAGCAACACATTCCTGAAAGCTCGAAGGTTCCATCACTTAATCTCTCCTGCCACGCTATGCCGCCATCAACTTTAACGGTGATCGCAGAATCAGGTGCTCCCGAAACTCTCGGGTCTCGGCGGCCCGGGCGCCGTGATCGGGATCCCCGAGACGCTGGGTTCAAACTCTGACACCTCCGTTCCCGGGGACATATGGCATACTGCATGCACTGGCTCAACGAACACAATTCACTCCCAGCGGTGGGAGGGTATCCCCGTCGTACACCGCCCCCCGCCCCCCCGGGGCGTTCTTGACGCCATCGGCATTTGAGGGCCTGTGGTCCAGAACGGGAGAGATGCGATGAACTACTGGAGAGGAGTTTTCTACGCGGAGGCGAGTTAATGGCAACTAATAACCTGCGTGCGTTTCCCGATTCGAAGTGCCCGCTTAGTTACTTACTTGTGACTATGACTTATTCATTTCTTGAGGGGGGTCAATGAAACATTGATCCCGCGTCTTGTCTCCTTGATGCACACTCAGGCCCACGGACTCCTTCCTGGGAGAGAAACGCATCAGGTTGAATAAGGACGAAATGTGCTCTAGAAAAGACGTTACAGCCGATCCGAAAAAGGGACGCGATGGCGATGGAGACAACCCTCCCATGACGACCGGCCCCTTAATTCTTTCACTCCCCTCGAGGCAAAATCGAGAAGGGAGCAGTAAGGGTCGAACCCGGACCTGCCTGGTCATCTCGCCCTCGCGGGGATCGGCGGCGCAGTTCCATCAGCCTCTCTCGCTTGCTGGGAGGCTGGCCTGCATTGTTCATGCGTGCGCAAGGCACCCCGGAGGAAGATCAAACATAGCACGGGCGGACGGGGAACAACGCCATCGACAGCTTCTCGGTCCACTGCCCAATACCGAGTGTTTTGCAGGTCCATTCGTGAATGACGAAACCCCCTTGGGACCAGGTTTGCGGTGCAATTGCACAAGTGACTGTCAACCTCGGAGAGAGTGGCAAGTTGTCGCTGTGCAAGTGACTGTCAACCTCGGAGAGAGTGGCAAGTTGTCGCTGTGCACAAACCCCGATGAGCTGTTTTTTGGAAAATAAAGAGGTTGAGTTTGTAGGGATTTATGACCTATGTGTTCATGGAAACAAGCCTGCTGGTGTTTCGGTATCAATACCTAGGCACCGGCAATATGTGATTCCACCGTCTTTGTGAAGTGGTGTGTACTGTACTATCCGATCCATCAGAAGTCACCGCTCCTCCAATCCCACCAACCGAACCAAGGTCCCACTTTCTCATGTAAATGAATCCAATTGCCATGACGGCTCCTTCCTTTTCTCATCCAGTCCTCGCTGCGGTTAACCAACTTGCTGTCAGCGCTACGTTTTCACGTCCGCACAGCATTCCTTTTTGCCAAACCCCAAAGTCCTCGAACATGTGTCTCGGCCGTGGCGACTTTTGTACCGCTACGTTGATGTCTTTCGCGGCCACATGACGATCTCCATCTGCCGACGCCATGTCGGCCATGAGCAGCCAGAAACACTTATGCCATGCCTTCCTGAAGATGCCGGCGTGGTGAGAAACCGAAAAGAAGAAACGAACTTGAAAAGGAGCCGGTTTCTTGTGAAGGCCACTTACTCGACCCGAGAAGCCGTCACATGTGGTCGATGTTGCAGTTGTCAATCGGCAGTGGCCACGCATCCCGGGGCTGCTTCCGCCATGCACACCAAACGGGAGGTAGCCCTCCGCTCCCACCTACTCTGAGTATGTTTGTACATCTATCGTCTTCCTTGGCGATCGCCTCCAGTCGTCTTCTTCTCCAAACCCCCTTCTCCACATCCTCAAAGAGCAGTGCGGCCTGCTTGACGGAGCTGGTCACCTGCGCGGCATTCGCTCTGACCGTGCCCAAAGACAAGGTGTGAACCACAGATTCGCAACTCGGCTCGCCCCACCCCAAGATCCAGCAAATCCTAGGTATCCTCTTCCCCCCTCCCCGCGACGACCGCCGACGATCCTTCCGCAATCAAGACGGGAAAGCCGATCTGATACATCCAGTCCACTTCATCGCTTTCCCCGGTCGACAGCAACCACCGCCACTCCCATGCTTCGTCATCCGTGTGGTGGTGTAAATACCTTACTGGAACAGCCTCTCCTGAATGGAGATGACGCCGTCGGTATCGAAGTACCGCGAGCCGACAGCGCCTGCTGGTTGTGGAGATTTGGAATAATTCGGACAAAGGAAGGCGTTGGCGCAGTCACCGGATACCAACGACTCGGAAAGCCCTAGACTCGATTTCAGCCTCGGGCGCGGGCAGGGAGCGCATCGGCTCATTACATGCTCTCACCTGAGATCTCGGGCCGTGCGTCCTTTAGGCTCGGTTTTGTCAGTCCAACCGTTTTTCTCGCCAGCCTGTGGGTTTGCATGCGAGGCAGTTGCTTGTTGTTCGGACGAAGTGTACGAGTAGGTTCGTGTGTACGTAGGTGTGCGAATTAAGTTTAACCACAAATGCGACGGAATAAGGCGGAGCGCACGGGTTGGCCTCATGCGGGCGAGAACTCTGGGTCAACCATCACGGACCACATGGCCGAACTACCTCTAAACAAAATTACACTCAGCAAAAAATAAGCACAGGCTAGCAAATAGCTCTGTTTTGTTATTGTCAATAGCAATACTGTAAGTGCCTCCGCAGCAGGTGGCTAAAGGGGACGGGATATCCATACGTCATTCAAAGGTATATACACTGAAACGCCAATTATCCCGTATGTAGTAGCTGGGCATAAAGTTCCTCCAACAGAGCCATGTCCTTCCCTAGGCGAGAGATCCTTCCGCGCCATGGTCCAGGTGAAGTTCTGCACTGAGCCAACCAAAGTCTCATTTTCATCATCTTCCCCTAAAAAAAAAAAAGGTCGAGGTCGTGGTCCGGTTGAAAAGGATGCCTCCTTGCGATTATGTACAAAGAAGAGTCTCGAATTTCGCGCACTAAGCAGGCGGCGCGGGATGGTGCAGATGCATCAGATCCATGCGGCAGCCATCGAGCGTTGGGGTGTGTGGCTGTCGGTGAAGAAGCTGGCGAAGAGGCTTTGAACCTCGGCAAGATAATCTTCTGCGGCAAACTTGCAAAGACCCTCGGCCTTGAGAGCGCGCTCCTCCTCGTATATGACATCGTCCTTGATGCCAAACTCCTCGGCGATTTCCGTGACCTGGGCTAGTTCGCGGCCAAATGGGTGCGACTCGGCAGACAACTTGTCCTGTCTCGATTGTTGCTGTTGCTGGAGTGCGGGAGTGGGCATCGGCGGTACGGGAGCCTTGAGCGCGGGGGCGACCGAGTTATGAGACATAGTCGAGGCGGCGCTGGAACCAGAGGACGCCCGCGAGGAGAATGTCATGCTGGCCTTGGAGGAAACTGTTTTGTCCGAGGCTTTGGACAATTGGGAGAGGGAACGCTGACGGGCGACGGCGTCATATGAAGCCTGCTTCGTGTGCGAGGGCGCGCGCTTTGGGATAGTGGGAACGGCGGGGACCTCGGGGATGGCGGAAGGGTTCATGGCAGAACTGGGGGCGACGAAGAAGCAGGACAGGTGGTTCGATTCCTTGGACAGCTCGTGAGGCGAAACATCGGGGCTGGTTGGGGGAGAAGACGCGGCTGACTTGGCGCTTTCCGAATCCTCCTCCGATGACTTCCTCGATGAGTTGCTGGACGCGTCGGTTCCAGTTCGGGGTCGGATGTCGGGAGCGTTGTAGGAAAGCATGTTGGTGGTGTGAACGAGCTCCATGGGCGCAGAGATCTTGTGCCTGATGACGGGTTGGCCTTTAGTAGTCTTGCTTCGTTGCATAACATTGCTGCGCTCCTTTCCCCGCGCAGCGTCGGAGAGATCGATGCTGTTCTTGACCCGACGGGTGGTAAAGGCTCTTGAGAGAGACGACATGTTGGCAGTTGACGAGGACACCGAGTAGAATCTTAACTTGGCTGAGATACTGACTTAAGCAAAAGGCCGGGCAGGCTTTGCTTGAGGGAATAGGTAGATAAGCAAGCTTGAATCGGGCTATGGAAAGCAAGCGCCTGATCCGGGAGCGAGAGCCTGGTGTGCGGTGACGAGATGCGGAGAGCAGCAGATGGTGGTGATCGAAAGTGCTGTAGACTGCACTCGTGATTGGACCTGTGACCTTTATCGGCAGGTGAGGTGGACCTTGTGCTGCAAGACAGTGGCAGTCAAGTGGACGACAGGGAAGTGATGCCGAAACAGTGAAATGGAGGCGCGGTCGGTGACAGGATCTGCCGAGAGGGATTTGGTGGTCGGGCGTCAAGATGTGCTTGTGCTTTCGTCTGTCCACGTTGGTGTTGATAGTTTAGGCCAGACAAGTGATTATATGTTAGCGTGACGGGCTATCCTAGGCAAGTTGCGCCGTGTTGCCGTGTGCGACACTAGGAGGGTAGAGGAGACCAGTCCTGGGTAATTGTGATATACGGTGAGTGATTCGGCGTCAATCCGGACGAGAGTAATTGTGTACGAGTTGCAAAGGAAAGTAAATATTGTGATGCAGCCGGGTCGAGTGGATGAAATGACTGAGTGATACAGATCAACCTGCGTTGATCCGAGTGTTGTTCGTATGTGATAATGTGCGGGTTCAGTGCAGTAGTAGCCAGCTGGGAAAGAACGTTCAACGTGTCGCGCGATGTGTTTGAAGAGAGAGCTGCGTGGTGTTTGGTGCTTCTGTTGTGTCAAAAAGTTCGAGCCCGCGACAGAATGTTTTCAATTGTCTCGAGTTTCTCGGGGGACAGGCAGAGAGAGGCAGAGAGAGAGAGACGTATGGACGGGAAAGAAGAAAAAAATACACCACAAAGGGAGCGATGATATGTTAATGGACTAGAAACGAAAGGTAAAGGATGGGTCCTTCTTCCAATATTGAGGCTGGAACAGGTTGAAGAGAGGGAAAGAGAGAAGAGGGCGCGTTGGCAAGGGCATGCGGGAGGGATACAGAGTAGTAATAATACTCTGGTTGAAATGTCTACATGGTACTCTGTACAGTACATACAGTTGTGCCTTGCCAGACAGGGCACGCAGGGCGAGGCGATCTACTCCTTGTTTTTTTCTCCTCCTTTCTTCCGTTCTCCTCGTCTTTCTGCCCTGGGCCTGGCCTTGCTCCGGCCTCCCCAAAAACGAACGAATGGTCCCCCACCGGGTCCTGGTCCTTTTGGGGCCAGGAGGGATGTCGCTCTTTGATTGCCCTACCGCCCATTCTGGTTGGCTCTCGACGCTTTCCCTCGCAGGGAATGGAGCCAACGACTGGAGACTGCCATTTGAGAAACGCTGCCCTGGCGCCATCCTTGCCGTCTTTCCTTTTCGCTCCCCCCTGTCGTAGGTGGAGTCTTGGGTACCCGAAATGGGAAAGCTCCCCTTAATCCTCACAGTGTGTTTGCTCGTCTTTGCCAAACTCCACCTTTTTAACGCTAGGACCCCAAAGAAGATGGCCTCTGCGCCAATGATGGTTGCTTTCTGTCACAACCCCCTGGTCCTTCCTTATGGTCTTCTCCACGCTGCCACACTCACATTCTCGCCGTCCCTGCCGCCGTCTGTCCAACAGTTTTTCTCTCGCCCCCCCAGTTGATGAGTCGTGATGAGTGCGTGACTGAATAGTCGTCCACGGTCAACCAGTCAGGTTCTGCGACTATCTGTACGGATACTTAGGATGGGATGCAACCTTGCGTCTACCGGGCTCTCTGCGTGACAGATAGCCGACCCTCATCCGCTAAGAAACACCTCGAGGCAGCACGACTCGGATGCTGGCATAGCACACGCATCGATACCAATCGCAAGCCCAAACCACCTCGACACCATCTAACCACCGCCAAGCGGAAGCGGAAGGGGAGGATGCGATGATCTATCTGCCTTGTGGAAAAAAAAATTATGGCTGACGTCGTCAGACCAGCACAGCCGAGACCAGTCCGGCGCTTCACTAGCTCCCTGTTGATGGCTCATCGCCATCGCTATCGTCGCCCTTGATTCACCTTCGCAGGCCGGCGCGATCTTGTCTTCATACTGATCCATGTGTTCATGTGTCGGGCTACGAGCGCCGTGTTTTGCTCCTGCCGTATCGTCATCAATGGGGTATAGTCGCACATGCAGAAAAATCCGGCCGGCGCACAAAAGAAAGCAATGCTCGACCTGACGTCGCCGGTGTGCCATTCATTCTGAATGCCACCATCGGGGCAGCATCCCAAGAGGGGCGGGGCAACCCAACTTCACTACTGTTGACAGTCCATCGGCATATCGACTACCTTGTAAGTCATGGGCCCTGAAGGACCTGGCCCGTTCACATCCGGGAAGAAGATTGTGTGATCGAGCCTCGGCGTTATATCGTCAACCTGCCAGGTTTCTCCGGGGAGAGAGCCCGCATCCTTGCACTGATACAGTGCTGATATTATCAGAAATGCTGGGCGATGGGTGGGTTTGTGGGTTTTTTTGGTGTTGGACCAGTGGCCAAAGCCGACGCCTCCAAGAGTCACAGAGCCCAGGAGAGCGTCGAATAGATAGCGCGACAGCCGAGACAGGCTGTTTTCGTTAGAGCAGCTTGAGTCTAGAGAGAGGCGCCATTGGCTGCGTGTTCCACCCGCCATGCTCACCCGTTGGCAACCCCCCCTGAAGTTTCACTGTTTCATCCTGCGCCATCCCACCCCAGTGGCGCCGTGTGCCTCTCGTGCCTGCGCAAGCGGCGTAGGGATCCATGTCGACACTCAGCCATTTCACTTGTTGACCGCCTCCACAGCGCTTCGTTTCCCTCGCGCATCTTCCAGGGGAACCGCCCGGTGGTGTGGTGGTGTGGAAACCAGTCGATCAAGAACTGAATTTTACTCCCTCATTTTTAGCTTATTTCTCGCGACTTGGAGGAGGCAAAAAGGCTAGAGTCTGTCTGTCTGTCTGGATGTGCGTATGCGGAATTCCCTGGAAGTTGTCCCCCTTCGGAATCAACCTGCAACGAGGCTCATCTTCGCATGGTCTGCGGTAGGTCAACATTGGTGGAAGTTCAACAACATCAACAAGGATTTATGTTCAGGCCTGGCTCTTATCACACATCTCATATCGGTCCACCTCCTCCGTCATAATGTGTGCGCATGAAAATGTTAGCTGCTGCGGTCCCTCGCCCTCCTCCCCCTCCTTCGTTCCATATGTTCATGCTTAACGCTGTAGAAGTCCTTTACTCGCTGGAACAGTTCTTCAATGACCTTCGGGTTCATACTCAACGATGCCATCGGGGGCCGCGGTTCCTCTACATCGATCCCTGACTGACTGCTCGTCACCAATCGTTTACCCGGTTTGGGCCCATTGTTTGACAGTCTTGGCCATCTGCCCGTCTCCACGAAACTGATGTGGTCTATGCTTATTACTGTTCGGACGACGACACTGAACTTTGGACGATTTTGAGACTACTTCGCACGGCTCGAAACCTGCTCCCCGACACGGCGTGCTCTAGTCCGACCAATTCCCCCGCCCTCAACGGGCGCCGGCCGTCCCAGAATCGTCGCCATCAGTCTGATGTTTGCGGCCTACCAAGGTCTGGGCTGGCGCCGGAGAGCTACTCGGCCTACTGTTTCGATTCATCCGGCCAAGCCCGCGGGCAATTCTCCTAACGATCCTCGACCAGATGCCTTACAGGATGTACCTGGCAACAACATGTGAATGACCCACATGATTGGCTTTCTTCGCCTTAGTCCTCGTCCATCGAGTCGTCTCCGTCCTTCTCGCCGTCCTCGCCCTCGTCCTCGTCCTCGCTGGAGCTGCTGTCGTCATCCAAAACGCCGACGAGACGGTCCTCCTCGACGCCTTCCGGCTTCTGCGGGACGCGCTCGGCAAATGCGTGTCGAACGCCGGCGTTGGTGCTGGTATCCCAAACGTGCATGGTGCCACGGCTGCCGGCAACGGCGAGTCTGAATGCGACCTCGGGATCGGGTGCGAACTGCGTCGAGAAGACCTTGCCGACGTCCAAGTTGCGGGAAACGACCATGGACGGGCCGCTGGCCTGAATGTTCCACAGTTTAACGGTCTTGTCGGTCGAACCAGTGGCCATGAAGCCGGGTACGACGGGGTTGATGTCGAAGGAGGAGACGGACTCGTCGTGCGCCTGCAGCGTCCAGACGGCTTTCGTCGCTTCGGGTGCCGCCGGCGCGTTGCGAACGTCATGGAAGTGTATGATTCCATTCTCCGTGGACACGTAGAAGTAATTGGGGTCATGGGGGTCCCACCGGATGTTCTCGACGTCGCTCTCGACGCCCCATCTGGGCGCCTTGGCCTCAGGGGCTCTCATGTCCGCGGCGACGACAGTCCTGTCGTAACTGCCGCTCAGCAGCACAGTCGACTCAATCGAGTGCCACGCGAGAGAGCACACCTTGTCCGTGTGGTAGGAGTACGACTTGGCGCACTTGGCCGTATGCAGATCCCAAAGCTTGACCGTCTTGTCGGCGGAGGCAGAGGCCAGAAGGTTCCTGTGTTTTCTGTTGGCTGCGAGGGCAAGGACGGCATCGACGTGGTACTCGTCGTTGGCCTTCCTGGCCTTTTTCTTTTTCTTCTTCTTGTCCGCGGCGCCCTCGCCGGCTTGGCCTAGAATGGCGTTGGGGTACAGGCTGTCAATGGTATCGAGGTCCCAGACCTCAATATCCGGGTCCATGGTGCCGATGGCGACAAAGTTGGCCCTCGAGTCCTGGTCAACGCCGGCCTTCTGCACGGGGATGTCGAGCCACTCGACGCAGAGGGGTATCGCCGGGAGCATGATATCGTGGTGGACGTAGAGATTGTCGGCCGAATCCTCGTAGACGTAGACCTCAAGGTGAGCCATCTCGTCCTCGACCTTTGCTGCAAGCAGGAGATTGTCTGTCGCGAGGATCTGCAGGTCCTCGCGGTCCTCGTCTTCATCGTCGTCCGGCCCGCCGTTGCCGTGGAGCGTGATGTACGGGTCTTCTTTGTTCGATTCATAGTAGGCCAGTGACTTGATGTTGCCGAACATGGCCATGCCCTCGCCTTGACCAACCTTTTCCTCGTCGTCCTCGTCGCTGTCGTCGTAGTGCTCCAGATCGTATTCCTTCAGGTCCTCGTCGTCGAGGTTGACCCTGTGGCGAAAAGGTCAGTATAACACGCTTTCCCCAGTAGCCGCCAGATGCGCCTTCGCAGAGACGGGGTAAAACCAACTTTTCCGTCTTCGACTCCTCTGCGCCGTTTGTAGCACTGGCCGCAACACCGTCTTCTGCATCCTGCGCTTCCTTCAAGTCCTCCTCGGCATCGTCCAGCTGCAGCTTGGCGAGCTCGGCTATGCGCTCGTACTCGCTCTCGTCAAATGTGTATTTTGAGGGGAAGGGCGCCGCGAAGCCCCGGGGCACCCAAGTGGAGGTAGTGATCATGGACATCTTGGATGTTTGTTCCAAGGAATACGTCGCTAGTGACCGGGTATATTTACTGCGGATGCGCAGAAAGATTTGGACTTCACAACTATCCAACCAAAGATAAGGTTGTATGTAGTCGACAAAAACAAATGCTAAAAACTT